>OY757010.1:101107988-103569988 GCA_963580285.1 Lucinisca nassula
TTTATATTTAAACAACTGTCTGGTTTCTTTACACCATTTTAGTCCATCTTAGGTACCTCCTCAACATATTCACCGTTTTGCTCTTTATATCACTTTTCTTCTGGTTTGTTAACCGGTTTTCTTAGGATGCGGTTCACAAAGGTTCTGTTAAAACAAAAAATATGTATGCCTAACAGACGAAGACGAATCCCTGTCAAGTTAAAACTGTAAGATAAAGTAGAAGTAAAACAAAGATCAGGAATCGATACAATTAACTTACTCCACCCATCAAAGACACCAAAGGGAAAGAAACACAAACAGGAAGCGACCAAACCATAATGGAAACCGTAAACAAAGGAAGGCCACAAGGACAGCCACCCTCCCACAAAACGGCCACACGGCCATCCAAAACAAAAAGACTCAAGCGACACACACAGCAAGTAAAAAACAACAATTTAAATAAACAAGTATATGACTTTTAAAGGTATTTGTACTGGATGAATTAAAAACATAGAATTGAAGCAACGATCCAGAATCTACACAATTAACTTACAGCTTCCATCAGAGACATCAAAAGGGAAAGAAACACAAACATGAAGTAACTAGACTCAGACTCTTATGGAAACAACAATAGAGAAAACCCAATTGACTATCCAAAATAAAACATAAAAGCGATACATACATTCGATGAACAATAACAAAAAGTAAACCATGACAAAAAAAAGCCATGGAACGGTCAGTTAAAAGAATTCCACTTGAATGGTAGGGAGACGGGGGTGGGGGGGGGGGGGGGGGCTTAAATCGATTTTAAGCGGCGGCAATCTTCGCCCTGTTGAGACAATTTATTTGTTCGGTCCGCATGAAGGCTGGAAGTCCATCGCCTTACGGTTAATAAAATCTCCTTCTCTTGTATTTTTAAGCTTCTATTCAAACATAATATATACCTTCTTGAGCAGTGGCTCATAAATACTTTTTGGAAACCATGCTCATTGCGGACGCTTAGTAGGAAAGCCAGGATAAAGATCACTATACTTCCTACGTCATCAGGCAGTCATTCTATTCCCCGACATCAACCGGTGTTTGGAGTAACAACAATGCTTGTCATAATGGCACATTTGGAATTAATACGTAAAAAATTCTTTTGGCGGCCAGTTATAATTACTGCCGGGTTTACACCAGTTTTACGGGGCCCGACCTCCATCCGCATCTTCCACCGCGGTAGAAATCGCTGTAATTGTATGGAATAATTCTCGCTTTTGCAAGCATAGAATTATTTAATATTCTTCATATAACTAGGTCATCCGAGTCCGAAAAAGGTGATTTACATATTGTGAAATAGAAGTGGAGGCAATGATCAGGAATCGATACAATTAACCCACAGCTCCCATCAGAGACACCAAAGGGAAAGAAAAACAAACATGAAACAACAGACCTAATCAAAACATCTAGCGGAAAGCCAAAAAGACAGTTACTTTTGCACAAAATGGCCAACAGGTTAGCCAAAATAAAATAATATAAGCGACACAAACACCCAAAGACAAACCATAACAAAAATAAACCGCGACAGAAGAACCGCCTTGGAACGGTCAGCAGAAACGAATTCCACTGTGGGACTTAAATCGATTTTACGTGGCCACAATCCTTGCCCCTACTTCCGTCGCGATTTAGACAAATAATTTGTTCAGTCCGTATGAAGGCCTCCTAATTAAACAACCACAGAAATGACACAACGGTGAGGACTCGACAGCAAGAAACCACTGAAATGCTGGAGCAAAAGAACACCAACAGTTAGACTCCGATGGGCCCGAACAGAGATAGAGCATCAGACACCAACCAACATTACCTTGAATTAGATCTCTCTAATTCTCAATAAGCCTTAACACTGGAACCTTAAAGAATCTGAGGCCTGACCCACCGGCTACAATTAAAAAGGGAAGCAAAGTTATCAACCGTGATTGGTTAACTACCATGCATGCAGTCTGTTGTATAACATTTTTGTTGTACCCAATCGTTTTATATCGAAGAATGATTTTACGAAATTGGGCGCTGAAGTCATTGCGGTTATATATTTTTCTCAATTTATATACTAAGTCACCATAAAATTCGGGCTCCGATAGACCTTGTGGCAGAAGAGATTTAAGACCAATATTGAACCTTGGTATATGACTGAAATCGCTCCAATTTCTAACCCAACTTCTGAATAAATCAACTGAATTTGAAAGGTAAAATCGACTAATTTTTTTATTGTTTTCTCTCTAAAAATGGTTTCTTTTGTTTAATGATGATAAAGAATAAATCATCAACTTAAACCTTTTTCATAATGAGTTCATCATTGCGTGACCTACGAATAACAAAGTAGATCACTGAGACATTACTTTCTAGTCGGGTTATCTAACATTGAAAGAGAACCAACGCAACAGAACCCATCTTTAGGAGATCTGGCCCTAGTTTAGCAAGCTAACTAAAGCCGAATATTTAACTACAGTGCACGAGATCTTATTAACTTCAAAGTGTCAGTGCACTTGATCATTGTCATTGAACAGATGTACGTGATCAAGCCGGACAAAAACGCTCAATTTCAGCGGAAATACTGATTTGACTGGTCAAATTTTATAAATACATTAATTTTGTTGATGAAAAGAGTAGCTAGAAGGCGTGATTCCAGACTTTATTCTGGTAAATACGGCTAAATTTGCTGTTCCATTCGTGAAAGTTCAAGAACAGTGTACGGAATCCCCGTAATAATAAGTCTTTGCCAACTTGGAAACGATTAAACTCAAACAAAAAAGATCTTTTGATACTTTGAAGTACACTGTCTTGCCTTAATTACTTTTTGTCGTACTCTGCACAGTATATTATTCCAATATTTACAGCTAAGGACTTATAAACGACGAAAAATCTATCTTATGTGAAAGGTTTCTAGTCGTTGTCGGCCATATTTGATGACGTATAAAACCACGTGATCCCCCACCCTGACTAACACGGTTTCTGTTTTGGACCCATAAATAGTGGTATAAAGAGGTTGTGGTGTACTGTCATTATGTTGAGGATCCTCAATCACCGGAATGCATGTTTTATTCTGTAGTTTTGTCATAGGAATGAATTTTATTTTTATGGATTTTATTGATGTGTAAACTTCAGCGAATCACTCACATACTGCATTAAGCCCAATGCTAAGTTTGTGAGTGATTCGCCATAGTTTACACATGGATAAAATCCACTAAAAATGATAATTCATTCCTTATAAAATTCCAACTTTGCGATTGAAATATTCAAAATGTCACTAAAAATGGCAAATTTTAGGAATTCTATCGAAAGTAACAAATGAACTTACCGACGGCCCCTTCAGGATGATTATTCAATTAGAAGGTGCCATCTTTGAAAGAAATCCAAGCAAAAAAAAAACATCAAGTCTTAAAATTCAGTTTGTCTTCTAACAATTATGTTTTCAATAGTTTTCCATCTTTTAATTGAGCGCTGTTGACTTCGCATCATAAACAGTGAAGTGACGTAACACATGGGTTCTAACATGCTTTTTGACCTCACGTTATATTACTACCTGTCGCTGTGAAATAGTTCTGAGATTTTTGCTCATGGAATTTATCGAAGTATAAAACTTTTATTTCAACCAATCAAATTGCTTGAAATATAATTGGAATTACAGTAAAATTCCGCTATTAAGACCACCTAAAATCAAGACTAAATCTGCTTTTAAAAGGTTATTGAGATACCTTTGATGCACAAACAGTTTTATAACATTTATTTCCGCAATAATTCTTCACAATCTCCCTGAAGTACGTATTGAGATGGTTTCAGTTATTCTTTCTTTGTGTTTTCTACAGACAGAGTCTCCTAATGAGGGACCACCATTGGGGCTGTTCAAAAGTGGTCTTAAGACCACTTTTGAACAGTCCCAAAGGTGGTCTTAAAGGAGTTTTACTGTATATACATGATAAAAGCTAATGTATTTTCCAGGAAATGCTGTCTGAACCGAAAAGGAATAACCAATGCTGCTATCGACATCTTGTATATTGACATGCAGAGAAAGTGGGAACATGTTAATCCAGACAGAACTAGTGGTAAGCAAGCATCAGGTTAATATGTCCTTGTAGTGATCACCCCTGTAAAACCTCTCTTTATATAAAATAATAATAATAATAATCAACCTTATTTATAGAGGGTAACACATTTAGTACCAGTACTAATCTTCCATGTGGCCCTCTTTTCCTTGGAAGGAACCAGTGCTAAGCAATGTGGATAAAATTTCTTGCTCAAGGAAACAACACGTAGCACTTGCGAGGATCGAACCCGCTACCTCTCGATCTCAAATCCGATGCTTTACCACTGCACCACCGCGCTCCATATAGCCTTAACCACTCTCTAGGCAAGATCAGCAGTTGACAAATTGTTGATATTTTTCTTTAAAGAGCAATTACAAAGAAATTTTAAAAATTCTTAATATGAAGCAGGGTGAAAGCAGACACAAAGAGGGTCATTTTATTAAAAACTGCATGAAAAAATTCCTATTTGTTCCAAAGTTATGCGCATTAATATATGATACATACCTATTTTCCTCTAAGAGTAGCCTCTCCTGAATTTACTTTAATTTTAACCCACAATGCAATATTCTGTGATGTCATAGTGGCTTTAAACTTTTTTAAAATAATTTTAAACTACCATATTTTCCATTTTGCAGTAGCCTAATACAGTTTTCTCATGCCCTTTGAATACTGTGTATCTTGTTCATAATTTAGGATAGAAATGAGAAATTTGATTTCCAAATTCAAGCTTAAATTTACAATTAAAGTATTTTTTAAAAATCTTTAAAACTACCATTTAATTCAAAATTTCATTCCAACTAGCTAATTCAAGTGTTTTTACATGCCTTTTGAACAGATCAGAAAGTTCTGCATGTTATATCATCCTCTTAGAAAAACATGAACTTGAATTTAAATTATTTTAAAAAATATTTAAAATTTGAATTTAAAAAAGATTTGCAATTAAAAATATGAGAAAACTGGTTTAGCATATCAGTTGAGATCAGTTTAAATAATTCAAATAGGTGATTGTACAGTTCCTTAGGACTATAAAACACAAGGTATTTCATATTTCAAAAGTTTAAACATTTTATGACATCATAAAATACCTCATGAATATTAATGAGGCAGTCTGAAGTCGCTCTGTTTCCATGAAATATTTCACACTTCAAACGGTAATATCTTGGAAACTAATAAAGATAATTTGATGCGGTTTTCGCCCTTCGATTTCTTTAATCAATGCCTCTTTAAATTTAATGGATTTCTTTACCTTTGTATATGACCTTTAAGTTTCCCAGAAAACAGGACTTGACATCTCGTGCAAATTGTCTCCATAAGAGATGTCAAGTCCTGTTTTCAGGGGAAAATAGTAAAATATTTCAAACTGTCGTCTGCTGTGAAAAAATATACCCAGCATGCAGAGCCATAAAACAAGCTTGGGTTTATAAATATAGAGGAATGTATTATTTTTCTTATTTTCGCTCCAAGACAACCAAAGCACAAAAAACAAAGATTTTGTCAGAAAATAAGAAAACTGTTGAGCTTTTTGTAGCACACCCTATTTTCTTTCTGACAAAATGACATGGACAAAAGGTGCAGTCCCCCTTTCAGACTGTCTGTGTAGAACCAGTCTGAGCAGGGATTTCACTTCCTGCTGCAGTTGTGCTGAGCATATTGTGAAAACATTTACTTTTAGCTCACCTGAGCATGAAGTGCCCATGGTGAGCTAATGTGAGATCTGTCAATGTCTGTTATTAACAATTTGCTTTAAATGACAACTCCTAATCCAGTCTGCCAGTTTCATTCAAACTTCCGAGGAATGTTGCCTAGATGACCCAGTTCCAAAGTAGCTAAATGGTTTCGCTGCAGTGAACAAAATGGTAACCAGATCTTGAAATAGAAAAATTGGAATGACAGCTCCTCCAAAACTTCTGGGCCAATTTTATTTAAACTTCACAGGCGTGTTGCTTAGTCAACACTTTTCCAAAATAGCTAAGAAATAATGTTTCTGCTATGAGCATGATGCCTGATCTAAAAATAATAAAAAAAAACAACAGCTGAACATTATGGCTGCCTGATCTAAAAATAGAAAAGAAAATTTTAAATGAAGTTTGCAGGGAAAAATGGGGTGAACAGGTGTTGATTATTTTCCTTTTTCTGCAAAAAAACTTAGACTGTAGGCACTTGTTAGAACCACCTCAAAGAGGAAGTTCTAACTAGCACCTAATGTCTTCATGTAAGTTTGGAGCAGAAAATAAAAACAATTATACTAAGAATCAAATTACAACAAAACTTCAATAGCTCCAACAGTGATGTATCGTTGCTATGGTTACTTCTAAGTAATTCTTGAGTCCCTAAAGAACCCTCCAGTAGCTCTGGACAACCAAAAAGTGTGTTGTGTGCACTCTTTAGAATCGCCTCGATGAGGCGATTCTAATTAGTGCACACAACATACCTTTATTTTATAGATATTCTTAAATGATAAATTTTGCCTCAACATGACCTTGTGCTGGGACTGAACTGCAGTAGTTAGAACTAAACCTTTCGAACAAATTTATGTATGTTTGAATTCCGGCTTAATGTCCCCATCAACACTAGTTTGGTCATTTTGGAGACATCGCTTCCAATTTTGTGGGACTTTTTACCCATTCAGCCAATACTGCGAGGAAATATGACATCTCAAGTCTTGCCCCTCAATTAAGCCATTAGGGTTTATATGCATTGGATGTCTAACTCATACCACTTTGCCAACCCAGGCTTAGACCACTTTTCCCAGATCTCATGCCTTATCAAGCCCTACGGCCCGATGAAACCATTTGGATTTATATACATGGGTGGTCTGACTCACTCCACTTTGCCTACACAGGCTTAGTCCACTAAACAGTACTCATGTTGTTGGTTTCTGTAAGCTCTGCATGAAAGGGACATGCAGCCCAATATAATTTTAGCTCACCAGAGCTGAAGGCTCCGGGGGAGCTTATAGGATAGGCAGTTGCCCGTCGTCGTCTTCGTCTGTGTTGTCTGCATCAACACTTTTAAACATCTTCTCCTCTGAAGCCACTGGGCCGATTGGGCCCAAATTTTATCTGTAGCATCCTTAAAAGCTTGGGCTGGGGGATTGAAAGTTTGTGTTTTTAGCTCACCTGTCACGTAGTGACGAGGTGAGCTTTTGGGATCACTTTTCATGCGTCCTTGCGTCCGTGCGTAAACAATTTCTTCAAACGACATCTCCTTCTAAACCACTGATCGGATTTTGACCAAACTTCACAGGAATGATCCTTAGGTGGTCCCCTCTCAAAGGCGTTCAAATGATTCTAGTCCGTTGCACATATAGGTCACAGGAGCCAAAAATAGATTTTTTTCATTGAAAACTTCAAAAAAATCTTCTTCTCTGTAACAGCAAGGCCCAGGACTTTGATATTTGGTGTGAAGCTTCAGCTAGTGGACCCCTACCAAGATTGTTCAAATTATAGTTCTGGGGCCAAAAATACCTGTGCACTGGGGCCCTTTGGTTTTACATTGGCTTATATAGGGAAAATCTTTTCTGAAACCGCAAGGCCCAGGTCTTTGATATTTGGTATGAAGCTTCATCTAGTGGACCCCTACCAAGATTGTTCAAATTATAGTGCTGGGGCCAAAAATGCCCCCGCCCCGGGGTCCTTTTGTTTCACATGGGCTTATATAGGGAAAATCTTTAAAAATCTTCTTCTCTGAAACTGCAAGGCCCAGGTCTTTGCTATTTTGTATGAAGCTTCATCTAGTGGACCCCTACCAAGATTGTTCAAATTATAGTGCTGGGGCCAAAAATGCCCCCGCCCCGGGGCCCTTTGGTTTTACATAGGCCTATTTAGTAGAGGGGTAACGATTCACCGAAAGTACAGTTCACCGCGGTACGAAGCTGGCGGTTCGGTTCACGGGTCCTTTTTTGGTAATTTCGGTTCGGTTCGGTTCACCCAAATCTCTTCAAAAGACAAAATTAAAAAAAAAACCAGAGGACCATTGGTCCTGAGCCGCTCACCTGAGTGCTGAGAGCTTATGGAGCCATTTCATTTCTGAGAAGACGATTTTATAGGGTTTTTACCAAGTATTAATCTCGTTCTTGTGACTTGATAATGGGCCCATTGGTTCGAAGAAAAAAAACCGAAGGGTATACATGTATATCGACATGGCCGGCATTTTTAGTAATGTGACCAAATTCATATTAATAAATTTTCATTTGTTTGTTCCTATAAGTTTTCAAGTGAAATTTGGCTACAAATGGAGTAGTGGTTTCTATGAAAAATAAATTTTAATTTCATCTGAATGACCTTGGGACAACGTCAGAGAATAATATTGACCTTAATTCTATCCACTCATTTAGCTTATTGCATCTACCAATTTTCAGATCACAGGTTGCAATAGTTTCCAAAAAATACACATTTTTTTTTACTTTCTCCAATACAAATGTATAGGCCACCAAATTTGACCTTTGCGTAAAACAGGTTATGGCCATCCAGGGTCATCATTTGAAGAAACTATAGTGGACCCAAATCCCAAATCCCAAATGCTACATACCAAGTTTAATGAAAATCGGCCCACTGGTTCTGGAGTAAACGATTTCTGAAGTGTTTTTACCTTATATGGGCATGAAGGTCATTTTGGTCATTTGAGCAAACGCATGTATTTAAATCTTCATTTACTTGTTTCTACGAGCTTAGTATAAAATTTGGTCACAAACGGCACAATTTTAATCTTCATATCTGAAAGGCCTTAGGCCAAGGTCAAGGAATGACCTTGACCTTGAATACGCATGTTGTTTCATCCACTCATTTAGCTAACTGCATTTATCAATTTTCAGATCAGAGACTGCAATAGTTTCCGAAAAAAAAAACATGGTTTTGACCTTTTTCCCATCCCAAAATCTATGTGACCAAATTTGACCTTGGCGTAAAATAGGTATCAGAAAGTCAGCATTTGAATAATATGTGATGAGCCCGAGCCCCCAATGCTGCAGATGAAATTTTTGTTACAAATGGCTCAGTGGTTTCTGAGAAAAATATGTTTTAATTCTCATATCTGGATGACCTTGAATCAAGATCAAAGAATGACTTTGACCTTGAATACTCATGTCATTTCATCCATAAATTTAGCTTACTGTAGCTACCGATTTTCAGATCACCAGGTGCAATATTTTCAAAAAAGACACAGTTTTGACTTTTTCCCCATCCAAAAGTCTATGCGAAAAACTTTGACCTTGGCCTAAAATAGGTCAGGGTCATTCAGGAGTCATCATCATGGGCTCAAGTTCCCAATGCCACATACCAAGTTATATGATTATCGGCCCACTGGTTCCAGAGAAGAAGATTTCTGAAGGGTTTTTACCTTATATGGACATGACGGCCATATTGGTCATGTGACCAAATTCATATTGATAAATTGTCAGTTCCTTTTTCTTGAAAACTTTCATATGAAATTTCATTACAAATGGCTATGTGGTTTCTGAGAAAAATAAGTTTTAATTCTCAATAACTGAATGACCTTGAACAAAGGTCAAAGAATGAACTTGACTACTCATGTAGATTCATCCACCCATTTAGCTTACTGCATCTACTAATTTTCAGATCAAAGGCTGCAATAGTTTCCAAAAAATACACGATTTGGACTTCTTCCGATACAAAAGTCTATGCAACCAAATTTGACCTTGGCCTAAAATTGGTCAAGGTTATCCAAGGGTCATAATTTGAGAAAAAATTTGATGGACCCAAGTCCCTAATGCTACATACAAAGTTGCATGATAATCGACCCACTGGTTCCGGAGAAGAAGATTACTGAAAGGCTTTACCTTATATGGGCATTACGGCCATATTGCTCATGTGACCAAATTCATATTGATTAATTGTCATTTCCTTGTTCTTAAAAACTTTCATATGAAATTTTGTTACAAATGGCTGTGTGGTTTCTGAGAAAATAAGTTTTGATTCTGATATCTGAATGACCTTGAACAACGGTCAAATAATGACCTTGACCTTGAATACTCATGTAGATTCATTCACCCATTTAGCTTACTGCATCTACTAATTTTCAGATCACAGGCTGCAATAGTTTCCAAAAAATACAAGGTTTTGACTTTTTCCCATACAAAAGTCTAAGACACCAAATTTGACCTTGGCCTAAAATTGGTCAAGGTTATCCAAGGGTCATAATTTGAGAAAAAAATTGATGGACCCAAGTCCCTAATGCTACATACAAAGTTGCATGATAATCGACCCACTGGTTCCGGAGAAGAAGATTACTGAAGGGCTTTACCTTATATGGGCATTACGGCCATATTGCTCATGTGACCAAATTCATATTGATTAATTGTCATTTCCTTGTTCTTAAAAACTTTCATATGAAATTTTGTTACAAATGGCTGTGTGGTTTCTGAGAAAATAAGTTTTAATTCTGATATCTGAATGACCTTGAACAACGGTCAAATAATGACCTTGACCTTGAATACTCATGTAGATTCATTCACCCATATAGCTCACTGCATCTACTAATTTTCAGATCACAGGCTGCAATAGTTTCCAAAAAATACAAGGTTTTGACTTTTTCCCATACAAAAGTCTAAGCCACCAAATTTGACCTAGGACTTAAATTGGTCAAGGTCATCCAAGGGTCATCATTTGAACAAAATATGATGGGCCTGAGTTCCTAATGCTACATACCAAGTTTCAGGCCAATCGGCCCGATGGTTCCGGAGAATAAGATTTTTGAAGGGTTTTTACTTTATATAGGCATGGCGGCCATATTGGTCATGTGACCAAATTCATATTGATTAATTGTCATTCCATGTTCTTAAAAACTTTCATATGAAATTTCGTTACAAATGGCTTTGTTGTTTCTGAGAAAAATAAGTTTTAATTCTCATATCTCAATGACCTTGAACAAAGGTCAAATAATGACCTTGACCTTGAATACTCATGTAATTTCATCCACCCATTTAGCTTACTGCATCTATTAATTTTCAGATCACAAGCTGCAATAGTTTCCAAAAATACACGGTTTTAACTTTTTCCCATACAAAAGTTTATGCGACCAAATTTGACCTTGGACTAAAATTGGTCAAGGTCATCCAAGGGTCATCATTTGAACAAAATATGAAGAACCTGAGTCCCTAATGCTACATACCAAGTTTCAGACCAATCGGCCTGATGGTTCCGGAGAAGAAGATTTCTGAAGGGTTTTTACCTTATATGGGCATGGTGGCCATATTGGTCATGTGACCAAATTCATATTGATTAATTGTCATTACCTTTTTCTAAAAAACTTTCATATGAAATTTCGTTACAAATGGCTTTGTGGTTTCTGATAAAAATAAGTTTTAATTCTCATATCTGAATGACCTTGAACAAAGGTCACAGAATGACCTTGACCTTGAATACTCATGTGGTTTCATCCACCCATTTAGCTTACTGCATCTACTAATTTACAGATCACAGGCTGCAATAGTTTCCAAAAAAAAACACGGATTGACTTTTTCCCATACAAAAGTCTATGCGACCAAATTTGACCTTGGCCTAAAATTGGTCAAGGTCATCCAAGGGCATCATTTGAACAAAATATGATGGGCCCGAGTCCCCAATGCTACATACCAAGTTTCAGGCCAAACCCACTGGTTCCGGAGAATAAGATTTTTGAAGGGTTTTTACCATATATGGGCATGGCGGCCATCTTGGTCATGTGACCTGGACCCCGCGAAGGAACTTTCTTTCCCCCATCCCACTGAGGCCCGACATGAAATTTGGCTTCAAACGGCCCGGCGGTTCCAGAGGAGAAGATGTTTGAAAATGTTGACATACAGACAGCATGACCACCCTATAAGCTCACCAATGAGCCTTCGGCTCAGGTGAGCTAAAAAAATAGCATATAAAATGCTTAAATGTTATTTTTATGTTGAATTCTATTTACTTTTGCTTTATTAATGCATTAATTATCGATGTAAGCATCTTCTTTAGCCTTACGACAACTACCGTATTCTGTTCGGCTAAAAACACTCGCAACAATAGACTGTTCGGCCCCATAAAAATATCTCAATTTCATGAAAGAAATATTGTTTTAATGATTATATCTTCCATAAAATGGTTCTATATTAGACCACAACATATGTTTTGGTTGAGATTCTCAGTTTATCATCAATTTCTCCTCTTATCTGGGATGTTCACTGTTCAGTGAAGGTTTCTATTATCTTAGGATTATCTTAACTACAATTAAATTTGCTCATTGTTCTAATATCTTTTAAGCTTTCTTTTTACACATTATAGGCTACCAGACAGCGGCAACTTGGACAGTAACAGAATCTCAGTTTATTTGCAAAGATGGCACAGCTTTGCAACATCATACATGTTACCAAAACTATGCAACCAATATAGTAGGATCATTAGTGAGCTTATAGTATGGACAGGCTGTGTGTGTGTCAGTCTGTCTGTCTGATTAAAAGTATCACAATACGTATCGTATTGTGAGGCAAGTATCACGATACGTATCGTATCGTGAGGTAGGTGTATCGTTACACCTCTATTATATAGGGAAAATCGTTAAAAATCTTCTTCTCTGAAAATACAAGGCCCAGGTCTTTGATATTTGGTATGAAGCTTCATCTTGTGGACCTCTACCAAGATTGTTCAAATTATAGCCCTTGGGCCAAAAATGCCCCCGCTCTGGGGCCCTTTGGTTTTACATTGACTTATATAGGGAAAATCTTGAAAAATCTTCTTCTCTGAAACCACAAGGCTTAGGTCTTTGATATTTGGTATGAAGCTTCAGCTAGTGGACCTCTACCAAGATTGTTCAAATTATAGCCCCGAGGCCAAAAATGCCCTTGCCATGTTGTCCTTTGGTTTTACATAGACTTATATAGGGAAAATCTTTAAAAATCTTATTCTCTTAAACCACAAGGCCTAGGTCTTTGATATTTGTTATGAAGCTTCAGCTAGTGGACCTCTACCAAGCTTGTTCAAATTATAGCCCTGGGGCAAAAAATGCCCCCGCTCCAGGGCCCTTTGGTTTTACATAGACTAATATAGCGAAAATCTTGAGAAATCTCTTTCTCTGAAACCACAAGGCTTAGGTCTTTGATATTTGTTATGAAGCTTCAGCTAGTGGACCTCTACCAAGATTGTTCAAATTGTAGCCCTGAGACCAAAAGTGCCCCCGCCATGTGGCCCTTTTGTTTTACATAGACTTATATAGGGAAAATCTTTAAAAATCTTCTTCTCTGAAACCACAAGGCCCAGGTCTTTGCTGTTTGGTATGAAGCTCCATCTAGTGGACCCCTACCAAGATTGTTCAAATTATAGTGCTGGGGCCAAAAAAGCCCCAGCCCCGGCCCTTTGGTTTAACATAGGCATATATAAGGAAAATCTTTAAAATCTTCTTCTCTGAAACCACAAGGCCTAGGTCTTTGATATTTGGTGTGAAATTTCATCTAGTGGACCTATATCAAGATTGTTCAAATTATAGTGCTGGGGCCAAAAATACCCCAACCTGTTTTACATAGACTTGTATAGGGAAATCTTTAAAAATCTTTTTCTGAAACTGCATGGCCATGGTCTTTGATATTTGGTATGGAGCTTCATCTAGTGGACCTCTACCAAGATTGTTCAAATTATAGCCCTCGGGCCACAAATGCCCCCGCCCTGGGGCCCTTTGGTTTTACATAGACTTATATAGAGATAATCTTTGAAAATCTTCTTCTCTGAAACAGCAAGGCCCAGGTCTTTGATATTTGGTGTGAAGCTTCATCTAGTGGACATTTATCCAGATTGTTTAAATTATAGCCCCGAGGCATAAAATGCCCCCGCCCCGGGCCATTTGGTTTTACATAGGCTTATGTAGGGAATATCTTTAAAAAGAACCTTCTTCTCTGAAACCGCAAGGCCCAGGTTGTTGATATTTGATGTGTAGCTTCATGTAGTAGACCTTTGCCAAGATTGTTCAAATTATAGCCTTTGTTGATATTTGGTATGAAGCTTCACCATTTTTGACCTCCCTCAACATTATGCACGTTATAACCCTGGGGTCAATAATGGCCCTCCCCGGGGCCCACTTGTTACTCTATGGATCAGGTGAGCGATCCAGGCCCATCATGGCCCTCTTGTTTATGAAAATCGGCTCAAAAGTTTGGTTGCTATGGCAACTTAGAGTTTCCATAGACTTACAGTGGGGAAATTGAAAAATGGCATTTACTGCCAAGTCATTGCAGATATTTTGACAAAACTTTTATAGAAATGTTTCTTGAGTAAACTTCTCTCAGCCATATGCTTTTATGCCAACCTGAGGGTAGAGCGGTAACGATTCACCGAAAGTACGGTTCACCGCGGTACGAAGCTGACGGTTCGGTTCACGGTCCGTTTTTGGTAATTTCGGTTCGGTTCGGTTCACCAAAAACATTTCGTCAAAAGACAAAATTAAGAAAGAAAATAGCAGAGAAACTGCTTAAATGTTGTTTTTTTATGTTGAATCCTACTTGATTTTGCTTTATTGATGCATTAATTATCGATGTAAGCGCCTATTTTCGCCTTACGACAACTACCGTATTCCGTTCGGCTAAAAACACTCGCAACAATAGACTGTTCGGCCCCATAAATATATCTCAATTTTCGCGAAAGAAATATTGTTTTAATGATTATATCTTCGCTAACATGGTTCTATATTAATTTTCTCCTCTTATCTTGGATGTTTATTGTGTAGTGAAGGGTTTTATTATCTTAGGATTATCTTAACTACAGTTAAATTTGTTCATTGTTCTAATATCTTTTAAGCATTCTTTTTACATATTATATGCTGGCAGATGGCTGTAACTTGGACAGTTACAGAATCTCAGTTTATTTGCAAATGATGGCACAGCTTTGCAACATGTTCCCAAAACTAAGCAACAAATATTCCCTTAAACCCAACTATCTATCTATCTATCTATCTATCTATCTATCTATCTATCTATCTATCTATCTATCTATCTATCTATCTATCTATCTATCTATCTATCTATCTATCTATCTATCTATCTATCTATCTATCTATCTATCTATCTATCTATCTATCTATCTATCTATCTATCTATCTATCTATCTATCTATCTATCTATCTATCTATCTATCTATCTATCTATCTATCTATCTATCTATCTATCTATCTATCTATCTATCTATCTATCTATCTATCTATCTATCTATCTATCTATCTATCTATCTATCTATCTATCTATCTATCTATCTATCTATCTATCTATCTATCTATCTATCTATCTATCTATCTATCTATCTATCTATCTATCTATCTATCTATCTATCTATCTATCTATCTATCTATCTATCTATCTATCTATCTATCTATCTATCTATCTATCTATCTATCTATCTATCTATCTATCTATCTATCTATCTATCTATCTATCTATCTATCTATCTATCTATCTATCTATCTATCTATCTATCTATCTATCTATCTATCTATCTATCTATCTATCTATCTATCTATCTATCTATCTATCTATCTATCTATCTATCTATCTATCTATCTATCTATCTATCTATCTATCTATCTATCTATCTATCTATCTATCTATCTATCTATCTATCTATCTATCTATCTATCTATCTATCTATCTATCTATCTATCTATCTATCTATCTATCTATCTATCTATCTATCTATCTATCTATCTATCTATCTATCTATCTATCTATCTATCTATCGTGAGGTAAGTATCACGATACGTATCGTATCGTGAGGTAGGTGTATCGTTACACCCCTACCTGAGGGTCCTCCAGGTTGTGCCGGGGCCATGCCCCACCCCCTCCACTTCATAAAAGGCCATACATCACAGAAACCATTCAGATCAGACCCCTAAACCATATATATTCTTGTTCCTATTGATAAGACGCATTCAGTGACACCAACCTGGGAGTCCTCAGGGATGTGCCGAGGCCATGCCCCAACCCATCCACTAAGTAAAAGACCCAATATCTTGGAAACCATTCAGATCTCCACCCCTAAACCATATATATTCTTGTTCCTTATGATAAGACCCATTCAGTGACATCAACCTTGGAGTCCCTGGGATGTGCCAGGGCCATGCCCACCCCCTTCATTTTATTAAAGGCCCAATATCTTGGAAACCTTACAGATCCCTGCCCCTAAACCATATATATTCTTGATCCTTATGATAAGACACATTCATTGACACCAACCTGGGGGTCCTCAGGGATGCGCCGGTGCCTTGCCCCACCCTTTCACTTCACAAAAGGCCATATATCTCAGAAACTGTTCAGATCCTCACCCCTAAACCATATATATTCTTGGTCATTATGATAAGATGCATTCAGTGACACTAACCTGGGGGCCCCACCCCCTCCATTTCATAATCTCACAATATCTCAGAAACCCTACAGATGGCTACCCCTAAACCATATATATTCTTGTTCCTTATGATAAGACACATTCATTGACACCAACCTGGGAGTCTCCCAGGGCCTTGCCCCAGCCCTCCACTTCACAAAAGGCCTTATATCTCAGAAACTGTTCTTAGCCCCACCCTAAACCATATATATTCATCTTCCTTATGATAAGACGCATTTAGTGACACCAGCTTGGGAGTCCCCAGGGCATGGCCCAAAGGCATGCCCAGGCCATGCCCTATTGCTTTACTTCATTAAAAGCCATATATCTCAAAAATAGTTCAGATCCCCACCCCTAAACCATTTACTTGTTCCTTATGATAAGACTTGTTCAATCACACCAACCTGGGGTCTCTTTGTGCTGGGGCAATGTGCCCTGCCCTTCCACTTCATAAAAGGCTTTATATTTCAGAAACCATTCAAATCCCCACCCCATAATCACATATGTTTTTGTTCCTTATTATTAGCACCCCTACTGTAGGGGGGGGGGGGTCCGCAGGGGCCATTCCTATCCTTTCCACTTCATAAAAGGGCCTCTAATCTCAGAAACTGTTCAGATTCCCACCTTAAACCATATGTATACTTGGTCCTTATGATAAGACACATTTAGGGACAACAATCTTGGGCTTTCCTGGGATCAACAGGGCATGCCCCAACCCCACCACCATTTAAGAGGCCTTACAGATCCCCACTGCTAAACCATATACATTCTTGTTCCTTATGATAAGACGCATTTAGTGATACCAACCAGGGCTCCATTGGGTCCATGCCCCACCCCCTCTACTTCATAAAAGGCCTAATGTTTCAGATACAGGTCCACATGGGTGCTCGTTTGGACATGGGGGTTCATTTGGTAGATTAAAATGATATCATGTTAAAATACATGGCTGCCATTGGGCAGTGCAAACCTGAGCTCTGGTGAGCATAGTGGCCCATGGGCCTCTTGTTAATAAGCCCTGATGGGCGTGGGCTAAAATTTTCATGGTCCCTAAAGGTATTCAAATTAGTTTAATTTGACTTTAACCCATTGTATGCGGGGAAACCCCTAAAGGGGTACCTTGGCAAACACTGCAGGCCCAGATCAGATGCCGCAGAATGCGGCGTCTGATCAGGGCCTACACTATTTGCAAAAAGTCCAGCCATTTTCCAAATCAATTTTGAAGATAACACAATCTGACACCCCTTAATTTTAAAATGGACTCCTGCTATAAATAAGGAGAAAGATTCCATTGGTACAAAAAGGGTTAATCTTAAAAAGTTCTGTAGACATGAAAGACACCATTTTTGCACATACTTGTAGATGCGTGTCCATAATGCAAGTGATTCAGGCTGTTGTCCTTCTACTTACAGGATTGGGATTCCGTGGCTTTCTTGATGCCTGCCATGAAATTGCAAGGAGAAAATTCTTTGATCCAGATAAACTTAAAATGATGGAAGACTTCATAGAATACTGTGAGATGAACTTGAGAGAAGAACAGCAGTATCAGGCCCGTAATCTGCCGCGTCTTCCAAACCGGAAAATTCGTCCACATGGGTATCCCTTATTATCGCCAATGACCTCAAACTTGAATGTTTCAGAGGAGTTATCAGAGAAGTTGTATGTAAACAAAATGCAATATTTACAGCCAAAATCTGCCAATGATGTGACTTCCTTTCTGAAACGCCAGCAGAACTTGAAGCCAGTCAAGAGTTCCGGGAGTAAGCCTAGGTCAAAATCAAGGCTAAAACAAGACAGTGATGAGGATTAGATATATTAACCAGGGTTAGGTAAAATGAATCTTTTCTTGGGCTTTTACATAAGCTCTGTAGAGCTATATTCAACAACGTTTATTAGAAACAATTTACATAAGCTCCTTTTTGTGACAATAAATAATTGCCTGCCTTGATTTATTTTCCAAGGACTACCCCTGATAATGCAACCGTCAGCTAAGGGAGCCCCTAGTACCAATTTTTACAGCTTTTTGGTATTGCACAGCCGGGGATAGAACCCGGGGCCTTATGATCTGAAAGTGGGATGCTCTACCACTGAGCTATCTTCGCTGGTAATGAGATGGCTCATCTGGATCTACACTGGATAGGTACCTGTAACAGTCTACAGGGTTGACAGGTTTAAGAACAGCCCCTATAATATGGAACAAAAGTCTTTCGATAACACATTCATGTGACATAGAGCACTCTTTCATATCTCCAAAATGGTAATATTTCTGACGAAAATTTGTGATATTCTTCTAAATTTAACTCCAAACATAGGTTGTGGGTGCTCGTTAGATGAGTACCCACAACCTGTGTCTAGGAGCAGAAATAAGAAAAATAATGTATACACCTGTAAACCCCAGTTGTCTCTGTATAAAGTGGGCTTTAGAGGGGTGTTCATTACACTGATATGTACTGATATTATTGTGATTGCTCTTGATTGAAAATTGTCATATTACGCACATGTGTAATGAAAGCTCTTTGTATGGCTGTGAGCTGATTGTACAGTTATAAAAGCTCAGTTTATTATTTTTGTACCATTTTTTGTGCTTACATTTTCATCAACTTGATTGTTAATTTTGAGATTCTTCTTTATTCATAATTTTAGCATAATAACCCTGAAAGTTGGAACACATCACAATAACAAATCCGTGAGAGGAAGCCCCCCCCCCCCCACCCTAAACCCCACTTTATATAGAGATAACTGGGGTTTACGGTGTATACATTATTTTTCTTATTTCTGCTCCAAGACATAGGTTGTGGGTACTCATTAGAACCGCCTTAATAAGGGGGTTCTAACGAGCACTCACAACCTATGTTTGCAGTATAAATAAGAAAAATATCACAGATTTTCCCCAGAAAAGTAGTCATTTTGGCATTGTGAAAAAAATGCACTATGTCGCACAGGTGTGTTATCATAATAAGATGGACCATTGTTTAAATCATAAAATGTGAAAGGATAAATATCCGGTCATTGGCCCAGTCATTTAAAGCATCGTTAACTTAACGAGCTCATCAGTGATGAAATTGTTTAGTGTTCTAGCAAATTAAATATCCAATACATGTAGTGTTATTTATTCTGAAAAAAATAGCAATTGCAAAAGCTGCTCACATTTTTTTAGCAAAAATATTATCATATTTGCAATATTAAATAAACTTTTAACAAAACAACAACATCATTAGTTTTGAACAACTGGCCCCAGGCGTTCGAAACTGACAATGTCATTTGTGAATGTATCATTAAAACTTGGACAATTTTGTAAAAAAATTTCAAGTATACTAATGAATTTTTGCAGAAAAAATATGAGTAGCTTTTGCAAAAGCTACTCACTTTTTCAGCGTAAATACCAGGGGCCAGTTGTTCAAAACTTATGACGCTGTTAGTTAACATATCGTTAAAACTTTGATCATTTATTATTGTAAATATGCTATTAATTTTGCTGAAAAAAATGTGTGAATGTGGAATTCAGCTATTAAGCCCACCTAAAATTAAGACTAATTTTACTTATTTAGAAAGCTCAACTTATACTTTCATTGTGCTTTCTGCACACAATGTCCTCTGGCCAGGGACCACTTTGGAGGAATGTTCAAAAGTGGTCTTAAAGACCACTTTTGAACAGTCCCAAAGGTGGTTTTAATATAGGATTGCATCTTATTGACCTGCAGTAGCAGAGCAGCTGCAGTGCTTGTGGTGATTGTATTTATCTGAAAATACCATCTCAAACTGAGGGTATGTAAGATTGCTTTTCCTTGCATGTTAGTGATAAGATCTCAACTCCTGTCCTGCTGAATATGTTAATTTTGCCACACCTTTTTCTTACTATCGACCAATCAAATTACTTAATATAATGTATTTGTTCAAAGCACAAACTGAATAACAAACAGTGTAGATCCTGTTCAGATGGCTTCCTGTGACTATAACACACCCATGTGCCATAGTGCATTCTTTCATATCTCCAAAAAAGTGATTTTTTCGATGAAAATGTGTGATATTTTTCTTATTTACACTCGTGACATAGGTTGTGGGTGCTCATTAGAACCGCCACATTTAGGCGGTTCTAAGAGTACCCACAACCTATGTCTCCCTAACAGGTTGTGGGTGCTCGTTAGAACTGCCTCATAGAGGCAGTTCTAAAGAGTTCACACAACCTATGTCTTTGTGCAGAAATAAGCAAAATATTGTTTACCTCTTTAAACCCCAATTTTCTCTATATAAAGTGGATTTCAGAGGGGTTGTCATTTCACGGACTTGTTAGCATGATGTTCAGAAGCCATCTAATCTAGATCTACCCTGTTTGGAAAGGTAGGGGTTGTCAAGTTCAGCAGTACAAGAGTTAATGCCTTTATGGCAATGTTTTATTAATGTGATTTTCCATAACCATGTATAAACAAAGAATTTGTATGCATTTTAGCACTACTTGCCTTTAGGAGCTGTGATTTTTGTTGCTTTTTATCAACAATGATATTTGTTGCCTTTATAAGCACTGATATGTTTTGCCTCTATGAGCAGTGATTTTGGTTGCCTTTATGAGCAATGATATTGGTTGCCTTTATGAATTTGTTGCCTTTATAAGCACAAATATGTTTTGCCTTTATGAGCAGTGATATTGGTTGCCTTTATAAGCAATGATATTGGTTGCCTTTATAAGCAATGATATTGGTTGCCTTTATGAATTTGTTACCTTCATAAGCACCGATATTTTTTGCCTTTATGAGCAGTGATATTGGTTGCCTTTAAGAGCAGTGATATTGGTTGCCTTTTTGAGCAATGATATTGGTTGCCTTAATGATTGTTAGTGATTGTTGATAACCATAATCGGCAGTGATTTTCGGAATCAAATTACGCCTATATTGAATGTCATTCCGTTTACATTGCTGTGAGTGTATAATTACCGTCACATTAACAAATCCATGAAATGAACACACCCATAAACCCCACTTTATATACAGAAAACAGGGTGTACTGGGTTGTTATTTTTCTCTCTTCTCCAAGACATAGGTTGTTGGTACACATTGGAACTGCCAAGTCATAGGTGGTTGGTACTTGTTAGAACCGCCTCAATGAGGCAGTTCTAATGAGCACCGACAACATATGTTCCGAGTACAAATAAGAATAAAACAGCTAGATAAGGCTCTATATACCGACATTTGATATAACGACATAACTCGTTACAATGACAATTTCAGTGGAACGAATCCTTAGCTCATGATGGGAGGGGTTAATGAAGATATTCAAGGATATTGAATTTGTTACTCAGAAAGCAAAAGTTGTGGATATTTGTTAGAATCACCTGGGTGAGGCAATGTCCACAGCATTTGTTTCTTGAAATAATTAAAGAGGAAAGGCCGATTATTACCTATTATATTATACTACTTATATAACTCTTTAAAAAGTAAAGGAACAAATAGTCCTAATGACTAGGGTCCTCTGTACCACAAAATGTATGTGTTGTACTCATTTCCATGGGGATAACTACATTGAAAATTTATCTTTGGAGAGGTATGGTAAATTGTCGTTTTAATAGTGGTGCCATCATGCTGCCTTAAAACTATAATCCTCAAGTGTAAAAATCAATTTTTTATGTCCCTTTAAAACAATAAATCACTTATATTGAGCTGATCGTTTATCAGACATGAGCGAAAACTGGAGCACCCAGAGAAAAATGTGACATTCTGTTGCAGACTGGAGCAAGGCTTGATTTGTTGGTTTGATTTGAGGTTTAACGTCCCCATCAACACTGTATAGGTCATTTTGGAGACGTTGCTTCCAATTTTGTGGGACTTTTACCCGACATTGAGATGAAATGACATCTCAAGTCCTGTCGCCCAATGAAACCAATAGGGTTTATAAGCATGGACGGTCCAAACACACCGCTTTGCATATGCAGACTTAGGTCCACTAAGCAGTTCACCATTACTCGTTTATGGTCGGTTTCAGCTCTGCGTGGAAGCATCACGCAGCCCATCTATTTCTTCAAGCCCCGATGGGCAGGGGCCAAACATTAAAATGTCCACAGCATTTGTTTCTTGGAGAAATTAAGGGGAAATGGCCGATTATTACCTTTTATTTTGTACTACTTATACATATTCTTTATAGTGGCAAATTCTTTTTAACATGAAAGAGTAAGGGAACAAATAGTCGTTATAATGAGGGTCCTCTGTACTACATAAAATGTATGTGTACTCACTTGCATGGGGATAATTACATTGAAAATTTATGTTTGGAGAGGTATGGTAAATTGTTGGTTTAACTCTTATCATGCTGTTCACGACAACCCTTATCTTTGCAAACAGTGTAGATCCAGATCAGATGGCTTCTGAAGAAGACATCTGATCAGGATCTACACTGTTTGGCATTCAGTTTATGAATTTGTAGCAATAAATTACATGAAGTAATTTGATTGGTTGATAGACAGAAATTGGTGTGGCTTAATTGAATATTCAGTCTTACGACCTGAAAGCCGTAACAAAGGAAAGATGCATAGCCTGAAAAAAATCCCCGCCTATGGTGGGATTCGAACCCGGGCCGCCCGGGTGATAGTCCACTGCTCTTACCCCTGAGCCAAAGAGTCGACTCTTTGGCTCAGGGGTAAGAGCAGTGGTCTGTCACCCGAGCGGCCCGGGTTCGAATCCCACCATAGGCGGGGATTTTTTTCAGGCTATGCATCTTTCCTTTGTTACGGCTTTCAGGTCGTAAGATCAGCAAGAGAAAGGTTAATGGCAATACTGTCATGCTGCCTTAAAACTGTATTCCCAACTGTAAAAAGCAATTTTTATGGCCCTTTAAACAATATTTTACTTACAAGGTATACTGAGCTGATTGTTTATCAGACATGAGCAGAAACCGGAGCACCAGGAGAAAAACAAGCTGACCTGTTGCAGAAATGTATTTATCATTTGATGTTGCGTCTGAGAGTGTAATAACGTCAAGTAATAAATTTGATAATCCACTAGTGGATTAAATATGCAAATTAGTTAGATACGCCCCATAACGTACATGTAGGACGTCCTTAACGAGGTCGTGTTTACTAATGGCAGAAAATGGACATTTTTGATAAACAGTCATGAATAAAATGTGTTTTAAATGTCAAATGATTAATAGAATTAATAGCATTTGTGCTCATGTATTATTGAATTTATTAAACTCGTTGAAGAAAAGAGATATATCCTTTTCCTCAACTCATTTAATAAAAACACTCATCTAAGATCCTCTATGTATCACATGTGACCGGAGCAAAGCTGGAACCATTAGCAATGCAACCTAATGTTAGAGTCAGCATTCTTAATTAGATTACAGAGGACCATAAACACAATGACTTACCTCCAAAAATTGACTTTGAAGCCAGCTATCCCCTAATTATCCCATTGTATACTAGTGAACTCTTCCATTGCTATATATTGGACAAGTCCATTTGTCATATAAGGGGTGTTAGGCCTATTTTTTGTTTTTATACTATTTTTGACAGAAAATTCTATTAGCAAATAGTGCAGGCCCAGATCAGACGCCGCGTTCTGCGGCGTCGGATCTGGGCCTGCACTGTTTGCCAAGGTACCCCTTTAGGAGTTTCCCGCATACAATGGGTTATACAACTTGAAAACTGAACACCCTTCCTTTACTTTTATGTTTTTGCTCAATAATATGTCAATATGTGCAATGTTTTTTTTTTTTCTGTTTTCTTATATTATCATTATATAAAATGTAACTATAAAGTGTGATCATCAAAGACTCGGGATCAGCTTGCCTGCATGCTAAGTGCTTTGCTTTTAGGCTCCCGCCCATCGGGGCTGGAAGAAATAGATGAGGTGCATGATGCTTCCATGCAGAGCTGAAACCGACCCGCACATGAGTACTGGTAAACCGCTTAGAGGATCTATGCCTGCCCAGGCAAAGCGGTGCGAGTCAGACCGTCCATGCTTATAAACCCTATAGGTTTCATTTGGCAGCAGGGCTTGAGATGTCATTCCAAGCAATGTCGGGTAAAAGGCCCACAAAATGGGAAGCAACGTCTCCAAAATGACCTTTACAGTGTTGACAGGGATGTTAAACCTCAAATCAAACAAACAAAAAAGTGCTTTGCTTGCTTAGTCAAGTATGCAAACTGGTTGTCTATACATCAGGAAGAGTGGGTGTTAGTGGGAAGGTCAAGATACTTTAACCATTGTTCTCCTAAATCAAATTACACCTGGAACTCGTCCAACCAATGGACTGTGTTTATTTGTTTGTTTGATTTGAGGTTTAACGTCCCCAACAACACTAGAAGTCATTTTGGAGACGTTGCTTCCAATTTTGTGGGACTTTTACCCAACATTGAGATGAAATGACATCTCAAGCCCTGTCACCCATTGAAACCCAATGAAAGCATTAGAGTTTTTAAGCATGGACGGGCCGACCAATGGACTGTGTTAGTTAACTAGACCGTGCTATAGACCGCGCTATAAACTCCAACTATGTTGCTGGAACTGATGTTGTTGAAAAAGACACTAAGTGCATTCATGCATAAATGTGCTTACTTTTGCTTTGTTAAATTTTATGAGAGTATTTTGTAATTTTACAATGATAAATGTGCATTGATTTTGTCATGTTTAGATTTCACTCTTATCATGCTGTTCACGACAACCCCTATCTTTGGGAACAGTGTAGATCCAGATCAGATGGCTTCTGAAGAAGCCATCTGATCAGGATCTACACTGTTTGACATTCAATGTATGAATTTGTAGGAATAAATTACATCAAGTAATCTGATTGGTTCAAAGTCAGAAATGGGTGTGGCAAATCTGAATATTCAGCAAGAGAAGGGTTAGGTGAGAATTTAGAGCCATTTTTGTGTTTTTTGCATTAAAAGTGGATAAGATAACGAAAATCTGAACACAGAATGATAGGAATATGCGTGTTGCATTTGCTGTTGTGCCTTTTATAATACATTAAAATTCCTATATTAAGACCACCTTTATGACTGTTCAAAAGTGGTCTTTAAGACCACTTTTGAACAGTTCCAAATGTGGTCCCTGACCAGAGGACATTGTATGCAGGAAATCCGAAGAAGGAATAACTGCTTCCTTCTAAATAAGCTTTTTAAAGCAGAATTGGTCTTAATTTTAGGTGGTCTTAATAGCCGAATTTTACTGTACTTGCATGCTTGTATGTCACTTGTTTTCATTTTCTAAAATTTATGTACGCTCATTTATTGATGAAATATTTTTAATTATATTTGTGATTATTGAATATTAAAAAAAATGACGAACTACCATTGTGTTATTGATAACTGATAATCCAAATAAACTGTACACAATAGAGGGTATTTGATTATTCCAGTGTAAGATCGATTTTTATTCCACGCAATGAACACCAAAAGAAGTATGTTCAAGAGTGGCAAAATACAACTTTTGGTGTTCATGAGCGAAATAAAGTTTGGTCTTGCTCTGAAAAAAAATCAAATTTTTTATTCTTTAATAGGGATTATCAACTAAATGATAATCCCATTTATTTGGTGCGAACAAATTGAATGGACTGTCATTAATGTGTCATGATTGCAGCTTCAGGGTGGCTTGACCTCTCATTATTTAGGTTTAAACAATGTCTGATCGCAATTTCGATCTCGTCATCCACCATGACAGTTGGTCCAGGTTACTGGACGCTTGCACCGTGTTTGTTATTCAGCAGTCAAGCGTCTTAAGGGCCAAACTATGGTTTGGCGTCTTGCGCATGCTCAGGGAAACCTTCCTTTTCCGTTTTCAAATCCAGCAAAAGAAAGTTGTATTTTTTAAGAAGAATCTAAAACTAAAAATCCAGCAAGAGAATATATATCGTGATTCTTCCCCGTAAATCAAAATCCGGGAAATTTAAAATGACTTCTTGTATTGTCCCCGAATATGGCCGTTTTATTTCTTTCTTGCAAGCGTCTGAATGATCTTGATTTTTTTTTTTTTTTGGACTGGTTTACGTGCGGAACTCAAAGATTAACGTCTGCACGATTTTCCCAAGATAATGATGCAACATGAACGCTGTTACTTTCTTGGACAAAGACAACAGATTATTTTTATGACAAAAATCGTGCTAATCATGACTACCTCGTTATTGAAATATATAGTCCGTTTCAGCATTTAAGTTTGTTGGATAGGACATCGCTCTATATACTGATCATGAATTTTCCCCGTCCGTCGGTATACTGATCGTGAATTTTCCCCGTATGTGAAACTGTCCTTAGTACAGAGAGTATCCATATACAAATGTGAGAGTGGACATTGGCACATGGGAAGATGCTCTTTATTCCGTGAAAAGAAGAAAGAAAGACGAAAACCGGTGAAAATAAAGTCTGCTTAAATTTCCCCCTATGTTTAAACTTCCCCGTATCGTATCGTATATCTTTCGACCCGTATCTTTGAAATACCCCAAAAGATAACCAAGCCCCTTTTACTGTTTTAAAGTCCCCAAATAAGACCCTTTAAGACACAAGGAGGGGGTAATCCTCCCCCTTGCATGCATTTAAGTTTGTTGGATAGGACATCGCTCTATATACTGATCGTGAATTTTCCCCGTCCGTCGGTATACTGATCGTGAATTTTCCCCGTATGTGAAACTGTCCTTAGTACAGTAAGTATCCATATACAAATGTGAGAGTGGGCATTGGCACGTGGGAAGATGCTCTTTATTCCGTGAAGAGAAGAAAGAAAGACGAAAACCGGTGAAAATAAGGTCTGGTTAAATTTCCCCCTACGTTTAAACTTCCCCGTATCGTATATCTTTCGACCCGTATCTTTGAAATACCCCAAAATATAACCAAGCCCCTTTTCCTGTTTTATAGTCCCCAAATAAGACCCTTTAAGACACTAGGAGGGGGAAATCCTCCCCCTTGCATGCATTTAAGTTTGTTGGAAAGGACATCGCTCTATATACTGATCGTGAATTTTCCCCGTCCGTCGGTATACTGATCGTGAATTTTCCCCGTATGTGAAACTGTTCTTAGTACAGTAAGTATCCATATACAAATGTGAGAGTGGGCATTGGCACGTGGGAAGATGCTGTTTATTCCGTGAAGAGAAGAAAGAAAGACGAAAACCGGTGAAAATCAGGTCTGGTTAAATTTCCCCCTACGTTTAAACTTCCCCGTATTGTCGGTATACTGATCGTGAATTTTCCCCGTATGTGAAACTGTCCTTAGTACAGTACGGGGAAGAATCACGATATAGCCAGTTGTCGGGACTCGGTTGAGATATGTTTCATAATAAAAGAAGAAGAGGGTGTCCTTTAGCTATAATATAAGAATTTCCAGGCTATATCGTGATTCTTCCCCGTAGGGGGGAGATTTTTTTGCTTAGATTTTTATGCCGTAAAACCTTACTTTTATGACATTTATCATGATCTGTGTCATCCAGACGCTTGTCAAAATTAAATACTTGACTGGTGTAGTGTTTTTCTTTCCTATCGTATATCTTTTGAAACGTATCTTTGAGATACCCCAAAAGATAACCAAGCCCCTTTTCCCGTTTTAATGTCCCCAAAGAAGACCCTTTAAGACACTAATAGGGGGAAATCCACCCCCTTGCATGCATTTAAGTTTGTTGGATAGGACATCGCTCTATATACTGATCATGAATTTTCCCCGTCCGTCGGTATACTGATCGTGAATTTTCCCCGTATGTGAAACTGTCCTTAGTACAGAAAGTATCCATATACAAATGTGAGAGTGGGCATTGGCACGTGGGAAGATGCTCTTTATTCCGTGAAAAGAAGAAAGAAAGACGAAAACAGGTGAAAATAAGGTCTGCTTAAATTCCCCCCTACGTTTAAATTTCCCCCTGTCGCACATCTTTCGACCCGTATCTTTGAAATACCCCAAAAGATAACCAAGCCCCTTTTCCTGTTTTAAAGTCCCCAAATAAGACCCTTTAAGACACTTATAGGGGGAAATCCTCCCCCATTGCATGCATTTAAGTTTCTAGGATAGGTTTTTATATATATATACTGATCCTGAATTTTCCCCGTCTCTGTCTAATAAGAATGAAATGTAGACACTAGGAGGGGGAAATCCTCCCCCTTGCATAAATTTAAGTTTCTTTCACAGGATTTTTATATATATACTGATCATGAATTTTCCCCGTCTACATTTCATTCTTATTAGACAGAGACGGGGAAAATTCAGGATCAGTATATGTATAAAAACCTATCCTAGAAACTTAAATGCATACAAGGGGGAGGATTTCCCCCTATAGTGTCTTAAAGGGTCTTATTTGGGGACTTTAAAACAGGAAAAGGGGCTTGGTTATCTTTTGGGGTATTTCAAAGATACGGGTCGAAAGATATACGATACGGGGAAATTTAAACGTAGGGGGAAATTCAAACAGACCTTATTTTCACCGTTTTTCGTCTTTCTTTCTTCTTTTCACGGAATAAAGAGCATCTTCCCACGTGCCAATGCCCACTCTCACATTTGTATATGGATACTTACTGTACTAAGGACAGTTTCACATACAGGGAAAATTCACGATCAGTATACCGACGGACGGGGAAAATTCACGATCAGTATATAGAGCTATGTCCTATCCAACAAACTTAAATGCATGCAAGGGGGAGGATTTCCCCCTCCTAGTGTCTTAAAGGGTCTTATTTGGGGACTATAAAACAGGAAAAGGGGCTTGGTTATATTTTGGGGTACTTCAAAGATACGGGTCGAAAGATATACGATACGGGGAAGTTTAAACGTAGGGGGAAATTTAACCAGACCTTATTTTCACCGGTTTTCGTCTTTCTTTCTTCTCTTCACGGAATAAAGAGCATCTTCCCATGTGCCAATGCCCACTCTCACATTTGTATATGGATACTTACTGTACTAAGAACAGTTTCACATACGGGGAAAATTCACGATCAATATACCGACGGACGGGGAAAATTCACGATCAGTATATAGAGCGATGTCCTATCCAACAAACTTAAATGCATGCAAGGGGGAGGATTTCCCCCTCCTAGTGTCTTAAAGGGTCTTATTTGGGGACTATAAAACAGGAAAAGGGGCTTGGTTATATTTTGGGGTATTTCAAAGATACGGGTCGAAAGATATACGATACGGGGAAGTTTAAACGTAGGGGGAAATTTAACCAGACCTTATTTTCACCGGTTTTCGTCTTTCTTTCTTCTCTTCACGGAATAAAGAGCATCTTCCCACGTGCCAATGCCCACTCTCACATTTGTATATGGATACTTACTGTACTAAGGACAGTTTCACATACGGGGAAAATTCACGATCAGTATACCGACGGACGGGGAAAATTCACGATCAGTATATAGAGCGATGTCCTATCCAACAAACTTAAATGCATGCAAGGGGGAGGATTACCCCCTCCTTGTGTCTTAAAGGGTCTTATTTGGGGACTTTAAAACAGTAAAAGGGGCTTGGTTATCTTTTGGGGTATTTCAAAGATACGGGTCGAAAGATATACGATACGATACGGGGAAGTTTAAACATAGGGGGAAATTTAAGCAGACTTTATTTTCACCGGTTTTCGTCTTTCTTTCTTCTTTTCACGGAATAAAGAGCATCTTCCCATGTGCCAATGTCCACTCTCACATTTGTATATGGATACTCTCTGTACTAAGGACAGTTTCACATACGGGGAAAATTCACGATCAGTATACTGACGGACGGGGAAAATTCATGATCAGTATATAGAGCGATGTCCTATCCAACAAACTTAAATGCTGAAACGGACTATATATTTCAATAACGAGGTAGTCATGATTAGCACGATTTTTGTCATAAAAATAATCTGTTGTCTTTGTCCAAGAACACACCGTACAACCGGCTGCGTCGAAGACAGATTACTGTCTCTAAGACAGATCGCGGAAAACGTTTCATAGAAAGGGTAGGTGAAGTTTTTTTGTTTGTATAAATCGAGAAGGCAATCGGTTGACTTTTGCTGCTATTGGAGAAGAAACTAAATGCCTGGAGATACCGCAGCAAAAGTCTGACTATATTTCAAAGCCAGATAAGGCTTTTCCAGTTCGTTGAAAAATATTTTCATCGAAAATTTTATGAATTTTTGTTTTTGGCGTCAAGTGTACGTCTACGCAACAAAATATGTTACACTCGCTTACTCATGCTAAAACTTCGATTATTCGACAGCATTTCTGCCAAATTGGACCGTATAACTCGGTTAAATAAACAAACTACGCCCCCCTAAAGAGACCAGGTGTCCAAAAAAATGCTGTCTCTAACTACAGATTGTTTTTTATACGACTGTCCACCAACACAGATCAGAGATTTCGAAGGCTAACATTGATGACAGATCAGAATTTTGGTTACATCTTCAATAAAGAAGAATTTTGGATGACTTAACACTGGCAACTTCAGTGGAAGCTATTTCACGCCAGCTCCAGGGCATTACTTGTAATAATGCTGCAATTGAGTAACATAGAGGCTGCTCTCTAATCATTTATATTTCCTGCCAACACACAACTTGTGCAATCAGTAGAAGCCTCCGTGGTGTAGTGGTTATGCTACTTGCCTTGTAAACCAGGATTCGCGGGATCGATCCCGGGCTTCTCCAGACTTTCGGATGTGTCTTTAAACCGAGGTCCCGTCTCCTTAGGTGACCTTAGCTGTTAGTGAGATGTACAACTCTCTCTCTCTCTTTCTCTCTCACTCTCTTGTGCAATAAGTAAACGTCTGAGGCGTTATTTGTTTAATTTTCTTCTGCCTGTACTTTTTCTTTCCTAGATGTTACAGGACTCAGAAATTTCTGTGTTGTAATTAGTTAGGGATTCGATATTGAAAGTAAGCAGCTGATGTTCGTGCGAATATCTGGTTGTGCCATTTTTTACCATCAAATGTCATGTATTTTTATTGCACGACAAGGTTGCACAATGCAATAATGAACCTTAAATAGGTCGTTATGCAAATTGTGCAGAGGCGACCATGTACAACAAGATGAGTAAATTATAGAAAACACGCCTATAAAAATACAGTATAACCCACAAGCGGCGCCGAGTGAATTAAAGTTAACCCTTTTTGTACCAAATGGAATCTTTCACCTTAAATATGGCAGGAGTCCATTTCGATATTTAGGGGTGTCAGGCTGTTTTCTTCAGAATTTATTCAGAAAATGGTTAAGCTTTTCACAAACATTGTAGGCGCTGATCAGACGCCGCATTACCGCCTTCTGAAGTGTCTGATCTGGGCCTGCACTGTTTGCAAAGGTACCTCTTAAAGGGTTTCTGGTACTGAATTTGTTAACACAGACGCACGTACCATCTTGTTGTACATGGTCGCCTCTGTACCGTTTGCATTCTGCAGTGTCTGATCTGGGCCTGCACTGTTTGCAAAGGTACCTCTTTAGGGGTTTCTGGTACTAAATTGGTTAATACAGACTAACATACCATCTTGTTGTTCATGGTCGCCTCTGCACCGTTTGCATAACGACCTATTTAATGTTCATTATTGCATTGTGCAACCTTGTTCGTGCAATAAAAATACATGGCGTTTGATGTTTAAAAAAAACAACACAACCAGATATTCACACGAACGTCAGCTGTTTACTTTCAATATCGAATTCCTAACTACATTAGAACTTCGATGGCTCGAACACCGATGGATCGTTTACCATGGATGAGTCGAACCCGTTCTTGAGCCCCTAGCGAAATCCTCTACATAAGAAACAGTGGGGAATATTTAAGGAGATTTTAGTCTGCTATCTTGCAAATGTATGCTGTGTGTACTCATTAGAATCGCTTCATTCGGGCGATTCTAATGAGTACACACAGCGTACATTTTCATTATATAACACCGAAAAGATGTCTAAAAGTATCTCGTTATGCCTATTGGCAGTAACCCTCGGTGGCTCGAAGTGCCCATGTCTCGAACGGAATTTCGAGTTCCCAAAGGTGTTCGAGCCATTGAAGTTCGACTGTACATGTAATGTACAACACAGAGTGTCGCCCCCGCCCATAGGGGCTTGAAGAAATATATGGGCTGCATGATGCTTCCAAGCAGAGCTGAATTCGGCCCCCGCACTAGTACTAGTAAACCGCTTAAGAGGATCTAAGCCCGTTCATAAACCGCGGTGCGAGGCGAGGTTTAAAGACACATCCGAAAGTCTGGAGAAGCCCGGGATCAATCCTGCAAATCCTGGCCTTCATGCGGACTGAACAAATTATTTGTCTAAATCGCGGCAGAAGTAAGGGCGAGGATTGTGGCAACGTAAAATCGATTTAAGCCCCCCAGTGGAAATCATTCCACTGACCGTTCCAAGGCGGTTCTTCTGTGGCGATTTATTTATGTTGTTGTTTGTTACTAACTGTGTGTATCACTTGTGTCTTTTAATTTTGGATGGCCATATGGCCATTTTGTGGGAAAGTAACTGTCCTTATGGCATTCCTTTGTTTAGGTTTCCATTATGGTCTGGTCGGTTAATGTTTGTATTTCTTTCCCTTTGGTGTCTTTGTTGGGTGGAGTAAGTTAATTGTATCGATTCCTGATCTTTGTTTTACTTCTACTTTACAAGGCAAGTAGCATAACCACTACACCACGGAGGCTTCTACTGATTGCACAATTTGTGTGTTGGCAGGAAATATAAATGATTAGAGAGCAGCCTATATGCTACTCAAATTGCAGCATTAATAAGTAATGCCCTGGTGCTAGCATGAAATAGATTCCACCGAAGTTGCCGATATTAAGTCATCCAGAATTCGTCTTTATTGAAGATGTAACCGAAATCGTCTGATCTGTCATCAATGTTAGCCTTCGAAATCTCTGATCTGTGTTGGTGGACAGTCGTATAAAAAACAATCTGTAGTTAGAGGCAGCATTTTTTTGGACACCTGGTCTCTTTAAGGGGGCGTAGTTTGTTTATTTAACCGAGTTATACGGTCCAATTTGGCAGAAATGCTGCTGAATAATCGTAGTTTTAGCATGAGTAAGTGAATGCGACATATTTTGTTGCGTAGACGTACACTTGACGCCGAAAACAAAAATTCATAAAATTTTCGATGAAAATATTTTTCAACGAACTGGAAAAGCCTTATCTGACTTAGAAATATAGTCAGAATTCTGCTGCGGTATCTCCAGGCATTTAGTTTCTTCTCCAATAGCAGCAAAAGTCAACAGATTGCCTTCTCGATTTATAAAAACAAAAAAACTTCACCTACCCTTTCTATGAAACGTTTTCCGCGATCTGTCTTAGAGACAGTAATCTGTCTTCGACGCAGCCGGTTGTACGGTGTGAAGAAAGTAACAGCGTTCATGTTGCATCATTATCTTGGGAAAATCGTGCAGACGTTAATCTTTGAGTTCCGCACGTAAACCAGTCCAAAAAAAAAAAATCAAGATCATTCAGACGCTTGCAAGAAAGAAATAAAACGGCCATATTCGGGGACAATACAAGAAGTCATTTTAAATTTCCCCGTATTTGGATTTTACGGGGAAGAATCACGATATAGCCAATTTCCATTGGTTGACCTCGAACAACAATAATAGTATCGGTACTTTCGTTTTGCAACCGGAAATGATAAAATGCGTTAGTGACGAGGTACAACTAAATAGGGAAAAGTGACAACTAAGACAGTTCACCGTTACGAAAATATTAGGAAAAGTGACACTACGGCGGCATAAAAATCGCCATTTTAATTGCAAAATATACATGGGTGACAATGGTCGCCCTGCGAGTTTTTGGTACCTTATAAAGCTTGGGGAAAAATGTTATTATGGAAGATAAATAGTATGCAGCGAAGAAATTAAAGGGCTAAATATGATTTCTGATATAAGGCATCAGGGGACAGTTTCGCATTTGAGGGTGGACGTTTTTCAAAATATTATAGTAGGAGGGTCAATAATGGCATGGTTGCTAATAGAAATTGTGATATGTGGATATTTTTTGCCAATGTGGGCTTATTTGCTGAGTATCATAATCTGTACTTTTATGAAATGGAATACGAAACTAAAACCCCGGCTGTCTGGATGCTGTGCAAGTTCAAGGTGCAGCGGCATATCTGAATTCACGAAGGTAACTTTGGCACTAAAAAGTGGCTGTTTTTCAAAGAGGATTCCTGAAAAAGTTTACTGGTTATGGTATACTTTTCTGGCTATTTCTTTGCATGTGACTGAGTGTACATGACATTTCAACAGGTGCCAAGTACTGGTGTTTTGGGAGTAAATTCACAGGATCTGTCAAAGTGAGGTGGAGTCATGATTTTTTGTATGTAAAAATTAGTGGGTGGGGTAAGTGAAATGCTGCTGCTGTCAGGCTATGCAAACAGAGAAGTGTTTCTTTGGTATTCTGTTTTGATTTCATGCATGTGTGGAGCAATTTAAAACCAAAACAGAAGTTATCGCTTTCTCCAGGAGTTGTCGATAACGATTCAAAAACTTGGTGTGACGCGGACAAAAAAGTGCTGCGATTAACTGTCCCCTGATGCCTTAAGGGAAAACGCCAAAAATTCAAGTCATCTTTTGGGGTCTTATTCACTGCAATTTGAAAAGCTTATTATTTGTCGAATGAGTACCCGCAATGTTTTTGTGCATAGCGCTGTCCATATTTACGCAGGAAATGATACGCTGTAGGTACCGTATGATTGTCCGATTTAAAGCCGACAAACAGTTTTCTTACACCAGACTGCAGCCTGTGCCCTTAAACATTTTATTCACATACTGTGGATGGAAATATTGTTTATTTTCAAGGATTTGAATATTTTAAATCTAAATATGGCCTTAAAGAGTATAATTTAAGCTAGTTTGGCTTTGTTTTTGGTCATTTTTCCCAATTTTGAATGAATTTTCCATTGGGGAAATGGGCAAAATTTTACTGAAGTCAAAAATATGGCTCTAGTCCACTCCACAGTGGCACAGGCATTCTATCAAGCATTAAAATCTACCAGAAAAAGCAATTAACAGCATTCCAAGACAGTTCAGCAGGAATATTTTAAACAAAAACAGTTGTCGAGCTTGGCAAGGGCGCACAGATGATATCGGTTTTGGTGAAAAACTTGTACGGCATCGCAATGTGTGCGCTTGTCTGAAATTACACCGCATTGATTTTGCACGAGACCGTTTAAATATTTTTCACAGGAGTACTTGATATGATATTTTGCCCATTTTGCACGAGACCGTTTAAATATTTTTCACAGGAGTACTTGATATGATATTTTGCCCATTTTTGCCCTAACCACCTCTGTGTAAATGTTATGACCTGTCTCATGAGCCGCATTCTGTGAAAAAATTATAGGTATTTCAGTAAAAATGATGAACAGTGCCATGACCACTATAGCTGCAACGGTTGCCTCATAAACAGATCTCAAATTTGTGCTGTGCAAATGTCCCAAAAGCCTATCCAGGTCCTTAATATTAACAACAGTGTCCTTTTCAGCACTGTAAGACCTTCTGTGTGTCCAAGAATGTACTTTGGACACATTATTCTGATAGGATTCTTTCTCTTTTCCAGTCTGTGGCTAGTAACCTCAGAGTACTCACCAGGTCTAGCTGCTAGTTGCTGATGACAGCACATGTGCAAGTTAAGAAGTTCTTCTTATCCAAGTAAGTGTAGTTTCTTGCAGCCAGAAAGTGTTTTCTTGTGCTGACTCCATTTTATAGAGTGGAGAATGACAAGGCTAGTGCAATGTTACACTCCTCCCTGATTCTTTTATGTAGATTTTTTTAGTCTGGGGCTCAGTTCTTACCTTGTAGTATGCCCCAGACTCAGAAAATAGTGCTTTGACTGTAACAAAAACACAGTAGAACCTTTCTCAAACACATTCAGAAATGAAATACCCATTTTTTGCAGTTTCTGGTATGCATAGTTGCTGTTTTATCATAACCTGTAGACTCTGTTTTGGTCGAAATTCAGCTTCAGTAGAAACCTTAAGATTTTGATTGTTTTAGAGCCTGTCAGTATCTTTATCTAAGCCAGTTATCTGATAAGAAATGACACAACTGACTTAATTGGTTTGTTCTCTTCCTTTTTCTCACCTGCAGAGGGTGTCCACTTTAGACTCTGATCAGTAGCAAAGGGGAGATAATGAATATCTGAAAGGCCCAGTCATTTTAGGAAAATTTGGGGATTGGGGGTGGGTTCTTAAGTTTACGGCCCATGTCCACCAATTCAGTCATTTAGGGCCAGTGCTATCAGTTACATGTTTTACATCAAACATCACTGTTTGCATCCCTATTCACCACATTGCTGTGTATTATCAAATGACATCTCCAGAAAGCATCGTCCATCATGGACTTAGTGCGCAATTCTCCGAATTGAATTTGGCCGCTCTTCAGTATTAATGAAATTCCAAAAGGGCTATGAAAGCAACAACATGTACTTTAGTCAACACTTTTTTATTTGTTTTTATTACAAATAAGCCAAATTACAATGTGGGATCACCAATGGCTGAAAATCAAAGAAAACTTCCAAACTTAGGGTGGACGTTTTTCAAAATATTATAGTAGGAGGGTCAATAATGGCATGGTTGCTAATAGAAATTGTGATATGCGGATATTTTTTGCCAATGTGGGCTTATTTGCTGAGTATCTGTACTTTTATGAAATGGAATACGAAACTAAAACCCCGGCTGTCTGGATGCTGTGCAAGTTCAAGGTGCAGCGGCATATCTGAATTCACGAAGGTAACTTTGGCACTAAAAAGTGGCTGTTTTTCAAAGAGGATTCCTGAAAAAGTTTACTGGTTATGGTATACTTTTCTGGCTATTTCTTTGCATGTGACTGAGTGTACATGACATTTCAACAGGTGCCAAGTACTGGTGTTTTGGGAGTAAATTCACAGGATCTGTCAAAGTGAGGTGGAGTCATGATTTTTTGTATGTAAAAATTAGTGGGTGGGGTAAGTGAAATGCTGCTGCTGTCAGGCTATGCAAACAGAGAAGTGTTTCTTTGGTATTCTGTTTTGATTTCATGCATGTGTGGAGCAATTTAAAACCAAAACAGAAGTTATCGCTTTCTCCAGGAGTTGTCGATAACGATTCAAAAACTTGGTGTGACGCGGACAAAAAAGTGCTGCGATTAACTGTCCCCTGATGCCTAAGGATGGTCGGCCGGGAACTCTTCAGTAAAAAGAAACAAAGAACGGATATCTTTCCCGCCAGTTTCTCATTTGGTGGAGGTGAAAGCTTCGGTTTTTATTGCTAAAATTTGATCATTTTTGAACAGTTAAAAGCAAAATCTTTGCCAGAGGTGTGGGACTGATTGAAAATATTTCTTGTGTACATTTGGTAAGGGGAATTTCCACAGGGGTCATGACCTTTGGCACTCATTGTGTAACGTTAAATTAACTTACAGTACCATATTTTAAGTAAATACGCTTTTAGAATTTTCTTTATATTTTTGAAGGGATTATGCCTCGACTTTCGGGTATAATAGCGTCAGTTTGGGTTGTCAGAGTTAAACAGCGCAGGCATTGTGGGATAGCTTGACGGCTCGGCTGACCAGCTATGTTATTTTTAAATATGCAAATGACCATGTGTTTGTCGAATGTTAGTTTATTTATGAACACCCGACCTACTTTTGAGCAGGACATAGCCGCTTGAATCACAGGTGTGATATACCGGTATTATCGATAGTAACCTGTCAATTAAACATATATTGGGAATTCAATGACCACAAACAATATATTTTCTAAAGGTAATTTTATTGACTTTCAAAACTTATTTGAAGCCATAAACCTCATCTGATTCGATATGACAGAGTGGCTGGACCTTTTGACTCTTGTCCGCTATGAACTCTGCACATATCACCATTAGGTCTTGTATATTATATTGTGCAAATTGTACAAGCTTGGCTGTGGTTGCCTTTTGGTAAATTCCGATATAAAAGGAAAATTTGGGCTATTACTCGTCTCTCCTTTAGACTCTGATCAGCTCAGATTCAAGCTTGACGGGAAGTTTTATTTTGTTTAAGCAATGCCATTTGGTCGCAGCATAGCACGCCAGACTTTCGAGACTGTCGCTACTTTTTTGGAATTCTGGGTAGCTAGACATGTTTCTGAGGGACGATTCATATGTTATCTTGACAGTTTCCTGCTTGGTACTAGGGAGTCCATTTTGTGGGCAATTTATAAATGTTACATGTGGTTTATCAAAGATACACTGTCACCTTCGCATCACAGCAGATATGAAGGAATTTGAACTTTGGGTACAATTTTTCAAAAAAAAAAAAAAAATATGGTATTTCCGTTTCTCATGACCGGTTCTGGATGTCAAATGAGGACTTACAGCACTGCACCATTCGTGCAAGGGGTTTGAACTCGGTTTTGGTGCCTACTTTGTAGGTAATGAGATAAGACCAGTGGTCAAGTGGATAATTTTTCCATCTTTGGAGCATCTTCTGTTATTTATTTTTGATTTATAAAAAAAAAAAAAAAAAAAAAAAAACAGTAGTGTATTGGGAACTGCACCCTGCAGTACACCACATTCTATTCAAAATTACAGACCAGCCTTACCAAGTCACGGAAGGCAATGTTAATCGAGATATTTCCATGACATATTAAAAATGTAGAGTGCCGAGCACTGAACTTTGCAGTACACAACATTCTTTTCAAATCTACGGATCAACCTTATCACTCACGGAGGGTAATGTTTAATGAGATATTTCCATTTATGTATTTGTTTATTTATTTATTTTAATTTATGCATTTATTAAAATGTAGAGTACTGAACACTGCACCTTGCAGTACACCACATTCTAATCACACATACCCACTCACGCAGGGTAATGTTGGATGAGATAGTTCTAATCAGATAAATAAACTAGATAAATATTTAATTCATCTTTAGAATTAGTTGAGACATAACTGCCCTCCAACAATATCGTGCATCCCACTTGCAATCAATGCATCTATATGTTGCCTTGGTTGTCAAACAATATATGATGTGGAAGCCTGAGGGTAGTCTAGACTTCTTTTGCCTCCGGAATGGCCATTCATTAAAGCACTGTCAGCTCAGTGGCATTCTTGTGACAGCTGTAGAAAATAAATTAGGACTTCCAAAGCAACTGTATGCTGCACATTCCTTTAGAATTGGAAGGGCTATTAATTTGGCAGCTAAGGGTATTCTAGTATAGCCATAAAAGAACTTGGTTGATGGAAAACTGGGGCAGTAACATACTAAATACTTTTTTAAATTGTCTGTTACAGATATATTGATTATCGGTGATTCCCTGGTTTCACACCTTGCTGACAGTGTATCAGCTCTCAGACCTCCAGCTAATGCAGTGATTGTTAGCTAAAATTTTTATTAGGGTTCAGCGGTGCACTGGGATCACTACGACACCGAGCTCCAATGGTTGCTGCAGTTTCATTCAACCCTTGTGATGATAATTATTCACCTCGGGGGCAACAACCTTGTTGAGTGGTCCCATAAACCAATCGGGTAGACAGCCTGCTTTAATTGTAGTGACCGAACAATCAAGCATGTGCTCGATTTCAATACAACAGGGCTATTTAAGACGAATAGGGTTCATCTCACTGCTGTGGGCAATATCATATTTTTAAATACATTTGAGGAAGTAGTCAATCAATTTGTTACAGACCCTTCTTCCCAAATGTAAAATCCTAATATGTAGTTAGAATAACAGGACAAGGATAAAAAGGCTATATTCATAAAAATGTTGACTTGCTGAATTGGGGGACAAATTTATGTGGGGCATCATAAATTTGCTGTGGCGGAATTCAGCATTCGATAGGGGGGACGCTTTGCTCAGACAGCTGTTTGGTTGTAATGAAACTTTACGCCTTGAGCCTAGATTCCAAATACTGGTTGCTGGGAGCAAGGCTGAAGTTTGTTTCTTTCAGGACTTCTACTTGGACTGGGTGGCATCTCCTTCATGGAAGTGGTCGGCCATAACCTGAAGATTTGTTCTTGAGCCTAGATTCCGGGTACTGGTTGCTGGGAGCAGAGCTGAGGCTTGTTTCTTTCAGAACTTCTTGAACTGGGTGGCGTCTCCTTCAGGGAAGTGGTTCGCCATAGCCTGAGGATGTGTTCCCCCCAGGGTCATACTAAAACTTTCTAAATTGCAAGTCATAAGTAAGGTTCGCACGTGCAGCCGGGGCTATTTGAATATATGTAATATGGGATGGATTACATGGTATGCATTGCATAATGCAGAAGATGGTATGGAATGCGTGTCATGTAATGCATTTTGGAGTGCACATTACGGAGTGCTCACTGTCAAGATTAGTTGGAGTGCATAAATTGGAGTGCACAAGAGTTGGGATAGAATGGAGCGTACAAATAGGATGTGCGCAATATCTGGATTTTTACATAATTTGGAGCATACAGTCAGGATGTGCGCAATATTTAGAATGCTAAAAAATTGTAAAGCATACAAACAAGATGTATGCAATATTTGGAATACTTGGAGCGTACAAATAGGATGTGCGCAATATTTGGATTGTTACAAAATTTGGAGCGTACAAACAGGATGTGCGCAATATTTGGAATGTTAAAAAATTGTGGAGCGTACAAACAGGATGTACGCAATATTTGGAATACTCTGTTACAAAATTTGGAGCGTACTATAGGAAGTGCGCAATTTTTGGAATGTTACAAAATCTTGGAGCACACATTAGAATGCTAAAAAATGGTAAAGCATACAAACAAGATGTATGCAATATTTGGAATACTTGGAGCGTACAAATAGGATGTGCGCAATATTTGGATTGTTACAAAATTTGGAGCGTACAAACAGGATGTGCGCAATATTTGGAATGTTAAAAAATTGTGGAGCGTACAAACAGGATGTACGCAATATTTGGAATACTCTGTTACAAAATTTGGAGCGTACTATAGGAAGTGCGCAATTTTTGGAATGTTACAAAATCTTGGAGCACACATTTGGAGTGTGCGCATATTTTGGAATACTCAAAATTCAAAATTGGACTGCACAATATTTTGAGTGCAAACAAATTAATAATTTGGTGCCCGTTTTCGTGCGAGCAAGGTTATATGCTGTCACTGCGTCCCCCCTTCGACCTGAATCTACTCGGTGTCCATATACTGCCAATAATGTTTTATGTGAAAAAGGAGATAAATAAAAGTAGTTGTATCTATATATATTTTGTTGTATGAGTGAGCATCCTTAATAAACAGCAATCATTAATACAATTCTAAAGTGTCAGTCATCACCACAGAGAACAAACTTTTTCCATGGCCATTGCACATGGATTTAGAGGTGTTCAGTGTGTTTACTGGGTGTAATTTTGGGAACTGAAACTTTAAGCCTGAAAAAAAGCTTGGATTGTTACTTGGACAAATGGTTCACTGAAAGTTTGCAAAAAAAAAATAATGGCCTGGCTCATTGTGCATTAATTACTTTGCTTTGGTACTAAAAGTGACATCATTAATCTTCTAATGACCAGGCTTGGGGTAATCATAATCTGTAATCGTAATCAGCTGTAATGGATTACATATTTTCAAGTAATTGCATGTAATCAGACATTTTTCTGATTACAAGTAATTTAATTTAATCAATTACTTCCATATTTTTGCCTGTAATCATGATTATTTTCTGATTACAATTTGATTACATTTCTGTTAATATACATGTATAAATTGTGAATTTGTGCAAAAATATCAGGATTCTGGACATCAGACCAATTCTTTACATCATCATAATGTTAGTAATTCCTAACAAACTGCAGTTAGACATGTTCAAACTGTTACCTTTCATAAAAGTTAATGGATGTGCTCAATGTTTTTCGAATCAGTTTAAGGTCTGCACAAGTGAAATAAAGTCAAACATATACATGTAGTTGTCTCCCTGTAAACTGCGTAAGGTATTGATAAAACAGAGAATAGGGTAAAGCAGTGGAGGCAGAGTATTTTATCACTGGCCTCCGTGGCCTAGTGGATAAGAGCGCTGACTCTTGGTCATTAGGTCTCTCACCGCCGTAGGTTCGAGCCTCGCTTGGGCCATGTGTGAGACGCCAAGTTGTGCAACGGAAGGTCAGGAGGTTTTTCTCCGGATACTCCGGTTTTCGCCCACCTCTGATTAACGATTGGCTCGATATGAGTGAGATTATCTTGAAAGGGCCGTAAAACCAAAACCAGAGTATTTCATCAACTACCATAATGATCCTAAGGTATTGGACAGACAGGCCTGGTCAAACAGTGCATACTCAGATAAGACTGTCTAGAAGAGCAGTCTGATCAAGGTACAAGCTGTTTGCCTTTTAATTTGCATCTTTTGGTAGAAAAGGTATCTTTTTGAAAATTTCTAGGTGATTATAACAAACTTTTTGTTGTTTTCCAGTTTCCCCGTGTCGCGGGTCGTCAGCTGGTGGGGTCCCAGGGAACGAATCCATGCTGGCACTACACCGTAGCCGTTCGGTGGTACCCCCATTCCCCGTTGCCGGTGAACAGGGAGACCATCGCTCGGCTCCAGCCCCGTCCGTCTCATGTTTGACGTCTCACGTCTCAGGTGTCTCCGAGACCACGGGCATCCCCTTACCCTGTAGCCAATCGCCGAGCTCCGTCCTGAGAGGTTTGTGAAACGGTGCCGTGACCTTTCCAGGTCTCGGTGGGGCTTATATTTTGCCTTCCCCTTTGCTTCAGGAGTGCATGTGTCCTGTCGCTAAAGGGCATCTTTATTGATTGGAGTTTCTGGGCTAGGCGTGCTTCATTTTTCAAGGGCTGTGGATGTGTTGCACAGTTCCAATGTGAGCCTTTGTTTTGGTGCAACATAGTTTAGTTGTAGTAATTTGGAACTCCATTCTAAAGGTTTGGCTACGTGATTGCCTGCGTTAAAGTTATAGCAGTGCTGTGCCTTAGGTTTTTGCGGTTTGCCGCAAAGGGGTGTGGGTTGTTTTGTGTAACAGGGTAGGCTCCGAGTTTGACCTTATCATAAAGGGGATCGTTTAGCAGTTAATTTTGTTTGAAAGTTTCATTGCAATTTGGAAGACGTTTCTAAAGATTGCTATACACGTTTCAATGCTACGTGTTATGCACCTTATATCCAATCAGGGGATTCGAGACAAAGTTTTTAGCCATTTTGTGGTGCTTATTTGCACAACAAAATTGTAGAGTCCATCCATTTCTTTCTTCTAGCTTGTAGCTTCAGCCGCATCTACACCCTCACGCCAGCACCATGTCTATGGATGTCGTCTACGCTTTTTGTATCAATTTTGATATTGGTATTTTTTTTTTTTTTTTTTTTTTTTTGATTTTTGCATATTTTTGTAACGTATGTACATTTTTACATTATTTGGTCTGTGCCCCCAGCTTATTGAGTATATATGTGGGCGGATGTGCTCGCCCCGCCACGGACCTGTCATGTTTGTTTTCTTGTGCTTTAAAGATGGTGTTGTCCGTTTTGGGGCAAGCCCACCCGCTCTCTATTGCTGGGTAGGACAGTTTTTCTACCTGCAAGGTTGTGCTTGTAGATTATATTTTGTGATTTTTGTTTATTCTGTACATACAACATATAGTATAGTATGATGGCCTCCGCCGTCTCGGGCCCAAGTTTGTGTTTATTTTAGTTAGTGGGTGACCTATATCGCGGAGGATGTGGAAGTAGGTCAATCCCCTTTCTGCATTTTTTTTGTAAAAGTTAGGAAAATGTGGTGCCCCTAGCTAGGCCTCCTCCACGTAGGATGTCATATTCTGTGGGGCCGTAAGTGGGTCATTCTGAGTCGCCATGTTTACATGTCATTATCGCAACCTACGTGAAGGAAGGCACCATAGGAGGAATTGTATTCCTACCTAGTCGTGTGAGGGCCCGAGATATCGTGTGCCGATCCCGTTAGCAATGTAGTTAGTACAAATTCATATAATCATGTAGGTCGCATACAAGCGTCCGCCTGCGCATGTGCGCAGTCGAGCACTCCTATGCGATCTTGTTTTTATGTGTCATATTTACAGTTAACAATGTTTGAAATCGCTTTTTGGGAAAAAACTCATCTTCTTCTTCTATCTCCTGGTTTTTGATCTCTCTTTTCCTATACTATCCTCTCTACGGGATTCCTTCTCTACAAATATTCGCCGGCCTCGTTGGCTCAGTCGGATGCGCGTCTGACTGGTGATCAGGAGGACGCGGGTTCGACTCCCGCCGGGGTCGGCAACATTCTTTCGTAGAGATTGATCATGAAATCTTTTCTACGGTCATTCTCTCCCTTCCGCTGATTCAAGAAGGGCAGTTGCCAGTTTCTGGCGAAAGAATGTGCACTGTACTGGTTAACCGCTTACGTATAAGCCTGTCCAGGAAAGTGTGGATAGGTAAACTGACCGGCTCAAAAATGACCTAAATAGTGTTGACTGGGCCGTTAAACTCATAAACAAACAAACAATCTACAAATATTCTACAACTATCGCTATATCTACCTAATTGAGCATTGCGTGGGTGGATGTGTGTTGTTTTAGTTTTGCGTGGGTGGTTGTGTGTTGATGCCCTCCTTCAGGGTCGCGCTTGGTCATGTCCTAGTTAGTTAGTTAATTTCCCTTATCTGTATAAATATTTGGCCGTCTTGACCGTCCGTTTTAATTACGGTCATGGCGCGATTTGCTGTCTTTGATGATACTTATGTTAAACGACAAGGGCAGTACCGAGGGCTGTTTGATGTACCAGGCGAGGTTCGGTTTTTCGGCCGTGGTGGTATGCGCGTGGCGAGCTATGATGTTGACTTGTGGGACAGCGGTTCATATTTTCCGAGGGCAAAATTGGGACAGCGATGGTCGTCTCCACAGGCACTATTATAGGGACCGTATTCATTTGTCAAGGGAGGGACAGAAGCAATACCATGTGTGCTTAGAAAGGGCCTTCCTGCGATTTTTCTGCTAGTCGGGTGTTTATAAAATGTCCTTTTGTGGGCCCCCAGATCATTCCGTTTGGGTAACCTTATAATGTACATCCTTTATTCGAAAGCGAAATTTGCGAAAAAAAAAAAAAAAAAAAAAAAAAACAAAGAAAAAAAAAAGAGAAAAACAAAGAGATGTGATAAGGCCTATTGTTTCTTATTTCTGTCCCACTCATCTATGTGCATTCCTGAAGGAGAGCCTTTTTGTTTGCTAGTGTGTTTGTGTGCCGTTCTCCTTTGGGTTGTGTGGTTCTCGATCAGCCAGGATTTTGACGCAACGCTGCTCAGTGCCAAAGTCCTAAGACCGCAAACCCCAGCGTTACATCTCGTCCTGATTTCCCGTTTGCCTCACCCCCTCCGGAGAGGCCGGGCGATGGATTTTCCTTGTGGTGGATCCATGCCCAGTCCCGGCGTGTTCTCGTGTGATCCTCTTTTGGGCAGTGTGGCTCCCGATCAGCTAGGATTTTGGTGCAGCGCTCATAAGTGCAAAGCCAGTGGGCCGCAACCACAACGCTACATCTCGTCTTAGCCTCTCGCTTGCCATACCCCTTTGGAGGGTGGGTCGGGGCCATGGATTTTCCTTGTGGTAGGTCCATGCCCCGTTCTGTTATGGTCTTCTCACAGTGATCCAGGGATCGCTGTCACCGTTAGGCACTCCTTAGTGCAAAGCCGAGGCCGCAAACCACAGTGCCTACCGTTGACTTTGTTCCCCTTTTCGCCGTGAGACGGCCGCCCTTTGATCACTACGCTCCTTTTTGGTTGGTTGCGTCTTAGGTGCGGTTAAATCATTTATTGTTTCTGAAATCGGGTCTCTAACGGTTTTGGTTTCAGGCATGTTTGTGTGTAACCTCGTACGGGGTGTGTCTCTCATAACAGTGCAATAAATTTAGTCTGCGCCCTTAGCTTTCCCCTATATTTTGTCCAGGTAGTTTGTTTTCTCAAAGAATTTGAAAACTGCGTCCCTCATTTCCTGTGACATTAGATTGAGCAAAGAAATCGCGTTTATTTCCCCTTGGTATCCTAGTGCTGTCAGTTCTCCCTTTAGTTCCCTTCTAGCGGGGCCGTGTGCGGGGCACGCTGCGAGGTAGTGTTGAACATTCTCAACCCCGCCACAGTGCCCGCATAATGGATCGGCCGCGTTATAGAAGATGTTGTGTGCATTTAGTCCGTTGACCCCAAGTCTTAGTCGTGTATATATGCGATCGAGCTTTCGGCTGTCGCTGTATTGAACTATTTTCTGGGTCAAGGACTGGCAGATCGAGTGTCTGAAGCCGTGTTGTCCCTGCCATATGCGCGCCCATTCCTTTTTGATGCTGGCCTTAATGATTGTGTAGACTTCTTGTGGGGTGGGGAGGTAGTCAAGTTCCTTCCCCCGGGTCAGAGCTTCTTTGGCCAGCGTGTCTGCGCGCTCATTCCCCTGCACGTTGCAGTGGGAGGGGATCCAATCTATGTTCAGGGTGATGCCTTGTTTTAGTATTTTGTGTATTAGGATATGAATGTCCTGCAGTATATCCGGTCTTGTAGTGCTGTTTCCAGAGTTTATGCTTTGTACTGAGCTTAATGAGTCCGTTAGTATAACAACACTATCGGGTTTTTCTTCCTGTATCCATTCTGGCTATAAGTTCTGCAGAGTAGACTGTGAGGTGCTGGTTAAGTTTGAATTTTTGGTCGAAATTTAATTCTGGTATTGTGAAAGCGCACCCTGTTTCTTTTTTGTCAGCATCTTTGCTTCCATCAGTGAAAATTTTAAGCGCTTGCTTATTGTTTTCACTGATGTGTGATTCTGCGATCTCATTGCATTTTTTCTGTGTTGTTTCAGTTTTCTTTAAGACACCCGTTAGTGTTGTTTTTGCGCGTAGGCTTCTTAAATTAAAAACTTCCGGATATGTTTTTTCCGCTGTTTTGACCTGTTCGAGGTCATGGTTTTTAATTAGGTCCTGGACTTTGATAATATAGGGGATCTTTCCTCTTAACCTATCTCTGTTAACATGATTGGGCGTGTCGGCGATCATTTCGTTTATGGGGAGACTTTCCCTAAGACTGCTTGAGCGGGCCCAGTACTTGAGCTGCAGTTCATCCCTCCGCAGGTGCAGGGGCAAGACGCTGCATTCAATCTCCAGGTCCAGGTTCCGCGTTCCCCTGTATGCCCCAGTAGCGATTCTGAGGGCTGCGGCCTGTATGCTATCTAGTTTTTTCAGGTGTGATGGCGCCGCAGACGCGTATGCTTGACAGCCATAATCAATTTTGCTTCTTATGAGTGCTGTGTACATTTTGATCAGGGTTTTCTTGTCTGCTCCAAAGTTTGCCCCCGAGACCGCCCTGAGCACATTTAGGTCCCGCTGGGACCTGGACACCAGATTTTCAATGTGCAGTCTCCATGTTAGATTGCTATCAAAGTACATGCCCAGGAATCTGGCATGACTGGCGTACTTTATTTCCTGCCCGTCATACGCAAGCCTGGGCATGCCCTTTGTGTCTGCGAAATTTCTATTGAAAACCACCACTGTTGTTTTTTCAGTTGATAATTTGAAACCCCAGTTTGTAGCCCAATCACGTATGGCATGTAGCGCTTTTTGTAGTGCAGGAATGGCACTTTTTGGTTTTTTCGCGGTTTTCCATACTAAGCCGTCATCTGCGAACATGGATATTTCCAGCGGTAATGAGTGAAGTGTTTCCTGCAGTGTGTTCATCAGTAGGTTGAAGAGGATAGGAGATAGCACCGACCCCTGGGGGGAACCATTCTCGCATTCATAAAAACCGGACACATCGTTACCTATTTTTACGTTCATTTTTCTATCAGTCAAAAAGTCTCTGATCCAGGTTAACATTTTTCCATGAATTCCAAATTTGTTCAGTTTTAGAAGGACCCCCCTAGTCCACAGTAGGTCGAAAGCTTTTTCTAAATCCAAGAAAACCGCTACCAGTGAGTGTTTGATTAATTTTGCCTTTCGGATGGCGGATTCTAGTCTGGTGATTTGGTCAATGGTAGATCTATGTTTCCTAAAACCTGATTGTTCGTCTGCTAAGAGTTTATTTTTCTCAATGTGTGCTGTTAGTCTAGATGCTACCATGGTTTCCATGATTTTACATATGGTTGATGTGAGTGAAATCGGCCTATACGATTTCGGCTCATGGGGGTCCTTGTCCGGTTTTAATATTGGAACGATGGTGCTCTCCTTCCATTGTGTAGGGAGGGTCCCCTCGTTCCAAGATTTGTTTATTAATGCGAGCAGCTGATTTTTTCCCTTTTCTGGTAGATTTTTTAACATGTCGTAGTGAACGGTGTCGGCCCCGGGGGCGGTGCTCTTTTTCTTATTTAGCGCGCTTTGCAGCTCCCTGTGGGAGAAGTTCGCATTGTAGGCACGGCACTGGCCAGCGCGATCGGCGTCCTGAACGGCCTGCTCAATCATTTGGTCCTGCGTTTCCCTAATGCGCCTAAAGTTTGGGTCTAAATTTTCATTACTGCAGACTTTCCGGTAGTGTTGTGCTAAGATTTCTACTTTTTCTTCGTTTTCATGAAATCTGTTGTTTCCTTGTTTTAGAACCTCTACCGGCTTTAGGGGTTTTCCATTAAACCTTTTTATTGTGTCCCAAATTTTCTTAGCATTTGTTTTGTATGTGAGTGTGGATACAAAATCCCTCCAGGCTTGTTGTTTCGTTTGTGTTAAAATATATTTTGTTTCCTCTCTTACACGTCTATATTCCTCCAAAAGGGCGGCTGTTTTGTTTTTCCTATATTTATAATATATTTTGTTTTTCTTTTTGACTGCCTTGCTACAATTCTCATCCCACCATGGTAAGGTGTTTTTTTGCTTATTTTTTGGTTGTGTTTTTGGTATTGATTTTTCACATGCCGCCATTATTTCCGAAACAAAATCCTCATTGTTTTTATTGATATTCGTGCCTTCGAGGGATATGTTGATGTGTTTAAGTTTCTGCCTAAAGAGGTCCCAGTCTGCTTTGTCTAAATTCCAACGTCGGGCAGGCCGTTGCGTTACGCATTTGTGAGTGAAGTTGAGCGACGTCAGGATGGGGAAGTGGTCGCTTCCCATCGTGTCGTCTCCCACTTGCCACGCACTAGATTGGCATAGTGATGCGCTAACCAGTGTTAAGTCTATGGCGCTCGTGCTACCGCGCTCGACGTTGAGTCGTGTGCCACACCCCGTGTTAAGGATTACGTAATCGGTGCTGTTTATGAAATCGACCAGTTCTAGGCCTCGTCGTTTTTCATATGTGGGGTTGCGGTTTGTTTCCCATAGTTCGTGTCTGGCATTGAAATCCCCTAGAAAAATTGATTTTTTCCCTAATTTTTTGTAAATTTCATCATAATCGTCAGACGTTACTACTGCTTTAGGTGGTGCATAGAAGTTTACTATGTCTATGTTTTCTTTTTGTCCAAAAATTCTGACGATCACCACCTCTATATCTTTTTTTTGTGTGTCTAAATTTGATTTCTTCCGAATCTAATCCTGTTTTGATAAAGGTGGCTAGCCCTCCCCCGCGCTCCCCCTTTTCCCTACTGAAACTGACCGGAGTTTTGTATCCTGGAATTTTTGTTGGTTTATTATCTTTTTTTGAGAAAGTTTCTTGGATAGCTATTACCTCCGGTGTGTAGCCTAAAGTTTCTAGATAATTCCCTAAAGCCCCGAGTTTTGTTCCATTTTCCCTGCCAGACAGACTACGGGCGTTCCACTGCAACACACGGATTTTCGCAATGGTGCTGGGGTCCATAATTAGGCAGTTAGAGTTTTTTTATGTTTTAGTATCGTGTGTTTTTACGTCCACCCTTGATCCTTCGTCCAGGATCAGTGGAGCTGTAATCCGCGTTTTTCCATAAGGGTTCTTGTGTATCGCGCTTGTTGTGTTTTCTCCTTGTGATTTTCGCTTTCCGCCTGTTTTGTGCGGGTGCGGGTGTGGGTGTGGCGCTGGTTTGTTTATTTTCCGTTGATTCTGATGGTGATGGGGGGTTCTCATTGTTTGCGGCGGTTTCCCCTGTGGTGCCCGACGTATTCATGTTGTCGGTTTCCACTCTGTGTGTGGTGGCGTTTTCGATGATGAGGTCTATGACCTCATCTGACGCCTTGATGCTTAGCAGTTTTTGTTTGTTGAGCTCGTGCAGGATTGAGCTCGTGGCCTTTTTTATTGCTGCGGCGATGAGAGTTTCGACCTCCATTTTTGTGTAGGTCTCTTTATTAATGTCCTTTTGGTTTTCAGGGGCTTGTGCAGGGGGTGCGGTAAAGGCCGCACTGGGGGGTGCGGTGTAAGCCGCACCCAAGCTCCTGATTTCTTGCGCGGTGTTTATGATTGAGATTGGCATTTTGCTTGTTCCCAATCTCTGGCTATTTGACCGTTTATTTGATCGATTTGCGCCTTGTAGTTAAGAAAGAATGTGCACCCGCGCCATGCTGCTCCATGGCCGGCTAATCCGCAATTTGCGCACTTTTTATTATGCTTTGTTTTGCACTCATTATGTTTATGGACCCCAGCACAGTGCGGGCATGTGTTTTTTTTGTTTCGGAAATTTTTTTCTGAGTGGCCATATTTCTGACACTTTTGGCAGCGCAGGTATTGCAAATAGCATGGTTGCAGTGGATAAGTGATATCTGCTGTACTGGTAATCTCAAAGGTTGGCGTTTCCTTATTAAAAGTTAGTTTAACTAGATCGAGATCTTTGCCCCTGGACGCTATCCTATGTGCATCGCTGATTTGATAGCGCCCAAAGTCAAACATCTCCCTGAGTTTTTCCTGCCTGATGTTTGCCCCGATTTTCAGTGTCGCGTATGTCTTTTTTTGATGTGGTTTACTGCGTGTGTTGCTTGAATTCGGTTTTCCCTGTAATTCTGATAAGCTTTTACCTATAGTTATTTTAAGATCAAGGCCCTGGTAGTTGAAACCCTTTGCTTTTGATTCCTTGGCAGCCGAGATTTTAAAAATCGGGCCCTTTCCTTTCCCCGGGGCATGTGCTTCAAAGACCTCCCCTATGTAGGTCCTGAAGCCCGATGCAAATTGCTCCATTTTCTGAATGGGGAAAGCGCCCCCCACCAGCGCGAACATGACGTATACATATGTCATGCCCGTTGCCGCTGTTTGGCGCGCCTCCGGTCTTTCCTTGCAAGAGGCGGGGGTGGGAACGGGGTTTGGTGCCCTATCTGCATGTCCCTCTTTGTGAGTCCTCCCATTTTTTTTGCCCACTTCTGTGAAAGCCCCCTCCTCCATGTCCTCCTCCCCGGCTCCGGAGTCGATGACCAAGACTGGGTCCAGGTCCTCCATCCCCTCCCCCAGTCCAAGGTTCATGGCCTTAGGAAGCGGCCGCCCCTCAAATGAATCCCCCTCTGAGTCGCTGGACAGGTATGTCCTGTCCCGCTTTTGGCCCGTGGCCTGGCTCTGATCAGTCTGATCAGGGACCACCTTCCCTTTGAAAGCCCCGGGTTTAGGGGTAGAGGTCATTTTTGACCCCATGGATTCCATAAGGGTGAGAGTTGGATATCTTATCCCATCGCGCCATTCCCCTTCCTGCGTGGTGTTACCCTTTCCCTGGGTGACAAGCCCCTCAGGGAGGGGCTCAGAGACCTCGGTCTCTGAGCTCTCCCCTGCTGGGCTCGCCACCAGGTCCGCAACCATGTCACAGACATCCCTGGTCCTATCCAGGCCCTCCCCCTCCCCAGCCGATTGCTTTTGCTCAGCCTGCGCAGCAGGTGCTGCGGCGGATGCCCTATAACAAACTTTTCTGATGTCAATTTTTTATACATATTTTACAGTTCTTTTCAGAGGTAAATTGTATGGCATCTATAATTTTCTATTGTTCTGTTGAGTAACCATCTGCATTCAGGTGTGAAAAACAATATCAACTCTAAATTTGTCTATAGGTTTGTGTTGATAAATTTAGTTTTAATCACACACTGACAATTGAGACTGATTTACATACTGAAATTCTAACACTTCAAACAGTTCATCTGAAAATATTGATTGCATTTTATCAATTTGTGCCCAAATTATGTAGACAGATTCGGCAAAAGGTCTGTACACTGATCAAACTGCTCCTACATGAAGACTGCTCCTCCATGAGCAGCCTGATCTGGGTCTTCACTTTTTGTCCTGTCTGTCTGTCTGCTGTCTATCTGTGTAGACTGAAAGATGCAACTTTTGAAAAACTGATGGTGATAAAGTGTAATTCAGATAGCTGATTTTGGCTTTGGTTATGACAACTTGTGCATTGTTCACAATGGATGCATTTACTTTATCAACTATCTATCTATCTTCTCATACTGAGTCGGTCATATTTGGCTATTACCTCAGTTGGGTGGGTGGCTAAATTTAGAATTTGCACACACAAAAAAAAATCATCTCTGGATGAGTCCTCAAAAGTACTGGTAGAACTTTACAAAAGGTAAAAGAGAGTAATATAAATTTAGTTCTGAATTAAGTTTGTTTGAGATTGTGCTTCATTTTAAACGTGTAGTTTAAATGAACATCCATTAATTATTAGTATTAGGATTTGTTTAACATGAGTTAAAGTGTCATGCCTGTAGTACTTCTAAATAATACATTGCAAAAGTAATTGTAATTTAATCAATTACATTGTAAAAGTAATTGTAATTTAATCATTTACATTCATATGATGTTGTAATTGTAATTTAATCAATTACATTTTTAGGGCTAAGTAATTGTAATTTAATCAATTACTTTCAAATGTAATTGGCCCCAAGCCTGCTAATGACAAGCGAACATGTGTGATGTCATTTCTGACACACATTTAGCTAACTGCATACATCTAATAAACAGACGGTCTATGTTATTCTGAAATGATGAATCAAATTCACATTACAAGCCTTCGTGTAGAGTGTCCGCTCCGGGGAACGGAAGGTCAAGGGTTCGATCCCGGGCCGCGACATACCAAAGTCGTTAAGAATGGTACTAGCTGCTCCTCGCTTGGCACGCAGATTTACGGGGTAGAGCTAGGACTGGTCGACACAGTGTCAGGATAATGTTACTGGGACATGATACTTCAGTGAGGCAGCACTATAAAAGTGAGCAGTGAGCTCCCTGTCGCAACCAGACACCGTCGTGATATGACTGAAAAATTGTTGAAAGCGACGTTACACCCGAATTCACACACACAATACAAGCCTTCGTGGCCCAATGGGCAAAGAATGCTGAATCTTAATCATTAGGTCTCTCATTGCTGTGCATCGAGCCTCACCAGGGTCACATGTGAGATGCCAAGTTCTGCAACAGAATATCAGATGGTTTTTACCACCCAGGTACTCCAATTTTCGCCCACCTCTTGTTTTAACCATTGGCTTGAAATAAGTGAAATAATCTTGAAAGGGCTGTAAAACCAAAACGGAAAAATCAGATTTACTAACAGAGAAATCCAAAAATCACATTTTCACTGTCTGAAAGTGACAAAATCGATTTCATAGAGAAATCCCTAAACCTCATTGAAAAGCATGTAAGAAAAGTTATTTGAAAGTTCTTTGCCCACAAACCAGTTGCTAAAAGCATTGTTAGCTTAACAAGCTCATTAGTGATCAAATTATTCACTGTTCTAGTCAGTACAGTATCTAATACAGTGGTACATGTATGTTTGCTTTAGAAATGTGAGCAGCATTTGCAAAAGCTGCTCATATCTTTTTTCAGCAAAAATATCAGAATATTATTAATACAGTGGACCCTCCTTATAACGACAGTATTTGTTGCCTATTATTGTGCCGTTATAAAGAATTTGCCGTTACTCCTACGAAAACCAGGAGTATGTTAAGTAATAAAAGGCCTTTTCCCCATTATTACTCCAAGAAACAAATGTCGAAAGACATTTTTTAGAAATATCTATAAAATTTGTTTCTTGGAGTATTAGATTACAAGACCCTTTCATGCTATGGACTCGATTTGTGCATTTCCAACCCAAGGGAAGCCTACACCGCTCGGAACCAAGGTTAAGCCTTTAGCTTAGTAGTCATTCCATTCAAAATGTCATTATATCCAGGTTTGCTGCTATAACGAATGTCAGTATAAAGAGGGTTGACTGTTTTCAAATTTTAACTAGAATACTGTCGATGGCGCGCCATCGCAAATCCCCACGCTTTCTACAGAGGGGCCAAGTACCGAAAATCCCTCACCCTGGGCCCTAATTTGACCCCAGGGTCAAAATATTACTTGTATTATATTCTACTATTCATGCCCTTCAATTTGATATGCCACATGACTATGTTCCAAAAAACTTAAATTTTGACCCTTTGACCCCTCCTCCAGGACCCCAATCTGACCCCAGGGTCAAAATTTTACTTGTATTGTGTTCTATTAATCACCCCCTTCAATTTGATATTCCATATGACTATATTTGGTAAAATTTGAATTTTGACCCCCCCCCCCCCCCCCCCCCCCCCCCAAGTCCGACCCCTTGGGCATGACACAGGGGTCGCAGCCAAAATCCCGTTCAATAAGTGTTATATATATCATTAATCAATACTTATGCAAAGTTTGGTTTCAAAATCTATAAAATTGACTTTGAAATTGAATTTAATTGATATTTGACCTTTTGACCCCTCCCCAAGGCCCCTGGGGGCGGGGCCAAAAATAAAAGTGACGTTGCACACCCTCATCATGTAAGGAAGCTGTGTACCGAATTTGGTTACATTCCGACCAGTAGTTAAGGAGGAGATAGCGTGACGGACGGAGGCGTTCACAATATCCCTGAACGCTTTTTTTTAAAAGAGTGGGGATAATGATACATAAACTAACAACATTAGTTTTGACCAACTGGCTCCTGTACTTCAAAACTAACAATACTGTTATTTAAAGTTTTGTTAAAACTTTGATAATTCAGTATGGTAATTATGCTACAGTCATACTTCAAACTTATGGGACCATAAAAATTGTTCAAGATAGGGGTAGTTCAAATTACCGAGGTTTACGCTTAGTGTCAGGTCATGAGGCATAATAGAGATCAGTTAAGGAAACCTTTACATTACAATCTTCTATAAAAAGGTATGTTGTGTGTACTCATTAGAATTGCCTCATTGAGGCAATTCTAATGAGTACACACAGCATACCTTTTCAAGATTAATTCAGAAAAAAAATCCATATATTATATATATATGGGTATCTAGAGATTTTGTGAAATATTGTTATGGGACTCCAGAACTAGTTCCAATTAGCTATGGTAAACAAAATATCTGTGTTTGAATTATCGAAGTTTTACTGTACAGTCCAACCTGTGTTAAGCAAGCATCTCAGGGATGATCAAAATGAGGTGGTTGCTTAATACAGGTGGGTATTAATGCGTTTGCCTTTTTGGGGAACTAAATGCATGATTGCTTAAGACAGGTTGCTTGCTTAACAGAGGTGACCACTATGACAGGTTTAACTGTATTTACATTTTTGATGAAGAAATATGAGAAGCTTCGCAAATGTAAAAGCAATGCACAGTTTCTCTGAAATCAAAAGTATCAGATATTTTTCTTGCCGCAGTGGTTAACGTGTCAACCACTAACAGGTTTGTTAAGCTAACAATGCTTTGAACAACCAGACCCTGATGATCTTCACGAAGAGATTGAAATAAGTTCAGAACAGAGCTCCTCAGGAACATTTTTCTTCCTTTAACCCATCCTATACTGGTGGACTCTTCCATTTTTATCGTTGGACTAGTCAATTTGTCATTTTACCCTTATACTGCTGAATAAATTAACTCTTATCATGCTGTTCACGACAACCCCTATCTTTGGAAACAGTGTAGATCCAGATCAGATGGCTTCTGAAGAAGCCATCTGATCAGGATCTACACTGTTGGGCATTCAGTTTCTGAATTTGTAGCAATAAATTACATCAAGTAATTTGATTGGATGATAGAGAGAAATGGGTGTGGCTTAAATGAATATTATGCAAGATAAGGGTTAAGAAACACCACTTTCTGACTTTCCACCAAACAAATTACTTGATATAATTTATTTGTTTATTCACAAACTGCATGAAAAGCAGTGCAACTCTTCTTCAGATAGCCATCTGATCTGCATCTACACTGTTTGCAAAGGCAGAGGTTGTGTTCAGCAGAACAAGGGTTAAGGGGTGTCAGATCTATTTTTTTTTTTTTTTACATTTTTTCTTGTAAACCAGGGATCGCAGGATCGATCCCGGGCTTCTCCAGACTTTTGGATGAGTCTTTAAACCGAGGTCCCGTCCCCGTATGACCTTAGCTGTTGGTGGGATGTAAAACTCAAACACTCAATCACTCACATTTTTTCTTCTATTTCTTACAAAAATCCTGTTATCAAACAGTGTAGACCCTAATCAGATGCAGCATTATGCTGCATCTGATCAGGGTCTACACTGTTTGCCTATGTTCCTTTTATGGGGTTTACAGGTAGAATGTATGAAGGGTTGACTTGTATTGAAATGGGAGTCAAACATTTTTGTTACCTCCCCTAAAGATGTATCCACCAGCCCCGATAGCTCAGTTGTATCCACCAGCCCCGATAGCTCAGTTGGTAGAGTGTCCGCTCCGGGGAACGGGAGGTCACGGGTTAGATCCCACACCGCGACATACATGTACCATAGTCATTAAAAATGGTACTAGCTGCTCCTTGCTTGGCACTCAGATTTACGGGGTAGGGCTAGGACTGGTCGACCCAGTGTCAGGATAATGTGACTGGGTGTGGTATCATGTAATGTGTCTGGGACATGATACTTCAGTGAGGCAGCACTATAAAAGTGAGCATTGAGCTCCCTGTCCCAACCAGACACCCTCGTGATATGACTGAAAAATTGTTGAAAGCGACGTTAAACCCAAATTCACACACACATTAAAGATGTATCCACACCCTTATCCTGCTGCATAAATTAATTGAGTCACTCACATTGCTGATTATCAACCAATCAAACTAGAACTTGTTTTTCTACAAAAACACAGATGTCTCCCCCGTTTTTGACCTCTAAGTATAACCTTGACATTGGAGGTATTGAGCCGGGTCTTGTGTGCAACACATCATCTAATGAAGATAAACATTTCTGCAAAGTAACTTTAAAAATGTTCAAAAAATTTCAAAGGGCAATAACTCTTGAAAGGGGCATAATCCGGATAGGAAAAAAATATGCGTCAGCTTATTTTCCATTAGGAATGCATATATGAAATTTCAAAACCATAGCATACACAGTTCTAAAGTTATGCTATGCATCCCTTTTAGCATTCATTACAATGGGCACAAATTACCAAAATGACAAAGGGCCATAACTCATAAAGTATTTTTCGGAATTTTGTCAAAAGTTAATCAGTTCATATACTCATCACCATCAATATACTCAACAACTTTCAAGGCTCTAGCTCCAATAGTGTTTGAGAAATTTTGCTGACAAGATTTTATTGAAAAAATTTCAAAGGGCAATAACTCTTGTAAAGGGCATAATCCGGACGAGAAAAAAATATAAGTCAGCTAATTTTCCATGAGGAATCCATATATGAAATTTCAAAACCCTAGCATACACGGTTCTAAAGTTATGCTATGCATCACTTTTAGCATACATTACAATGGGCACAAATTACCAAAATGACAAAGGGCCATAACTCACAAAGTATTTTTCAGAATTTTGACAAAAGTTAAACGGTTCATCTACTCATCACCACCAATATTTTCAATAATTTTCAAGGCTCTAGCTCCAATAGTTTTTGAGATATCTTGCTGACAAGATTTTATTAAAAAAATTTCAAAGGGCAATAACTCTTGAAAGGGGCATAATCCGGACGAGAAAAAAAATACTAGTCAGCTAATTTTCCATGAGAAATCCATATATGAAATTTCAAAACCCTAGCATACACGGTTCTAAAGTTATGCTATGCATCACTTTTAGCATACATTACAATGGGCACAAATTACTAAAATGACAAAGGGCCTTAACTCACAAAGTATTTTTCGGAATTTTGTCAAAAGTAAATCACTACATCTACTCATCACCACCAATATATTAACCAACTTTCAAGGCTCTAGCTCCAATAGTTTTTGAGATATCTTGCTGACAAGGTTTTATTAAAAAAAATTCAAAGGGCAATAACTCTTGAAGGGGGCATAATCCGATCGAGAAAAAAAAAATGCGTCAGCTAATTTTCCATGAGGAATCCATATATGAAATTTCAAAACCCTAGCATACACGGTTCTTTAGTTATGCTATGCATCAAAAGCGTAACGGACAGATGAACGGACAAACGAACCAGAACCAATATGCCCCTCCAACTTTTTCAAAGTTGGAGGCTTAAAAGGCCCCTTTTTGTTCTTTGACCTCTTAGTACGACCTTGACATTTGAGGTACCAACTTGGGTCATGCACGCAACACATCGTCTTATAGTGGTTAACATTTCTGCCACGTAATTTCAAAATCCATCTAAAAATAAGAAAGTTATTGACAGAACACAAAAAAGGCCCCTTTTTGACCTTTAACCTCTATGTATGACCTTGACCTTTCAGGTACCAAACTGGGTCATGCGTGCAACACATCATCTCATGGTGTTTAACATTTCTGCCAAGCAATTTCAAAATCCATCTAAAAATAAGAAAGTTATTGACCAAACACGAAAAAAAAGGCCCCTTTTTTGACTTTTGACCTCTATGTATGACCTTGACACTTGAGGTATCAAACTGAGTCATGCATGCAACACATCGTCTCATGATAGTTAACATTTTTGCCAAGTAACTTCAAATTCTATCTAAAAATAAGCAAGTTATTGACAAAACCGGAAAAAAGGCCCCTTTTTTACCTTTGACCTCTAAGTATGACCTTGACCTTTGAGGTACCAACCTGGGTCATGCACGTAACACATCGTCTTATATTGGTTAACATTTCTGCCAAGTGATTTCACAATCCATCTCAAAATAAGAAAGTTATTGACAAAACACGAAAAAAGGCCCCTTTTTTACCTTTGACCTCTAAGTATGACCTTGACCTTCAAGGTACTGACCTGCCTGATGCACACCACACATCGTCTCATGGTGGTTAATATTTCTGCCAAGTAATTTTAAAATCCATCTCAAAATAAGAAAGTTATTGACAAAACACGAAAAAAAGGCCCCTTTTTTGACCTTTGACCTCTAAGTATGACCTTGACCTTCGAGGTACTGACCTGCCTGATGCACACCATACATCGTTTCATGGTGGTAAATATTTCTGCCAAGTAATTTTAAAATTCATCTCAAAATAAGAAAGTTTTTGACCAAATACGAAAAAAGGCCCCTTTTTTGACCTTTGACCTCTAAGTATGACCTTGACCTTTGAGGTACCGACCTGATTAATGCGCACCACACATCGTCTTATGGTTGTTAATATTTCTGCCAAGTAATTTTAAAATCCATCTGAAAATAAGAAAGTTATTGACCGGACACGATTTGCCCATACATATATACATACCAACAAACTTCCAAGGGAGATAATTCAAAAAGTATAAATGCGAGAGTTATAGTTCTTGCGCACTGCACGTGGTCTAATGCTGATTTATATTTATACTAGGTTTCGTGACGATAGCTCCAACGGTTTTCAAGTTATAGAGCGGACACGAATGTGTGACAGACAGACGGACAGACAGACAGACGGACAGACAGACAGACAGACGCCCGGGGAAAAAACAATATGTCTCTCCAAAAAAAAAATTTTCGGGGGAGACATAATTACTATTCATATATCTGTTCAATTCACAAACTGCATGACAAACAGTGTAGATCCTGATCAGATGGCTTTAAGAAGCCATCTGATCTGGATCTACACTGTTTGTAAAGGTAAGTGTTGTCATGTAAAGCAGGATAAAGTTTAAAATGAAACTTTGACATCTTTGTTTATGGAACATATACAAACTAACAAACAATTGACACATAGCTGTGAACACTTTATTGGCCAATCAACATACAGTTTTAGGAGTCAAGAGAAATTGAAATCACATGGGTGAATGTTTTCATCCCCCACCCCTCCCAGATGTGTCTCTTGCTCAGTTTTTTCCCATTCCCAGGATCTGTTTTTCTAGCAAATCCAAATCCAATAAGGAAGTCTAGGGTGTGAAGGGAGTGGTAGGGTGCTGGTAGTTAATGTTCTATATCCATCACTTTAAAAATTTCCCAACTTTTTATCTAATTTGTTTTGCCAGAATACAATAAGACTTGCTAGGTGAGTTTTCTCACACCATTCCACAAGTAAAATTTTAATCGGTAGTCTATTAACCCCTTTTGTACCAAATGGAATCTTCCTCTGTATATATGGCAGCAGTCCATTTCAAAATTAGGGGGTGTCAGGTTGTGTTTTCTTCAAAATTGATTTGGAAAATGGCTGAACTTTTTGCAAATATTGTAGGCCTGGATCAGATGCCACATTCTGCGGCCTCTGATCTGGGCCTGCACTGTTTGCCAGTGTACCCGATTTGGGGTTTCTGGTACAAAATGAGTTAAATATCAACCAACAAAATCAAAGCTTTTGTAACATTAGGCTAATTGATACAAACATTAGGCTAATTGATACAAGTTGCAGACCAAATGAACATTCATTGATCATATACATTCAGATTATAGTGGATGTGGTAGTTCCACAGAATGGATGCTGACAATGTGATTAGTGTGAATGGAGGAGAAATCTAGAGCTAGGGATATAGATCACAACAATTCACAGCCATTGACAGCTCGAAACCCCTACCATTTTTTTTTAAAGAAAAGATCTGAAGTATTTTCAGATTGTAAATAGTTTAAAGGACTCATCCAGTGTCCTCTTTTTTTTCTTTTTTTTTTTAAAGCTAAATTCTAAATTTAGCTACCCACCCTACTGAGGTAATGGCCAGATATGACCGACTCAGTATAGATAGATAGATAAATAGATAGATAGATAGATTATGAAGATAGATAGATAGATAGATAGATAGATAGATAGATAGATAGATAGATAGATAGATAGATAGATAGATAGATAGATAGGAGTGCTCATATTTTCCAAACAACATGATAGATTTGGTTTATATTTGGTTTGATGGTAGATACTTTTCCAAAATATTCAGCAATACTTCTAACCCAGCCCATGACCTTGAAGACGCAAAGACACTGTTCCATGTGAGATATGCTGTCTGATGACAGCTCTTGTTCAGTCCAAACCCCAAATTCTTCAACCTATCGAGTTTACATCAATTAATGAGTCCCTGTAATGAAGATCCCTGTAAACCCCACTTTATATAGAGAAAACTGGGTGTACGGGGGTATACATTATTTTTTCTTATTTCTGCTCCAAGACATAGGCTGTAAGTACCTGTTAGAACCACCTCAATGAGGAAGTTCTAACAAATACCCACACGCTACATTTGGAGTATACAAACAAGAATTCTGCCAAAGGCTATGTGGTACCTTTATCAACTTGAATATGAGGGTGAACTTTAGAAGTGTCGCAAATGTTGATCACTTGACCAACAGATAAACGGATGGCCAAAAAACTGAAAACTGGATTCCTATATCTCAACATGCTTAATAGTCGGGGATTTGAAATTCGTAGCACGCGTATTTAAGGAGTTTAATGCACCTTACTTTCTCACACTTAACTATGATACGAATTTATTTAGAGGTCTCTCAGCATCTCGAAAATGGAGATAGAACATCAAACAAGAGGCCCATGGGCCACTATGCTCACCAGAGCTCAGGTGGGCACTGCCCATCCTGCCCAATGGCAGCCATGTATTTTAACATGATATCATTTTAATCCACCAAATGAACCCCCATGTCCAAATGAGCACCCATGTGGACTCAGCATCTGAAAAGTTAGGCCTTTTATGAAGTAGAGGGGGTGGGGCATGGACCCAATGGAGCCCTGGTTGGTATCACTAAATGCGTCTTATCATAAGAAACAAAAATATATATGGTTTAGCAGTGGGGATCTGTAAGGCCTCTTTAACAGTTGAGGGGTTGGGGCATGCCCTGTTGATCCCAGGAAAGCCCAAACTGTTGTCCCTAAATGTGTCTTATCATAAGGACCAAGTATATATATGGTTCAGTGCTGGGAATCTGACCGGTTTCAGAGATTTGAGGCCCTTTTATGAAATAGGAATGGCCCCTGCGGACCCCGCTACAGTAGGTGTGCTAATAATAAGGAACAAGAACATATATGATTATGGGGTGGGGATTTGAATGGTTTCTGAAATATAAAGCCTTTTATGAAATGGAAGGGCGGGGCACATTGCCTCAGCACAAAGAGACCTCCAGGTTGGTGTGATTGAACGAGTCTTATCATAAGGAACAAGTATATGGTTTAGGGGTGGGGATCTGAACTATTTCTGATATATATGGCTTTTAATGAAGTAAAGCGGTGTGGCATGGCCTGGGCGTGCCCCGGGGACTCCCAAGCTGGTGTCACTGAATGCGTCTTATCATAAGAAAGATGAATATATATGGTTTAGGGTGGGGCTAAGAACATTCTCTGAGATATAAGGCCTTATGTGAAGTGGAGGGGTGGGGCAAGGCCCAGGGAGACTCCCAGGTTGGTGTCAATGAATGTGTCTTATCATAAGGAACAAGACTATATATGGTTAAGGGGTGGCCATCTGTAGGGTTTCCGAGATATTGTGATATTATGAAATGGAGGGGGTGGGGCATGGCCCCAGCATATCCCTGGGAACCCCCAGGTTGGTGTTACTGAATGCGTCTTATCATAATGAACAAGAATATATATGGTTTAGGGGTGGGGATCTGAACAGTTTCTGAAATATATGGCCTTTTTTGAAGTGGAGGGGTGGGGCAAGGCCCCAGCGCGTCTTTGAGGACCCCCAGGTTGGTGTCAATGAATGTGTCTTATCATAAGAAGCAAGCATATATATGGTTTATGGGCGGGGATCTGTAAGGTTTCCGAGATATTGGGCCTTTTATCAAATGGAGGGGGTGGGGCATGGCCCCGGTGCATCCAGGGGACTCCCAGGTTGATGTCACTGAATGGGTCTTATCAAAAGGAACAAGAATATATATGGTTTAGGGGTGGGAATCTGAATGGTTTCCGAGATATTGGGCCTTTTATAAAGTTGAGGGGGTGGGGCCTGACCTGTGCGCATTCCTGACGACCCCCAGGTTGGTGTTACTGAATGCGTCTTATCAATAGGAACAAGAATATATATGGTTTAGGGGTGGGGATCTGAACAGTTTCTGAGATATATGGCCTTTTGTGAAGTAGAGGGGTGGGGCAAGGCCCCAGCGCATCTCTGAGGACCCCCAGGTTGGTGTCAATGAATGTGTCTTATCATAAGAAGCACGCATATATATGGTTTAGGGGCGGGAATCTGTAAGGTTTACGAGATATTGGGCCTTTTATGAAATGGAGGGGGTGGGGCATGGCCCCGGCGCATCCATGGGACTCCCAGGTTGATGTCACCGAATGGGTCTTATCATAAGGAACAAGAATATATATGGTTTAGGGGTGGGGATCTAAATGGTTTCCGAGATATTGGGGCTTTTATTAAGTGGAGGGGGTGGGGCATGACCTCGGCGCATCCCTGAGGACCCCAAGGTTGGTGTTACTAAATGCGTCTTATCAATAGGAACAAGAATATATATGGTTTAGGGGTCGGGATCTGAATGGTTTCTGAGATATATGGCCTTTTATGAAGTGGAGGTGGTGGGGCATGGCCCGGGCACAACCTGGGGGACCCTCAGGTTGGCATAAAAGCATATGGCTGAAAGAATTTTACTCAAGAAACATTTCTATAAAAGTTTTGTCCAAATATCTGCAATGACTTGGCAGTAAATGCCATTTTTCAATTTTCCCCATTATAAGTCTATGGAAACTCTAAGTTGCCATAGCAACCAAACTAATGGGCCGATTTTCATAAAAAACACAAACTTTCAATCCCCCTGCCCAAGGATGCTACAGATAAAATTTGGGCTGAATCGGTCCAGTGGCTTCAGAGAAGAAGATGTTTGAAAGTGTTGACGTCAGACGACGACGACAACGACAACGACGACGACGACGACGCCGGACAACTGCCTATCCTATAAGCTCCCCCGGAGCCTTCGGCTCTGGTGAGCTAAAAAGTGGGGAAAAAAGACATAAAAAGGGGAGATAAATGTTCCTACCCTCTTTTCTCATTTAAGCATCCAAACAATTCCAAATGATATCTCCTCTGAAACTACAAGGCCAACTGGAATTAAATTATATGTGAAGCCGCCATGGTGTGGAAGAACAAATATATATTCTGAATATCTGGGTCACATGACCAAAATGTCCGCCATGCCCATATATGGTAAAAACCTTTGAAAATCGCCTTCTCACGAACCAATCGACCGATGACCTTGAAACTTGGTATACAATATATTGGACCCGGGTCCTATCGAATTTGTTCAAATGATGACATTTCGTTGACCTTGACCTTTCTTACGTCAATGTCACATTCGGTCACTAAGGATTTTGTATGGAAAAGACAGGGTTTTCTAGTTCTGTTGCAGCTTATGACATAGTTGATATTTGCAATCAGCTTAATGACCCTGGGGCCATAAGATAAAATAGGTTTTAATTTTTTCTAAAACTACTGGGCTAACTGATACCAAATTACATATACTGCATCAGTGTGGTCGAGAAATCCAAGTTTGTTAGAGGGATCTGTGTGATCGTCACACCAAAAACGGCCAAAAGTGATTTTTAATTCTGCATCTCAAGAAATACAAGACCTTGGTATGCAGCACTTTGGACTCCAGCCCTAAGATGGTTCAAAGCTGACTATAATGTATGCGACGGCAACAAAAGAAAACAATGGTTGATTTCAAAATAATTTGGCATCAATGGTCCTGGGATTGGCCTCTTCTAAACCATTGTGGTCTGTTAAAATAAATGGCCACCACGGGTGTGTTTGTGTGTGTGTGTGTGTGGGGGGGGGGGGGAGTTATGCCCACTAGAGCTCTGGTGAGCGTAGTTTCCCATCGGCCACTTTTTTACAATTTTGTGTTCAGGGAAAAGTCGCGTAAACTTGATGGCAAGCGTAAACCATATCTAATTGGCGTTGTCATGATACAGCAGCCACAGTTTTCTGCTTTACTGATTGCGCTTGTTTGGTTATCTTTTGTTGCTTAGCTTCATAACAATTAATTGGTGACCAGTGGTAGTTTAGGATGAAGTTACCATGACAGCAATACCTCTGAAAGACGACAATGTTCAGTGAAGATAACAGCGCGGCCCTATTTCAGTTTTCTTTTTCAAAGGGTTGGTAGATTTTTGTTCAGTATTTCACAATTGAAGGAAAGTCGTGTTTTAATCAGTTTACGCTTCTGAACAATCAAGCCTGCTTTTGACTGAAGGTGTGCGAAATTTTACTGCGAACAAAAAAGAAACATTATACAGTATTTGGTGGAACGATTTTACTTAAATGTTTTAGAGGTTTGTTGTTTTGGTTTTTAACATTAATTTGCTGCAAAAAAAAGATACTCTACTAAATTTAAATATCGGCATCTAATTCTCCAGCTGCGGATTTAATATACTCCAACTTATTTGCTGATTGAATGACTCTGGTTTTGGTCGATCTTTTGGCAAACATGTGCAAATTGAGGTCATCAAGTTACATGAAGATGCAGAAAAGTTCAGTCGAGGGTCGGTGTTGAACCCTTTGTTCCTACCCTTCTTGTCAAAGGTGAAGAGAAGAAGTATGATTTACGTAGGAATCGTAACATTTATTATGACAAACATCGTCCCCGTTCACTGTTCAATATATCTGACATATTACTAATAGGTTTCAACCTCAAGTAAATTAACCCGGCCGCCTAGTTCCTTTCTTATGTACGAACGCATTTCCGCCAGAGCGCCTGAAGCTAGGTGTCTGATGCTCTGTCTCTGGCAGGGTTAACCGGAGCCTAATTGTTTGGTTTCCTTTGCTGCAGAATTCTAGCTATTTCATGCTGTCGAGTCCGCATCGTTCTTTCATCTTTTTAGTCGTTTGATTTTCTGTTCTCGGAGATGTTGCACTGATGAGCTAGAACTCCATCATGTAGAGTGAACAATTTATCGGTTTTAACCACGACAATCAAGGGCGGGTAGTGTGACGATCTAAAATCTATTAAAGTGTCCAACCCCACCCTCGCCCCCGTAAAACTTCTTACTGACCCCATCGTCGATCCTTTTTTGTGGTTTATTATTTTCATAGTTAGTGCTTAAGATGTATGTATTGCTAATGCCTTTTTTTTTATTTTGGATAGCCGTTCGGTCATGTGGTAAGATAACTGTCATTCTGGCTTTCCATCCATGACGTTTTCATTTTGGTGTTTTGAATGGGAGGTGCGAGATATTTTGTATAGATTCCTGATCGTTGCATACACTCTGTTTTTCAAACGTGATAACTCCTGATGGCTTGTCATAGAAAGCCTTTTTGGCCAATCTATATAGGACAATTGGGGTGGTTGGATGAGGCAAAGGTGACGTGTATCTTACGTCAATAGGGCGTCCAGCTGATAGTGGCTTACAGCTGGACAAGACCTGCTGTTCTTCCAGCAGTTATGGGAAGAGGGGGAAAACAGTTATATCTTCTGTTTCTCCTTTTCCATTTTCCCATTTCTCCTCTGCCCCTTACTTTCATCTGCTCAACTATCTCTTCTGTCGCTTTTTTCCCTTTCTCTGGAGAGGACAAAAATGACCAACAGGGGTGACGTGCCTTTAAACCCAAAACAATCAATATATGGGACAAATGTCTGAAAAAGGAAGTAGTAATAAAGGAGATGAAGAACAGATTAATCAGTGTGTGACAAGAGACACAGGATGATTAAGAGCTAATGGTGAATAGAGGGACAGGCCTATCGTAGGCAGGTTGCCCATGAAAATGGTAGAAAGTAAGTGCAGGTGACATCTTAAGATGCACGTTTACAGGTTATACCACAACTCTGGAAAAAGGGAAGATAGAAGAATGTTTAAGGGATGGCTTTACGTTACACTAAACCTCGGGTACAATTTAGTTTTAGTCGTGCGACTTAACATAAATAAGCTACCCAGTAAGATTTCAAGTGGTCATTAACATTTACGTGTTTAAATATAATAATGTCGATGTTACTTGGGGAGCCTTCCGCACAAACCAGAAACTTTGGATAATGGTTCTTGAAATATACCATGTATTCATTAAATGTTGATTGTTTCAAGTCACCAGTTTAGAGAATCACTTGCCAATTCACCAGCTGACAAATATGCTTGGCGATGTATATACCCCTCACTAAATATAAACCGGAAGGAAATGGCCATCAGTATCTTTTCAAAAATATATCTATCGGTCCCTGTTATGATACATCTATGACCAGCCAGTAAAATAATTTTGTTTATGTTGGTTTTAATATAAATTTTTATCACGATCTGTGACACAACAGGAAAAAGTGGTGCAATGGGTCCATAGGTATCGAAGTCCCTTGTTCATGCCCGGATTGAAACAGAGTCATCAAGTTTCACATGCCTGTGCACAAATAACTGTCCTTCATACTGACGAAAAAGAAATTGTTTCAAAAAGTGCTAAAAATTATTTAGCGCGAAAATAGTGTAAAATTTACCAAATTTTTGGGGTCAAATTTCAATGGTCAAAATTTATGGTAACACCGGATGTAATTACGTCATATCATGAATTTTGGTGTCTTCAAGTATTGACAAATATTTTGGCTGATGCAATAAATCAACATTCATATGTAAGCGCATGCTACACATAACTAAACTCAATCCAACTATACCATCCGCATGGGGGTGGGTGTAAACTCATAGAATTTTCAACCCCCTTTCCCCACCAGATTTGCTAAATAATCACATGTCATATAGGTTGGGCTCCTGTCTCAATGAAACGGCACAAATAAAGCGTGAGAATTTTGGGTGCATTAAATTTTTCGAAATCTGGTCTCAAATCCCGGACTATAAAGCATCAGAAAAATATGCACTTTGTCATACGGATCTGTTATCACAAAGATCTTCAGGGGAAGACTTTTTCAGGCCTTTTGTTTTCCTAAAATCCAGAAGCTTCCAAGGGTCTCTGGCCCTCTGGCCAGGGTGAGGCCCAGGGCAAAACCAGGAGTCCTGTTACCTGCAGATTTATTTTACAGTTTCAAGTTTGTTTTTTTGTTTTCAAATTTTTGAATTTTAACCAAGGAAACCAAACTATGGTTGTAAGGGTCCAAAAAACTACTATTAACCCATTTTGAACCAGAAACCCCTGAAGCGGTAATTGGCAAACAGTGCAGACTGATCAGGGCCTACACTGTTTCCAAAAAGTTCAACCATTTTCCAAATAAAGTTTGAAGAAAAAACAACCAGACATCCCTAAACTTTGCAATGGACTTGTGCTATATTTAATATGGAAGATTCCATTTGGCACAGAATGGGTTAAATCATAGTTGTATCCGAGTTCAAACGATTACAATGATCTCTTCAAGTTACTCAACTCCTGTCAGTCACAGTGTGAGTTTCAGGTGTAATGTTTGTTGCTGTTGTCTGAGATGTGTTGAAAAATCTGGCATATAAGAAACCCGCTGTCTCTATATTCTTGTGTATTATTGCTCTCACCACTTCTGTGTGTCTGGGACCACAAGCTGTAAAGAAATAAGAACAGCACTTATCATATGACGTCGTGTCTGAGAATGTAATAATAAGGGCTGGCTAATTTGAGCTGAAAAGATAATCGATTATCAGTCCTGTCATTGCGATCGATAATCGATTAGTAATCGCTAAGGTTTTTTGTCATAATTTTACCTGTCTGGCTTTCTGTCTGAGCATGATTCTTACCATATGTTCCACTTTACCATATGTATATTTGAACAGACAGGCCTTAGCAAACAGTGTAGATCCAGATGAGATGCCACAGTATGCAGCGTCTCATCAGGGTCTGCACTGTTTGCCACTCATCCAGCCATTTTAGGCATAACTTTGGGTAGTAAAGTGTACCTATCAAGTAATCGATTAAAAGCAAATCAGATATGATAATCATTTTTGTGGAATTTATCAATCGATTAATTGATTATATGATTAATCGTGTCAGCCTTACTAATAATGCCATGTATTAAATTTGGTAATCCACTGGTGGATTAAATATGCATGTATGATGTCATCAACGATGTCGTATTTACTACTGGCCGAATACTGGCATTTTTGTACAAAATTTGTTAATTATATGCATTTTAAATACCACATTATAAATAGAATCTTGCATTTGTGCTCATGTATTAATGAATTTATTAAACTTGTTGAAGAAAAGGGATAAAATGCTCTGCTTGCTCAGCAAAGCCTCGCACATTTTATCCCTTTTCCTCAACTCGTTTAGTAAATTCAATAATACATGAACACTCAGCTAAGATCCTCTATAACATACACTCAGGCAACAATCAAACATCGCTTCCATCAACCCATTTTGTACTGAGTCAATTTTTGGAATTTAAGGGTATCAGTTTAGAGATGTTTTAAGAAAATGGTTGACTGATTGTTGGAGTCTGTTGGAGTCAACCCTTGTAAGTCATTTTATGTCGTCTCCCAGAAGGTAAGCTGACAAGATTGGTCGTATAATCGATTAATCTATCAATTAATTCCACAAAAATGATTATCATTATCCCCCGACCGAATAGGTTCGGGGGATATAGCGATCAGCCTGGCGTCCGTCCGTCCGTCTGTCCGTCCGTCCGTCCGTCCGTCCGTCCGTCCGTCCGTAGACGCAACCTTGTGATGGCCATAACTCCTATACCCTTTGAGATTCATTGATGGTTCTTGGCACAATTGTTCACAAGGCCGAGACGGCGTGTCATGCGCAAGAACAAGAACTCTGGATGCCATACTTTTTTAGTTATCTCCCCTTTTAATAAAATATAATGACTACTTTGTGATGGCCATAACTCCAATACCCTTTGAGATATATTGATGGTACCTGGCACAGTTGTTCACAAGGCTGAGACGGCGTGTCATGCACAAGAACCACAACTCTGATTGCCATGGTTTTGGAGTTATCTCCCCTTCCAATAAAATAGATTGACAACTTTGTGATGGCCGTAACTCCTATACCCTTTGAGATTCATTGATGGTTCTTGGCACAATTGTTCACAAGGCTGAAACGGCGTGTCATGCGCTAGAACCAGAACTCTGGATGCCATACTTTGTTAGTTATCTCCCCTTTTAATAAAATATAATGACTTCTTTGTGATGGCCATAACTCCAATACCCTTTGAGATATATTGATGGTACCTGGCACAGTTGTTCACAAGGCTGAGACGGCATGTCATGCACAAGAACCACAACTCTGGTTGCCATGGTTTTGGAGTTATCTCCCCTTCCAATAAAATAGAGTGACAACTTTGTGATGGCAGTAACTCCTATACCCTTTGAGATTCATTGATGGTTCTTGGCAAAATTGTTCACAAGGCTGAGACGGCGTGTGTGTCATGCACAAGAACCACAACTCTGGCTGCCATGGTTTTTTAGTTATCTCCCCTTCCAATAATATAGAATCACTACCTTGTGATGGCCACATCTCCAACACTCTGAGATATATTGATGATACTTGGTACAGGTGTACATGAGGTTAAGCAGGTGTGTCACGTGCAAGAACCACAACTCTGGGTGTCCTGGTTTTTTTAATTATCTCCCCTGACAATATAACCTTGTGATGGCCGTAACTCCAATACCCTTTGAGATATATTGATGGTACTTGGCACAATTGTATACAACATGGAGACGGTGCTTCATGCCTACGAACCACAACTTTCGGTGCTATGATATTTGAGTTATCTCCCCTTCCAATATAACAGTATGACAACCTTGTGATCATCGTACCTCCAATACCCTTTGAGACATATTGGTGGTACCTGATGCAGATGTACATGAGGTTAAGCAGGTTAGTCATGCTCAAGAATTACAACTCGGGGTGCTCTGGTTTTATAGTTATCTCACCTGGCAATATAACCTTGTGATGGCCATAACTCCAACACCCTTTGAGATATATTGAAGGACTTTGGCACAATTGTATACAAGGTATAGAAGGGATGTCATGTGCAAGAACCACAACTGTTGGTGCTGTGGTATTTGAGTTATCTACCCTTCCAATATAACAGTATGACCAGCTTGTGATCACCATATCTCCAATACCTTTTCAGACATACTGATGGTACTTTGTACAGAAATACATGAGCTTAAGCAGGCATGTCATGCGCAAGAACCACATTTCTGAGTGCCCTGGTTTTTCAGTTATCTCCCCTGACAGTATAATCTTGTGATGGCCATAACTGCAATACTTTTGTGATATATTGCTGGTTTAATTCTGGTGCACTTTCTATTGGTGAACAATCTTCTGAAGGCCATATTGGCTTTTGGTCGGGGGATTTGCCATCTCTTCCGATGGCTATTTTTTCTGATTTGCTTTTAATCGATTACTTGATAGGTACAATTTACTGCCCAAAGTCATGCCTAAAACAGTTGGATGAGTGACAAACAGTGCAGACCCTGATGAGACGCCGCATTCTGTGGCATCTCATCTGGGTCTACACTGTTTGCTCAGGACTACTTGTTCAAATATACACATGGTACAGAACAACATAAGATAAGAGTCAAGCTCAGAAGAAAGCCAGACAGGTAAAATTATGACAAAAACCTTAGCGATTACTTATCGATTATCGTTCGCAATGACAGGACTGATAATCAATTATATTTTCAGCTCCGATTAGTCAGCCCTAGAGAAAGGTAGTAGGGATTAAAGTAAGGGACATGGAAGACAGAGGTGTAGAAACTACAGAAATAACAACATCCCCACTACTCTTTCCTGCTACAAGGACCATAGGCCTTGCTCAACTGTAAGCCAATATCAGTTGGACGCCCCAGTGACAACATCTTCGTCACACCCAACCACCCCGTACAAAATGGCTGAATTTTCAGCAAACATTGGTGGCCCTAATCAGATGCTGCTGCAGCCCTCACTTGCTGCAGCATCTGATAAGGTCCCTCACTGTGTGACAGTGTCCCAAAGTGATTCTGAAAAATGTATATTTCATTTGAGCCAGTGCACGACAAAACCTACAATAAGACATGTGTGCCCATCAAAGACTCAGATCTTGCAGCCTGTGCATCCATATAGTCTATTCAGAGACTTTTCTTGCTGCATAAAGGAGCATTGGGCCCTTAGCTATCCTAAGAGCGCACAACAAAGACTCTGATCAGACTGCACAGATGCGCAGTCTGATCTGAGTCTTCATTGGGCACACGTCTTATTGTAGGTTTTGTCATGCGCTGGCTCATTTGTTTCTTGGAGTAAGAACGGGAAAAAACCTATCATACACCTAACTGGGATTCTTTATGACGGCAAATTCTTTATAAAAGACACAATATTACAGTACAACTACTGTCATTATAACGAGGGTCCTCTGAATAAAGCACTAGTATAACCGAATCAAGGTGCTAATACTGACTGCACACAACATGCCATTTCAAGAGATTTTGGCCAAAGGCTATATCTGGCCTGCGGGGACACAAAGTCAGTGAACCACGAAATGTAGGCCAAGGACAATTATGGATGCTTACATTAAACTTGCCATCCGTAACGCAAGCTTGTACCAAGTATCATCTACGAAGATCTTATAGTTCTTGAGAAATGGACTTGAACTTTAAGGCGAGCGCGAGATTTGACACAAAGGTTCGCAAAGTCAATCAACCATGAAACCTAGATCAAGCTTGCAGTTAAGTTGTCATTTTTAGGTGTAAGATTGTTCCAAGTATCATCATTGAAGCTCAAATAGATCTTGAGAAATGAACAAACAGACGAATGGATGGAAATCCAGACTCCTATATTGGGCCATGCTTAAGGGGAAAGGGAACACCTTCAGGGGAGGCAACTCCTGCAAAAGTATTTTTGTCTTCCATATCAATAGGGGTCAACTCTTAAACGAAAGAATTTGCTCCCAAGGAGCAAATTCTTTCCTGTAAGAGTAGACCCTTTTTTCAGGCGGACAGGGCTGATAGAAAAGCAGTTCCGAAAGTTGTCTCCCCTTTGAAAAATGGCGGAAAAATCTGCCAGGTGTTCCCATTCCCATAAAGCAGCCGTGACAATGAAATAAGAAAATGCAAATTAAACCCCTATCTTTTTATGTGGAGCACTGGTAAAAATTTCCTAGGGACACAAAAACAAGTTTTAAAACAACCACTGTAAATCAGCCAATCGTGTTTGAACCTCTGAGTTTTTACTGTATACCCTTATACGCAGCAGCCTTTAAGAGTAAACCCATCATGTGAAAACAAGTCTGTGAACTGAACACCCCCCTACTTGCTAAACCCCACTATATATAAATCAAACTTGGATTTATGGGGGTGTGCATTATTTTCCTTATTTCTGCTCCAAGACATAGGTTGTGCGTACTCGTCATAACTGCCTCAATGAGGCGGTTCTAACGAGCACCCACAACCTATGTTTGCGCATGCTTGTTAGAACTGCCTGAATGAGGCGATTCTAGTGAGCACCCACAACCTATGTTTGAAGTATAAATAAGAACCAGCGGACCAGTGGTCCTGTAAACACTCACCTGACACCTCACCTGACACCTGGTCCTGGTGTACATTTTAATGTTTTTATATATGTATATAGCCTCAGAGCAGGGGTACACAACTTGTGGGGACAAAATTTTGATGTCTAACAATGTGATAAAACTTTCCACCTATTCCTACCTTTCTGACAGTTCGAAGGCCATGCTTTCATTATGGTTTATTCCATTTGTCATATTTTTTTTAACTTTTCATATTATCCTGCCAAGTTTCAAGGCCATTTGCCTTACGGTTCTGGAGAAGAAGAATTTTGAAGTGTTTTTACCATATATGGGCATGGCCACCATCTTGGTCATGTGACCTGGACCATATGAGCAAATTTTCATTTGTTCATCATATAAAGGATCCATATCAAATTTCACTTGAATTGGGCCAGCGGTTTCTGAGAAAAAACTGTTTGAAATATGGAACCTGGTTAATCTTGGTCCCAGGTCACTGAATGATGACTTCTTACCCATGAATCTTCATGTATTCATTTACTCTACCTGATCTACCAATTTGGTGACATTGTCTTCAATGGTTTCCTAAAAATCCATTATTTTCACTTTTTCCCATGCAAAAGCCTAAGTTAACAAATTTGACACTGCCATAAAATAGGTCAAGGTCAACCCAGGGTCAGCATTTGTAAAAACTATGACGAGCCCGAGTACCATATGATATATGCCAAGTTTCAAAGCCATTGGCCTTACGGTTCTGGAGAAGAAAATTTTTGAAGGCTTTTTACCATATATGGGCGTGGCGGCCATCTTGGTCATGTGATCTAGACCGTACTGGCAACTTTTCATTTGTTCAACTCAAAAAGCTCCATATTGAATTTCACTTAAATTGGCTCAGTAGTTTCTGAGAAAAAATGTTTTTTTTTTTAAATATGAAATCGGAGTGACCTTGGTCTAAGGTCAATGAATGACCTTGACCTTTCTTACCCATAGATCTTCATGTATTCAGTTACTTTACCTAATCTACAAATTTTGGTGACACTGTCTTCAATGGTTTCCCTAAATATCCATTATTTTCACTTTTTCCTATACAAAAGCCTAAGTCAGCAAATTTGACATTACTGTAAAATAGGTCAAGATCAACCCAGGGTCACCATTTGAACAAATTATAATAGGCCCGAGTACCATATGCTACATGCCAAGTTTCAAGGCCATTGGCCTTACGGTTCTTGAGAAGAAGAATTTCGAAGTTTCTTTACCATATATGGGCGTGGTGGCCATCTTGGTCATGTGATCTAGACCATGTTGGCAGCTTTTCATTTTATCAACTCCCAAAGGCTCCATATTGAATTTCACTTCAATTGTTTCAGTAGTTTCTGAGAAAAAATGTTTGAAATATGGAACCTGCGTGACCTTGGTCTAAGGTCAATTAATGACCTTGACCTTTCTTACACATAGATCTTCATGTGTTCAGCTACTTTACCTTATCTACTAATTTTGGTTACACTGTCTTCAATGGTTTCCTAAAAATCCATTATTTTCACTTTTTCCCATGCAAAAGCCTAAGTCGGCAAATTTGACATTGCTGTAAAATAGGTCAAGGTCAACTCGGGGTCACCATTTGTACAAACTATGATGGGCCTGAGTACCATATGCTACATGCCAAGTTTCAAGGCCTTGGCCTTACGGTTCTGGAGAAGAAGAATTTTTAAGGCTTTTTACCATATATATAGGCGTGACGGCCATCTTGGTCATGTGATCTAGACCGTATTGGCATTTTTTCATTTGTTCAACTCACAAAGGCTCCATATTAAATTTCACTTAAATTGGCTCAGCAGTTTTGGAGAAAAAAATGTTTGAAATATGGATCCTGAATGACCTTGGTCTAAGGCCAATGAATGACCTTGACCTTTCTGACCCATAGATCTTCATGTATTCGGTTACTTTACCTGATCTACAAATTTTGGTGACACTGTCTTCAATGGTTTTCCTATAAATCCATTATTTTTACTTTGCCCCATGCAAAAGCCTACTTCGGCAAATTTGACATTGCTGTAAAATAGGTCAAGGTCAACCCGGGGTCACCATTTGTACAAACCATGATGGGCCCGAGTACCATATGCTACATGCCAAGTTTCAAGGCCACTGGCCTTATGGTTCTGGAGAAGAAGATTTTTGAAGGCTTTTTACCATATATGGGCATGGCGGCCATCTTGGTCATGTGATCCAGACCCCGCGAACAAACTTTCGTTCCCCCATCCCACTGAGGCTCCATATGAAATTTGGCTTTGATTGGCCCTGCAGTATAGGAGAAGAAGATCTTTGAAAATGGTGGACGGACGGACGACGGACCGACGGATGGACGACGGACCATGGCTATACTATAAGCTCACCTATGAGCCTAAAGGCTCAGGTGAGCTAAAAATGTGACAGATTTTCATCAGAAAAATAGCCATTTTAGACATGTGAAAAATGCACTATGAGTAGTATAGGGTTTGGGCGAGTCTAGACCACCCCTAAAAAAACTTTTTTTTAGCTTCTTCAGACCACCCTAAAAAATAGCTTCTTCCAGACCACCCCTAAAAAATTTTTTTTTTTTACCTCCTCCCCAAAAACACCCGCTATAAAGGACCCCTCGAAAAATTCTTAAAACTGAGTAATCTGTAATTCTTGTTCGTAGAAACTACCTTTGATTTCTTCGCCTTTTAAATCATTTATTTTATAAGTAACAGGATCTGTATTTAAAACTTCTTCAATTACAAATATTTCTCTAGTCCAACAAGTAGTATAACCCTTTTCAAATTTACCTTTCTTTTTTGCTATTCTTACTCTATCCCCAACTTTGAATTTAGGTTTTTCAGTTTTCTTTTCTTTCTGGATATAAATTTTTATACACAGTTAATTCATTTTCTACTTTACTTGCTTCAACAGGTGTCATTTTAATAGAAGAATGTACTGTATTATTATAATTTTCAACTAATTTATCTAATATATCATAATATTTAGTAGTTTCATTTGCAGTAAAATGTTTATACATATGTTGTTTCATAGTGCCTATCCATCGTTCTACTACACTAGATTTTTCTTCATTCTCAGTTGAATATAACTCTATATTATTATCTTTTAACAATTCTTTTACTTGTCGATTATAAAATTCAGATCCTTTATCCGACCAAATATACATCGGTTTCCTTTCTTTAAATAATGTTTTAAATGCTTCACTTACTGTTACTCCTGTTTTATTTTTCAATGGAATTAACCAACCATATTTACTAAAAACATCTATAACTGCTAATAAATATTTATAGTGTTTATTTTGTTTTGAATATTGTTGCATATCTATCAAATCAACAGCCCATGTTTGATCTATTGAATGAACATAAACACGCCTTTTAGTAAAAGATCTTATAACTCTATGATGTAATTCATCTGCTAATTTATTTGTTATTTTTTCTCTATCGGATATAAATCTATTTTTGTTAGATCCACACTCAGAACATATACCTTTTAACATTTTTCTATTATTAGTTGTTGTTACTTGTTTCACTGAATCATTTTCAGTATGCTTTTTACAACGTAAACAATAAATTTTTGGATGCTCCATTTTTAATATAATTAAAATTATTTTTATATAAAATGAGTGAAGGAAAAGTTTGTAAATATTGTTCAACATTTAAACCGTTAAATTCATTTACAAAAGAGAAAGCGTGCCCAGATGGACATAGAGGAAAATGTAAAGATTGTGACAGAGAACGAAAACGATTACATTATCAAAATAATAAAGAAAAATATAAAATGGCATTTCAAGATTTTATTTCTCGCAATCCTGATTATTTTAAATATTACGTTAGACATAATTAAATTTGTATTCTAATAAAATGGCAAGAAATAAATCCAAAGTATTTAAAAATGTTATTAATGAAACTATTATTGATGACATAGACGAAGATGATATAACGGCTTATATTAATAAATTAAAAGATAAAATTAAAATACAATCATATCCCATTAAAGTGAAGATAATAATTACTTCTGAATTCAATACTCCATTAGCATTTGATATAATAGAAAGTCATTACTCTCATCCTGTTCCAAGTTATTCAATCAAATAATAATGTAGATGAATTTTATAATAAACTAAAAGATAAATTTAATTCATGGGTTGATGGATTTCAAGAAAGAGGTTCAGGTTTTGTTTTTAACAATATTAAAAGTGTACAAGTAAAGACATATAAATACAATTATCAGAGAGCTTCTTCTTATATATCTTTGAATTTTAAATCAAGCAATATTATAAATGTTAAAAATACTAGCGATAATAAATGTTTCTTATGGTCTATATTAGCAAAATTATATCCAGCTGAAAATCATAAAGATAGAGTAACTAAATATAAAAGTTATGAAAATGAAATTAATATGAATAACATTGAATATCCTGTATTAATAAAAGATATCCCAAAAGTAGAAAAACAAAATAATTTAAATATAAATGTTTTTGCATTAGAAAATCCAACAAATAAACAATCTTTATACCCAGTTTATATTTCAAATATGAAAAGTGAAAATATAATTGATCTTTTATATATAGAAGAAAATGAAAACACACACTATTGTTTAATCAAAGATCTAGATAGTTTTCTATGTGATAAAAATAGACATAAACAACACACATGTAGAAACTGTTTACAAGGTTTTCGAAGACTAGAAACATTAGAAAAACATAAAGAGATATGTCTAGATCATGGCTATTGTAAAGTTAATATGCCAAAGAAAGATACTATTCTTAAGTTTAAAAATCATCATTTCAAAAATAGACTACCTTTTGTTATCTATTCAGATTTTGAATCAAATAATATCCCTTTATCAACTTCTCAACCTGACCCAGGTAGATCATATGTTAATCAAATAAGAAAACAAACAGTTAATAGTTATGGTATTTATGTTCAGTCTGACTATCCAGAAATTTATAAACCACAATACTTTTCTTATGTTGGTGATGATGCAGCAAAGAAATATGTAGAAAAAATAATAAAAAATTTAAGAAAATAAATTATAATATTAGTCTTAATGAAAAGAAAGAACCAATTTTAACTGAACAACAAGAAAAAGAATTTCAAGAGTCAACAGAATGTTATATATGTGGAAAGGAATTTGAAGAGGAAAACAAAGTAAGAGAACATAATCATCTTTCTGGTAAATATAGAGGAGCAGCTTGTCAATCATGTAATACAAAAGAAGGTAAAACAACAAAGCTAATACCTGTTTTCTTTCATAATGGCTCAAACTATGATTTCCACTTTTTAATAGAGCTAATGAAATTTGAAGATGATTATAACCAAGTAAAACTCTTATCTAAAAATTCAGAAAACTATATTTCTATAGATTTTGGTTCATATAATAAAAAACTAAGATTTTTAGATTCATATAGGTTTATGTTCAAAAGTTTATCAAGTATTGCAGCATCAACAGATGACTCTCCTATTTTAAAACAAGAATTTAATAATAATATTTCTTTACTAAAACAAAAAGGATATTATCCTTATGAATACATTGATTCAATAGAAAGATTAAAAGAAAAACAATTACCACCTATGGATAAATTTTATTCTACTCTAACACAAAAAACAATTACAGATGAAGAATATGAACATGCACAAAAAGTATGGAAAGTTTACGAGTGTGAATCGTTTTTAGATTATCACAATCTTTATTTAAAAACAGATGTTTTAATACTAGCAGATGTCTTTGAGAACTATAGAAACTTTTTTTTAAAACATCATTAAATAGATCCATGTTATTGTTATTCTGCACCAGGATTAACTTGGCAATGTGGTTTAAAATATACAAAAATAGAATAAGAACTTTTAACTGATTATGAAATGTTATTGATGATTGAAAACTGGTATTAGAGGAGGGTTTTCAGGAGTTTTCGGGCCTAGACATGTTAAGGCTTATAATAAATATACACCTAACTATATTGATGGAGATATTAGAATAATAGACAAAAATGAAATTGAAACAATGTTTGGAAGACTTAAAAAATGGTAAAAATTTAAATGATTTTTTAACAGAAAAATATTTATTGTATCTTGATGCCAATAATTTATACGGTTGGGCAATGTCCAAGAAATTACCAACCAGCGATTTTAAATGGGAAAGTGGTCAAGAATACTATTTAAATATTCCAGAGGGAAGGAGTTGTATAATAGAGTGTGATTTGGAGTATCCCAATGATTGTAAATTTAAAACAATGAAATATCCATTAGCTCCTGAGAAAATGAAAATAAAAGAAGAAGACTTAACAGATTAACAGAGAAAATTATTAGGAGATAAACCATTAGGTAAAGAAGAAAAATTACTATTAACATTATATAATAAAAATAAATACGTTGTTCATTATAGTATTCTAAAAAAATATATTAAATTAGGAATGAAAGTAAAAAAAGTATACAGAACAATATCATTTGAAGAAAGTGATTGGTTAAAGAAGTATATTAATTTTAATACTGAACAAAGAACAAAATCTAAATCTAATTTTGAAAAAGACCTTTGGAAATTAATAAATAATAGTTTCTATGGAAAAACATTAGAAAACATAAGAGGAAGAAGTGAAATTAAATTAACAACAAATAAAGAAGAAGTTTTGTTTTTGTTTGTTTGATTTGATGTTTAACGTCCCCGTCAACACTGTAAAGGTCATTTTGGAGACGTTGCTTCCAATTTTGTGGGACTTTTACCCGACATTGAGATGAAATGACATCTCAAGCCCTGTCGCCCAATGAAACCAATAGGGTTTATTAGCATGGACCGTCCGCCTCGCACCGCGGTTCCTGGACAGGCTTAGATCCTCTAAGCGGTTTACCAGTACTAGTGTGCGGGCCGGATTCAGCTCTGCGTGGAAGCATCATGCAGCCCATATACTTCTTCAAGCCCCTATAGGCGGGGGCGCATAAAGAAGAAGTAAAGAAATAAAGAAATACTTAAATAAACCTAACTTTAAAGATTCAATAATTTTTAATGAAAACTTTGTAGCAATTGTAAATAATGTTACTTCTGTTAAATTTGATAAACCTATCTACCTAGGTCAAGCTATCCTAGACTACAGTAAATTATTAATGTATCAATTTTATTATAATATAGTTAATGAATTATGGCCAAAAAATGAATTAGTTGCATCAGACTCCGTTTCTGGTGATACTCCAATTATTTTAAGATATAAAAATAAAGTATTTATTGAAAAAATAGAAAACATTACTAATGAATATGAATACTCAAATAATAAATTTTATCATAAACTAAAAGATATTGAAGTTTGGACGAGTAAAGGATTTGATAAAATAAAAACTATCATTAAACATGAGACAGAAAAATAAATGTTTAGAGTTGTTACACCATTAGGATTTGTTGATGTAACAGAAGATCATTCTTTAATAAAAGATAATAATGAAATTATTAAACCTAAAGTTTTATCGTTAAATACTAATCTTTTATTCAATGATAATTATAAAATTTCTTATAATCCTCCTTTAAAAGAAGACTTCTTAAAATTAGAACCGTCAACTTTAGAAGAAAAAAGAGCTTTTATTGAAGGTTTCTTTTTAGCTGATGAAACTAGTGGAATTTATCAAACTAAAGGGAGAGTAAAATATTCTTGGAATCTAAATAACCAAGATCTAAATCTTTTAAATAAATGTTTAGAATACTGTAAGGAATTATATCCAACTGATTTTAAAATAATAGATTGTATGAATTCATCTAAAGTATATAGAATTATTCCAAAAGGAAATCATAAGTTAATGGCAATTAAATTTGAAAAATTTTATACTGATCAAAAAAAGAGAAATACATCCCTTATAAAATTCTTAATAATGATAACAATTATAAACTATTCTTTTTCAGAGGATTTTATCAAGGAGATGGTTATAAAAAAGGAAAACATTGTGCATTCTCTTTTTCGCAAAAATCTAAAATTACATTCTCGTGTTTACATTATCTTATAACTTCTCTAGGATATAATACTAATATCAATACTAGAGAAGATAAACCAAATGTGTTTCAATTAAATATAACAAAAAAAGAACAATATGCAAAAGTAAAAAAGATAATACCATTAGGTAAACAAAAAAGAATAGTTTATGATTTATCTACAGAAACTGAAAATTTTAATTGTGGGTTTCCTTTGATCGTCCATAATACTGACAGCATATTCTTATCAATTAAAACTAAAGACATCTTCGAAGATATGAAAGAAATAAAAGACGTACTTGATACATCTGACTATCCAGTGGATCATGATCTTCATTCAACTGATAATAAAAAGGTAATAGGTAAATTTAAAGATGAATTAAATGGTAAAATTATGAATGAAATAGTGTTTCTGAGAAGTAAAGCATATTCTTTTACATTAAGTGATTTCAGTGAAGTAAAAAAATTGGGAGGTATTAGTAAAGTGACTATTAAAAAAGATATAAAATTTAATGATTGTAAAGAATGTTCATTCAACAATGAAACAAAAATGAATAAGATGTACACATTAAATTCTGACAAACATAATATGTTTATAAATGAAATAAATAAAGTTTCTTTATCTCCTTTTGATGATAGAAGATATATTTGTGATAATGGAATAAATACACAACATTATGGTATTAATTCTTTATATTTTATTTAATTTAATTTCCATGCAACAAATCCAGTTAATGCCATTCCACCAACAACAAATGCAATTCCTCTATTTTTCTGGTCTTCTGATGGAGTATAATAATCACTCAACTTTGGTTCAGAAGGTAAAGTTGATAATTGTTTTCCAGTAGCATAGTAATATAGTTTCATTGCTTGGTCAACATCTTCGTATGTTTGTTCTGCATGATGTTCTTTTTGTAATTGTTTATTTAGAAAATCTAATCTTTGTGTTCTTTCTCTACTCCATTTTACTTGTGCTGCTTCTAATTGTTCCATTGCCTTATCATGTCTTTCTCTCTCTTTATCTGCAACATTTCCAATATGTGAAAACAAATAATTACTACCCGAAAAAGCAAAGGCATTTACTACTGCTCCACCAAGCATCATCACCACTGCACTCGCCATTTTTTACTTCATAATATCAGCTGGAATAATTCCTTGTTTAACTAACATATCTCTTGTTGCCATTGCAAGTAATATATCAATAGATAACATACCAATATCCGCCATATTAAAATCTACTTTTGGTGGTTGTCTTCTCAATAGTTTTCTTCCTAATTCTGCATATCCAACCGTTAATAGTGTTTCCACTCCGGCATGATATAACATGTTTACTATTTGTTTTCCATCAATTTGTGTTGCCATTTTTTATAAGAATTTTTTGATTACTTAAACTCAAATGGATCTATTTCTTTCTTTTCCTTTGGTGGTGGAATAGGTGCAGGTGTAACTTGTTTCTTATTATAAATATATAATCCCAATCCAACAACTACAATTGATCTACATAATGGTATGCAATTTTTGTATATATTTACACGTTGAACTTCTTTAACTTCATCCCTAACTTCATCATCATCTTTTGTTATAGATTTTAATTGAATGTTCTCTTTTTTCATTGCTTCCGTTTCTTTGCTTTTTAATTCAGCTTTCATTTTTTTTGCTTCCGCACCTTTTTACCAGCAGCTACTCATTTTGGGTTTTTCGTTTTTTCATTTATTTCACTCATCTTTTTTTAAGTCAATATTTTCACCTTTTTTATCAGTGAAACCAATATGTCTCGCTGTTGTTAACATTGCAGTAAAAGGAGCAAGATACATTCCATATCTATAATATAATTCACAACATGTGCTAGTCAAAGCGTGATTGACAAAAGGGTCTTCCTCTAAGTCTTGTATTAATTTAGGTGGATTAACAACATTCAAATATTTTGACACACCCATAACATATAAGTTAATAAAAGAATTACCCAATGTCTTAGTCATACTCGCTCCTAGTTTTGCTTCATATCTGCAGTATAGTTTGTTTATTTCTTCTAATGTCATTGTATCAATGTCTGACATTTGTAAGTCTTTACCAAGATATTGTTTGCTTTTTCCGCCAGTAACAATGGCTGATAGTCTTTCACGTTTTTTGTCTTCATGGTCATCTCTTTGTTCTGGTAACTCAACATTTTGTAACAATTCTTCGGCGTTCATTTTATATAATTTATTTTTAATTTTTAAATATTTAAATATTATATATCCAACTATTGATAAGACTGCAGTGTTTGTTGTACTTGTTAGTATTTCCAATAGCATTGCTTTTTTATTGCTTATTTTTTAAGCATTACTTCAGCATTACTAAAGCATTACTAAAGCATTACTTAAGCATTACTTAATCAACCACCCAATAATCAGTAGGTTGGTCGGTTTTCAAAATTAATTTACGATGTTTCATTTTCTTTAATTCTTCCTTTATTCTTTGACGTTCTTCCAATGTAGGAATAACATCATTCTCTCTCAAACAATTTTCAAAACTATCTCTATCTTTTGTGTAGAACATACATAACCACTTTGTTTGTTCTCTTAAATCTTTCAAAACTGAATTGTATCTTTGGGATATAACCCATACCGTTTGTTTTGCGTGTCTGCCTGAAAAAGCGAGTTCAGACAACATGTCTTTTTTCTTTGTTAATTCTTTCGTTGCGCTACAATCATCAATGATATATAATGTAGGGGAATTGGCATATGTTTTAAAAAACAACCGTAATAGTTCTTGAAGTTTCTCTGTTCCATCTGGCATGACAGGGTTTACGATTTCAATATTTTTGGTTTTTGGGTTTCTAACATCCCCAATCCACTCACGATTTTTGTATGCCATGTTCCATTGAATGGTTGGGCAAAGTATAACAATATGACTAAATACACCTCTATATTCACCTTCAAGTAAGTCTAAAACAAACTCTGTTTTTCCACAGCCAGTTTGACCACAAATAATTGCACTATGCGGATATTTAGGTAATTCCATTTTTGTAGATTAATAATGAGCTTCTTTAAATCTTCCATCTTCAAAATTGATTTGCGCATCCTGTATTACAAACAGATAAACATTTATTGGTTCATTTCCTCCTGCTTCTTTCGTTATTTGTATTGTTATACCTTCTGAGGCATTTTCTATTCTTCTCCCAGAACCGTGAAGATTATTATCGTCCGTTGAACGTAAATCTAACCATAAAGCGTAATTAATCGTTAGATATTTTTCTAGCGTTGTAACAGTAAAATTTGTATCTTTAATGATCATATTTGTTTCTTTGTTTCTTTTTGAATTCAGGGCAAAGAATTTATTTATTTCGTCCCACTGTTGGTACGATTTCATTCCTTGACTATATAGTTGATTCGGAATCCCTTCTATAGTCATTTCCACTTTTGTAATTTCTGGATTATAATATTCTTCTGTGCTGGTCCTTTCAGGATCTTCGAATAGCATGAAAATTCCTTTCATGCTTCTTGCAGGAACATTTAGATTGATATTCCATAGTGTATCAGATTTATTCTTCGTTATTTTTCTATGCCTAAGTATTCTATCGTATAAAATAACCATTTTGTTACTGACTTGCTGACTTATTTCTCTTGCTAATTCAGTATTAGAAACCATATCAAATTCCAAACAAATATTTTTGATTGTATAAGTTGAAGTTGCATCTGCTGAATTAATAACTTTCATGTAATCATTGAATGTAAGTTCATATTCTAATCTATCCCCGAGGCCTGCTTGATAAAATGGCGTATGGGTTTCCAATAATTCAAAATCAAGTGGGATGCAAAACCTGTTTCCATATGCTTTTGCGAAGGCTTGATCTTCTTTATCCGCTGTTGCTTTTTTTGCCCCCACTCTAAGTTTCAACATGTTTGGTTTGCCAATGCCTTGGTATGCCATATTTACGCGTTCTGTAGGAGTCTTCCATAAATCAATATAACAATGATAGATGTCACTATCATCAATGGGCATAACTTCATTTCCACTTATTCTTATTGTTGTTTTCTTAATTATTGCTCTTCCTATGTTTGGGAATATAGTTGCAGTTGCATCTTTAGAGTTTAGTTCAATTTCAAATGCTAATCTGACCGTTCCGGGAACAATAACATCATTACTACTTAGATTAGGAAATCTCACTAATAACTGTTGATTTTGGTCAATAGTTGATGGATTATTGGTTATCACTACACTTTGGCGGATACCTCTCATACCACGTGGTTCTCTTATTTTTCTGTAAGGGTTTAATTTGTTTCCATAGGACGACATTTTTTTAAGGAAAAATTTAATAACTAAAAATGGCTGAAGGATTTGATTTTGAGAATCCTACATTTGACAAAGATGCCCATGATGATGATGATGATGATTCCAAATTACCTATGGCCCCTGATGAAATTGATCAGAGTATTATTCTAAATCAGGGTGATATGATTGATGACTTAAGAGGAGAGCTCGAACAGTGTGCTCTTCAACACTATAAAGAAAAACTTGTAAAGACGTTTTATGATGAAATAAGCAAGCGCTATCTAATTACGCCAGACAAAGTAGATTATGATCAGTTTAGATTATCCGATGATAAAACTTTATATTGGGTTGTCGACGACAAAGAAATCAGAATTACTGCAAAGCAAGGCACAGCAACATTTCTTTCTTTGGGTTCTTTAGTAAAAGAATACAACCATGTAGTAGGTAGTGGCCGAACCCGGGCAATCAGACTATATTTAAATTTATCACGTTATCAAAGCAAAACAAAGATAACTCAACAGGCAAGGAGGGCTCTGGCAAGTACGCAAAATGATTTGCTAAATGCTGAAGAACAAATACCACTAAAAGACTTGTCTTCAACCAAAGATGTGCAAAATGTAGTAGACACAGCAAATAAGGCTGAGACCACTGTTACATCTCTTTTTGATAATTTAGAGCTGCCAGAAGCCAAAAATGCACGCACACAAACAGAAGGTCTAACATTAAGAGAACTGCAAGGCCTAGACAAGACACTACAATCTATTCGCGGTGAACTTACAAATAACTTAGCAAAGCTGACAAACATTGATGATGACATAGCCAAAGAAAAACGAAAATTACAAGAAGCTGAAGATGAAATTAGCAGAAAAGACATAACAGCTCGTTTGAAAAACCTTGAAGATGAGAGAGCTGTAAGACTTGAGGCTGCTAGTACAAATAGGGAAGCATTACGTACCCAGGTAAACAGAATAAAAGAAACTATAAATAAAGTTTTGAAAGAAGACACAACATTAGGTGAGAGAATTAAAACATTATTTAGAGAACAAGGAATTACAATTGTTAGTGTTTTAACTGCTTTTGGAATGATTATTGGCGTTATTGTTGAGGCTGTTATTCCTACTGGTGGCGGCTCTATAACCCCTAAACCACCGTCAAAAGATGGTATAGAAAATTGGATAAAAAAACAATAAAGTAATGTTGGTTAACTATTAGCCAATCTTGCAGGAAAAGCAGCAGCAGCGCTACCGGGTATTATTGGTTCCATTGTGTCTTGGCTGTTGTCTACTACTGGAAAAGTGGTTAACTGGTTTGGTGAACATCTCTGGGCGTTGCTTGTCCTTATTGTAGGATTATTGTATGCAGCTGCAAGAGAGTATATTAATAAATCCTGAGTGCAATAATACCTATTACTATACTTCCTACTATTAATGCTGTTTTGCTGTCTTCGTGTTGTGTTGCTTGTTTCTTTTCAACAGGTTCTGGTAGAGATTTCTTTGTTTGTTTCTTTTCAACAGGTTCTGGTAGAGATTTCTTTGTTGGTGTGCCTTGTATAGTTGCAGGTTGTGTAGTAGGTGCAACAGGTTTAACATTTACATCATTATTGAAACCAAGCGAGCACTCCGATGTTGCAATTACAATTTTATTATTATATCCAGTGATAGTGCCAATTTGTAATATCATATCACTGGGAGACATATAGAGACCAAGTCTATATGTGTAATCAACTTTACTTCTTGCGTATTTCAATACATTTTGATATTTTGATATTTGTGTAGGCAAATCGATTGGACTGTTAATTGCATCTTGAACATTTGCTAAGAATTGTTTTTGAGCATCAAATCCTGTGCCTATTTTTAGTATTTCTACACGTGTTTGAGATTGTGCTCCTAATAGTGCCCATACAAGCGTTCTAATGCTTTCGTTAATTCGTTCAACACCTGGTTTTGTGAAGCCTTCTAATTTGTCTAATATAAACATTGTCCATGCCTCACTTATATTTACTGTATGTTCTATTTTATCATTTACACTAAAGAATGGCCCATCACTTTGATGATCTTGTCTGTATTTTCCATCTGGTTTAAAATATTGTGTGTAACTCCCGAGACCACTACATTTAGAACTACTTTCCAGTTTTTGCCTCCAATCCGTGCTAGGTGAAACATCGAATTCATTGCATAACTTTTGGTATGTTGCTTTGTCGTATGGGTTTTTGTAATAACAGAATGATGCATCTGTCGGTAAAGGTGTTTTAAGTTCTTTCAAAATACGAGCAATACAATAATAAACATGAAATGTATATACTGTTAGTTAATCCTGAAGTGTTTTGTAAATGGTCTTGATAACTTACTCCACATCCTGCAGTGGCACAAAAAACGGCAAAATTTAATTGACATTGCCACCAGTCAAATGATGAATGAAGCCATGTATTCCACGGTTCATTGGTGTGTAATGTTGGATTTTGATAGTTTTGAAATAAAGTGAGAAACGTTACTGGAAAATGATCATATTTGTTAACATAAATTGTTTGCTTTACAAGTTCAATATTCTTTTTGGTATATTTAGTATTGTGGTTATATGATGCATTGGGATTGTACTTGAATTCTTTTGGTATCATTTTTTATGTGTAAAAAATGTATCATACAATTTCCGATATTAATAAGACAATACACTTACAACAATATATAGATAACAAATGTGGTATTAAGAGAATTGGATTGAAGAGTTTTACTTATACTATAGGTTGGCATAATTTGGTTGATGAATCTATCCAAAAAGGAACAGAAAGACCAATACGTTTACCTTCAGGATTTTACAGTTTCCAACAAATAGCAGATATATTTCAAAGTAACAATAATGTATTATCTGTAAATGAAACAAATGGCATAGTGTTGTTAAAAACGTCGACCGTTGGTTTAAAAATAAGCAAAGGATTAAAGGAAATGTTAGGCCTCGGAAATAAAAGACGATTTAACGCAAATCAAACATATGAGGGAGAAATACCGTTAAATTGTGCACCTTATAAACAACTATATGTTCATCTTGAGCAGATAAATAGTGCTTGCAATTTCTTTGATGGTGCTCCTAGTAATATTCTTGGGGTTGTTTCTGTTGAGAATAAATCGTTTGGTGATATTGTTCATACACGTTTTAGTAATCCGGAATATAAACAATTAACCCATGGTGATATTTCAGAATTAAGTATAAGCGTTTGTGATGAGAATGGCCGGAAAATAAACAACAATGGTTTACCAATTTGTTGTGTGTTAGAAATTTTATGATTAAAAATGAGTATATTTGGTGTTAAGAATAATAATATTTTACGTGTTGATAACAGAATATCAAATTTAGATAATATTTTACAAAATGTTCATACAAATGAATACATTACAATATATGCTGAATCAAAAGGCTCTTTATCTAGAGATAAGATGTTTTCATTTGGAAATGGAGGTAGAGAGGGAGCGGTTGGTTATGTTATGATGAAAGATGGTTATATTATAAGTATGGGCCTGTCGTGTGAAAAGTCAAAAGATGAAGTGCGGGTTACTGTGATGGTGGATGGGGAAGTTTTGAGTGGGTGTATAGTTTATATGGAAGACACACAAAGTGTACATCACGATTTTGATAAACCATTTTTAGTTAAGGCAGGAAGTGTTATTAATTTTTTGAGTGTACTGAATAATTATACTGCGGTTAATACTGTTGCCTCATTATTAATTGAATTTAAAAACTATATATAAAAAATGAGTATATTTGGTGTAAAAAAATATACAACAACAGCGAATTTGCGTATTGATGAATTACATAAAAAATTAGGAAATTTAAATAATAGATTACAAAACGTTTATACAAATGAATTCATTACAATAACCGCCGAATCAAATGGCCCATTAACTATTGGTAAAATATTTTCATTTGGAAATGGAGGTAGAGAGGGAGCGGTTGGTTATGTTATGATGAAGGATGGTTATATTAAAAGTATTAGCCTGTCGAGTGTATCGTCGCTTGGTAAGGTGAAAGTTTGCGTGTTGGTGAATGGGAAAGTTTTGGAAGGGTGCAGTGGCCTCGCTTTAGACAGTGAAACAAAAAGTACACATTTTAATTTTGTCACCCCTTGTTTAGTTAAAGCTGGAAGTGTTATTAATTTTTTTAATCTAGAGACTAATAAAACTACAGTTAATACTGTTGTCTCGTTATTAATTGAATTCAAAAAATAAATATAAAAATGAGTATATTTGGCACTAAAAAGTATGGGAATAATCTGGCTTTACGTGTTGATGATTTGCATAGAAAAATAACAGATAATAATAATTTATTTACAGAAATAACAGATAAAGTTGATAATTTAAATAGAAAAATAATAAATAATAATATTGATTTAACTTCACGTGTCGGAGATTTACATAAAAAAATAACAGATCATAGTAATAATTTAGATTTACGTGTTGGTGATTTAGATAATAGTTTACAAAACATTTGTACAAGTGAATACATTACAATAACTGCCGAAACAAAAGCCACTAACTGTGGGTAAAATATTTTCATTTGGAAATGGAGGTAGAGAGCGAACTGCTGGTTATGTTATGATGAGGCATGGTCATATTACAGGTATAAGCCTGTCTAGTGAAAAGTCAAGTGGTGAAGTGCGAGTTGGTGTGTTGGTGGATGGGGTGGTTTTGAGAGGGTGTGAGATTACTTTGCATACAACACCAAGAAAACATGGTAATTTTGATAAACCATTTTTAGTTGAAGCTGGAAGTGTTATTAATTTTATAAGTCTGGGGGCTAATGGAACTGTAGTTAATAGTGTTGCCTCGTTATTAGTTGAATTCAAAAAATATATATAAAAATGAAACAACCTACAGCCCAGAATTTATATGAAGATGGACAAAATTATAGATTACAGAAGATATCAGAGCTAGAAAAACAATTAATGAAAGAGAGGGATGTAAGAAAGGCATTATACAAAAAGTATAAACATGGAATTAATTTTACTAGTTGTGTTGATACTGCGTTAATTTCTTCAAGTGTTATTATGGCTGGTGTTGGTTTAGCTGTTCCAATTATGTTACCGTTGGAAATTGCTACTGTTGTGTGTGGGTCTCTGGGTGTTTGTGTTAAGTTAGTGAGACGTAAATTACATGCAAAAACAAAAAAACATTATGAGATTAAAACTATTGCTGATAGTAAGTTGAATAGTATAAAAGATTTGATTTCTATGTCTTTGACAGATGGGCAGATATCTGAAAATGAATTTAAATTGATTTTAGATGAATTAGATAAATATAATAAACTGAAAGATTGCATACATTCAAAACAAACAGGATTAAGTGAAACGGAAAGAAAAAAACTTATTGAGGAAGGCAAGGCCCAGGCTTTAGCCGAGGTAAAAAAAAAAATAGGAGATGCTTGATTTTATTTAATAAAGTTACAATAATTAATGAGCCGCCTCCTGGTTATAAGAAATGAACTTTCTCTCACATTTTCGCGCATAAAACTTATGCAGATTTTATTTCCATTCTAATTCTTATGTCAAATTATTTGTAAGTCCACTCGAAGTTGTGTTTACAATATGATAGTATTACAGCGTAATAGTACTGTGGAGCATAATAGTATTACAGCGTAATAGTAACACAATGTAATTGTATTACAGCGTAATAGTACTATGGTAAATCCTTAAAAGAAAGGAAGCATAATAGTATTACAGTGTAATAGTAACACAATGTAATTGTATTACAGCGTAATAGTACTATGGTAAACCCTTAAAAGAAAGGCAGTATAAAAGTATTACAGCGTAATAGTGTTACAACGTAATAGTATTACAGCGTAATAGTAACACAATGTAATTGTATTACAGCGTAATAGTGTTACAACGTACTAGTATTACAGCGTAATAGTACTATGGTAAACCCTTAATAGAAAGGAAGCATAATAGTATTACAGCGTAATAGCGTTACAACGTATGTGGGTACTCATTAGAAGCGGCGAGGTAAATGTCAGTAAAAAAGTCACATTGAACAAGTCTGCTATGAATATCAATTCAAATGCAACTAGCAAAAATCCACTATGTCCCCTTTTTAACGTCTTCTCACCACTGCTAATTTGCACCTATTGTCGCAAATATGCAAGGTAAAGAAAACCGCAAAATGACTCATGCTTTCAAAACCACAAGGACAAACAATAACTATAATATCGGGTTTCGTAACTTATCAGATCAAGACACGGTAAAATTTACAAAATGGGTTGTGAGAGAAGCGTATTTTTTTTTTCTCTCATTCCCTTACCCCAAATTGTTTTCTGTCGGATTTTTATTTTTTCCGAGGTCACTCTAGAAGGTGTTTTTGGGGAGGAGGTAAAAAAAAATTTTTTTAGGGGTGGTCTGGAAGAAGCTATTTTTTTAGGGTGGTCTGAAGAAGCTAAAAAAAAATTTTTTTAGGGGGTGGTCTAGACTCGCCCAAACCCTATACTACTACTATGCTGCACAGGTGTGTTATCGTAATGCCAGTTTCAAAAGCGGCAAAAATATATTTGACAGGGTTGCCTCCCCCTGAAGGTGTATCCATTCCCCTTTTGATTGCACTGGATTAGTCCAACCATCCAGAGGTAGAAGACTGCTTGGAGAGTTAATTTAGCCACCTGCCCATCAAGTGAACAAGTCTGTGAAATGAACACCCCCCTAAACCCTACTTTATATAGAGAAAACTGGGGTTTATGGGGTATACATTATTTGCCTTATTTCCGCTCCAAGACATAGGTTGTGGGTACTTGTTAGAACCGCCTCAATGAGGCGGTTCTAACGTGTACCCACAACCTATGTTTGCAGTATAAATAAGAAAGGTGTCATGAATTTCATCAGAAAAGTAGCCATTTTGGAGATGTGAAAAAATGCACTATGTCGCACGGGCGTGTTATCATATTGTAACAACATCCCCTCTACTCTTTCCTGCAGCCTGCCACTTATTAACTACAAAGCTGAATACCTCTTCTTGAAACCTCTTCAGGATCTTCTGTAGGTGGGGTCTCCTGAAAGCAATGGAAATATTGTATAAAACAGTAACTTGTTTGTTTGTTTGATTTGAGGTTTAACATCCCCATCAACACTGTAAAGGTCTTTTTGGAGACGTTGCTTCCAATTTTGTGGGGCTTTTACCCGACATTGAGATGAAATGACTTCCCAAGCCCTGCCGCCCAATGAAACCAATAGTGTTTATAAGCATGGACAAGCCGACTTGCACCGCTTTGCCTGGGCAGACTTAGATCCTCTAAGCGGTTTACCAGTACTCGTGTGCGGGTCAGTTTCAGCTAGCTCTGCGTGGAAGCATCATGCAGCCCATATATTTCTTCAAGGCCCAATGGACGGGGGCTGACAGTAACTTGATCTGCAGCAACGTATCACGTCAAGTGGAAGTTTCCAAATCAACATGACACACGAGACACGGAGCATCGAGTGTGATGGAGCATGACAGCTCAGTGGTTAGTGCACTTGCCTCTGAAGCTGGAGGCCTCCGGTTGGATCCCCGGAGGCTGTGATTATTTTAGTGTAGGCTTTCATCATTCCAACCTGGTGTGTACATAATGTTCTCGTACACCTGCGAGAAATAATCAAATGTGATCGATGGCAGGATAGATAGATAGATAGATAGATAGATAGATAGATAGATATAGATAGATAGATAGATAGATAGATAGATAGATAGATAGATAGATAGATAGATAGATAGATAGATAGATCTGGAAACATCAAAAAGACGTGATACTGTGCGATAGTTCAAGTACATGTAGTGATAATTTGTTTATTTCATACTTTAAGTCATTTTTTAAACGTAAATATGCGGAAAAAAAATTAGATGTTAGGCTCTGCATGTATGTGATGTCAGCTAAAAAATGTATAGATTATATAGATAAATGACCTATAATCTAAATATTTTTGGTGTCCATCTTCCTCTTTTTTATATCCAAAATCATGTTACAATGAACAGTGTTTTAATGAGGTTGTGGTGTATCAATAAATTATGGGTAATTTTGTTAGTAATGGCTAATGGTGGTATTCACGATGTTTTCATTTCATATAATACTTGGAGAGTCAGCAACCATACATGAATGGTCCTTAACCACATTTTGCACGGAAACCCCAAAATGGGGCACTGGGAAGCAGTGCAGGTCCAGATCAGACCCCAAAGAATTTGAGTTCTACCCAATGTTTGCACTGATATGAACTTAAGAACTTTGGTGCAAATGTATTAACCCGTAAAATGCCAATCAAGAAAACTGTCGTCTGCTTTGTCATCTGCCGGTTACTTTAAAACTCGTTTTTGCAAACAGTGTGAACCCAGATCAGACTGCTCCTCTAGGAGCAGTCTGATCCTGGTTCACACTGTTAGAGGAGCAGTCTGATCTCTGTTCACACTGTTTGCAGTCTGATCTGTGAGGATCAGTCTGATCTGGGTTCACACTGTTTGCAGTCTGATCTGGGTTCACACTGTTAGAGGAGCAGTCTGATCTGGGTTCAAACTGTTCGCCTGTATGCAAAAATATTTTTTAAAAGTTTGCAAGAAGATTCAGCAGACGACATAAGCAGACGACATTTTCAGATGTAGATTTTCAGAGTTTTAAGGGTTAAATGATCATGAGTATAATATTATCCTTATCCAACCTAAGGCCTGACCCTGGAGATTGGAGTAACTGAACAGAATACAGGCCTCCTAGTGGCCCACTTTGAAAATATAGGTTTTTATATAGGTTCTTCTTACTCAAAATATAGGTTATTTACAGGTTTTTCAATAAAAATGCAGGTTAAAAAAAAAGAGTCTTCCAAACTTATATAAAGATTTAAAACTCAAGAAAAAATATTTTATCAATTTTTGTGCCACAATTATTCAGATAAAGTTGATCCAAATTTTACAAAATCCGAGCGAGCGAAGCGAGCGAGGAAAAAAATACATTTTCTTGACAGTTTTCATCACATTTTATGGAACTAAAATGTATAAAAATAGTAGTGCATTTTGAAACAAGAGGCTCAATGAGCCTAAACCGCTCACCTGAGGAACTTAAGTTTTAACAATTCACAGACTTGACTACTAAATCTGCTAATAGAATCCAGCCCATTGACTCTAGCTTACAGGATATAAGTCATCATTATTGCATTGCATTCCAAGTTTGAGACTTCTAGCTTCTATAGTTCCTCAGAAATCTTTGACGAAAATTTAACATTGGTCAAAATAGAGAGAAAGAAGAATGAAAGAACAGATGAACAAATAAGCTGAGAAAGCCCAATGTCTCTTACACAAAATAAGTCATCATTATTCTATTGAATACCAAATTTGATGCTTCTAGCTTTTATAGTTCCTGAGAAATCTTTGATTAAAAATTTAACATTGGTCTATTATCTCTATATGGAGAGAAAGAAGAATGAAGGAACAAATGAACCAGACTAGCTCCAAAACCTAATGCAGCCTTTCCCCTTTCCCAATGGTGCTACACATAAAATTTAAACAAGATTGGTCGACTGCCTTCTGAGATATGCTTCATTGAAAGTGTGGACGACGGATGGACGGACGACAGACGACGGACTCCGGAGCCTTGGTATACTATCAGCTCACTGGAGCCTTTGGCTCAGGTGTGCTAAAAATTCAAGTCGCTATTTCTGTCACAACATTTTCCCTACGTTAAGTCTATGGGCAAATTTTTTTGTCTCTCAAGGTCACGTAACTCCGAGGTCAATATTCCGATTCGGCCCAAAATCGAACTTAACCGAGATTTTATGCCTGTCCTCGTTACCTGCAAGTTTGAAGCTGATATGAATAAAAATAAAGTTGCTATCGTGGTCACAACGTATTTTTTTATGCTCAAGGGCAGGTAACTCCAAGGCAAATATTCTGATTCGGCCCAAAATCGAACTTAACAGAGATTTTATGTCTGTCCTCGTTACCTGCAAGTTTGAAGCTGATCTGAAAAAAATTCAAGTCGCTATCGTAGTCGCAACATTTTCCCTAATTAAGTCTATGGGCAAATTTTTTGTCGCTCAAGGTCACGTAACTCCGAGGTCAATATTCCGATTCGGAACAAAATCGAACTTAACCGAGATTTTATGCCTGTCCTCGTTACCTGCAAGTTTGAAGCTGATATGAATAAAAATAAAGTTGCTATCGTGGTCACAACGTATTTTTTTATGCTCAAGGGCAGGTAACTCCAAGGCAAATATTCTGATTCGGCCCAAAATCGAACTTAACCGAGATTTTATGTCTGTCCTCGTTACCTGCAAGTTTGAAGCTGATCTGAAAAAAAAATCAAGTCGCTATCGTAGTCACAACATTTTCCCTATGTAAAGTCTATGGGCAAATTTTTTGTTGCTCAAGGTCATGTAACTCCGAGGTCAATATTCCGATTCGAACTTAACTGAGATTTTATGCCTGTCCACGTTACCTGCAAGTTTGAAGCTGATCTGAATAAAAATAAAGTTGCTATCGTGGTCACAACGTATTTTTTTACGCTCAAGGGCAGGTAACTCCAAGGCAAATAATCCGATTCGGCCCAAAATCGAACTTGACCGAGATTTTATGCCTGTACTGGTTATCTGCAAGAAAGAAGTTGATCAGAAAAAAATTGAAAGAGCTAGAGTGATGACAAGCTTTTTCCTATGTGAAGTCTATGGGAGCTAGATGTTGCCATGGCAACCAGAGTTCCACTCAGATCTGCCTGAAAACCTAATGAAGCCTTTCCACTTGCCCAATAATGCGACACATGAAATTTGATCAAAGTTGGCCAAGTAGTCTTTAAGATATACATTTTTGAAATTCCCATTAACCCTAATGCAAAAACACACAAGGGCAGGTAACTCCTAAGTGAATGATCCGATTCTGCCAGTTATCGAACTTGACCGAGATTTCATGGCTGTGCTGGTTATCTGCAAGAATAAAGCCAATCTGAAAATAATTGAAGCAGCTACGGTGATGACAACATTCTCCCCAAGTTAAGTCAATAGGCAATTTTTTCAACGCTCAAGGGAACGTAACTCCTGAGTGAATGATCCGATTCAGCCCAACATCGAACTTGATCGAGATTTCATGCCTGTCCTCGTTATCTGCAAGAATGAAGTCGATCAGAAAAAAATTGACGGAGCTAGAGTGATGACAAGCTTTTTCCTATGTTAAGAACACTCAAGGGCACGTAACTCCTGAGTGAATAATCCGATTCAGCCCAAAATCGAACTTGATCGAGATTTCATGCCTGTCCTCGTTATCTGCAAGAATGAAGTCGATCAGAAAAAAATTGACGGAGCTAGAGTGATGACAAGCTTTTTTCCTATGTTAAGCGTATGGGAGCTCTTTGTTGCTGTGGCAACCAGAGTTCTCATCCGATCTGCACGAAAACCTAATACAGCCTTTCTCCCTACCTGATGATGGTTCATATGAAATTTGATCAAGGCCGGCCCACTGGTTCCAGAGATATACTTCGTTGAAAGTGTGGACGACGGACGCCGGCTCGTGGTATACTAATACCTCACATGAGCCTTCGGCTCAGGTGAGCTAAAAAAGATAGGGTCGAGTCGCAAGAAGGTTCAAAAAGTGAAAAATATAGGTTTTTTCATGAAAATACAGGCTTTTTATAGGTTTTATGAAAAAAATAAAGGTTTAATAGGTTTCGCACAAAATTATAGGTTATTATAGGTTTTATAGGTTTTGCTAGGAGGCCTGACTGAATAGAAGTTTATTCAATTAGTTAAAACTTTTTGTCATATAACATCGCTGTTATTTAGTGGCTGGTGTCATGTCATATAATTTAAAAAGTTATACGACCACACATGTAACATGACATAGTTACTGGCAAACAACTTTAAGATGCCATCTTTGACATCCCTATATTTTCTATGGAAAGTCTTTAACAATAAAATCTCATTTGAAAGCATTTAACCCTTTTTGTAACAAATGGAATCACCCTCATAGCAGGAAATCATTTAAAAATTTAGGGGTGTCAGGTTGTGTTTTCTTCAAAATGTATTTGAAGACTGGCTGAATGTTTTAAAAACAGTGTAGGCCCTGATCAGATGCCACATTTTGCGGCATCTGATCTGGGCCTGCACTGTTTGCCAGGGTACCTGTTTTGGGGTTTCTGGTATAGTGCGAACAATTTTACCTGAGACTGACCTTTATGCAAGGAATAAATTAGTCAATGCTATGGCCTTATACTTCTCGTGAATTTTTGGCCTCACATGAATAGCGGTCCATTTACTGACCTCTATGTATTGTATAACAGTATCACCATCTTCGGAAAATGGCGAAGATAAATATATGCATTCAGTTGGGTATGAAATTATGTTAATAGAGTTCACCAGTATCAGGTCAATTTGTTCGAACTACTGTCCAACCTGTATTAAGCAAGCACCTATTAAGGGATAACCAAAAGGTGCTTGCTTAATACAGGTGCTTGCTTAATAGAAGTGGAATTTAACACATCTGCCTTTTTTGGGAATTGAATGCCTGCTTGCTTAAGACAGGTTGCTTGCTTAATAGGGGTGGCCACTTAAACAGGTTTTACTGTATACTACATGGGTTAAATGATATCATACATAGCATCTTACACTCCTGCTGGTCATTTGATATGAAAGGTATGAAACTCGCCTCACATGTAATGACCGCTAATGTAAGATCCTCTATATTTCATTTGTAATAACACAACAATGATTAGATACAATCACTGTAACAGGGCTCGAGAAAATGTCGGTTTTCCGGTTCTGGACCGAATTTGCCTTGAATAAACCGATTTTGACTTCAGAAGAAGATTAAAAAATCGGTCCATAATTCTATAACATTTTTAAAAAATCGGTTCGAAAAATTTCGCTAAATCACTATGTTGTAATAACAAGCTGACCGTTTGCAACTGATAATCCAAGCTTGTATACAAAACAAGAGGCTCAATGAGCCTAAACTGCTCACCTGAGGAACTTAAGTTTTAACAATTCACAGACTTGACTACTAAATCTGCTAATAGAATCCAGCCCATTGACCCTTACAGGATATAAGTCATCATTATTGCATTGCATTCCAAGTTTGAGACTTCTCGCTTCTATAGTTCCTGAGAAATCTATGACGAAAATTTAACATTGGTCAAAATGGAGAGAAAGAAGAATGAAAGAACAGATGAACAAATAAGCTGAGAAAGCCCAATGTCTCTTACACAAAATAAGTCATCATTATTCTATTGAATACCAAATTTGATGCTTCTAGCTTTTATAGTTCCTGAGTAATCTTTGATTAAAAATTTAACATTGGTCTTTTATCTCTATATGGAGAGAAAGAAGAATGAAGGAACAAATGAACCAGACTAGCTCCAAAACCTAATGCAGCCTTTCCCGTTGCCCAATAGTGCTACACATAAAATTTAAACAAGATTGGTCGACTGCCTTCTGAGATATGCTTCATTGAAAGTATGGACAACGGATGGACGGACGACAGACGACGGACTCCGGAGCCTTGGTATACTATCAGCTCACTGGAGCCTTTGGCTCAGGTGAGCTAAAAATTCAAGTCGCTATTTCTGTCACAACATTTTCCCTACGTTAAGTCTATGGGCAAATGTTTTTGTCTCTCAAGGTCACGTAACTCCGAGGTCAATATTCCGATTCGGCCCAAAATCGAACTTAACCGAGATTTTATGCCTGTCCTCGTTACCTGCAAGTTTGAAGCTGATATGAATAAAAATAAAGTTGCTATCGTGGTCACAACGTATTTTTTTATGCGCAAGGGCAGGTAACTCCAAGGCGAATATTCCGATTCGGCCCAAAATCGAACTTAACCGAGATTTTATGTCTGTCCTCGTTACCTGCAAGTTTGAAGCTGATCTGAAAAAAATTCAAGTCGCTATCGTAGTCGCAACATTTTCCCTAATTAAGTCTATGGGCAAATTTTTTGTCGCTCAAGGTCACGTAACTCCGAGGTCAATATTCCGATTCGGCCCAAAATTGAACTTAACCGAGATTTTATGCCTGTCCTCGTTACCTGCAAGTTTGAAGCTGATATGAATAAAAATAAAGTTGCTATCGTGGTCACAACGTATTTTTTTATGCTCAAGGGCAGGTAACTCCAAGGCAAATAATCCAATTGGGCCCAAAATCGTACTTAACCGAGATTTTATGTCTGTCCTCGTTACCTGCAAGTTTGAAGCTGATCTGAAAAAAATTCAAGTCGCTATCGTAGTCACAACATTTTCCCTATGTAAAGTCTATGGGCAAATTTTTTGTCACTCAAGGTCATGTAACTCTGAGGTCAATATTCCAATTCGAACTTAACTGAGATTTTATGCCTGTCCACGTTACCTGCAAGTTTGAAGCTGATCTGAATAAAAATAAAGTTGCTATCGTGGTCACAACGTATTTTTTTACGCTCAAGGGCAGGTAACTCCAAGGCAAATAATCCGATTCAGCCCAAAATCGAACTTGACCGAGATTTTATGCCTGTACTGGTTATCTGCAAGAATGAAGTAGATCAGAAAAAAATTGACGGAGCTAGAGTGATGACAAGCTTTTTCCTATGTGAAGTCTATGGGAGCTAGATGTTGCCATGGCAACCAGAGTTCCACTCAGATCTGCCTGAAAACCTAATGAAGCCTTTCCACTTGCCCAATAATGCGACACATGAAATTTGATCAAAGTTGGCCAAGTAGTCTTTAAGATATACATTTTTGAAATTCCCATTAACCCTAATGCAAAAACACACAAGGGCAGGTAACTCCTAAGTAAATGATCCGATTCTGCCAGTTATCTAACTTGACTGAGATTTCATGGCTGTGCTGGTTATCTGCAAGAATAAAGCCAATCTGAAAATAATTGAAGCAGCTACGGTGATGACAACATTCTCCCCATGTTAAGTCAATAGGCAATTTTTTCAACGCTCAAGGGCACGTAACTCCTGAGTGAATAATCCGATTCAGCCCAAAATCGAACTTGATCGAGATTTCATGCCTGTCCTAGTTATCTGCAAGAATGAAGTCGATCAGAAAAAAATTGACGGAGCTAGAGTGATGACAAGCTTTTTCCTATGTTAAGAATGCTCAAGGGCACGTAACTCCTGAGTGAATAATCCGATGTAGCCCAAAATCGAACTTGATCGAGATTTCATGCCTGTCCTCGTTATCTGCAAGAATGAAGTCGATCAGAAAAAAATTGACGAAGCTAGAGTGATGACAAGCTTTTTCCTATGTTAAGCCTATGGGAGCTCTTTGTTGCTGTGGCAACCAGAGTTCTCATCCGATCTGCACGAAAACCTAATACAGCCTTTCCCCCTACCTGATGATGGTTCATAGGAAATTTGATCAAGGCCGGCCCACTGGTTCCAGAGATGTACTTCGTTGAAAGTGTGGACGACGGACGCCGGACGCCGGCTTGTGGTATACTAATACCTCACATGAGCCTTCGGCTCAGGTGAGCTAAAAATTGACGGAGCTAGAGTGATGACAAGCTTTTTCCTAATTCCCGTTAACCCTAATGCAAAAACACACAAGGGCAGGTAACTCCTAAGTGAATGATCCGATTCTGCCAGTCATCGAACTTGACCGAGATTTCATGGCTGTGCTGGTTATCTGCAAGAATAAAGCCAATCTGAAAATAATTGAAGCAGCTACGGTGATGACAACATTCTCCCCATGTTAAGTCAATAGGCAATTTTTTCAACGCTCAAGGGCACGTAACTCCTGAGTGAATAATCCGATTCAGCCCAAAATCGAACTTGATTGAGATTTCATGCCTGTCCTCGTTATCTGCAAGAATGAAGACAATCAGAAAAAAATTGACGGAGCTAGAGTGATGACAAACTTTTTCCTATGTTAAGTCTATGGGAGCTATTTGTTGCCATGGCAACCAGAGTTCCAATCCGATCTGCCCGAAAACAGTATGCAGCCTTTCCCCCTACCTGATAATGCTTCACATGAAATTTGATCAAGATTGGCCCACTGGTTCCGGAGATATACTTCTTTGAAAGTGTGGACGATGGACGACGACGACGGACGACGGCTCATGGTATACTAATACCTCACATGAGCCTTCGGCTCAGGTGAGCTAAAAAGCCTACAGCACAAGGTGTTAGACCCGTTCATTATATAACTAGGTGAAAACTGGACAAGTCCACGTCGGGTTCTTTGATCTTATCGCAGCGAAATTTGACCCGTGCGTCATAATTATTAAAGCGTGAACACTCGCCTCAGGTGTTATCAGCAAGCTGGCAAGGTGGGAAAATTAGGTCAATCAATGCAGGACATACACTAGTTTGTTTACACAAGTCATTAATTTATGGCTTACTATAGAACTGGTATTTGAATATAAAATTTTGTTTTTGTTTTTTTCACAGGACGCAATTTTCAATACACACCTGTCATGTCTGAACATTGTGTGTTGTGCCTTCGAGGGAAAATGCCTTATTACACCCATTCTAAACGATATTTTTATTAAAGAAATACGCTCCATTGAAACCAATAACATAAACCACATGTGTATTAGGCCATTGAATGAATTAAAATGAAAACGCATGACATGATTTTCCGATCACGTGGCTTCAGTATTGGTCATCATTTGTAGACAAAGTGATTTGTTTCAGGCTTGTGTAATCGTGAAATATGTTTTTATATTCTTTAAAACGCAGTTCGGCCATGTAAGATTTTCAATGACTCTCGTTTGGTCATGTTTTGGTTCGAGATTAAAGAAATGTTTTTCGATTTTTTAACTGTTTCAAAGGGATTTTTTTTAGAAATACGCTCTGTTAGAATCAATGACATAAAACAGGTGTGTGTGTTATGTACTTGACTCTATTAATGTGTATTGTGTAAACGTAAACCGTATGGGGTCATATTCCGACCACGTGGCTGCAAAATCGGTCGCCATTTGTAAACAAAGCAATTTGGGCAAAATAAAATGTGTGAAATAAGAGAAATATTTTAAAGGTTTATATAATGAACATCGAACTGGTTTTTGACTGCCGCACATCGGTTGTTTCCCTTTAGCGGTCTTCAGGTTCTGACCCGGATATTGGGAAAATGAAAGTAGATGAAATCTGGCGTAGAAAATGAAAGTAGATGAAATCGGAATGATGTGAGCAATAATTGCTGTTTATAATCGAGATACTTGTGCTCATATCCGTTGACAAGTGTAAGAGCAACATTGGTATGTCATTCGTTACGCTAATAACACATTTTGAAATTGCAAATCGCCAAGGACGTTTACGGAAATTACCGAACCCGATCGGCAATTTCCGTAATTTTTGGCAAAACCTGGCTGGACCGATTTGGATTCTTCAGTTTCTCGAGCCCTGCACTGTAATACAAATTGGAAAAGTCGAAAGAATTTGAATCTGCTTCCCAAAAGTTTGTCCTATTATATGATATATATATAAACGATTCTGGCCAGTGCTTGTTGAACTTTTAAAGAACTTGTCTGTGAAACATTAAGTGTGTATGACCAAATTCTTGACTCCTAAGCTCCACCCAGGGCCTGACCCTTGGTGTCTGGTGTTATGGAATAAAAGTTTACTGTACTACCAGTATATATCATACTCGAAACAGGAAAGGGTTCTGGCCAGTCTGCTGAGATATGAATTCTGAAAAAACCTGTCATGGTGGCCACCTCTATTAAACAAGCAACCTATCTTAAGCAACCATGCCTTCAGTTCCCAAAAAACGAAAATGTATTAAAATTCGCCTGTATTAATGAAAGCACCTGTCTTAAGCAAGCACATTTTGATCGTTCCAAAGGTGGTTGCTTAATCCAGGTTGGACTGTAGTTATAAAACTTGAGTTCTAAAATGTGTTAAAACCTACCTTCATGTACCTCCATACCGTGAGCAGTAATAAATAAACTTCGAAGGGAGTGACTAAGGGAAGCAACTCTGGTATGTAGCTGAGTGGAACAGGTAGCAGACAACTCTGAAATAGGAAAACACTATTCACTTAACGGGAATGGGAATACCTTGCAGATTTTTCTGCCATTTTTCAAAGGGAGACAACTTTTGGAACTTCCTGTTCGGTTTTCTATAAGCTCTGTCCCACAGAAAAAAGGGTCAACTCTTAAAGGAAAGAATTATTTGCTCCTCAGGAGCAAATTCTTAAGAGTTGACCCCTATTAACATGGGAGACAAAAATACTTTTGCAGGAGTTGCCTCCCCTGAAGGTGTTCACATTCCTCTTAAAGGAAATGGATAAAACTGGCATATATTCCGCTATTTTTTCAAGGCAGAAAACTTCCACTGTCGCCATGCTGAACCAGGATATATCTTTCTTTGAAAACAGTATACATCCTGATCAGAAGCCAGCTGTTCAGGATCTATACTGTTTTCCATTCTGCTTTTGAACCCATGGTAAAAACTGAAATCATGCGACATGAATATCTGAAAATCTGGGGAGGAGTGTAGCATAAATTGGATAGCATACTGGAATATCCAGCATAGTGAGGATTAAGGACCTCCAGTTTGCCTTCCTCCAATAAACATAGTATTACTGAGCCTCTCTCCAAATTGCTCCTCTGAAGCAAAATAATTATTTCTGTAAGGGGAATGGGAACACCTTCAGGGGAGGCAACTCCTGCAAAAGTATTTTTGTCTCCCATGTCAATAGGGGTCAACTCTTAAAGGAAAGCATTTCCTTTCCTTTAAGAGTAGACCCTTTTTTCAGTGGGACAGAGCTTATAGAAAAGGGAACAACAAGTCACCAAAGTTGTCCCCCTTGGAAAAAAGGGCAGAAAAATCTGACAGGTGTTCCCATTCCCCATAAAGAGTAAATCCATACTGGTAGGAGGGACAGTATATTTTTGAAAGAGTTATCTTTGGGCCTCTTTGGCCTAATTGGTAAGTGCACTGACTTTTAATCATTAGGTCACTCACTGCTGTGGTTCGCGCCTCGCTCAGGCCACACGTGAGATGCCAAGCTCTGCAATTGAAGGTTAGGTGGTTCTTTACCTGGTACTCAGGTTTGTGCCCAAATCTGATTAATGATTGGCTCAAAATAAGTGAAATAATCTTGAAAGGGCCATAAAACCAAACTCCCCTTTGAAAGAGTTGTCTCCCCTGTTGGATAAAAAGACAGCTGATCTGGATCTATACTGTTTTAAAAAAAAAAGAGGATATATCTGGTTCAGCATTGTGAGGGTTAATACGTTTATTAGAGGTTTATCAACAACAAAGGTCATACGGAGATGCAGCTTCAGTTTGAAGATCCATCTGAAAAGTAGAAGTAAAACAAAGATCAGGAATTGTTACAATTAACTTACTCCACCCATCAAAGACACCAAAGGGAAAGAAACACAAACATTAAGCGACCAGACCATAATAGAAACCTAAACAAAGGAAGGCAATAAGGACTGTTACTTTCCCACAAAATGGCCATATGGCCATCCAAAAAAATAAAAGACACAAGTGATACACACAGTAAGTAACAAACAACAACATAAATAAATCGCAACAGAAGAATCGCCCTGGAAAGGTCAGTGGAAAGATTTCCACTGGTGGGCTTAAATCGACCCCACGTGGCCACAATCCTCGCCCTTACTTCCGTCGCGATTTAGACAAATAATTTGTTCAGTCCGCATCTCCGTGAACACAAATAATCAAAGAACCACATAGGTGAGACAACGGCGAGGACCCGACAGCAAGAAACCACTGAAATGCTGGAGCAAAAGAAAACCTACAGTTAGACTCCGATAGGCCCAACCAGAGACAGAGCATCAGGCACCAACCAACATTATCTTGAACTAGACAAAGTGCCCAGTGGGGCATGTATACCCCGGCCAGGGCCATCGCCTCAGCTGAAACAAGAACTACAAAGGGAAATAACTCTAAAAGGCCTGACCCCTTGGCCCTTATTTTCTTTCCCACAATACAAGTAGTCATACTGATCATGTGTGCAAAATTTCAAGTTTCTATGTGAAGCAGTTCCTGAGATATCTATGACACAAAATAATTGTTTACGGACACACAGACAGACAGACAGACGGAAAAGACAGAAACTATATACCCCATTGCATACTTCGTATGCTGGATGTATAATCAGATCTCTCTAACTCTCAATAAGCCTTTACGTTGGAACCGTCATAAAATCTGAGGGCTGACCCACCGGCGTGCAACCAAAGAGGGAAGCAAAGCTGCCAACCGTGATTGGGTTAACTACCATTCATGCAGTCTGTCGTATAATATCCATGTTGTACCCAGTCTTTTTATATCGAAGAATGATTTTACGAAATTGGGTGCTAAAGTCATTGCAGTTATATATTTTTCTGAATTTATATACTAAGTCACCATAGAATTCGGGTTCCGATAGACCTTGTTGCAGAAGAGATTTAAGTCCAATATTGAATTTTGAAATTAAACCAGAATGGCGTCTATAAAATTTTGAAAAGGCTTGGTGTAGTTTATGGTACCAATAACCCTGATTAAGAAGTTTAGCCTTTAATAATTTATTACGTGTGTTGAAGTCAGTTACATGACTACACACTCTAGCAAATCAAATTAATTGCAATTTATAAATTTCATAGGATGGTGCAAGAGGAACATCACCATCCAAAAAAGGAAAATTTACAATCTCAAAATCAAAGTCATTGCGTTTATCATAAATTTTGCACGAAACAAACCCATCTACAATAGATAGATGTAAATCCAAAAACGGGACCTCGGTATCAGAAGAATTTGCTTTATTTAACTGAAGTTCTGGGGGGTAAATCCTGACTGATCAAACCATCGAAATAGGTATTATCAATATTTAATAAATCATCTAAATATCTAGAAGTGGAGCTAAAAGCTTCAATAATTTCAGATTGGTTATCAATGGAAAGCGACAACATTGAAGTCTCTTTCATAACAATACAAGAATAGATCAGCCACAAGAGGTGCGCAATTCGTACCATTCGGAATGCCCACAATTTGTCTAAATAACTTAGTACCGAATCTAATATAAATATTGTCAAGTAGAAAGGTAAAGGCATCACACACTTTCTGACATGACCAAAGTGTATAATTCTTATGCTCTTTAGAAGTGAAAAATGCATTTCTGACAATACATGCAAGATAGGGAGAATCTTCTCAGTGAAAAGCCAATTCTATTAAATCATTAAGCTTTTCTTTTATAAGATTATGAGGAAGTAGTGTAAAGAGTGGAAAAATCGTAAATAGACAGACTTGAAGCACGAAAATGTCTGGATTTCAATTTATTTAAAACCTCATTCGAATTTTTTATAGACCAAAACAGATTTCTTCCTGATCTTTCAAAGACTTTATCACAATATTTAAACACATGCGTTTTGATAGCATTAAGACAGGAAGTTAATAATTTAGAAAGTTCAGTGGTAGTGCAAGAGCTAGAATTTGCAATAAACCATGCTGAAACTCTAATGAAGCCTGGAATCCAACACACAATCCCTGGTTTGAGGCATGTAGCTTAACCATTACATCATGCAGGCTTCTTTTTTTTTGTTAATAATCACAAACTGGATCACTTGCAATTTCGTAACCTTTGGCAAATATTATATAGAACATTCAAAGCTTATATCCAAAACACTGTATATGTCTCTTACAAATTAATGTAGAACAAGACTATAACCTACCTTAGCCAAACATCTTACAATGTGGCAAGCACATTCTAGCTGTTTCGGTGAGTTGCGGGCAGTTTTGTCTCTTGAAGACTCAAAATGATGCATTAATGTAGCTGTTAAGGACTTGAGCACCACAGAACAGCGGCTCATGATCAGGGAGTCTGTGAATGAGATAATGAGACTCTTTTATGAGTATGGATTCGACATCACGAAAATACGCCTATATAATACTGACCCCCTTATACCCCACCTTTATATAGTAAAACTGGGGTTTGCGGGGGTAAATCTCGTTTTTCTTATTTCTACTCTAAAATATAGATTGTGGGTACTCATCGAGGCGGTTCTAACGTGTACCCACAATTTATATTTTAAGCAGAAATTCTTATTTCTACTCTAAAATATAGATTGTGGGTACTTGTTAGAACCGCCTCCATGAGGCGGTTCTAACGTGTACTCACAATTTATATTTTGAGCAGAAGTAAGAAAAATATCGCAATTTTTCATCTTAAAAGTTTCTTTTTTTTTGGCGGTAAATTTCCCAAAGCATTTGTATAGGCGTGTTTTCGTAATGATATAGGCATTTCCACCATGAGGGATGGCGGAGTCGATCGAAAGGAAGGCTAAGCCATCACAGCGGCCAGTTTTTCATTTATATATACTACTCAAAGTTTGATAGGGATCACTTTTTTAATGCAAAATAATTTTTGGATAAATTAATCAGCTGAATCCAAATTTGATACATAATGATAGAACACGTATCCTTCACAAAACCTAGTGAATAATTTTGTAGGCTGGTGCTGCATTCAAGCGTGACAACAGCAACCGTCTTAGCACCCCCAAAATTTGCCGTAACACGAAGGGATTTGGACAACTGATTTTTCACAAATTTCCAAATGTGTTTAGACAAACGTGCCTAATAACGTGTATGGCATCCACGGGCATCAATTACAGTACGGCATCGCCTGCGCATGCTCGTAATCCGAGTCTGTATCCGGTTTTGTTGAATCAGCTTTCATTCAGCAACCAATGCATCTTTGAGCTCCTGTAAAGTCCTCGGATGCACAGGTCGGGCTGACACAGCACGCTGAAGTATGCCCTGCGCATGCTCAATCGGATTTAAGTCCGGTGACCGAGCAGGCCAGTCCATACGAACGATTGTCTCACGTTCCAGATAGGAATCAGTGACGTTGGCACGGTTGGGACGGTCATTATCGTCCATCAGAATAAAGTCCAGGCCGATAGCATCTGCATATGGTCTGACAAACTCATCAAGAATATCATTACAGTACCTAACTGCCATTAACGCTCCGTTTTCAACGACGTACAAGTCAGTGTTACAGTTCACGCTTATCCCAGCCCAAACCATGACTGACCCCTTTCCATAGCGATCATGCTCTGCCACATCCAAGTCATCGAATCGCTCTTTAGACATTCGCCACACTAATTGACGTTTATAAGTGAAGTTTAGACAGACTCTGGACTCCTCAGGGAACAGTACTGGCGTCAAGTCATGAACCGTCCACCTGACGTTAGTTCTGGTAAAGTCCAACCGGTCTAGCACGTGCTGTCTCGTCAACGGAACACGTACAGCAGGCCTCATGGCATTAAGTTCGAACTCGTGGAGCCCGTTTCTGACAGTTTGTGCAGAAATTCGTACTCCAGTTCCGTTCCTAAGCTCGTTATACAAACACGTAGCGTTCAGGGACCGTTGACGTCGAGACTGAATCAACAAGAAACGGCCCCGATGTTGAGTTGTAGCCCTTTTTCGACCCCTCCGTGTCTGTGTGAAGGATTTCCATGGGTAAGATGCCGACTCCACATTCGGGAAACCACGCTCTGAGACACATTCAGAATCCCAGCAACACGACGTTAAAAGACGCCAGATTCCAACATTCCGACGCCACGATTCATTTCTTCGGGGCTCAGACGGTTTCTTAATTGTCCTCTAGGCATTTTAGTGTTTCACAAACTCAAATGAAGTCCATTTTACGCTTGGTAAAGTAACAATAACAAGTTTGATTGGTCTGTTGAAAAGCAGTGCTACGCAAGATTTTGGGGGTGCATGAATTCATTTGCGGAGTGTGAGAAGTGTGCACTTTTATGAGTACTGAACTGCTCATGAGTTTCTGTTTCAGATATTTACAAATATACCGAGTACAAATTCTGTCAAGAAATTTTAAATTTTCAGTGCAAAATTTGGTATATAAAAAGTGATCCCTATCAAACTTTGAGTAGTATATTATAATTTTTAATTTACATAAGTCCCTTAATGGACCTCAAAGGAAATAAGCCATTTTTGGCTCTCATCGGTTACCCTAAGTTTGTAAGATCAGTTTCATATGTTAAGATTTTATAAAGATTAGATAGGTACTTAATATTTCCTAAATTTTATATATATACCTAATGAGATTGATCGGTGTTATATGAGCCAGCGCACTACTAAACCTACAATAAGACATGATTGTGTGCCCATTGAAGACACAGATCAGCCTGCGCATCCATATAGTCTGACGAGAGACTTCTCTTGCTACATGATGGAGCATTGAGCCCTTAGCTATCCTTAGAGTGCACAACAAAGACTCTGACCAGACTGTGCGGATGCACAGGCTGATCTGAGTCTTTGTTGGGCACACATGTCTTATTGTAGGTTTTGTCCTGCGCTGGCTCATATATAACATGCTATGTTATTATGTCTGATCTTAAGCCTGAATAAACTTGACCTGACAATACGATAACACATCTGTGAAACATAGTGCATTCTTTCCTATCTCAAAAATGTTTACTATTCTGACGTAAATTTGTGATATTTTTCTTATTTATACTTCAAACAAGGAAGAAATGAGGAAGTTCTAATGAGCCCCTAAAACCTATGTCTTAAAGCAGAAACAAGAAAAATGATATACACACCTGTAATTGTTTGTGTGTACTCATTAATTTCATCTCATTCAGATGATTCCAACATGTACACAACATATGTTTTTAAGATAACGTAAGTAATCACAAATATATTAACCCATTGTATACTAGTGGACTCTTCCATTGCTATATGTTGGAGAATGCCATTTGTCATAACAGAACTGGAATGTAATCAAACTTACTTGCAGCTAGCATATCCATCACTACCCACAGAAAAGGATTGTAATCAAACATCTTCCAAACTTGCAGGTCTCTGAAAAAACAATAGCAGTATTACACAGTGAAATTTAACAACACAGATACCAACAGCTCAATTATCATGGTTGAATTTAACCCTTTCTCGATTGAAGAAATAGATCAGCTCTGGTGTGTGATTTGTTGAGTAATAAATCACAGTTTGGAGGTCAGTTGTAAAGTAGTTCAAATCAGGAGCATGTAGCGCAATTGATTTGCCTACCTACAACCAACCGACAAACAGTGATTCATTACGAAAACTCACCTATACAAATGCATTGTAAACTTTACCATCGAAAAACAAAAATTTTAAGCTGAAAAATTGTGATATTTTTCTTATTTCTGTTCAAAATATAGATTGTGGGCACTCGTTAGAACCGCCTCATCGAGGCGGTTCTAACCAGTACCCACAATCTATATTTTAGAGCAGAAATAAGCTTTACCCCTGTAAACCCCAGTTTTACTATATAAAAGTGGGGTTCGAGGGGGTCAGAATTATATAGGCATGTTTTCGTGATGTATAACTCAACAAATCACACACAAGAGCTGATCAATTTCGATTCTAACACACTAAAAATCAGCAATAACTTTGTTGCTTCCTTCAAAATCTCCCAGACATCCGCCATTGTTAGAAGAAATCACACCATTATTATTGACTTTATCACACTTAACATCCTAACAGCAATCTACAAGTGATGTCATAAAGTGGCGGCTTTTAATGATGTCACTCTTAGTCACGTTCTTTCAACCAGTGATTTGTCGAATAATAAATCACAGTTCCTTTCCTTTGTCTATATCTGCACGCTCTGTTAGCATTTCTCGGAAAATTTTCCTATAGCTCCATATAAGAAATAGTCAGGGATTATTGAGGAAGATTTTATTCTTTTTTCTTGAAAATGTATGTTCTGTGTACTCATTTGATGAGCAAAACGGGCACATTATCAATCTCAAACCACACTTCCCTATCCAAAAATATGTATGCCAAATTTGATGAACAAGCTATTGACCAGGGGCCATTTGTTCAAAACTAAGGACGTTGTTTTGTTTGTTTGTTTGATTTGAGGTTTAACTTCCCTGTCAACACTGTAAAGGTAATTTTGGAGACATTGCTTCCAATTTTGTGGCACTTTTACCCGACATTGAGATGAAATGACATCTCAAGCCCTGTCGCCCAATGAAACCAATAGGGCTTATTAGCATGGACAGTCTGCCTCGCACCGCGGTTCCTGAACAGGCTTAGATCCTCTAAGCAGTTTACCAGTACTAGTGTGCCGGCCGGATTCAGCTCTGCGTGGAAGCATCATGCAGCCCATATATTTCTTCAAAATGAAGGACTTTGTTAGTTAACAAAAAGTTAAAACTTTGATCATGCAATATGGCAAATATACTAAATATTTTTTCAGCAAAAATACCAAAACTTTTCGATATTGTACTTGCTAGAACAGCTAACAATTTGACCACTATTGGGCTTGTTAAGCTAAGTGTTTTAAACAACTGACCCAGAAATGAAATGCAGACGACGTGACAGCCATATGTGCTACCATCACGAAAACAAGCCTATGTAATTCTTACCTGCTTGAACCCCGCTCTTGTATCGTAAAACTGACGTTAGCAGGGGTATACATTATTTTTCTTATTTCTGCTCAAAACATAGATTGTGGGTACTCATTAGAACCGCCTCACCGAGGCGGTTCTAACGAGTATCCACAATCGATATTTTAAGCAGAAATAAGAAAAATATTACAATTTTTTATCAGAAAATTGTCGTTTTTTCGGTAGTTAAATCAACATGTATATGTATAGGCATGTTTTCGTAATGGATAACACACGTTTGCTATAATAATATCTTTCATTTCTTTAGAAGTAGCATTTTTCAGATGTATTTCTTCCTTCTAGACCAAACATTGATTGTGGGTGCTCTTTAAAACCGCATCAGTGTGGCAATTCTAATGAGAACCCACAGTCTATGTTTTTAAGCAAAACTCAAGAATCTAATGTTTGTTTGTTTGATTTGAGGTTTAACGTCCCCATCAGCGCTGTAAAGGTCACTTGGGAGACGTTGCTTCCAATTTTGTGGGACGTTTACCCAACATTGAGATGATATGACATCTCAAGCCCTTTTCGCCCAATGAAACCAATAGGGTTTATTAGCATGAACGCTCCGCCTCGCACCGCTGTTCCTGGATAGGCTTAGATCCTCTAAGCGGTTTACCAGTACTAGTGTGTGGGCAGGAATCAGCTCTGCGTGGAAGCATCATGCAGCCCATATATTTCTTCAAGCCCCTATGGGCGGGGGCCAAAGAATCTCATGTATAACTGTAAATGTCATTTTTCTCTCTATAAGGTGGGGTTTATAGGGCTTTTTATACATGGACTTGTAAACCCTATGGATGGATGCACGGACAGACATTGGTAGGTATAAGATAATACACCAAGCCATTCTTCTCTTATATGGAGTAGTAAAATAAAGTTTGACTGACAAATGTATGTATGTCCACAGAGACAAATGTATGAACAAGGGTAATGCTAGCTGTATGCCTTCCCCAACTTCCTGGCATGGGCATCATTATGACAACACACCTGTGCACTTAAATAGAACTAACATATTTCAGATGAAAATGTTTGATATTTGTGTAATTTCTAGTCTAAATATAGTGAGTGATCGTTAGAACCCCCTCATTGGGATAGTTCTAGCGAGTACCCACAATCTATGTTTTTGAGTAAAAATAGCAAAAACAAGGAAAATAAAGATAATGAATGCCCCCTAAACCCCACTTTTCCCTTCATAAAATGGGGTTTGGAGGAGTCCTCATTTCACAGACTAGTTGACCTGATGAAATATAAGAGTGTCCCCTGCTCTAGAATTTCCTGTGGTGCTTTAACCCTTTTGTACCAAATGGAATCTTTCACCTTATGAATAGCTTGAGTTCATTTCAAAATTTGGGGGTGTCAGGTTGTGTTTTCATCAAAGTTTATTTGGAAAGTGGCTGAACTTTTTGCAAACAGTAGAGACCAGAGAGCAGAATGCGGCGTCTGATCTGGGTCTGCACTGTTTGCCAGGGTATCCGTTTTGGGGTTTCCGGTATAAAATGGGTTAAGTGTCATTTAAGGGAAATATCTGTATAGACGTACCTCTCCACAGTCATTTTCAGTGACTCCTCTTCTGGCCAAAACCTATTATTATACAGTACATCTGGCGTGGTGAGCTCCACAATCAGGCTACCTATCATACGACTGAGGTCGGCTGATACGACGAGACTGTAATTTTTACTGGCCCTGTGGTGCTCCTCTCCCTCTGCAGGGGTCTGTGGTATAGCTTGGTTATCCTGGCAACACTTCCATAACATTTCTAGAAGGTGCTGATGGTTCCTGTTTACGATGGCCTGGAAAGAATATGCACCACAATTACTGAAAACATTCAATCATCGTTTTGAGCCGGCCTCGGTAGCTCAGTCGGATGCGCGTCTGACTGGTGATCAGGAGGATGCGGGTTCGATACCTGCCAGGGTCAACAACATTCTTTCGTGGAGATTGATCATAAAATCTTTTCTGTGGTCATTCTCTCCCTTCTGCTGATTCAAGAAGGGCAGTTGTCAGTTTCTGGCAGTTTCTGTGTACTGTACTGGTTAGCCACTTACGTATAAACCTGCCCAGGAAAAGTGTGTATAGGTAAACTGACCGGCTCAAAAATGACCCAAATAGTGTTGACTGGGCCATAAAAGTCCAATACAAACAAACATTCAATCATCTTTTCGAGCTGTAACAAGGGAAAATGTGGGGTAATGGAAAGTCTCCAAATGGCCTGGGCATCTGCATAAACTTATCAGTCTTCCCTGTGCGCAATTGAGGTTGTTTCTAACAAGAAATATCGAAAATTATACCTTAAGAGGAATGGGAACACCTTCAGGGGAGGTAACTCCTGCAAACGTATTTTTGTCTCCCATGTCAATAGGGTTCAACTCTTTAAAGGAAAGAATTTGCTCCTGAGGAGCAAATTCTTTCCTTTAAGAGTAGACCCCTTTCTCAGTGAAACAGGGCTTATAGAAATGCGAACAAGAGTCCCAAAAGTTGTCTCCCTTTGAAAAATGGCTGAAAAATCTGCCAGGTGTTCCCATTCCCCTAAATTATTCTCATCATTCCACTTTATCTGACGCTATGTATACAGAGGATATTTAGTTTTATTGAGGTGGATACCAAAAATATTTCGAGTGTGTTGCGAAGCACGAATGAAAATTAGGATGTTTTCAACACCCAAGATGAAATATATTTGGTATCCGCCAATAAAAGTAAATTTTCTTTTTATTTTATAATTTTATACGGGTATTTACGGTAACTGATCAATCACATCATACGTCACAATTTTGACCCGGCTATGACGTCACAACTGTCAGTTTCAAAACATAAACAGGTCGCCATTTTGAATATAGCATTTTTTTCAGTTCAAAGCATGCTTTTCAAGGTATTTTACAGAAATATTTTATCAATAAAATATGAATTTTGGCGAGAAAAAGGATTCTGGGCTGCTACTGTGAAAATAACAAGGTCATGTTATTTTTCACAGTGTGAAAATATCATATTTTCACAGTGTGAAAATATCATTTTTTATTTTTTTCAGATATACATTTATTTCACTGCAGAGTATAAAATAAATGGATGTCTGTTGACTGTACCATTATTGATGCTGATGTGTGTGTGTGTGTGTGTGTGTGTGTGCATGTGTGTGTGCGTGCGTGCGCGCATGTGTGTGTGTGTGAATTCGGGTTTAACGTCGCTTTCAACAATTTTTCAGTCATATCACGACAGTGTCTGGTTGCGACAGGGAGCTCAATGCTCACTTTTATAGTGCTGCCTCACTGAAGTATCATGTCCCAGGCACATTACATGATACCACACCCAGTCACATTATCCTGACACTAGGTCGACCAGTCCTAGCTCTACCCCATAAATCTGAGTGCCAAGCGAGGAGCAGCTAGTACCATTCTTAACGACTTTGGTATGTCCTGGCCCGGGATCGAACCTGTGACCTCCCATTCCCCGGAGCGGACACTCTACCAACTGAGCTGGTTATTATTGATGCTGATTAGAAAGGTTGTGTTCTGAGAGAGTATGCAGGCTGTTCAGAGTCATTTTCAATTTTCACAGCCCTTATTTATCAATAGGATAACACACCCGTTGGCAAAAGTGATTTTTTTTTTCATATCACCAAAATGGCTACTTTTCTGAGGAAAATATGTGATATTTTGCTTATTAATACTGCAAACATAGGTTGTGGGTGCTCGTTAGAACCGCCTTATTGAGGCGGTTCTAACGAGTACCCACAACCTATGTCTTGGAGCATAAATAAGCAAAATAACGAATACCCCCGTAAACCCCAGTTTTCTCTATATAAAGTGGGGTTTAGAGGGGTGTTCATTTCATGGACTTGTTCACTTGATGTTAAGTGTAACTCTTTTAATTACATTTTCAGTAGTCACTTACATACATTTCTCAGTGATTTATAATCTATAATTATTTCATTTGAACATTTTAACAGCCTAATTGCTAGGCGACATTGCTGACATCGTTTGTAGCAGCAATAACAATAGTTGACATTTGGCAGAAAATCTGATAAAATCATGGAAATCAGACTTCAGTTTTTTTTAGTAAACTTCATACTGTTTAGTGAGAGTTCAAACCAAAACTGTTTGTTCGTTTGATTTGAGGTTTAGCATCCCAGTCAACACTGTAAAGGTCATTTTGGAGACGTTGCTTCCAGTTTTGTGGGACTTTTACCCCACATTGAAATGAAATGACTTCTCAAGCCCTGCCACTCAATGAAACCAATATGGTTTATATGCATGGACGATCCAACTCACACCACTTTTCCGTGGCATGCTCAGAACCTCTAAGCGGTTTACCAGTACTCATGTACGGTTGGTTTCAGCTCTGCATAGAAGCATCATACAGCCCATCTATTTCTTCAAGCCCCAATGGGCTTGACTGCAGGACTGGGACACACCGCACATATATGAACAATTTTATCATTTTATTCTGTTGAGAGGCTGGGTGTTGTCCCTTGCTTTTTACTAATTGTTCTTTTGTCATTGTCAGAATGTATGTCGCGTTTTGTCTTCATTTCTTTTTTCACAAATCAATTTCAGTCATGGTTATCATTGAACTAAATTACTCTCTTTAATTAATCGGATTTACTGAACACTTTGAGTGGCTCAGTTTTGGAACAGCACTTGAGGTACCTTTATGCAAAAAGCTATGCTTCTAGCCTTATTTGTTGGCTGCACACAGACATTTAAAGAAAATAAATCAATGACTCAAATAGGAAATACAGTAAAAATTCCGCTATTAAGACCACCTAAAATTAAGACAAATTCTGCTTTAAAAAGCTTATTTAGAAGGGTGCAGTTATTCTTTCTTTGTGAATTCTGCACACAATGTCCTCTGGTCAGGGACCACCTTAGGGACTGTTCAGAAGTGGTCTTAAAGACCACTTTTGAACAGTCCCTAAGGTGGTATTGATATAGGAATTTTACTGTACCTGATATTACTGAACCTCTAAATTTGTGGGCCCAGTTGTTCAAAATTTGTGGGCCCAGTTATTCAAAACTAATGTTGTTAGTTGATGTATCTTTAAAACTTTGAAAAAGAAATATATGGGCTGCATGATGCTTCCACGCAGAGCTGAAACCGACCGCAATAAAGTACTGGTAAACCACTTAGAGGATCTAATCTTGCCTAGGCCTGTCCATGCTCATAAACCCCATTGGTTTCATCGGGCGACAGGGCTTGAGATGTCATTTCATCTCAATATCGGGTAAAACTCCCACAAGATTGGAAGCAGCGTCTCCAAAATGACCTACCGTATTTTGCCGTGTATAACACGCACTCGTGTATAATACGCACCCGATTTTCAGTGTCTGATCGGCGGGAAAAAAATAAGTTCGTATATATAACACGCTTCAGTTTTACCCAGATGCCCCACAGGTAAAAGTTGGTTCCCTGTTCCAGACTTAATCGAATTCGGTGTATGGCAATGTGACATTACAAGTGTAAATGTGTTCTGTTTATTTTTTCTTGGTGGGAATAAAAGACAAATTATCTTAAGTTTTTCCCCAATCTCGTCGCCAAAAGACATAATTGAAGTGTGACAAGGGTCATTTCTAAGGGTACTGTTCTCTCTATCTTGTGAAAAAAATAATGACAAAATAGTTCTATTTGACAAAAAAATAATTTCCAAGACCCAGAGTGTTAAAATAAGTCTTTGGTATGACACCCCCTTTGGGATTACAAAATGTGTGTATATTGGGCACAGTTTTTCACAGTTTTGAGTTGCTTGACACGTCCAATAATTAGCACCTTCTCAACTGCAGTATTCTTAATCCGTTTGTTGTGAAATTCACACCTCAGTGCAATAAACACTGTTGATAGCATGTCATACTGCAACGCTTCATTTAATTATATACAAAAAGGCAAATAGAATATTTTTATACTGAAGTGACTCTTCTTATCTACAAGCAGTCGGGAATAATTTCCTACAATTCACATTGAGGACCGTCTGCTCAGAGCTGCCTGTGCAGTCACGCAGTCTGATCAGTTCCTTGTGTGCTGTAACGATAGCTAAGGGCCCAATGCTCCTTCGTGCAGCAAGAGAAATCTCAACAATTTACATATGCGCCCTGCAAAGACCGTCTGCTCAGAGCAGCCTGCGCATTCACACAGTCTTATCAAAATTCGTTGTGCCCCTTCGTGCAGCAAGTGAAATCTCTACAAAATACATGTCTGCCTGCAAAGACCGTCTGCTCCGAGCAGCCTGCGCATTTGCGCACCCTATCAAATTTCGTTGTGCTCCTTTGTGCAGCAAGAGAAATCTATTCAATTTACATGTGCGCCCTGCACAGTCCGTCTGCTCAGAGCAGCGCAGCGCATTTGTGCAGTCTTGTCAAACTTTGCTGAATGCTCTAAGCAAGGGAGCCGGACAAAACGTCCCATGCCATTTTTGACCAGGTGGACAAAACGTCCCACATCATTTTGTCAGGGTGGACAAAACATCCCACATCATTTTTGAAGGGTGGACAAAACGTCCCACATGATTTTGACAGGGTGGACAAAACGTCCCACACGGTTTTGACAGGGTGGACAAAACGTCCCATGCTATTTAGACAGGGTGGACAAAACGTCCCATATTCAATCTAATCTATCTAATAAATGACTAATTGTTGTTTGTTGAAATGATGTAATTGACCTCTAGTGTCATGCATTTCGCCCCACCATGGGACCCACATGTATATCTCTTATCTCAGGTGAGCAAATTAGGACCATTATATTCCCCTTGTTATACCAAATGGATTCATCCTCCTGATATATGACAGGAGTCCATTTTGAAATTAAGGGGTGTTTTCTTTTAAATTTATTTGAACTTTTTGCAAATAATGTAGGCCCCGATCAGACGCCCCAAACATAATCCCCCCACCCCCGGACAAAATCCCCTCTTTTTGTAAAGGCTGACAATATCCCCCCCACTCCTCCACATGCACAATTACTGATTTTGGAAAATCAGTCTGTATATACATGTGTTGAAAACTGTAGATTGCAATACTGTCAAAGCTATTTTGGTGCTCATGGAGAAATTGTTGCAACAGGCAAGTAGTACTGCACATGTACAAAAGGTGAAAAAATGTATAACAGTGAAATCATCAATGCAAAAATTCTAACAATGAATAAGAAAATTACAACCTTAGATTAAATTCATTGAACTGACTTAATAATGTTTGTTCAATTATGATTACTTTGATCATCACCATTAATTTTCATCATACAGATTATAAAGACCCTTCACAAAAATCAATCAGAATTTCAAAAGTTATACATTTTCCTATCAACAATTTAATTCTGTAATTAGCAGCTAATCAAAGAAAAAGCCTTTGTTAGATTAAAGTGAAAAGGGCATAATTACTTGTTATAACTTTTTTTATTATACATGTGTGCTTAGGGGTTTTATGGACCTTCAACCCATTAGGATTATATTTGGCATGATCAGTAGTTCCAGTAGTTCCCTTCCAAAACCCTTCCACCTCCCTAACACCACCTCAAGAATATGGGACGTTTTGTCCACCTTGTCAATATAGCATGGGACGTTTTGTCCACCCTGTCAAAACTCTGTGGGACATTTTGTCCACCCTGAAAAAATGATGTGGGACGTTTTGTCCACCCTGACAAAATTATATGGGACGTTTTGTCCACCCTGCAAAAATGATGTGGGACGTTTTGTCCACTTGGTCAAAAATGGCATGGGACGTTTTGTCCATGGGACGTTTTGTCCTACATTCTCTAAGCATTGCTCTTTCGTCCAGGAAGAGAAATCTTTATAATTTTCATGTTCGCCCAGCAATGACCATTCACTCAGAGCAGCCTGCGCAGTCTTATCAGTGTTCAATGTGCAATCTAAGGAAAGCTAAAAAAAATCTGGTCAGACTATATGGGTGCATAGGCGGGTCTGATTCTTCGCCTGGACGCACGTGTTAAATTGCAGGAAATCAATGCCCTGGCTCAAATTAAAGTTACGCACAGTTGCTTCCCTTACTTAGCTGTCAATCAAATTTATATATGGATTCAGGTTTTTTTTTTCATTCGTTATTACGTTAATAAAGTCAAATTTCTGAAGCAAAAATAAGTAATTTCAGTTTCCAGGTAAGAAAATATATTCAGGGGCTTGCTTGGTATCCAAAACTATCTGTTTATCGTTGAAGTCGGTCTAACAAGAATTTTTTGTAGTAAATTCCCGATTGTCATTAGATTTCGCGACCGCAAAACTTCGACAACACTTGGAAAAATGTTGGAAGTTTTGTGTTCTGTTACATTACACGCACCCAGTTTTGATTTCATATTTCTGAGAGAAAAAAGTGCGTATTATACACGCCGAAATACGGTATACAGTGTTGAAGGGGACGTTAAACCTCAAATCAAACAAACAAAAGTCTAAACCTTGATCATTTAAAGGTGCATTATTGAGCTACCGGGTCTCGAAATTTTTTTCTGGTTTTTATCTTCAATGCATACTCCTTTGTCATGTGTACACTTTTGGAGCCAAATACAGCTTCAGAACTTTGTGAAAATGGTCTTTTCATTCGTGTTTACCCTTCGCTCTGAACATGTGTTCGGAATTTCTGTTCTAAAAATAAATTTGTTACTTTACACATACATGGCGACAGTAACGTCTCTGAGTGTCATTACATATGGCATAGTATTCAGCATCGTATTTTTTTCCGATTCAGGCATGACCTAAGCAAACAAGACCAAAAATGAACGTCGCATAACGTCATATATGGAGATTCTATTTTTGTCACAAACTAAAAATAGATCTAACTAGTGTTCGAAACCTAGTTAGGGAATCCCTCTCAAACTTGTTCACCTGTCATCATAATTGTTCGCATTTTTGCATAAAATGCATTCATTTGTATTGTTTTAAAGAAAAATACCGGCTATATGTATTTTAGTTTTGGAAGCATTTTTCCGGATAGCTCAATAATGCACCTTTAATGTGATAAATATGCTAATGTTTTTCCTGGAAAATGTGAGTAGCTTTTGCAAATGCAAAAGCTACTCACATTTTTTCAGCAAAAATATCTGTGTATCAGATATAAGTATTTTCTAGAGCAGTTAATGCTTTGACCACTAACGAGTTTGTTAAACTGTTAATAAACTTTGAATAACTGGACCCAGATTTAAATTACCTGTGGGTAAACATGCTGCTGTGCCCCTCTCCTCAGCCCTTCACCTATGACCCCAGCATGGAACACACTAGAATGTGAGCGCTGAATGGTCAAGGACAGACCATGTTTCTTGTTCTCATGTAACAAGGATGTATGAGCATCATGTGTCCCTGTTCGTGAAGTACCCACATCCGTCTTGCCACCAAAAAGTGACTTGTTATCCTGAAAGAGAGAACAGGAATTTGTTTGCTTGTTTTAGTTTTACCAACAACTCGCCATAATGGATATGGGACCTATCAGTAGGTTTTAAGACTGTTCAGAAAGTCTGGAGAAGCCTACATTTGTACCCACAACTCCTGGTTTATAAGGCAACTAACATAGTCTTTGCCCAGGAAAAGTGATGCAAATCAGATCTCTCCTTAAACCCTAGCAGTTTCTAAGGTGGTAGGGCTTGGGATGCCATTTCATCTCAATGTCTGGTAAAAATCCCACAAAATCGGAAGCAATGTCTCCAAAATGACCTGAATAGTGTTGATGGGGATGCAAAATCTCAGCTCAAACAAAATGAGGCAAGTAGCTAAACCACTACAGCACTGAGGCTTCCAAACTACAGGGTGTGAGGTTATAAGACATATGAGCCGGGGCACAGAAATTCCTACAACGAAGACTATGATCAGACTGCTTGGATTTTAATGTTAAAGTTTTTAGGAGCACATAACTTCTTTACCTTTTGTAAAACGATTGTGAATAAAATGCATTTTTAAATGCTATACGATAAACAGAATTTTGCATTCATGCTCACATGTTATTGAATTTAGGAAAAGGGATAAAATGCTCAGAGGAGCCTCGCATTTTATCCCTTTTCCTCAACTCGTTTAATAAATTCAATAATACATGAACACTCATGTAAGATCCACTATATCTGCAAACATCAAAGGTGGAGAGCAGCCTGCGCATCTGCACACTCTGATCAGCTTCTTTGTGTTCAATGTTTGACTATTGGATAGTACAACACTTTTAGTGTCTAGTACAATATCTCTAGTGTCTAGTACAATACCTCTAGCGTCTAGTACAATACCTCTAGTGTCTAGTACAATATCTCTAGTGTCTAGTACAATACCTCTAGTGTCTAGTACAATACCTCTAGTGTCTAGTACAATACCTCTAGTGTCTAGTACAATACCTCTAACTCTAGTACAACACCTTTAGTGTCTAGTACAATATCTCTAGTGTCTAGTACAATACCTCTAGTGTCTAGTACAATACCTCTAGTGTCTAGTACAATATCTCTAGTGTCTAGTACAATACCTCTAGTGTCTAGTACAATACCTCTAGTGTCTAGTACAATACCTCTAGTGTCTAGTACAATACCTCTAGTGTCTATATCTAAACTTTTGAGACCATTAAGCAAACATGTCTACATGGTTTTGACCCACTTGAACCCCACTTTTATATAGTAAAATTTTTTCTTATTTCTGCTCCAAAATAAAGATTGTGGGTACTCATTAGAACCGCCTCGATGAGGCGGTTCTAACGAGCACCCATAATCTATATTTTGAGCAGAAATAAGAAAAATATCTCAATTTTTACAACACCTCTACAATACCTCTTGTGTCTATATCTAAACTTTTGAGACCATCAAAAACATACACCTATATAATTTGGACCTCCTTGAATCCCACTTTTATATAGTGAAACTGGGGTTTATAGTGCAGTTTATATTTTACTTTTGGTCCTTTGAGATCAGTGTGAATATTCTGAGAAATCGGAAATAAATTATTGGTTTAGACTCATACTCTAGACAGGTTTTTAATTATTTGGACCCTATTTTGATTTATATCAGTCTTTGAATCGACTGCCTATTCGAAATTCGCAAAATTGCAGTATGTTTCCTCTGGCTTTCTTTGCCGGATCATTACAGGGTCACTGATGAGGCTTTATTAGCCGAAACTACGTAGTATGACCCATCTTCTTTCTTATGAATATTTTCATTGCTCTTAAAGGAACTCATTTTTGATTTTTATTTACAGGGGTGAACCTTATTTTTCTAATTTCTGCTCTAAAATATAGATTGTGGGTACTCATTAGAACCACCTCGATGAGGTGGTTCTAATGAGCACCCATAATCTATATTTTGAGCAGAAATAAGAAAATTATCTCAATTTTTACAATACCTCTAGTGTCTATATCTAAACTTTTGAGACCATAATGAACAGACACCTATATACATGTAATTTGGACCCCCTTGAATCCCACTTTTATATAGTGAAACTGGGGTTTACAGGGGTAAACCTTATTTTTATTATTTCTGCTCTAAAATATAGATTGTTGGTACTCATTAGTTCTAACGAGCACCCATAATTTATATTTTGAGCAGAAATAAGAAAAATATCTCAATTTTTCATCTTAAAATTTTTTTTTTTCCGGCGGTAAGGTTTGCAATGTAGCTGTACATGTCTTGTTTGTGTCTCACCTGATCACAAACCCTGAAGCAGACCCGCCCATCAGGGCTTGAAGAAATATATGGGCTGCATGGTGCTTCCACATAGAGCTGAAACCAACCCACACACGAGTACTGGTAAACAGCTTAGAGGATCTAAGCCTGCCCAGGCAAAGCGGTGCGAGTCGGCCTGTCCATGCTTATAAACCCTATTGGTTTCATTGTGTGGCGGGCTTGAGATGTCATTTCATCTCGAATGCGGGTTTAAGTCCCACAAAACTGGAAGCAACGTCTCCAAAATGACCTTTACAGTGTTGACGGGGACGTTAAATCTCAAATGGAACAAACAAAACAAACCCTGAAGACAGGTTTTCACAACGGGAAAACCTGTTATTTTGCTATACACAAGCCGGCCTCAGTATTCAGTAGGATGCCCATTTCACTAGTACCGGTGATCTGGTGACTGGTTCGATTCCTGCCGGACTTGGCAATATTCTTTCATGGAGATTGATCATGAAATCTTTTCCATGGTGATTCCCTTCTGCTGATTCAAGAAGGGAAGTTGTCAGTTTCTGGCAAAATAGTGTGCACTCTACTGGTTGACAGATAATGAATAAGCCTACACGGTAAGACTTAGTGTTGATAGGTGAACTGATCGACTTGACCTTAATAGTGTTGACTTGGCTGTTAACCCATTTTGTACCAGAAACCCAAAACGGGTAATTGGCAAACAGTGCAGGCCCAGATCAGACGCCGCAGAATGCTTTCATTGTTTGCAAAAAGTTCAACCATTTTACAAATAAATTTTGAAGAAAACACAACCTGACACGCCTAAATTTTGAAATGGACTCCTGCTATATATAAGGAGGAAGATTCCATTTGGTACCAAAAGGGCTAAACCTCAAACAAGCAAACTCCCACAGAGGCATGACTGTGTTATAAATTTCAGTTACCTTAGAAAGAGCGCCCTCTAGTAAGAACTGTACCAGGATACACTGAGCATATTCTCTTTTTGCCAGCAGTTTAGCACATCTACAACAAGCATGAACTATCTGGTTGCTGGTGTCTCTATCTAAAAAAATAAACATTAGCTATACTTAATATACAGTATCCGGCCACCACCCATCAGGGCTTGAAGAAATAGATGGGCTGTATGATGCTTCCATGCAGAGCTGACACCAACCCGCACACGAGTACTGGTAAACCGCTAAGAGGATGTAAGCCTGCCCAGGCAAAGCGGTGCGAGTCTGACAGTCCATGCATATAAACCCTATAGGTTTCATTTGGAGGCAGGGCTTGAGATGTCATTTCATCTCAATGTCCGATAAAAATCCCACAAAATTGGAAGCAACGTCTCCAAAATGACCTTTATAGTGCTGATGGGGACGTTAAACCTTAAATGTGCATTATTGAGCTACCGGGTCTCAAAATTTTTTTTTCTGGTTTTTATTTTCAATGCACACTCCTTTGTCATATGTACACTTTTGGAACCAAATACAGCTTCAGAACTTTGTGAAAAGGGTCGTTATCATTCGTGTTTACCCTTCGCTCTGAACATGTGTTCGGAATTTCTGTTCTAAAAATAAATCTGTCACTTTACACATACATGGCAACAGTATCGTCTCTGAGTGTCGTTACTTATGGCATGGTATTCAGCGTCATAATTTTTTCTGATTCAGGCATGGCCTAAGCAAACAAGGCCAAAAATGAACGTTGCATAACGTCATATATGGGGATTCTATTTTTGTCACGAACTAAAAATAGATCTAACTAGTGTTCGAAACCTAGTTAGGGAATCCCTCTCAAACTCATTTACCTGTCATCATAATTGTTCGCATTATGCATTCATTTGTATTGTTTTAAAGAACAAGAGGGCCCAATGGCCCTATATTGCTCACCTGTGTACGAGAAAATCATTAGTGTAGGAGACCACTTGACATTGCTACATACTAAATATCTAAGCTCAGGCAAAGCGGTGTCCATGCTTACAAACCCTACTGGTTTCATTGGGCGACAGGGCTTGAGATGTAATTTCATCTCAATGTCTGGTAAAAGTCCCACAAAATTGGAAGAGACATCTCCAAAATGACCAATACAGTGTTGTCGGGGATGTAAAACCTCAAATCAAACAAAATCTGTGCCTTATGGTTTTGGAGAAAAAGATTTTTTAAAGTTTTTTCAAGTATGAGTCTATAGAAGCTAATGAGCCAAAGGGCACGGTTGGCAGGTGTATGTAGGCGACCATTTTGTGTTGCTATATACTAAATATCTAAGGTCTGTACTTCATGGTTTCAAAGAAGATGTTTGAAGCTTTTTCCATTATAAGTTTGTTGGAGTTAAGGGGCCACAGGAATTGGACCCCAGGGGCATGATTGGCAGGATTCATGTAGGCGACCACTCGACATTGCTACATGCTAAATACCTAAGCTCTGGGACTTATGGTTTCAGAGAAGAAGAATTTTGAAGCTTTTTTCCATTATGAGTCTATGGGAGCTAAGGGGCCCCGGGGCGTGGCCCATTTGGACCCCACGGACATGATTGGCAGGATTTTTGTAGGTGACCACTTGCCGTTGCTACATGCCACATATCTCAGCTCTGGGCCCTGTGGTTTCAGAGAAGAAGATTTTTGAAGTTTTTTTTCCATTATGAGCCTATAGGAGCTAAGGGGACCCGGGGTGTGGCCCTTTTGGACCCCAGGGGCATGACTGGCAGGAATTATGTAGGTGACCACTTGCCATTGCTACATGCTAAATATCTAAGCTCTGGGTGCTGTGGTTTCAGAGAAGAAGATTTTTTAAGCTTTTTTTTAAATATGAGTCTATGGGAGCAAAGGGGCCCCTGCGCGTGGCCTTTTTGGACCCCAGGGGCATGATTGGCAGGAATTATGTAGGTGAACACTTGCCGTTTGTACATGCTAAATATCTAAACTCTGGGCCCTGTGGTTTCAGAGGAGAAGATTTATGAAGCTTTTAATTTTTCAATTATTAGTCTATGTGAACAAAGGGGCCCCGGGGCGTGGCCCATTTGGACCCTAGGGGCATGATTGGCAGGGTTTATGTAGGTGACCACTTGCCGTTGCTACATGCCAAATACCTCAGCTCTGGGCCCTGTGGTTTCAGAGAAGAAGATTTTTGAAGCTTTTTTGCATTATGAGTCTATATGAGCTAAAGGGCCCCGGGGGGGGGGGGGGGGGGGGGGGGGGCGTTTGGACCCCAGGGGCATGATTGCCAGGAATTATGTAGGTGACCACTTGCCATTGCTACATGCTAAATATCTAAGCTCTGGGCCCTGTGATTGCCGAGGAGAAGATTTTTGAAGCTTTTTCTTCCATTATGAGTCTATGGGAGCGAAGGGGCCCCGGGGCGTCGCCCATTTGGAACCCAGGGGCATGATTGGCAGGAATTATGTAGGTGACCACTGGCCGTTGCTACATGCTAAATATCTAAGCTCTGGGCCCTGTGGTTTCAGAGAAGAAGATTTTTGAAGCTTTTTTTTCCATTATGCGTCTTTGGGAGCTAAGGGGCCCCGGGGCGTGGCCAATTTGGACCCCAGGGGCATGATTGGCAGGAATAATGTAGGTGACCACTTGCTGTTGCTACATGCCAAATATCTCAGCTCTGGGCCCCGTGGTTTCAGAGTAGAAGATTTTTGAAGCTTTTTCCCATTATGACTCTATAGGAGCTAAAGGGCCCTGGGGCGTGGCTCGTTTGGACCCCAGGCGCATGATTGGCAGGAATTATGTAGGTGACCACTTGCTGTTGCTACATGCTAAATATCTAAGCTCTGGGCCCTGTGGTTTCTGAGTAGAAGATTTTTGAAGCTTTTTTTTTTTCCATTAAGAGTCTATGTGAGCTAAGGGGCCCCGGGGCGTGGCCCATTTGGACCCCAGGGGCATGATTGGCATGAATTATGTAGGTGACCACTTTCCATTGCTACATGCCAAATATCTCAGCTCTGGGCCCTGTGGTTTCAGAGAAGAAGATTTTTGAAGCTTTTTTCCATTATGAGTCTATTGGATCTAAAGGGCCCGGGGCATGGCCAGTTTGGACCCCAGGGGCATGATTGGCAGGAATTATGTAGGTGACCACTTGCCATTGCTACATGCTAAATATCTAAGCTCTGGGCCCTGTGGTTTCTGAGAAGAAGATTTTTGAAGCTTTTTTCCATTATGAGTCTGTAGGAGCTAAAGGGCCCCGGGGCGTGGCCGTTTCGACCCCATGGGCAAGATTGGCAGGAATTATATAGGTGACCACTTGCCGTTGCTACATGCTAAATATCTAAGCTCTGGGCCCTGTGGTTTCCAAGAAGAAGATTTTTGAACCTTTTTGTTCCATTATGAGTCTATGGGAGCAAAGGGGCCCCGGGGCGTCACCCATTTGGAACCCAGGGGCATGATTGGCAGGAATTATGTAGGTGACCACTGGCCATTGCTACATGCTAAATATCTAAGCTCTGGGCCCTGTGATTGCCGAGGAGAAGATTTTTGAAGCTTTTTCTTCCATTATGAGTCTATGGGAGCGAAGGGGCCCCGGGGCGTCGCCCATTTGGAACCCAGGGGCATGATTGGCAGGAATTATGTAGGTGACCACTGGCCGTTGCTACATGCTAAATATCTAAGCTCTGGGCCCTGTGGTTTCAGAGAAGAAGATTTTTGAAGCTTTTTTTTCCATTATGCGTCTTTGGGAGCTAAGGGGCCCCGGGGCGTGGCCAATTTGGACCCCAGGGGCATGATTGGCAGGAATAATGTAGGTGACCACTTGCTGTTGCTACATGCCAAATATCTCAGCTCTGGGCCCCGTGGTTTCATAGTAGAAGATTTTTGAAGCTTTTTCCCATTATGACTCTATAGGAGCTAAAGGGCCCTGGGGCGTGGCTCGTTTGGACCCCAGGCGCATGATTGGCAGGAATTATGTAGGTGACCACTTGCTGTTGCTACATGCTAAATATCTAAGCTCTGGGCCCTGTGGTTTCTGAGTAGAAGATTTTTGAAGCTTTTTTTTTTTCCATTAAGAGTCTATGTGAGCTAAGGGGCCCCGGGGCGTGGCCCATTTGGACCCCAGGGGCATGATTGGCATGAATTATGTAGGTGACCACTTTCCATTGCTACATGCCAAATATCTCAGCTCTGGGCCCTGTGGTTTCAGAGAAGAAGATTTTTGAAGCTTTTTTCCATTATGAGTCTATTGGATCTAAAGGGCCCGGGGCATGGCCAGTTTGGACCCCAGGGGCATGATTGGCAGAAATTATGTAGGTGACCACTTGCCATTGCTACATGCTAAATATCTAAGCTCTGGGCCCTGTGGTTTCTGAGAAGAAGATTTTTGAAGCTTTTTTCCATTATGAGTCTGTAGGAGCTAAAGGGCCCCGGGGCGTGGCCGTTTCGACCCCATGGGCAAGATTGGCAGGAATTATATAGGTGACCACTTGCCGTTGCTACATGCTAAATATCTAAGCTCTGGGCCCTGTGGTTTCCAAGAAGAAGATTTTTGAACCTTTTTGTTCCATTATGAGTCTATGGGAGCAAAGGGGCCCCGGGGCGTCACCCATTTGGAACCCAGGGGCATGATTGGCAGGAATTATGTAGGTGACCACTGGCCATTGCTACATGCTACATATCTAAGCTCTGGGCCCTGTGGTTTCAGAGAAGAAGATTTTTGAAACTTTTTTTTCATTAGGAGTCTTTGGGAGCTAAGGGGCCCCGGGGTGTGGCCCATTTGGACCCCAGGGGCATGATTGGCAGGAATTATGTAGGTGACCACTTTCTGTTGCTACATGCCAAATATCTCAGCTCTGGGCCCTGTGGTTTCAGAGAAGAAGATTTTTGAAGCTTTTTTCCATTATGAGTCTAAAGGAGCTAAAGGGCCCGGGGCATGGCCCCTTTGGACCCCAGGGGCATGATTGGCAGGAATTATGTAGGTTACCACTTGCCATTGCTACATGCTAAATATCTAAGCTCTGGGCCCTGTGGTTTCCGAGAAGAAGATTTTTGAACCTTTTTATTCCATTATGAGTCTATGGGAGCGAAGGGGCCCCGGGGCGTGGCCAATTTGGACCCCAGGGGCATGAATGGCAGGAATTATGTAGGTGACCACTGGCCGTTGCTACCTGCTAAATATCTAAGCTCTGGGCCCTGTGGTTTCAGAGAAGAAGATTTTTGAAGCTTTTTTTCCATTATGAGTCTATAGGAGCTAAAGGGCCCTGGGGCGTGGCCCATTTGGACCCCAGGGGCATGATTGGCAGGAATTATGTAGATGACCACTTGCCATTGCTTCAAGCTAAATATCTAAGCTCTCGGCCCAGTGGTTTCCGAGAAGAAGATTTTTGAAGCTTTTTGTTCCATTATGAGTCTATGGGAGCGAAGGGGCCCCGGGGCGTGGCCAATTTGGACCCCAGGGGCATGAATGGCAGGAATTATGTAGGTGACCACTGGCCGTTAATACATGCTAAATATCTAAGCTCTGGGCCCTGTGGTTTCAGAGAAGAAGATTTTTGAAGCTTTTTTTCCATTATGAGTCTGTAGGAGCTAAAGGGCCCGGGGCGTGGCCCGTTTGGACCCCAGGGGCATGATTGGCAGGAATTATGTAGGTGACCATTTGCCATTGCTACATGCTAAATATCTAAGCTCTGGGCCCTGTGGTTTCTGAGAAGAAGATTTTTGAAGCTTTTTGTTCCATTATGAGTCTATGGGAGCGAAGGGGCCCCGGGGTGTGGCCAATTTGGACCCCAGGGGCATGAATGGCAGGAATTATGTAGGTGACCACTGGCCGTTAATACATGCTAAATATCTAAGCTCTGGGCCCTGTGGTTTCAGAGAAGAAGATATTTTAATTTTTTCCCATTGTAAGTCTATGGGAGCTATATGTTGCCATGGCAACCAGAATTCCAATCTGATCAGCCCAAAAACCTTATGCAGCCTTTCCTCCTACCTGATGATGCTTCTCATGAAATTTGATCAAGATTGACCATGGGGTATTAGAGATATACTTATTTGAAATTGTTTACGGACGCACGGACGAACGGACGCACGCACGGACGCACGCACGGACGACGGACAAAAAGTGATCACAAAAGCTCACCTTGTCACTACGTGACAGGTGAGCTAAAAATAACGGCTATAAGTATTTTATTTTTGGAAGCATTTTTTCCAGATAATGCACCTTTAAATCAAACAAATATACAGTATCTTAACACTAAAGCCCACTGAACTGGCCATGAGTGTAAATTTCTGTTCATTATACTAAAAGCACAAGCACATCAGCAGATTAAGAAAAAATACTTAGAATGGTCCACTACTGATTGAGTCATATACATGAGGTATTCACTACAATACGAGTTTAACACACAATACGATTTTAACAGGGAAAAAGACTATGTTCAAAATGAAAAAAGAAGTGACACAAATAATTTTGTAAAGATACCAAAATGAAAAGCAAGTCTAGTGACCATGACAAAAATACCTGCAAAGTTTCAAACGATAGGTCCACTACTTTAAGCGGAGTTGCACACAAGCCGCCAAAGGCTATGTCACATCTTTGGCTGCGCAAAGTCACCAAACCATGAAATCTAGGTGAAGGTCAAACAGGATATATGTACTTGCATAAAAGTTGTCATTCCTAGATGCAAGTTTGTCCCAAGTATTATTAATGAAGCTCTTACACTTCCTGAGAAATGAACTTAAACATTAGGGTGAATGGTAGGGTTGATGCTTTGTATGTATTGGAGTTTAATGACCCAGTCAACACTATTTAGGTCTTTTTTGAGCCGGTCTGTTTACCTATCCACACTTTTCCTGGGCAGACTTATACATAAGTGGTTAACCAGTACAGTGCAAATTCTTTTGCCAGAAACTGACAACTGCTCTTCTTGAATCAGCAGAAGGGAGAGAATGACCGTAGAAAAGATTTCATGATCAATCTCCACGAAAGAATGTTGCCGACCCGGCAGGTATGGAACCAGCATCCTCCTGATCACCAGTCAGACGCACATCTAAATGGGCTACCAAGGCCGTCCGGGGTTGATGTAATAGTTCACTAAGTCAGTGAAACATGTAATGTAGGTCAAGGTCAAATATGGATGCTTGCATTATAGTTGTCATCCCTAGACAGAAGGTTTGTACCAAATATCATCAAACAGTGCAGGCCCTGATCAGATGCCGCAGAATGCGGCATCTGATCAGGGCCTGCACTATTTGCTTACAGAATTTTCAGTCAAGAATAGAATCTGAGAAATGAACCTGAATATAAGGTTGAACTCTGGGTTTGATGCAATAGTTCACAAAGTCAGTGAACCATAAAAGGAGCTACTTTAGAAACTGTCCACCACTTCATATTACTTAGCCCTTACCTTTACCCTTATCTGACTAACCTAACTTAACCCTTTTTTGTACCAAATGGAATCTTCCACCTTATATATAGCAGGAGTCCATATCAAAATTAAGGGGTGTCAGGTTGTGTTTTCTTCAAAATTGATTTGGAAATGGCTGAACTTTTTGCAAACAGTGTAGGCCCTGATCAGACGCCGCGTTCTGCGGCGTCTGATCTGGGCCTGCACTGTTTGCCAAGGAACCCCTTTAGGGGTTTCTGGTACTGAACGGGTTAATAGAAGTGGAGGCAATGATCAGGAATCAATACAATTAACCCACAGCTCCCATCAGAGACACCAAAACCCTAACCTAAAAAAACTAGAGCTGTCAGTGAAACTGACTAGGGCCCCGGCAGCGCTATCAGAGGAGTAGGAAAATTTGTGGACGGACAGACGGACAGATAGACAGACAGACAGACGGACGGACGGATGGACGGAGTGATTACTATAGGGCACCCACACTTTCAGTGCGGGGCCCTAATAATTTCAGGAATATACCAAAGGCATATCTTCACACTATGGTCCACTACAAAACCACCTGCATAGCTTGAATAGATTGGCCCACAACTGTAAGAGGAGTTGTGCCCAAAGATAGCCATCCAAGAAGAGATGAATTTAAGGAACAATTATGCAACTACAGAAGGACAACGCCCCGGCCCATCAGGGCTTGAAGAAATATGCTTCCACGCAGAGCTGAAACCGACCCACACGCGAGTACTGGTAAACCGCTTAGAGGATCTAAGCCTGCCCAGGCAATGCTGTGCGAGTCAGACCAGCCATGCTTAAAAACCTTATTGGTTTCATTGGGCAGCAGGGTTTGAGATGTCATTTCATCACAATGTTGGGTAAAAGTCCCGCAAAATTGGAAGCAACGTCTCCAAAATGACCTTTACAATGTTGACGGGGACGTTAAACCTCAAATCAAGCAAACATACAAACAAAGAAAACAGAAGGACAAAGAAAATCCAGTATAGCCCCACAATGGAGCTATCATTACTGCCTATTGCTTATTCCTCAGCTGACTATTGTTTGATCCAAAGTTGTGTTGTAATCTGTTTGGTCAAAGAATCAAAAGCAAAACTTGTGTTAGCTTGCACATACTACATGAAATGACAATAAATTAAATGAGTCAAATCCCATAATGAAAATCCTGAAGAGGACTCCCTATTCAGCATGGTCTTCTTAATGGAATTGTCTTTCTACTGAACATACAAAAATAAATCTTTTGGTCGTTGGTTGAATGGATGCAGACTGCCTTTTACAATTCTGCTGACCCATCACCATCACGAAAGCAAGTCCGTGAAACAAAGACACCCATAAACTTCACTGCATATAGTAAAAACTGGGGTTTACACGGGTATACACACCCACAGACTATGTTTTCAGTATAAATTAGAAAAATATCACAGATTTTCACCAGAAAATCAGTCATTTTGGAGATGTGAAAAAATTAGAGGATAACTGTATTCAAGATTGTGGTTTGGGGAGGTAAATAGGCGGTTTTATGGTCAGAAATTTCCTTTTATGGTGACGCATCAGCTGGGCCGTAAAACGGAATTTGCAACTGTAAGACCAATGTTGTACCTCCCCAAATGACAATTTTCAATGCGCTTATCCCCATTATAACTTTTTCGTTTGTTTTGTTTTATTTTTTTTTTCTTTTTGCCCAAAACGGCAAGCACAGTGAGCTGCGTAAAACCAAATAACAACCAATGAAAAGCGACCTTACATGATGACATCGGATTTCCGACAGTATATCGTAGTATATACAGTTGCAAATTTTTTATGTTATCCAATAAGACGTTGCGTTACATACGTAAGTGCATTAGAATGCAGTATGATGCACGGGTGTGTTATTGTAATGACAGTAAAACTGATTTTTGACTGTGAATCCAAACATAAACAGTCAAAATTCAATGGCTCAAACATCTCTGGGACCATGAAAATATGTTAAACCCATAAAATGACAATTGTCGTCTGCTTTGGCATCTGCTGGTTACCTTAAAAGTATTTTTTTTGCAGTGTGGACCCAGATCAGACAGCTCCTTAAGGAACAGTCTGATCTGGGCCTACCCTGTTTGCCTGTATGCAAAACTATTTTTAAAAAGTTTGAAAAAAAAAAAATCAGCAGACGACATAAGCAGATGACTTTTTCAGATGTAGTTTTTCTCGGTGTCTTAAGGGTTAAGACAGGCGTAGTTTGAGCTACAGAGGATTACTCATGGTAAGAGGCAGGTAAAATACTGTTACATTAACCCTAGGCCTTAAGTTGCCACGAAAAACTGCATTCGAAAATGTTATCTTCTTATGTCGTCTGCTGCTTCTTCTTGCAAACTTTTCAAACAAAATTTTGCACACAGACAAATGATCAGACTGCTCCTACAGGAGCATTCTGAACTGGGTCCACACTGTTTGCAAAAAATACATAAGGTAAATGCGCGGTAAATGTTCCAATACGTAAGGTCCATGCGTTTTCTGAGAAATCTTCAAACTTTTAATATGTACCTTCTATTTCCAAGACCCGGAAGAAGAGGGACACCAGTGCACCACAGACACGTGTCACTGCACCACTTGGCAGTTTGTTAGGCACTGGGACGTAGTTAAGAATGTTTACAGTTACCATAGCGACCTGAAGGTCAGAGTTCAGCAACAAGTTGGACAGATTCTGCCAATGAGGTTGTAGGCTTTCTTTGAACTGTGATCTGAAATTTACAACAAGCAACTTAAGGTGCATATTTTGTGATAATTCAAGGATAATTTTTGTCAAAGTCTATGTTTTGGATATTCATAAGAACCGCCTAACACAGGCAGTTCTAATGAATACTCACAACATACCTTCACCAAAACACGCCTATATATTTTTGACCCCCTTGAACCCCACTTTTATATTATAAAACTTGGGTTTACAGGGATAAACATAATTTTTCTTATTTTTGCTCTAAAATGTAGATTGTGGGTACTCGTCAGAACTGCCTCGATGAGGCAGTTCTAAAGAGTACCCGCAATCTTCAGACCTTCCTCGATGAGGCAGTTCTAACGAGTACCCGCAATCTATATTTTGAGCAGAAATAAGGAAAACATCATAATTTTACATCTTTAAAGTTTCGTTTTTTTGGCGGTAAAGTTTACACTGCATTTGTATAGGCGGGTTTTGTAATGGGATTTTATGGAGAAATAAAGAAAACTATCCTTCAATTATCCCAAAATACCCACCTTATATGTTGTTTAAAGACAAATGTTTAAATATTTTAACAAGCTTTTCAAATAAGGATCCCCTAATGATGCTTCAAATTCCAGTGAAGTTTACTGGAAATATCTCAGAAAAGTTTCTATTTACGGAGGAGATACAACCATTATTATCAATGTTCAAAGAGCCATAACTCAAAAATAAGACAAGCCAGATTTATGATTCTTGTTTTCTACATGTCGTATTATGTTGCTTTACAGTTTTGCAAGGCTTCAAAGTTATAGAAAGGACACAAGTGTATGACTCAATGTTCAAAGGGCAGTAACTCCAAAAGCTATACATGTGATATCTCCCGATTTCGACGGGATATTCCGATTTCTAATCCATTCTTCCAGTCTCCTTACCCAACAGCCCTTATCTCTCAACACAGTAGTTTCGCCGACCAACCATTTTAATGTTTACTGCAGTAAAATACCTATGGGATTAACTGTCAGTAGATTTATAGCAAAGAATGGTCACCTTTATTATCTTCAGAAGTGTGACAGCTGATGCATGTAAACATCTGTGGATATCTATAGGGTGATTATCTCCACACTTTGCAAATATCATTGGATAATAGATGTATTTACAGCAGAGATTATTGATCTGTGACCTTCTGTTCACAAGTGGGACATGTCAAACTGAGGCAATGGGGCTTGCTATGTAGCTACCTACTGAAAAAATTGTTTGCTGATTTTTTTTTCTGGTCAAAACATTAACTGTTCGAACAGCAACTACAATATTTATTAAGGATGCTCACTCATACAACAAAATATATGTAAATACAACTACTTTTATTTATCTCCTTTTTCACATAGTTAATAAAACATTATTTCAATAAAACTGTGTTTTGTTGTCTAACTTTCAGTCTCTACAATATATGGCAGTATATGGACACCGAGTAGATTCAGGTCGAAGGGGGGACGCAGTGACAGCATATAACCTTGCTCGCACGAAAACGGGCACCAAATTATTAATTTGTTTGCACTCAAAATATTGTGCAGTCCAATTTTGAATTTTGAGTATTCCAAAATATGCGCACACTCCAAATGTGTGCTCCAAGATTTTGTAACGTTCCAAAAATTGCGCACTTCCTAAAGTACGCTCCAAATTTTGTAACAGAGTATTCCAAATATTGCGTACATCCTGTTTGTACGCTCCACAATTTTTTAACATTCCAAATATTGCGCACATCCTGTTTGTACGCTTCAAATTTTGTAACAATCGAAATATTGCGCACATCCTATTTGTAAGCTCCAAGTATTCCAAATATTGCATACATCTTGTTTGTATGCTTTACAATTTTTTAGCATTCTAAATATTGCACACATCCTGACTGTACGCTCCAAATTATGTAACAATCCAGATATTGCGCACATCCTATTTGTACGCTCCACTCTATCCCAACTCTTGTGCACTCCAATTTATGCACTCCAACTAATCTTGACAGTGAGCACTCCGTAATGTGCACTCCAAAATGCATTCCATGACATGCATTCCATACCATCTTCTGCATTATGCAATGCATACCATGTAATCCATCCCATATTACATATATTCAAATAGCCCCGGCTGCACGTGCGAACCTTACTTATGACTTGCAATTTAGAAATTTTTGAGTATGACCCTGGGGGGAACACATCCTCAGGTTATGGCGAACCATTTCCATGAAGGAGACGCCACCCAGTTCAAGAAGTTCTGATAGAAACAAGCCTCAGCTTTGCTCCCAGCAACCAGTACCCGGAATCTAGGCTCAAGAACAAATCTTCAGGTTATGGCGAACCACTTCCATGAAGGAGATGCCACCCAGTCCAAGCAGAAGTCCTGAAAGAAACAAACTTCAGCTTTGCTCCCAGCAACCAGTATTTGGAAACTAGGCTCAAGGCATAAAGTTTCATTACAACCAAACAGCTGTCTAAGCAAAGCGTCCCCCCTATCGAATGCTGAATTCCGCATTGCACCTCGAAGCTCAGCTGCTCAAAAGTCAGCAGAATCTCTCGGTGAAGAAATTAGGTGGCCATAAACAACAGATCTGGAGTCTACATCATACTAGTGTAGATTATATTTTCTTGTCCTTTGGGATCATTGATTCCATTGTGGAAATTTGAAAATATCTGAGGGTCACTGATGAGGCCTAATTGGCCGAAACTAGCTAGTCTGGCCCAGAAAACATGCACACTCCATATTTTTCACTTATGTAGTGTATTCCTTGCTTCCAAAGGATAACCCTTTTATAGAACATATTTGAGTCTTCCATCTTTAATTAGGACATGCCAGCCTCAGCACCAGGAGGCACCAAACAAGCCTGAAATCAAAAGAACTTAAGACAGTTTCAGGTATTAAACTTCCTGGACTGCCAATAAGATCACAACGACAGCGGCGGGTGGGTGGGTTTTAGATTCCTCTTAAAAAATACAACTTTCTTTTGCTGGATTTGAAAACGGAAAAGGAAGGTTTCCCTGAGCATGCGCAAGACGCCAAACCATAGTTTGGCCCTTAAGACGCTTGACTGCTGAATAACAAACACGGTGCAAGTGTCCAGTAACCTGGACCAACTGTCATGGTGGATGACGAGATCGAAATTGCGATCAGACATTGTTTAAACCTAAATAATGAGAGGTCAAGCCACCCTGAAGCTGCAATCATGACACATTAATGACAGTCCATTCAATTTGTTTGCACCAAATATATGGGATTATCATTTAGTTGATAATCCCTATTATTAAGGATGCTCACTCATACAACAAAATATATATAGATACAACTACTTTTATTTATCTCCTTTTTCACATAGTTAATAAAACATTATTTCAATAAAACTGTGTTTTGTTGTCTAACTTTCAGTCTCTACAATATCTGGCAGTATATGGACACCGAGTAGATTCAGGTCGAAGGGGGGACGCAGTGACAGGATATAACCTTGCTCGCACGAAAACAGGCACCAAATTATTAATTTGTTTGCACTCAAAATATTGTGCAGTCCAATTTTGAATTTTGAATATTCCAAAATATGCGCACACTCCAAATGTGTGCTCCAAGATTTTGTAACATTCCAAAAATTGCGCACTTCCTATAGTACACTCCAAATTTTGTAACAGAGTATTCCAAATATTGCGTACATCCTGTTTGTACGCTCCACAATTTTTTAACATTCCAAATATTGCGCACATCCTGTTTGTACGCTTCAAATTTTGTAACAATCGAAATATTGCGCACATCCTATTTGTACGCTCCAAGTATTCCAAATATTGCATACATCTTGTTCGTATGCTTTACAATTTTTTAGCATTCTAAATATTGCGCACATCCTGACTGTACGCTCCAAATTATGTAACAATCCAGATATTGCGCACATCCTATTTGTATGCTCCACTCTATCCCAACTCTTGTGCACTCCAATTTATGCACTCCAACTAATCTTGACAGTGAGAACTCCATAATGTGCACTCCAAAATGCATTCCATGACACGCATTCCATACCATCTTCTGCATTATGCAATGCATACCATGTAATCCATCCCATATTACATATATTCAAATAGCCCCGGCTGCACGTGCGAACCTTACTTATGACTTGCAATTTAGAAATTTTTGAGTATGACCCTGGGGGGAACACATCCTCAGGTTATGGCGAACCATTTCCATGAAGGAGACGCCACCCAGTTCAAGAAGTTCTGAAAGAAACAAGCCTCAGCTTTGCTCCCAGCAACCAGTACCCGGAATCTAGGCTCAAGAACAAATCTTCAGGTTATGGCGAACCACTTCCATGAAGGAGATGCCACCCAGTCCAAGTAGAAGTCCTGAAAGAAACAAACTTCAGCTTTGCTCCCAGCAACCAGTATTTGGAATCTAGGCTCAAGGCGTAAAGTTTCATTACAACCAAACAGCTGTCTAAGCAAAGAGTCCCCCCTATCGAATGCTGAATTCCGCCACAGCAAATTTATGATGCCCCACATAAATTTGTCCCCCAATTCAGCAAGTCAACATTTTTATGAATATAGCCTTTTTATCCTTGTCCTGTTATTCTAACTACATATTAGGATTTTACATTTGGGAAGACGGGTCTGTAACAAATTGATTGACTACTTCCTCAAATGTGTTCAAAAATATGATATTGCCCACAGCAGTGAGATGAACCCTATCCGTCTTAAATAGCCCTGTTGTATTGAAATCGAGCACATGCTTGATTGTTCGGCCACTACATTTAAAGCAGGCTGTCTACCCGATTGGTTTATACTCCTCCTTTGATCCAGCTTTTTAAGCCCTTCATGAGTGTTGTCCGCCCCCTGCCACGACTGACAATTAGGGAGGATGTTTGATCATACCGTTTGGGCTTCGGGATAGATAGAAGCCATGTATGCAAATTAGCTTTTAAAAGTCTTTAAGAAGTTTGCTTTGGGACCACTCAACAAGGTTGTTGCCCCCCGAGGTGAATAATTATCATCACAAGGGTTGAATGAAACTGCAGCAACCATTGGAGCTCGGTGTCGTAGTGATCCCAGTGCACAGCTTTACCCTAATAAAAATTTTAGCTAACAATCACTGCATTAGCTGGAGGTCTGAGAGCTGATACACTGTTAGCAAGGTGTGAAACCAGGGAATCACCAATTAGCCATATATCTGTAACAGACAATTTAAAAACGTATGTACCATGTTACCGCCCCAGTTTTCCATCAACCAAGTTCTTTTATGGCTATACTAGAATACCCTTAGCTGCCAAATTAATAGCCCTTCCAATTCTAAAGGAATGTGCAGCATAAAGTTGCTTTGGAAGTCCTAGTTTATTTTCTACAGCTGTCACAAGAATGCCACTGAGCTGACAGTGCTTTAATGAATGGCCATTCCGGAGGCAAAAGAAGTCTAGACTACCATCAGGCTCCCACCTTATATATTGTTTGACAACCAAGGCAACATATAGATGCATTGATTGCAAGGGGGATGCACGATATTGTTGGAGGGCAGTTATGTCTCAACTAATTCTAAAGATGAAGTATATATTTATCTAGTTTATTTATCTGATTAGAACTATCTCATCCAACATTACCCTGCATGAGTGGGTATGTGTGATTAGAATGTGGTGTACTGCAAGGTGCAGTGCTCAGTACTCTACATTTTAATAAATGCATAAAATAAAATAAATAAATAAATAAATACATAAATGGAAATATCTCATTAAACATTACCCTCGTGAGTGGTAAGGTTGATCCGTAGATTTGAAAAGAATGTTGTGTACTGCAAGGTTCAGTGCTCGGCACTCTACATTTTTAATATGTCATGGAAATATCTCGATTCACATTGCCCTCCGTGACTTGGCAAGGTTGGTCTGTAATTTTGAATAGAATGTGTGTACTGCAGGATGCAGTTCCCAGTACACTACTGTTTTTTTTGTTGTTTTTTTTATAAATCAAAAAAAGATAACAGAAGATGCTCCAAAGATGGAAAAATTATCCACTGGACCACTGGTCTTATCTCATTACCTACAAAGTAGGCACCAAAACCGAGTTCAAACCCCTTGCACTAATGGTGCAGTGCTGTAAGTCCTCATTTGACATCCAGAACCGGTCATGAAAAACGGAAATACCATATTTTTTTTTTTTTTTTTTTTTTTAAAAATTGTACCCAAAGTTCAAATTCCTTCATATCTGCTGTGATGCGAAGGTGACAGTGTATCTTTGATAAACCACATGTAGCATTTATAAATTGCCCACAAAATGGACTCCCTTGTACCAACACGCAATGTGCAAAATTAAGGGAACCAATCAATGACTGGAAGTGTTTCAGCTTGCATATTTGACGTGGCAAAATCTCCTCAATCTCTGAAATGATCGCAGGAATTTGGGTCAGCGGAATCCGAATGACCATTCCTTCAGTATCAGTCTTGAGGCAAAAAAAAAAAAAAAAAAAAATCTTAGTTTCAGGGCCTTCTGTATTCTCAGCAGCTATTGGCACTCCCAACAGTCATCTTATCTTTAAAACAGACATGAAATATGAACAATTAGTTCCCTTTCTTTCACCAAGCAGGAAACTGTCAAGATAACATATGAATCGTCCCTCAGAAACATGTCTAGCTACCCAGAATTCCAAAAAAGTAGCGACAGTCTCAAAAGTCTGGCGTGCTATGCTGCAACCAAATGGCATTGCTTAAACAAAATAAAACTTCCCGTCAAGCTTGAATCTGAGCTGATCAGAGTCTAAAGGAGAGACGGGTAATAGCCCAAATTTTCCTTTTATATCAGTAGTTACCAAAAGGCAACCACAGCCTTAAGCTTGTACCATTTGCACAATATAATATACAAGACCTAATGGTGATATGTGCAGAGTTTATAGCGGACAAGAGTCAAAAGGTCCAGCCACTCTGTCTGCTTTAAATTTTTTTTTTTTTTTTTTTTTTTTTTTTTACAATGTCTGGCTTGATATTGGCAGACTTCATATCGAATCAGATGAGGTTTGTGGCTTCAAATATGTTTTGAAAGTCAATAAAATTACCTTTAGAAAATATATTGTTTGTGGTCATTGAATTCCCAATATATGTTTAATTGACAGGTTACTATCGATAATACCGGTATATCACACCTGTGATTCAAGCGGCTATGTCCGGCTCAAAAGTAGATCGGGTGTTCATAAATAAACTAACATTCGACAAACACATGGTCACTTGCATATTTAAAAATAACATAGCTGGTCAGCCGAGCCGTCAAGCTATCCCGCAATGCCTGCGCTGTTTAACTCTAACAACCCAAACTGACGCTATTATACCCGAAAGTCGAGGCATAATCCCTTCAAAAATATAAAGAAAATTCTAAAAGCGCATTTACTTAAAATATGGTATTTTAAGTTAATTTAGCGTTACACAATGAGTGCCAAAGGTCATGACCCTTGTGGAAATTCCCCAGTCAGTTTGTAAATATCGGCCACCATCTTGTCTACAATCTATCTACAGATAAATTCCCAAGATTTGCACGCAGAATAAACAGATACCGGGCGTCCCTGTGGTACAAAATATATAAGGACGATCGGCGTGAAGTCACTTCCAATGAGGTCCGCCATTTTCGGAGGTACAAACAAAGGTATTCTGCTATATGACCTTACCAAATGTACACAAGAAATATTTTCAATCAGTCCCACACCTCTGGCAAAGACTAACTATAAAAAAAAAAAAAAAAAAAAATTGTTTTAAAACTGTTCAAAAATGATCAAATTTTAGCAATATAAACCGAATCTTTCACCTCCACCAAATGAGTAACTGGCGGGAAAGATATCCGTTCTTTGTTTCTTTTTACTGAAGAGTTCCCTGCCGACTGTCCTTATATCAAAAATCATATTTAGCCCTTTAATTTCTTCGCTGCATACTATTTATCTTCCATAATAACATTTTTCCCAAGCTTTATAAGGTAACAAAAACTCGCAGGGCCACCATTGTCACCCATTAAAATGGCGATTTTTATGCCGCCGTAGTGTCACTTTTCCTAATATTTTCGTAACGGTGAACTGTCTTAGTTGTCCCTTTTTCCCTATTTAGTTGTACCTCGTCACTAACGCATTTTATCATTTCCGGTTGCAAAACGAAAGTACCGATAATATTATTGTTGTTCGAGGTCAACCAATGGAAATTCTTATATTATAGCTAAAGGACACCCTCTTCTTCTTTTAATATGAAATATATCTCAACTGAGTCCCGACAACTTTCTCTTGCTGGATTTTAAGTTTTTAGATTCCTCTTAAAAAATACAACTTTCTTTTGCTGGATTTGAAAACGGAAAAGGAAGGTTTCCCTGAGCATGCGCAAGACGCCAAACCATAGTTTTTCCCTTAAGACGCTTGACTGCTGAATAACAAACAGGGTGCAAGCGTCCAGTAACCTGGACCAACTGTCATGGTGGATGACGAGATCGAAATTGCGATCAGACATTGTTTAAACCTAAATAATGAGAGGTCAAGCCACCCTGAAGCTGCAATCATGACACATTAATGACAGTCCATTCAAGTTGTTCGCACCAAATAAATGGGATTATCATTTAGTTGATAATCCCTTTTAATATGATAAATTTGTGCAGAATAAAATGTAGCAACTAACATTTTTTCAGCAAAAAAATACCAGTGTATTTGCTAAATTAAATGATTTAAGATTCAACAATATGTTAACTAAATTTTCGTTAGTTTTGAACAACTGGGCACAAACCAATTACCTGGAGGATAACTGTTTTAAAAATTGTCATTTTGGGTACCTCCCAAACAGAGGTTTAAGAAATTTAGTTATACGGGGATGCTAATGCGTCACCGTAAAACGTAATTTGTGACCAATAAACCTCCTATTTACCTCCCCAAATGAAATTTTCAATACAGTTATTCCCATTCTAATGCACTTATTCAGTTGTTAAGTTAAAAATTCTACTAATTTGCATAAGGTGGCAAGTGCTATGAGCAGCGTATAACTAAATACCAGCCAATGAAAAGTGACATTACATAATGATGTCGGGTTTCCGGCAGTAGATTTCAGAATATACTGTTGCAAATATTTGACTTTGTCCAATCAGACATCGTGTTAAAAACGCAACTGTGTTACCATAACGAAAACACACCTATATAATTTTGACCCCCTTGAACCCCACTTTCATGCAGTAAAACTGGGGTTTACTGGGGTAAACCATATGTTTCTTATTTCTGCTCAGCAGAAAAAAAAGAAAAATATCACAATTTTTCATCTTAAATTTTTCTCACTTTCGGCAATACAATTTACAATGTATTTGTATAGGCACGATTTCGTAATGAATGTATGTTTTACCTGACAACTTTTTCACCGCTTATTTTCTCCCACTCAGTGATCTGACGGAGATTTTTCATAAGCCTCAGTTTCTCAGTGTCTGTATGTGGTTCAAGAAGATCCAGAAGCCTCTTGGAGGTAGCATCTAAAACTCCAGGCATCACCACCTCAATATTTTGTTGTATATACAGAAAGTTGGACAGCTGTAATAAACAAAGGATCTTATATGACCGGTCATTCAATATGAAATTTATCAAACAATTCTACAGTGAGTTTTATAAATTTCATATGAAAAGACCACAAGAAATTGTAAAATTCTGTCTATCCCAAAGGGAAGCAAAATATGATTAATAATTATTTATCTCATGACGTCGCCTATGAGAATGTAAAAACACCATGTAATACACTGTGTTAACAAGATGTGTTTGTGAAACACTGATGCCCCCGGACAGCGCCAATGTTAATGTTTTTAAAAATTTTGAAAAAAATAGGTCAAAGGTCAAGTTCAAGGTCACAAGATCAAAAATTATGGTACCACTGGAAAGGTCTTGTGATAAGGTATACACATGTGAAATATGAAAGCTCTATCTATTACCATTCAAAAGTTATGCCCAATGTTAAAGTTTTTGCAGACGGACAAACGGACAAACAGACAAACGGACAAACAGACGGACAGACCAAAAACTATATGCCCCCGAATCTCTTAGATTCCGGGGGCATAAAAATGCAAAGAAGATATGCCCGGTAATGTTACATACCAGGTCCTTAATGACGTCACATTTACTAATCCCTTTTCCTCAACTGTTTAATAAATTCAATAATACATGAACGCTCATGTAAGATCTTCTATATATTCACTCGGTTTTAATATTTCAGCTAGTAGCCTTCTTCAGAAAAAAACAAAATACACAGAAAAACTACATCACTGAAGTCATCATAAACTTCAAGGAAGCAAACAATATGAAAATGAAAGTTACATAAACAATGTCAACTAGAGCTATCACTAAAGGTGATGAATACCCCCACAAAAACTGTCTTGATAGTACAACTGCGGCATTTTGCAATTTTTTCACTTGAAAGGGGCCATAACTATGTCGAAAATTGACGAATTGTAGTGGAAATCGAACTTGATCTGTATTTTATGATGTTACATCAGTGTACCAAAAATTATAAAAATCGGTGAAGCGCTTTTTGAGTTATCGTCTGGAAACCAAGTCAACAGACCAACCGACCGACCAACCGACCGACAGACAGACCTACGACAAGCTCACTCCTATATACCCCCCCAAATTTCATTTGTGGGGGTATAAAAATTTAGGAGAGACCTAAAGAGATTTTTCTTATTTTGAAAATGTGTGTCGTGTGTATTCAAAACAACTGCCTTGTGGCAATTCTAGTGAGGTACACACAACATTCCTCTATTCCATGAAAGAACAAAAATCTACTTTAGTAATACCCGTTATGCTTAATGCACTGACACAATGATTAAACCTCAGTAGTTTGAACTACCTATATGTCAAACAAATTTTGCATCACATGAACAAGTCCATGATATGAAGACCCCAATAAACCTCACTTTATATAGAGATAAATGGGGTTAACCGGGGTAAACACTATTTTTCTTATTTCTGTTCCAAGACATAGGTTGTGGGTACTCGTTAGAACCACCTCGCTGAGGCTGTTCTAACGAGCACCCACAAATATCACAGACTTTTCATCAGATAAGTAGCCAGTTTTGGAAATGTGAAAAAATGCACTATGTCGCACGGGTGTGTTATCCTAATGGATATCTGAGACACTGGTTTGACTTTATGTCAGTCAATAATGTAAAGCTGCATTCAACAGAGACTGTTCATTACGATAACACATCCGAGCAACATGGTAGTGCATTTTTTTCTCATCTACGAAATGGCTACTTTTCTGAAGAAAATCCATATCATTTATTTGTTTAGACTCCAAACACAGGTTGTGGGTGCTCGTTAGAACATCTGAGATATTATGCCTGTCTTTGTTTACTAAAAGTTTCAAAAGGATCCAATCGAAAGCAGCTGAGAAAAAGTGGACAGCATTTTTCGCTCATATGTATACTCAAGAGTCAAGAGCAAGTAACACCAAAGCTGTTGGTCCTGCGAGGCCCAAATTCAAACTTGACTTAGACTGTATGCCTCTCTTATCTGTAAGTTTGATAAAGATCAGATTAGAAATGGCTGGGAGAAGTTGGAGATGTTGTATTTCCATTGTAAAATAGAAGTGGAGGCAATGATCAGTAATCAATACCATTAACCCACAGCTACCATCAGAGTCACCAAAGGGAAAGAAGCCTATGGTAAAATTTTTCACCCTCAAGGGAACGTAAATGAGAAACCGGTTGTTAGATTCAAGCCAAATTCGAACTCGTCTGAGATATTATGCATGTCCTTGTTTTCTAAAAGTTTTAAAAAGATCCTATCGAAAACAGCTGAGAAAAAGTGGAGGCACTTTTTCGATTAAGTGGAGGCACTTTTTCGATTATTTTTATGCTCAAGGCCAGGTAACCCCAAAGCCCTTGGTCCTGCGTTTAACTGTGAAACCAGTTGTCTGATTCGAGCTAAATTTGAACTCGTGTGAGATATTATGCTTGTCCTTGTTTACTAAAAATTGCAAAAAGATCAGACCAATAATAGCTGAGAAAAAGTGGAGACACCAATTTTCGCTTATTTTTACGCTAAAGGGCAGGCAACTCTAAAGCCGTTGGTCCTGTGGGCCCCTAATTCAAACTCAAGGTAGACTTTATGCCTCTCCTGCTTTTCTACAAGTCTAATATGGATCAGATCAGAAATGGCTGAGAAAAGTTGGGAGACATGGTTTTTCCATCGTAAGCCTATGGGAAAATAGTTCACACTCAAGGGACGCAACACTGTAACTGGTTGTCTGATTCGAGCCAAATTCGAACTAATCTCAGATATTATGCTTGTCCTTGTTTTCTAAAACTTTCAAGAAGATCAGATCGAAAACAGCTGAGAAAATGTGGAGACATCATTTTTTGCTTATATTTAAGCTCAAGGGCAGGTAACTCCAAAGCAGTTGGTCATGTGATGCTCAAATTTGAACACGACATAAACTGTATACCTCTCCTGGTTATCTTCAAGTTTGATAAAGATCAGGTCAGAAACGGCTGAGAAAAAATTGAGAAATTGTTTTTCCCAAGTCTATGGAGCATATTTGTTTTCATGGCAACCACAGTTCTGATCAAAACTGGTCCAAAACCTATTGTAGTCGATCCCCCAACCCAGTGATGCTGCATATAAAATTTGATCAAAATTGCTAGTTACTGAGATATTCAAGTTCAAAAGTTTGGTTGACGGATGGACGATGGACGGAAGACGGATGCCTACCTATACTATAAGCTCTGACACCTTGTGAGCCTTTGGCTCAGGTGAGCTAATAATGTATATCTCCGTAAACCCCATTTTTCTCTATATGAATTTGGGGTTTTATAGGGGAGTGTTACTTTCACAGACTTGTTCACGTGATGCATTAAGAGCCCTGCCTTCTCACAAAATTACAACGAAACTTTCAAACTGTACCTGTTGAGCAGTTTCTGCCTGTGCTATTATCTGTGCCAGGGTTTCGGCTCCATGTTTCTCTCCCTGATACATGATGATGTAAGATAACAATTTCTGTAGCCATTTACCTCTGGAAAAAGAGCAGTGTTCATAGGTTTATTTATTTGGAGTTTAACCCTTTTTTGTTTGTTTGTTTGTTTGATTTGAGGTTTAACGTCCCCGTCAACACTGTATAGGTCATTTTGGAGACGTTGCTTCCAATTTTGTGGGACTTTTACCCGACATTGAGATGAAATGACATCTTAAGCCCTGTCGCCCAATGAAACCAGTAGGGTTTATAAGCATGGACGGTACGACACGCACCACTTTGCCTAGGCAGGCTTAGATCCTCTAAGCAGTACACATTTGTGTTCGGTTTCAGCTCTGCCTGGAAGCATAATGCAGCCCATCTATTTCTTCAAACCCCGATGGGCGGGGGTCGTTAACCCTTTTTGTACCAAATGGAATCTTCCTCCTTGTATACAGTTTGTTTCCAAATATAGGGGTGTCAGGTTTTTTTTTCACCAAAATTTATTTGGAAAATGGCTTTAATTTTTGCAAACAGTGTAGGCCCTGATCAGATGCTGTGTTCTGCAGCATCTGATCTGGGCCTGCACTGTTTGCCAGGCCACCCGTTTTGGGGTTTCTGGTACTAAATGGGTTAACCTTTGTCCTGATGAATATTTAAATATGCCACACCCATTACTGATTATCAACCAATTAGATCACTTGATTCAAATTATTGCAACAAATTCATAAACTGAATGACAAACAATGTAGATCATGATCAGATGGCTTCTTCAGAAGCCATCTGATCTGGCTCTACGTTGTTTGAAAGGTAAGACAAATCCGGCCTCAGCAGGACATTGGTCAACACTATTTTAGCACAAATTCTAATAAAAATTTTACTGAACAGGCTAATTCATCATGACAAAAACAAATCTATTCAAATATATTGAAATTTTTACCACCAAACAATGAAAAGCTTCAATTAAAAATTCTGATATTTTTTACATGTCTGAACAAAACAGATTGTATGTAGTTGTTAGATTACTTGTAAGCTTGTTAGCGTTGATCAAGTGGGTCCTTTTTTTGATGTTGTTGTTTTTTCCCTTTTTAAAAACAAACTAGAAATGTGTCAATGCGTCACAGATGCCCCCTGCCCAGAGGCCCACCTCACCCCGAAAAAATCATATTACAATAACAGCTGTCATTGGGCAGCATAACTTGTCTGGAAAAGTGTCCTTGAGGTCACTGGCATAGGTTTGTGTATTGCCAATTAAACCGTTGAAAATAACTATCATCATACCAAATATGAACCCATTCTATCAAATGGTTTGGAAAATATGAGCTCTTAAAACTTCAACATTATCTATTCAACATCATTTCTATGTCTGCAACTATGACCTTAAGGTCATGGGGCAGGGGTGGGGTTGGAAAATATGAGCTATTAACATAATTAAATTTTAAATTTGAAAATTTCTATGTCCTTTACCTTGACCTTGAGGTCATGTGCAGTGGTGAGGGTACTGCTGAATATTACTTTGGACCTTTATCTATCAAAGCAATAAATATAAACAAAATCGATTGTACGGTTTTAAAAATATAACCTCTTAAAAAAAATTAACATTAAAAATTTCTAAATCTGTGACCTTGACCTTGAAGTCTTAGGCATTGGTGGGGGTATTGTCAAATAAACCTTAGGGCCTGTATCTATAATCATAACAAATATAAATCAAATCCATCGTACGGTTTGGAAAATACGAGCTCTTTGACAACTTTAAACATTAAACATTTTTGAGTCTGTGACCTTTACCTTAAGGTCAATGGGCATGGACAGGGGTATTGCTGAATAAATCTTTGGACCTACATCTATCATCATACCAAATATGAACCAAATCAATCGTAAAGATTCAGGTTCTACCTGGTACAAATATCTCAACCGGAGTTTTTAACATGAAAAATTTCTATGTCTGTGATCTTGACCTTGCGGTCATAGGTAAGAGTGGGGGTATTGCTGAATAAAACTTTGCACCTATATCTATCATCATACCAAATATGAACCAAATCCATCATATGCTTTGGAAGATATGAGCTCTTAACTGTCTAAGTCTGTGACCTTGAACCTTGAAGTCAATAACACATTCTGAAATTGCAAATACCAAGGACGTTTACGGAAATTACCAAAACCGGCTCGGCAATTTCCTTAATTTTTGGTGAAATCTGGCTGGACCGATTTGGATTCTTCAGTTTCTCTGCGCCTCATGGTATAAGAGATGTTTAAATTTATTACCATTATAAGTCTATGGGAGCTAATGAGCCCGGGACATGTACAGGTGTGTGGCCAATTTGAACCCCAGGGGCATAGTTGGCAGGATTTTTTAGGAAACCGCTGAACATTGCTACATACAAAACATCTTACTCTGGGTGTCATGGTTTCAAAGAAGAAGACATTTGAAGTTTCTTAAGCTATATAGCTTTATATAAGAAAATGACACCCTGGGACCAGTTGTTCAAAACAAACGACATCGTTAGTTAACGTATCATACTGCGGCCATTAAATATGGCAAATATGCTAAAATTTTTTCAGCAAAAATACCAAAATTTTCGATATTGTACTTGCTAGAAGAGTTAACAATATGAGCACTAACGAGCTCGTTAAGATAGCGATGCTTTGAACTACTGGCCCCTGGTGTGTGGTCAGTTTGGACCCAGGGGCTTGATTGGTGGCAGGATATATGCAGGGGACCACTAAACATTGGTACACACTATATATGTTAGCTCTACACCTCACGGTTTCAGAGAAGAAGATTTTTAAGTTTTTCCCATTATAAGTCGTCGATGGGAGCTATATGTTGCCATGGCAACCAGAATTCCAGTCCAACCTGCCCAAAAACCTTATGCAGCCTCCCCCCACCCCCCCCCCCCCCCCCACACACACACACACACCTGATAATGCTTCACATGGAATCTGATTAAGATTGGCCATCTGGTTTAAGAGATATGCTTGTTGGAAATTGTGTACAAACCATGACAGGTGAGCTAACAAGAATTTTGTCAAGGGCTATGTTGTGCCAGTGGGGGGCACAAAGTCACTGAACCATGAAATGTAACTCAAGGCCAAACATAGATGCTTGCATAAAGCTGCCATCCCTAGACATAAGTTTGTACCAAGTATCCTTTATGGAGCTCCTAGTTCTTGAGAAATCAACTTGAACTTTAGGGTAAATGTTAGAGCTAACACAACAGTTCAAGAAGTCAAAAAGACTGTACTATGTTGGTCAAGGCCAAATATGGACATAACGGTGGTCGTAATAATTCAGGAAGTCAACGAACTATAAATTGTAGGTCAAGGACAAATATTGGTGGTTGCATTATACTTAAAGCTCTTAAAGTGCTAGAGAAATGGACTGAAGTGAAAGCTAAAGTGGTCACAAATGTTAAATGCTTGATGAATGAAGAATCAGACAAAGTGACGGGCCAAGGTCAATTTTTTTTAAAGTAGGTCAAGGTCAATATTTTTGTATCAGTGGGAAGCCTTTGTCACAAGGAACCTACATGTGCATGCCAAATGGGCCCCGTCAAGCGATTTGGGTACTTATCCCCTATGCGAGCAGCGAAGGTTCAGGCGAGCCTGCGCATCCGCGCAGTCTCGCCAGAACCATCGCTGCTCGCTCATAGAAGCAGTGAATCAAGAGGAACCTTCAGACAGAAAGCCATATCCCTGGCCCCTCTGAATGGCTGGGCATGCGCAGTTAAAACTTGTCATGACGGAATGCTCGAAGACACAAATTCGCTTGGCGGGGCTCAAATATGAGTGCTCTATCTCAAATGGTTCAAAAGTTATGACCAATGCTAAAGTTGTTCAACCAACAAACGGACAGGGCAAAAACAATATGTTCCCGCTATCGCTACTGGGGACATAAAAAAAGGGAATGAAAGGTGTAGTTTTGAACTTCTATGGCAATAAATAGAGGATCTTATGTGAGTGTTCATATATTATTGAGTTTATTAAACGATTTGAGAAAAAGGGATAAAATGCGACGCTTTGCCGAGCATTTTATTCCTTTTCTTCGAGTTTAATAAAATGAGTAATACACGAGCATGAATGCAAGATTCTATTTATCATATGACATTTAAAACATATTAAATTCACTTTTTTGTACAAAATAAATGTGACATGGTCATTATTTTGCATATTTAATCCACTAGTGGATTAACATGGCGTTATTACATTCTCAGATGCAATGTCATATGATGATAATAGTAATAATAATAATAATAATTAGAGATTATCACATAGGATTTTGGTTATCGCCCGATGTATCAACCCGAGACCCCATTATCTGCCCGAAGGCTTTAGCCTGAGGGCAGATAATGGTCGAGGGTTGATACAGAGGGCGATAACCAAAATCCCATGTTATAATTTGTTTATCACATATACAGATCATATTCTTCATGTTCTTACTGTGTTTGACGTTCATAAATTGAAAAAAAAAAATGTGATAAAAAGCGTGATTCAAGCAAAAAAGCGTGTAACGTCACGCCTAACTATTCGCGTTACGTCATGTAATTGGCAACGTCACAATAACGTCATGAGTGGGCTGATAACCGCTGTCCGTTCAAAATACACTGTTTCCGGTTATCAGACCGGGCGGGCTGATAACCGGAAATGGAAACAAGCATTATCACACATGCAAAACATGGGTTATCGTGTTAAATATAGTACTGAATATGTGATAATCGACTTTATTTATAGAGGGTAACACATTTAGTATAAATACTTATCTTTCATGTGGCCCTCTTTTCCTGGGTAGGAACCAGTACTTAGCAATGTGGATAAAGTATCTTGCTCAAGGAAACAACAGGTGGCTCTTGCCACACAATTTAAACACAATTTAAAATCAGTATATAGTAAACAGAATCATACACTCATGGTGATCTAATATGACGTTTGTGAAATTTGCCTAAGGCTCTTTTCATAAATTTCAAATAAGTAAGAACCGCAAAATAAATCTATAACTCACTTTCTTTGTTCACTACGTAGCATATCTCTGGTCAGCTGTGGCAGTCTGGAGCTTAAAGCCCCCAGGTAGGGGATATCTACATGGTGACCGGTGTCGGAACGAGTTCGTCGGATCAAGAAGGTCTGGGTCTCATTTAGAATCTGGTCCTGTCAGAATCACAGAATGGGATCATGATACATAAAGATGTTTCATTTATCCTGTGACGGATGCTTCTATAACCTATTCTAATGCACTTGCATATGTATGTAACATCTGATTGGATAACGTCAAAAATTTGCAACAGCATATTCTACGAGTTTGGGTTTCCGACATCATCATGTACCATCACTATTCATTGGCTAACATTTGGTTTTAGGCAGCTCCCAAGGCTTTAAGCTTTGTGCAAAATAGTACACTTTTAAACAAAACACCCAAGTACATGTAAGTGCATTAGAATGGGGCAACTACATTAAAAAATTGTCATACAGGAAGGTTTTTTTGTTTGTTTGTTAGATTTGAAGTTTAACATCCCGGTCAACACTGTAAAGGTCATTTTGGAGAATTTGCATCCAATTTTGTGGGACTTTTACCTGACATTGAGATGAAATGACATCTCCAGCCCTGCTGCCCAATGAAACCAAAAGGGTTTATAAGCATGGACGGGCAGACTCGCACCGCATTGCCTGGACAGGCCTAGAACCTCGAAGCGGTTAAACAGTACTCATGTGCTGGTCGGTTTTAGCTCTGCGAGGTAGCATCATGCAACAATCTATTTCTTGAAGCCCCGATGGGCGGGGGCTGTATACAGGAAGGTAAATCATACGTTTTATGGTAGCAAATCCGTTTTATGGCTCCACTGATGCATCGCCATAAAACTATATTTCTGACCGTAAAACTGCCGACTGACCTCCCCATATGACAACCTTGCATACAGTCATACTCCTGCCAAGTATACTACTCAAAGTTTGATAGGGATCACTTTTTTAATGCAAAATATTTTTTGGATGAATTAATCAGCTGAATCCAAATTTGATACATAATGATAGAACACATATCCTTCACAAAACCTAGTGATTAATTTTGTCAACTGGTACTGCATTCACTCGTGACAACAGCAACCGTCTTGGCACCCCCAAAAGTTGCCGTAACACTAAGGGATTTGGACAACTGATTTTTCACAAATTTCCAAATTTGTTTAGACAAACGTGTCTAAAAAGTGTATGACGTCCACGGGCATCAATTACAGTACAACATCGCCTGCGCATGCTCGTAATCCGAGTCTGTATCCGGTTTTGTTGAATCAGCTTTCATTCTGCAACCAATGCATCTTTGAGCTCCTGTAAAGTCCCCGGATGGACAGGCCGGGCTGAAACAGCACGCTGAAGCATGCCCTGTGCATGCTCAATCGGATTTCAGTCCCGTGACCGAGTAGGCCAGTCCATACAAATGATTGTCTCACATTCCAGATAGGAATCAGTGACGTTGGCACGGTTGGGACGGGCATTATCGTCAATCAGAATAAAGTCCGGGCCGATAGCATCTGCATATGGTTTCACAAACTCATCAAGAATCTCGTTACAGTACCTCACTGCCATTAACATTCCGTTTTCAACGGCGTACAAGTCAGTTTTACTGTTCACGCTTATCCCAGCCCAAACCATGACTGACCCCTTTCCATAGCGATCATGCTCTGCCACATCCAAGTCATCGAATCGCTCTTCAGACATTCGCCACACTAATTGACATCTATAAGTGAAGTTTAGACAGAATCTGGACTCCTCAGTAAACAGTACTGGCGTCAAGTCACGCACTGTCCACCTGACGTGAGTTCTGGCAAAGTCCAACCGGTCTAGCACATGCTGCCTCGTCAACGGAACACGTACAGCAGGCCTCACGGCATTAAGTCCGAACTCGTGGAGCCCGTTTCTGACAGTTTGTGTAGAAATTCGTACTCCAGTTCCGTTCCTAAGCTCGTTATGCAAACGCGTAGCGTTCAGGAGCCGTTGACGTCGAGACTGAATCAACAAGAAACAGCCATGACGTTGAGTTGTAGCCCTTTCTCAACCTCGCCGTGTCTGTGTGAAGGATTTCCATTGGTAAGATGCCGACTCCACATCCGGGAAACCACGCTCTGAGACACATTCAGAATCCCAGCAACACGACGTTGAGAGAAGCCAGATTCCAACATTCTGACGCCACGAATCATTTCTTCGGGACTCAGACAGTTTCTTAATTGTCCTCTAGGCATTTTAGTGTTTCACAAACTCAAATGAAGTCCATTTTATGCTTGGTAAAGGAAAACTGACAAGTTTGATTGGTCTGTTTGAAAGCAGTGCTACGCAAGATTTTGGGGGTGCATGAATTCATTTACGAAGTGTGAGAAGTGTGCACTTTTATAAGTACTGAACTCCACATGAGTTTCTGTTTAAGATATTTACCAATATACCGAGTACAAATTCTGTCAAGAAATTTTAAATTTTCAGTACAAAATTTGGTACATAAAAAGTGATCCCTATCAAACTTTGAGTAGTATATATAGCAGGTGTCCATGTAAAAATCTAGGAATCTCCAGTTCTGTTTTCTTTAAAAAAATATTTTGAAAAATGGCTGTCATGTAATTTGCAGATCTGAATGAATATATTTTATCAAGCAATTTAATTGGCTGATAGTCAAAAATGGGTGTGGCAATATTTATTCATTCAGCAGGACAAAGGATAAGAATTGTTGAAACTTACAATTAAAAGGGAGCAAGTTTTCTGTATCTCAGGTAAGGGTAGTGTGGCATTCTCTTCCTTACTCTCTGTAAAGAAAAACACAGAATACTATAAGCATCTTACATGAGTGTGAGGGGTGGATGCAAAAACTCATCCTGAGGGTCACTGTCCGGCATCACGAGGCTTGCCCGAAGATCATTTCTGCCAAGTTTGGTCAGAATCTGTTCAGTGTTTAGGAAGAGTTGTTGTTTAAAGAAATTGTGAACTGACGGACATACGGATGGACGGCTTCGATTTCGGACGGTGACCAATCACAATAGCTCCCCCGTGCCTTCGGTTCAGGTGAGCTAACAAAAGTTGCAGACATTTGTTAGAATCCCCGACATTCATTTTTCATTACAATAACACATCTGTGTTATACAGTACATTCTTTATTTATCTCCAAAAAGGGTCATTTTTCAAATGAAAATTATGATATTTTTTCATATACCCCAAACATAGGTTGTGTGTGCTTGTTAGAACCACCCCACTGAGGCAGTTCCCACAACCTAAGTCTGGGAGCAGAAATAAGAAGTATAATACATACCCTTGGAAGCCCCTGTTTTCTCTGTATAAAGTGGGGTAAAAAGGGATGTCAATTTCATGGACTTGTTAACCTGGGCCCAGTTATTCAAAGCATCGTTAGCTTAACGAGCTCGTTAGTGACCAAATTCTTTATTGTTCTAGCAAGTACAATATCTAACACAATGGTAATTTTGCTGAAAAAAATGTGAGCAGCTTTTGCATCTGCAAAAGCTGCTCACATTTTTTCAGCAAAAATATTAGCATATTTGCAATATTAAATGATAAAAATTTTAACAATAGGTTAACTAACAATGTTGTTTGTTTTGAACAACTGGCCCCTAATGTTCTGATGGGTTGGCTCAAATGATATATAATCCTTATCCTGCTCAATAAATTTATTTTGCCGCACCCATTATGAGTATCAACCAATCAAATAACTTGATACAATGTATTCATTCATTTCACAAACAGAACTTGAGCTGTCAGAAGATCTGACTTTAGCCCCACTGCAGCACTTTAAGAGGAGAAAGACCCACAGTATCTAAATATTTTGAATTCATGCTTAGATCTTTACCAGGTACATCACTGTAGGACATGGTAACATCGCCTAACTCCATGAGTTATGGGCCCTTGGCCACTGTTCGGCCATTACAGCTTCCTTAATTTAGAGACCAAGTGTGGTACAAGTTTCATTGAGGTAGGACCACAAACATCAAAGTTATTGAACAAAATGTATTTTAATTTTATTTGAAATTCTACTAAGGGACATAACTCCAAGTGTTATGGACCCTTGGAACCTATTCTAGTATACACAAAACAGCTGGCCATTATCTATGTTTATACAAACATTCAGCTGTCAGCCTCGATAGCGCAGTGGTTAGCGCGTTCGACTCATGATCGAGAGGTTGTGCGTTCGAATCCGGCCACCGGTACCGAGGTGTGTCCTTGGGCAAGACACGTAATGACACTGCCCCACTCCACCCAGGTGTAAATGGGTAGCAGTGGTGTAAAAGCCACTGCCTCTCTCTCTCGCGCGCGTGAAAACACCCGGAATGAGTGTTCGAGAGCGATTCAATAAGCTTGAAGCTTTCATCGCAATCGAACTAAAATAAATTAGTATAAACTAAACATTCAGCTTTCTAGCTTTTATAGTTCCTGAGGTATCTAATATGAAAGTTTTCAAGAATGGCACAATTTGAAAACCTATCAAGGGACATAATTCAATGAGTTATGGACCCTTGACCCCTATTCTGGTATACAAAATACATCCAGTGATTGTCCAAGGTTATACGAAGTTTAAGCTTCCAAGCTTTCATAGTTTACAAAACTTTTCAAGACTGGCAAAAACTGAAAACCTACTAGTTCCTAAGGTTTCAAGTTTGTATCTTTTATGGTCTTGGAGGAGTTAACTGGTTAGACGGATGGATGGCGAAGACAATTACATTCTTCGATAAGCGTGGGATAATGAAGAAAATTATCCTTGGATTATCTTCATTACTCCTCTTTTTCTGGAACTAAATGACTTGATATACACTTGATATGATATTTGTTATACACTTGACATGTGTCTTGATTTACACTTGATATGAGACTTCATATATACTTGAAATGTGTCTTCATATACACTTGATAATAGAATTGATATACACTTGACATGTGCAGATTGATCATGAAATCTTTTCTACAGTCATTCTTTCCCTTCAACTTATTCAAGAAGGGCAGTAACTCCAAGAGCTATGTGCCCTTGGTCACTTTTTCTGCTATTACACCTTCCTTACTGAAGAGACACAGTGTAGTACAAGTTTCATTGAAGTAGGATCACAAACATAAAAGTTGTTAAGCAAAATGCATTTTAAAACTTGAAAACCTATCAATGGACTTAACTCTAAGAGTTATGTGCCCTTGATCACTATTCTGCTGCTACACCTTCCCTACCTTAGAGACCAAGTGTAGTATAAGTTTCATTGAAGTAGGACCACAAACAAAAATTATTAAGCAAAATGCACTTTGTCTTTAATTTTGCAGTCACAGAATGAGGGATTGATGGAAAGACGGAATAACGGAGTCGCAGAATCACGTAGGGTTGTGGCAAATCCAGTAAAGCCCCACTTTTTCAAAGCATGGTTTTAATGACAGAGTAGATACTGATTAGATGGCTTCTTCAGAAGTGTGTTTGATAAATGCACTGGTTGATTACGACCTTGTATGCACCGTCGTTAAGGTTGACATCACAGCATGTGACTTGACGTCACTAAACATTCCTGTATTGTCATCACAATACGGCGGACGTTGGTAATCGAAGTGACTGCAGCGTTAAAAATCAGAAATGGAAGGTATGCAAGAAAAAGAATCCATTATGGGTGTGAGGGCGGATAGAAAAATCCGTCCCTCGGGATCACTGTCCAACATCACTCGGCTGTCCCTCGGGACGGACTTTTTCCATCCTCTCCTCACACCCATATAAGATTCTTATATTATTTCCATGTTTTGCCCAGGAAACAAAATCAACTTACCATTAGTAACTGTAGCATTATACATTAGGAAATCCAAGCACTTATCAGCACCAATGTCAGACTGCATCACCAAGTGTACCACCAATGTCATCATACTACAAGGTAAAACAAGAACTGTCAGAAGACAATAAATGGCCCCCGCTGATTGGGGCTTGAAGAAATAGATGGGCTGCATGATGCTTCACCGACCGCACACGGGTACTGATAAACTGCTTAGAGGATCTAAGCCTGCCCAGGCAAAGTGGTGCTTTTTCGAACGTCCATGCTTATAAACCCTACTGGTTTCATTGGGCAACAGGGCTTGAGATGTCATTTCATCACAATGTCCGGTAATAGACCCACAAAATTGGAAGCAACGTCTCCAAAATGACCTATACAGTGTTGACGGGGACGTTAAACCTCAAATCAAACAAACAAACTAACAGAAGACAACAGAGTTTTGATTTGTTTTGGAGTTTAGACACAAGTCAACACTATTTAGGTTATATTGAGCTGGTCAGTTTACCAGGCCTCATACATGACGTCACAGGGACAAGGAAGTGTGACTATAAATAACCATTACCCAGATTTCAAACATGGTCAGTGATAGTCACAAACAATCCATAAATATAGATGATTTATGCTGGTCTTTATTTAGTACAGATGAATTGCTACTTATTTGCTTTCGAACGGACATGATAACAACTTGGTTCAGTTGGATAAAACCAACACGGTTGTTAGTAAATATATCATTAAAACTTAAATCATTTTAAATATAGACTAGAAATGCGTCCATAGGACACGGATGCCCCCGCCCGAAAATATGTCTATGTTCGTATTCATCCATAGAAAGTTATTGACAGTGTTTAAGTTTTGGACCCTTTTTATGCCATTTGACCTCCAAGTATGACCTTGGAGGTACGGATCTGGGTTTGCATGTGACACATTGTCTCATGATGGTTAACATTTCTTCAAAATAATTTCAAAATCCATCCAAAAATAAGTAAGTTATTGGCTGCGTTTAAGTTTCGGACCCTTTTTTTTTTTAACTTTGACCTCCAAGTATGACCTTGACCTTGGAGGTACGGACCTGGATTTTGCATGTGACACATCAACTGATGATGGCTAACATTTCTACAAAGTAATTTCAAAATCCATCCAGAAATAAGAAAGTTATTGACTGCCTTTAAGGTTCGGACCCTTTTTTTGATCTTTGACCTCCAAGTATGACCTTGACCTTGGAGGTGCGTACCTGGGTTTTGCATGTGACACATCGACTCATAATGGTTAACATTTCTCAAAAGTAATTTCAAAATCCATCCAGAAATAAGAAAGTTATTGACTGCGTTTAAGTTTCGGACCCTTTTCTTGACCTTTGACCTCCAAGTATGACCTTGATCTTGAAGGTACGTACCTGGGTTTTGCATGTGACACTTCGTCTCATGATGGTTAACATTTCTGCCGAGTAATTCTAAAATCCATCAAGAAATAAGGAAGTTATTGACTGCGTTTAAGTTTCGGATGCACGGACGGACGGACACACGGACGAACAGGGGCAACGCTATATGCCCTTCGAATGGCGGGGGCATAAAAATATGCTAAAATTTTTCATAAAAAAATATGAGTAGATTTTGCATTTGCCAATTTGTCGTCTGATCTGGGCCTGCACTGTTTGCCAGGGTACCCCTTTTGGTGTTTCCGGTATAAAATGGGTTAACCAATCTCATATTCTAATACAATTGTGAATGAAATGTGACATCTCATTGATTAATGTCAAAAACTTGCAATGGTACACTCTGAAACCCCACATCATCACTTAACCCTAATCCCGCTGACCACGACAACCCCTACCTTTGCAAACAGTGTTCATCCGGATCAGATGCCCTCCCCTTTAGAGGGGGAACATAACGCAGTCAGTTAACTCTAAAGATGCCAAGAAAACTGCATCTGAAAATGTCTTCTGCTTATGATGTCTGCTGCACCTTCTTGCAAACATTTCAAATATATTTTTGCTTTTGCATACGAGCAAACAGTTTGGGACCTCATCAGACTGTTCCTCTTTAGACCAATCGGAGCAGTCTGATCTGGATCCACACTGTTTGCAACAATTTCTGAAGTAACCAACAGACAACAAAGCAGACAACAATTGTTGTGATTGGCATCTGCTGGGTTAATCTTTAGGCCGATCGGAGCAGTCTGATCTGGGTCCACACTGTTTGCAACAATTTCTGAAGTAACCAATAGACAATAAAGCAGACAACAATTGTTGTGATTGGCATCTGCTGGGTTAATCTTTAGGCCGATCGGAGCAGTCTGATCTGGGTCCACACTGTTTGCAACAATTTCTGAAGTAACCAATAGACAAGAAAGCAGACAACAATTGTTGTGATTGGCATCTGCTGGGTTAATCTTTAGGCCGATCGGAGCAGTCTGATCTGGGTCCACACTGTTTGCAACAATTTCTGAAGTAACCAATAGACAAGAAAGCAGACACCAATTGTTGTGACTGGCATCTGCTGGGTTAATCTTTATGCCAATTGGAGCAGTCTGATCTGGGTCCACATTGTTTGCAACAATTTCTAAAATAACCAGCAGACAAGAAAGCCGACAACAATTGTTGTGATTGGCATCTGCAGGGTTAATCTATAGGCCAATCAGAGTAGTCTGATCTGGGTCCACACTGTTTGCAACAATTTTTAAAGTAACCAACAGACAACAAAGCAGACAACAATTGTGGTGACTGGCATCTGCAGGGTTAATCTTTAGGCCAATCAGAAGTGTGTTTCTTTCGCAGATTTGTTAACCCATTTAGTACCGGAAACCCCAAAACAGGTACCAGGTCAAACAGTGAAGGCCCAGATCAGACGCCGCAGAACGTGGCATCTGATCAGGGCCTCCACTATTTGTGAAAAGCCAAGCCATTTTCCAAATACATTTTGAAGAAGAAACAACCCGATACCCCTAAATTTTGAAATGACTCCTTATGTATATATTAGAAGGAAGATTCCATTTGGTACAAAAAGGGTTAATAACTAGAATTTATTTTTCTACAAAAACACAGATGTCTCCCCCGTTTTCAACCTCTAAGTATGACCTTGACATTGGAGGTATTGAGCTGGGTCTTGTGTGCAACACATCATCTAATGAAGATGTACATTTCTGCAAAGTAACTTTAAAAATGTTCATAGAGAAATAAAAAAGTTATTGGCCATACACAAAAAGCCCTTTTTTACCTTTGACCTCTAAGTATGGCCGACCTTTGGGGTACAACACATCGTCTCATGATGGTTAACATTTCTGCCAAGTAATTTCATAATCCATCCAAGAATAAGGAAGTTACTGACTGTCCCCTTTTTTACCTTTGACCTCTAGGTATGACCTTGACATTTGAGGTATGGACCTTGGTCTTGCACATGACTCATGGTCTAATGACGGTGAACATTTCTGCATGGTTACTTTATAAAGTCCATCCAGAAATAAACAAGAGGGCCATGATGGCCCTGGATCGCTCACCTGATCCATAGTGTAACAAGTGGCCCCAGGGCTTTAATGTGCATAATGTTGAGGGAGGTCTTAAAGGTGAAGCTTCATACCAAACATCAACAAAGGCTATAATTTGAACAATCTTGGCAAAGGTCCACAAGATGAAGCTACACATCAAATATCAAAGACCTGGGCCAAGCGGTTTCAGGGAAGATTTTTGAAAGATTTTGCCTATATAAGCCTATATAAGCCTATGTAAAACCAAAGTGCCCCAGGACGGGGGCATTTTTTGCCCCAGCACTATAATTTGAACAATCTTGGTAGGGGTCCACTAGATGAATCTTCATACCAAATATCAAAGAGCTGGGCCTTGTGGTTTCAGAGAAGAAGATTTTTAAAGATTTTCCCTATACAAGCCAATGTAAAACCAAAGGGCCCCGTGGCTGGGGCATTTTTTGTCCCAGCACTATAATTTGAACAATCTTGGTATGGGTCAACTAGATGAAGCTTCATACCAAATATCAAAGTCCTGGGCCTTGTGGTTTCAGAGAAGAAGATTTTTAAAGATTTTCCCTATATAAGCCTATGTAAAACCAAAGGGCCCCTGGGCGGGGGCATTTTTGGCCCCAGCACTAGCATTTGAACAATCTTGGTAAGGGTCCACTAGATGAAGCTTCATACCAAATATCAAAGACCTGAGCCTTGTGGTTTCAGAGAAGAAGATTTTTAAAGATTTTCCCTATATAAGCCAATGTAAAACCAAAGGGCCCCGTGGCGGGGGCATTTTTTGTCCCAGCACTAAAATTTGAACAATCTTGGTAGGGGTCAACTAGATGAAGCTTCATACCAAATATCAAAGTCCTGGGCCTTGTGGTTTCAGAGAAGAAGATTTTTAAAGATTTTCCCTATATAAGCCTATGTAAAACCAAAGGGCCCCGGGGCGGGGGCATTTTTGGCCCCAGCACTATCATTTGAACAATCTTGGTAAGGGTCCACTAGATGAAGATTCATACCAAATATCAAAGACCTGAGCCTTGTGGTTTCAGAGAAGAAGATTTTTAAATATTTTCCCTATATAAGCCAATGTAAAACCAAAGGGCCCCGTGGCGGGGGCATTTTTTGTCCCAGCACTAAAATTTGAACAATCTTGGTAGGGGTCCACTAGATGAAGCTTCATACCAAATATCAAAGTCCTGGGCCTTGTGGTTTCAGAGAAGAAGATTTTTAAAGATTTTCCCTATATAAGCCTATGTAAAACCAAAGGGACCCGGGGGCGGGGGCATTTTTGGCCCCAGCACTATAATTTGAAACAATCTTGGTAGGGGTCCACTAGATGAAGCTTCATACCAAATATCAAAGTCCTGGGCCTTGTGGTTTCAGAGAAGAAGATTTTTAATGATTTTCCCTATATAAACCTATGTCAAACCAAAGGGCCCCGGGGAAGGGGCATTTTTGGCCCAAACACTATAATTTAAACAATCTTGGTAGGGGTCCACTAGATGAAGCTTCATACCAAATATCAAAGACCTGAGTCTTGTGGTTTCAGAGAAGATTTTTAAAGATTTTCCCTATATAAGCCAATGTAAAACCAAAGGGCCCCGTGGCGGGGGCATTTTTTGTCCCAGCACTAAAATTTGAACAATCTTGGTAGGGGTCAACTAGATGAAGCTTCATACCAAATATCAAAGTCCTGGGCCTTGTGGTTTCAGAGAAGAAGATTTTTAAAGATTTTCCCTATATAAGTCTATGTAAAACCAAAGGGCCCCGGGGCGGGGGCATTTTTGGCCCCAGCACTATAATTTGAACAATCTTGGTAGGGGTCCACTAGATGAAGCTTCATACCAAATATCAAAGACCTGGGCCTAGTGGTTTCAGAGAAGAAGATTTTTAAAGATTTTCCCTATATAAGCCAATGTAAAACCAAAGGGCCCCGTGGCGGGGGCATTTTTTGTCCCAGCACTATAATTTGAACAATCTTGGAAGGGGTCCACTAGATGAAGCTTCATACCAAATATCAAAGTCCTGGGCCTTGTTGTTTCAGAGAAGAAGATTTTTAAAGATTTTCCCTATATAAGCCAATGTAAAACCAAAGGGCCCCGTGGCGGGGGCATTTTTTGTCCCAGCACTATAATTTGAACAATCTTGGAAGGGGTCCACTAGATGAAGCTTCATACCAAATATCAAAGTCCTGGGCCTTGTTGTTTCAGAGAAGAAGATTTTTAAAGATTTTCCCTATATAAGCCAATGTAAAACCAAAGGGCCCCGGGGCGGGGGCATTTTTGGCCCCAGCACTATAATTTGAACAATCTTGGTAGGGGTCCACTAGATGAAGCTTCATACCAAATATCAAAGACCTGGGCCTTGTGGTTTCAGAGAAGAAGATTTTTAAAGATTTTCCCTATATAAGCCTATGTAAAACCAAAGGGCCCCAGGGCGGGGGCATTTTTGGACCAAGCACTATAATTTGAACAATCTTGGTAGGGGTCCACTAGATGAAGCTTCATACAAAATATCAAAGACCTGGGCCTTGTGGTTTCAGAGAAGAAAATTTTTTAAGTTTTTGGTGAAAAAAATCTGTTTTTGGCTCCTGTAACCTAGATGTGCAACGGACCGGAACCATTTGAACAACTTTGAAAGGGGACCACCTAAGGATCATTTATGTGAAGTTTGGTCAAAATCCGATCAGTGGTTTAGGAGGAGATGTCGTTTAAAGAAATTGTTTACGCACGGACGCACGGACAGACGCACGACGGACGACGGACAAAAAGTGATCCCAAAAGCTCACCTCGTCACTACGTGACGGTGAGCTAAAAAAGTTATTGACTGGACACAAAATAAAAACAAAAACTTTTTTTACCTCTGACCTCATAGTATGACCTTGATCTTGCAGATACCGACCAGGGTCTAGTGTGCACCACATCGTCTCAGGATGGTTACCATTTCTGCCAAGTAATTTCACAATCAGTCCAGGAATAAGAAAGTTATTGACTGAACACTAAAAAAGGCCCCTTTTTGTTCTTTGACCTCTTAGTTCGACCTTGATATTGAGGTACCAACTTGGGTTATGCATGCAACACATCGTCTCATGGTGGTTAACATTTCTGCCTAGTAATTTCAAAATCCATCTAAAAATAAGAAAGTTATTGACAGAACACAAAAAAGGCCCATTTTTTTACCTTTAACCTCTATGTATGACCTTGACCTTTCAGGTACCAAACTGGGTCATGCGTGCAACAAATCATCTCATGGTGGTTAACATTTCTGCCAAGCAATTTCAAAATCCATCTAAAATAAGAAAGTTATTGACCAAACACGAAAAAAGGCCCCTTTTTTGACCTGTGACCTCTATGTATGACATTGACATTTGAGGTACCAAACTGAATCATGCATGCAACACATCGTCTCATGAAAGTTAACATTTTTGCCGAGTAACTTCAAATTCTATATAAAAATTAAGTTATTGGCAAAACCCGAAAAAAAAATCCTTTTTTATACCTTTGACCTCTAAGTATGACCTTGACCTTTGAGGTACCAACCTGGGTCATGCACGCAACACATTGTCTTATATTGGCTAAAATAAGAAAGTTATTGACCAAACACGAAAAAAAGGCCCCTTTTTTGACCTCTGACCTCTGAGTATGACCTTGACCTTTGTGGTGCCGACCTGCCTTTTGTGCACCACACATCGTCTCATGGTTGTTAATATTTCTGCCAAGTAATTTTAAAATCCATCAGAAAATAAGAAAGTTATTGACCGGACACGATTTGCCCATAGATATATACATACCGACAAACTTCCAAAGGAGATAATTCAAAAAGTATAAATGCGAGAGTTATAGTTCTTGCGCACTGCAATGCTGATTAATATTTATATGAAGTTTTGTGACGATAGCTCGAACGGTTTTCAAGTTAAAGAGCGGACACGAATGTGTGACAGACGGACAGACAGACAGACTGACAGACAGACCCCCGGGGGGAAAAACAATATGTCTCTCCGAAAAAAATTTTTTCGGGGGAGACATAATTACATATGAGATTACCTGTCAAACTCGTGAGGATTGGACTGCATCCACGGCAAAAACTGTATGTGTAGCTTGTTTAGCACTGGGGCAGTCACTAAAAACAAACAACAAGAGGGCCATGATGGCCCTGGATCGCTCACCTGATCCATAGAGCAACAAGTGGGCCCCGGGGAGGGCCATTATTGACCCCAGGGCTATAATGTGCATAATGTGAGGGAGGTCTAAAAATGTGAAGCTTCATACCAAATATCAACAAAGGCTATAATGTGAACAATCTTGGCAAAGGTCCACTAGATGAAGCTACACACCAAATATCAACGACCTGGGCCTTGCGGTTTCAGATAAGAAGATATTCCCTATATAAGCCTATGTATAAGCAAATGGCTCTTCATAGGGGTCCACTAGATGAAGCTTCATACCAAATATCAAAGAATTTGGGCCTTGCAGTTTCAGAGAAGAAGATTTTTAAAGATTTTCCCTACATAAACCTATGTAAAACCAAAGGGCCCCGGGGCGGGGACATTTTTGGCCCCAGCACTATAATTTGAACAATCTTGGTAGGGTCCCACTAGATGAAGCTTCATACCAAATATCAAAGACCTGGGCCTTGAGGTTTCAGAGAAGAAAATTTTTAAAGTTTTTTTCACTGTATAAGCCTATGTAAAACCAAAGGGCCCCGGGGCGGGGGCATTTTTGACCCCAGCATTATAATTTGAACAATCTTGGTCGGGGTCCACTAGTCGAAGCTTCATTCCAAATATCAAAGACCTGGGCCTTGCGGTTTCAGAGAAGAAGATTTTTAAAGATTTTCCCTGTATAAGCCCATGTAAAACCAAAGGGCCTCGGGGTGGGGGCATTTTTGGCCCCAGCACTATAATTTGAACAATCTTGGTAGGGGTCCACTAGATGAAGCTTCATACCAAATATCAAAGACCTGGGCCTTGGGGTTTCGGAGAAGAAAATTTTTAAAGATTTTCCCTGTATAATCCTATGTAAAACCAAAAGGCCCTGGGGCGGGGGCATTTTTGGCCCCACCACTATAATTTGAACAATCTAGGTAGGGGTCCACTAGATGAAGCTTCATACCAAATATCAAAGACCTGGGCCTTGCGGTTTCAGAAAAGAAGAATTTTAAAGATTTTCCCCATATAATCCAATGTAAAACCAAAGGGCCCCGGGGCGGGGGCATTTTTGGCCCCAGCACTATAATTTGAACAATCTTGTAAGAGGTCCACTAGATGAAGCTTCATACCAAATATCAAAGACCTGGGCCTTGTGGTTTCAGAGAAGAAGATTTTTTAAGTTTTCATTTAAAAAATCTATTTTTGGCCCCTGTGACCTTGATGTGCAGCAGACCAGAACCATTTGAACAACATTGAAAGGGGTCCACCTAAGGATCATTCCTGTAAAGTTTGGTCAAAATCCGATCAGTGGTTTAGGAGGAGATGTTATTTAAAGAAATTGTTTACGCACGGATGACAGACAAAAAGTGATCCTAATATAAAACACAAGAGGGCCATGATGGCCCTGGATCGCTCACCTGATCCATAGAGTAACAAGTGGGACCCAGGGAGGGCCATTATTAACCACAGGGCTATAATGTGCATAATGTTCAGAGACGTCTTAAAAGGTGAAGCTTCATACCAAATATCAACAAAGGCTATAATTTGAACAATCTTGGCAAATGTCCACTAGATATGCTACATACCAAATATCAAAGACCTGGGCCTAACAGCTTCAGAGAAGAAGATTTTTATTAAAGATATTCCCTACATAAGCCTATAAAAAACCAAATGGCTCTGGGGCGGGGGCATTTTTGGCCTCAGGGCTATAATTTTAAGCATCTTGATAGAGGTCCACTAGAGGAAGCTTCACACCAAATTTCAAAGACCATGGCCTTGCTGTTTCAGAAGAAGATTTTTAAGGAATATCTCTATATAAGTCTATGTAAAACCAAAGGGCCCCAGGTCGGGGGCAGTTTTGGCCCTAGCACTACAATTTGAACAATCTTGGTAGGGGTCCACTAGATGAAGCTTCATACCAAATAGCAAAGACCTGGCCCTTGGGGTTTCCGAGAAGAAGATTTTTAAAGATTTTCCCCATATAAGCCCATGTAAAACCATAGGGCCCCGGGGCGGTGGCATTTTTAGCCCAAGCACTATAATTTGAACAATCTTGGTAGGAGTCCACTAGATGAAGCTTCATACCAAATAGCAAAGACCTGGGCCTTGCGGTTTCAGAGAAGAAGATTTTTAAAGATTTTCCCTATATAAGCCCATTTAAAACCAAAGGGCCCCTGAGTGGGAGGGGGGGGGGGGGGAGAAAGAAGGACCATGGCCTTGTGGGATGAAGCTTCATTCCAAATATCAAAGACATGGGCCTTACGGTTTCAGAGAAGAAATTTTTTAAAGATTTTCCCTATATAAGCCCATGTAAAACCAAAGGGCCTCAGAGCGGGGGCATATTTGACCCCAGCACTATAATTTGAACAATCTTGGTAGGGGTCCCCTAGATGAAGCTCCATACCAAATATCAAAGACCTAGGCCTTACGGTTTCAGAGAAGAAGATTTTTAAAGCTTTTCCCTATATAAGCCCATGTAAAACCAAAGGGCCCTGTGGCGGGGGCATTTTTTGTCCCAGCACTATAATTTGAACAATCTTGGTAGGGGTCCACTAGATGAAGCTTCATACCAAATATCAAAGACCTGGCTCTTGCGGTTTCAGAAAAGAAGATTTTTAAAGATTTTCCCTATATAAGCCCATGTAAAACCAAAGGGCCCCGGAGGGGGGGGCATTTTTGGCCCCAGCACTATAATTTGAACAATCTTGGTAGGGGTCCACTAGATGAAGCTTCATACCAAATATCAAAGACCTGGGCCTTTAGGTTTCAGTGAAGAAGATTTTTAAAGATTTTCCCTATATAAGCCCATGTAAAACCAAAGGGCCCCGGAGCGGGGGCATTTTTGGCCCCAGCACTATAATTTGAACAATCTTGGTCGGGGTCCACCAGATGAAGCTTCATACCAAATATCAAAGACCTGGGCCTTGTGGTTTCAGAGAAGAAGATTTTTTAAGTTTTTGGTGAAAAAATCTATTTTTGTCTCCTGTGACCTATATGTGCAACGGACAGGAACCATTTGAACAACTTTGAAAGGGGACCACCTAAGGATCATTCCTGTGAAGTTTGGTCAAAATCCCATCAGTGGTTTAGGAGGAGATGTTGTTTGAAGAAATTGTTTACGCACGGATGACAGACAAAAAGTGATCCTAATATTGATCACAAGAGGGCCATGATGGCCCTGGATCGCTCACCTGATCCATAGTGTAACAAGTGTGCCCCAGAGAGGGCCATTTTTGGCCCCAGGGCTTTAATGTGCATAATGTTGAGGGAGGTCTTAAAGGTGAAGCTTCATACCAAACATCAACAAAGGCTATAATTTGAACAATCTTGGCAAAGGTCCACTAGATTAAGCTACACATCAAATTTCAATGACCTGGGCTTGGCGGTTTCAGAGAAGAAGATTTTTAAAGATTTTGCCTATATAAGCCTATGTAAAACCAAAGGGCCCTGGGACAGGGGCATTTTTTGCCCCAGCACTATAATTTGAACAATCTTGGTAGGGGTCCACTAGATGAAGCTTCATACCAAATATCAAAGTCCTGGGCCTTGTGGTTTCAGAGAAGAAGATTTTTAAAGATTTTCCCTATAAAAGCCTATGTAAAATCAAAGGGCCCCGGGGCGGGGGCATTTTTGGCCCCAGCACTATAATTTGAACAATCTTGGTAGGGGTCCACTAGATGAAGCTTCATACCAAATTTCAAAGACCTGGGCCTTGTGGTTTCAGAGAAGAAGATTTTTAAAGATTTTCCCTATATAAGCCAATGTAAAACCAAAGGGCCCCGTGGTGGGGGCATTTTTTGTCCCAGCACTAAAATTTGAAGGGGTCCACTAGATGAAGCTTCATACCAAATATCAAAGTCCTGCATGGGCCTTGTGGTTTCAGAGAAGAAGATTTTTAAAGATTTTCCCTATATAAGCCAATGTAAAACCAAAGGGCCCCGTGGCGGGGGCATTATTTGTCCCAGCACTATAATTTGAACAATCTTGGTAGGGGTCCACTAGATGAAGCTTCATACCAAATATCAAAGACCTGGGCCTTGTGATTTCAGAGAAGAAGATTTTAAAAGATTTTCCCTATATAAGCCTATGTAAAACCAAAGGGCCCCGGGGCGGGGGCATTTTTGGCCCCAGCACTATAATTTGAACAATCTTGGTAGGGGTCCACTAGATGAAGCTTCTTACCAAATATAAAACACCTGGGCCCTATTGTTTCAGAGAAGAAGATTTTTAAAGATTTTCCCTATATAAGCCAATGTAAAACCAAAGGGCCCCGAAGCGGGGGCATTTTTTGTCCCAGCACTAAAATTTGAAAAATCTTGGTAGGGGTCCACTAGATGAAGCTTCATACCAAATATCAAAGTCCTGGGCCTTGTGGTTTCAGAGAAGAAAATTTTTAAAGATTTTCCCTATATAAGCCTATGTAAAACCAAAGGGCCCCGGGGCGGGGGCATTTTTGGCCCCAGCACTATAATTTGAACAATCTTGGTAGGGGTCCACTAGATGAAGCTTCATACCAAATATCAAAGACCCGGGCCTTGTGGTTTCAGAGAAGAAGATTTTTAAAGATTTTCCCTATATAAGCCTATGTAAAACCAAAGGGCCCCGGGGCGGGGGCATTTCTTGTCCCAGCACTATAATTTGAACAATCTTGGTAGGGGTCCATTAGATGAAGCTTCATACCAAATATCAAAGTCCTGGGCCTTGTGGTTTCAGAGAAGAAGATTTTTAAAGATTTTCCCTATATAACCCTATGTAAAACCAAAGGGCCCCGGGGCGGGGGCATTTTTGGCCCCAGCACTATAATTTGAACAATCTTGGTAGGGGTCCACTAGATGAAGCTTCATACCAAATATCAAAGTCCTGGGCCTTGTGGTTTCAGAGAAGAAGATTTTTAAAGATTTTCCCTATATAAGCCTATGTCAAACCAAAGGTCCCCGGGGCGGGGGTATTTTTGGCCCCAGCACTATAATTTGAACAATCTTGGTAGGGATCCACTAGATGAAGCTTCATACCAAATATCAAAGAACTGGGCCTTGTGGTTTCAGAGAAGAAGATTTTTAAAGATTTTCCCTATATAAGCCCATGTAAAACCAAAGGGCCCCGGGGCGGGGGCATTTTTGGCCCCAGCACTATAATTTTAACAATCTTGGTAGGGGTCCACTAGATGATGCTTCATACCAAATATCAAAGACCTGGGCCTTGTGGTTTCAGAGAAGAAGATTTTTTAAGTTTTTGGTGAAAAAAATCTATTTTTGGCTCCTGTGACCTAGATGTGCAACGGACCGGAACCATTTGAACAACTTTGAAAGGGGACCACCTAAGGATCATTCCTGTGAAGTTTGGTCAAAATCCGATCAGTGGTTTAGGAGGAGATGTCGTTTAAAGAAATTGTTTACGCACGGACGGACGGACGCACGGACGCACGACGGACAAAAAGTGATCCCAAAAGCTCACCTTGTCACTACGTGACGGTGAGCTAAAAAAGGACAGAAAATCATTTCAACTTTCGCATGCAAAAAGATGAGCAGCCCATCTGTTTGCATCATGTCCCGAACCTTAACCCATTGATCACAACTAAACCAGACATCATTTTCAAATATTGTATTTTTAAGAGAAAATCAGGCTTGACATTTCATGTGAATGATCCATCAGGAAGATGATTCACATGAAATACCAAGCCTTATTTTCTAGGCAATAGGATAACACATGCGTGCGATATAGTGCATTTTTTCACATCTCCAAAATAGCTACTTTTCGGGATATAGTTTTTAATTATACTGCAAACATAGACTGTGGTCACTCGTTAGAACTGCTCATTGAGGCAGTTCTAATGAGTACCCAAAACCTATGTCTTGGAGCAGAAATAAGAAATATAATGTATATACTCCAGTATTCCCAAGTTTTCTCTATACATGTATATAGTGGGGTTAAGGGGTGTTCATTTCATGAACTTGTTCACATGATGGACAAATGAGAAAAGAACATTTCAATGTCATCTGCTATGTAATTGACTTTGATGCTTTTCAGGGTTTGAAAGTCACACAATTCAAAGTGCTCAGACAGGAACAGGTTTGAGCTGATTTAACTTTGGAAAAATGATGTATTTACCATATGTATACAGGCAGCTAGGCCTGAGCAAACAGTGTAAACCCATATGAGATGCCACAGAATGGTGCATCTCATCACGGATTACACTGTTTGATGACTGCCTTGGTAGCTCAGTTGGATGCCCATCTGACTGGTGATCAGGAGGACGCGGGTTCAGGGTTGGCAACATTCTTGCGTGGGGATTGATCATGAAATCTTTTCTATGGTCATTCTCTCCCTTCCGCTGATTCAAGAAGGGAAGCTGTCAGTTTCTGGCGAAAGAATGTGCACTGTACTGGTTAACCACTTACGTATAAGCCTGCCCGGGAAAAGTGTGACTAGTTGAACTGACCGGCTCAAAAATGACCTAAAATAGTGTTGACTGGGCCGTTAAACTCCAATACAAACAAACAATGTTTGCTAGTCATCCAGTTAGTTTAGATACAACACTGGGTAGTCAATTGTTTGTGTTCAAGTTTTAGTATAAGTAAGGTAAGGAGTCAAGATGTCCAACTTTTTAGGTTAAATACACTATCTCACGGCCCTCGCCCATTGGGGCTTGAAAAACTAGAGAAAGCGACCAGTGGGTCATGTATACCCCCGGCCAGTGCCATACTCTGAAAATCTTTTGAGCTTGTATGTAATATGAATGAAGATGTCAAGAAGCTATAAGAATCTATAAATGTGCTTGTAAAAGCTAAATCAAACATAAAATTTCTAAATGGACCAAGGGAGTGGGGGCATCAAAGTCATAAGAGGTACCTTGGCATACAGTGCAGGCCCAGATCAGACGCCACAGAATGCGGCATCTGATCAGGGCCTACACTGTTTGCAAAAACTTAAACCATTTTCCAAATCAATTTTGAAGAAAACACAGCCTGAAACTCCTAAATTTCGAAATGAACTCCTGCTATATATAAGAAGGAAGATTCCATTTGGTACAAAAAGGGTTAAGGACCCATTTGTGAGAAAACCTATGTTCAGCATTTTAACCCATAAAATGCCAATCACGACCATTGTTGTCTGTTTTGCCGTGCGCCAGTACCCTTAAAATTCATCATTTGCTAACAGGGTGGACCCAGATCAGACTGCTCCTACAGGCCCCACACTCTTTGCCAGAATGCAAAAAAAATATTTTTAAAAAGTTTACAAGAAGAATCAGCAGATGAAATCAGCAGACGACTGCTCTTCCTGGGACCAGGTGTTCAAAACTAACAATGTTGTTAATTAAATGATCGTTAAAACTTTGATAATTTAATATGGCAAAAAACTGATGTTTTTGCAGAAAAATGTGAGCAGCTGTTGCAAAAGCAGAAGCTGCTTACATTTTTTCAGCAAAAATACCACTGTATTAGGTATTTGCTAATCAGAACAATTAACGTTATGACCACTAATGAGCTCATTAAGCTAACAATGCTTTGAACAACTGGGCCCTGGATTTCATCCACCTGAGGTAAAAAAATCCAGTCCCTTGACCTTTTATATAACAAGCAAATTCAATACGGAACTTCCTTAGGGAATAAGCAAATTCCATAGGGAATTTATGTCCCCTGCCTAGATAAAATTACTTAGTTTAAGTTTACAAGAGGCTCAATGAGCCTAAACCGCTCACCTGAGGAACTTAAGTTTTAACAATTCACAGACTTGACTACTAAATCTGCTAATAGAATCCAGCCCATTGACCCTTACAGGATATAAGTCATGATTATTGCATTGCATTTCAAGTTTGAGACTTCTAGCTTCTATAGTTCCTGAGAAATCTTTGACGAAAATTTAACATTGGTCAAAATGGAGAGAAAGAAGAATGAAAGAACAGATGAACAAATAAGCTGAGAAAGCCCAATGTCTCTTACACAAAATAAGTCATCATTATTCTATTGAATACCAAATTTGATGCGTCTAGCTTTTATAGTTCCTGAGAAATCTTTGATTAAAAATTTAACATTGGTCTATTATCTCTATATGGAGAGAAAGAAGAATGAAGGAACAAATGAACCAGACTAGCTCCAAAACCTAATGCAGCCTTTCCCCTTGCCCAATGGTGCTACACATAAAATTTAAACAAGATTGGTCGACTGCCTTCTGAAATATGCTTCATTGAAAGTGTGGACGACGGATGGACGGACGACAGACGACGGACTCCGGAGCCTTGGTATACAATCGGCTCACTGGAGCCTTTGGCTCAGGTGAGCTAAAAATTCAAGTCGCTATTTCTGTCACAACATTTTCCCTACGTTAAGTCTATGGGCAAATTTTTTTGTCTCTCAAGGTCACGTAACTCCGAGGTCAATACTCCGATTCGGCCCAAAATCGAACTAAACCGAGATTTTATGCCTGACCTCGTTACCTGCAAGTTTGAAGCTGATATGAATAAAAATAAAGTTGCTATCGTGGTCACAACGTATTTTTTATGCTCAAGGGCAGGTAACTCCAAGGCAAATATTCCGATTCGGCCCAAAATCGAACTTAACCGAGATTTTATGTCTGTCCTCGTTACCTGCAAGTTTGAAGCTGATCTGAAAAAAATTCAAGTCGCTATCATAGTCACAACTTTTTCCCTAATTAAGTCTATGGGCAAATTTTTTGTCGCTCAAGGTCACGTAACTCCGAGGTCAATATTCCGATTCGGCCAAAAATTGAACTTAACCGAGATTTTATGCCTGTCCTCGTTACCTGCAAGTTTGAAGCTGATCTGAATAAAAATAAAGTTGCTATCGTGGTCACAACGTATTTTTTTATGCTCAAGGACAGGTAACTCCAATGCAAATGATCCGATTTGGCCCAAAATCGAACTTAACCGAGATTTTATGTCTGTCCTCATTACCTGCAAGTTTGAAGCTGATCTGAAAAAAATTCAAGTCGCTATCGTAGTCACAACATTTTCCCTATGTAAAGTCTATGGGCAAATGTTTTGTCACTCAAGGTCATGTAACTCCGAGGTCAATATTCCGATTCGTACTTAACTGAGATTTTATGCCTGTCCATGTTACCTGCAAGTTTGGAGCTGATCTGAATAAAAATAAAGTTGCTATCGTGGTCACAACGTATTTTTTTATGCTCAAGGGCAGGTAACTCCAAGGCAAATAATCCGATTCGGCCCAAAATCTAACTTAACCGAGATTTTATGTCTGTCCTCGTTACCTGCAAGTTTGAAGCTGATCTGAAAAAAATTCAAGTCGCTATCGTAGTCACAACATTTTCCCTATGTTAAGTCTATGGGCAAATTTTTTGTCGCTCAAGGTCACGTAACTCCGAGGTCAATATTCCGATTCTGCCCAAAATCGAACTTAACCGAGATTTAATGCCTGTCCTCGTTACTAGCTACAGTGATGACAACATTTTCCCCATGTTAAGTCGATAGGCAATTTTTCGGGCGCTCAAGGGGACGTAACTCTTGAGTGAATTATCTGATTCGGCCCAAAATCAAACTTGACCGAGATTTTATGCCTGTACCGGTTATCTGCAAGAATGAAGTCGATCAGAAAAAAATTGACGGCGCTAGAGTGATGACAAGCTTTTTCCTATGTGAAGTCTATGGGAGCTAGATGTTGCCATGGCAACCAGAGTTCCACTCAGATCTGCCTGAAAACCTAATGAAGCCTTTCCACTTGCCCAATAATGCGACACATGAAATTTGATCAAAGTTGGCCAAGTAGTCTTTAAGATATACATTTTTGAAATTCCCATTAACCCTAATGCAAAAACACACAAGGGCAGGTAACTCCTAAGTGAATGATCCGATTCTGCCAGTTATCGAACTTGACCGAGATTTCATGGCTGTGCTGGTTATCTGCAAGAATAAAGCCAATCTGAAAATAATTGAAGCAGCTACGGTGATGACAACATTCTCCCCATGTTAAGTCAATAGGCAATTTTTTCAACGCTCAAGGGCACGTAACTCCTGAGTGAATAATCTGATTCAGCCCAAAATCGAACTTGATCGAGATTTCATGCCTGTCCTCGTTATCTGCAAGAATGAAGTCGATCAGAAAAAAATTGACAGAGCTAGAGTGATGACAAGCTTTTTCCTAACGCTCAAGGGCACGTAACTCCTGAGTGAATAATCAGACTCAGCCCAAAATCGAACTTGATCGAGATTTCATGCCTGTCCTCGTTATCTGCAAGAATGAAGACGATCAGAAAAAAATTGACGGAGCTAGAGTGATGACAAGCTTTTTCCTATGTTAAGTCTATGGGAGTTATTTGTTGCCATGGCAACCAGAGTTCCAATCCGATCTGCCCGAAAACAGTATGCAGCCTTTCCCCCTACCTGATAATGCTTCACATGAAATTTGATCAAGATTGGCCCACTGGTTCGGAGATATACTTCTTTGAAAGTGTGGACGACGGACGACAGACGCCGGCTCGTGGTATACTAATACCTCACATGAGCCTTCGGCTCAGGTGAGCTAAAAATGCAGCAAAAGTGACAAAAAATAATTCCATGAATATATTTAAACAACATGCACATCATCAAACCAAGACAAAATACCTACAATTTTTTATAAAATTTTAAGACTGGTGCACTGCTGCCACAGGAGTTGCACACACAAAGTAGCCGCTATACTTTCTGAGTAAAAATAAAAACAACTACATAAGTTCAAAATGTAAATAAAGTGACAAAAATAATTTCATGAACATACCAAATGCATACGTTTATCTTCAGACCATGACAAAAACACCTGTAGAGGTTAATAACTATTGGTCCAGTACTGAATTAAAGAGGAGCTGCGCACAGATACCCACTACCCATATAGTAAATAGTTACATGGTTAGTGTCTTTAATAACAAAATATAATAGGTGAGCCTTAGACAATTTTATAGGGGTGAGCTTTAGCTTTTAATCGTATATTTAGTTTATACCACAATTCAAAACAATCAAGTGGTTTTGCTGTAATATAGCAAATTTAAGCAAAAAGGACAGCAGACAGAGTGGCATGTTAAACAACAATCAGTGCCATGGCACGCACACGTAGTATAACCTGACGTCAACCAGTGCAAAGTTTCTGACATCACCATGCCACAAAGACACAGGCAACAACATGGACGCTCGAATAAAAGTTTCTCAGTGCTTTACTTTCTGTATGGAAATCTCCAAATAAATAGTTTATTTTAGCTTTAAAAATTATTTTCGAGCTTAAGACGCAACTGCCAATGGGCCATTCAAACCAGGAAAGGCCGAGAAGGTAAGAATTTAGCTCAACTTTCTGAAAATCTGTTTAAACAAATATTGCTAAGATTTTAACTTGCAGTTTCGTTGTTTCCCCATGTATAAAATGTTGCATGTTATTGTTTACACTTGTAAATTAGGGACCAGAAAAGTAGGTCCAGTCTATAAACGGACACTAGACGTATTATAGGTCAGTAGAAGGTATTACAGGTCACTACCGATTATAACGTGCAGTTATTTGACCCCCTTTATTAGGTTACTAGAAGGCCTGACTGCGGTATAAACACACAATACTATTTTAGCTTGAAAAGTCTGAAATGTAAAAAAAGAGACAAAAATAATCATGTTAATGACTACGAGGGTAGGCTGAAAAGTTCTGAGCCTGACCAAGATCCAATGGTTTGTCCATGCTGAAAGTGCCTTATTTTTCAACATAGTCTCCCTTCCGGTCCACACACTTCCTCCAGCGATGCTGGAGTCCTTGAATCCCAGTTGTATAGAAGGTCTCATCTTGGTCCCTGAAAAACAGCAGCTATCACCTCCTCGTCTGACCGATAATGCTGCCCAGCCAAGTGCTTTTTCATGTTTGGAAACAGGAAATAATCTGATGGAGCTAGATCAGGTGAATACGGAGGGTGATCGACAAGTGTGAAGCCACAGTCATGCACAGCAACCATTGCGACAACCGATTTATGAGCAGGCACATTGTCCTGATGGAACAAGACCCCTTTTGTCAATTTTCCGGGTCGTTTAGCCTTAATTGCTTTTCGCAATTGTTTAAGCAGATCTGCATAATACTCCCCATTAATTGTTCTGCCCTTTTGAAGGTAATCTATAAATATTATACCCTTGGCATCCCAGAACAATGATGCCATCACCTTCCCTGCAGAGGAGACGACCTTTGCCTTCTTTGGAGGGGGTGAGCCAGGGTGCTTCCATTGCATGGATTGTCTTTTGGTCTCTGGCTCAAAGTGATGAACCCAACACTCATCCTGAGTGACAAAACGGTCAAGAAAACCATCTTGGTCTGCTTCAAAAATAGCCAAGTTGGCTTGTGACAGGTTCAGTCCGGTCAACTTTTGGTCGGGCGTCAATAGCCGTGGCACCCATCTGGCGGAAACCATTGACATTCCTAATTCACTGTGTAGAATGCTCTCTATTTGTTCACGGGAGATGCCAACAGTTTTAGCTAACTGATTCACAGTTAAACGCCTGTCATCCATCACGGCCCTGTGCACTTGGCTGATGGTTTCCTCAGTTGTTGCCGTTGTGGGCCGTCCACACCGGTCATTATCTTCAAGGCTGTCCTTGCCCATCTTAAAATTTGTTGCCCATCTTTTAACGGTTGCATACGAAGGAGCATCATCCCCTTAAGTAGCAACCATATCGGCATGAATGTCCTTAGGAGCAAACCCCTTTTTATGGAGGTACTTGATGACACCACGATGCCAGATTTTGCCCATTTTCTCAAAAACGTGCTAGTATCAATTTTCAAAGTCTAGAACTTCTACATTATTGCAGGTAAACTTGAACTCATTTGAGTCAAATCAATTAATAAAGGTTTGGATTTAATGAATACAAAATTTTATTGCTGTTTGATGCCTGCTTCTTGGTCAGGCTCAGAACTTTTCAGCCTACCCTCGTAAAAGCTAATGCATGTCTATGATGACAACACCTGCAAAGTTTTAAACTGATTGGCCCAATACTTTAGAAGGAATTGTGCACACAAGTTAATACTATGAAAAACAGAATAACGGAATCGGGGAATACCAAAAACTGAATACTACATCCCATCGCTTTTCTTTGAAAAGGCAGGGGAAAATAAGAGCCAGCCATAGTTCAATTTTCACTTACAGGCATTAACAATATCAGTTGCCATGATATGCAGCAACATTGGAGACATGGAGGCCAGTTGGAGTAGGAATGGTATTGTTGTTACGTTAGGTATTCTCTTGTCATCAACCAGGCTCTCCTGAAAAATATTACACAAAATTTGAGGCTCTTCCTCTGATTTACCATCTTTACAGTCAACCCTGTTTATACCGACAATCGATATAACGACAAAACTCGTTATAATGACAATTTCAATGAAATGAATTGATTTTGCTTGTTTGTTTAGGAAAGGCCCAGTCAACACTATTTTAGGTCATTTTTTAGCCGGTCAGTTTACCTATCCACATTTTCTGGGCAGGCTTGTACGTAAGCAGTTAACCAGTTCAGTACACATTCTTTCGCTAGAAACTGACAACTGCCCTTCTTGAATCAGCAGAAGAGAGAGAATGATCGTAGAAAAGATTTCATGATCAATTTCCACGAAAGAATGTTGAAGACCCCGGCAGGTCTCGAACCCGCGCCCTCCTGACCATCAGTCAGACGCGCATTCGACTGAGCCACCGAGGCCGGCCATGAAACGAATTGATAAGGATTAATTGTCATATTCAAGAATATTGTAATTATTTAATACTCAAGAAGCAAATGTTATGGATATTTGTTAGAATCGCCTTGACGAGGCGATTCTAACAAATGTCCATATGTCCATAACATTTGTTTACCAATGTGATTCTAACAAATGTCCACAACATTTGTTGCTTGGAGTAATTAAGGGAGAAAGTCCTTTTTACTCCTGATTGGGATTCTTTGTAATGGCTTAATCCTTATAACGGCACCATATCGGGAACAAATACTGTTGTTATAAAGAGGGTCCTCTATACCACATTGTAAAGCAAGAAGGGTAAGAAGTTTGAACCCTTATCTTGCTGAATATTCATCTAAGCCACACCCATTTCTGTCTATCAACCAATCAAAGTACTTGATGTAATTTGTTGCTACAAATTCACAAACTGAATGCCAAACAGTGTAGATCCTGATCAGATGGCTTTTTCAGAAGCCATCTGATCTTGATCTACACTGTTTGCAAAGATAGGGGTTGTCGTGAACAACAAGATAATGGTTAAGTGTCTGAATACTTAGCCTGTATATACCCTTAATTTTTACATACAAAGAGAAAGTAAAACTTACCAGCCGATGTTGGGTCTAAAAACAGCTGAATATGTGGCAACAGTAAAGACACTGATGAGACGCTGTATTCTGCAACATCTCATGTATGTCTACTCTATTTGCTCAGCCTTTGATTTGTTTGTTTGTTTGATTTGTGGTTTGACAACCCCGTCAACACTGTATAGGTCATTTTGGAGATATTGCTTCCAATTTTGAGGGACTTTTACCCGACATTGAGATGTCGCCCAATGAAACCTATGGGGTTTATATGCATGGACAGTCCAACTCCCACCACTTCGCCTGGGCAGGTTTAGATCCTCTAAGAGGTTTACCAGTACTCGTGTGCAGTTGGTTTCAGCTCTGCTAGAAGCATCATGCAGCCCATCTATTTCTTCAAGCCCTGATGGGCGGGGGCCGATTTGCTCAGCCCTGTTTGTCTGAATATGCAAGGTATGGTTCTTGTCATTTTGTATCTCATAAAGGGTACTGAATACACCTATTTCCACCAGTTCTACCCTCCTATAAACTGATCCCTCTGAAAAAAGGAGGTCTTTGTTTGTTTAAACTGGTGTTTAATGGCCCAGTCAACACTATTTTAAGTCATTTTTGAGCCGGTCAGTTTAACTATCCACACTTTTCCTGGGCAGACTTATACGTAAGTAATAAACCAGTACAGCAGTACAGTGCACATTCTTTCGCCAGAAACTGACAACTGTCCTTTTTGAATCAGGGGAAAGGAGAGAATGACCGTAGAAAAGATTCATGATCAATCTCCTCGAAAGAATATTGCCAACCCCGTCAGGTATCGAACCAGTGTCCTCCTGATCACCAGTCAGACGCACATCCGACTGAGCTACTGAGGCTGACAAAAGGGGGTCTACTCTTGACGGAGAGACTTTGCTCCTAAGGAGCAAATTCTTTCCTTGAAGAGCAGACCCTATAAGACATGACATATGATAGTATCTCATTCCATGTCACCACTCCAAAGACAAAGTGGGTGTTTGTATTTTACGTCTCACCAACAGCTTAGGTCATATGAGGTGGGACCTTGGTTTAAAGACTCAATTGACAGTCTGGAGAAGCCTGGGATCGATCCTGCGACCCCTGATTTACAAGGCAAGTAGCATAACCACAACACCATGGAGGCTTATATACACTCCAAAGACAAACATTCTCCTGTTTTCTTATTTTGGTTTCATAGATGTCCCAATAACTATTTTCTTCAACACATTGCATCAAGGAAACCCTTAAAGGGTACCTTGGTAAACAATGCAAGCCCAGATCAGATGCTGAAGAACATGGCGTCTGATCAGGGCCTGCACTTAGTACTATTTGCTAACAGAATCTTCCGTCAAAAATAGAACTAGAAATGCGTCCATAGGACACGGATGCCCCCGCCCGAAAATATGTCTATGTTCGTATTCATCCATAGAAAGTTATTGACAGTGTATAAGCTTTGGACCCTTTTTATGCCATTTGACCTCCAAGTATGACCTTGGAGGTATGGATCTGGGTTTGTACGTGACACATTGTCTCATGATGGTTAACATTTCTTCAAAATAATTTCAAAATCCATCCAAAAATAATTAAGTTATTGGCTGTGTTTAAGTTTCGGACCCTTTTTTTTTACCTTTGACCTGCAAGTATGACCTTGACCTTGGAGGTACGGACCTGGATTTTGCATGTGACACATCGACTCATGATGGTTAACATTTCTACAAAGTAATTTCAAAATCCATCCAGAAATAAGAAAGTTATTGACTGCGTTTAAGTTTCGGACCCTTTTTTGACCTTTGACCTCGAAGTATGACGTTGACCTTGGAGGTACGGACCTGGGTTTTGCATGTGACATATCGACTCATGATGGTTAACATTTCTGCCTAGTAATTTCAAAATCCATCCAGAAATAAGAAAGTTATTGACTGCGTTTAAGTTTCGGACCCTTTTTTTGACCTTTGACCTCGAAGTATGACCTTGACCTTGGAGGTACGGACCTGAGTTTTGCATGTGACACATCGACTCATGATGGTTAACATTTCTGCCGAGTAATTTCAAAATCCATCCAGATATAAGAAAGTTATTGACTGCGTTTAAGTTTCGGACCCTTTTTTTGACCTTTGACCTCTAAGTATGACCTTGACCTTTGAGGTACGGACCTAGGTTTTGCACGTGACACGTCGTCTCATGATGGTTAACATTTCTGCTGAGTAATTTTAAAATCCATCAAGTAATAAGGAAGTTATTGACTGCGTTTAAGTTTCGGACGCACGGACGGACGGACGCACGGACGGATGCACGGACGGACGCACGGACGGACGGACAGGGGCAACGCTATATGCCCTTTCCACCATTCTTCGAATGGCGGGGGCATAATTAAAATGAAAAAATAGGCCCGACACCCCTTATATGACATATGGACTTGTCAAATATATAGCAATGGAAGAGTCCACTAGTATACAATGGGTAAAAGCTGCATTCACACTGCTTATCAGGGGCCAGTTGTTCAAAACTAACGACGTCATTAGTTAGCGTATCATTAAGCTTTGATCATTAAATATGGCAAATATGCTGAAATTTTTGCCAAAAATAATCATGTTAATGACTACCAAAATTTACGATATTGTACTTGCTATAACAGTTAACAATATGACCACAACGAGCTCGTTAAGCTAACGATGCTTTGAACAACTGGCCCCAGATCAACTTAATCATCCCAAAAGTTTGTTGATCAAAGGCAGTCAATGTCTTGTTCAGGACTTTTATTCCACTGCTACTCTACCATACAGGACACCCAACACAACCACCCAAGACTCTCACAAACCAAATAGACACCCTGATCCTTACTCGATAATACCAATACAAACAGGACAGGATCGCTACATGATCTGCTCCCGAACATTTTTTTTTTTTCACATATTTTCCAAGTGTTGCGTTCCAAGCATAAGACACTTCATCCACACTTTTGCAATGGTTTCTACACAGAAAACCTGTGTAGAATGTTGTTGAGGGCCTAAGACACTTCATCCACACTTATGCAATGGTTTCTACACAGGAAACAGCCACCGCCCATCGGGGCTTGAAGAAATAGATGGGCTGCATGATGCTTCCATGCAGAGATGAAACTGACCACACTCGAGTACTGATAAAGGACTTAGAGGATCTAAGCCTGCCCAGGCAAAGCGGTGCGAGTCGGAATGTCCATGCTTATAAACCCTATTGGTTTCATTGGGCCACAGGGCTTGAGATGTCATTTCATCTCAATGTCAGATAAAAGTCCCACAAAAATGGAAGCAACGTATCCAAAATGACCTATATACTTTATACCACAAGCTCAGAAAACCTCCTTGAGCCAAGGATACTAAAATTAGCTCAATGGCATTTTCAGTGTTATAGAGAGCTACCTGTGGTGACTCATTCTGCTGGTCAGTGTAGCTTGTGCTATTAAGTATATACAGTGTTGAAGGGGACGTTAAACCTCAAATCAAACAACTCTACACAGGAAATCCTGTGCTGAATGCCTTTGAGGGCCTAAGAAAGAAATAAATGATATGTCCCAATATGCCATGGTGGCCATCCTGGATATTACATGTAGATGAGATTACCTTTAGCAATCCTAAATCTTGAAGTTGACACTGCCACTTAAGGGGAATGGGAACACCTGCCATATTTTCCCGCCATTGTTCAAAGGGAGACAACTTTCGGGACTTCCTGTTTGCTTTTCTATAAGCCCTGTCCCACTGAAAAAGGGGTCTACTCTTGAAGGAAATATCTACTCTTAAAGGAAAGAATTTGCTCCTCAGGAGCAAATTCTTTCCTTTAAGAGTTGATCCCAAGTGACAAGGGAGACAAAAATATTTTTGCAGGAGTTGCCTCCCCTGAAGGTGTTCCCATTCCCCTTTAGTCACTGAAAAGAAACAATCCCATCTAGGATTCAGGAGGAAATGATGTTGGTGCAGAGAGGAGGGTTAAATGTTTAAGATATATTAAGAGACCATTTGCCCTGTCTTCATTTCTTGGATATTGGAACAGAGCAATTTTTACGGCTCTGAATCTCCATGTCACCTTGATGCCTCCCATAACATTTCAGCTCAATCAGACTTAAGCTTTGAGAGATGTCCTTTAAAGAATTTCAAGATTGACACCAAAGCAGCCATCTGGGATATCGAAACGCAAACATTTTAGCAATTCTGAATTTCCATGTTGCCCAATTTTTGTCTCTCACACCAACTTATCATTAAGGTGTAGATGGGTTTGAAGCACAGGGCTCGAGAAAATGCCAGTTTTCCGGTTCCGGACCCATTTTGGTTTCCATAAACCGATTTTGACTTCAGAAGGAGGTTAAAAAATCGGTCCATAATTTAATAACATTTTTAAAAAAATCAATTCGAAAATATTCGCAAAATGTTGTAAAAACAAGCTGACCTTTTGCCACTGATAATCCAAGCATGTACATGTATACCAAAAACCGCCTACAGCACAAGGTGTTAGACCGATTCATTATCTAACTAGGTGAAAATTGGACCAGTCCACGTTGGGTTCATTGATCTTATCTTATCGCAGCGAAATTTCACCTGTGTGTCAAAATTATTAAACTGTGAACACGGGCCTCAGGCCTTATCGGCAAGCTGGCAGGGTGGGAAAATTAGGTCAATCAATGCAGGACATACGCTAGTTTGTTTACACAAGTCATTAATTTATGGCTTACTATTGAACCGATATTTAAATAAATATTTTTTTCACAGGGCGCAAATTTTCAATACACACATGTCATGTCTGAACATCGCATGTTAAGCCTTCGAGAGAACATGCCTTTTTTTTTCACCCATTCTAAACAATATTTTTTTTAAGGAATACGCTCCATTGAAACCAATAACATAAACCACGTGTGTATTACGCTTTTGAATGAATTAAAATGAAACCACATGACGTCATTTTCCGATCACGTGGCTTCAATATCTGTCACCATTTGTAGACAAAGCGATTTGTTCCAGGCTTGTTTAATCGTGAAATATGTATTTATATTCTTATTTCATGATATTTATATTCTTTAGAACTCGGTTCGGCCATGTAAGATTTTCATTGACTTTCGTTTGGCCATGTTTTGGTTCGAGGGTAAAGAATTGTTTTTCGATTTTTTAACCCGTTCAAAATGATTTTCTTAGAAATACGCTCTATTAAAATCAATGACATAAAACAGGTGTGTGTGTTACGTCCTTGACTACATTAATGTGTATTGTGTAAAAGGAAACCATATGACGTCATTTTCCGACCACTTTGTAAACAAAGCAATTTTGGCAAAATAAATATAATATGTTAAATTGTAAGCTTAATATTTGATAAACAGTGATTCTGTTCAAGTATTTTTGCCTGGCAATGATTTAACATTGTATAATGTTTGGGGAGCAGAGTGTCTTCGTTGGGGCAGCACGTCCATTTATTGGGGGCAAAAGTTCTTTGGAGTAAATTGTCTGTACACAGCCATTTCCGGTGAAGACAAAAAGGACACATCATCAGCGCTTGAAAAGAAAAGAAAAGAAAATATCAATTAAAAGTGTTCAATTGAATCATTGTTTGAAGTAAGTATTCCCAAATGCTGCCCTGATATCTGTCCTTTTGTTCCTGTGCCCAGATACTGTAGCAGTTGAAATGAAGTGGGTAAAAACAAGAAAGGAATGCATTGACTTTCGATTTGTAGTCACGAAAATATGTGACAAGTTGTTGAATTAATTTATAAGCTGAGATTCCTTTGGTAAGTATGAAGGTGAGAATATTTATAATATTGTTGCACATACAAGAAGTAATGAAAGTTGCATTCAAGTATTGGTAGTGCTCAGTGGCTGGGTAAAATGTCCTTTTACTGCTTGGTGATGCTGAGCCTGTGCAACTGTTATTTCTGGTGAGGATTTTCAGGTAAATAAGTTTGTCTTAAAATATGGAACAGGTTCACGCATAACAATGCTCTCTACCATTATTTACACACACCGGTTCGATGTAAGCAGCCGTCTAGCTGTTTGCTATGTTTAGCATGATTATAGCTGTTTACAGGGCCGTAAAGTCACAATAAGTAAAATACTTTGTATTACTTGTCTCTAGAGCCTTTAGACAGGTAACTGAGTTGTGAAATAAGGGTGATGAATACATGACCTTGTTCCATTCATTTTTAGGTGCATGTCATTTGGTTATTCATTAGAATCAACTCGCAGAGGCAATTCTAATGAATGTCCACAATGATGGTTTAAATGCAGAACTACTGAAATTTATCATGTTATTTTTCCGCATTATTTAATGGTTGTAAATGTCATGCTGGGATGCAATATTGATAAAATGTTGCAAAACAGTTGTAGACATTTTTTAGCCTGTTCACCAGCTGTAGATTTGAACAGAAGTTGAATGTGGTCTGTGGAAGGTCATTTCTCATATTCTGCATAATTGATAAAATGTTGGCGTGATGATTTGTGTGTAAATAATTGATTGAAATTACAGTAATAATATTTCATAAATATTTTTATATTAATTGCATTGATCAGCATAGGTAAGGTGACAGTTAATTTGAAGTTTGAAAACTAATGCAAGAGTTTTAAACGCCTTTGTGGTGCAGTGGTTATGCTACTCGCCTTGTAAACCAGGGATCATGGGTTCTACCCCGGGCTTCTACAGACTTTGGATGAGTCTACAAATGGAGGTCGCGACTCCATATGACTTAAGCTGTTGGTGGGACGTAAAAATGAAATTCACTCACTGAAGGCAATATTTTGGTCTCATATTTTGCAATGCACGTCATGGAATTATCAAGGATTATATGCCGGTTATCATTGATTTGCAGATAATCTTAATTAGGTTTTGCAGATGCATATGATTTTGTTGGCATGAGATTTTCTAGAAATTTTTCACAGTTTGCACATAGTTGCATTACATAGAGGATCTGGGAGTCGTGTATAGTCGCAAATGAGTATTGCTATTTTAAATCATAATAATGGTTTGATCAAGCATTTGGGTATTACAACACAGTCTATTTATAACACTAATTTTGGGTTCCATGGAGGCTTCCGTGTTATCCAAGTGGTGTTATATTGAGAATAAAATGTAGGGATTATATAAGGTGAGTTTTATATTATTTGTCTCTGTTGTGTTGTATTCAAAACCATGTTGTAAAGAATCATGTTATAAAGAGTAGGGATGGCTAATCAGAGCTGAAAAAATAATCGATTTTTGGTCCTACCATTGTGATTGATGATCGATTGGTAATTACTGAAGATTTTGTCATAATTTTACCTGTCTTGATTTCTGGCTGAGCATTACTCTTACCATATGTTGTGCTTTGCCATATGTATTTGTAAAGACAGGCCTGGGCAAACTGTGTAGACCCAGATGAGATGCCGATGAATGTCACCCATCCAGCTAATTTAGACACAAAGGAGCAGTCCCTATAAGGCCCATTTTATGGCCCCTTTTGATTTTCTTTAAACTTTGCAGACTCAATATAGGATGTATTTGCTGTAATGTGGTGAAATTTGAGATCCACAGATGTAATGTTTTTGGCTCTATGAGCAACCAAAGTGGGTGGGGTAATTCTACCCCATTGAGAGACCCGTGGTTCTTAAGCTATTATCTGTAGCACAAAACATCCTGGCAAGTTGGTCTTTTTAATATAGTTTAGACCTATATAGATGTTTAACATAATGTATACGTTTTGGTGGAAAAATTCTTCACTTTATCGCTATACTCACTTATAAGTCGAACCTAAATTTCAGCTAAATTTACTGACCGTCTTTACGCAAAACCACAACATAAGTTAATTTCCAAAGCTATTACAAAAGTACTTGACAGGGATAATCAAGACATAATAGGCATTGCCAAATTATGAGCGCTTCTTTCTTCTGTTATTTCTTATAGAGTTATCTGCCCCTGAATTCAGTTTTTTTGTCATAATTTGTCATATAAAAAAACTATAAATATATTGCAAAAGGATTCTTCAAAACAGTCAAAAACTCAGCAAACAATGGTTTTATGTCGATATAATGAACCTAATAGGTGATTTGTAAATATCTTTTTAAATAATGACTTAAACAATATGGGTGGTTTACATACACCCCTTTGCTATTTCTACTGCAAAAATTCCTTGGCTTTATGTAAACTCGTCTTCACAAATCAAACACGTGAAGAGTTAGCACTAGCGTATGCTATAAGTAGTGTTAGAAACAATAATTGTTCACATTCGTTACACCAGAAATGTCTAGCAATAAAGAAATTGATCTTTTATTGAATGACAACAATTACTTTTGCATCAGTTTCTATATTTATTCTTTTGCTCTACTTTGCATTCTATTAAAAGTAAATAGCCTCGATAGCTCAGTGGCTAGTGTGGTCTACTTACAATCGTGAGGTTGTTAGTTCAAATCCGGCCACCAGAGGCAAGCTGTGTCCTTGGGCAAGACACATAACTTGGCACTGCCCCACTCCACTCAGGTGTGTATGGGTAGCAGTCGAGCAAAAGTCATTGCCCTTGTTTGATTCAGCTATTGTTGTAACAAGCGTTATTCAAAAGTCCAAAAAATGACAGTTTAGTGTACTAACGCATATTGTAGAACGTCTTGAAAGGTACTGCAGGTATCTGTTTTAACAATTTCGTTGATACCGGGTTATGAAAATAATTTGAAACTTTAAAGTTTCAATCTTATATTATTTGTATCATCTACTGCATCGTTAATATCTACTAATATCTAATTCATTATGGTGTCAGATACACACCATAGTTACTTTTTTATTCCTTTGTGAAGCCTGCTTCGAGGTAATTAAGCTATTCATATTTTATTCTACTAAGTTTTGCCCATTAATGGCCAATTTTCCTACAAACTTTATTCCATGTGAGGATTCGTGGGTTCAATGCCGCCTTCTCCAGACTTTGGAATGAGACTAACCCTTTTATAGAACATATTTAACGTCACTACAGCTGATGTGTGGGGAATGCGTAGCAGCCGTAAAAAGTCTCCCTGCCCTACATCATAGTGCAGTTTATATTTTCTTGTCCTTTGGGATCATTGATTCCATTGAGGAATTTTGAAAATATTTGAGGGTCACTGATGAGGCCTAATTAGATGAAACTAGCTAGTCTGGCCCAGAAAACATGTACATTTCATATTTTCCTGTTCTGTGGTGTATTCCTTGCTTCCAAAGGATAACCCTTTATAGAACATATTTGGAATGAAGTGGGGCACGCCCAGTTGGTTGTTGTGTACATTATAGCATCTGTACTCGGGTACTTAAGACACAATACAGAAAATAGTGACACTAAACCTAACAGAGCTCACATAGACCACGTCGTAGATGCAGCCATAGACACTTGGAGTGCATCAAGTGAGTCTGATGATGATGAGTAGAACAGGATAGAAGACAAAAGCACCAAAGTCAAACATCAGACTTGTGAACCCATTAACAAAAGTAAAAAGGAAAGGTTCATGGAAAGCCATAATCACAAGATGTGGCCAAAGCAAGGACAGACAAAATAGAAGTGAAGGCAATGATCAGGATTCGATACAATTAGCCCACAGCTCCCATCAGAGACACCAATGGGTAATAAACACAAACATGAAACAACAGACCCTAATGGAAACATCAATAGCGGAAAGCCAAAAGGACAGTCACTTTCCCACAAAATGGCCAATTGGCTATCCAAAACAAAATAATATAAGTGGTAAAAACACTCAAAGACAGACCATAACAAAAATAAGCCGCGATAGAAGAACCGCCTTGGAACGGTCAGTGAAACGAATTCTACTGGGTTGGGGGGGGGGGGGGGGGGGCGGTTAAATCGATTTTATTTCGCCACAATCCTCGCCCTTATTTCTGCCGCGATTTAGACAAATACTATGTTCAGTCTGCATGAAGGCCTCGTAACTCATCATTGCAACATCTCCGTGGACACAAAAAATCAAACAACCACAGAGATAAAAGAACGGTGAGGACTCGACAGCAAGGAAATGCTGGAGCAAAAGAAAACCAACAGTTACGAATCCAATATACACATATAACATGCAAAATATCAACAATTTCTAACTCATAAGGGATGATTAAAATGTGAAACAAAAGACACAACCAATGTAACACACAAAGGGGACATCAACAGGCCAAAGTATTACATGAACCACATCAGAACCACTGCCTTTGAATGGTCGGTAGCACAGACTACCAGTGAGATGGAGGACCCTCTACGTCCAGCCAACATTCACCATGGGTTCAGGTGTAAAATATTGAATGCTTGTTTCGTTTACTGGATTTCTACCATGACTGTCGGTGTCTAAATATGAATATGTGTAGTGACTCCTGTTAAATCACTGAGCAATTTTTGGTCAGCCAAAACTGATAATCTATTGAAAATTGGCTGTCAAAATCACTTGATAGGTAAATTCTTTAAAAAAACACCTAACAGTTGGTAAGTAAATAAAAGATAAATACATATATGTGGTGTCAAGAGTTAGATGAAAGGCTCAAAGAGTACCAGAATCAAAGGCCAGAGATTACTGAAGGCTCCAAAATGATATACACGTGAAGGGACAGAGTAAGCAAGTGCTTGATAGGCTCTGCAAAGTAGAAGTAAAACAAAGATCAGGAATCGATACAATTAACTTACTCCACCCATCAAAGACACCAAAGGGAAAGAAACACAAACACGAAGCGACCAGACCATAATGGAAATCATTTCTTGGTTTACCTTAAAGCATATATGAAGCCTAAAACTGCTGTGGAATCTGGACAATATGAATCACTATTTTCTACTAACCATTTTGGCTGCAGTTCCAAATTCAAGCAAATTCAACTGAAAGGCTTCAAATTAAATGTTGTGATGTAATACAAGATTTATTAGGTCCAGTAATATTTCAATGTTATAGGTAAGTATGACCTAAAAGGAGACTTATTCTAAAGATTGAGAAAGTTTCGGTTTTTCTAACTTCATATAAATTGTCAGTCAGATAGATTTATTAAGATGAGTTGACATAAAGCCAAGGAATTTTTGCAGTAGAAATAGCAAAGGGGTGTAAGCCACCCATATTGTTTAACTCATTATCAAATCACCTAATAGCTTCATTAGATCATCAGAAAACCATTGTTTGCTGAGTTTTGACTGTTTTGAAGAATCCTTTTGCGATATATCTATAGATTTTAAATATGAAAGAAAATATGACAAAACAACTGGATTCAGGGGCAGATAACTCTATAAGTAATTACAGAAGAAAGAAATGCTCATAATTTGGCAATTCCTATTATATCTTAGTTATCCTTGTCAAATGGTTTTGCAATAGCTTTGGAAATAAACTTATGTTGTGGTTTTGCACAAACATGGTCAGTAAATTTAGCTGAAATTTAGATACGACTTATAAGTGAGTATAGTGGTAAAGTGAAGAATTTTTCCACAAAAACATATATATTATGTTTAACATCTATAAAGGTCTAAACAATAATAAAAATACCCACTTGCCAGGATGCTTTGTGCTAGAGATAATAGCGTAAGAACCACAGGTCTCTTAATGGGGTAGAATTACCCCACCCATTTTGGTTGCTCATAGAGCCAATAAAATTACATCTGCGGATCCAAAATTTCACCACATTACAGAAAATACATCCTATATTGAGTCTGCAATATTTTAAAGAAAATCAAAAGGGGCCATAAAATGGGCCTTATAGGGACTGCTCCTTTAGGTGGTAAATTGTACTTATCAAATAATCGATTAAGCGAATCATTACTGATTATCGTTTTATGGAATTTATCAATTGATTGGTCGGTTGCCCAATTAGTCGTGGTGGCCTTAATAAAGAGGGTTAGCTGTATGTAATGATTCTCGATCGATAGCCATGGGATTATTTTTAAACAATATTTGAATCCTTTAATGAAGTTATGTGTGACATATGTAGCATTATTACAGTTGCGTTTGAACAAGACTGGTAAATGAGGAGTTCTTGAGAATTACATAATGATTGCAGTTGTTGCTATATATATAAATACATTAACCACAGGGATTCTAAAAATATAATTTGGATAGTGATTTCATTGGTGTCAAAAAGTACACTAAAGAAATTGAATGATTGATGATCATTCCATTGAGTGAATTGTTCCTTCATGGTGTGGCACATCCATCCTGTTGAGATATATAGTGCGAGCAGTTTGACATGAGACTGACCTTTATACAAAGAATAAATTAGTCAATGCTGCGGCCAGGTGCGTCGGGTTGCCGAAACTGTTCGTGATTTTCGGCGGCTTGTGAATCGCGACTCATTTGCTGGCCTCTGTGGATTAAATGAGTGAGCTCATGGCGGACCTCAAGGAGGTCTTGGGCGACCAGCCAGAACTCAGATCAGCCTGCGCATTGGCACAGTCTAATCAGAGTCTCTTCGCTGGTCGTATGTGCCTTCTATTGGCTACGATCTGTGCCAGGAAATATAAACAGAAGGTCTTGGTACATTGGATGGGACAGCAGGTTGATTCGGGTCTCTGTTCGTCGCATCATACTTATTGTAGGTTTTGCCTTGCATCAGCTCAAGTAACAATTTCGACCTCTTCGAAAGACGGCAAAGATAAATGTGTGTATTCAGTCGGGTGTGAAATTATACTAATAGAGTTCACAAGTGTCAGGTTGATTTGTTCGCGCTGTACATGTATTTATGTTGTGACATAGAGGACATTTGATTTGTTTTTGGTGAAAGATCTAAATTTATTTTCACCGAATGAGCACCAGGGCCGGTATTTTCATGAGTGGTGTAGCCACTAGTGATAATGTCGGTTGTTGTGGCCATGAGTGAAATAAGCTGAATTTAATAGTCTTTTTGATGGTAGGGCACATTCGTGCGTTGTGCGTAAAATAGAATGCTGTTGCTTTATCAGGGATGTGCCTGGCAGTGAATTAATATTAAAGGTATTAATCTATGCTGTTTGCATATGCCTGTGGATATAGAAATGTGATATCAAAACTGTATGTGAGTCATGTTGTGTTGAACGATTTCACTTAGAGCATTTTATTTGGTTCTCGTTCTAGGTTGGGTTGTCACTGCTGTGCTGATTGCTGTTTTGTCTATATTAATAAAATATGACAATGTGACGAGTTTTATCTATTATAATGCAGATACCCACCTGCTACATAAAGATGCATGAAATAAGAGAAATATTTTAAAGGTTTTAAAAAAACAAAAAAACAATTTAGTGACCATCAAACTGGTCTTTGACTGCAAAAAGCTGGTTGTTTCCCTTTAGTGGTCTTCAGGTACTGAGTGACCCGGATATTGAGAAAATGAATGTAGATGAAATCTGGCGTAGAAAATGAAAGTAGATGAAATCTAAACGATCTGAGCAATGATGGCTGTTTATTATCGAGATACTGGTGCTCATATTCTTTGACAAGTGTAAGCGCAATTTTGGTATGTCATTCGTTACGCTAATAACACATTTTGAAATTGCAAATCACCAAGGACGTTTAGGGAAATTACCGAAACCGATCGGCAATTTCTATTATTTTTGGCGAAATCTGGCTGGACCGATTTGGATTCTTCAGTTTCTCGAGCCCTGGTTTGAAGGTTTTTCAAGATGGCCACCATGGCAGCTATCTTGAAAATCGGAAAAAAGCAATTTTGGCAATTTAGAATCTCCATGTTACCCCTGATGTCTCCCATCAAGTTCAATCCAACTTCTGGGGCCAGTTGTTCAAAACTAACCATGTCGTTAACACGACGTGGTTAGTTAACGTATCAATAAAACTTTGATCATTTATTATGGCAAATATACTAAAAAAATTTCTGAAACAAGAGGGCCATGATGGCCCTGGATCGCTCACCTGATCAATAGAGTAACAAGTGGGCCCCGGGGAGGGCCATTATTGACCCCAGGGCTATAATGTGCATAATGTTGAGGGAGGTCTAAAGAGGTGAAGCTTCATACCAAATATCAACAAACACTATAATTTGAATCATCATGGCAAAGGTCCACTAGATTGAGCTACACCCCAAATATCAAAGACCTGGATCTTGCGGTTTCAGAGAAGAAGATTTTTTTAAACATATTCCCTACATAAGCCTATGTAAATCCAAATGGCCCCAGAGCGGGGTCATTTTTGGCCTCTGGGCTATAATTTAAATAATCTTGATAGAGGCTCACTAGATGAAGATTCACACCAAATATCAAAGACCTGGGCCATGCTGTTTCAGAGAAAAAGATTTTCAAAGATTATCTCAATATAAGTGTATGTAAAACCAAAGGGCCCCGTGGTGGGGGATTTGCAGCCCGGGGGCTATAATGTGAACAATCTTGGTAGACGTCCACTAGATGAAGCTCCATACCAAATATAAAAGACATGGGCCTTGCAGTTTCAGAGAAGAAGATTTTTAAAGATTTCCCTATATAAGTCTATGTAAAACCAAAGGGTCTCTGGGCGGGGGCATTTTTGACCCCAGGTCTATAATTTGAACAATCTTGATAGAGGTCAACTAGATGAAATTTCACACCAAATATCAAAGACCTAGGCCTTGTGGTTTCACAGAAGAAGATTTTTAAAGATTATCCCTGTATAAGTCTAAGTAAATCCAAAGGGCCCCAAGACAGGGGCATTTGTGGCCCCAGGGCTATAATTTGAACAATCTTGGTAGAGGTTTACAAGATGAAGCTTCATAGTAAATATCAAAGAACTGGGCCTTGAGGTTTCAGAGAAGAAGATTTTTAAAGATTTTCCCTATATAAGCAGATGTAAAACCAAAGGGCCCTGGAGCGGGGGCATTTTTGGCCCGAGAACTATAATTTGAACAATTTTGGTAGCGGTCCATTAGATGAAGCTTCATACCAAATAGCAAAGACCTGGGCCTTGCGGTTTCAGAGAAGAAGATTTTTAAAGATTTTCCCTATATAAGCCCATGTAAAACCAAAGGGCCCCGGGGCGGGGTCATTTTTGGCCCCAGCACTATAATTTGAATAATCTTGGTAGGGGTCCACAAGACGAAGCTTCATACCAAATATCAAAGACCTGGGCCTTGCGGTTTCAGAGAAGAAGATTTTTAAAGATTTTCCCTATATAAGCCCATGTAAAACCAAAGGGCCCGGGGCGGAGGCATTTTTGGCCCCAGCACTACAATTTGAACAATCTTGTCAGGGGTCTACTAGATGAAGCTTCATACTAAATATCAAAGTCCTGGGCCTTGCGGTTTCAGAGAAGAAGATTTTTAAAGATTTTCCCGATATAAGCCCATGTAAAACCAAACGGCCCGGGGGCTGGGGCATTTTTGGCCCCAGCACTGTAATTTGAACAATCTTGGTAGTGGTCCACTAGATGAAGCTTCATACCAAATATCAAAGACCTGGGCCTTGCGGTTTCAGAGAAGAAGATTTTTTAAGTTTTCTGTGAAAAAATCTATTTTTGTCTCCTGTGACCTATATGTGCAACGGACAGGAACCATTTGAACAACTTTGAAAGGGGACCACCTAAGGATCATTCCTGTGAAGTTTGGTCAAAATCCGATCAGTGGTTTAGGAGGAGATGTTGTTTGAAGAAATTGTTTACGCACGGATGACAGACAAAAAGTGATCCTAATATTAATCACAAGAGGGCCATGATGGCCCTGGATCGCTTACCTGATCCATAGAGTAACAAGTGGGCCCCGGGGTGGGGCCATTATTGACCCTAGGGTTATAATGTGCATAATGTTGAGGAAGGGCAAAAAAGGTGAAGCTTCATACCAAATATCAACAAAGGCAATAATTTGAACAATCTTGGCAAATGTCCACTAGATGAAGCTACACACCAAATATCAAAGACCTGAGCCTTGCTGTTTCAGAGAAGATTTTTTCAAAGATAATCCCTACATAAGCCTATGTAAAACCAAATGGCCCCAGGACTGGGGCATTTTTGGCCTCAGGGATATAATTTAAACAATCTTGATAAAGGTCCACTAGATGAAGCTTCACACCAAATATCAAAGACCTGGGCCTTGCTGTTTCAGAGAAGAAGATTTTCAAAAATTATCTCTATACATGTATAAGTCTATGTAAAACCAAAGGGTCCCGGGCGGGGGCATTTGTGGCCCAAGGGCTATAATTTGTTCAATCTTGATAGAGGTCCACTAGATGAAGTTCCATACCAAATATCAAAGACATGGCCTTGCAGTTTCAGAGAAGATTTTTAAAGATTTCCCTATATAAGTCTATGTAAAACCAAAGTGTCTCGGGGCGGGGGCATTTTTGGCCCCAGGGCTATAATTTGAACAATCTTGATAGAGGTCCACTAGATGAAATTTCACACCAAAATCAAAGACCTTGGCCTTGTGGTTTCATAGAAGAAGTTTTTCAATGATTTTCCCTAAATAAGTCTATGTAAAACCAAAGGGCCCTGGGGCAAGGGAATTTTTGGCCCCAGCACTATAATTTGAACATTCTTAGTAGGGGTCCACTAGATGAAGCTTCATACAAAATATCAAAGACCTGGGCCTTGCGGTTTCAGAGAAGAAGATTTTTGAAGATTTTCCCTATATAAGCCCATGTGAAACCTAAGGGCCCCAGGGAAGAGGCATTTTTGGCCCCAGCACTATAATTTGAACGATCTTGGTAGGGGTCGACTAGATGAAGCTTCATACCAAATATCAAAGACCTGAGCCTTGCGGTTTCAGAGAAGAAGATTTTTAAAGATTTTCCCTATATAAGCCAATGTAAAACCAAAGGGCCCCGGGGCGGGGGCATTTTTGGCCCCAGCACTATAATTTGAACAATCTTGGTAGGGATCCACTAGTTGAAACCTCATACCAAATATCAAAGACCTGGGCCTTGCAGTTTCAGAGAAGAAGATTATTAAAAATTTTCCCTATATAAGCCCATGTAAAACCAAAGGGCCCAGGGGCGGGGGCATTTTTGGTCCCAGCACTATAATTTGAACAATCTTGGTAGGGGTCCACTAGATGAAGCTTCAAAAAAAATATCAAAGACCTGGGCCTTGTGGTTTCAGAGAAGAAGATTTTTCCCTATATAAGCCCATGTAAAACCAAAGGGCCCCGGGGCAGAGGCATTTTTGGCCCCAGCACTATAATTTGAACAATCTTGGTAGGGGTCCACTAGATGAAGCTTCATACCAAATATCAAAGACCTGGGCCTTGCCGTTTCAGAGAAGAAGATTTTTAAAAAATTTTCCCTATATAAGCCCATGTAAAACCAAAGGGCCCCGGGGCAGAGGCATTTTTCGCCCCAGCACTATAATTTGAACAATCTTGGTAGGGGTCCACTAGATACAGCTTCATACCAAATATCAAAGACCTGGGCCTTGCGGTTTTAGAGAAGAAGATTTTTAAAGATTTTCCCTATATAAGCCCATGTAAAACCAAAGGGCTCCGGGGAGGAGGCATTTTTGGCCCCAGCACTATAATTCGAACAATCTTGGTAGGCGTCCACTAGATGAACCTTCACACCAAATATCAAAGACCTGGGCCTTGCGGTTTCAGAGAAGAAGATTTTTTAAGTTTTTGGTGAAAAAAATAATTTTTGGCTCCTGTGACCTATATGTGCAATGGACGGGAACCATTTGAACAACTTTGAAAGGGGACCACCTAAGGATCATTCCTGTGAAGTTTGATCGAAATCCGATCAGTGGTTTAGGAGGAGATGTCGTTTGAAGAAATTGTTTACACACAGATGACAGACAAAAAGTGATCCTAATATAAAACACAAGAGGGCCATGATGGCCCTGGATCGCTCATCTGATCCATAGAGTAACAAGTGGGCCTCAGGGAGGGCTATTATTGACCCCAGGGTTATAATGTTCATAATGTTGAGGGAGGTCTAGAATGGTGAAGCTTCATACCAAATACCAACAAAGGCTATAATTTGAACAATCTTGGCAAAGGTCCACTAGATGAAGCTACACAAAAAATATCAAAGACCTTGGCCATGCGATTTCATAGAAGAAGATTTTTTTTAAAGATTTTCCCTATATAAGTCTATGTAAAACCAAAGGGCCCCGGGCAGGGGCATTTTTGGCACAAGCACTACATAAGCCTATGTAAAACCAAATGGCCCCGGGGCGGGGGCATTTTTGGCCTCAGGGCTATAATTTAAACAATCTAGATCTAGGTGCACTAGATGAAACTTCATACCAAATATCAAAGACCTGGGCATTGCTGTTTCAGAGAAGAAGATTTTCAAAGATTATCTCCATATAAGTCTATGTAAAACCAAAGGGCCCCAGGGCAGGGGCATTTGTCGCCCGATGGATATAATTTGAACAATCTCCAAAGGTCCCCAGGGCGGGGGCATTTTTGGCCCCAGCACTATAATTTGAACAATCTTGGTAGGGGTCCACTAGATGAAGCTTCATACCAAATATCAAAGAACTGGGCCTTGTGGTTTCAGAGAAGAAGATTTTTAAAGATTTTCCCTATATAAGCCCATGTAAAACCAAAGGGCCCCGGGGCGGGGGCATTTTTGGCCCCAGCACTATAATTTGAACAATCTAGGTAGGGGTCCACTAGATGATGCTTCATACCAAATATCAAAGACCTGGGCCTTGTGGTTTCAGAGAAGAAGATTTTTTAAGTTTTTGGTGAAAAAAATCTATTTTTGGCTCCTGTGACCTAGATGTGCAACGGACCGGAACCATTTGAACAACTTTGAAAGGGGACCACCTAAGGATCATTCCTGTGAAGTTTGGTCAAAATCCGATCAGTGGTTTAGGAGGAGATGTCATTTAAAGAAATTGTTTACGCACGCACGCACGCACGCACGACGGACAAAAAGTGATCCCAAAAGCTCACCTCGTCACTACGTGACGGTGAGCTAACAAGAGGACCATGATGGCCCTGGATCGCTCACCTGATCCATAGTGTAACAAGTGGGCCCCAGTGAGAGCCATTATTGGCCCCAGGGCTTTAATGTGCATAATGTTGAGGGAGGTCTTAAAGGTGAAGCTTCATACCAAACATCAACAAAGGCTATAATTTGAACAATCTTGGCAAAGGTCCACTAGATGAAGCTACACATCAAATATCAAAGACCTGGGCCTTGTGGTTTCAGAGAAGAAGATTTTTTTTAAAGATATTCCCTACATAAGCCTATGCGAAACCAAATGGCCCCGGGGCTATATAAATCTATGTAAAACCAAAGGGCCCCGGGGTGGGGGCATTTGTGGCCCCAGGGCTATAATCTGAACAATCTTGGTAGAGGTCCATTAGATGAAGCTTCATACCAAATTTCAAAGTCCTGGGCCTTGTGGTTTCAGAGAAGAAGATTTTTAAAGATTATCCCTATATAAGCCTATGTGAAACCAAAGGGCCCCGGGGCGGGGCCACTTTTGGCCCCAGCACTATAATTTGAATCATCTTGGTAGGGGTCCTTTGGAAGAAGCTTCATACCAAATATAAAAGACCTAGGACTTGTGGTTTCAGAGAAGAAGATTTTTAAAGATTTTCCCTATACAAGTCTATGTAAAACCAAAAAGGCCCCGGAGCAGGGGCATTTTTGGCCCAAGGGCTATAATTTGATAATTTGAACAATCTTGGTAGGGGTCCACTAGATGAAGCTTCATACCAAATATCAAAGTCTTGGGCCGTGCGGTTTAAGAGAAGAAGATTTTTAAAGATTTTCCCTATATAAGCCTATGTAAAACCAAAGGGCCCCGGGCGGGGGCATTTTTGCCCCAGCACTATAATTTGAACAATCTTGGTAGGGGTCAACTAGATGAAGCTTCATACCAAATATCAAAGTCCTGGGTCTTGCTGTTTCAGAGAAGAAGATTTTTAAAGATTTTCCCTATATAAGCCTATGTAAAACCAAAGGGCCCAAGGGCGGGGACATTTTTGGCCTCAGCACTATAATTTAAATAATCTTGTTAGGGGTCCTTTGGATGAAGCTTCATACCAAATATAAAAGACCTAGGCCTTGTGGTTTCAGACAAGAAGATTTTTAAAGATTTTCCCTATATAAGTCTACGTAAAACCAAAGGGCCCCGGGGCGGGGGCATTTTTGGCCCAAGGGCTATAATTTGAACAATCTTGGTAGAGGTCCATTAGATGAAGCTTCATACCAAATATCAAAGTCCTGGGCCTTGTGGTTTCAGAGAAGAAGATTTTTTAAGATTTTCCCTATATAAGCCTATGTAAAACCATAGGGCCCCGGGGCGGGGGCATTTTTGGCCCCAGCACTATAATTTGAACAATCTTGGTAGGGGTCAACTAGATGAAGCTTCATACCAAATATCAAAGTCCTGGGCCTTGTGGTTTCAGAGAAGAAGATTTTTAAAGATTTTCCCTATATAAGCCTATGTAAAACCAAAGGGCCCCGGGGCGGGGGCATTTTTGGCCCCAGCACTATAATTTGAACAATCTTGGTAGGGGTCCACTAGATGAAGCTTCATACCAAATATCAAAGACCTGGGCCTTGTGGTTTCAGAGAAGAAGATTTTTAAAGATTTTCCCTATATAAACCAATGTAAAACCAAAGGGCCCCGTGGCGGGGGCATTTTTTGTCCCAGCACTATAATTTGAACAATCTTGGTAGGGGTCCACTAGATGAAGCTTCATACCAAATATCAAAGTCTTGGGCCGTGCGGTTTAAGAGAAGAAGATTTTTAAAGATTTTCCCTATATAAGCCTATGTAAAACCAAAGGGCCCCGGGCGGGGGCATTTTTGCCCCAGCACTATAATTTGAACAATCTTGGTAGGGGTCAACTAGATGAAGCTTCATACCAAATATCAAAGTCCTGGGTCTTGCTGTTTCAGAGAAGAAGATTTTTAAAGATTTTCCCTATATAAGCCTATGTAAAACCAAAGGGCCCAAGGGCGGGGACATTTTTGGCCTCAGCACTATAATTTAAATAATCTTGTTAGGGGTCCTTTGGATGAAGCTTCATACCAAATATAAAAGACCTAGGCCTTGTGGTTTCAGACAAGAAGATTTTTAAAGATTTTCCCTATATAAGTCTACGTAAAACCAAAGGGCCCCGGGGCGGGGGCATTTTTGGCCCAAGGGCTATAATTTGAACAATCTTGGTAGAGGTCCATTAGATGAAGCTTCATACCAAATATCAAAGTCCTGGGCCTTGTGGTTTCAGAGAAGAAGATTTTTTAAGATTTTCCCTATATAAGCCTATGTAAAACCATAGGGCCCCGGGGCGGGGGCATTTTTGGCCCCAGCACTATAATTTGAACAATCTTGGTAGGGGTCAACTAGATGAAGCTTCATACCAAATATCAAAGTCCTGGGCCTTGTGGTTTCAGAGAAGAAGATTTTTAAAGATTTTCCCTATATAAGCCTATGTAAAACCAAAGGGCCCCGGGGCGGGGGCATTTTTGGCCCCAGCACTATAATTTGAACAATCTTGGTAGGGGTCCACTAGATGAAGCTTCATACCAAATATCAAAGACCTGGGCCTTGTGGTTTCAGAGAAGAAGATTTTTAAAGATTTTCCCTATATAAACCAATGTAAAACCAAAGGGCCCCGTGGCGGGGGCATTTTTTGTCCCAGCACTATAATTTGAACAATCTTGGTAGGGGTCCACTAGATGAAGCTTCATACCAAATATCAAAGTCCTGGGCCTTGTGGTTTCAGAGAAGAAGATTTTTAAAGATTTTCTCTATATAAGCCTATGTAAAACCATAGGGCCATAGCAGCATATGCAAAAGCTGCTCACATTTATTCAGCAAAAATGCCAAAATTTTCGATATTGTTCTTGCAAGAACAGTTAACAATTGGACCACTAACGTTAAGGTAACAATGCTTTGAAAAACTGGGCCCAGACCTACAGCTTTGGTGAAGATGTCATTTGAAGAATTTGTTCTCATTATAGTTCAAACAATTTGACACGAGACTGGTGACCTCTATAAACATAATTTCACACCCGACTGAATGCATATATTTATCTTTGCCGTTTTCCGAAGAGACTGATACTTTTATTCAATCCATATAGGTTGTTAAATGGGTCACCATTCACGAGATGCCGAAAATTCATGAGAAGTTTATGAAAACCGACCTATTAGGCGATAACATTGACTAGTTTATTCTTTGCAATGTCAAACGGCACCAGCTATACCACCTATAAGTTTGACGGGGATCCAATAAAAAACAAGCAAATTCGTTGAATTGATATCCCCCGCCGAATGGGTTTTTCGTGTAGAATGGCAAGAAAATATATCTGGCCAAAATTGAGAAAAAAAAATTGCGCGTGCATCACGGCAGCATAATAATACATATTTATTTCAAGTTTCATTTTATTCCATGCAATAGTTGCTGAGAATTGGTTCCAGACAAAGTGAGACGACGAAAAATCCAGAATTTTAATCATTTAAGGGGCCATAACTCTGGGTGTAAAAAGTCAATCCGAAAAAAATTTGTGCATGCATCACCACAGCATAATAATACATATTTATTTCAAGTTTCATTTAATTCCATGCAAAAGTTGCTGAGAAACAGTTTCCGACAAAAAAGTGAGACGACGAAAAATCCAGAATTTCGATCATTTAAGGGGCCATAACTCTGGATGTAAAAAGTAAATCCGGAAAAAAAATGCGCGTGCATCACCACAGCATAATAATACATATTTATTTCAAGTTTCATTTAATTCCATGCAATAGTTGCTGAGAAACGGTTCCGGACAAAGTGAGACGACGAAAAATCCAGAATTTCGATCATTTAAGGGGCCATAACTCTGGATGTAAAAAGTCAATCCAGAAAAAAATGGCGCGTGCATCACCGCAGCATAATAATACATATTTATTTCACGTTTCATTTAATTCCATGCAATAGTTCCTGAGAAACAAAGTGAGATGACGAAAAAATCCAGAATTTCAATCATTTAAGGGGCCATAACTCTGGATACATGTAAAAAGTCAATCCGAAAATAAATTGCGCGTGCATCACTGCAGCATAATAATACATATTTATTTCAATTTTCATTTAATTCCATGTAATAGTTGCTGAGAAACGGTTCCGGACAAAGTGAGACGACGAAAAATCCAGAATTTCAATCATTCAAGGGTCCATAACTCTGGATGTAAAAAGTCAATCCGAAAAAAAATTGCGCGTGCATAACCAAAGCATAATAATACATATTTATTTCAAGTTTCATTTAATTCAATGCAATAGTTGCTGAGAAACGGTTCCGGACAAAATGTGACGGACGGACGGAAGGACGGACGGACGGAAGGATGGATTGACAGACAACGCCAAAACTATATCCCTCCGCCTTCGGCGGGGGATAATAAAGTCACTATCACCCACACAATATTTTCTCCATTATTATATGTCTATTGGTGACTACAGGATAAGTAACTCTCATGTGAATAATCCAATCTGCCCCAAATCTGAACTAGTCCAAGATTTCATGGCTGTCATCATTTTCTGCAATTTCAATGAAGACCAGGGGCCAGTTGTTCAAAGCATTGTTTGCTTAACGAGCTTGTTATTGGTCATATTGTTAATTGTTCTAGCAAGTTTAATATTCATTATTTTGGTATTTTTGGTGAAAAACTGTGAGCAGCTTTTGCGAATGAAAAAGCTGCTCACATTTTTTCAGCAAAAATATTAGCATATTTGCCATAATAAATGATTAAAGATTAACAATATGTTAACTAACGACGTCGTTAGTTTTGAACAACTGGCCCCAGATCAAAAATAAAGTTGCTATTGCCCAGACAAGATTTTCCCACTAAATGTCTGTGGGAAACTAAAGTAAAGGGAAGTAACTCTAATGCAAATAGACTGATCTGCTCCAAACTCAAACTTGTCCAAGATGTTATGGTTTTCCTCATTACTTGCAAGTTTGATGAAGATTCCATCAAACCAGAGAACCATACCAAAGTCTATGTGACCAAATTTGACCTTGGCCTCAACCAGGTCAAGGTCATCCGAGGGTCATCATTTGAACAAAATATGATGAGCCCGAGTCTCCAATGCTACACACTTAGTTTCATGGTTCGGAAGAAGATTTTTGAAGGGAATTTACCTTATATGGGCATGGTGGGCATCTTGGTCATGTGACCAAACTCATTTTAATTAAATTTCCTTGTTCCTACAGGCATTTTTTATATAAAAATTGTTACAAATGGCTTAGTGCTTTCTGAGGAAAATAACTTTTATTTTTTCATATCTGAATGACCTTGGGCCAAGGTCAAATAATGATCTTGACCTCCAATACTGATGTAGTTTCATCCACTCATTTAGCTAACTGCATCTACCAATTTTAGATCACAGGCTGCAGTAGTATCTGAAAAATACATAGTATTGGCTTTTTCCCCATACAAAAGCTTATGTGACCAAATTTTTACCTTGGCATAAAATTGGTCAAGGTCATCCAGGGGTCATCATTTGAACAAACTATGACCAGTTTGAGTGCCCAGCTTCATGATAATCGACCCACTGGTTAAGGAGAAGATTTCGGAAGGATTTTTACCTTAGATGGGCATAGCCGCTGTATTGGTCATGTGACAAAATTCATATTCATTGCCTTGGTTTCCTCGTTCCCAAAAACCTTTCATATGAAATTTGGTTACAAATGGCCCAGTTTGTTTATGCCGAAAATAAGTTTTAATATTCATATCTAATGACCTTTGACCAAGGTCGAAGAATGACCATGACCTTTAATACCCATGTACTTAGCTAAATGGGTCTACGGATTTTCAGATCATGAACAGGATGCTAGTTTCCGAAAAAATACCTAGTTTTGACTTTTTCCCATACTAAAGTCTACATGGCCAAATTTGACCTTGACTTTAAACAGGTCAAGGTCATTTGAGGGTCATCATTTGAATAAATTATAATGGGCCCCCGACTTCCCAATGCTACATACCAAGTTTCATGACAATTGGCCAACTGGTTCCGGTGAAGATTTCTGAAAGGGTTTTATTTTATACAGGCATGATGGCCACTTTGGTCATGTGACCAAACTCAAATTAATCAATTTTCATTTCCTTGTTCCTAAATGGCCTAGTGGTTTCTGTGGAAAGCCAAGTTTTAATTTTTACATCTTAATGACCTTGGGTCAAGGTCAAATAATGACCCTGACCTTGAATACTGATGTAGTTTCATCCACTCATTTAGCTTACTGCATCTACCAATTTTCAGATCACAGGCTGCAATAGTTTCCAAAAAGTACTCAGTTTTGACTTTTTCCTATACAAAAGTGACCAAATTTGACCTTGGTGTAAAATAGGTCAAGGTAGTCTGAGGGTCATCATTTGAACAAATTATGATGGGCCCAAATCCCCAATGCTATGTGCTAAGTTTCAGGACAATCAGCTCACTGATTCCGGAGAAAAAAGATTTTTGAAGGGTTTTTACCTTATATGGGCATGGCTGCCAAATTATTGGTCATGTGACCTGGACCCACAAACAAACTTTCGTTCCCCCCATCCCATGGATGCTCCACATGAAATTTGACTTCAATCGGCCAAGTGGTTTCGAAGGAGAAGATGTTTGAAAATGTTGAGACGACAGATGCCAGACAGAAAATGGACCCTTGCCATACCATGAGCTCACCTGTGAGCCTTTGACTTAGGTGAGCTAATAAACTTCCTTTTGCCCGGACAACATTTGTTAATGACTGACAGATGGACAACAGACAACAGAGCATGGCATAAGCTGACGCTCTGAGCGTCAGCTTATGCCATGCTCTGTTGTCCCTTGTCCAGTGGCTCCAGGTGAGCTAAAGACAGCACTGGAACACCTGGAGACTGCAACCAGAACATGACTTTCTCACATGCACTTTCTCACAGGTGGCTAACTGAATTCTCAAGCCATGATGCTGAACATCCCTTACCTTAAACAGTTTCATATAAGCAGCCCTAATATCTTGACTGTGTTTAGAGGCTAGGTGACCTAAAATCCCAACAACAGAGCCCATCTTTGGTATCTTCTCATCCATAGCAATATCTCCACGGCTACCATGGTGACAGTAATCTTTGAGCCCACACATCAGAACACGTGTGATAATAGAGGTGGGGAAACAGGAGCTGAAATATAAAATCAAAGCTCTGACTGCACTGGTTTGATTTTGTTTGTTTGATTTGATGTTTAACATCCCCCTCAACACTATAAAGGTCATTTTGGAGACGTTGCTTCCAATTTTGTGGGACTTTTACCCGACATTAAGATGAAATGACATCTCAAGCCCTGTCGCCCAATGAAACCAATAGGGTTTATAAGCATGGATGGTCCGACTCGCACCGTTTTGCTTGGGCAGGCTTAGATCCTCTAGCGGTTTACCAGTACTCGTGTGCTGGTCGGATTCCTTGGAAGCATCATGCAGCCCATTTATTTCTTCAAGCCCCAATTGGCGGGGACTGTGCACTGGTTGAGTGTAGATTTGAAAGTTGGGCCTAAGAGGGTGACTTACACTGTTTCATTTAACCTTTAAATTCATCTACTTTTAATGAAAACAATGTAGACCCTGATTAGACATTGCAGAATCCAACACATAATTCCAGTCCAGATTCTATAGATGGTTATATGGGCCTTTAAAGAAGATTCCCACTTATATTGAGCCAATTGTTAATCCGGTGGGTGAAAACCGAAGAAATCATTGGGCAAACACTTAACCACCTAGGCTTGAGCCCACAGCGGTGTGTGACCTAACGTTAAGGTTCAGCACTCTTTTCATTTTCTATGCTTGCCTGGAAAATAACTTCTGAAGAACACGTTGGGCAAACCCTTCACCATCAACTTCAGAGCCTGTCATCTCATTTTTTAACAGAGCTAGGCGTTAGCCCACAGCGGTGTGTGACCTAATGTTAAGGTTCGGCGCTCTTTTCATTTTCCATGCTTGCCTGGAAAATAACTTCTGATTCAGATCCCCAGACTGATTTTCAATAGCCCTGAATTAATTACATATCATCCTAATTATCACCAATTCACTTAAATTTAGCAACGTTAGACTGTCATCTGTACACATCAGACTTTTTCCGCCATTTTTCAAAGGGAGACAACTTTCAGGACTTCCTGCTCGCTTTCTACAAGCCCTGTCCCACTGAAAAAGGGGTCTACTCTTAAAGGAAAGAATTTGCTCCTCGGGAGCAAATTCTTTCCTTTAAGAGTTGACCCATATTGACAAAAATACTTTTGCAGGAGTTGCCTCCTATGAAGGTGTTCCCATCCCCCTTAAGCAGAAATTTGCTTCAGCTAAAACGCATGCTATCATTAACCCTTAAGACGCTAAGAAAAACTATGTCTGAAAATGCCGTCTGCTTATATCGTCTGCTGAACTTTCTTGCAAACTTTTTAAAAATATTTATGCATACTAGCAAACAGTGTGGACCCAGATCAGACTGCTGGTCAGCTTGCAAATATAACAACAAATGCTTTAACCCATTTAGTACCAGAAACCCCTTAACAGGTTCCCTGGCAAACAGTGCAGGCCCAGATCAGACGCCACAGAATGCGGCGTCTGATCAGGGCCTCCACTGTTTGCTAAAAGGTCAGTCATTTTCCAAATAGATTTTGACGAAAACACAACCAGACACCCCTAAATTTTGAAATGATCTCCTGCTATATAAAAGGAGGAAGATTCCATTTGGTGCAGAAAGGATTAAAATGCATCTATTATTAGTTTATACTAATTTATTCTAGTTTGATTGCGATGGAAGCTCTAAGCTTATATAATCGCTCTCGAACACTCATTCTGGATGTTTTCACGCACGCGAGAGAGAGAGGCAGTGACTATTACACCACTGCTACCCATTTACCCCTGAGTGGAGTGAGGCAGTGTCATTACGTGTCTTGCCCAAGGACACATCTCGATACCGGGTGCCGGATTCGAACGCACAACTTCTCGATCATGAGTCGAACACGTTAACCACTGCGCTATCGAGGCTGACTATTATTGTTTACAATGCAGCTTAATCACCACAGCACAACCTCAGTAAAACACTATTGTTGGGGTGCATGTTAGATTCAAACAAAAATGTAAAGATTACATAGATTTATGGTCATTGTTCTATGCAATCTATACATTTTTTGGATCAGCCTGTTGGAGCTTGAAGAAATAGATGGGCTGCATGATGCTTCCACGCAGAGCTGAAACCGTCCGCACACTAGTACTGGTAAACCACTTAGAGGATCTAATCCTGTCCAGGAACTGCGGTGCAAGTCGGACTGTCCATGCTTATAAGCCCTATTGGTTTCATGTTTATAAACCCTATTGGTTTCATTGGGCGACAGGGCTTGAGATGTCATTTTTTCTCAATGTCGGGGTAAAAGTCCCACAAAACCGGAAGCAACGTCTCCAAAATGACCTATACTGTGCTGACAGGGATGTTAAACCTCAAATCAAACAAAAACACATTTTTGGGATCAAACATTAAACAGTGTTAAATGCAAACTGAGTTGCAAACAGATTTAGGATACCCCCCCCCCCCCATACACATTTAGATTTTTTTTTTATATTTTGGGGGTTTTGGTTTTATGGCCCTTTCAAGATTATTTCACTCATATTGAGCCCGTCTTTAATCAGACCACCTGACCTTCTGTTGCAGAACTTGGCGTCTCACATGTGACCTGAGCCAAACTCGAACCACAGTGGTGAGAGACCATATGATTGAGAGTCAGCGCTCTTATCCACTAGGCCATGGAGGCCCGTGTTACACATTTATATGCACATATGTATATGACCTATTCATTTTTCAATATATTTCAAGTTTTCGAGTTCATCATTAGACCCTGCTATATACAAAACCTTTTTGCAATAAACATGCCTCATACTGACCAAGCTTTTCCATGCCTGAAAGGCCCGATTTTTGCAGTCTTAACCCTAATCTTGCTAACACGACAACCATTACCTTTGCAAACAGTGTAGACCCAGATCAGATGGCTTCTGACGAAGCCATCTGATCAGGATCTACACTGTTTGTATTTGCAGTTTGTGAACTGATATCAAGTGATTTCACTGGCTGCTATTCAGACATGGGTACAGCCTATTTAATTCATTCAGCAGGACAAGTCCTGAAAAACGGAGGAAAAATCAAAATCTGCGAGCCTGAAATCAAGAAAACATCAAGCTCTAAAAGCCTGAAATCCTGCAAATGCCTGAAAAATATGAGGCCTGGCCCCCGAGGTTATAAAACCTTTTTCATGCTCAACTCACTTGAGCATGAAATTTGTCCTGCTCACAAATTGGCATTTTAAAATTTGTGAGCAGGGCAAATAACATTCTCTGCTACCTGAAAAAGAAAAATCGCTCAACTTCTTAGTATTTTAATTTTTATGAGCACCACTAGTTTCATGCTCAGCTGAGTTGAGCATGAAAAAAAGTTTTATAACCTCGGGATTGAATAATGTGTTACATAGAGGTTGTTTTATTAGTCTTACCCTATATGAGCAACAACCCAGTCAAAATGTGGACTATATTTCACAGAGGCTTCCAACAGGGCATCAACACAAGTCTCGGGAGCTCCTTCTACCCTGAAATCATATGTATCATCCATACTAAAAGTTCTTACCATTTGGAAATACCGGTCTTTCTGTCTGTCTGTCTGTCTGTCTGTCTGTCTGTCTGTCTGTCTGTCTGTCTGTCTGTCTATCTATCTATCACTCAAATTTGGCCATTACCTCAGTCAGAGTTTGGCAAGCTAGAAGAATAAGATACATCACGAGCGCTGTGGTGCTATGGTAAAGCATCAGATTTGAGATCGACAGGAAGCCGGTTTGATCCTCCCTAGCGTCAAGTGTTGTTTCCTTGAGCAAGAAACTTTATCCACATTGCTCAGTACTGGTTCCTACCCAGGAAAAGAGGGCCACATGGAAGATTAGTACTAGTACTAAATGTGTTACCCTCTATAAATAAGGTTGATTAATATTTTTTATTTGGCTCAGCTGTAAGAACTAAACTGGATCATCCTTTGGCTCAGCTGTAAGAACTAGGATTGATCACAATTTGACATAGGTGTAAGAATTAAGTTTGATCACCTTTTGGCTAACCTGTAAGAACTATATTTGATCCCCTTTTGGCTTAGCTGTAAGAACTATGTTTGATCACCTTTTGGCCTACCTATAAGAAATCAGTTTGATCACCTTTTGGCTTAGCTGTAAGAACTATGTTTGATCCCCTTTTGTCCTAGCTGTAAGAACTATGTTTGATCACCTTTTGGCCTAGCTGTAAGAACTCCAGTTTAATCACCTTTTGGCTTAGCTGTAAGAACTATGTTTGATCACCTTTTTGCCTAGCTGTAAGAACTATGTTTGATCACCTTTTGGCTAAGCTGTAAGAACTATGTTTGATCACCTTTTGGCCTAGCTGTAAGAACTATGTTTGATCACCTTTTGGCTTAGCTGTAAGAACTATGTTTGATCACCTTTTTGCCTAGCTGTAAAGAACTATGTTTGATCACCTTTTGGCTTAGCTGTAAGAACTATGTTTGATCACCTTTTGGCTTAGCTGTAAGAACTATGTTTGATCACCTTTTTGCCTAGCTGTAAGAACTCAGTTTGATAACCTTTTGGCCTAGCTGTAAGAACTATGTTTGATCACCTTTTGGCCTAGCTGTAAGAAAGAAGTTTGATCACCTTTTGGCTTAGCTGTAAGAACTATGTTTGATCACCTTTTGGCCTAGCTGTAAGAACTCAGTTTGATAACCTTTTGGCCTAGCTGTAAGAACGAAGTTTGATCACCTTTTGGCTTAGCTGTAAGAAGTAAGTTTGGTCACCTTTTGGCCTAGCTGTAAGAACTAAGTTTGATCACCTTTTGGCCTAGCTGTAACAACTATGTTTGATCTCCTGTTGGCCTAGCTGTAACAACTATGTTTGATTACCTTTTGGCCTAGCTGTAAGAACTCAGTTTAATTACCTTTTGGCCTCGCTGTAAGAACTCAGTTTGATCACCTTTTGGCTTAGCTGTAAGAACTAAATTTGATCACCTTTTGGCTTAGCTGTAAGAACTATGTTTGATCACCTTTTGGCTTGGCTGTAAGAACTAAGTTTGATCACCTTTTGGCTTAGCTGTAAGAACTCAGTTTGATCACCTTTTGGCTTAGCTGTAAGAACTCAGTTTGATCACCTTTTGGCCTAGCTGTAAGAACTCAGTTTGATCACCTTTTGGCCTAGCTGTAAGAACTAAGTTTGATCACCTTTTGGCTTAGCTGTAAGAACTCAGTTTAATTACCTTTTGGCCTAGCTGTAAGAACTCAGTTTGATCACCTTTTGGCCTAGCTGTAAGAACTATGTTTGATCACCTTTTGGCTTAGCTGTAAGAACTATGTTTGATCACCTTTTGGCCTAGCTGTAAGAACTCAGTTTGATCACCTTTTGGCCTAGCTGTAAGAACTATGTTTGATCACCTTTTGGCTTAGCTGTAAGAACTATGTTTGATCACCTTTTGGCTTAGCTGTAAGAACTCAGTTTGATCACCTTTTGGCTTAGCTGTAAGAACTATGTTTGATCACCTTTTGGCTTAGCTGTAAGAAGTCAGTTTGATCACCTATTGGCTTAGCTGTAAGAACTATCTTTGATCAACTTTTGGCCTAGCTATAAGAAATCAGTTTGATCACCTTTTGGCTTAGCTGTAAGAACTCAGTTTAATCACCTTTTGGCCTAACTGTAACAACTAAGTTTGATCACCTTTTGGCTAAGCTGTAAGAACTAAGTTTGATCACCTTTTGGCCTAGCTGTAAGAACTATGTTTGATCACCTTTTGGCCTAGCTGTAAGAACTATGTTTGATCACCTTTTGGCCTAGCTGTAAGAACTATTTTTGATCACCTTTTGGCCTAGCTGTAAGAACTATGTTTGATCACCTTTTGGCTTAGCTGTAAGAACTCAGTTTGATTACCTTTTGGCCTAGCTGTAAGAACTATGTTTGATCACCTTTTGGCCTAGCTGTAAGAACTATGTTTGATCACCTTTTGGCCTAGCTGTAAGAACTCAGTTTAATTACCTTTTGGCTTAGCTGTAAGAACTCAGTTTAATTACCTTTTGGCTTAGCTGTAAGAACTCAGTTTGATCACCTTTTGGCCTAGCTGTAAGAACTATGTTTGATCACCTTTTGGCCTAGCTGTAAGAACGAAGTTTGATCACCTTTTGGCCTAGCTGTAAGAACTATGTTTGATCACCTTTTGGCCTAGCTGTAAGAACGAAGTTTGATCACCTTTTGGCCTAGCTGTAAGAACTATGTTTGATCACCTTTTGGCTTAGCTGTAAGAACTGAGTTTGGTCACCTTTTGGCTTTAATAGCTGTACGAACTAAGCTTGATCACCTTTTGGCAAATCCGATCAGTGGTTTAGGAGATGTCATCTGAAGAAATTATTTACAGATGCACGGACGCACTGGCACACAACGGATGAAAAGTGATCACAAAATCTTACCTTGTCACTACATGTAAAAAAGTGGCTTTTCGCGTCTTGCCTTTGTTCCGTGCGATTTATTGCAGAATAAATCACAATTTTCAATTGCCTATATAGGCGTGCTTTGTAAGAATACTTCATGAAAACCTGTGTTGGGGTAGGGCTGGCTAATCAGTGCTTAAATGACAATCCACTGTCAGTCTTGCCATTGTGTGTCTGTGTATGTGTACACGCTTGTGCCTGTTTGAATTCTGTGTTCTACCAATGACTCAGGTTATAAGAAGATGGGACCTCAATTTAAAGACCGAAAGTTTGGAAAAGCTCAGAATCAAACCCAAGATCCCTGGTTTATGAAATGAACACCCCCACTGAACCCCATTTTATATAGAGAAAACTGGGGTTTACTGGGGATACATTATTTTTATAATTTCTGCTCCAAGACATAGGTTGTGCGTACACTTAGAACTGCCTCACTGATGGGGTTCTAACAAGCACCAACAACCTATGTTTGCAGTATAAATAAGAAAAGTATCATAGATTTTCATCAGAAAAGTAGCCATTTTTGAAGATGTGAAAAAATCTTCAAAAAGACTACACTATGTCGCACAGATGTGTGATCATAATGACTACACTGCCATTGGATAATTGATACGTTATCCCTGAATATTTTGTCATAATTTTACCATTCTGGCTTTCAACCTGAGCATGATTCTTACCATATTTAGTACTGGAACAAATATTGTTAGACTCAGATCAATTTAATGTATAGATTATTATGTTTTGGATTGACTAATATACAAACCTACAACTCTGAATGCACAAGATAGAAAGAATATGTTGCAAAAGTAATAAATGTAACAGGCACAGTTTAAAACCATGGATTATCATTGCTGACCATTTTTGTGACAACGGATTAACCCATTTAGTACCAAAACCCCAAAAGGGGTACCCTGGCAAACAGTGTAGGCCCAGATCAGCCGCCGCAGAATGCGGCATCTGATCAGGGCCTCCACTGTTTGTTAAAGTTCAGTCCTTTTCCAAATAAATTTTGATGAAAACACAACCCTGACACCCCTAAATTTTGAAGTAGACTCCTGCTATAAATTATAAGAAGGAAGATTCCATTTGTTACAAAAAGGGTTAATTGTGTAAGCCTCAGTTCTGGGTCCTTTTTAGAATTGCCTTGTGGCCAATATCTATATATTAAGAACAAAGAACAATTAACCATATCCCAGGGAACATGACAAACCCTATCTTTACAAACGGTGTAGATCCTGATCAGATGAAGCCATCTAATCAGGATCTACACTGTTTGTCACACAGGTTGTGAATTGAATGAATACATTATATCAAGTAATTTGATTGGTGGATAGTCAGAAATGGGTTTGACTAAGCTAATTTACTGAGCAGGATAAGGGTTAATCCTTATCTTGCTGTTCACGACAACCCCTATCTTTGCAAACAGTGTAGATCCAGATCAGATGGCTTCTGAAGAAGCCATCTGATCAGGATCTACACTGTTTGGCATTCAGTTTATGAATTTGTAGCAATAAATTACATCAAGTAATTTGATTGGTTGATAGACAGAAATGGATGTGGCTTAAATGAATATTCAGCAAGATAAGGGCTAAAGAAAATTTTAGCATTTCTCCCTCTTATCTGGTGCTGTGTCTTCTATAGTACCGTAAAAATTCGGCTATAAGGCGATTCGGCTATAAGACGGGACCCCTTTTTAAGTTATTCTAAAGTGGGATTTTGCTTATACTCTTTTATAAGACGGGTCAAATTTTTGCCATATCTGTCGGGGCCTATCTGCTACCGCCAGATGCTATTTAAATGTGAGAAATCAGCCTTTTTTTCGTCAGAAAACCCCTCTACTTACCCCTCATTTCCAGCCACAAAATTTAGAAATATTTGTTGCAGCTTTTTTATAAGTAACTGAACGTTTTTTTTATCGGGGAACACAACACCTAGCTATTCAGTTTCAGAACCAACGCCCCAGCTAGCACAAAATAGCGGCAAACTTCGGGCCGATACGTCGTATCGCTGTCGGCCCGGTACATGCTTTGCTGGCTTAGGCTACACAAACTTCTATTTAATAGACGACAGGGGCCGACAAATCCATTTCCCGGCCGTCCGGGACAAGACCGAAATCACGCCGGGCAGGTGCACTTTGACCTTATGACGCTCGGTCGGGACAAGTGCAAAAAAAAAAAAAAAATCGCCAGCCTTTTGGAGTCCTTAAATACGGTAAAAGTAACCCAGTAAGTAAATCGCTGTCAATTCCGAGACAAACCATCTGTGTATTTATTACGGTTCAAGTATGACATTATTGTTAATCCCTGTCGTATAATTGCCACCCTGCGGTGCGTGTCGATAAGGTGTGAAAATATGGTCAAGTTATGTCTCTAATTTGCGTTTATCCTCCAGTCATAAAATTTAATCCACAATCAATGTGAAACTGATTTAATTGCTCCTCAGACTATTAGCTACATCTAACGGTAGATGTTTGCATTATTAAATCGGACTTTTCTACGATCTCATGAATGGTTTTGTTTTGGCGCCAAATAGACGTTGGCGGGAAAAGTTGAACGCTGTTGTTGGTTATTGACACGGAGCTTCTGGGGATAATTCTGGAGCTGTGCAAAGCACTGATTTTCTATCCACCTCTATTCACAACCGCTTAGATATCGGAAAAATATTTTTTTACCGGTTCCAAACATTTTTTTTATGAAAGAGATACATGCAATGACATTAAACACGTGTGGGGGTAATCGCGTCGGATGACAAGTCATTTTCCGATCGCGTGCAGAAAAATCGTAGCGGTGGTTTGTGGGCGGCGATTTATATCAATTCATAAATCACCGATCGGCTTTTTCCGTATGTCTGGTCTTCGCCGGACATTGCCGGAAAAAAGCCTGCAGTCCATGACCTCGGCTATAAGACGGGGTCGTTTTTTTGGGCTCATTTTGGAGGGGAAATCCTCGTCTTATAGCCGAATTTTTACGGTAACTTATTTTTTTTTTGCACTCCCGACAAGAAAACCCTGGACCTAACCCAGGAATAAGATGTCATGTATGCAGTTGTTAAGTTTGACATCACTCGTACGTACAGTGATGTGAAATCTGTGCATTATTGTCATCAAAATATGGCAGATGTGGAAAATACAAGGGACTGCATCATTTAAATATCCCTTCCCAGAAATGAAAGGTATGCTAGAAAAGGATTTTACATTGGTGTGAGGGGAAAAATTCACTCTCTGTATCACTGTCAGGAATCACTGATGCTGGACAGTTACTCTCATGACAGGTTTTTCTATCCACCCCTCACACCAATGTAAGATTCTTATACACCGAGACCTTTTATAGCACGATTCGTTACAGCACAAATTCGGATATAACACGGTTTGGTTTGGACCCCATATTTTCCCCAACCAACATTTATAAATATTATCCAAGGATTCTGTCAGGTTTTAAACAACAACTTTATTTTCCTCCCACTTTTGACTGCGGTAATACAGTAGCTATCACGGTCTATAATGTTACTTCTTTATATTTATTGCAGGCCTCCTACAGTATATAAACTTGTCTAGCTTGACATGCATGATAAACATGAACTGCAATCAGCACAATCAAAGGTGTTGCCTTAGTGAGATAAAAAGATGAAATAATTCAGTTACGCAACTGGAAAAAATTTTTTATCATGCTCCGTTAAGGATCACTGCTCAGCAGAATTTTCAAACATCGATGCAGTATGTGATCGGTCAATTGCAATAAAACTGATTTTCTACAGCCGCAAGTAAAAGAAAGTCAGATTTATTCCAGCTTTAAAGCAAATGATAAAACATATTCATGATCGATTTTCGTGGTAAAAAAATCATTCAAAGACCATGTGCGCATTAAAAAACGTTTCAAATGGCTAAAGACATTTCAAGGGAAGTAATTCAAATTTCTCTTAAGCGTTGACCATTGTCCGGTTCCGAACCCTAACTCAGTAATTTTACCATTGAAATCTATTAACAGTACTGTAGTTCGCTACGGTCCCGGATGCTCAGATACAACAAAGTTAGCCTGGAACCAGCTATCAAAATGGCGGCATACTCGCTCTCAGATAGGACGTTTTTCTGGATATAAACTTGCTTTATCAGCTGGTTTCGATTAAAGAGACTTGTTTGACTTGATGGGCCATGGTATTTACTGTCATTGATTAGTTCTAAACACATTTTAGTCGGGAAATACGGCTATTAACCGGACCGCACATCATCTTGTTTGGAAAACTATTGATCACCATAGTGTCAATGGTTGAATTGTGACAAATACAGTCAGCGTTTATAACACGATTCGGTTAACTAGCACGCTCCGTTGGTTGGACCCGGAGTTCCGTGTTATAATGAGGTTGCAGTGTACTGTCTATTTCTATGAACCAAATCTCAACTTACATCTGAGCAAAGCATTCTGTCGCAACCTCTATCAGCAACTTAGTTGGTTTACATGTCATCCACAGCTGCAGCAATTCATTCAAACTTCCTGTGTGTGGCATACCTCGCCGGTCAGAATACTTACTGCTAATCTGACCCAGCAGCTCCAAGGACCACTGTAAAGATTATTGTTGTTACATAAAAACCTATTTAATAACAATAAATTTAAAAGCTAAACCCTAGAAAGGGGTGTTAAGCCTGCCAGTATCAATTCAAAATATAGTTACAGTAAAATTCCGCTATTAAGACCACCTAAAATTAAGACTAATTCTCCTTTAAAAAGCATATTTAAAAAGTTTCAGTCATTCTTTCTGTGTATTTTCTGCACTCAGTGTCTTCTAGAAAGAAACCACCTTTGGGACTGTTAAAAAGTGGTCTTTAACACCACTTTTGAACAGTCCTAAAGGTGGTCTTATTACAGGAATTTTACTGTTTACAACTGCTTTGCTTTGGGCCTCCGTGGCCTAGTGGATAAGAGCGCTGACTCTTAGTCATTAGGTCTCTCACCGCCGTAGGTTCGAGCCTCGCTCGGGTCACGTGTGAGACGCCAAGTTCTGCAACGGAAGGTCAGGTGGTTTTTCTCCGGGTACTCCGGTTTTCGCCCACCTCTGATTAACGATCGGCTCGATATGAGTGAAATAATCTTGAAAGGGCCGTAAAACCTAAACCAAAAAAAAAAAAAAAAAAAAAACTGCTTTGCTTTGCAAGTCCATTCCGATGTTGACACAGATGTATGTGATGTCCTAACAAACCTATAATCAGAATTGTGTCCCTAGTTAGCATAATGCTTTTTAAATTGAATAAGAGGTGATCACCTGTGCTAAAAAATAGGTCGAAGTCACTCAATGTCTGTAGCATTTGGTAATCTGGAGGATGCATGACTTGTGTACTATTTAACATATACATGCAGCATTTTTGCAATCTATTTCTACTTAGAGTCCTGCGTGGCAAGAAAATTAGCATCCTTGACTCATTATTTTGCGACACTGAGTCATTTGATAAAATAAGAGAATGTCACCTCTTGTGTATTGCCTACACAAGCAGTTTCCCGGCACATGTATGTCAGCACCTGAAATGCGCACTGTTGATAATAAGCACCTTTGGTTGTTGTTTACCTCTGACATGTGTCAATAATGACCAACTCATTATATATTCACCGACTTGGATGAGAATCACCCAAGGGACATGATTGGAAGGATTTATGTAGAAGTTGCTACATTCTAAATATCTAAGCTCTGGGCCTTATTATTTCAGAGAAGAAGATTTTTCAAATTTTCCCCATTATACGTCTATGGGAGTTGATAAGCCCTAGGGTGTGGCAAATTTGGACCCCATATGCATAACAGGCAGGATTAACTAGAGCTGCCGCCTAACGGGCGCCAATTATACCCCCACATGCAATGTCAGACAAATTTTTACAAGTATTTGACCTTGAGGAAGGTCAACGTAAAGGTCAAGGTCAGGTTTGTGTATATCAATCTTAAGTACTAGTGGCAAGGTGTGTGGTGTGTGAATATAAAAGAAATCGGTCAAAGAATAAGGAAGTTATGAGCAATGTTAAAGTTTTTTGTAACGGACCGACGACAGACGACAAGCTGACTCCTATATACATGTACCCCCTTCAAACTTCGTTTGCGGGGGTAAAATTACCCAAAGCCTTTTCAAAATTTTATTGACATCATTCCGATTTAATTTCAAAATTCAATGTTGGACTTAAAGCTCTTCTGCAACAAGGTCTATCGGAACCTGTATTTTATGGTAACTTAGTATATAAATTCAGGAAAACATATAAATGCAATGACTTAAGTACCCAATTTTGTAAAATCATTCTTCGATATAAAAAGATAGGGTACAACAAAAATGTTATTCCAATCATGGTTGACAACTTTGCTTCCCTCTTTAATTGCATGCCGGTGGGTCAGGCCTCAGATTCTATGACGGTTCCAGCTTAAGGCTTACTGAGAACTAGAGAGTATCTAATTTTATGTAATGTTGGTTGGTGTCTGATGGCCCGTCTCTGGTCGGGCCCATCAGAGTCTAACTGTTGGTCTTTTGCTCCAGCATTTCAGTGGTTTCTTGCTGTCGAGTCCTCACTGTTGTTTCATCTCTGTGGTTGTTTGATTTTTGTGCTCATTGAGATGTTGCACTGATGAGTTAGAAGGCCTTCATGTGGACTGAACAAATTATTTGTCTATATTGCAACGAAAGTAAGGGCCAGGATTGTGGCCTCGATTTAAGCCCGCCAGTGGAATTGGTTTCACTGACCGTTTCAAGGCGGTTCTTCTGTCACAGTTTATTTTTGTTGTGGCTTGTCTTTGAATGTGTGTGTGTGTGAATTCGGGTTTAACATCGCTTTCAACAATTTTTTAGTCATATCACGACGGTGTCTGGTTGTGACAGGGAGCTCAATGCTCACGTTTATAGTGCTGCCTCACTGAAGTATCATGTCCCAGACACATTACATGATACCACACTCAGTCACATTATCCTGACACTGGATCGACCAGTCCTAGCTCTACTCCGTAAATCTGAGTGCCAAGCGAGGAGCAGCTAGTACCATTTTTAACGACTTTGGTATGTCGCGGCCCGGGATCAAACCCGAGACCTCCCGTTCCCCGGAGCAGACACTCTACCAACTGAGCTATCGGGGCCGGGCTTGTCTTTGAATGTGTGTGTCGCATATATTATTTTGTTTTAGATAGCCGAATTTGCCATTTTGTGGGAAAGTAACTGCCCTTATTGACGTTTCCATTAGGGTCTAGTTGTTTCATGTTTGTGTTTCTTTCCCTTTGATGTCTCTGATGGGAGCTGTAGGTTAATTGTATCGATTCCTGATCATTGCCTTCACTTCTATTTTTTATATAGTTGACCACTAGATGTTGGTACATACTAAATATCTAAGCTATGGGCCTTATGGTTTCAGAGAAGATTTCTTAGGTTTTTCCCTTCATCAGTCTATTGGAGCTGATGTTTGTTTTGTTTGTTTGATTTGAGGTTTAATGTCCCTGCAAACACTGTACAGGTCATTTTAGAGACATTGCTCCCAATTTTGTGGGACTTTTACCTGACATTGAGATGAAATGACATCTCAAGCCCTGTCGCCAAATGAAACCAATGGGGTTTATATGCACGGATGGTCTGACTCGCACCGCTTTGTCTGTGCAGGCTTAGATCCTCTAAGCAGTTTCATGCAGCCCATCTATTTCTTCAAACCCTGATGGGCGGGGGCCGATGAGAGCTATTGAACTCTGGGGCATGGCAAATTTGGACACCAGGGTCATCATTGGCAGTATTTGTGCACGGGACCACTAGACCATGCTACATACTAAATATCTAAGCACTAGGCCTTATGGTTTCTGAGAAGAAGACATGTGAAGTTTTTCCCATTATAAGATAAGCCCCTTGGCATGGCCAATTTGTACCCCAGGGGCATGATTGTTGGATTCATGCAGTTGACCACTAGATGTTGCTACATACTAAATATCAAAGCTCTGAGGTGTGGCCAATTTGGAATCGAGGGGCATGATTGGCAGGATTTATGTAGGTGTCCATTTTATGCTGCTTTAAACTTAATTAATACCCTGTATCTAAGCTCCAGGTCTTGTGGTTTCAAAGAAGAAGATTGTTTTAAGATTTTCCACTTATATATCTAAGTCTGAGGGAAATGATTAGCCCCAGGGCGTGGGCAATTTGGACCCCAAGGGCATGATTGGCAGGATTTAAGTATAGGGGCATTAGATGTTGTTTCATATCTAGTCTGCATGTATTTAAGTTTCAGAAAGGTCCAATCAAACTAAAAGGAATCATGCTGATGACAGTAGAAAGCAAATGCTTTTCTGCAATCAAGGGACATATCTCCATGATTATTTGGCAACCTAGCCAGTTTTCGCACTCATCCAAGCTTCTATTCTATGTCTGCTTATATGTGACTGTGACTGAAAAGCCAACCTTGCCAGTTTTTGAACTCATCCAAGCTTTTATCCCCAGCTTATTTATATGTAAGTTTCAGGAAGATACACACAATTTTAACCCATTCCCACTTGGGAACTTTGTGAATTTTGCTGATTTTCAGAGTGTTGCCTACAACAGCAACTTCATATAATCATTATTTCATAATGAATAATCTGTTTTACATCAAACTCGCCAGGAATATTCACTGGGCAGTAGCCTTTCAAATGGAACCTTTTGTTTTTAGGCTAAATCATTGTTGCTATGGTAATGAGGGGGTATCTCAAAGTGTGATTTAACATGTATTTTTGACCGCATCTTAATCTTAACACTGCTGACAAGGCAACAATTAAGGGGTTTGGCACTGGCCATTTTCACTCTCTGCAGCATCTTTGTCAGCATCAATTTTGAGGCATTTTTGACCCCAGACACCCACAGATTTCATTTCAGCGGCCGGCTGGGCCATACCCCCAATTTTTTTGGGCGGTGAGGGGGCTCAAACCCCAAATAGGTATATTTTTATTGGGGAACCGCCAGAAAAAACAGGCCATTTTTAGGATAAATAATCCTAATGCGAACATAGCTGTCCAAGGGTGGAGAATGCAGATTCTAGATGGTTCTGGGGCTCAAAAAAAAAGTGGGAATGGGTTAAGTACTTACACTGATGACAAGGTACGAGGACTGTTCAAATATGAATGCAACTAAGCACATAAAAATGATTCCGTGATAGATTTCGATGAAAAATTTATTTTGTTCCCTCAAAGTATCCCCCTTTAACAGATATACAAACTTTCAGTCTTCTGATCCAATCATTGAATGCATTTTGGTAGTCTTTTTGAGGTATACTATGAAGGCACTGAATTATTGCAGAACCGAGGTGTTTGGGCTGTACGAATTTTCGACCAGAAAGGTATTTTTCAGCCGAGGGAACAAAAAAAAAAGTCACATGGGGCAAGGTCAGGGGAATACGGGGGTGAGGGAGTTCAACAACCTTTTCCTGCTTCAGATAGTCTTGCACAATAAAAGCCTTGTGCGATGATGCATTGTCATGTAGCAATCTGACATTGGCCAAACCAATTGCGGGTCTTCGTTCTTTAGAAAATTTCTTCAATTTTCGAAGAACTTTATTCTTGTAAAAATTCGCATTTACAGATTTGCCTTTAGGCTCAGCAACCTGAATAGTAGGGCTCTGATTTGAAAAGAATATGGCATACATTACCTTCTTGACGCTCATTGGCCGCTTTGCAATGCATGGTCTTTTGCAATACTTTGTTGCCCATATTTTGTTCTGAATCTTTCGTTTTGGCTCAAAAAAGTGAACCCATGTCTCGTCACCTGTGAGGACATTAGCAAAAGACCGAGCATTGTAATTTGGAAACTTTTTAAGCAGCTTCTTGACAAACGAGTGTGTTTTTCTGCTCATCTGTCAACAGATGGGGAATCCATCTAGCACAGATCATTCTCATTTTCAAATCCCTTTTTAGAATTGTATGAGCTGCTCCTAATGAGATGCCAACCATACTAGATATTTGCCTAGTGGTGTATCGTGCATTTGAGCAACTATTTCTTTCACTCTAGCAACCATCTTGGCAGATGTTGCTCTTTTCGGCCGACGATCATGTGGTGCATCTTCTGTTGAGCCTAGCCCACAGCTGAATTTCTTACACCAACGAAAAACTGTCGGAAAAGGCATCCATTTTGCCCATAAACCGAACGTATTTCATCAAAAATGTCTTTGCACCATATACCAAGAATACAATGATTCTTAATATAGGACTGTATTTCAACGGCGTACTCCAACGATGTTTTGTATTAGTATACAAGAGTAGACATTGTTTATCGACCGATATACATGGCTAAAGTGGACGGATTTTAACAGGTTTGGTATCAATGTATAGGTAAAATGTTTTTCTACGCTGTGATATTTATTTCCAGGTGAATTTCGCATTAGTGCACGAGAAACATCCTCGTAAAACGTAAGCATTTTCAGCAATGAAGTGGATAATTTTATGACTAATAGGCTTAATTTACCATTTTCGAACTGGTCCAAGCTTTTATCCCCAAACTAAAACATGTAAGTTTCGGAAAGAATTGACCAAAACTGAAAGGGCTAAGGTTATGACAAAGTCAAAAATATGCATTTTCAGCAGCTGAAGGGACATATCTCGATGGTCTGTCAACTTTGCTGCAAGTTTTCAAACACAAGATAGTATTATCTCCAGACTACCTATACATGTTTGTTTGTTTGATTTGGGGTTTAACGTCCCCCTCAACACTGTAAAGGTCATTTTGGAGACGTTGCTTCCAATTTTTGTGGGACTTTTACCCGACACTGAGATGAAATGACATCTCAATGAAACCAATAGGGTTTATAAGCATGGACAGGCCGACTCGCAATGCTTTACCTGGGTACTTATGCATGTAAGTTTCAGAAAGATCTGATTAAAACTGACGCTACAGTGATGACCATCATGTTCCCACTGTAAGTCTATGGGATCTTATAGTCAAACCCTAATGTCGTCAAACCCCACCAGAGGCATGCTACAGATAAGAAATTATTAAGAGCAAAGATATACATGTAACTAGTCAAGGTTCGAATTTTTACAACACAACCTCTTTATAACACTATTAATGGGGTCCAAAGCGGATATCCTTTTAGTTAAACAACGGTGTTATATCCAAACAAAAATGTATAGATTATATAGAACTAGAGAAAGTGCCCAGTGGGGCATGTATACCCCCGACCAGTGTCATCCCCTTTTAGTGGAAATGAAAATTTGTTTGTAGCATTGAACCTTTCCATATAAACTTTCCATTTAGTAAACTGAGAATAACTATTGCATTTCAACAAATATAGTATAATTTATCATATCCAAAGATGGAATTGCTTGTCTTTGCTGGATAATAAAAATTCAAAGTTTGTTGCAACTTGGAACAATTTTACCTGGAAACAACAAACATAGAATAGGCTGTCATAGAACATTTGCTGAATTAAAGTAGCTGTATAATGATATAATAAAGCAATGCATTTTTTATTATTACTTGCATTTATTATTGTCTGCATTTCAAGAGAAAATATTATGCAAAATTTAACAGTTCTAGTCGCGGTAGTTTCCAAGATCACAAGGACCACTATATAAGCTGACAAATCTGACAAGGGTCACAGCATAAAGAAAGAACAAACTAACTAATAATGAACAAATTGAAAGACAAAAACTATAACCTTTGATATACTTTGTATGCAAGGAGTATAGTGAAAACAGTTATCAAATCCTGTACCATATACTATCATGCTATGTATTCATGTGAATCTATTCTAATAAATATTGTTTAAACCAAAACAGTTAACACAAAACTTTGATGTAATCAAAATGTGTAAGTCCTAATTATTGACCCCTCGCCCCACCCAGGCGCTTGACCCAGGAGCTTAGATATTCCATATGAAAGTTAATACTATAGCTATATTCTGTACCAAATATGAAGAGAATCTAACAGAGGTTACAGAGATATAAGCAATCAAAAAAGGTTTAACACAAAACTTTGACGTAAAAGTTGACAAACTGACAGACAGCCCACCCAGGGGCTTGACCCAGGGGCTTAGATATTCCATATGAAAGGTTATGCTATAGAGATATCCTTTACCAAATATGAAGAGAATCTAACATGTAGTTACAGAGATATGAGCAATCAAATATGTTTAACACAAAACATTGGCGTAAATGTTGATGAACGGACTGACGGGTGGACAGCCCACCCAGGAGATTGAGCCGCGAGCTCAGATATTCCAAATGAAAGGTAATGCTATAGAGATATCCTGTACCAAATATGAAGAGAATCAAACGTGAGGTTACAGAGAAATAAGCAATCAAAAAGGGTTAACACAAAACTTTGACGTAAAAGTTGACAAACGGACCGACAGCCCACCCAGGGGCTTGACCCAGGGGCTTAGATATTCCATATGAAAGGTAATGCTATAGAGATATCCTGTTCCGAATATGAAGAGATTCCAACATGTGGTGACAGAGATATGAGCAATCAAAAAGGTTTAACACAAAACTTTGACATAAAAGTTGACAAACGGATGGACAGCCCACCCAGGGGCTTGACCCACCCATCTCTGACTTTGAACCAATCAGATTACTTGACATAATTTATTCCTACAAATTCATAAACTGAATGTCAAACAGTGTAGATCCTGATCAGATGGCTTCTTCAGAAGCCATCTGATCTGGATCTACACTGTTTCCAAAGATATGGGTTGTCGTGAACAGCATGATAAGACTTAAACAAGAGTTGTCAGAAGACAACATAGCTCGCCTTTGGGGGCCTAAGATGGATGAGGGCAAGTTATCAAAATTTTTTCTCCTGTAAAAAAGCCCAACAGACTGCAGCAAATGAACGAGAACCAAAATGTACCCCCAATCATCCCGTTTTCAAGCCTTTCCACTGTAAAAAAAAAAAAAGATGAAAAAGAAATCTATATTAAATATAAAAAAAAATCTACAAACTTCCAAGTAATAACAAGGCGTCACAGCCAATACAAATTCCCTTGTGCAAGACAAATTAAAAAAAGCCTAGCCTAGCAGTTGCGTAAAATTACATTATATCCATCAATGACAAAGTTTTTCTAAAAATTGCCACAGTGACCTAGACTTTGAGCCCCAGGCCCTGAAAGTTGAACTGACTCGAGATATTTTCATACCCAACATTTGTATGATGTTATCTTAAAATCCATCAATAAATGTGGACACTTGAGCAATGATCAAGTTTTTCTAAAAAATAGCCACAGTGACCTTGACCTTCAGCCCCTGACCCGAAAAGTCAAAGTCACTCAAGATATCATCATACCAAAAATTTGTGTCAAGTTATATTAAAATCCATCAATAAATGAAGGTGCAAGAGCGATGAAAAAGTTTTTCTAAAAATAGCCACAGTGACCTTGACATTCAGCCCCAGACCCTGAAAGTCAAAATCACTCCAGATATCATCATACCCAACATTTGTGTAAAGTTATATTAAAATCCATTCATAAATGTAGGCACTAGAGCGATAACAAAGTTTTTCTAAAAATAGCCACAGTGACCTTGACCTTCAGCCCCTGAACCTGAAAGTCAAAGTCACTCAAGATATCATCATACCCAATATTTGTGTGAAATTATATTAAAATCCATCCATAAATAAAGGCGCAAGAGCGATGAAAAAGATTATCTAAAAATAGCCACAGTGACCTTGACCTTCTGCCCCAGACCCTGAAAGTCGAACCAGCTCAAGATATCATCAAAGCCAACATTTGTGTAAAGTTATATTAAAATCCACCCATAAATGTAGGCACTAAAGCGATCACAAAGTGTTTTCGAAAAATAGCCACAGTGACCTTGACCTTCAGCCCCAGACCCTGAAAGTTGAACTTGCAAGAGATATCATCATACCCAACATTTGTGTGAATTTATATTTAAATCCATCAATAAATTAGGGTGCAAGAGCGATGACAATGTTTTTCTAAAAACAGCCAGTGACCTTGACCCAGTGACCCTGAAAGAAGTGACCTTGACCTTAAGCCCTGAACCCAGAAAATCAAAGTCACTTGAGGTATCATTATATCCAAGTTATACGAGGACTGTTCAAATATGAATGCAAGTATGACGTTTTCTCATGCACTAATGCAAAAATTACCTGGAAATACATATCACAGCGCAGAAAAACATTTTACCTATACATTGATACCAAACCTGTTAAAATCCGTCCACTTTAGCCATGTATATCAGTCGATAAACACTGTCTACTCTTGAATACTAATACAAAACATGGTTGGAAGAAGGTTAGAGTACGCAGTTGAAATACGGTCCTATATTAAGAATCGTTGTATTCTTGGTATACGGTGCAAAGACATTTTTGATGAAATATGTTAGGTTTATTGGCATAATGAAATGTCTTTTCCGACAGTTTTTCGTTGGTGTAAGAAATTCAGCTGTGGGCTAGGCTCAACAGAAGATGCACTACATGATCGTCGGCCATAAAGAGCAACATCTGCCAAGATGGTTGCTAGAGTGAAAGATATAGTTGCTACCGATGCACGATACACCACTAGGCAAATAGCTAGTATGGTTGGCATCTCACTGGAGCAGCTCATACAATTCTAAAACGGGATTTGAAAATGAGAAAGATCTGTGCTAGATGGATTCCCCATCTGTTGACAGATGAGCAGAAAAAGACATGCGTTCATAGCGCCAAGAAGTTGCTTAAAAAGTTTCCAAAATACAAAGCACGGTCTTTCGCTAATGTTGTCATAGGTGACAAGACATGGGTTCACTTTTTTGAGCCAAAACGAAAGATTCAGAACAAAATATTGGCAACAAAGTATTGCAAAAGACCATGCATTGCAAAGCAGACCATGAGCGTCAAGAAGGTAATGTATGCCATATTCTTTTCAAATCAGGGCCCTTAAAGGCAAATCTGTAAATGCGAAGTTTTACAAGAATAAAGTTCTTCGAAAATTGAAAAAATATTCCAAAGAACAAAGACCCGCAACTGGTTTGGCCAATGTCAGATTGCTACATGACAATGCGTCATCGCACAAGGCATTCATTGTGCAAGACTATCTGAAGCAGTAAAAGGTTGTTGAACTCCCTCACCCCCCGTATTCCCCTGACCTTGCCCGTGTGACTTTTTTTTTGTTCCCGCAGCTGAAAAAATACCTATCTGGTCGAAAATTTGTACAGTGCAAACACCTCGGTTCTGCAATATTCCAGTGCCTAGTATACCTCGAAAAGACTACCAAAATGCATTCAATGATTGGATCAGAAGACTGAAAGTTTTTTTTAATTTTTTATTTCTTTTATTCCACAGCCATATATCAACATAGATGTATTCAGATGTTTCACAATAATATTGTAATGTAGCTCTTCATATTTTTACCGGCACATTCGCAAAGTATTAATCACTACAAGTATAACCCAAGCAGGCGATTTACAGTGAAACAAATTCAAGGGGGAGAAATTCGCTAAGATATTCAGAAAATATCCGACCAAGTTATTTTATTACCTGCCTATACCTCCCTCATCACACACTAAGTAAAAATAGCTAGAAAAGCAGCTAATATACCAATTATAAGATCATTATTGATGTTTTGTCTGTCCACCTGCACTGAAATTTCTGAGCCGGTCAGTTCACCTTTCCACACTTTCCCTGGACAGGCTTACACATTGGCCGTTAACCAGTACAAAGCGCAGGTTTTGCCAGAAACTGACAACCCTGAAGCAGCGGAAGGGAAAGTCCGTAGAAAAAGATTTCACGATCAATCTCCTCGAAAGAATGTTGCCGACGCTCACAATGGCATTAAATAAATCCTAAATTTGATTCTTTTCTAGCCTTATTTACATGTCCAGTGTAAAGTCTGATGTAAACTTATGCATAACCGTGTAGTTCATACTTCCATGAACGCGTCGGGTCACATGATTTTCAGTGATGTCAAGTGAAGCAATTCCAAACCATGGCTCCCCACGGGCACCAGCGACGCCAAAGCCACTCCGCTCTTCGCAGAAAAAAACAGCGTGTAAAGGGTTTTTAGCTTTAAAAGTTTAGACTTTAAGCATATTTTCGCCCAAGTAATGAGGAACAAAGAATGCAAACTTAGAAAATAAATTCAATCCCTCTGTCCCTCCTGAAAGTATGAACGACAGCGGGTCACTAGCAAAAATTACATGATGCTTTATATGCTCCTTGAGAGGCTGAAGAAAGAAAACAAAATAATACACACTGTTTTTCCTCACCCGTCACTAATTATCTATTTAATTTGCTAGGAAAACGTATGCTGCAAACTTGATGTCACCAAAGTACAATACTACTGAGACCATGGTTCAATCATTAGTCACTTAACATCAAGTTTCAATGTAACAATATTAAGAATGTAAACATGGATGCAAATATACCGGAGTGGATACAGAAGACTGAAAGTTTGTATATCTGTTAAAAGGGAATACTTTGAGGGGAGAAAATAAATTTTTCATCGAAATCTATCACAGAATCATTTTTATGTGCTTAGTTGCATTCATATTTGAACAGTGCTCGTATTAAAATCCATCAATAAATGAAGGCGCTAGAGCCATGACAATGTTTCTCTAAAATAGCCACAGTGACCTTGACCTTGAGCCCCAGACCTGCTATGTTTTTTTAAAAAAAAAAAAAACATGCCTCCCCTGGGATTTGAACTCACGCAGCTTGCAGGTAAACTTTAACACAGGGAAGTAAGGGAAGTAATACAGAGGAAAATATTAACTTCTCAAAAAGACCAATTTAAGCCAAAAAACCTGTAAAATGAAGTACAATGATAATGTTAAATATTGTTTTTTACCAATTGTTAATTATATATTCAAAATAAACTTGTAAAACATCACATATAAGAGCTTGCAGGTAAACTTTAACCAAATGCAGACGCTGACGCTGGATGCCCAGGGGTATCGCAATAGCTCCCACTTACTTTCGTAAGGCGAGCTAACAAAACAGACTACTGGTATACGGAGTCAGTAGCTCCTTCTCAAAGAGGTAGTGACTCAGAAAATCCAAACTTGCATGTAAATACATGTATGTGTAATGAACACCCCTCTAAAACCCACTATATATAGAGAAAAGTTGGGGTATTCATTGTTTTTCCTTTCTTTCTTTTTTCTTTTGGCTCGAAAACATACATTGTGTGCACTCATTATGGTGGTTCTAAGGAGCACAACAACCTATAGTTGGACCAGAAATAAAAAAAACATCAAACATTATCATCGGAAAAATCCTTTTTCTAGGGATAAGAAAGGCCATTTTTGCACTTGGTATCTTATTGAAATGTTTAGTTTTACAACCTTTTTCAATATTATTTCACTTATATCCTTGGATAACATAGCCATGTTCATAAAGCATTTTTTAGGCTCAAAATTTGACATTTTTTTTTTAGGAAATTTTGTTATATGTATTTTTCTCATTTACCTTATTTCTGCTCAAAACATTTATAGATAATTGGCTGTTCACAAGAACTGCTATATTAAGGCAGTTTATTTTTTTTGTTTGTTTGATTTGAGGTTTAAGTCCCTGTTAACACTGTAAAGGTCATTTTGGTCATTTTGCTTCCAATTTTGTGGGACTTTTACCGGACGTTGAGATGAAATGACATCTCAAGCCCTGTCGCCCAATGAAACCAATAGAGTTTATAAGCAAGGACGGTCCGACACTCACACCACTTTGCCTGGGCAGGCTTAGAGCTTAGATCCTCTAAGCGGTTTACCAGTACTCGTGTGTGGGGCGGATTCAGCTCTGCATGGAAGCATCATGCAGCCCATATATTTCTTCAAGCCCCGATGGGCGGGGACCGATATTAAGGCAGTGTTAGCAAGTAACCACATTTATGTTTTTGAGCAAAAAATAAGGTAAATGAGGCGATTCTAACATGTGGATACTTGCAATTGTAAGAATTCTAACAAGTACCCTCAGCATAAGTTCCTAACGAGAAATACGATAAATTATTACTTATCCCATTTACTGTAATGATCCTACCCGTAAGTATTGGGACTCACAGGCCTAAGCAAACAGTGCAGACCCAGATCAGACTGCTCCTGAAGGAGCAGTCTGATCAGGGTCTACACTGTTTGCCATTAGGTCTACATTTTTGACTCATTGCTGGACTGTAAACAAACTTGTTAAAATTTCAGGAGAATTAAAGCAAGTCCTTAACTCTTATCCTGCTGTTCACGACAACCCTTTTCTATGCAAACAGTGTAGATCCAGATCAGATGGCTTCTGAAGAAGCCATCTGATCAGGATCTACACTGTTTGGCATTTAGTTTAAAATTTGAAGCAATAATTTACATCAAGTAATTTGATTGGCTGATAGACAGAAATGGGTGTGGCTTAAATGAATATTCAACAAGGAAAGGGTTAAGGTGTCCCGTTTTTTATGGTACTCTCCCTTACCGGGAGCTTTGATTTTGCTTATTTCTGGTCTAAAACACTGATTCCAGGTACTCCTGGAGGAGAACCCACTGACCTGGAATTCTCAGCTGTTTACTTACTGATGAGATGATAGGAGCCCAGGCAGTAGACTGTGTGTGTATGAAGGTGTGGAGTACACCACAGGCATCATGTAGAAGACTGTCTGTCACTGAGCTACCAGAATCTGGTCAAAACAGAAAACAATGCATCATATTAAAGGCATTTATTCTTGTAACAGTAGCACATATGGTGTGTTCATAATTGTTTTATTGCCCCCTGTGGTATACTGTCTATAGCAGATCAAAGGTGGCCTTTAATAGGGTGATGAGTATATCTTGTTGAATCCTCTGACTAAGGCACTTAAGGGGAAAATTAATAATGTACACTTGAGTCAACAATAAGTAAACTAATAATTTTCCCCAAGGAGGTCCCTTACCTGTTGAAGACAGAGGACTTCTCTTCAGTCAGCACCAGTGCTACATAATATTATGTAATATAATGATAGTCCTCAATAATCAAGAATAAATGCCTTTAAGTCCATATTATGAACACCCCTGTAAACCCAACTTTATACAGAGAAAATTGTGGTGTACAGGGGGTAAAGTTTTCTTCAAGTGTCTGCTCCAAAGCACAGATTGAACAACAGAAACACAGTCTACAATCATGGTTCTTGCACACAGTGATGGATAAGATTTCATGAAATATCAGATGTAATCAAAATCAGGAACAGGAAAAATAGCAGATGTTGAGGTATAATTATTATGTACATGTAAGCTGACCCAGTGAACCAACAGACATTTAATCCTTACAAAAACAAGAGGACCAAGATGGTCCTATATCGCTCACCTGAGCTAACAGTTTCAGGAAGTGCCAACCTTTACTGAAGGATTTATGTGAGGACAAGGTGTTGACACGTTAAGCATTTTCTGCAATCAAGTAGAATGTAACTCTATGTATGATAAATAGACTGACCTCACGAGTTTTCAAACTCATTCAAGCTTTTATACCTGGCTTGCTGGTATGTAACTTTCAAGAAGATCCGATATAAATTGAAGGGGCTATGGTGATGACAAGGTCAAAAATAAGCAATTAATTGCTGCAATCCAATGGATGTAACTCTATGATAAATAGACAAACCTCACCAGTTTTCAAACTCCTCTGAGCTTTTCTGCCTGACTTACCTGTTTGTAAGTTTCATGACGATCCGATCAAAACTGATGGGGCAGCAGTGATGACCAGGTCGAAAATAAGCATTTTCAGCCAAGCAGGGGACATAACTCCATGATTAATTGACTGACATTGCTAGTTTTCAAACTTGTCTGAGCTTTTATCCCTAACTTAGTAACATATAAATTTCAAGAAGATCCAATGAAAACTGAAGGAGTTACGGTCAAAAAGAGGCCTTTTCTGCAATCCAAGGGATGTAACTCTATGATAAATAGGCTGACCTCATCAGTTCACGAACTCATCCATTTTATCCCTGACTTACTAACATGTAAGTTTCAAGAAGATCCAATAAAACTGAAGGAGCTACGGTGATGACAAGATCAAAAATAGGCATTTTCTGTGATCGAGGGGGACACAACTCTCTGAAATATAGGCTGAGCTCACTGATTTTTTAACTCAGCCGAGGTTTTATCACTTACTTAAATGTACTTACATGTAAGTTTCAAGACAATCCGATGAAAACTGAAGGGGGCTATGATGATGACAAGGTCAAAAATAGGCATTTTCAGCAGTAAAGGGGATGCAATTCTACGATAGATAAGTCAACCTCGTCAGTTTTCTAACTCATCCAAGCTTTTATCTCTGACTTACTTGTTTGTAAGTTTCAGGAATATCCAAAACTGAAGGGGCTACAGTGATGACAAGGTCAAAACTAAGCATTTTCAGCAAAGTAGAGGACAGAAGTCCATGAGTTATCGACCTACATCGTTAATTTTCAAACTTATCCAAGCTTTTAACCCCAACTTATTTGTACTTCGATGGCTCGAACACCGATGACTCGTTTACCATGGATGAGTCGAACACATTCTTGAGCCACTAGCGAAATCCTCTACATAAGAAAAAGTGGGGGATAATAAAGGAGATTTTAGTCTTTTATCTTGCAAATGTATGCTGTATGTACTCATTAGAATCGACTCAATGAGGCGATTCTAATGAGTACATACAACATACATATTCATTCTAGAACACTGAAAAGATGTCAAAAAGTATCTCGTTATGCCTCCTGACAGTAACCTCAGTGGCTCGAACTACCCTTGTCTTGAACAGATTTTCGAGGTCCCAAAGGTGTTCGAGCCATTGAAGTTTGACTGTATGTAAGTTTCTGGAAGATCTGATCATAACTGAAGGGGCTACGGTGATGACAAGGTCAAAAATAGGCATTTTCTATTATCAAGGGGGACATAACTCTCCAAAATATTGGCCGACCTCACCAATTTTTGAACTCAGCCACGTTTTTATCCCTTACTTACTAACATGTAAGTTACAAATAGATCCGATGAAAACTGAAGGAGCTATGGTGTTGACAAGGTCAAAAATAGGCATTTTCAGCAGTAAAGGGGACGTAACTCTACAATAGATGAGCCAACCTCGTCAGTTTTTTTAACTCATCTGAGCTTTTATCCCTTACTTACTTGTTTGTAAGTTTCAAGAAGATTTTATCAAAACTGAAGGGGCTACCTCGATGATAAGGTCAAAAATAAGCATTTTGGACATACATGTAACTCCGTGAGTAATCGACCCAGATTGCTAGTTTTAAAACATCCGAGCTTTTAACCCTGAATTACTTGTAGGTAAGTTTCAGGAAGATCCAATCAAAACTACGTGATGACATGGTCAAATACTGGCATTTTCATCATTCAAAGGGATGTAACTCTATGATAAATGGGCTGACTTGGGGTTTAGGGGTTTTCCGAATACAATGGATTAACAATGGCAGCCATATTAGTCATGTGACTTAAACCATTTGAACAAACCTTAAAGGCTTTATATGACCATTGGCTCAAATTTTCCCAGCTATTTACAAAAGAGTAATACCCATTTAACTGCACAGGCAATAACAATTTTTGAAGAAAAAAAATGATTTCCACTTCTGCGATTACAAAAGCAAAAGAGACCAAATTTGACCTTTAACCCTTATCTTGCTGAATATTCATTTGAGCCACACCCATTTCTGTCCATCAACCAATCAAATTACTTGATGTAATTTATTGCCACAAATTCATAAACTCAATGCCAAACAGTGTAGATCCTGATCAGATGGCTTCTTCAGAAGCCATCTGATCTGGATCTACACTGTTTGCAAAGATAGGGGTTGTCGTGAACACCAAGATAAGGGTAAAGTCCTTAGCATAAGATGGGTCAAGGCCAACCCAGGCTCATCACTTGAGCAAATTACAATGGACCAGAGTCCTCAATGCTGCATTCATAGTTTCAAGACATTAATGACAATTAGCAGAGCAGTTGCAGAGGAAGGGTTTTGATGATTTTTTACCATATATGGTCATGGTTGACTCCTAGGTCAAGTGACCAGTTGAACAAAATTTCCTTTCTCCCATCCATAAAGGCTTCATATGAAATTTGACTTCAATTTTCCCAGCAGTTTTTAACAAGTTAAGTTTTAACTAGAAGTGTTTTCAGAGGAAAACAATGTCCCCCCCTCCCCACCATAAATACATCTTAACCACCCATTTTACTTTAGTGCAGACAAGACAATTTTGCCCAAGATTGACTGTTTTGGGGGGTCTGTGACCTTGAAATAAGGACAAGATCAACAAAATCTAATCAATCTATGGTATGTTGTTAGATATATTGTACCAAGTTTTACTAAAATTAATCAATTTGTTAATGAGTTAGAGTGCAACAAACGACAGAAAATGGTGGATCCATCACAAAAGCTCATTCTGTGCCTTTGGCTCTACATTTAGGTGAGCTACATAAAAAATGGACAATAGATAGATCCTGGTAAGATTGGTTGATTTGAGGTTTAAAGTCCCCGTCAACACTACATAGGTCATTTTGGAGACATTGCTTCCAATTTTGTGGGACTTTTACCCAATATTGAGATGAAATGACTTCTCAAGCCCTGTCGCCCAATGAAACCAATAGGGTTCATAAGCATGGATGGTCCGACTCACAACGCTTTGCCTGGGCAGGCTTAGATCCTCTAAGTGGTTTACAGGTACAGTACAGGTCGCGCAGAACAGCCGAAAGACTCTTTATTCCGAATTTCTTCATTTCGCATGATTCTTTTGGCCCTCTAAAACATTCCGAATCTGAAAATTATTCGGAGGGTTTTACTCGCAAACACTCCGCGAACCGTCGTCGTTCGCGATTCGCGGAGCATATTCCGAGTGTTTCGGAAGCTTTACCTCTTTGCCGCAGGCTATCTTTGCCGCGAAATCCATGCGAAAGTTACGCGGAGTGTATTTAATTATTACCTGTGTGTGCAACTGATAATTAATTATGAAAAAAAAAGAAGAAGAAGAACAAAAAAAAAAAAATAACGAAAGTTATTGGAAATGAAAAAGGGAAAAGGTTTAAAACAAACACGGTTGAATGGCGCAGTGTATCAGTGTTGAAGAATTTATCTTTTATATGCTCATGTGTTTTCCCGGTCCGTTTTCTGTATACAAAAAAAAAAGACGATTTTTTTTCGATGTTTTGTCTTTGTGTATGTGTGTGTGTCTGCGTGTGTGACATTCAAGATGTTTTGTCTTCCGATGTTTGGTCGCGTGTTGTTTGATGTTTCTATTTGATGTCGCATTAGATGTGGACATTGGTCGACCGACCAACAGACAAACAGATAGGCACAGACAGACAAGATAGACCAATGGACAGACAGACAGATAGAGTTTAGAAAATGCAAGATTGCACCTCGTAAACACTCCTAAATTGACCCATCTTTTTTGGTAGGTGTAGTGTGGCAATATGGCTCTTTCAAGATGTCGATCGTTAATCAAAGGTGGGCGAAACTCGGCTTACCCGGAGAAAATCCGCTTGACCTTTCGGTGCAGAACTTAGCATGTTTTCACTTCCCTCTTTTCATTCCTCAGATGCTGCAGATGAGACTGCGCGAATGCGCAGGCTGGTCCAGATGAGGCTGAGCGGGTGCACAGGCTGTGAGGTCTTTACTGCTCGTTCAGGACTTAATGGCTCAAACTACAGTTAGCGAGGCGATTCCATTTTTTGTAGTGTTTATTCGTCGCTGCGATACATGTAAACGTATCTATGACATGACCAGCGTTATCCCAATCTGAATGCCCGATGATTGTCTCTAATCAGACCTCGCGGTTGTGCAGGCTGATCAACTCTAGTCAGGTTCCAATCTACGTCTTTACCGGTCATGTGAATCTTATTGTATTTGGCTGGCGCTCGCTCGAACTTAGCTCATGACATTTATATATATAGCATAACTTGTAAAAACTCCTGTTTGTGTGTGTGCGTGTTTTTTTTTTTTTTTTTTTTTGAAACCGTGTAGATCATGATCAGATGCCTACAAAACGGAAATGCTAATCAAACTGCACATACGGAAAGGCTGATCTTCGCTGGTTAGGCAGGATTTGCAGGTTAATCTTGAGTTTTTGCAGATCGTGCAATCACTGGGTCTGATGGGTTAAAGTGACGTTCACAAGAATGATCAGTCATGACTTTAGCATACATAATAACGCCCCGCCCATCGGGGCTTGAAGAAATAGATGGGCTACGCAGAGCTGAAACCGACCGCACACGAGTACTTGCTTGTTTATAATGGCCAAATCGAAATCGCTCTTGAACACATAGCGAATTGTTCCCAAAGTTCTAGATATCTATATACACCACAACCTCTTGACCCCGCCAATCAGGGCTGAAAAAAATAAATGGGCTGCATGATGCTTCCACCCAGAGCTGTATCCGACCGCACACGGGTACTGGTAAACCGCTTAGAGGATCTAAGCCTGCCCAGGCAAAGCAGTGCGAGAAGGACCGTCCATGATTATAAACCCTAATGGTATCATTGGGCGCCAGGGCTTGAGATATCATTTCATCTCAATGTCGGGTAAGAGTCCCACAAAATTGGAAGCAACGTCTCCAAAATGACCTATACAGTGTTGACGGGGATGTAACCCTCAAATCAAACAAACAAAATATACATAATTTTTGTTATTTGCCTAAACAGTTCAGTTCCTTATCCGAGTACCTGATGAGGTTTTCATAGACTGATCAGTCACAATTTTTCTGGCTACACAGCTATCTCTATCACCTCACCGAGGCGTTGCAAAAGGAGCGTGCAGGCTTTGGCCGGCGCTAGGTACTGGGTCGGATTTACAAACACTGATCAGTCAAAATCTTTCTCACTACACGGCTTACTTTATCGACTCACCGAGGCGTTTGAAATATGAGTGCGCAGGTTTTTTTCCGGTCTACAAGTCCCGAGTCTTTGCAGTTCGTGCGAGTTTTACAGTCCAGTTTGGTCACCATAGGCTAAGACATTACGAAAACACGCCTATTGAAATACATCGGCAAAATTTTACCTCCAAAAATGGAATTTTTTCAGATAAATATCCTGATAATTTTTCGTATTTCTACTCAAAACATAGATTGTGGGTACTCGTTAGCACAATCTTGACGAGGCGGTTGTAACGGTTACCCACAATCTATATAGGGAACATAAAGATTAACCCCTGTAAACCCCAGCTTCGCTATATAAAAGTGGGGTTGAAGGGGGTCAAAACTATATAGGCATGTTTGCGTGATGAATAAAAAAGTAGTTGCATTCACAATGTTTGTGACAGTTGGAAGGACGGACGGACGGACGGACGGACGAACACCAGTGACGAAAATAATATACCCCCAAAAAACAATAACCAGTGACACCACCCAATGAATCGTATACCCTTTAGCTGAAAAATAAAATGTCGTAGCCGAAGCTGACTGGTTTTGACCGTCGGTCTCATGTTCAGCATGTTTTAAAACAAACCATTGAGATCGTACATTAGCTAGCGCTCGGCATGAACAAAGACCTAGAATAACATGCACTGTCAAAGGTAAGTGTTTTCGCTCATTTCACCATGGATAGAACTGCGGCCACTTATGACGGACGGACGAACAACAATGACGAAAATAATATGTCCATGTTTTTTTTTCTTCAAAAAAACAAAAAAAAAAAAAACAAAAAAAAAACGGGTATATTAAAATCAACAACACACCCCTATTTTAATCAGTAGACTCGACCAAGGAATTGTATACCCTTTTACTGAAAATAAATTCGCAGCCGGCCTCATGTTCAGCATGTAACAAAACACTGAGATCGTACATTAGTTAGCGCTCGACATAAAACCCGTGCTACTACAAAGACCGAGACGGCCCCCGCCCATCGGGGCTTGAAGAAATATATGGGCTGCAGGATGCTTCCACGCAGAGCTGAAACCGACCCGCACACGAGTACTGGTAAACCGCTTAGAGGATCTAAGCCTGCCCATGCAAAGCGGTGCGAGCCGGCCCGTCCATGCATATAAACCCTATTGGTTTCATTGGGCAACAGGGTTATTTCATCTCATTGTCGGGTAAAAGACAAAAAGTCCCACAAAATTTGAAGCGACGTCTCCAAAATGACCTTTACAGTGTTGACGGGGACGTTAAACCTCAATCAAACTAACAAACAAAACAAAAACCCAGAATAACATAACTGTCAAAGTTGTGTATCATTTCACCATGGGTAGAACTGCGACCACTTGTGATGGCTGAATATTGATCATACTGCATGGATGCGCACGCCAACCTGGAAAATCCGTCCATGAAAGGTGGGTGCGTGTGTTATTCCAGCGACTTCCAGTGTATTCATAGGCGAAAGGCTCATCAGACATATTACGCATGTGCGTAAAGTAAAAAAAAATACTTGCCTTTCGGGAGCAAATTCTTTCCTTCAAGAGTAGCATTGATTGATTGATTGATTGATTTGTGGTTTAACGTCCCCGTCAACACTGTAAAGGTCATTTTGGAGACGTTGCTTTCAATTTTGTGGGACTTTTACCCGGCATTGAGATGAAATGACATCTCAAGCCCTGTCGCCAAATGAAACCAATAGGGTTTACTAGCATTGACGGTCCGCCTCGCACCGCGGTTCCTGGACAGGCTTAGATCCTCTAAGCGGTTTACCAGTACTAGTGTGCGGGCCGGATTCAGCTCTGTGTGAAAGCATTATGCAGCCCATATATTTCTTCAAGCCCCTATGGGCGGGGGCCAATTCAAGAGTAGCATACCATCTCGGAAAAGGTTTTTATTATTACACAGCACCATAGAAAGTTTTCGCTAGATTGACAGTCGACCAAAACTTACGAAGTGCAGTAGCTTTACGATACTAATTCTAAATGAGTGTCACTTATTTGTATGAAATCCAGGTAGTGGTTTATTAAAGCCGCGCTGTTCGTATCAGTGAGGCCAGAGTAGTGTGTAAAGGTTTACCTGTAGAATCGATCTGGTCTGGAAATGGCAAACATGGTAGATCCCGGTCAGAAGCCGAATAAAGGGCCTCTGATTAGAGTCTGCATTGTTTAGAGTTAAGGCATTTAAGGGATTAACGAACGAATGTCTGAGCTCCCATCCAGGGCCATTTTCCCAAATCATCAATGCCTCGATTAAACCATTTTATTGTAATGCTGTTTTCATTATTTCTCCATTAACCCATTTCAGACTGGAAACCCCTAAGCGGGTACCCTGGCAAACAGTGCAGGCCCAGATCAGACGCCGAAGAATGCGGCGTCTGATCAGGGCCTACACTGTTTGCAAAAAGTTCAGCCCTTTTCCTAATCAATTTTGAAGAAAACACAACCTGACGCCCCTAAATTTTCAAATGGACTCCTGCCATATATAAGCTGGAAGATTCCATTTGGTACAAAAAGGGTTAAACATCTCTCGCTTCTCGTGAACAACCAGTGTGACAGATTGCTTTTTTCCATGCGCTGTCTCCGACTGAGCACATGATTCCCACGATTTACCGCAGTTCGTCATGTAAGCACGTGCAGATTAACCATACTACGTCATACTTGTGAGCACGCGCACAGTTATTGCGTGTGAAAAGGCACTTACAGGAAACATAATTGCTCGTTTGAGAATTGATCTGTGCAGTCTGATCAGAGCATTTGCTGTTCCTGTGAGCATTCTGATCTCTGGGCTATTCAAAGAGCAACAAGTGAAGACTTTGACCAAAGTGGATGCATAGACTGGGGAACACGTAATTCGATAAGACGTGTAACCATTGAAGACTCAGATCAGCCTGCGCATCCGTGCAGTCTGATCAGAGCCTTTGCTGTTCGAATAAGCCTACTATGTGGGCTATTCAAAGAGCAACTTGGGTGGCAAGCGAAGACTGGACATGTTGTCTAGATGCAAATGCTGATCCGATACTTCTGTAGTAGAAAAAAGTCTTTGTCGTGCGCCGGCTCATGTACAAGGAAAATGTATAAGAATGCGGTCTACATATATGTGTGTGTTTTAGTTTTTCGTCCCACCAACAGCTAATGTCATACAGAGCCGGGACCTCGGTTAAAAGACGCATCCAAAAGTCTGGAGAGGCCCGGGATTGATCCGACAATCCCTGGTTTATGAGGCGAGTAACGTAACAACTATACACCGGCTATTATAATTTATTCCTCAATGACAGATTTCATGTTAAGGGGTCCGTTAACTGACTACAGATAAAGGTATGTAATAGTGGCAAATCATTATTATTTTAAATTTCTTTACTTCCAATTTCATGCGGCGTCTGATCTGGGTCTTCAAACCCGACAACAGGATTCCAGTCCAGATTCTAGAGATAATTAACCCATTTGCGCAACACTATGACCTCACAGCGATTAGAACAGCGCGGCTATCAATACCAGGATATGTGAAATCAACAATTTTTAATCCCCCGCCGCGAAGCGGAGCGGGGATTATAGGAATGTCTTTCGTCTATCCGTCCTTCGCGGCGGGATAATAGGAATGTCCGTCCGTCTGTCTGTCCGTAACACTTTCTTGTCCGCCCCATATCTCCTTTACCCTTTGATAGATTTTCATTAAACTTTGGTCAAGTGTTAGTCTCAGTGAGCTGATGTTCAGAACCCATAACGAACCATGCCGACTCAAGGTCAAGGTCACAGTTGAAGGTCATGAGTTTGAAACTTGGTATTTTTTGTCCGTTTTATATCTCCTTTACCCTTGGAACGATTTTCATTAAACTTTGGTCAAATATTCTTTTGAGTGAGCTCATGTGCAGAACCCATAAATGAACCATGCCGACTCAAGGTCAAGGTCATAGCTGAAGGTCAAGAGTTTGAAACTTTGATTTTTGTGTCCGTTCCATATCTCTTTTACCCCATTCTTTTACCTCAGTGAGCTTATGTGCAGAAACAATAAATGAACCATGCCGACACAAGGTCAAGGTCACATTTGAAGGTCACGACTTTGAAACATTGAATTTTGTCTCCGTTCCATATCTCCTAGACCCCTCAAAGGATTTTCATTAAACTTTGATCAATTATCCCCCTCAGTGAGCTCATGTGCAGAGTTCATAAATGAATCTTGCTGACACCAGGTCAAGGTCACATTGGAAGGTTACTACGCCGTATGGCTTTCCGGTCATACATTTTTGATGGCTAGGTTGCTCATCCTGGAATGTTCAAAACCAACAAACACAATTTCTTCTATAATCATTTTATTCTAGTACATCACGCCCATTGCCAGCCTCGGTATCTCATTCGGATGCGCGTCTGACTTGGGATCAGGAGAACGTGGGTCCGATACTTGCCGGGGTCGGCAACATTCTGTTGGAGACTGATCATGAAATTTGTTCTGGCCTTTCTCTCCTTTCCGCTGTTATCAAGAAGGGCAGTTGTCATTTCTGGCGAAAGAATACGCACTGTGCTGGTTAACCGTAACCGTAAAAGACTGCCCAGTAATAGTGCTGATGGGTAAACTGATCAGTTAAAAAATGACGCCCATAACGGCAATGGAAATGGAGTGTTTTATTGTGCAATAAATCTCAGCGAAGAAGAGCGTGACCGAACAGCCGCAGTTGTAGAACGTCACTCTTTTTTTTTTGTATAAGAGTTTGACGGTCCAGTCAATACTATTTTAGGTCATTCTTTTAGCTGTCAACACTTCCTGTGCAGACCTATTGGCTACGTAAGCGTTTAACTAATAGGCTGCAGTGTGCAAATTCTTTCACCAGAAACTGACAAGTGCCCTTGACTCAGCGGAATGGATTTGTTTGTTTGTTTGATTTGATGTTTACGTCCCCCTTAACACTCTATAGGTCATTTTGGAGACATTGCTTCCAATTTTGTGGGACTTTTACCCGACATTGAGATGAAATGACATCTCAAGCCCTGTCGGCCAATGAAACCAATACGGTTTACAAGCATGGACGGTCCGACTCGTACTGCTTTGCCTGGGCAGGCTTAGATCCTCTAAGCAGTCAACCAGTACTAGTGTGCGGTTGGTTTCAGTTCTGCGTGGAAGCACCTTGCAGCCCATCTATTTTTTCAAGCCCCGATGGCGGGGGCCGTCAGCGGAATGGAGAGAATGACTGTAGAAAGGTTGTAATGATCGATTTCCACGACAGAAAGCTACCGACTCCTGGCAGGTATTGAATCCGCATCCCCCTGAATCACTTAATTTGCCGGGATTCCTTTTAACATATTACGTGCCTTGATAGCTCGGTGGTTAGTGCACTTTCATTTGATGCTAGAGGTCCCAGGTTCGATCCCCGGCAGCGGCGATAAAATTTCGATGTCCGAACACGCTCCATTGGCATCATTTGCGGGGATGAATGTCATAAAGGGCATCGTCCTTCGGATCGGGACGCTATCTGGAGGCCCCCTGTGCAGGGAGAGTCATGCCCTATGCAGGTTGAAGACCCCTACCGTAATTACATGATTACTGTGTTGGCTTTCATCCTGCAAAACTGGTGTGTATGTAATGTACATCTGCGAGTAATGGTAAGATGTGACCGATCGCAGTATTAGTAGAAAGAAAAGGAAGAAACAGTCGAAAAGTTGGGAGAATTTGATGGTATTGTCGAATATGAGTGTGTTAGAATCCAAATAGATCAGCTCCAGTTTGTGAATCATTGCAAAAAAAAAATCACAGTTCAAGCTGCCGGTTGCTTTAAAGTAGGTACACCAATCGTGGTTTAGTCTTCTTTACAAATGCCTCCAAACTGTGATTTATTACTCAACAAATCACATAGAATAAGATAAAATCGAGTCATTTCTCATATAACTTGTCTTGACGATAACAAGACTGTGAGCTAAGGGGTGGGAGTGTTTCGCGGCCCTCTCAAGATTATTTCATTTATTTCTATCAAAATGCTAATCTGAGATGGGCGAAAACTGGAGTACCCAGATAAGAACCTGAAAGCCATTGTTTTTTTACATGCCCGAGTGAGACCCAACAGCGGTGAGAGACCAAATCATTGCTCTTGCAGGGGAGGCTCTCATCGTCTTCCTTATCTCTAGAACTAACGTTTTTTTTTTGTTTTGTTTTTAAGATGACATAATTCGGTATCATCGTGAAACATGTCTAAATAATTCTGACCCCCTTTAACCCCACTTTTATACAGTAAAACTGGGGTTTAGAGGGGTAAATGTTATTTTCTTTATTCTGCTCTATGGTAGTGGTACTCGTTAGAACCGCCTCGATCAGGCGGTTCCAATGTGTATCCATAATCCATATTTTGAGCAGAAATAAGAAAACTATCACGTTTTTACACTGAAAAATTTCAATTTGGTGGTAAAATTATCCTATATATTTGAATAGGCGTGCTTCCGTAATGTTTTTACAAATCTAGTTCAAATGTAAACTACTGGTGCTCGTAAGAACAGCCACAATTAGCCGATCCTTACGAGATCAATAAATCGGTACATGTAAGCTTCTGTCTAAAAATAAGAGAACTAATGAATATCCCCAATCCTCGTAAGCCCCACTGCTTTATATAAACTAGGTGTTCATCTCATGGACCTGTCCACCTGACGGACACGTGCTCGGCTACGGTTGCTGTAGATGCTGATTCGGATGTTTTCCTTTTTCCCTTCCTCTCCTTGAAATTTGGATTCCGCCAGCCTTTAAAACAACGATCTGGTCGAAAGAAGTGAATTCTTCAACAGAACATCAAACCAAAAAAAGGAAAAAATATATAAATATTGCATTTGGGAACATATCACGAGGAGTACCTTATACTCATTATATGCCTGTTTATTACAACTTCAAGTAAGGCATTTTACCGTAATGGTCCCGTTTCCGTGCTGGGGTATATTAGTTGCACGTGCAAATTGAAAATCCAACCGGCATGAAAAAAGATTGGGTCAAATGATACATGTTAGGCTGCGCGAAAGTTGGCGAGGCATCTTAGAAAGGTGAAATTTTGATAGGGGAAGGAAAAACGACCTAATGAAAAATTGTCAGTAAAATAATAATAATAATAATAATAATAAATATCAATATACAACCAATATCATATGAATAAATATAAACTTGAACCACTCGGAGTATTTCTACCGACATTCGGAATATTAGCCCCGGGCATTATTGACCAAACATTACCTGTATAGTCGTTCGGAAAACTCCGAGTATACTCGATATTTCGCGGAGTGTTTGGAAGTGGTTTGTTGCCTCATTCCGAGTGTTTTGATGAAAATATGCGGAGTGGTTTGGAGTACTGTGAAAAGTGCATTCGGAGTGAAAAAGAAAACTGGCTTTTATGCGCGACCTGTAGTGTACTCGTGTGCGGTCAGACTCAGCTTTGCATGAAGCATCATGCAGCCCATCTATTTCTTTAAGCCTGATGGGCGGGGGCGTAGATACTGGTAAGCATGTTGAGGGTAAATTTAGGGGAAAACAAAATAAAGTCACATGGAAATATACTAATGCTGGCAAAAAATGAGGTAAAGATTGCAAGAAAAAATCCAGAATCACTCACCAAAGCTGGCGAGTGTCAATGAGAGGGAAACCAGATTTATAAGGCTTATCGTGTGTATCTAAAACAAAAGCACCACATGTGGGTGCCAACTCTCGACTGCAAAAATTCTAAGTCGAAAAACGGGCATAACTGTGCCAAAAATATTTTGAGGGTTACCTCACCTATTGTTATGAGTTCCCCTTTTCATAATGAACAAATAGTCCGAGTTTCAAGTAAATATGTTCAGTAATGACAGCAATATTACAAAATGTCCAAGTTTTTGCATGATGATGCTGCAAAAATTCTGAGTCGAAAAAGGGGCATAACTGTGCTAAAAATATTTTGAGGGTTACCTCACATTTTGGTTTGAGTTTCCCTTTTCATAATGAACAACTAGTCCGAGTTTCAAGTAAATATGTTCAGTAATGATATTACAAAATGTCCAAGTTTTTGCATGACGATGACGTAGATGACGCCAGAGCTATGACAATACCTCGTTGTTTTCTTCGAAAACAGCCAAGCTAATAAGGAAAATGAACATTTTCTCTCTAAAATGAAACACATCATATAGCATCATTATCATTTTCCTATATGAATAGCTGGGCCTGTTAACTGACTTTATTGATATCTGAAGCATTCACTTAGACATGTACAGTACAGTCAGCAAAATCTTATTGTCACTTGCGTTACTGCGTGATGAATTTCGAATGCCTCATGACTTTTTAGTGATGGTTTTCCATGGAGTAATCATGGAACTACCATGGAGTTTGTGTGATGCCTGGAGAACAAACGTGAACAAACTGAATATGAGCCAGCACACAACAAAACCTACTATAAGACATGGGCACCCAGCAAAGACTCAGATCAGCCTGCGCATACGCGCAGTCTGATCAGTCTTCGCTGTGTGCTCTAAGGATAGCCTATGGCCCAATGCTTTTTCATGCAGCAAGAGGAGTCTCTGGTTAGATTGTTATCTGTCCTATCAGATTACTTGGTGCAAATTATTGCAACAAATTCATGAGCTGAATGACAAACAATGAAGGTTCTGATCAGATAAGACATATCCGGGCTCAGCAGGACAAGGGTTAACCATTTCTTCACTTCTTTAAATTAATTTTGCATTCTGTACTATTAAAAATGAGCAGGAAATAATTATCACAACTAGAAACGCGTCCATAGGACACAGATGCCCCCGCCTGAAAATATGTCTATGTTCGTATTAATCAATAGAAAGTTACTGATGGTGTTTTAAGTTTTGGACTTTTTTTTCAAATTTGACCTCTAATAAATGACCTTGACCTTAGAGGTAAGGACCTTGGTTTTGTGTGAGGCAGATTGTCTCATGATGGCCAACATTTTAGCCAAGTAATTTCAAAATCCATCCAGAAATAAGAAAGTTATTGATCGGACCCTTTTTTGACCTTTGACCGCTAAGTATGACCTTGAGCTTGGAGTTCTGACCTGGATTTTGCATGTGACACATGGTGTCATGATGATTAACATTTCTACAAAGTAATTTAAAAATCCATCAAGAAATAAGAAAGTTATTGACTGAGTTTAAGTTTTGGACCCTTTTATTTTACCTTTGACCTCTAAGTATGACCTTGACCTTGGAGGTACGGACCTTGGTTTTGCATGTGACACATTGTCTCATGATGGTTAACATTTCCATGAAGTAATTTCAAAATCCATCCAGAAATAAGAAAGTTATTGAGTGCGTTTAAGTTTCGGACCCTTTCTTTGACCTTTGACCTCTAAGTATGACCTTGACCTTGGAGGTACGGACCTCGGTTTTGCACATGACACATCGTCTCATGATGTTTAACATTTCTACAAAGTAATTTCAAAATCCATCCAGAAATAAGAAAGTGATTGACATTCGGACGGACAGATGAATGAACGAACGGACGGATGAACAGACGGACAGGGGCAACGCTATATGCCCTTCCACCATTCTTCGAATGGCGGAGGCATAAAAAAAAAAACATAAAGACAATTTCATTTTAGAAATAGGAGTCTGTCAGTTAGTATGTTTGTCAACATTTGTGACCACCCTAACCTTCACCCTAATGCAAGAATAGCAACATAGCCTTTGGTGGAATTCTTGTTGACTTCAATTCTGATGAAATTCATCACCATGTACGTATGTTTCCGCCTTTTGCATTACACTATAGACAGCAAAGCTCCTGCGTTGCACGTGCTGTGGTGTAACTACATAAGTATTGTCGTGTAAGGAAAACAAACTTGTTTATGAAATACAACCAAGCTAGCAATGGATTTCGGACCAATATCAGGCAGACAGCAATATGACGTCGACTCAACATTGATCCACTGTTTTGTGCTGGCTTGGATTGCACAAACCTTTTTAACCTTACAGTGTTTGCTCCTAAAAGCTTTTGAGATATCTTACTTACTCAGTAAAGAGGCTAGTGTGTTTGAATTTAACATAATTATATGTTACAAAAATAAACAGTTAAAGATAATTTTTTCATGCTTTGTTTCACCAGGTTATTCTGTCATAATTGATTTCAAGACCCCTCTATAATGCATTTTGCTTTCACACAAATCTGCAAGGTGAAAAGAATTGAAGGGCATGACGAGCTTGGATGAGCGTGGATGGACATGGACCTTTGCTTGTAGCGAAAGGTTTCCCGTCACTCACAATAGTTTCATGGACGAACGTGAAATAAGCATGGATCAATCACGGAAATAGCATGGATTTTGCAAGGGTTGTGCATGAAGAGTAGTCCTTTTCACGTTCGCACACAAACCTGAATGGTAGTAAGATTTTGCTGACTGTACTGTAGGCTAGTATTAACCCTTATGATGCAGAGAAAAACTACATCTGAAAATGACGTCCGCTTATGACGTCTGCTGAATGTGTTTGCAAATGTTTTAAAAAATATTTTTGTGTACAGGTCAACAGTTTGGATCCAAATCAGACCACTCCTAGAGGAGCAGTCTGATCAGTGTCCACACTGTTTGCAAAAATGACTTATCAAGAAACCAGCAGATGACTAAGCAGACGATAATTGTCTTGAAATGCATTTTATGGGTGAATTTTGTTTTGGCAAGTGACTTTTCAATCTCACTCATCAAGGTGTGCAAGTATGAATTTTCTCCAATTTTCCAGTGTTTTTTTTTTTCTTTCTTTCACCCACCACACACCATGACTTACCTGTTACTTTGTGTCCAATGTCAAGTTCAAGAAGGTAATTATTGACAGCCTCATCAAATAGATTGGCCAGGTATTCCAACACAGCATGCCGAGCCGTAGGAAGTGTACGCAATAGAACAAGTGCAGAACGTGCAAGGGACTCTGAACGACTCAAGTTGTGAACTTGTGAGTTGACCCCATGTAGAAAGTTTCTCACTTCTCTAAGTATCTCCTGATAAAACATGAATAAGAAATAGACCAACTCTGGTTGTGGATTTTTTACCGATTTCAATATTCAAATAGACTTTAGAGTGAACATGATACTCAATAACTCTCATTTTAAAGCTGTGCTGCATCCTTTGAACTTTAGATTATGATGTCACAAACTGATAGATTATGACATAACACGTGTGCAGGTATCCAATCAGATACAATTTCCACTTTCAGTAATTTGCACATGTCCAATAAGAGATACATGTAGACTGTCACATGTCAATCCCCTGTGGCAAGGCTGGAGTACAAAGAACTCATATTTTATTTTTATTTGCCTTCACTGCAGCTGGTGTTGTGCCGTGTGGCGGCCGTAAAACGTCTCCCCGTACATCAACCATAGTGCAGTTTATATTTTACTTTTGGTCCTTTGAGATCAGCGTGAATATTCTGAGAAATCAGTAATAATTTATTGGTTTAGACTCATTTTCTAGACAGGTTTCTAATTATTTGGACCCCATTTTGATTTATATCAGTCTTGGTATCGACTGCCTATTCGAAATTCGCAAAATTGCAGTGTTTCCTCTGGCTTTCTTTGCCGGATCATTACAGGGTTACTGATGAGGCTTTATTAGCCGAAACTACGTAGTATGACCCATCTTCTTTCTTATGAATGTTTTCATTGCTCTGAAAGGAACTCATTTTTTATTTTTATTTAATGAAAGTCTGATGTATCTTTCTGGTGCACTGACCTCTGAAATTACAACATTGTGTATTTGTTTGTTTTGTCTGATTTGAGGTTTAACCTCCCCATCAACACTATGAGGGTCATTTTGGAGATGTTGCTTCCAATTTTGTGGGACTTTTACCGACATTAAGATGAAATTACATCTCAAGCCCTGCTGCCCAATGAAACCAATAGGGTTTATAAGCATGGATGGTCCGACTTGCACAGCTTTGCCTGGGCAGCCTTAGATTCTCTAAGAGGTTTACCAGTACTTGTGTGCGGGTCGGTTTCAGCTCTGTGTGGAAGCAGCATGCAGCCCATCTATTTCTTCAAGACCCAATGGGCGGGGGCTAACAACAGTTTGTATCCCTTTGATCTAGTACAGTTGACTGGAAGTCTAATGAATATAGAAATGGGTAGCAAATCACTGTCTGGAGGTCATTTGTTTAAACCAAATCATGTGGGTACATACTACAAGTGAGTTGTCCACCTACAACTGACCAACAAACATATATTACTTAAGAATTCACTCACTAGAGCCAATCAGCTTTGGTCCTAATATACTAAATATCAACAACTGTTTTGTTTCCTTCAAACTCTTTACCGTTGTTAGAAGAACTCCAGCCTATACTATTCACTGTTAAATGAATGGATTCATTTAAATTCTTTTAAAATGTTTATTATAATTTCTCGCCATTGTTATTTTATCCACTGATGGATAAAGTAGTAAATTTTCTTTCTTTCTACTATTACTGTGATCAGTCAGACAGGAGAATGCTAGGTTGGCTCATAAGGTATATGTAAAACCATTTTAACCTGTTTTGTACCAAATGGAATCTTCCTCCTAGTCCTATGTATGGCAGGAGTTCATTTTGAGATTTAGGTGTGTCAGGTTGTGTTTTCATGAAAATTTATTTGGAACATAACTGAACTTTGAGCAATCAGTGGAGGCCCTGATCAGACGCTGTGTTCCACAGCGTCTGATCTGGGCCCGCACTGTTTGCCAGGGTACCTGTTTTGGGGTTTCTGGAACTAAATGGGTTAAGCCAACATATTCTCATCCTGTTACAGTTACTAAACTACTGTGTTCTTATGTCATGCAGCTTAAATCGTGTTTGTGACAGATCTTTTTCCTTGAGAACAATGTATCCCAATTTGCCAAATAACTTGGGAGATGAACTTAGAAACAATACAGAATCAGAATTTTTACTGGTGACATATGTCAAATGACATTCATAATCTCTTCAGTGTTCAAAAACTTGTCAATTCTGCTTTTAAAGTTATTCAGTGTCATTGCTGTAACAACTTCATTCGGCTACCTGTTCCAATCAGCAATCACACATTTGTAATCTGAAATGTTACTGGTGACACGTCAAACAACATACATAGTATGTTCATACACCAGGAAGAAAGACACTTCAAGTATGCAGGAGGCCCTGATGAGCTTCATCCTAGAGTCCTGAAGGAACTAGCAAATGAGTTACATGTAGGTCCAGTTTTTGCACACCTTTTTCAACAGTCTCTTGACAAGGGTGAAAGCTCCAAAGAATGGCTCCTAGCGAACATTTGTCCATTCTTGCCCGTAATTATCGACCTGTGTCACTGACTCCTGTTTTCTGTAAATTGCTTGAACATATAGTCTGCTCAAACATTATGGCCCAATTGGATGAATATAAACTTTTGTCAGAAAGATAACATGCATTTAGGAAAAGGCATAGTTGTGAAACTCAGTTGAGCACAGTATTTAATGACTGGGCAAATATCTTCGACAAAGGGGGGACAGGTGGACACATTTATTCTGGACTTAGAGAAGGCTTTTGACATCCCACCACATGAACTACTTAAATTTAAGATAATTGGTTAAGCAATTTGGGGAAAAACTCTCAAAGTGACAGATTCCATTACAGCGCATTGTTGTTAATGGTGAATCTTTGGAGTGGGCTCCAGTTTTGTCTGGAGTGCCACAAGGGACTGTTCTTTGTCCACTGTTGTTCTCCCTGTACATCAATGATATTTCCGCCGACATTGACTCAGAAATAAGACTGTTCAGAGATTCTGTTAAATTATGCAGATAACTAGAAAAAGTACTAATAAAACTGAGGCTTCTTACACATGGGAGGGAACGGTCCTTGATAATGTGAATTTCATTAAATACCTTGGTGTGACAATCACACACAATTTGAGATGGAATACATATATAAGCAACATATGTACTAAGGCAAATAGAACGCTTGGATTCCTGAGACAAAATCTTCATCAGTGCCCTCAGGATGTAAAAGAGGCAGCATACATAGCCCAATCTTGGAATATGGTAGTTGGGACCCCAGTGGAGTTCAGAATACAGCTGCTAGATTTGTAACAAGCAATTACTGCTTTGAAACTGGGAGCATGACTGGAATACTAGGAAAATTAAGATGGGAGGCTCTCAAGAAAAGGAGAAAAGACAGTAGGCTCATACATGCACTTTTATACAATGGTATATCTATCTATCTATCTATCTAAATGGGCCTCCGTGGCCTAGTGGTTAAGAGCACTGACTCTTGATTATAAGGTCTCTCACCACTGTGGTTCGAGCCTCGCTCGGGTCATGTAAGTCGCCAAGTTCTGCAACGGAAGGTCAGGTGGTTTTTCTACCTCCGGGTACTCCGGTTTTTGCCCACCTCTGATTAACGATTTGGCTCAATATGAGTGACATAATATTGAAAGGGCCGTAAAACCAAAACAAAAAAAATACATCTCATCATCTATCTATCTCTATCTCAGTTAAAAGGGCGCTGCCAGCATTCCTACAGATGACCTTGTTATTCCAGCTAGCCCTATAGAAATTACCATTCATTGACATTTCAGGTCCTTACTGCAAGAACTGACATTTATAAAGAATTGTTTTCCCCAAAACCATTAGAGATTGGAATCCATTCCCAATTCTATTATTTCGCCAGCTGACAGTGCTGATTTGCTTAATTTTTTTATCCGAGGCTTAACGTCCCCGTCAACACTGAATAGGTCATTTTGGAGACTTTGCTTCCAATTTTGTGGGACTTTTACCCAACACTGACACGAAAGACATCTCAAGCCCTGCCGCCAAATGAAACCAACGGTGTTTATAAGCATGGATATCTAGTTGCCCCAGATGTTACAGAGCTCTCACTAGGATTTTAAAAACAGGATTTGTCTAAATCGAGACGGAAGTAAGGGCGAGGATTGTGGCCACGTAAAATCGATTTAAGCACCCCCCACCCCAGTGGAAATCATTCCACTGACCGTTCCAAGGCGGTTCTTATGTGCCGGTTTACTTATGGTGTTGTTTGTTACTTACTGTGTGTATCACTTGTGTCTTTTTATTTTGGATGGCCATATGGCCATTTTGTGGGAAAGTAACTGTCCTTATGGCCTTCCTTTGTTTAGGTTTCCATTATGGTCTGGTCGCTTAATGTTTGTGTTTCTTTCCCTTTGGTGTCTTTGATGGGTGGAGTAAGTTAATTGTATCGATTCCTGATCTTTGTTTTACTTCTACTTTCCAGGAATCCTTCCTTGTAAAAAGTTGGATTCACAGGTAAAAAGTTGGATTCCCATATAAAAAGTCGGAGTTCTGATGTTGATTGCGCATAGAACATAGACAAAAATTTCTTAACTAAGTCTTACTTCCTGTTATTGTTAAAATGATTGCATTTTGAAGAATTACAGACATTTATGTCACCAGCAAACATCAAAACACACTTTGACCGAGCGATAAAACGTATGATCATGTAGTCGCGAAAATACATGACATTGGTAATTCGTTAATTATATCATCTTCGCCGTAACCCTGGTTTAACTAAATGTGATATTTTACCGACTAATGTTAATCCGTTGATGGTTCATGCTCACATCAATCAGTAAAGTAAATAATTGTTATCCGTAACAACAGGGATTAGCGCGACGAGATTTAAAAGATACAATCATTTTTGACATGTGCCCCAAATCGACCACTGGCAAAAATACCTGTCAATATGTGGCATGTGTGCTTTCAACACAAAAAGCGGCGCCACATTTGATCTTTTACTGGTATTGCGTAAGCGGCCTAAATTAGCTTCTGATTTTACCGCTTCTGTGATTTTGGAAGCGTGTCGCAATAAAAACATGCGCACATAAGAATCAGCGATAGTGAATTTTACGAGTACAACGGCAAGTTAGCGTAAAATACGGCAATTCTCCTATAATTTCGAACACCCTAAAAATTCGGACACCAAAAATTTTGACAAAAATATTTTCCAAAATACCTTTAAAATCTTGAACAGTGGCATTTTTATAAGACAGCAGTTTTTAAAATTTCGAACACTGAATTTCGCTGTGTAATTACCGATCCATACTACATGTATGTTATAATCGCTTTAGTCACATTGGTGACGGTGCTTTCTGATGTGAAGACCTGCCACCAGAAGTGGTATAAGTGGATTATACTGGCCTGTGTCCCGCTGCGAAGACACAGTCTGATAATCGTAAACCATATATGACAATGAACATAAGTTTGGAGTGGTCCATTTAGAGTTATGGGCATGTTAGGTTTGTTTTGTTTTTGTTAAGTTTTATAAAAAAAAATGTACATACTTTACGCAAATAGTGTTGACTCAGATCAGACAGTGCATTCTGAGGCGTCTGATCTGGGTCTAAACTATTTGCCACTGTCTCCATAATGGATAAGGTTACTTCAAAGATTATCAGTGCAGGCCATTTTTGGAAGGCGCCGAGCCCTCCCCGTATATGCCTTTTTATAATGTCATCCCTAGAACAACCATATCTTTGGTTTGGTCTCAAATGTTGTGTATTCAAATTATTGAGCGCGTCCTTTATCGTGTTATTGGGGGAATCCCCACTGTGTCACTCGCCACGCGTGAAGTGGTTTGCCAATAACGAGCTGCGCCAATCAAAATTGGAACTTCCAGCATACACCACCAGCACAGACTCTAAGCACATTTGCGCAGATTGATCTGAGCCTTGGCTGTTCAGGCCACACCTGCGCAGTCTGATGAGACTTGGTTGTTCGGCCACACCTGCGCAGTCTGATCTGAGCCTTGGCTGTTTGCGCCGCATCTGCAGCAGCACGGAGTCTGATCTGAGCCTTGGCTATTCCCACCAATCTTAAATGGGGCTTCCAGCATGACTCAGACCGCAACTGCGCAGCCTGATCTTAACCATGGCTGATCGCGCCGCATCTGCAGTAGCGAAGTCTTATCTGAGTGTCGGTTGTTCGCGCTACATCTGTGACAGCGCAGTCTGATCTGAGAGTCAAATGTTCGCATTAATCTTAAATGGCACTACCAGCACACACGACCCTACACCTGTGCGGTTTCATCTTAGCCTCGGCTGTTCCTGGCGCAGCAGCGGCAGCTCAGTCTGATCTGAGCATCCGTTGTTCACGACGCATCTGCGACAGTGCAGTCTGATCAGAGCCTCATCTGTTCGCGGTGCATCTGCGGCAGCGCAGTCTTATCTGAGACTCGGCTGTTCGCATCAATTTAAAATGGTGCTTCCAGCATGCTCGACTAACACAGACTCAGACCGCATCTACACTGGGAATAATAGACTCCGATTAATATGCGCCAGCAAGTTTTCTCTTAGCAACTTCATAATGTATTAATAACGGGAGTCAGCGGTTATTAAGCTTGACGACTTCTCGAATACGGTCCTGTTTTAGGAAATAAGACAGAATATGCCGATGCAAATATATTGAAAACTTACCATCAAAAAAAAAATCATAAACCATATATTGTAGATATGTTTGAACAGCCTCGGCGAGGCGGTTTTAATGAGTACCTACAACCTAGTTCTACTTAAAAAGCTTATTTGGAAGGGTGCAGTAATTCTTTCTCCCAATTTCCTGCCCACAATGTCCTCTGGTCAGGCACCACCTTTGGAACTGTTCAAAAAACCAAAGAACGTTGGTCATGTATGACCGCTCACTGCCGAATATTTGGCCACGAGCCAGCTGTAAACTACAGATTCTTAAATGGGGGTATTCATTCACCTACTGCGCAATCAATGCAACTGAAATTTATGACACTACACAGTTCATTAACCCATTCAGTACCGAAAACCCCAAAACAGGTAGTTGGCAAACAGTGCAGGCCCAGATCAGATGCCACAGAACACGGCGTCTGATCTGGGCCACCACTGTTTGCTAAATGTTCAACCATTTTCCAAATAAATTTTCATGAAAACACAACCTGACACCCCTAAATTTTGAAATCAACTCCTGCTATTTATAAGGAGGAAGATTCCATTTGGCAAAAAAAAGGGTTTAACATGATAAAGATTAGCTAACTGTTACGCTGGTCGACTGTAGAATTTGTTTTCATACGGTAACACACCCCTGAGACACATTGCATTTTTCACATCTTCATTGATAAAAATCTGTGATATTTTTCTTATTAACACTGCAAACATAGGTTGTGGATGCTCGTTATAACGAGTACCCACAACCTATGTTTTGGAGCAGAAAACCCTCCCCCAGTTGCCTATATATAAAGTGGGGTTTAGGGGTATTCATATCACAGACTTGTTCAAGTGATGTGTCGGGAGATAAGGGCCGTCGGGCGTGAGACAGGAAGATGGGGTTCTAAATCAGAATACCCCGACGAAATTGGGCGATATCACATGTATGCATCTGCGCAGTCTGATCAGCGCCTTCGTGGGCTTGAGGTGTCATTTCATCTGTGCAGAATGACCTGCGTCTTCGCTGGTCGTTTAGCGACCGGCACAGACTCGGATTACGGCCCCTGCCAACCGGGGCTTCATTACGATAACACATCCGTGCGTCATACTGCATTTTTTCACATCTCCAAAATGGCTACTTTTCTGATGAAAATCCGTGATATTTTTCTTATAAATAATGCTATCATAGGTTGTGGGTGCTGGTTAGAATCACTTCATTGAGATGGTTCCAATGAGTACCCACAACCTATCTCTTGGAGTAAAAATAAGAAATATAATGTTTTCTCTGTACAAAGTGGGGTGTAAGGGGGTGTTCATTTCACAGACTGGTTCATGTGATGTGAAGAAATAGATGGGCTGCATGATGCTTCCACGTTGAGCTAAAACAGACCGCACTATTTTAAAGATCTCTCGTTGTTCAGCTAACTGTTTTGAAGTGACATAGCCTTTTCCCAGGCGAGGTCTCATGGTGTTCCGCAATTTTACTGCAGTGCGTCATATTAGCATGTGCAATTAAAGCAGCCTGTGAATGTTTTCCCGCCAAAACAAACTACATCATTATAGCAAACAGTTGTTGCTTGTGAAAAGGCACAAACAGTTACTATGATTTCGTTTGTTTGATTTGAGGTTTAACGTCCCCGTCAACACTGCAAAGGTCATTTTGGAGACGTTGCTTCCAATTCTGTGGGACTTTTACCCGACACTGAGATGAAACGACATCTCAAGCCCTGTCGCCCAATGAAACCAATAGGGTTTATCAGCATGGACGGTCCGACTCGCTCCGCTTTGCCTGGGAGTTACTATGATCGCTGGTTAGGGTACTGATCTTCGATTTTCTTGGTAGTTTCGCGTTTGTTTTGCTACATTAATTTACAATGTCCATGTCGCACCAGATTGAACTTTTAAAAAAAAAGGCACAGACGCATGAACGGTGAAGGCTCATATCAACCTGCGCATTCCAATATTCTAATCAGTGTCTTTGCTGTTCGTATGAGCCTTCTATTCAAAGAACAATAAGTGAAGGCTTTGTCCACATTTGCTAGATGCACATTTTGGGGGAACGTTGAATTAGGAAAGTACAGTGAGACGCGAGACCAGTGAACACTCGGATCAGCCTGCGCATCCACACAGTCTGATCAGAGCTTTAGCTTTTTGTATGAGTCTTCTGTGACATATGTACCAGTCAACTAGCAGCAAACGAGATCAAGCTGCATTGGTTTGATGCACAGGCTGATCTGATACTTATGTAGTAGAAGGTTTCTTTGCTCTGCGCCGGCTCAAATCCATGGAAATGTGTAAATTTATACGGTGTAACCTCTGACTTGTAAATGAGGCTGTGACAGTTGAAGACGCAGAGCAGTCTGCGCAGCCTAATCAGAGCATTTGCGGTTTGTACAAGCTTCTATGGTCTCTGAGGTATTAAAAGAGCAGCAGGCGCAGAACATGATAGGTCAGAACCTTAAAATTTCGAACAGTGGACTTTTTTGCCGGCTCGAATTTCTAAAATTTCGAACAGCAGCAAAAATAATTATTTAATTTTGTTCGAAATTATAGGGGAATTACCGTATGCAGAATCCTGTGTTTCCGAGAGCTCTGTGTCATCTTTGAGATATGATGACCCCAATCTTTAATGAAGAAATTGAAAAAGTTCAGAACAGAGCTGCTAGATGTTACAGGAAATTACTGCTTTGAAACTGGGAGCATGACAGGAATTCTAAGAAAATTAAGATGGGAGTCACTCAAGAAAAGCGGAGCGTGATAGCTCAGTGGTTAGTGCACTTGCCTCTCATGCTAGAGGTCCCTGGTTTGATCCCCGGCAGCGCTGATAAAATTTCGGTGTCCGAACACGCTCCATTGGCATCATTTGCAGGGATGAATGTCATAAAAAGTGCAACGTCCTTCGGATCAGGACTTTAACTGGAGGCCCCCTGGGCAGTGAGAACCATTCACTGTGCAGGTTAAAGATCCCTACTGTAATTACATGATTACTGTGTAGGCTTTCATCCTGCAAACCTGGAGTGTATGTAATGTACACCTGCGGTAATGGTCAACTGTGACCAACGCAGTATCAGTAGACAGATAGATAAATAGTAGGCTCATACTCTTATAGGTATAAAGGGTGCTGCCAGCATTCCAACAGATGACCTTGTTCCCCCAGCTAGGCACTGTAGAAAGTACCATTCAGTTACCTTTCAGACCCTTTCTGCAAGAACTGACATTTACAAGGAATCATTCTTCCCCCGAACCATTAGCGATTGGAATACCCTTCCCGATTTGATCATTTCGATGGATGAAGGTGCTGCCTGGTTGTGTAGCTAAGTTTGCCTCTTTGGTTAAAGCTAGGAACTAACTTCCCATATCACAGGTCCTGGTGTATGAATGTCATTTGACGTGTCACCAGTGACAATTCTGATTCTGAACAATTCTGATCGAGATCATCAGTGTTGGTGATATCAAGACACTTGGCGGAATGAACCTGCCCACAAAACCTGCTGGTGATGTGTATAATCAAACTTAATTTGCTTACGTATCACAAGTAACAATTCTGTTTCTGAACCTGAACGGATTTAGGAGACCGGGAATGCTGCAAAACTGGACCACGAAAACCTATGATATTTTCAAACGAGCGCATTGAATGTCATATTCAGTATATGTTATGAGATATTTTAGTTTATGCCACAATAAATATTTCCACTGAAGATAAAGAGGCTATATTTTGCATAAATATGAGAGAAAATTGAACCTTAGGGGAAATTCCTGGTACAGTGTCAAAGGCGGCTGCCATGTTTGATTTGCTTCGCCGCGTATCTATTAGTTCAAAAGTCGTGTTGAATACGCGTGTTGAATCAGTATTGTTTACTGGTGACACGTCATTAGACAATCCTTCACCAGGGCCTTCAACCGACAGAACTAGTCCCTAGACCTCAAAAGGGTGGTGAATCTAGAGATGGAGTCATCTGCACCTTCTACAGACATCAAGAGAGAAGTGGGGAGCTCGTTCCTAAGTGACCACGATGTTGTCTCCGGATATTTAAAAATTCACATCCCACCAATAAAGAAACCTCGGAGGAAGGTGTACTCATATCAGAAAGGTGACTATGAAACTATGAGGAAGGATGCACTCAGATTTGCAAAGGAGAATTACTTTAATGGTCATTCAGATGCTCGGTCTATACAGGAGAATTTTGATTTGATAACTTCTTTCATTCATACTTCGGCCGAAAATCATATCCCCTCAAAAACTAGTAGGGCTGTATCTTCTATTCCCTGGATCACTCCAGAGATAAGAAGGAAAATTCGCAGAAGGAATAAGATTCATGCAAAGGCAAAAAGGACGGGAAGTGGTAAACTCCGGACAAAATTTGAAAACTTGAGACGTGAAATCAAGACTGATATAAAAAATCAGCATGATTTGTATGTGAATAACTTGGTAGGTGATGTAAAGGCAAATCCCAGAGACTTCTACAGATATATTAATAGCCAGAAGAAAGACAGGCAAGGTATCCCGCCCCTTAATAAAAGAGGAGGGGACGGGGTTGCTGAATCAGACTCTGAAAGGGCAGAGGAACTAGTTGGTCAATTCAATGATGCATTTAATAAAACTGAGTTCACAGAGGTTCCATTGACTGGAAGATCGGCCCCATTCATGGATAATATTGTTGTGACAGCTGCAGGAGTGATCAAATTACTTCAAGGCTTAAACCCCAGTAAGCCCTTAGGACCCGATGAGCTTCATCCCAGAGTCCTGAAGGAACTAGCAAATGAGTTGGGTCCAGTTTTCGCACACTTGTTTCAACAGTCTCTTGATACGGGTGAAATCCCCAAAGAATGGCTCTTAGCAAACATTTGTCCACTCTTCAAAAAAGGAGATAGGGCTCTTGCCCGTAATTATCGCCCTGTGTCTCTGACTTGTGTTCTGTGTAAATTGCTGGAACATATAGTCTGCTCAAACATCATGGCCCACTTGGACGAGCATAAACTTTTGTCAGACAGGCAACATGCATTTAGGAAAAGGCACAGTTGTGAAACTCAGCTAAGCACAGTTATTAATGACTGGGCAAAAATCTTGGACAAAGGGGGACAGGTGGACACATTTATTCTTGACTTCGAGAAGGCCTTTGACATCCCTCCTCATGAACTACTTAAATCTAAGTTATTTGGTTATGGAATTGGGGGAAAGACCCTCAAATGGATAGATTCCTTTCTCTGCTACAGAAAACAGCGGGTTGTTGTTAATGGTGAATCTTCGGAGTGGGCTCCAGTTTTGTCTGGAGTCCCGCAAGGGACCGTTCTTGGTCCACTTTTGTTCTCCCTGTACATCAATGATATTTCCACTGACATTGACTCAGAAATAAGACTGTTCGCAGATGACTGTGTTTGTTACCGGGAAATTAGAGATACAGATGACTCATTGAAACTTCAGGCTGACATAGATCGATTAGGATGTTGGGCACGTAAATGGGGCATGAGATTTCAGCCAGTTAAATGCAATATTATGCAGATAACTAGGAAGAGATCTAATAAAGTTGAGGCTTCTTACACCTTAGAGGGAACGGTCCTCGAGAATGTGGACTCCATTAAATACCTTGGAGTGACAATCTCACACAACTTGAGATGGAATACTCATATTAGCAACATGTGTACTAAGGCAAATAGAACGCTTGGTTTCCTGAGGCGGAATCTTCATCAGTGCCCTCAGGATGTAAAAGAGGCAGCATATAAAGGTCTTGTTCGCCCAATCTTGGAATATGGTAGTTGTATCTGGGACCCCAGTGGAGTGGTCCTTAATGATGAAATTGAGAAAGTTCAGAATAGAGCTGCTAGATTTGTAACAGGCAATTACTGCTTTGAAACTGGGAGCATGACTGGAATACTTGGAAAATTAAAATGCGAGTCTCTCAAGAAAAGGAGAAAAGACAGTAGGCTAATCCTTTTATACAAAGGTCTAAAGGGTGCTGCCAGCATTCCAACAGATGACCTTGTTCCCCCAGCTAGACACTGTAGAAATCACCATTCGTTGGCGTTTCAGACCCTTAGCGCAAGAACGGACATTTATAAAGAGTCGTTCTTCCCCAGAACCATTAGAGATTGGAATGCCCTTCCCGATTCGATTATTTCGACAGCTGAAGGTGCTGATGATTGTGTAGCTAAATTTACCTCTTTGATTAGAGCTAGGGACTAACTTCCCACATCACAGGTCCTGGTGTATGAATGTCATTTGACGTGTCACCAGTAACAATTCTGATTCTGATTCTGCCGATCCGAAGATTTTATATTTCGTCTCCTGTCACAATGAAGATATATATTGTAGTAAGATTGGTATAAAATTATTATGGATAACATACACACTGATTGGCTGGATTAACTACAAACTAAGAGAAAAGCAACAACCAAAACACCAACATATGACATCCCAACGTAATCTGAAATGTTACTGGTGACACGTCAAACAACATACATAGTATGTTCATACACCAGGAAGAAAGACACTTCAAGTATGCAGGAGGCCCTGATGAGCTTCATCCTAGAGTCCTGAAGGAACTAGCAAATGAGTTACATGTAGGTCCAGTTTTTGCACACCTTTTTCAACAGTCTCTTGACAAGGGTGAAAGCTCCAAAGAATGGCTCCTAGCGAACATTTGTCCATTCTTGCCCGTAATTATCGACCTGTGTCACTGACTCCTGTTTTCTGTAAATTGCTTGAACATATAGTCTGCTCAAACATTATGGCCCAATTGGATGAATATAAACTTTTGTCAGAAAGATAACATGCATTTAGGAAAAGGCATAGTTGTGAAACTCAGTTGAGCACAGTATTTAATGACTGGGCAAATATCTTCGACAAAGGGGGGACAGGTGGACACATTTATTCTGGACTTAGAGAAGGCTTTTGACATCCCACCACATGAACTACTTAAATTTAAGATAATTGGTTAAGCAATTGGGGGAAAAACTCTCAAAGTGACAGATTCCATTACAGCGCATTGTTGTTAATGGTGAATCTTTGGAGTGGGCTCCAGTTTTGTCTGGAGTGCCACAAGGGACTGTTCTTTGTCCACTGTTGTTCTCCCTGTACATCAATGATATTTCCGCCGACATTGACTCAGAAATAAGACTGTTCAGAGATTCTGTTAAATTATGCAGATAACTAGAAAAAGTACTAATAAAACTGAGGCTTCTTACACATGGGAGGGAACGGTCCTTGATAATGTGAATTTCATTAAATACCTTGGTGTGACAATCACACACAATTTGAGATGGAATACATATATAAGCAACATATGTACTAAGGCAAATAGAACGCTTGGATTCCTGAGACAAAATCTTCATCAGTGCCCTCAGGATGTAAAAGAGGCAGCATACATAGCCCAATCTTGGAATATGGTAGTTGGGACCCCAGTGGAGTTCAGAATACAGCTGCTAGATTTGTAACAAGCAATTACTGCTTTGAAACTGGGAGCATGACTGGAATACTAGGAAAATTAAGATGGGAGGCTCTCAAGAAAAGGAGAAAAGACAGTAGGCTCATACATGCACTTTTATACAATGGTATATCTATCTATCTATCTATCTAAATGGGCCTCCGTGGCCTAGTGGTTAAGAGCACTGACTCTTGATTATAAGGTCTCTCACCACTGTGGTTCGAGCCTCGCTCGGGTCATGTAAGTCGCCAAGTTCTGCAACGGAAGGTCAGGTGGTTTTTCTACCTCCGGGTACTCCGGTTTTTGCCCACCTCTGATTAACGATTTGGCTCAATATGAGTGACATAATATTGAAAGGGCCGTAAAACCAAAACAAAAAAAATACATCTCATCATCTATCTATCTCTATCTCAGTTAAAAGGGCGCTGCCAGCATTCCTACAGATGACCTTGTTATTCCAGCTAGCCCTATAGAAATTACCATTCATTGACATTTCAGGTCCTTACTGCAAGAACTGACATTTATAAAGAATTGTTTTCCCCAAAACCATTAGAGATTGGAATCCATTCCCAATTCTATTATTTCGCCAGCTGACAGTGCTGATTTGCTTAATTTTTTTATCCGAGGCTTAACGTCCCCGTCAACACTGAATAGGTCATTTTGGAGACTTTGCTTCCAATTTTGTGGGACTTTTACCCAACACTGACACGAAAGACATCTCAAGCCCTGCCGCCAAATGAAACCAACGGTGTTTATAAGCATGGATATCTAGTTGCCCCAGATGTTACAGAGCTCTCACTAGGATTTTAAAAACAGGATTTGTCTAAATCGAGACGGAAGTAAGGGCGAGGATTGTGGCCACGTAAAATCGATTTAAGCACCCCCCACCCCAGTGGAAATCATTCCACTGACCGTTCCAAGGCGGTTCTTATGTGCCGGTTTACTTATGGTGTTGTTTGTTACTTACTGTGTGTATCACTTGTGTCTTTTTATTTTGGATGGCCATATGGCCATTTTGTGGGAAAGTAACTGTCCTTATGGCCTTCCTTTGTTTAGGTTTCCATTATGGTCTGGTCGCTTAATGTTTGTGTTTCTTTCCCTTTGGTGTCTTTGATGGGTGGAGTAAGTTAATTGTATCGATTCCTGATCTTTGTTTTACTTCTACTTTCCAGGAATCCTTCCTTGTAAAAAGTTGGATTCACAGGTAAAAAGTTGGATTCCCATATAAAAAGTCGGAGTTCTGATGTTGATTGCGCATAGAACATAGACAAAAATTTCTTAACTAAGTCTTACTTCCTGTTATTGTTAAAATGATTGCATTTTGAAGAATTACAGACATTTATGTCACCAGCAAACATCAAAACACACTTTGACCGAGCGATAAAACGTATGATCATGTAGTCGCGAAAATACATGACATTGGTAATTCGTTAATTATATCATCTTCGCCGTAACCCTGGTTTAACTAAATGTGATATTTTACCGACTAATGTTAATCCGTTGATGGTTCATGCTCACATCAATCAGTAAAGTAAATAATTGTTATCCGTAACAACAGGGATTAGCGCGACGAGATTTAAAAGATACAATCATTTTTGACATGTGCCCCAAATCGACCACTGGCAAAAATACCTGTCAATATGTGGCATGTGTGCTTTCAACACAAAAAGCGGCGCCACATTTGATCTTTTACTGGTATTGCGTAAGCGGCCTAAATTAGCTTCTGATTTTACCGCTTCTGTGATTTTGGAAGCGTGTCGCAATAAAAACATGCGCACATAAGAATCAGCGATAGTGAATTTTACGAGTACAACGGCAAGTTAGCGTAAAATACGGCAATTCTCCTATAATTTCGAACACCCTAAAAATTCGGACACCAAAAATTTTGACAAAAATATTTTCCAAAATACCTTTAAAATCTTGAACAGTGGCATTTTTATAAGACAGCAGTTTTTAAAATTTCGAACACTGAATTTCGCTGTGTAATTACCGATCCATACTACATGTATGTTATAATCGCTTTAGTCACATTGGTGACGGTGCTTTCTGATGTGAAGACCTGCCACCAGAAGTGGTATAAGTGGATTATACTGGCCTGTGTCCCGCTGCGAAGACACAGTCTGATAATCGTAAACCATATATGACAATGAACATAAGTTTGGAGTGGTCCATTTAGAGTTATGGGCATGTTAGGTTTGTTTTGTTTTTGTTAAGTTTTATAAAAAAAAATGTACATACTTTACGCAAATAGTGTTGACTCAGATCAGACAGTGCATTCTGAGGCGTCTGATCTGGGTCTAAACTATTTGCCACTGTCTCCATAATGGATAAGGTTACTTCAAAGATTATCAGTGCAGGCCATTTTTGGAAGGCGCCGAGCCCTCCCCGTATATGCCTTTTTATAATGTCATCCCTAGAACAACCATATCTTTGGTTTGGTCTCAAATGTTGTGTATTCAAATTATTGAGCGCGTCCTTTATCGTGTTATTGGGGGAATCCCCACTGTGTCACTCGCCACGCGTGAAGTGGTTTGCCAATAACGAGCTGCGCCAATCAAAATTGGAACTTCCAGCATACACCACCAGCACAGACTCTAAGCACATTTGCGCAGATTGATCTGAGCCTTGGCTGTTCAGGCCACACCTGCGCAGTCTGATGAGACTTGGTTGTTCGGCCACACCTGCGCAGTCTGATCTGAGCCTTGGCTGTTTGCGCCGCATCTGCAGCAGCACGGAGTCTGATCTGAGCCTTGGCTATTCCCACCAATCTTAAATGGGGCTTCCAGCATGACTCAGACCGCAACTGCGCAGCCTGATCTTAACCATGGCTGATCGCGCCGCATCTGCAGTAGCGAAGTCTTATCTGAGTGTCGGTTGTTCGCGCTACATCTGTGACAGCGCAGTCTGATCTGAGAGTCAAATGTTCGCATTAATCTTAAATGGCACTACCAGCACACACGACCCTACACCTGTGCGGTTTCATCTTAGCCTCGGCTGTTCCTGGCGCAGCAGCGGCAGCTCAGTCTGATCTGAGCATCCGTTGTTCACGACGCATCTGCGACAGTGCAGTCTGATCAGAGCCTCATCTGTTCGCGGTGCATCTGCGGCAGCGCAGTCTTATCTGAGACTCGGCTGTTCGCATCAATTTAAAATGGTGCTTCCAGCATGCTCGACTAACACAGACTCAGACCGCATCTACACTGGGAATAATAGACTCCGATTAATATGCGCCAGCAAGTTTTCTCTTAGCAACTTCATAATGTATTAATAACGGGAGTCAGCGGTTATTAAGCTTGACGACTTCTCGAATACGGTCCTGTTTTAGGAAATAAGACAGAATATGCCGATGCAAATATATTGAAAACTTACCATCAAAAAAAAAATCATAAACCATATATTGTAGATATGTTTGAACAGCCTCGGCGAGGCGGTTTTAAAGGTGCATTATTGAGCTATTGGGCTTCAAAAATGAAAAGCGTGTTTTTCGGTTTTATTTCTTCTATTCATGTAGCTTTGTCATTTGTAATCTTCTGAAACCAAATACCACTTCAGAACTTTGTGAAAATCGTCGTTTTCATTTTTGTTTATTTGTTGTTTTTGGGAATTTCAATCTAAAAATATTCCTGTCACGTGACAAAAAGCCGGGCAACATCACTGCCGGGAACAATAAGATGGCGACCTCCGGTTCATCTGAGGAAAGTAGAATTTTTAGTCCAAATTACAAGTATTTGACTTTCAACTGCACTGACACAATACTATCATGCATGTTAATCTGTTATCAAATGCTAACGCATCAATTTACAGGCAAGAAGATAATTTTACCGTCAATATCTGAGGATGAATTTCTGAATCGATGAGAATTGACATGGGGTCGTTTCAAAGATACACAAAAACCGCATACATGTGAGAGTACATGTATGATGTGGGTATTTGTTAGAATTAGACGATACTAGCAATAACCTTTTGATTTGTTTGATTTGAGGGATAACGTCCCAATTAACACTGTTTAACGTCCCCATCAACACTGTATAAGTAATTTTGGAGACCTAGCTTACAATTATGTGGGACTTTTATATACCCGACATTGAGATGAAATGAGATCTCATTCCCTGTCGCTTACGGGCCTCCGTGACCTAGTGGTTAAGAGCGCTGACTCTTGATCATTAGGTCTCTCACCGCTGTGGTTCGAGCCTCGCTCGGGTCATATGTGAGACGCCAAGTTCTGCAACGGAAGGGCAGATGGTTTTTCTCCGGGTACTCCCGTTTTCGCCCACCTCTGATTAACGATCGGCTCGATATGAGTGAAATAATCTTGAAAGGGCCGTAAAACCACAAAAAAAAAAAAAAAAAACCCTGTCGCCCAATGAAACCAATAGGGTTTATATGAATGGGCGGCCCGACTCGCACCGCTTTGCCTGGGCAGGCTTGAATCCTTTAGGCGGTTTACCAATACTCCTAAGCGGTCGGTTTAAGCTCTGCCTGGCACCATCATGCAGCCCACCTATTTCTTCAAGCCCCGCCATGGGAGCCGAGCAAGAACTTTTTAATACCGAAACAAAAGAGAAACACTATCCATATTCGCACCGCCCATCGGGGCTTGAAGAAATATATGGGCTGCATAATGCTTCCACGCAGAGCTGTAACTGACCCGCAAACGAGTACTGGTAAACAGCTTAGAAGATCTAAGCCTGGGCAAGCAAAGCGATGCGAGTCCGTCCATTTGTTTCACTGGGCGACAGGGCTTGAGAAGTCATTTCATCTCAATGTCTGGTAAAAGTCCCACAAAATTGTTATCAACGTCTCCAAAATGACCTTTACAGTGTTGAAGGGGACGTTAAACCTCAAACCAAACAAACAAACGTGCACCAGGACCTACTCACTGATACTGGGATCGGCCACATTTTACCATTGCTTGCAGATTTACAGCACACATCAATCTTGCGCTGGCCTCGGTAGCTCAGTCGGATGCGCGTCTGACTGCTGATCATGGGGAAGCAGGTTCGATACCTGCCGGGGTCGGCAATATTCTTTCGCGGGGATTGATCAAGAAATCTTTCCTACGGTCATTCTCTCCATTCCGCTGGCTCAAGAAGGGCAGTTGTCAGTTTCTGGCGAAAGAATGTGCACTCTCCTGGTTACCTCTTACGTATAAGCCTGCCCAGGAAAAGTAAACTGACAGGCTCAAAAACGGCCTTAACAGTGTTGACTTGGCCGTAAACCTCAAAACAAACAAACAGTTAACCTGCATAGGGGATGACTCTCCCTGAACAGGGCGCCTCCAGTTTGTTTGTTTGATTTGAGGTTTAACGTCCCCGTCAGCACTTTAAAGGTCATTTTTGAGACGTTGCTTCCAATTTTGTGGGACTTTTACCCGACATTGAGATGAGATGACATCTCAAGCCCTGTCGCCCAATGAAACCCATAGGGTTTATTAGCATAGGCGGTCCGCCTCGCACCGCGGTTCCTGGACAGGCTTAGATCCTCTAAGCGGTTTACCAGTACTAGTGTGCGGGCCGGATTCAGCTCTGCGTGGAAGCATCATGCAGCCCATATATTTCTTCAAGCCCCTATGGGCGGGGGTCGGTGCCTACAGTTAAACGTTCCGATCCAAAGGGCGGTGCGCATTTTGACATTCATCGCTGTAAATGGTGTTCAGACACCGAAATAATCATCGCCGGGTCGAACCGAGGGCCTCTGGCATCTGAGTCAAGTGCACTAACCACTCTGGGCTTAACCACTGAGCTGTCACGCTCAGTTTATTACATAAACTCCAGGTTTGCAGGATGAGACTCTGCACAGTAATCGGCTCTTTCGTTGTACATTGGGTCGTTCTCCCTGCTGGGGGGGGGGGGGGGTCATGTGAGTACCAGCTGATAGCAAGCCGGCGGAATGAACAACTGACAGCGCATAAATGTCATCCTACTAGATTTCAGTAAGGCCTTTCACGAGGTTCCGCACAATTTCATTGCTGATGGATACCAGAAAGTCGTAATTGAGGATTTCTTCGTCTGCGCCCGTTACTTCTGGTGTTCCACAGAGTACAGTGCTCGGCACTCTCCTCTTCCTCATATACATCAACGACTTGCCACCACGCGTCTCCCCTGTTCGCTGATCACTGCCTGTTGTACCGAGTTGCTGTCGCTCAAGAGGACTTTAATTATTTACAAGCATGGGAGAGAGACTGATAGATGCGTTTTCACCCAGACAAGACTTAGTCTGAGTACATCAGAATCGGCAACAAAAGCAAGATAATGGAGTCATCATACAACATCCATTGCCAGAAGTAAAGCAAAAAACCTGGCTATAGACAGTACACTGGTGTGAAATAGTCACACTGACATGCTTAGACTAGCTTCTAGTCGGATATCATATTTTAAAGTTAATAAGTAATATTCTTCTACCCCTTATTTGATCTTGGGAAGATATACTCTGACTAAAATGCCAGTTTGCCTTATCAGTTGGTGTTCGGTAAGGGGTACAGAAAGGCAATAAACATTTCATGACTGTAGCTGTAATCAATCATTTACCAAGGATCTTGCGAGGTAAAATTCGCATTGTACTAGACCTTGGTGTCTGAGACAAGATTAAAGTATGACAAGGTTTCATATTTGATAAAAACACACATGAAGGTTGGTAATTGGTAAATATAACATCAAGGTCTAGTAGCTAGACTATGACATGCTATCTACGACAGACAGCCAGACAGCTGCTTTCCTATCCTACGCAGGAATCTCTCTGCATGCCCAATGGACATCAAGGCAACAGCATACAAGTCACTAGTTAGACCTAAACTAGAATATGCTGCCACCCCCTGGGACCCCTACAAACAAACTAGTCCAGTTCAATCGCAATCTTCCGCTCACATCGTCTATCTTACTGATCATATGCATATTGGAAATGAAAAAAGGGAGGTTGGTAAAACCTAGTATTCCTTGAATTTCTCGAATCAGGGTCTGCTTTATTAAGGAAATTTCGTAATCCCGGATCGTTTTGTTATTGACGAAGAGCTCTGTGTGAATGATCCATGTCCCTGTCTTGAGATAGATATAAGAGCTTTATTTGTTTAACCGTCATTCATGAAGGCTTACAGAAGTATTTAGGCTGATGAAATATATATATTGGATTTTTCAAGTACGGCAACTTGGATTTTTTTAAGTACGGCAACTTGGAAAAAAATGCTGAATTAACTGTACGGTTACTTGCGTCACAAAATTGCAAATTTGGAAACTACTGACACCATTTTGACATCGTTTGGAAGGAAAGGCCGTGGTTATTATCATGTTTGGTTTCATCACTTAGGGATCGATTATAATGCTAGTGCTGATCGTAAATCAATCTATTTTTGCATGAAACAGATGGAGATGTGAAATCTACACCAGGGCCATATTTCCTTTTGAGAATTCTTTGTCGTTGCTTTCGCTTTGTTTCATTACTGAAAATACTTTGGAAGAAAGTCTGTCCCCTATTGGTCTATTCAACGGCAGGAACTTTCCTTTCGTGATGGGAAGTTTTTCTTTTTCTTTTTTTTTCTTTTTGTTGTTTTTGTTTACGAAATAAAGTTTGTTTTTCAGTGAGCTGAAATAGTTTCTACTTCGTTCTTGTGAAACTTACAACTAGAATAGACGTTAGTTTATGCTTTGAGAAGTGTTTATTCCTTTGACGAGAGTTTATTCAAACGAAGGTCCTGTAATATGCATACTATACTCCAGTTATTTAAGATTATGAGTGAGGCCATTATTATTATTATTTTTTTTTTTTTTATTTATTTATTTATTTTTTTTTTTGCATTACGAAAACATGCCTTTTCAAATAAATTGAACATATTTCCACCCAAAAAATGAAAATGTTCAGATAAAAGATTCTGCTATTTTTCATAATTCAGCTCATAACATAGATTTTGGGTACTCGTTGGAACCGTCTCGACCAGGCGGTTTCTGACGAGTACCAAAAATCTATGTTTTGGGCAGAAATGCGAAAAATAATGTACACCCATACAAACCCCATTCTACTGGATTAAAGTGGAGTGTAAGAGGGTCAAAATTGCATAGGCATGTTTTCATGATGGTCTTCTGTTTTTGTTTTTGTTTTCGAAATCGGCCACGTGCACACATGTTGCAATTTTTATCTTGTATATTCTAACCATTTCACATTTGTACGGTTTAGTAACGCCACAGACAACAAAAAGCTACTTTAAAGAAGGTGATTTAAGGTTCCTCAATACAGTTATTTCACTACATTTGAGGTACTGAAAAAATCATATTTGCAAATAGTTACCCAAACAGATTTTTCATCAGATGGTAGTCCATGTAAATGTAAGAATATGAAAGCAAAATATTTTTATTGGAAAGTCACCATGTTAGTAATTTATTGCATTTTTCCATGGTTTTGCAAAAATGATATCTTAATCCACAGAACAAAAATGTGTAAAATACTATCATAGAATTGTGGCTAAAGGTTGCCTTTAGGCACTGCAAGAGTGGAATTTCAAGAAAATACCTAAATAGTACTGAAAATTAATGATTCCTCCCCCACCCCCCAAAATGTAATTATTTCACCTGGAACTATTTTTAAATTCAGTGTATGGTAGCCAAAAATGACCAGTTCTACCAAGTTGGCAGTAAGATCACTGATTGGGTTGAGGTGTTGCAATCTCTTGCATTTAGCTTGTAAAATGATTGACCTTCTTTGGTGCTTTTAGTATTTCATTTTATATATTTCATTCATGCAATTTATAACAATTAATGAATCACTGCACCAAAGTTTCACTGTATTATTGATTGTGTTTACTGGGTGGATGATTTGATACTGGAATAAAATCCAAAACCAAAAAAAAAAAAAAAAATAATAAAATAAAATAAAAACAGTTTATCCCCATATTTGAACTGAAAGAATGAAAGCAGCCTGTTCAGCACCAGGATTTTTGTGCAAAAGGCTTCTGATCACTTCCAATAACTGCTATGTTATAGCAGTGATTTTTACCCATTGATTTGTTACATAAGAATCAGAATCAGAATTGTTACTGGTGACACGTCAAATGACATTCATACACCAGGACCTGTGATATGGGAAGTTAGTCCCTAGCTCTAACCAAAGATGTAAACTTAGCTACACAATCATCAGCACATTCCGCCGTCGAAATAATAGAATCCGGAAGGGCATTCCAATCTCTAATGGTTCGGGGGAAGAACGATTCTTTATAAATATCCGTTCTTGCAGTAAGGGTCTGAAACGTCATTGAATGGTGCTGTCTACAGTGCCTAGCCGGGGGAACAAGGTCATCTGTTGGAATGCTGGCAGCACCCTTTAGACCTTTGTATAAGAGTATGAGCCTACTGTCTCTTCTCCTTTTCTTGAGAGACTCCCATCTTAATTTTCCTAGAATTCCAGTCATGCTCCCAGTTTCAAAGCAGTAATTTCCAGTTACAAATCTAGCCGCTCTATTCTGAACTTTTTCAATTTCTTCATTTAGGACCACTCCGCTTGGGTCCCAGATGCAACTACCATATTCCAAGATTGGGCGAATAAGTCCCCTGTATGCTGTCTCTTTCACATCCTGGGGACACTGATGAAGATTTCGCCTCAGGAATCAAAGAGTTCTATTCGCCTTTGTACACATATTGCATATCTCAAATCGTGAGTGATTGTCACACCAAGGTATTTAATGGAATTCACATTTTCGAGGACCGTTCCCTCTAAAGTGTAAGAAGCCTCAACTTTATTAGATCTCTTCCTTGTTATCTGCATAATATTGCATTTAACTGGCTGAAATCTCATGCCCCATTTTCGGGCCCAACATCCTAATCCATCTATGTCAGCCTGAAGTTTCAGTGAGTCATCTGTATCTCTAATTTCCCGGTAACAAACACAGTCATCTGCGAAAAGTCTTATTTCTGAGTCAATGTCAGAGGAAATATCATTGATGTACAGGGAGAACAATAGAGGACCAAGAACAGTCCCTTGTGGGACTCCAGACAAAACTGGCGCCCATACTGAAGATTCACCATTAACAAAAACACGCTGTTTTCTGTTCACATGAGTCACCATAAACAAATAATTGATGTTTGGACATATTTATCTAATCCAATTAATGATCTGTTGTGTCACCTACTTACCAATGTGCGGGTTGGTAAAATTTCATAGAAGCCCAATGCTTTTAATATGTTTTGCTGAAAGAAGTTAAAAAAGAAATCTACCCTTTTCAACTTGTTTACTTGGGAACAGGTGTGAACAACACAAACAGGACACGTAGAAACTAGTTCAGAAATGAAGGCATACTATTCATGAATTAACGAACAAATTATGTTAGAAAGTATGTGAAAGTAGGCGCAAGACAGTTTCAAATATGAATATTATGTTTTAAATTTAAAGCAATGGTGTACTATTGTTTTTTTTTTTGGGGGGGGGGGGAAATTAGTTCCAAGGCGTATGAATACGTTTTTGCATTTGGCAAGATGGAAATCTCTTCAATTTGACAGCTACACTAATTTATCAGTGATGACAGGCTTCCAAGATAGGCGATTTCATTATGGTATACGAAGGAAGAAGGCTACATAGCTGACTTTTCAAGGTATTTTCATTGATGATGGAGAAAATAAAATGTGGAAGGCATAATTGATGAAATCTCAGCATTTCAGATTTACCGCAAGAAAAGGAGATGATGGCGCCCATCGAGAATAAACATGTCAAAAAAATCTGGTTTTCAATTCAGGTAGCCTTTTTGATAGAAAGCTTTGACCGAGTCGTTAGTATTTGATGTGAACTATTGATCTGCAGCTGTTTTAGTAACTTTTAAAAAGTCTATAAAGCGGTTTCCTTTTTTCCTGGTAAAAGTGAAAAATACAGAATTTCATTTATTTTCAAAGGCACAGGGATGTTGCTAATGCAAGAAAGTACTTGCTGTAATAACCGTTTATACCTCCAAACCTTTTTCATGTGGGACATGGATTTTTAAACGGAAATCAGGATTATATTTTGGGGAAAATCAACTTGCAAATCTTTCATCTATATTTTTCTTGTGCAAATGTATTGAGGAAACTTAAGATGTCCTGAGATAAAAGTACTTTCATAAATTTCTTTTCCGTTCACAAAAGGTTACTTTCGCTGTAATATAAAGGGCAGCTAAAATAATTTTCACCCTAGTTGTAATCTAAAACTGTCAGTTTAACACTTAAATACCAGCATTTTAAACAAGAAGTGCAGATCTGGTAAAACGCAGCATTATGCCGCCTTTCTATGTTTTGATTCCATGGCCCAGTGAGATTCTATGATGGGGCGGTCTAAGTCCCTCTGGAGGGTGAGCGAATAATCAGGGAGAATTATGGTCAGGTACACCCCAGTGTCACCAGCAAATAGGCGAACCCGGGACCACACATTGTCGGGTAGGTCGTTAAGGTATAATAACAATAATATTGTGCCTAGAACTGATCCTTGTGGTACACCTGAAGTAACTGGAACCTTATCTGAGTACTCACATTCAAGTGCAACTGTCTGACTTCTCTCAATCAGAAAAGACTTAATTCACTGGATAGTTAATCCATGTACCAGTAGCTTGCGAAGAAGCTTCATGTGATTCACCTAGCCAAAGGTCATGCTAAACCCAAGATAAGATCTATTTGTTGACCATTTAATCATGATCTGGTAAGGTCATAAACAAGCAGAATCACATGAGTGTCACAAGATCTGCGCTCCCAGGCTGTTGAGTATTTTGTGATCATAAGGTATGTCCAAACCAAATCTTATGCGGCGAAATTTAGTTTCAACCTACAAAAATCCATTTTTTGAAGGATTTTCTGCTTGTCGGAATTTTGTAAACCTGTCCCCGTAGAAAACCTAAAGCAAATTCTTATATGCCCATTATGACATAAAGACCACATTGGTAATGGGAAATTGTTTTTAAGAAATAGGTGCGATATGGGCATAAGAGCAATTTACGATCTTACTAGTGAGGAAGTGGTATTTTATAGTTTTGAACAGTTAAAGGCAAAATATGATATAAGGGCCACATTTTTAGACTACCACCATGTAGTAAATAGTATTTCTCAAGTATGAAAAGATCAAATTCACATGAATCGTGTATTTGCTGTTAAATTTAAACAAAATGTAGTTTGTAACATATACTTTCAAGACTTGATTAGTTCAAAGAAAGGGAGTAGACTATTTATGATATTTTGGTTAGCGTAAACGAATACATTACACAAACAAAATGGCAAACGGAGATAGGAGATAAAGTGGAAAAAGAGCATTAAAGACATTTCACGAGACAAAACTACGCGACTTTCAATACAAAATCAATAATAAAAATTTAGTAACACATTCATTTCTATTTAAAATTAATAAAATCAGGGTTGTAGTTACTGTAATGAACAACCAGAAAAAATCCATTATTTATTTCTTAGATGCCCAAAAGTAAGAACGTTTTAGACTGAACTTTAATCATGGTTGACCACAAATGTAAATCCAGAAATATCGCTAGAGGATCGTAAAATACTATTTTCACACGGTGGTAAAGCAGAAGTGGTCAATTACATCTCTCTCTCTCTCTCTCTCTCTCTCTCTCTCTCTCTCTCTCTCTCTGTTTTAGCAAAATATTGTATATACGAAAACAAATTTGTTTCTATGAATAAAGTGCTTAGCGAGAGATACATTTCACTCATAAACAACAGGTTAGATAAATTCTTTAAGATTAAAGCCCCTCTCTCGCCCAGCCCAGTGGAATTCGTTTCACTGACCGCTCCAAGGCGGTTCTTCTGTCGCTGTTAATTTTTGTTATGGTTTGTCTTTGAGTGTTTGTATCACTTATTTTTGGATATCGAATTGGCCATTTTGTGGAAAAGTAACTGTCCTTTTGGCTTTCCGCTATTGATGTTTTAGGGTCTGTTGTTTCATGTTTGTGTTTCTTTCCCCTTTGGTAACTCTGGTGGGAGCTGTGGGTAAATTGTGTCGATTCCTGATCATTGCCTACACTTCTATGTTCTACATATAACTACTTTTACCCAAACACTGATGATTCATGAGGCCTATTCCGACTTAATGTTTATGTTTGGTGCCAGGGTTCTGTTTTCCGTCGACTATCTGCCACACATATAGTGCAGTAGACTTGTACCATTAGCTATAAAAGGCACATCTTGTAGAAAATACATGTACATTGTTACTACAGTTTGTTTTCTGCTCTCCCATGAAAGAATTTTATTATTATTATTATTTTTTTTTTTTCAAATTGATTATCATCGTCTATTAGCCAATACGATGTTACACCCGTATGACTTTGTGCATTCTTTCATATTTTAACAATATTTACTTTTCTGGTGAAAAATTGTGATAGTTTTCTCATTTATGCTTCAAACATGGCTGTTGGTGCTCGTTGGAACTGCCGCAGTGAAGTGGTTCTATCGAGTACCCACGGCGTATGTCATGGAGCAGGAATGAGAAAAATATTGTATACCCAGTCAGACGCGCATCCGACTGAGGTACTGAGGCCGACGATTATCATACGAGATATTTTTGCCAGCAATAATCGAGTGTATGTAAACATAAAGTGCAGATAACTCCATGTCAACAGACATACAACGTCTAAACAACGTCGTGTCAACGTCAATGCAACATCACTGCGACGCAATGACGCTGACGCAGCAAATTGTATACCCAGTTACAAAATATTGTAACCCCCAGTTCTCTCTCTATAAAGTTGGGTTTAAAGGGGCGTTCATTGCACGGACCTGTTATCGTAATGAATCGTCTTATTATTAACATTGCTAGAGATACTCGCCTACCAGTCGAGAAAGACAGAAGACCAACTTCTATCGTACATGTTGTCTAAACTGAAAAGCACTCACACAACCTTTCAATAATTCCCTGTCCCCTTTTTGTACTTTCTCTCATCTACTTACTTCTAAAATATGTTCTAGAAAGGGTTGTCCTTTGGAAACAAGGAATACACCACAAAACTGTAAACTAGATCGCGCAGTCGATGGCGCGCCATCGCAAATCCCCACGTTTTGACCGCTTCACGGGACCCTTGGGGGCTGGTCCAAAAATTAATGTGCTCTTGCAGAAGCCATTCATGTATGTAACTCACACACCAAATTTGGTTGAATTCCAATGAACGGTGTAGGAGATAGCCGGACAGACGGACGGACGGACGAACGGACAGACGGAGGCGATAAAAATATCCCCACTTTTCTTCGAAAAACGTGGGGATAAATATGGAGTGCACATGTTTTCTGGACCAGACTAGCTAGTTTTGCCCAATTAGGCCTCATCAGTGACCCTAAAAAATTTCAAAATTCACCACTGGAAGGGCAAGAAAATATAAACTACACTATGATGTTGGGCAGGGAGACATTTTACGACCTCCACACATTCCCAGACACCAGCTATAGTGACGTTAAATATGTTCTAGAAATGGTTATCCTTTGGAGTGAGTGAGTGAGTGAGTGTTTGGGTTTTACGTCCCACCAACAGCTAAGGCCATACGGAGACGGGACCTAGGTTTAAAGACTCATTCGAAAGTGTATATCCTTTGGAAGCAAGGAATGCACCACAAAACTGGAACATATGGAGTGTACATGTTTTCTGGGCCAGAATAGCTAGTTTCGGCCAATAAGGCCTCGTCAGTGACCCTCAAACCTTTTCAAAGCTTTCCAAAATGTCGGCACAAGAATTTCAGAGAAAATAAGTTCAGTTAATATGGCATTAGGATAACACATCCGTGGGATATAGTAAATTTCTCAAACCTTAAAAAAGGCATCTTTTTCTGATGAAGATTTGTGATATTTTTCCTATTTATACTCCAAACATAGGTTTTGGATGCTCGTTAGAACCGCCTCATTGAGGCGGTTCTAACGAGTACCCACAGCCTATGTCTTGGAGCAGAACTAAGGAAATTAATGTTATTCCCCGTAAACCAAGGTTTTCTTTATATAAAATGGGGTTTAGTGGGGTCTTAATTTCACGGACTTGTTCACGTGATGGGAAGTGGTTTTAGGTTCTAGCTTTACGTAATAACGCCAAATTAGGTCATTACCTGCCGTCCGTATTTTTGTATTTTTTTTTTTTTTTTTTTTTTGGTTTTGGTTTTACGGCCCTTTCAAGATTATTTCACCCGTATCGAGCGATCGTTAATCAGAGATGGGCGAAAACCAGAGTACACGGAGAAAAACCACCTTACCTTCCGTTGCAGAACTTGGCGTCTCACATCTGACCCGAGCGAGACTCGAACCACAGCGTTGAGAGACCTAATGTTCAAGAGTCAGCACTCTAAACCACTAGGCCACGGAGGCCCGTTACCGTCGGTATGATCATTTTCCACATTAATCTGGTACTTTTGAGTAACAAGTTCCGGAGCCGATGCTACACGCTACGTCAATTTCGTTGTTGCATCGACTTTGCTGCGTCAGCGTCAATGCATCGTTGTTTAGACGTTGTATGTCTGTTGACTTGGACGTTGTTTAGACGTTGTATGTCTGTTGACATGAAGTTATCTGCACTTTACATTTATATACACTTGATTATTGCTGGCCAAAATATCTCGTATGATAATCATCGGCCTCAGTACCTCGGTCGGATGAACGTCTGACTGGTGATCAGAAAGGCGCGTGTTCGGTACCTGCCGGGTCGGCAACATTCTTTCGTGGAGATAGATAATGAAATATTTTCCACGGCCATTCTCTACCACTGGGCATCCGCTGATTCAAGAAGGGCAGTTGTCAGTGGCGAAAGAGTGTGCACTGTACTGGTTAACTGCTGATGCCTCGGTCACAAATTCGGCGTACCCCGGCCGAGCTATACTATACTTTCTGGTCGGCCGAGCAGTCCAAGCCGAGAAATGGGTGTCTGGCTCGGTTTTGGCAAAAAGTATGCCGTGTGGGGCCTAGAGAGACATCCGCCGGGAATCGGGCGGTGTCAGCCTAAGTTTTGCGGGGAGGCATCGGCGTATACGCCGGGCGGAAATAGGCCGGTGCACTGCAGGTTACCGACCGTATACCCGGCGATTGTTACTAGTCCCCGAGCATCGGTCGATGTTCCGCAGATGTCCGCCCAGTTCCCGGCCGCCGGACAAGGGACGGGTTTACCCCAGCCGGGAATTGTCCAGTTGTTCAGGGGTATATAAACTGCATCCTCTCCTGCCTATACAACAAATGGGTCAGCTCTGTTGGTGGGTGAACATACTTTTTCTTGACGTCGAGGAAAACTTTCGAAGAAAAGCGGAACAAGATGCCTCTTATCCCACCACTGCACCTACCGTCACCCCAGGAAAGGATCCGGAGGTTACAGGAGTGGCTGCTTAGGGCTCGGCACCGTGCCAATGTGGTCTTTGCAACCTTGTGTGCGGGAGAAGAACTGCTACCGCTGATGGTGGATGAAGCAATGGATCGTGTACCGTCCTTTGCATGGGCAGTTATCAAACGTTTATGTACAATGCTCCCTACTGGTCTGCTAGAAACTGGCACCCATCGGAGATCGGGCCCTTATATAGTCGAGCGTCAATCAGCGATCGAGCGGCGCCAGTCGAAACCGGGATTCGTCCAGCGGATTCCGCTTGATCATCTGTCGGGCCTCGGCCGATTACTGCCCGATTATCTGATTGGTCGGGGTCCGCTTTACGACTACCGGATGCCAGCCGATGCCATCGACATCGACGTCGGTACGAGCTCTGCTCGACTTTTATCGATGTGCCACCGACCTAGAAGTCGGTGAGTTTTCGGGAGAATTTTAACTACGAGTTAAAATTTAACCGGGCCCCTCCCGACCACCACCGACGCCCCAACATCCGGCGGGACGCGACCGGACTCCAGCCCAATCTCACCCCATCGCAGTCCCCGAGTAGTCGGGCGGGGATCGAATAGTGATTTGTGACCGTGGCTTTACGTATAAGCCTGCCCAGGAAAAGTGTGGACAGGTAAACTGACCGGCTCAATAATGACATAAAATAGTGTTGACTGGGCCGTTAGTCCAATACAAAACTAAACTGAGGTAGGGGTCTTTAACTTTAATGGAGACACCCAGTCAGCGTAGAATGTCGGTCAAGCGTCGGCCCGACGATATATACATAGAATATTTATTTTCCGTCTTATACCGTTAACAAATAACATTAGCCCTGTATGGCTTTTACTTCTACAAAAACAGTGTAGAAGAAAAACAATCTTTTTGGTGCTGTTTGGGCAGGATCAAGATTTTCACCTTACATCCTCATTCGAAGGATGGAGCAGGTCAAGGCATTCATCTCTGCAACTAAGTTTGACAACGCTGCCAGAGAGAGAGAGAGAGAGAGAGAGAGAGAGAGAGAGAGGAGAGAGAGAGAGAGAGAGAGAGAGGACTAATGAGCAGCATGTAGGTAATGGTGTGTGTGTGTGTGTGTGTGTGTGTGTGTGTGTGTGTGTGTGTGTGTGTGTGTGAATCATCTGAACTACGCCTACGTCGGGCCGACAGCGATACGACATGGCGACGTCGTATCGCTGTCGGCCCGATGTTGGCCCAATGTGGTGCGCTAGCCCATAATGAGAGAGAGAGAGAGAGAGAGAGAGAGAGAGAGAGAGAGAGAGAGAGAGAGAGAGAGAGAGAGAGAAACACTGAGCAACATGTTGGACATGGCACTTTCAGAGCCCATAGGGGCTTGAAGAAATATATGGGCTGCAAAATGCTTCCACGCAGAGCTGAATCCGGCCCACACACTAGTACAGGTAAACCGCTTAGACGATCTAAGCCTGTCCAGGAACCGCGGTGCGAGTGCGGACCGACACGCTAATAAACCCTATTGGTTTTCATTGGGCGACCAGGGCTTGAGATGTCATTTCATCCAAATGTCGGGTAAAAGTCCCACAAGAATTGAAAACAACGTCTCCAAATGATCTTACTGAACTTTACAGTGTTGACGGGGACGTTAAACCTCAAATCAAACAAAAAACACTTTCAGAGAGAGAGAGAGAGAGAGAGAGAGAGAGAGAGGAGAGAGGGGAGAGAATGACGTCATTCACGGAGTTCTATATTTTTGTCGCGAAATTAAAAAAAAGACCAAACTGGGATCCTCTGGCACCGTCAAAACCTAGATACCATGCACTTAGCTACATGCGCGTCACACTCAGAGAGAGAGAGAGAGAGAGAGAGAGAGGAGAGAGAGAGAGAGAGAGAGAGAGACTAATGAGCAACATGAAGGCCAGAGAGAGAGAGAGAGAGAGAGAGAGACGAATGAGCAACATGAAGGCCACAGAGAGAGAGAGAGAGAGAGAGAGAGAGAGAGAGAGAGAGAGAGAGAGAGAGAGAGAGAGAGAGAGTAAATCGCATGAACGGTGCGTCTGACCGAGAGCGATACGACATGGCGACGTCGTATCGCTGTGTGCCCGATGTTGATCCACTGTTTCAACATTTAGCCCATAATGAGTGAGAGAAAAAAACTTAGCAACATGTTGGCCATAGCACTTTCAGAGAGAGAGAGAGAGAGAGAGCACTGGGGAACGTGTACGCCATGGCATGCTGAGAGAGAGAGAGAGAGAGAGAGAGAGAGAGAGAGAGAGAGAGAGAGAGAGGAGAGAGTGAGAGAGAGGAGAGAGAGGTGAGAGAGAGGAGAGAGAGAGAGAGAGAGAGAATGACGGAATTTCATTCCATTTTACACATTGGAATTCGCATAAAAAGTTTAAAAGAATTTCACTATACTACGATCTACGAGTTCTGTCACAACAATTGTGTGTAACGATGTTGAGATGATCCCTGCATACCTTTCTAGGTATTTACCGCATGACGTCATTATTCACGCGCGTTGTAGTTTTGTCGCGAAATTAAAAATAGACTAACTGTGTTCGTAGCATAGTTAGGAAAACCGTCTCATAAAACTTAACCTGTGATCATGATTGTTCGCAATATTACATAAAACTCATTCATTTGTATTATTTAAACAAAAAATACCCGATATATGTAAAAAAAAAATTAAGCCCTTTTTTTCCGACAGCTCAATAATGCACCTTTAATGAGTACCTACAACCTAGTTCTACTTAAAAAGCTTATTTGGAAGGGTGCAGTAATTCTTTCTCCCAATTTCCTGCCCACAATGTCCTCTGGTCAGGCACCACCTTTGGAACTGTTCAAAAAACCAAAGAACGTTGGTCATGTATGACCGCTCACTGCCGAATATTTGGCCACGAGCCAGCTGTAAACTACAGATTCTTAAATGGGGGTATTCATTCACCTACTGCGCAATCAATGCAACTGAAATTTATGACACTACACAGTTCATTAACCCATTCAGTACCGAAAACCCCAAAACAGGTAGTTGGCAAACAGTGCAGGCCCAGATCAGATGCCACAGAACACGGCGTCTGATCTGGGCCACCACTGTTTGCTAAATGTTCAACCATTTTCCAAATAAATTTTCATGAAAACACAACCTGACACCCCTAAATTTTGAAATCAACTCCTGCTATTTATAAGGAGGAAGATTCCATTTGGCAAAAAAAAGGGTTTAACATGATAAAGATTAGCTAACTGTTACGCTGGTCGACTGTAGAATTTGTTTTCATACGGTAACACACCCCTGAGACACATTGCATTTTTCACATCTTCATTGATAAAAATCTGTGATATTTTTCTTATTAACACTGCAAACATAGGTTGTGGATGCTCGTTATAACGAGTACCCACAACCTATGTTTTGGAGCAGAAAACCCTCCCCCAGTTGCCTATATATAAAGTGGGGTTTAGGGGTATTCATATCACAGACTTGTTCAAGTGATGTGTCGGGAGATAAGGGCCGTCGGGCGTGAGACAGGAAGATGGGGTTCTAAATCAGAATACCCCGACGAAATTGGGCGATATCACATGTATGCATCTGCGCAGTCTGATCAGCGCCTTCGTGGGCTTGAGGTGTCATTTCATCTGTGCAGAATGACCTGCGTCTTCGCTGGTCGTTTAGCGACCGGCACAGACTCGGATTACGGCCCCTGCCAACCGGGGCTTCATTACGATAACACATCCGTGCGTCATACTGCATTTTTTCACATCTCCAAAATGGCTACTTTTCTGATGAAAATCCGTGATATTTTTCTTATAAATAATGCTATCATAGGTTGTGGGTGCTGGTTAGAATCACTTCATTGAGATGGTTCCAATGAGTACCCACAACCTATCTCTTGGAGTAAAAATAAGAAATATAATGTTTTCTCTGTACAAAGTGGGGTGTAAGGGGGTGTTCATTTCACAGACTGGTTCATGTGATGTGAAGAAATAGATGGGCTGCATGATGCTTCCACGTTGAGCTAAAACAGACCGCACTATTTTAAAGATCTCTCGTTGTTCAGCTAACTGTTTTGAAGTGACATAGCCTTTTCCCAGGCGAGGTCTCATGGTGTTCCGCAATTTTACTGCAGTGCGTCATATTAGCATGTGCAATTAAAGCAGCCTGTGAATGTTTTCCCGCCAAAACAAACTACATCATTATAGCAAACAGTTGTTGCTTGTGAAAAGGCACAAACAGTTACTATGATTTCGTTTGTTTGATTTGAGGTTTAACGTCCCCGTCAACACTGCAAAGGTCATTTTGGAGACGTTGCTTCCAATTCTGTGGGACTTTTACCCGACACTGAGATGAAACGACATCTCAAGCCCTGTCGCCCAATGAAACCAATAGGGTTTATCAGCATGGACGGTCCGACTCGCTCCGCTTTGCCTGGGAGTTACTATGATCGCTGGTTAGGGTACTGATCTTCGATTTTCTTGGTAGTTTCGCGTTTGTTTTGCTACATTAATTTACAATGTCCATGTCGCACCAGATTGAACTTTTAAAAAAAAAGGCACAGACGCATGAACGGTGAAGGCTCATATCAACCTGCGCATTCCAATATTCTAATCAGTGTCTTTGCTGTTCGTATGAGCCTTCTATTCAAAGAACAATAAGTGAAGGCTTTGTCCACATTTGCTAGATGCACATTTTGGGGGAACGTTGAATTAGGAAAGTACAGTGAGACGCGAGACCAGTGAACACTCGGATCAGCCTGCGCATCCACACAGTCTGATCAGAGCTTTAGCTTTTTGTATGAGTCTTCTGTGACATATGTACCAGTCAACTAGCAGCAAACGAGATCAAGCTGCATTGGTTTGATGCACAGGCTGATCTGATACTTATGTAGTAGAAGGTTTCTTTGCTCTGCGCCGGCTCAAATCCATGGAAATGTGTAAATTTATACGGTGTAACCTCTGACTTGTAAATGAGGCTGTGACAGTTGAAGACGCAGAGCAGTCTGCGCAGCCTAATCAGAGCATTTGCGGTTTGTACAAGCTTCTATGGTCTCTGAGGTATTAAAAGAGCAGCAGGCGCAGAACATGATAGGTCAGAACCTTAAAATTTCGAACAGTGGACTTTTTTGCCGGCTCGAATTTCTAAAATTTCGAACAGCAGCAAAAATAATTATTTAATTTTGTTCGAAATTATAGGGGAATTACCGTATGCAGAATCCTGTGTTTCCGAGAGCTCTGTGTCATCTTTGAGATATGATGACCCCAATCTTTAATGAAGAAATTGAAAAAGTTCAGAACAGAGCTGCTAGATGTTACAGGAAATTACTGCTTTGAAACTGGGAGCATGACAGGAATTCTAAGAAAATTAAGATGGGAGTCACTCAAGAAAAGCGGAGCGTGATAGCTCAGTGGTTAGTGCACTTGCCTCTCATGCTAGAGGTCCCTGGTTTGATCCCCGGCAGCGCTGATAAAATTTCGGTGTCCGAACACGCTCCATTGGCATCATTTGCAGGGATGAATGTCATAAAAAGTGCAACGTCCTTCGGATCAGGACTTTAACTGGAGGCCCCCTGGGCAGTGAGAACCATTCACTGTGCAGGTTAAAGATCCCTACTGTAATTACATGATTACTGTGTAGGCTTTCATCCTGCAAACCTGGAGTGTATGTAATGTACACCTGCGGTAATGGTCAACTGTGACCAACGCAGTATCAGTAGACAGATAGATAAATAGTAGGCTCATACTCTTATAGGTATAAAGGGTGCTGCCAGCATTCCAACAGATGACCTTGTTCCCCCAGCTAGGCACTGTAGAAAGTACCATTCAGTTACCTTTCAGACCCTTTCTGCAAGAACTGACATTTACAAGGAATCATTCTTCCCCCGAACCATTAGCGATTGGAATACCCTTCCCGATTTGATCATTTCGATGGATGAAGGTGCTGCCTGGTTGTGTAGCTAAGTTTGCCTCTTTGGTTAAAGCTAGGAACTAACTTCCCATATCACAGGTCCTGGTGTATGAATGTCATTTGACGTGTCACCAGTGACAATTCTGATTCTGAACAATTCTGATCGAGATCATCAGTGTTGGTGATATCAAGACACTTGGCGGAATGAACCTGCCCACAAAACCTGCTGGTGATGTGTATAATCAAACTTAATTTGCTTACGTATCACAAGTAACAATTCTGTTTCTGAACCTGAACGGATTTAGGAGACCGGGAATGCTGCAAAACTGGACCACGAAAACCTATGATATTTTCAAACGAGCGCATTGAATGTCATATTCAGTATATGTTATGAGATATTTTAGTTTATGCCACAATAAATATTTCCACTGAAGATAAAGAGGCTATATTTTGCATAAATATGAGAGAAAATTGAACCTTAGGGGAAATTCCTGGTACAGTGTCAAAGGCGGCTGCCATGTTTGATTTGCTTCGCCGCGTATCTATTAGTTCAAAAGTCGTGTTGAATACGCGTGTTGAATCAGTATTGTTTACTGGTGACACGTCATTAGACAATCCTTCACCAGGGCCTTCAACCGACAGAACTAGTCCCTAGACCTCAAAAGGGTGGTGAATCTAGAGATGGAGTCATCTGCACCTTCTACAGACATCAAGAGAGAAGTGGGGAGCTCGTTCCTAAGTGACCACGATGTTGTCTCCGGATATTTAAAAATTCACATCCCACCAATAAAGAAACCTCGGAGGAAGGTGTACTCATATCAGAAAGGTGACTATGAAACTATGAGGAAGGATGCACTCAGATTTGCAAAGGAGAATTACTTTAATGGTCATTCAGATGCTCGGTCTATACAGGAGAATTTTGATTTGATAACTTCTTTCATTCATACTTCGGCCGAAAATCATATCCCCTCAAAAACTAGTAGGGCTGTATCTTCTATTCCCTGGATCACTCCAGAGATAAGAAGGAAAATTCGCAGAAGGAATAAGATTCATGCAAAGGCAAAAAGGACGGGAAGTGGTAAACTCCGGACAAAATTTGAAAACTTGAGACGTGAAATCAAGACTGATATAAAAAATCAGCATGATTTGTATGTGAATAACTTGGTAGGTGATGTAAAGGCAAATCCCAGAGACTTCTACAGATATATTAATAGCCAGAAGAAAGACAGGCAAGGTATCCCGCCCCTTAATAAAAGAGGAGGGGACGGGGTTGCTGAATCAGACTCTGAAAGGGCAGAGGAACTAGTTGGTCAATTCAATGATGCATTTAATAAAACTGAGTTCACAGAGGTTCCATTGACTGGAAGATCGGCCCCATTCATGGATAATATTGTTGTGACAGCTGCAGGAGTGATCAAATTACTTCAAGGCTTAAACCCCAGTAAGCCCTTAGGACCCGATGAGCTTCATCCCAGAGTCCTGAAGGAACTAGCAAATGAGTTGGGTCCAGTTTTCGCACACTTGTTTCAACAGTCTCTTGATACGGGTGAAATCCCCAAAGAATGGCTCTTAGCAAACATTTGTCCACTCTTCAAAAAAGGAGATAGGGCTCTTGCCCGTAATTATCGCCCTGTGTCTCTGACTTGTGTTCTGTGTAAATTGCTGGAACATATAGTCTGCTCAAACATCATGGCCCACTTGGACGAGCATAAACTTTTGTCAGACAGGCAACATGCATTTAGGAAAAGGCACAGTTGTGAAACTCAGCTAAGCACAGTTATTAATGACTGGGCAAAAATCTTGGACAAAGGGGGACAGGTGGACACATTTATTCTTGACTTCGAGAAGGCCTTTGACATCCCTCCTCATGAACTACTTAAATCTAAGTTATTTGGTTATGGAATTGGGGGAAAGACCCTCAAATGGATAGATTCCTTTCTCTGCTACAGAAAACAGCGGGTTGTTGTTAATGGTGAATCTTCGGAGTGGGCTCCAGTTTTGTCTGGAGTCCCGCAAGGGACCGTTCTTGGTCCACTTTTGTTCTCCCTGTACATCAATGATATTTCCACTGACATTGACTCAGAAATAAGACTGTTCGCAGATGACTGTGTTTGTTACCGGGAAATTAGAGATACAGATGACTCATTGAAACTTCAGGCTGACATAGATCGATTAGGATGTTGGGCACGTAAATGGGGCATGAGATTTCAGCCAGTTAAATGCAATATTATGCAGATAACTAGGAAGAGATCTAATAAAGTTGAGGCTTCTTACACCTTAGAGGGAACGGTCCTCGAGAATGTGGACTCCATTAAATACCTTGGAGTGACAATCTCACACAACTTGAGATGGAATACTCATATTAGCAACATGTGTACTAAGGCAAATAGAACGCTTGGTTTCCTGAGGCGGAATCTTCATCAGTGCCCTCAGGATGTAAAAGAGGCAGCATATAAAGGTCTTGTTCGCCCAATCTTGGAATATGGTAGTTGTATCTGGGACCCCAGTGGAGTGGTCCTTAATGATGAAATTGAGAAAGTTCAGAATAGAGCTGCTAGATTTGTAACAGGCAATTACTGCTTTGAAACTGGGAGCATGACTGGAATACTTGGAAAATTAAAATGCGAGTCTCTCAAGAAAAGGAGAAAAGACAGTAGGCTAATCCTTTTATACAAAGGTCTAAAGGGTGCTGCCAGCATTCCAACAGATGACCTTGTTCCCCCAGCTAGACACTGTAGAAATCACCATTCGTTGGCGTTTCAGACCCTTAGCGCAAGAACGGACATTTATAAAGAGTCGTTCTTCCCCAGAACCATTAGAGATTGGAATGCCCTTCCCGATTCGATTATTTCGACAGCTGAAGGTGCTGATGATTGTGTAGCTAAATTTACCTCTTTGATTAGAGCTAGGGACTAACTTCCCACATCACAGGTCCTGGTGTATGAATGTCATTTGACGTGTCACCAGTAACAATTCTGATTCTGATTCTGCCGATCCGAAGATTTTATATTTCGTCTCCTGTCACAATGAAGATATATATTGTAGTAAGATTGGTATAAAATTATTATGGATAACATACACACTGATTGGCTGGATTAACTACAAACTAAGAGAAAAGCAACAACCAAAACACCAACATATGACATCCCAACGCGGCGCAATTAGGGGCCAGTAGTACACGGTACTACAAAGATTATCTTCGTAGAGACCTGGGGGTGGCGACACAGCTTAGGCGTGTTTTCAGGGTTGTAGAGCACGGGTACTAGGACATTTTGCAACAGCCGAAATTGGCTAGTCTAATAGTAACCCTTCCTGGCTCACTTTTGGCCGCCGTTCAAAATTCAAAATTACATGCATTATCACCCTTTAACAAGCACCGTGTCCATAGGCGTTTTCTCTACCATGGCAGGGGTGGGGGTAGAGACTAATGGAAGCCAAAAACAGATAATGCATGAGAAGCTTTTTTCCTCGGTCAGACAAGAGCTGTGTACTTACACATTTTGCAGCCGGAATTGGCAACGTATCACCACATTCTAGAGCCCGACCATTGGTCTGCATTTGCATTCAAAATTCGAACACCGCCAGAGGACTGCTCATTTTACAGGACAAACGCTTAACATTGGGTGCGTTCTGTGCCTACATGACATCTTGAGCGGGGTATGGGAGAGGTAGGATTGACCTACTTCTCACGTCCTCCGCGAAAGAAGTCACCTAACTCCCAATCGGCTAGCTGATAACTGTCAAGCAGACAGGAGTCAGCAAATTGGCAGCCTAGGGACAAGAGCAGTACCTACAACTAATCCCAGCTGGCGAACTGGGGGTAGCCCCTATGTGCCCTTGGCGCCCGGTTACCTTAAAAACATCCGTCAGTCAGTCAGTTAATTCATCAAGCCCAGTAGTATAATTATTACCTTTGCTGCAACTTCCCCAGACTTCATTAATTAGTGACGTTATAGTATTAGTGATAAACACAGATGATACCTTAATTTATTATTTTGTCATTGACTTTAACCTATAACAATTAGAACGGCCTGATCTTTGTCCTCGCTACTGTGTAAGCAGTTTTTTTACAGATGTAAAGACATGATGGAAATTATTTCGATTTGTCTGTTTGATTAATTTGGGGGTTTCACGTTCCCGTCAACACCGTAACGGTCAATATGGAGACGTTTCTTCTCATTTTGTGGGACTTTTACCCGACTTTGACATGAAATGACATCTAAAGCCCTGTCGCCCAATCTACCTTTTTTACGCTATAACGGATTAATTGATTTTTTGGGGGGTTGAATATGTATAGGTAACTCAGTAGGGGATAATTTCAAATCAACATCAAAATACTTCTTCAGTCATTGATAATAGTGCATTTCAAACATCGCGAAAGCTTAACTATATAATTTGGACCTATTAATCCCACAATTTCATATAATGAAACTGTCTCTGGTCGGGCTCATCGGAGTCTAACTGTTGGTTTGATATGGAAGGAAGCAAATGTAACTCCTATTTTTAAAAAAGACGACCCCTCAGTTGTTTCTAATTATAGGCCTATATCTCTTCTCAGTGCTGTAGGCAAAGTCTTAGAAAAAATAGTTCATAAACATTTATTAAATTTTATCCGAGATAATGACATACTGACAACATTACAGTCAGGATTTATTCCCGGTGACTCTACAGTCAATCAGCTTGTAGATATATATAACACTTTCTGTCAATCTCTTGACCAAGGCAAAGAAGTTCGCGCAGTGTTTTGCGATATAAGCAAGGCATTTGATAAAGTGTGGCACCGTGGCCTTCTCTATAAGCCCGAATCTACTGGGATATCTGGCTCTTTCCTGGCGTGGCTTAAGGACTATTTGGAAAACAGGAAACAGAGAGTAGTATTACCTGGATCTGCTTCTTCCTGGACACCTCTTAAAGCAGGTGTACCGCAGGGATCTATTTTAGGACCTATACTTTTTCTTATCTTCATCAATGACATTGTAGACGATATTAACTCTTGTATACGGCTCTTCGCCGACGATACCAGCCTTTATATTATTGTAGACAACCCTATACATGCGGCTGATGAATTGAATGCAGACCTTGCCAAAATACATTCGTGGGCGACTAAATGGCTTGTATCTTTCAACCCAGCGAAATCTGACTCCATGGTATTATCACGGAAACATAATAAACCCCTTCATCCACCGCTTAACATGAATCAACAATTAATTAATGATGTGGACTTCCACAAACACTTAGGTCTCACCTTCTCAAAGGACTGTTCCTGGCACGAACATATAGAACTTGTTAAAGCAAAAGCATGGTTTCGCATAAATATTATGCGTAGACTGAAATTCCAGCTTGATAGAAAGTCTCTTCAAACTATATTTATATCTTTTATAAGACCAATTTTAGAATACGCCAATGTTGTTTGGGATAACTGCACTCAGCAAGAGTCAAACGACTTCGAAAAAATCCAAAATGAAGCTGCTCGTATTGTCACGGGAGCAACTAAACTTGCATCAATCCAATCACTTCTATCGGACACAGGGTGGGAAAGTCTTGCATCGAGAAGAGAAAAACACAAACTCATCCTATACTATAAGATGGTTAACAATATTACCCCCGAATACCTCTCTTCACTTGTACCACCAACTGTAGGCAGTATATCTCGATATAATATCTCGATAGACTGGACAATGGTACCTAATATTTTGATCGAGAAATGGGTCACCTACCCCGCTTAAAAGTATACTATTTTTATTGGAAGTAAAGACCAAATCTATAATAGAAGATGAGTTCTCAGTGAAATGGGTTGGCTCCACTATTATCTGGTCTATGCTGAATTGTTGACAGATATCAGAAATTTTTTGGTTGGTTGCGTTTTTTAGGGTATCGAGATTGAGGTCACCTGTAATAAATACGTCTTTTATATTACTATCAAAGGCAAGACTAATTGAATCTTCAATAACAGACATGATTTGGGAAGGGGAATTTGGGGGTCTATAGAAAGTTCCTAGAAGAAATTTTCTGTGGTGAACTGTGACTTCGACCCAGATGCACTCAATATTCGGTAATTCAAGATCGCTCCGACGACGGGAAAATACGTTGTCCTTAATGTAGACGCATACCCCTCCGTGGTTATCTCCACCTCGGTCACGGCGATAAAGTTTGAATCCATCTAGTTTTATGGAGTCGTCGGGTATATTTTGGTTAAGCCAAGTTTCTGTTAAGCAGATGATAGAAAAATTTCTTAGTTCAGTTCCTATCAAAGCAATTTTATTAGTGATGCTTTGGATGTTGTAATGAACTATAGAGAAGTATTTTGATAGTAATGCATCATCCATGTCTATTGAGTCAGTTTCAGTTTGAGATAAATTCGGGCCGGGGTTGAGTTCGATATCCCCTGATCGTTGTAGTAAAAGTGATAGAATTATCAATAATTCAATAAGCGTAATGTGTTTTATTCCTTTAACTTTGCAGTGGCGAACGTAATGTAAGCCTATCCGCATCCTGTAAAGTTGAATATCACTCATTCAATTCTAAGAGAAGGTCCTGTGGATGCGGCTAGTGCGAGCAACATGCGGGCACATATTTGGGATAACCAGCGTCGTCCATGATTGAACGTTTTGTTAGTTGAAATCAGGTAATACAGTCAATTAGCCAACGTGTTAATTTGGACGACGCTAGCACTGGTTTAGTTTGAATCCTGTCCATGGTAATACTAATGGTCATTAAAAATGAGAAGAAATAAAATTCCCCGTGGAGCAAAGTAATGGTTAAGTGAAAAACAGCAAAAGTAAGTACAAAATGTAACATAATGTTACCGGTGAAAACACAATGAATCAGGACAAAGGACAAATACTTTTTAATCAATCATCGCGAAAACACGCCTATATAATTTGGACCCCTTAAACCCCACTCTCATGTAGAAGAACTGGGGTTTACAGGGGTATACAATATTTTGCCTGCATCTTACCAAAAGCATAGACCGCTGGTACTCGACATAGCCGCGGCCCTCTCGGGCCCCAACAATCCACCCTCCGAGCGAAAAAAAAAAAAAAAAAGAATCACAATTTTTCATCTTAATATCAATGTCTTTGTACAGGCGTGTTTTCGCAATAGAAGTCAACATTCTGCTATTTGGCTCTTTACTATCTATAACAGATCTGAAACAGTTTCATAAAAAAATATGTTAACGGAGAAAAGAATCATGCTTGGTCGGTTCCGTCACAGCGGTCATACAGCGTCGAGACAAGACCTAACCAACATCGATTCGTCGTCGCTGTCTAATCAATGCTGTACCGGTGTTGTTCCAACGCTATACGCCCACTGAAATAAATAAGATCTCTCTACCCAATACTTGACAATAATGAAACCATAGCGGTTGGAATCATTTAAGCAAGTATAAACACAATTCAGTTGAACAATTTTGAGCCGGGGCATGGCAATCCGTGTTGTAACTTCAAACGAAGAAGTAGAGAGAAAAAATGTCTATTTACTATTTATACCGTTAAACAAGATAAAAGAGAAATTCACGAAAGTCTTCATATGGTCGCATAGACCCGACCAAGACTAAGCACCTCTGGCCGCTAGTAAAGTTTTGCAGTTTTCTCCATGCCGCGGCTCTTCAGTAGCACGAGATAACCGTGTTTGAGTCAAGATCGGTGAAATCAATAGGTCAGCCATGAGACCGTGCGTGTCTATGAAGATAGATATTTGTCAAAGTCAACAGTGGACTACATGATACAGATGTAAGTACATGAAGTTCTTATGATATTATTATAACCCTTTTTGCACCAGAAACTCCGAAACGGGTAATTGGCAATCAGTGCAGGCCCAGGTCAGACTCCGCAGAACGTGGCGACCGACCAGGGCCCTACACTGCTTGCTGGAAGCTCAGCGAATTTACACACGTATTGTTTTTAAATAGGAAAGATAATACCTTCAACGCTATATCTTGAACTGGACTCAAGCAGTATATACGAAGGAAGATTCCAATTGGTACAAAATGGGTTAAAACGCATAGTAAAACTCGTTGCATTTAATAAGAGTCGTTGTATAAGGAAAAATAAATTAAGAAAACTTTGGTTTTGTCAGAACAACATCATGTCCTTCGCAAATGGAGAAGAAAAACAAAACACGCATCACCAAAATGCCTATATAGTTATGACCCGAAAATCCCACCCTTAAATAGCAAGACCGGGGTTCGAGGGGGTATTAATAATTCCTCCCATTCACGCCCGAAAAGCACAGACGGCTGGTACTCGATAGAACCGCCTCAGGTTCCACCGAGCCCCAGCAATCCGTGCCCCGAGCACAAATAAGAAAAAACGTCCCAATCCACCATCTCAAACGTTCCAACCCTCAGCTGAAAAATCGCCAATGCATTTGTATAGGAATGCCCTCGTAAGGACACTTCAAATTGAAGTTAATGTCTCGCGGTAAAAAAAGAAATTTAAATAAGTTCGGGACTAGTTCAAGTCATGGTCTTACTCACGAGCAAGGCCATTTATTGGCACTAGTCTATACGTGTGTCTCACATCATCGTGACTCTTTGTCTCCGCCTTGTCGAAACGAAACACAAGGCCAGAGCGTCAGAGTCATGAATTGGTACCAAAGTATAATACATCACGAAAAAATTGCATCTGCTTTTTCAAGTATAAAATAGTTGGGAACAATTAAACACGTGGGACCTATTCTGTAATGCGTCGTAACAGGAATCGATGAGCCGAGGCAAAACAAACCCCGCCATAAGAGCTGAGATTCCGGTGAAGACCTAGGCCAGGTCGCGCATCAAGCCAGCTGGACCAAGCCATCGCCTGTTAGTCTCCCGTGTTAGCTACAAAATATTTTATTTATTTATTTTAATATTATTATTGGCATTGTCGCGCAGGCTGGCTCGAGCCGTCAACGGGCCAACTGCGGGCCCCGTCCCGCACCGGCTCATGTTTCCTGTCTTGTACAAATTAAGATAGCGGCGTGTTTTTTTTATAATTGAGAATATACGACTGTCATTGACATGATTCTGTCACTATGTCACGATGATCACGCACATGTCGTGGAAGAGACTACACGTAGGTCAGTGGGCTACGAAGACATAACAATACTCGTATATGATACTACAAGGAAGACAATCATTAACAGTTACATATGTTGCACATGGTAATGCAACAGGTAAGCTTTTGAGTGTCATTATGAAAGCATATGCCAACTCAAATACATCGGAACTATGATTGTTCAAAAATGAACAATCTAAGACAAAAACTGAGACATTTTCCGCGACCGCACAAAACACAGATCGCGTGCACTCGCCAGTCAGTTCTGACGAGCACCCACAGCCTGTGCCCCGAGTCGGGAACAAGAACGGTACTGTCCACCCCCCCCCCCCCCCCACAACCCCAGCCCTGATACACGATAGTGGGGTTCGACAGGGTCAAAATCACGATATACCTTCGTGTTGGTGCAGTGATATTACATTTAAGCGAGCTCAGATAAAAATAACTTAATTTAAACAAAAAAGACTAATAAATATATGGACGATCTTACATGAGTGCCCATGCATTATTAATTCCCTCAACGAGTTGAGGAAGAGGGATAAAAAGCTAGGCTTTGGCGAGCACTCTATGCCTCTTTCCTCCACGAGTTCAATAAGCACAGCGAAAACATAGCACGGATGCAAGATGCTGTTTATAAAACGCACCTTACGCCCACAATATGCATGCAAAAATTTCAGCATTCCACCATAAGTAAATGCGACTTCGCTGAGGACGTTGTGAATTTGCATATTTAATCCATTAGTGGATTAAGGAATCTATTAAATAGAGGATCCCACACCAATGGCCATTTCATTTGAAACTCATGAAACGAGCCTTCGGCCAGTTTCATAAGTTTCACATGAAACGACCACGAGTGCAAGAATCTGTCCATCACACGGCCATGTCAAAAGTGTTATTACACATGCGGTCGTACGACATCCATCACATAACACACTTTTCATCTTTTCATGTTATAAATGTCGTAGATGGTATGACAATTAACAATAACACACTGGTAAAGGCAAGCGCGCAGGGTAAGGAACAAACACACCGGATAAGGAAATTTTTCCGCTCAGGATAAAAAAGAAAATGGCGGAATGGGTATCACATATGCAGTTTGTTGTTGTTCAAGATCTCGTGTTATGGTTACTTATCAATACGGCTACTCACATTAGCTTCACGGAAGACACATAGTATTCTCCAATTTATATTCGATGGTCCGAATTCGACAGTTACATCCAGTCAAACGGAGAACCGGACACAGTGGAGCTAATCCACCGCGAAATCTCATTATTTTACATGAAACGCTGTTCTGGGAAGATGGCATGCACTTTTTTGTTTGTTGTAGACATACACATAATAACTCGGATTGTTGCAAATACGATTTAAGAAAAAATGAAATTAGAAGGCCCACAGTGAGAAATCCTAGTTCAAATTTCAATACAACGCCCAAGGGCAAGGAGGTGGGTACAACGCATATGATAAGACACAAAATTTTCCGGGGAAAATGGTTGTTGTATGGTGGTAGCACTAGTAAATTTTCATCTCAGATTAGATTTTCCGATATTAATAATTAGTCCTACATAGTTTAAAGCACCAATTGTTACCTTTAGGAAACGTCCAAAGTTTGTGTGCATTGTCTTGGCATGCACATTGCTGTGGTTCTAGCAATATAATCATCCCCTATGGGGGATAGATTGATTCGGTTCATTGCGATCATGAATTAAAGAAATGATGTATTTTTCCATGCAGTATTTCTGGTAGAAAATTCTATGCTTGTTCTTTTGGCTGAATCAGCTGGGGGTAGGGGTAAAGTCATGGTAAAAACACCTTATTTGTGAATGACCAAACATTTTATTGATTTGTTTTTCTTTGAGCTGTATCTTTTCATATAACTTCCTTTGGCTATCAATCACCATACAATATTTACGAAACAAATATTCCGGGGGGGGGGGAGATAAAATTGGAGATCTTAACTCTTATCCTGCTGTTCATGACAACCCAACCCTTTTCTTTGCAAACAGTGTAGATCCAGATCAGATGGCTTCCATCTGATCAGGATCTACACTGTTTGACATTCAGTTTATGAGTTTGTAGGAATAAATTACATCAAGTAATCTGATTGGTTCAAAGTCAGAAATGGGTGTGGCTCAACTGAATATTCAGCAAGAGAAGGGTTAACAGGCCCTTTGTACGCAGTTCGTCGTCGGATATAAGGCAAATATTGTTTGTTTGATTTGAGGTTTAACGTCCCCGTCAACACTGTAAAGGCTATTTTGGAGACGTTGCTTCCAATTTTGTGGGAATTTTACCCGACACTGAGATGAAACGACATCGCAAGCCCTGCCGCCCAATGAAACCAATAGGGTTTATAAGCATAGGCGGGTCGACTCGCACCGCTTTGCCTGGGCAGGCTTAGATCCTCTAAGCAGTTTACCAGTACTCGTGTGTGGGTCGGTTTCAGCTCTGCGTGGAAGCATCATGCAGCCCTTCTATTTCTTAAGCCCCGATGGGCAAGGCAAATATTAAAGTATGTACATGTATTGGTAACTGAATGATTATGCCGGCCTCGGTAGCTCAGTACGATTCGCGTCTGTTGGTGATCAGGAGGGCACGGGTTCGACACCTGCCGGGGTCGGCAACATTCTTTCGTGGAGATTGATTATGAAACCTTTTCTACGGTCATTCTGTCCCTTCCGCTGATTGAAGAAGGGCAGATGTCAGTTTCTGCCGAAAGAATGTACAGCGTACTGGTTAACCGCTTACGTATAAGTAGAAGTAAAACATAGATCAGGAATCGATACAATTAACTTACTCCACCCATCAAAGACACCAAAGGGAAAGAAGCACAAACATTAAGAGACCAGACCATAATGGAAACGTAAACAAAGGAAGGCCATTAGGACAGTTACTTTCCCACTAATGTCCATATGGTCATCCAAAATAAAAAGACACAAGTGATACACACAGTAAGTAACAAACAACAACATACATAAACCGCCACAGAAGAACCGCCTTGGAACGCCTTGAAGCCTGCCCAGGAAAAGTGTGGATAGGTAAACTGACCGGCTCAAAAATGACCTAAAATAGTGTTGACAGTGCCGTTAAACTCTAAAAGAAACAAACAAACCAAGAGGCATTATTGAAAACAAACCCAAAACATTTAAATGTCAATTTGTACAGGACATTATATTAGCCTTGCCAAGTTGTCCTACCCAATATATTTTTACGGACCACATTCTCCGTGGCCGAATTCTCCTAGGTCAAATCGACCGGACCAATTCGTCCTAGATTCATAGTGTATGTGTATGTGTGTTGGGGGGGGGTGTCGGGGGGTGGGTACATTGCTAGAACCAGAGCAATGCACATGCCAAGACAATGCACACAAACTTTGAACGTTTCCTAAAGATCACAATTGGTGCTTTAAACTATGTAGGACTAATTATTAATATCGGAAAACCTAATCTGAGATGGAAATTTCCTAGTGCAACGACCATACAACAACCATTTTCCCCGGAAAATTTTGTGTCTTATCATTTGCGTTGTACCCATTTCCTTGCCCGTGGGCGTTGTATTGAGAATTGAACTAGGATTTCTCACTGCATGCCTTCTAATTTCAAATTTTCCTTAAATCGTATTTGCAACAGTCCGATTTATCATGTGTATGTCTACAACCAACAAAAACGTGCATGCCATCTTCCCAGAAGAGCGTTTCATGTAAAATAATGAGATTTCGCGGGGGAGTAGCTCCACTGTGTCCGGTTCTCTGTTTGATTGGATGTAACTGTCGAATTCGGACCATCGAAGATAAATTTGTGAATAATATGTGTGTTCCGTGAAGCTAATGTGAGCAGCCGTATTGATTATTAACCATAATACGAGATCTAGAACTACAACAAACCTGCACATGTGATACCCATTCTGCCATTTTCTTTTTTATCCTGATCGGAAAAATTTCCTTATCCGGTGTGTTTGTTCCTGCCTTTACCAGTGTGAATAAAGCCAATAGATAAGTAAGTGTCTTGGGGTGTTTATTACATTGCCGAATTGCATTCGATGACAGTTACCAGACTATATACAGTGCTTTATGTGACTGTTTTAGGTCGCAAACAGCGTCTCAATTGTGTTTATTATTAATTTTAAATAGTTTTAGGTATTGAAAAGCCTTCTAAAACTCTTTAGGAAATAAATAAACAAAAAAATGGTGTCTTGGGGTGTCTTGTGGTGTCTTGGGGTGTCTTGTGGTGTCTTGGGGCTTTCAGACTGACCGATGCTAAAATGTGACATTGTCTCATTGTGTGCCCATTACGAAAATACGCCTATACAAATACATTATAAATTTTAATACGGAAAAATGAAATGTTTCAGATGAAAAATTGCGATATTTTTTCTTATTTCTGCTCAAAACATAGATCGTAAATACTCGTTAGAACCGCCTCAGTGAGACGGTTCTAACGAGTACCCACAATCTATGTTTTTGAGCAGAAATAAGAAAAAATAATGTATACCCCTGCAAACCCAGTTTTACAATATAAAAGTGGGGTTAAAGGGGTGCAAAATTATATAGGCATGTTTTCGTGATGACTGCACATCGAGGCTTGAAGAAATAGACCGTTCAGGCATATAATCCCTATTGGTTTCATTGGGCGGGATATGTCATTTCATCTCAGTGTTGGATAAAAGTCCAACAGAAGTGGAAGCATTGTCTCCAAAATAACCTGTATAGTGTTGACGGGGACTATAAACTTCAAATCAAACAAACAAAACGATTGTTAGGTCTAAGATGTGCAAGTCTTTATACTCATACTGGTAATCACGAAAAAAACGCAGTTGAATTTAATACGCAGGAATAGCGAGGCGGTTCTAACAAATACCCACAATCTATGTTTTAAGCAGAAATAAGAAAAATAACTTATACCCCTGTAAACCCAAGTTTTACTATATGAAATTAGGGTTTAAGGGGGTGAAACTTATATAGGCGTGGTTTCGTGATGTTTAAATCTTACACAATCAAATGGCATTGTGAACCTGTAATGATGTTTCACATGGATAACATCCATTAAATTCCTCTGAAAGAGTAATAGCCAAAGTTTTAAAGTTAATAAAAAAGTTTGAATGAATTAACAAAATGAATGAATGAATGAATGAATATTTCATGAATATTTAAAAAATAAATGAACAGACAGACAGAACCTCTGTTTAAAGAAAACGTATATGAGGTTTTCAAGGGTGATGAACACACTCTTAACCCTTCTTTATAAAGAGAAAATTGGGTTTTCGAGGATTTTCAATAATTTCCTTAGTTTGGTTCGAAAACATAGATTGTGGGTACTCGTTAGAACCACCTCATTCTAACGAGCAACAACAATCTATATAAAAAAATTTAGACAAGACATAAGAAAATTTTCATATGAAAAATGGAAGATTTGGACCTATATCTAACACTCCACTAAAGTGCTAGGGTGTTTTGTCGCAATGTACATAGAAACTGTGTTTTGCATACAAATATTTTTGATATATTATAAATCACAATAAAAATCAGGTGCCAAAATCAGGCCCATTGTCTCTATTAGTACCATTTAAGTAAAGATGTGCTAACCCTATTTCATTTAAATTTATGAGGTAATTGATAGACACACTTAATACTGTATTTTATTAACACTTAATAAAGTATCTAACTTTAAACACCTGACTGCAGGTAAGTGTGGATGACAATTTAAAGAAGCCCGTTTATTACCTGGGCGTACTTTTATCAGATCATTTTAACAGATAAACAGATTAACATTTGAAACAACATAATTCAATCAGTTATGACTAGTATGGTTACCTGTGTAATAGGTGTCTGACAGTAAAATAAAAAATAAGTACATTAATATCAACACAATAAAAATAAAGTACCACAAATAAGAAAGAAAACACCATTTCACATCTAGGAGTATCCATATGGACTATTTATGGATAAAATAATGAAAAATTACAGGATGAAGCAAAATGATATTTTTTTTATTATTATTTCTGGTTAATTTTTTCCACTCAAAGTATGGCTTACACCCACCATACACATGAAAATATGCCTATTCAAGTATATTGAAAAATTTACCACCAAAAAATCTATATGTTTATATTTCTGCAATAACACAGATTATGGGTAATCGTTAGAACAGCCTTAAAGAGTACCCTAAATATATGTTTTTGAGCAGAAATCAGAAAAATAATGTATAAACACATGTGTAATCTATGTTTTGGAGCAAAAAACAAGAAAAATAATATGTACCCCAGTTGTACTACATACAAGTGGGGTTTAAGGGGGTCATAATTATATAGGCATATATATATTTTCTGATGTTATTTTATAACACAATTGTTATTGGTATCCTAATGAAAAATATGATAATAATGAAATAACAACAACAAAAAAGCAAGCATTTCGTAGGCTTAAGCCAAACTATTTTGTTCAACAATTTCCAACTTTAAAAACACACGGGACTTGGTAAATTTTAGGGCAATATGTATTCTCCTGCTCTTGGATTCGGCCTGTATTTACAATATTATATAATATATATATATAAAAGAGAAATGACATCACACGGAAAACACAGTAAATAATATTATTCCCAACCGGTTTCGTTTATAACTCATCAGGGGAATAGTACAATAACAAAATGGCGTTACGTCTCGACGTTACTTAGTAACGGGTAAGACGTATACACAGCACACAAAATGAAACGTCATGCGGCAAAATGGTGCCGTTAGTGATTGTTAAGTTTAGGTTTGAAAACCTTAATGAAATACTTTTCTTTGGATAACCTTGCTGAAACATTATTATTGTGAAACTTGTAAAACGGAAAAATGGAAAACTTGGGATTGTTTAGAGAACATTGGTCTAAATGAAAACTGACGGGCAGTTGCCTCGTTGATGGGTCTCTTATTTGTTGGTCATGAACTGTCCGACGGTTTCGAAGTTTGTCACCTGTCTGTCCAATGTAGAATTCTTTGCAGCCATTACAAACTAAAACATACAATACATTTTTGACAGTGCAGTTCATATTTTCTTTAACGTGAAATATTTTGTTATTTAACTGTAAGGAAGATCCTTCAATAATGAAATTACAAAGTCCGCATCGTGGCTCATTACATTTAGTAACAGATGGGGTAGTATTTGTTTCACTGAATTGAGATTTTATTAACATACGTTTTAAATTTGGGAGTTGTCGCTTGCATTTTATGACCTTGGTGTTGTTTATTATTCTATCCATTGTTTTATCAGAGTTTAAAATTGTCATGTTATTTTTCAAAATGCCAAACATTTCTTTATGTTTTGGATTGTGTGTTGAAATAAAAGGAGTTATATTTTCCTCCACTTTTTCCTTTACATTCAGCAATTTTGTTCGTGGTATTTCTAAGGCTTTATTTATTCCAGATTTTATTATTGGCAGTGGATAGTGCCGTTTGGTTAAAGTGGTGGCAAGTTCTTTTAAACGGTAACTAAGTATATTTTTATCAGAAACAATGGTACAGATTCTTCGAGCTAAGGAAAATGGTATATTGGTTTTTGTGTGTTTCGGGTGACAAGATTTGAAATTTAGGTATTGTTTAGAATCAGTGACCTTAAAGTATATGTCTGTTGAAATGGAAGTTCCAGTTTTAATGACTAATATGTCCAGGAAGGGTAGTTGTACGGGGTTAACCTCAATTTTAAATTTGATATCTTTATGAAGAGAGTTAAGTATATTTTCCATTAAATTTAAATCTTTCTGTGACCTTTGCCAAAGTATGAAACAATCGTCTAAATATCTTTTCCATTGATTTTCTGCATACTGTCCAAACTGTTCACCCATTTCTTGCTTGATTTTTTCATATAAAGTTTCTTCTAAAAAGCCTAAAACTAATGTTGCATATGTTGGTGCTACTTTGGAAATGCAGGAAAGCAACAATGTAAATTTTCTGGAAGCAGAAGCAATGAAAATAAAATCGCGCATTGGCCAGATATGGGATAGAAAACTAGGTCAAAGAAAAGATGCGTATTGGGCTTATGTACGCAACAGTGGAAATCTTCTGTTTCATCAGAAATGGATAGAAGGCAATCCAGTAGTTATTCCACGTAAACTTCAAAAATTTGAAATTAAATATGAAAATGAAAACCAAAGGCAATTAAGAGAGAGAGCCGTGATTCAAGACTTCAGGATGGAAATAGAATTGGAAAAACTAAGGGTGGAATCCTGCAACGAAAGAGTACGGAAATTAGATCAAGAAATGGAAGACATTATAAAAAACAAATGTACAGGACAAGTATCCGAATTAGTGCTCGACATGTGGAAGAAACATTTCAAAAGAAATGAAGAAATTTCGCATAAAAGATGGCAAAGCAATGAGAACTGGCTCAAAAAGTATGAATCAGAGTTCACCATACAGTATGCAAATACTAGTCCCTTTTTCAAAGCTGGAAATGGCAACTTCAAACAAACACACCCACAAATTCAACAAAAATCATATGCCGATGTAGTGAGGGAGGCTCCAGAAAACCAAAGAAGAACAGATGAGAGTATCCATACTCTTCTTACACAACTGATTTCAAAACTTGATAGCAACGAATATCAACAAGGACAGCAGAGACAACCAAGAAACAGCGGACGGTATCACCAACAGCAGAGAAGAGGGAGGATGAACAATAATCACAGCTATAAAAGACCATGGGAAAACAGGTCCAACAATTCTATGAAAGAAAACGATGGACAAATAGAAGAACCCGTAGATTCTTTTCTACAGGTGGACCACAACTGGAACAGCCGGATATAATTGGAGGAAACCTTGCTGAAACATCAGACAAAACATTTACTAAACTATATAATCTTTCTAACCGTAAACTTAATGATATAGAAAAAAGTGTCTTGTTGATGGGTCTCAAATTTACTCCCACACCTGAAAAAAGTAATAGTTCTGAACTTGATGATGATTTAAATGAATTCTTCCGAAAAATAAGATTGCAAGAGTATTTTGATGGCAAAGAACAGATATTTCATTAGTGAGAAATAAATCAAGTTTTACCACTCCCAGTGGGCGTAATTTAAACCTTGAAACTTACATAACAACAACCAAATCGATATATGATAATATTCCTAAAGAAAATAAAAACATGCAACATAATGTTACTTTAGAGCAAAGAAAAGCAATAAAATCTCTGTCAGAAGACAAATCCATAGTAATCAAGGAAGCAGATAAAGGTGGTGGTATTGTGATAATGAATGTTCAATTTTACAAGAGAAAAATTCTAGAAATGTTAATGGATGAATCATACTATACATCTATTCCAGACAGCAATGAAAAAGAAGTATTTGCTAAATTAAAAGAACTGATAAATCTGAATAAAGATATAACAATCCAGGAGGCAGACTTTTTACTTAATTTTGATTACAAAACAAGTACTTTTTATGGTTTACCGAAAATACACAAAAGCAAATTTATACAGAATGCATGCAACATATTGAATTCCGAATATATTGAAGTACTAGATCCTGAAGATTTACAATTTCGACCAATTGTTGCAGGCCCAAGATGTGAAACGAGCCGCTTAAGTTCCCTTCTGGATATTTTACTAAAACCATTTTTGAAACATGTAAAAAGTTATTTGCGGGATGATATAGATTTTCTTAATTTTTTACCTAAAAATATTCCTGAAAACACATTATTGGTTTCTTTTGATATTGTCAGCTTATATTCAAATATACCACATGAATTAGGCCTAGAAGCTGTATCATATTGGTTGGAAAAACACCCAGAATTAATTTCAGAAAGATTTTCAAAAGATTTTATTCTTGAAGGTTTAAAACTAATTTTAGAAAACAACATTTTTTCTTTTAATGGTTTATACTTTAACCAATCAAAAGGCACAGCCATGGGCACCAAAGTAGCACCAACATATGCAACATTAGTTTTAGGCTTTTTAGAAGAAACTTTATGTGAAAAAATCAAGCAAGAAATGGGTGAACGGTTTGGACAGTATGTAGAAAATCAATGGAAAAGATATTTAGACGATTGTTTCATACTTTGGCAAAGGTCACAGAAAGATTTAAATTTAATGGAAAATATACTTAACTCTCTTCATAAAGATATCAAATTTAAAATTGAGGTTAACCCCGTACAACTACCCTTCCTGGACATATTAGTCATTAAAACTGGAACTTCCATTTCAACAGACATATACTTTAAGGTCACTGATTCTAAACAATACCTAAATTTCAAATCTTGTCACCCGAAACACACAAAAACCAATATACCATTTTCCTTAGCTCGAAGAATCTGTACCATTGTTTCTGATAAAAATATACTTAGTTACCGTTTAAAAGAACTTGCCACCACTTTAACCAAACGGCACTATCCACTGTCAATAATAAAATCTGGAATAAATAAAGCCTTAGAAATACCACGAACAAAATTGCTGAGTGTAAAGGAAAAAGTGGAGGAAAATATAACTCCTTTTATTTCAACACACAATCCAAAACATAAAGAAATGTTTGGCATTTTGAAAAATAACATGACAATTTTAAACTCTGATAAAACAATGGATAGAATAATAAACAACACCAAGGTCATAAAATGCAAGCGACAACTCCCAAATTTGAAACGTATGTTAATAAAATCTCAATTCAGTGAAACAAATACTACCCCATCTGTTACTAAATGTAATGAGCCACGATGCGGACTTTGTAATTTCATTATTGAAGGATCTTCCTTACAGTTAAATAACAAAATATTTCACGTTAAAGAAAATATGAACTGCACTGTCAAAAATGTATTGTATGTTTTAGTTTGTAATGGCTGCAAAGAATTCTACATTGGACAGACAGGTGACAAACTTCGAAACCGTCGGACAGTTCATGACCAACAAATAAGAGACCCATCAACGAGGCAACTGCCTGTCAGTTTTCATTTAGACCAATGTTCTCTTAACAATCCCAAGTTTTCCATTTTTCCGTTTTACAAGTTTCACAATAATAATGTTTCAGCAAGGTTATCCAAAGAAAAGTATTTCATTAAGGTTTTCAAACCTAAACTTAACAATCACTAACGGCACCATTTTGCCGCATGACGTTTCATTTTGTGTGCTGTGTATACGTCTTACCCGTTACTAAGTAACGTCGCGACGTAACGCCATTTTGTTATTGTACTATTCCCCTGATGAGTTATAAACGAAACCGGTTGGGAATAATATTATTTACTGTGTTTTCCGTGTGATGTCATTTCTCTTTTGTATATAATCCACTTGCCTCGGTTTTTCTACGTTTATATTACAAATATGGTAATGGTATTTATACCTAAATATTTTTAATATTATCAAACTATGTTACGAGTTGGAACAGTGTGCATCGAAAGGTAAACCAAAGTTATTTTATATATTTATTTTCCATGCTGCTGGAGGTTCCACGGGGAGGAGAAGGGTATTTACCAAATGAAGTAGGGGTGGTCATCTCAACACAAGTATCAAGAATTTTATGTAGTCACCAAGTAGTGTTTTCGACTTACATATCATAATTAATCTATTTTAAGAGACATTTGATCGAGCATGCCGAGAAAAGTTATCTTCGACCATTCTGTATTTAAGGACACAGCTGAATGAAAAGATTTAGGAAGTAAAGCGCTTTGTTCTTATTATAAAGTTTTGCATAGCTAAGAATAGCCTCGTATTTTGTTCAAAGGATAGTTCTGGATTGCCAAAAAGTAGTACATTAAGAGTCGGCTGGCACAGTTCAGATACCTTCTTTAGGAGTTCCTGTCTAGAGTTTGCAAAGCGATCGCATAAGAAAAAGAAGTGATGAGTATCTTCTACTGATCCACAGGTACATGTAGGACTGTCAGTGACATTCTTGGAGAACAGATGTTCATTTAATGAACTACATTTTGTTCTTAACCTAGCATGGTGAACCTAACCAATTCTTTTGCCCGTAGAATAGTATTTGGGTGGCACATTCAAGTTGGCATTTATCTTTGATTTGAAGGCATTAAGACTGGGTGAATCACGTATATGTTCTGGGAGATTATTCCAGTCACGAATCACAGAAGGCAGAAAGGAATTATAATAATGCTGCGTGCTTGTATGTATTGTTCGTGTATTATTTGCGTCCCGCAACTGATAGGATGATGTTCTGCCGACAGAAGGAGGAACGAGACGGGTCAAATAATCAGGAGATAGGCCGTTTTGCATCTTATAGAATAGTTGAAGTTTATGTTTTGTTCTGCGAGACGACAAAGTTTCCCAACCAGTTTCGAGTACAGTACCGCCAACATTCTTAGTCACAAACGGAATGGTGGTTGATTGTAGCCTGAACGTTGGTTGCTGAAACTGCCTATGTTGAATGAACAACTGCTGAATGCTGAACGATATATAGATTGAACGCTGTTTTCCAAAACAACGTTCAAATCGATCATACCTGTATTGTCTAATCGATATCATTCAGTTTAACGGTTATTGTTAAAATACGGAATGAACAGTTCCAACGAACAAGAAACGGATAATAAAAGAGTCTGAGCAGGCTTCATGTAAATTGTATTTGTTTTAGTTAATTTTATTTATGTTTATGCAGGTTTCAGTAATCTTATATTTATATAGTTTTTTTTTTTGCTAAAGAAATAAATATAAAGGTATCGAGGATTTAAGAAAAAAAAATAAGCCAGAAATGTTTATCACTTAGTTTTTATGATAAGGGGTGTTTGCCGCCGCCCTCCTTTTAGAAGCGCAACTACAGCTGAAAATACTGCGAATCACTGCCTTTTACGGCAATTGCAGACAACGGTGTTTCCCCTCACGTAAGATGTGTCAATGGCAAATTATACTGGCGTTGCCATGACATACATAACGTGTATAGGCCTAAGCAATACGCCCGAATCGATAACTGGCATACATTAGTCAATGCGTGCATAATTATACATTATCACGTTACTAAGTCCGTATTGCAAACACCTCATGAATACCCCACTTTTCATGTCAACAAAAATGCCCGCGAGGCCTTAGGCAGTGGCTGAAATAGATATATAGAATTGTTTAAGTGAACACTGGTGTTTACAGGATATGGCATGATAATGTTTATTTCTCACTAATCTATAGATTGTGGTTATTTTTTAATTTGAGGCGGTTCTGTGGAATGCCTACAGTCGGTGGTCAGGAAAATCGCACCGTCATATTAACAAGTCCGTGAAATGAGCTACAATGTAACCCCACTTTATATATACCAAAATTGTTTTTTTTTATTTCTACTACGAGACGTAGGTTGTGAGAACTTTAGATTCATCTCAATTAGGCGGTTCTAACGAGCACCCGCAGCCTACGTTCGGAGTAGAATTAAGAAAAGGGCGTAATGCGGAAAAAATCACGGAAAAAATCCATTGAAGTTTAGAAGTACGACTAAAATATGGTCAGTATGAAAACGTCGTGCCTATCCTTTCATATCTCTACGAGCATTTACATAGGATAACATGCCCATGTGCTGTAATAGGGTCTTTCCTTTCCGTTACGAACTAGCATTATTCAAATGAAAACATCTGTTAGTTCTCCTATTTCTACCCAAAATATTAACGGCTCCACTATGTTAACACGCTTAAGCAGGAGCTTGGTGGTACTAAGGCCTATGAACTTCAGCCTTTAGCTGAAGAGAGAGCTATAGTAGATAAACATGTTTGTCTTTCAGCCACCAAGTTTGCTGTGTGTGTTAACGAAGGCCAAGACAAGCTTCCTACGCTATACTGGTTACCAAAACTTAATAAAAAACCTTACAAAGCACGGTTTATTGCAAATTCTAGCTCTTGCACTACCACTGAACTTTCTAAATTATTAACTTCCTGTCTTACTGCTATTAAAACGCATGTAATTAAATATTGTGATAAAGTCTTTGAAAGATCAGGAAGAAATCTGTTTTGGTCTATAAAAAATTCGAATGAGGTTTTAAATAAATTGAAATCTAGACATTTTCGTGCTTCTAGTCTGTCTACCTACGATTTTTCCACTCTTTACACTACACTTCCTCATAATCTTATAAAAGAAAAGCTTAATGATTTAATTGAATGGGCTTTTCACAGAGAAGATTCTCTCTATCTTGCATGTAATGTCAGAAATGCATTTTTCACTTCTAAAGAGCATAAGAATTATACACTTTGGTCATGTCAGAAAGTGTGTGATGCCCTCACCTTTCTACTTGACAATATTTATATTAGATTCGGTACTAAGTTATTTAGACAAATTGTGGGTATTCCGATGGGTACTAATTGCGCACCTCTTGTGGCTGATCTGTTCTTGTATTGTTATGAAAGAGACTTCATTTTGTCGCTTTCCATTGATAACCAATCTGAAATTATTGAAGCTTTTAGCTCTACTTCTAGATATTTAGATGATTTATTAAATATTGATAATACCTATTTTGATGGTTTGATCAGTCAGATTTACCCCCTAGAACTTCAGTTAAATAAAGCAAATTCTTCTGATACCGAGGCCCCGTTTTTGGATTTACATCTATCTATTGTAGATGGATTTGTTTCGTGCAAAATTTATGATAAACGCGATGACTTTGATTTTGAGATTGTAAATTTTCCTTTTTTGGATGGTGATGTTCCTCGTGCGCCATCCTATGGCGTTTGTGTTTCGCGATTAATTCGGTTTGCTGGAGTGTGTAGTCATGTTACTGACTTCAACACTCGTAATAAATTATTAACGGCTAAACTCCTTAATCAGGGTTATCGGTACCATAAACTGCGCAAAGCCTTTTCGAAATTTTATAGACGCCATTCTGGTTTGGTTTCGGGATTCAATATTGGACTTGAATCTCTTCTGCAACAAGGTCTATCGGAACCCGAATTTTATGGTGACTTAGTATGTAGGTTCAGAAAAATACATAACCGCAATGACTTCAGCGCCCAGTTTCGTGGAGTCATTCTTCGATATAAAGGGATTGGGTGCAGCGTGGATATTGTGCGGCAGACTGCGTGCATGGTGGTTGGCCCAGTCACGGTTGGCGGCTTTGCTTCCCTCTTTGGTTGCGCGCCGGTGGGTCGGGCCTCGGGTTCTGTGGCTGCTCCGGCGTGAGGGCTTGTCGAGGGTTGGGGGGATGGTGTTGGTTGGTGCCTGGTGCTCTGTCTCTGGTCGGGCTCGTCGGGGTCTGGCTGTTGGTTTTCTTTTGCTCCAGCATTTCTGTGGTTTCTTGCTGTCGAGTCCTCACCGTTGTCTCACCTCCGTGGTTCTTTGGTTTTTGTGTTCGCGGGGGTGTTGCGCTGGTGGGTTGGGGGGCCTTCGTGCGGGCTGGGCGGGTTGTTTGTCTGGGTCGCGACGGAAGTAAGGGCGAGGATTGTGGCCACGTAGGGTCGATTTGGGCCCCCAGTGGGGGTCTTCCGCTGGCCGTTCCGGGGCGGCTCTTCTGTGGCGGTTTGTTTGTGTTGTTGTTTGTTGCTTGCTGTGTGTGTCGCTTGTGTCTTTTGGTTTTGGATGGCCATATGGCCATTTTGTGGGAAAGTAGCTGTCCTTGTGGCCTTCCTTTGTTTGGGTTTCCGTTGTGGTCTGGTCGCTTGGTGTTTGTGTTTCTTTCCCTTTGGTGTCTTTTGTGGGTGGAGTAAGTTAATTGTATCAATTCCTGATCTTTGTTTTACTTCTACTTTGGGTGTTTGTCGGAACAACCTCAATGAGGCGGTTCTAACAATTACCAGCAATTTATATTTTTGACTAAAATAAGAAAAAAAATAATGAATGTTATGTGTTATATGAGTTACTGATTGTGTATGTTTAGAAACGTTGACTTTTACACTCGACAACAGGCAAGATCTCTTTGAGCCTTGATGTAACGATAGTACAGCCCATCACGAAAACACAGCTATGTTTGTTTGTTTGATTGATTTGAGGTTTAACGACCCCGTTAACACTGTGAAGGTCATTTTGGAGACGCTGCTTCCAATTTTGTTGGACTTTTACCCGACATTGAGATGAAATGACTTCTCAAGCCCTGTCGCCCAATGAAACCAATAGGGTTTATCAGCATGGACGGTCATACTCGTGCGCACCGCTTTGCCTGGGCAGGCGTAGATCCTCAAAGCGGTTTACCAGTACTCGTTTGCGGGTCGGATTCAGCTCTGCGTGGAAGCATCATGCAGCCCATATATTTCTTCAAGCCCCGTTGGGCGGGGGCCGAACACAGCTATGTAATTTTGACCCCCTTAAACCCCACTTCTAAATAGTAAAACTCGATTTAAAGGCGTGTGCATTATTTTTCTCATTTCTGCTCGGAAAAATAGATTGTTGATATTCGTTAGAACCGCCTCGCCCTGGTGGTTCAAACGAATACCCACAATCTATGTGCGGGGCGTTTATAACGAGTATTCCCTGTTTTCAGCAGATACGTGTTTTCGTATTGGGGTGCTAAAATGGCGGTTTTTTTTTCCTGTCATTCGAATTAGTTTGTTCTTATGTTAATGCACCATGTTACGCAATAATTTTCGTCAGAATCGTCTTTTCAATAAGCTAATAAAAGAAAACATCTGACAGCATTTTAATGATGTAAATAAAAATCAAGTCCGAATTAGAAGTTCAGAAAATGTGACATATAGCAAAACGATAACATGCTCATTAAACAGGAAGTGATGTTAGATAAACTGACTGGCCCGATATAACCTGAATAGCGTTGACCAGGCCGTTTAAGTCCATACACTAAATCCGTATTCTATGTTCATAACTTAGAAAAAAAACACTGTTGTGTAAATAGTATATGAAAAAGTTGCGACTTTATAAATCATATGATAAATAAATAAATAAATAAATAAATATAAATAAATGAATAAATAAAAATTAAAAGTAAATACATAAATACGATATTTTTCTTGCTGGTTCATTTTGCCGTTACGCGCCTCACTTTATTGCTTGACACATCAAACTGTGTATTGTCAATTCGCTGCTTTAAGCCCTGCGGCTAAAATTAGAGCAAGCACATCTGATGAAAGGCCGCCAGCATAATCCGGCATCAAAGACGCTCCTGTTTCGAGCTGATATCCCTTTTAAACACAAATTTAACCATCATTCAACTTACAAAAAATGGACAGGTAAAAAACAAAAGGCAGTGGCTAGAGATACGGATCCGTATCTCTAGTCTCGGAGGCTAGGGATACGGATCTGTATCCCTGGTATTTTCAAATAGGCCTGGCTAGAGGTACAGTTTGATGACTGATAATGGTTTCAAACAGAGATACCATTGCTGTTTTGACGCAATTTGCAAAGTAGCATAACTCTACTAAGGTGAAAGGTGGAAAAAGTAATATGAATTCTGAAATGGAACAGGACCAATGGCAATCCTGTGTATTATTATTATTATTATTATTATTATTATTATTATTAGCTTTATATGTTGTTTTTGAGTAACATTTTTTCGACCTGTCATGTTAGCCTATGGATGAGTAAAATATACCAGAATAAAAGTTGAATTTTGAATGTCATATTACATGTACCTTTAATTTATTGCATCCTGTGAATTATATTTGCGTCATCCATAGCCTAACGGGGAGATACGACTAGGTCTTTCTGCAAAGAACAGATGAAACTAATTCCAAGAGTTGTTTTACAGCTATTTGCCAACCTTTTTTTTTCTTTTTTCCTTTTTTTCTCATTTCTTTTTTTTCTTTTCTTTTCTTTTATTTTCTTTATCGTCATTCTCTTTTCTTTGTCAGATTTTCTTTCCTTAATCATTTTTCATTTAATATCATTGTTTGTTTGTTTCATTTAAGGTTAAACGTTCCCGTCAACATTGTAAAGGTCATTTTGGAGACGTTGATCCTAATTTTGTAGGACTTTTACCCGACATTGAGACGAAATGACATCTCAAGCCCTGTCGCCCAATGAAACCAATAGGGTTTATTAGCATGGACGGTCCGCCTCGCACCGCGGTTCCTGGACCTTAGATCCTCAAAGCGATTTATCAGTACTAGTGTGCGGGCCGGATTCAGCTCTGCGTGGAAGAATCATGCAGCCCATATATTTCTTCAAGCCCATATGGGCGGGGGCCCATTAATATCATTGTTAAATTAGCCAACCCAGGAGAAAATTGGTACTTATCATTGAGCAAAGGTTCAGAAGAGCTTGCTCGACAAAATTTAGTACCATCTACGAATTTTAATGGCTGTAAAAATGACAATTTTCAAGTTCAGTTGAAATATTTTGATTTTTTGGCTCAAAACATAGATTGTGGGTACACATTAGAGTATACCAACAATCTATGTTTTAGAGCAAATATTAGAAAAAATGTGCACCCCTGTAAACCCCAGTTTTACATGATTAATGTGGGATGCTAGTGGGTATGGTGAAGTAAGCATAACGGATCTGATCACCTTTTTCTCGTATGTTGGCTGTCATTTTTCGTAATCTTAAATAAACATAAAGCCAGAGACACAGATCGAATGCACATACGTGTAGGCTGGTCAGTGCCCCTGCTTTCTCGCTATATAAAAATAATATATTTAGATCAAATACGCAATGATGCAGGATGATCACTTCACTTTTGCTTCCTTATTACATGTATATGGGACAAACAAATGCACAGATCAGATACACATCAGCACAGGCTGATCGTAAATTCTAGCCTTTGGACAACAACAAGCACATTGCTAGCGAAAAGAATGTAATTGAGTTGCGTCATGAGAAAACCGTTGTTTGCATATACGAAAACAAAGGCACAGATCAGCTGTGCAGTTGCTGCGCAGCTGATCAGGCCTTTGTTTTCGCTACATGGATTGTGCAATCTCTCCACTTCCTAAATCTGAAATTTCAAAGCTCTAGCCATCTTCTGTGGCAGTGTAGCCTGGTTTATGTCGGGCTAGGTCTGTCGGAAACCTCGAAGACAGGTTTTGTCGTGACGCGGCTCGTTGCTTAGTATGCGAAAAAGCAAACGCGCAGATCAGATACGCATCGACGCAGGCTGAACAGCGCCTTAGTTTTTAACGCTGCCAAGATAGTATATATTCGAAATATATGAAAAAAACAAACTAGTAGTCTACTGTTGCTTAACATCATACATCACCACGAAAACACGCCTATATAATTCTGCCCCCCTCGAACCCCAGTTTTATATATTAAAACTGGGGTTTGCAGGGGTAAACTTTATTTTTGTTATTTCTGCTCTAAAATACACATTATGGGTACTCGGTGGTTCTAACGAGTACTCACAATCTATATTTTGGGCAAATATAAGGAAAATATCACATTTTGTCATCTTAAAAGTTTCATTGTTTCGTCGATAAAGGTTACAATGTATTTGTATAGGCGTATTTTCGTAATGTTATGGAAACAACCTTGTACAAAAATGACGCTATCATTTCACCATATCCATGATACCGGCGACGGCCAGTATATACATGTAGCTGTTTCTTATCGTAATTGTTTTCACACTGACACATTACGCCAAAATACTTTGTAAAAGCGTGACCCTATATCTTAACTTTTAATATAGGTGATGACGAGTATATACATGAAGCTGTTTCTTTTCATAATTTATTCCCATTAACACATTACAGTATACGTTGGCATAATGTGTCAGTGTGAAAAAATTAGGAAAAGAAACAGCTACATGTATATACTGGCCGCCGCCGGTATCATGGATATGGTAAAATGATAATCAGTCTTATCAAACTGTACCTCTAGCCAGGCCTATTGGAAAATGCTAGGGATACAGATCCGTATCCCAAGCTTCCGAGACTAGAGATACGGATCCGTATCTCTAGCCACTGCCAAAACAAAAAATAAAGTAAATTTATAAATAAATAAATAAAATAAAATAAATAAATAGTTAAACACTTTTTGATTTAAGATTAACTTACTCTTAAGATTAAAATGCGTATTGTTTTTAATTATATTTCGGGATGCCAAATGTAACCAAATTAAAACATATGTCACTTTTTCCACATGTAAACTATTTTGACATCACGTTAACAATTCCGTTAAAACCCCTTGTGTTTATATAGAGAAAAGTGAGGGTTACAGGGTATACACTTACTTATTTTGCTTGAAAACATAGATTGTGGGTACGCGTTAGGACAGCTTCAACGAGGCCGAGTAGTCATAATCTATGTTTGAATAATAAAAAATATCTCAAATTTACTGTAGGAAAAATAGATATTTCTTTTAGTTTCGCGGCCCTTTCAATACTATTTCACTCATATCGGCCGATCAATGCTCAGCGGTGGGGGATAACAGAAATTCCCGAAGAAAAAACGCCTGACCTTCCTGTGCAGAATTTGGCGTCTCTCATGTGACACTAGCCAGGCTCGAACCGACAGCGGTGAGATACCTAGTGATTAAGGGTCAGTACTCTTATCCACTAGGCCACGATGGCCCGTCTAACCATTTTAAAGAGGCTGCAGAATGCACCATGCCGCACGGGTGTTATCGAATTGGTATTGGTCGGGTGCTATTGACGCTCATTGATTTGATAACGCGTACATCAAGTTAACAAGTCCGTGTAATGAACACACCTTTAAACCGCACTCTAAATGTTCATCACGAAAACACATCTATGTAGGTTTGACCCCCTTGAATCCCACTTTTAGAGAGTAAAACTGCGATTTACAGGGTAAAAACAGAAGTGAAGGCAATGATCAGGAATCGATAAAATTAACTTCATTTTTTCATATTTCTGCTCTAAATATAGATTGTGAGTACTCGTTAGAACCGCCTCGATTATGCGTTCTAACGATTACCCATAATATATGTTTGAACAGAAATAGAATTGTGTTGCTCTAAAACATAGATTGTGAGTGCTCGTTAGAACCGCGTCGATAAGGCGGTTCTAACGAGTACCCACAATTTATGTTTTGCGCAGAAAGTAGAAAAATATCGCAATTTATAATCTTAAAGTTCTCCCCTTTTCCGCAATTCACACTGTATTTGTATAGGAGTGTGTTCGTAATGAGTAAACTGGGTTAACTAGTGTATTCATTATCTTCCTTATATTTGCCCTTTACATGGACGAGTAGCCCGAATCAACATTTGAACCAGAAATTTTCAAACAATTTCATTTGAAAAATGATGTATGATATACAATATGCGAAACGGATTTTTGGTCCTGGCTAGAACCGCTTCGGCGGGCCGATTCTTACGAATACACACAATCTATGTTTTTAATAGAATTAGAAATTTAATGTACATCCCTGTAAACCCCAGTTTTACTATAAAAAAGTGGGATTAAAGGGTTCTAAAGTATAGAACCTTATCATCTTGCTAAGGCATGGTTACATGTTGGAAAAGGTAGCTGTATATGGGGCTAAAAAAGTATTCACGAAAAGATGAAAGAAATCGCCGCACGGTGGCAACATTCTTAGTTGGGCGGGGGCAATAAACTCAACACACACCCTTCCATGTGGCCAGCGCCGGCAATATAGGTTATATTTGCTTTATGACTTGCGACTTCAGCATTTATTTTCCATGAAGTTTTACATGAAATTAATATTCTTTGAGATTTACCAATAACAACAACATCATTAAGAAATAATAATAATAATAATAATAATAATAATAATATAATAATACTCTTTAATCATTTCACTTCGTTCAATTATCTGATTCGCTTTTTAGTTTTAACCGATTCGAGTGATTGGATTGACAGTTCATTTAAATCGATTTGAATGATTTGAACGGTGAACGAAATGAATGAATGATACCTGAACGATGGTTTGGCTATACCGGAATGATTGTTTTGATTGAATGAATGATTGCTGAGTGATGAACTACGGCTGATTTGGTGATCTTCACCGTTAGCGGTACTGTATAAGTGAATTAAAAGAGACAAGTTTTGTGGCACCTGTAACAATTCGCTCAGCTTCATTCTGATTTTTTTTCAAGTTCATTCACTTCATACATTGTGCAATTATCCCACACAACATCAGCATATTGCACGAGTGACCTAATAAAGGAAAAGTACATTGTCTGAAGAGGCTTTCTGTTGAGTGTGAATTTTAATTTCCGCATTACAATAATTCTGTTCCATGCTTTAGATTTTATATATTCAAGATGGTCGTGCCATGTACAGTCATTAGAAAGAAAAACGCCTAGGTGCTTATGGCTGAGGACTTCATTTATGGGAGTTTTATCCAATAATACGGGGGGAGGAGGTGGGTGGTGGTAGGGTTTGTTCTGTTTCCTAGAGAAAATAACTGAATCGGATTTCAGAGGGTTAAATTACTAGCCATTTCGTTGCCCATTGATGCACTTTCAGCAGGTCAGAGTTTAGTTGGCAGCAGCGAGGATGGGGTCTTCAACTGTAATATAAAGGCTCGTGTTGTCAGCAAAGAGTCTTATTGTAGAATCTATATCTTCAACAATGTCGTTAATGTATAGTATGAATAGAAGAGGTCCGAGTATAGAACCTTGGGGAACCCCAGCTTTGATAGGAGTCCAATTGGAAGATGTACCCGGTAAAACTACTTTTTGTTTCCTATCCTTCAGGTAATCTGTCAACCAGTTTAAGAGGGACCCAGAAATTCCTATATACCTAAGCTTAAAGAGAATACCTTTGTGCCAGACTCTGTCAAAGGCTTTGACAAGGTACCTCACCGAAGGCTACTGTACAAATAGGACTGGTGTATGAATGGCATTTGACGTGTCACAAGTAACAATTCTGATTCTGACTACTATGGAATAAGAGGATCCACACATAGTTGGATTAGCTCATGGCTCTCAGGGCGCTCTCAACAAGTTGTACTTGATGGCCAAGCGTCTGATCCAGTCCCTGTTTTATCCGGTGTCCCACAAGGTTCGGTCCTTTGACCGGTCCTCTTTTTGTTATTCATCAATGATCTCCCTGATAATATCAGGTTATCTGTCCGTTAATTTGCTGATGATTTTGTCCTGTATAGGTACATATATTCTGCTTCTGATTGTCGCATTTTACAAGACGACCTGGATCGACTTGCACAATGGGAAGCAGACTGGCAGACGAAGTTCAATGTGGCCAAATTCCATTCATTGAGGGTGTCACGACACCTTCCGGACAAGCAAATTAAGTTTGATTATACACTTCACCAGCAAACTTTGGAGCAGGTTCATTCCGCCAAATATCTTGGTATCACCATCACTGACGATCTCGATTGGGTCAACATATCTCGGTGATAACATCTAAAGCAACTAGGACCTTCGGATTCCTTATATGTAATTTTGCTTCTGCACCTCGGCAGAAAAAGGATGTTGCATACAAAACATTGGTTCGACCTCAAATTGAATATGCATCACCCATTTGGCATCCCCATGTTAAAACTCAGATGCAGCAGGTAGAGAAGGTGCAGAGGACAGCTGCTCGATGGACCTGCAGACGATGGCGAAATTGAACTAGCGTCGGTGACATGCTTGATGAGATAGAGTGGCCATCCCTGGAGACCCGTCGTGAGCAGTCCTGCTTGACCTTCTTCTACAAGATACATTCTGGTACAGTATCAATTAACAAGGATAGGTACTTGCAACAGTGTCAACCCAAACAAGGCCATCATAAGCAAATAACTCTCAGTGTCGTAGGTACCAGTCCTATAGCGATGCCCTGAAAAACTATTTCTTCCCTAGAACTATTCCTCAGTGCAATAGCCTTCCCTCTTATGCGGTGAATGCCAATACCACAACGGAGTTCAAAGCCCGCACAGTATAAGATTGAGACTCAGAGGTATGCGTTTTAGGATACCTCTGTGTTCGGATTGTAAATAGTTTTAAGGGCTCATCCAGTGATGTTTTTTAAAGCTGAATTCTAAATTTAGCCACCCACCTAACTGAGGTAATGGCCAATTACGACCGACTCAATATGAGAAGACAGATAGATAGATAGGTATAAAAGCCAAGGTCGGAAAAATGTAATATTTGTTAATTTCTTACAATTTTAGCCGTTAAAGTACGTCTTTTTGCCCTGGTAATGTTTAAACTTGATTATTTTTATCATGTGTACATAGAAGATATATTAAACATATAAAATTCACCTTAAATAATCAATTTTCTTATTTTCTAATGGTTTCTATTTTTAGAAGTCTTACTAAAGGGAACGACCGAAATGTACCGAGAGACTAACTTCCCATATCACAGGTCCTGGTGTATGAATGTCATTTGACGTGTCACCAGTAACAAACCTGATTCTAATTCTGGTAGTTACATCCCCTCGCGAGGCGCTGATAAGGTAATGCAGTGAGGGACTATGTAAAAGTCAGTTCTTGCAGTGGGAGTCTGAAACACCAACGAATGGTGATTTTTACAGCGCCTAGCTGGAGGAACAAAGCCATCTGTTGGAATGCCGACCATCAGGATCGAGGTCCCAGGTGAGATAACTGCCCCGCCAGTAACATCCCAGCCAACAAAAACTGTCAGCCCGACGGTGGGCCAACAGCGATACGACGAGTCAACAAGCATACATGCTGTCGGCCAAACGTTGGCCCGTTGTTTTGTGCTAGCTGGGATCCTTTCATCAAGATTGATCATCTCTCTTCTGCTCATCCAAGAAAGGCAGTTGTCAAACGTATTATTGAAATATTTTAAAGATGAAAAACAACTTGCATTAATTGTTAGACAATTAAAGGCTGATCCGAAAAAGGGTTAATTTTATCCTAAAAGAATCATGCACATGACTGTCACATTAACAACTGGTGTTAAATGATGCCGCAAAGTAGTACTTTACCATCAGAAATCAGCCGCCAAAAGTATTCAATTAATTAATTAACGTATTAGCGGCCGAAACTATTTGATTGATAACTCAACCCATAAAATGCCAATCACGACAAGTGTCGTCTGGCTTGCCATTTGTCAGCTGCCTTTAAAGTTTTTTTTTTTATTGCAAACAGTGTGGGGCCCACCTTGTTTGCCTATGTGAAAAATATTTTTAAAAAATAAAAATATATAAATAAATTAATTAATTAAAAACGACAGTTGACATAAGCAGACGACATTTTCAGAGATGGATTTTCTCGGCGTCTTAAAGGTTAACATCAAGAAAACACGCCTATATATTTTTGACCCCCCTTGAACCCCAATTTTATATAGTAAAACTGGGGTTTCCGGGGGTATATCTTATTTTTCTTATTTCTGCTAAAATATAGATTGTGGGTACTCGTTAGAACCGCCTCGATGAGGCGGTTCTAACGAGTGCCCGCAATCTATTTATTGAGCAGAAATAAGAAAAATATCACAATTTTTCATCATAAAATTTTCATTGTCTCAGCGATAAAGGTGGCAATGTATTTGTATAGGCGTGTTTGCGTAATGCATAATAGAAAGTAACGACATTAAAAAAAATGATTAACACGTCCGTGTAGTGGACATCCCTCTGAATATGTTCTATAAAAGGGTTATCCTTTGGAAGCAAGGAATACCGTGTGACACCACAGAAGTGAAAAATATGGAGTGTACATGTTTTCTGGGCCAGACTAGGTAGTTTCGGCCAATTAGGCCTCATCAGTGACCCCTCAGATATTTTCAAAATTCCACAATGGAATCAATGATCCCAAAGGACAAGAAAATATAATCTACACTATGATGTAGGGCAGGGAGACGTTTTACCGCCGCCACACATTCCCAATTAAAATCTATGTTTGAACTAGAAATAGGATATCCAATTACTTTCATAAATATCATATAGACCACAAAAGCATGATATTTAAAACATTTTATATTTTGGAAACAGTATTGATATTATCGTTTATATTCGGATCACAATTTTACAATAGGGTTATATAGAGAACATGGAAAATCGCTCTAAAATGACGAAAAATGGTTAAATTGTTTTAAAATTTTGCATACAAATAGGGCTCCATTAGCCACTAGTAACATAAATTTAAGGAAAAATCCTTAAATAATGATATATTTGATATTAAAGTTTGTTTTCGGTTATGAAAATTTGTTTTCGGTTGTTTCCGGTAAAAGTTTGTTTAATACCGTAATATTACTAGTATTTCAGTCAAAGCAGTAATTGCTCGTTACAAATCTAGCAGCTCTATTCTACACTTTTGTAAGTTCTTCATTGAGGATCACTGTCCACTCCATTGGGGTCCCAGATACAACTACCATATTCAAAGACGGACCGAACTAAACTCCGTTCAGAAAATCTGAATAATCGATTTTTTCGTTTCTTCCTTTTAGTACTCATTTTAGCCCATACATCACTGTGGAAAAGTTTTAGACCTAACTCTCCGCCGACTTCTCCAGCAAGTCGTATGCCTCTGCGGCAGTTAGGAAAGGCTGTGATTATTTGATCGAAAATCGATGATTCAGATTTTCTGAACGGAGTTTAATCCTTTTTACATCCTGAGGACACTGATAAAGTTCAGGAAAAGAAGAGTGAGTGAGTGTTTGAGTTTTACGTCTCACCAACAGCTAAGGTCATACGGAGACGGGACCTCGGTTTAAAGACTCATCCGAAAGTCTGGAGAAGCCCGGGATCGATCCTGCGACCCCTGGTTTACAAGGCGAGTAGCATAACCACTACACCACGGAGGCTTCTAGAGGAAAAGAAGAATATGTCCTATTTACTTTCCTACAGATACTGCTTATGTGTGTATTCCATCTAAACTCGTGTGTGATTGTCACACCAAGGTATTTAATGGAATCCATATTCTCAAGGACTGTTCCCTCTAAAGTATATGAAGCCTCAATATTTCATTGGTTCTCTTCCTTATTGTCTACATAATGACCTATTCAGTGTTGACGGGGACGTTAAACCTCAAATCAAATAAATCGACCGTGACGAACTAAACTGAATTTGAAATCTTTCTACAGTCATTTTCTCCCGATGATTCAAGAGGGGCAGATGTCAGTTTCTGGCGAAAGAATTAAGAATTGAAATTTATTTTTCTGCAGTTCATGCAAGTATGAACGCAGTGGGTTGCGTGCAAAGTAAATGAACCCGAAGGGGTTTACATTGCTAGCGACCCACTGTCGTTCAAACTTTCATGAAAAGCAGAAAAATTAAGTTTATTTTTTATATTTACATTATTTGCCCCTAATCACTGGGCGAAAAAATGCTTTTAGGGCAAACTTTTAAAGCTGAAAAACATTTACACGCTGTTTTTCTACAAAGAGCGGAGCAGCATTGACGTCATCAACGCCCGTAGAGAACAATGGTTTAGAATGACATGACGTCACTTAACATCACTGAAAATCATGTGATTAACGCATCGAAGTATGAACGCACTTTTTTTCTATAGGTTTACATTACGGCCCCCGCCCAAAGGGGCTTGAAGAAATATATGGGCTGCATGATGCTTCCATGCAGAGTTGAAACCGACCCAGACACGAGTACTGGTTAACACTGAGGCAAAGCAGTGCGAGTCGGCCCGTCCATGCTTATAAACCCTACTGGTTTCATTGGGCGACAGGGCTTGAGATGTCATTTCATCTCAATGTCGGGTAAAAGTCCCACAAAATTGGAAGCAACGTCTCCAAAATGACCTTTACAGTGTTGACGGGACGTTAAACCTCAAATCAAACAAACAAAAACAATAGGTTTACATTAGACTTTACACTGGAAATGTAAATATTGTGCAATGAACTTGATAACCGCTTACGTATAAGCCGGCCTGACCGGCTCGGTATGGCTGAAATAACGTTCACTAGGCCGTTAATTTCCTATACAAACAAACAAAACCAACTGTTAACATGGGCCGTAACAAGAGATAATTTCACTTTTCACCAGTGATGTGTACAGATAACAAGTGAATAAATAAAGTAAAGACAATCTTATACAGTTGACTCTCGTAATAACTTAAACTTCAAGATCTTGAACAATATTGTGTTAGGCTCGTTATACACACCATGTACTTGTTTTTTATTTAAATTCCTTTTATCTCAAACTACTTTGAATTCAAACCAATGGCTGTTCCATTTGATTTTAGCACTCTTAAGAGCGCACATCGAAAACCATGAATAGACTGTTTACACGAACCAATACGCGCGACCCACTGCGTTCATACGTTAATGAACAGCAAAAAAAAAAAAAATCATTTCTTAACTGTCTGTTTGCAGCTGACTGCAAGTAGCCATTTTAAAGTATTGTGGCTATCGGCAGTTGACTGCAAATAGCCACTCCGTTTATAAAAGCACCGGTACCTGGCGCTATGGCCCCGCCAATAGGGGCTTGAAGAAATATATGGGCTGCATGATGCTTCCACGCAGAGCTGAATCCGGCCCGAACACTAGTACTGGTAAACCACTTAGAGGATCTAAGCCTGTCCAGGAACCGGGGTGCGAGGCGGACCGTCCATGCTAATAAACCCTATTGGTTTTACTGGGCGACAGGGCTTGAGATGTCATTTCATCTCAATGTCGGGTAAAAGTCCCACAAAATTGGAAGCAACGTCTCCAAAATGACCTTTACAGTGTTGACGGGGACGTTAAACCTCAAATCAAACAAACAAACAAAACCTGGCGCTATGGGAAGAAATCCCATGGTAATAAAGAATGTGTGTGTGTGTGTGTGTGTGTGTGTGTGTGTGTGTGTGTGTGTGTGTGTGTGTGTGTGTGTGTGTGCGTGAATTCGGGTTTTACGTCGCTTTCAACAATTTTTCAGTCATATCACGACGGTGTCTGGTTGTGACAGGGAGCTCAATGCTCACTTTTATAGTGGTATCTCACTGAAGTATCATGTCACAGACACATTGCATGATACCACACCCAGTCACATTATCCTGACAATGGGTCGACCAGTCCTAGCTCTATTCCGTAAATCTGAGTGTCAAGCGAGGAGCAGCTAGTACCATTTTAACGGCTTTGTTATGTCGCGGCCCGGGATCGAACCCGTGACCTCCCGTTCCCCGGAGCGGACACTCTATCAACTGAGCTACCGGGGCCGGTGTAATAAAGAATATATGTTCGTTTTAACCATGGTTAATGAGCCATTTTTATGCCAGCCACTGGAGTTCGACTGCAAATTCTAACACAGCGCGCCTATATAGGCAATGGAAAATAACTGTGTTTTATTCTACAACAAATCACGGCAAGGAAGAGCGTGACCAGTGACGTCATTAAAACTGCCAATTTATGAAGTCACTAGTCGATTGACGGTGTAACGTCATATTCTTGCATCGAAAACGTTAGGAAAGGATATAAATGCATATGTTTCAGTCGATAATTTCAGCGGGATTTCTTCTAACAATGGCGAAAAAATGTGAGATTTTGAAGGAAACAATATCATTACTGCCGATTTTCAGCCTGTTAGAATCACAATAGATCAGCTCTAGTTTGTGATTTGTTGAGCAATAAATCACAAACTGTCGGTCAGTTGTAAATAGACAAATCACGCGCGCTACGCGCTCGTGATTTGACCTACTTTACAACTGACCTCCAAACTGTGATTTATTATTCAACAATTCACAGATAGAGCTGATCTATTTCTTATATATAGCAACTGAGAGCCGCCTTGAGAGAGAAAAGATTATCATTATATTGGGTCTCAAAGGATTTCCAGAATAAATAGTGATGACTCATAGAATTTAAAGTCAGACAACAAAAGAAGCTAGTCTACAAATGTTTGATCTCACACGTATTTTGTTCTTGTCAGGATCATGCCCCTTCTCTGAGCTATGACCCTTTGAAAAAAATACGATGCAGTATTGTCAGCAAAATATCTAAACAAGAGGTCCATGATGGACCTAATTCGCTCACCTGAGTCAAGTTGTATTATCTTTTGATGATGTTTTTATTTTTGTCTATGTGCTATTTGTTCAATGTAGCAGAACCATTTAAGAACTTAGGTGGAGATTTTGTAAAATTTTTCTTAAATTCAGTCAAAATATAAAGTTCCTATATTCAGACCACCTAAATGACTTGAACAGGATCATAAATGTAAATGGTGGGACTGATGGACAAATGGGCAAAACCTTATATTTATATAGTGCCTTGCTTTCAAGCAGGTGCAACAAAAATGGAATAATGAAATTTCTACAACCTCAACATACTGTCTTATGACAGAATAAAGAGACTAAAGATAAGTTTGAGATATTCCATAAAAACATTATGTTGTGGGTACTTGTTAGAAACACCCAAATGAAGCGATTCTAACAAGTACCCACAACATATGCAAAAATAAAAATCTGTGCTTAATTATTATCGTTATTCCTCTTTATCTGTAGCCTCATCAGTGTATAAGATTGCAGTAAATTGTACTTTTAAGAATTTCAGAACAAGAGTGGTAATGAGTTGAGGTGTCTGACTATTTATCTAAATTCGTTATCCAGCCAAGCTCTGCAACAGGTCAGGTGGTTTTTCTCCGGCTACTCTGATTAACAGTCAGCTCGAAATAAGTTAAATAATCTTGAAAGGAACGTGAAACCAAAATAAAAGAAAACATTAAAAAAAAATAATAATAATAAAATCATTATCCCTTCAAACTTTATAGATGCTTGTGACAGCAATCATGCTATTTTTATATATTTACCCATCCACCCCTACCTTTGCAAAGAATGCAGGCTTCCGCAAAAGCCATATGAACTGGCTCAGCACACTGTCATTCAACTGGTGAATTTATAGGAATAAATCACACCAAGTAATTTGATTGGTTAGTCTAAGGGACTCATCAGCGCCATGAGTGTATGACCCATCCAACTGAAAAGGGTCATCAGTGACGCATCTGCACAGACTCAAACATATACCGGTATATGGTCAGTACAATGGAAGGAGTTTCAACCTCACTCATATTTCTTCCATTTTTTCTGTTCTTTTTTTTCCTGGCCAATGATACACCTAGGTTTGTTTTCTGTAGCTTTAGTCCATGGACATGGTCAAGATTGACGTCACCGCACCATGTGACTAAGCAACTGATTAATTAGCAGAATTTCCTCACACACATTACGCTAGCAGATGATTTCACATGTTTATTGCCCCCGCCCATTGGGGCTTGGAGAAATAGATTGGACTGCTTGATGCTTCCACGCAGAGTTGATACCGACCGCACATTAGCAGTAGTAATCCGCTTAGAAGGTCTAAGCCTGCCCAGGAAAATTGCTGCGAGTCGGCCCGTCCATGGTTTTAAACTCTATTAATTTTATTGGGCGGCAGGGATTGAGATGTCATTTCATCTCAATGTCTGGTAAAAGTCCCACAAAATTGGAAGCAACGTCTCCAAAATAACCTAAATTGTGTTGACGGGGACGTTAAACCTCAAATCAAACAAACAAGATTCCACATGTTTACCTGCCTACAGAGTATTTATTACCCTGTGTATAAACCCCCGAATCTCACCAGCAGAGTGTGGTAATTGACAATTTTTAGATTTTATTGATTATAGAATGATTTCTCATTTCCTTTAAACAGCAGTGATGCAGGTTTCAGGAACAACATCTGTAGAACTTCTGTCCCACCTTCACCCATTTTGTCTCAAATGGAATCTCTTTCCTTATGTAATGCAGTAGTCCTTTTCAAAATTTAGGGGTGACAAGATATATTATGTTTAAAATTAATATTGAAAATGGCAGAACCTTTCACAAACAATGTAGGCCCAGACCAGACGTCAAGTTCTGCAGCATGTGATCTGGGACTTCACTGTTTGCCAATACCGGGTTGCCAGTATCCCATTCTAAGTTTTCGGCACAAACTGGGTAAAAATGATGAAATTTATTCCTATAAATTCACAAACTGAATGTAAGTGTAAATCTTGATCAGATGGCTTCTTTAGAAGCCAAGAAGCCATCTGATCAGAATCTACATTGTTTGAAAGATAAGGCATATCCAGGCTCAGCAGGGCAAGGGTTAATTTGTTTGTTTGTGCTGAGCTTTACACCCATGTCAACACTATTTAGGCCTGCCAATACTATATGCCAGCTTGATTCTTTTCTGTGCCTTGGCTCAGAATTCATTTATTAATACTGTAATTAAATCTCTATAAGTGTATCTTGCATCACTGTTGTGTCCAACTGATATTGGCTCACAGTTGGACAAGGCCTACTGTCCTTGCTGCAAGTATGGGTAGAGGGGGGAATGTTATTTCTTCTGTTTCTATATACACTTCCTTCCATTCTTTTGCCTTTTCTCCTCTGTCCCTCACTTTCATATCCTCTACTATTTCTCCTACCTCTTTTCTCCGTTTCTCTGAGAGGACCGTGACAAAATGACCCACAAGGGTTGACGTGTCATTAAACCCAAAACAATCAATCAGTCAAATCTTTAGTTCATAGAGCTGTAGATATGGTGGGTATTTAGTGGTACATTAGCTAAAGTCTCCCTTATTTTTCGATAAAAATGTATGGTGTGTATATATTCATTAAGAGCAAGGTGGTTCTAATAAATACCCACAACATATGTTTTATTGATAAGGAAAATTATCCTTTAACTATCAACATATACCCACCTTATCTACATCACTCCATCCAACATAAACAGTTTTTGGTGCTGGCGCGGATCCTTAAGCCACCTATATTATTTTCAAGAGCCTAGTAGTTATCTATCCCATGTTTGCAGCTCTGTTTATAACTAGGTCAAATACCTGGGTCCTAACCTCTAAGTGACTTCTATTATACAATGAGAGCCAGAGTCACTGCATAATTTAATATGTATATCTTCTGGCATAACACTATTAGTCACTTCACAGTTTGTTTTGAGTCCTACTGATCCATACCATATTAGGAAAGCAGTGACAGAGCTATGTATAATAGTCTATCTTCAACTGCCTAAAACCTTGTTGTTTTTATATAAATGTACAATTTCAAACAGTGATTAAGATGTTTCTGTTTAACCCTTCAAAATTATCTTCTGCTTTGTGTTGACTGGTTACTTTAAAGTCATTATTGCAAACAGTGTGGATCCAGATCAGACTGGTCCTCTTATGCCCTTTTTGTTTAAATTGAGATTTAACGTCCCAGTCCACACTATTTATGTCATTTTGAAGATGTTGTATCCAATTTTGTTGAAATTTTACCCAACACTAAGAAGACATCTCAAGCCCTGCCACCCAATGAAACCAATATAGTTCATGTGCATAGATGGTCCAAATTGCACCACCTTGCCTGGGCGGACTAGACCTAAAATAATAATATCCAACAGCCATTGTGTTCAGCAAGGGAAACCATTTTAGCAGCTTTGGTAAAAGGTCACCCAAGGAACATTTCAGTAAAATTATTTCGAAATCTTGCCACTGGCCTAGGAGAAGCTGTCATCTAAAGATCTTTTCTATTTTTAACTCTGGTGGCCATTTTGTTCATTGGAATAAAACCATTTTCGCAAGTTTGGATGAGGGTCACCATAGGAACATTTCTGCAAAAGTATGGCAGCCATTTTGTTTAGCAAAGCAGAAGCGTTTTAGCAATTTTGGTAGAGGGTCAGCCAAGGACTGTCTCTGTGAAATTATTTCGAAATCAGGCCATTGGCCTAGGAGGAGATGTCGTTTAAAGGTTTTTCTATTTTAAGCTCTGGTGGCCACTTTGTTCAGCGGATAAGAACCATTTTAGCAATTATGGTAGAGGGTCACCCGAGGAACATTTCTGTAAAATGATTTTGAAATCGGGCCATTGGCTTAGGAGCAGACATCGTTTAATGGTTCTTCTATTTTTATATCTGTTGGCCATTTTGTCCAGCAGAACAAAAACATTGTAACAATTTTGGTAGAGGGTCACCCAAGGAACATGTCTGTGAAATTATTTTGAAATAGGGACATTGGCCTAGGAGGAGATGTCGTTTAAAAGTTTTTCTATTTTTAGCTCTGGTGGCCATTTTGTTCAGCAAAACGAAACCGTTTTAGCAATTTTGGTAGAGGGTCAGACAAGGACCCTCTCTTTGAAATTATTTTGAAATCGGGCCATTGGCCTAGGAGGAGATGTGATTTAAAGGTTTTTCTATTTTTAGCTCTGGCGGCTATTTTGTTCAGCCATGCAGAACCATTTTAGCAATTTTGGTAGAGGGTCACCCGAAGAACATTTCTGTAAAATGATTTTGAAATCCGGCCATTGCCTTAGGAGGAGATATTGTTTTAAGGTTTTTCTATATTTAGATGTGGCGGCCATTTTGTTCAGCAGAGCGGAACCATTTAAGCAATTTTGGTAGAGGGTCACCCAAGGAATATTTCTGTGAAATTATTTTGAAATCGGGACATTGGCCTAGGAGGAGATGTAGTTTAAAGGTTTTTCTATTTTTATCCCTGGCAGCCATTTTGTTCAGCGGAGTAGAACCATTTTAGCAATTTTGGTAGAGGGTCACCAGAGGAGCATTTCTATGAAATGAATTTGAAATCCGGTCATTTGCCTAGGAGAAGATGTCATTTAAAGAAATTGTTGACGGACAGACAGACGGACGGTCGACGGACGACGGACACAAAGCGATCGCAATAGCTCACCTTGAGCACTTCGTGTTCAGGTGAGCTAAAAAAACTGTTAAAGTTAGAGCATTGAAAGTTGATGAGTGGATTACTAGTGATGGGTAGATGACCTGATTGATTTTTTTAAGAAATTCCGAAAAACACTTCATGAGTTATGGCCCTTTGTAGCTTTAGGCATTTGTACATTGCATGCCTTGTGATCCATAGCATAATTTTAGAACCGTATATGTTATGGTTTTGAAAATTCATATGTGGATTCATTATAAAAACAGCTGAGAGTTCTTTTGTTTTCGTCAGGATAATGCCACTGCCCTGAGTTATGGTCCTTTGAAAGTAAATGGATGAACTTTTGTCAGCAAAATATCTAAAAAACTATTAAAGCTATAGCCTTGAAAATTTATGACTGGATTGCTAGTAACAAGTAGATGACTTGATTAACTTTTGAAGACATTCTGAAAAAACACATCATGAGTTATGGCCCTTTGCAACTTTCGGCAATTCTACATTGAATGCTTTGTGATGCATAACATAACTTTAGAACCATATGTGCTAGAGTTTTGAAATTTTATATATGGATTCCTCATGAAAACAGCCCACATGTATAGTTTTCTCGCCAGGATTATGCCCCTTTCCTGAGTTATGGTTCTTTAGAAAATAATGGTTGAAATCTTGTCGAAAAATATATAGAGTTTATCACTCAGCCGATTCTAAATATGGGATTTATAAACCGAGGGAGGTTGAACATCCGATAAAGAAACGAGTGCGCTTGCCTACGAGTTTCTTTATTGGATGTCCAACCTCACGCCGAGGGAGGTTGAACATCCGATAAAGAAACGAGTGCGCTTGCGCACGAGTTTCTTTATTGGATGTCCAACCTCACGAGGTTTATAAATCCCATATTTAAAATCGGCTGAATCAATAAACTATATATTACGTGCATTTGATAGAGCTGATGGATCATTTTGCATCTAATTCTGTTTACAGTTCACTGTTAACATACAGTCTATGCAAAAGGTAGTGGGCGCAGTGACACATAAGCTGATTGAAACAAAAACTGTATAGACGCCATCTTGAAAGCGGTGCCTATTGTAATGCATGAAAATAGAAGAAATGAAGTATTATAGTGATAAAACAATTAAAAATACGAGAGAACGGTAAACAAACGTACCCCTCATTCAGTGGTTATGTCCAGATAATCTTCATTACAACATTGCATCCTACTCGAACGTCACGCATTCTGAACGTCTGTTGATATCTTCTCAGACGCCATTGAGATGACGTCATGATTAACGTCGACGTGTCTGAACTTTCCCGCGTTTGAATATAGCGATTTCATTGCAAAAGCAGTACCTTGTTTCTTGTGTCAAAAGTAGTTCCAGCCACAAAGATTTATTTCTCCGGCTAAGAGGAAATATTTCTCCTTAGCTAAAAGGAAAATATCGTGTTTATGTCTGATAGAAATCATGGTATTTCTCTGTTATGCATGTAATATAAATAAATAAAAAACACAATCAAAAACTTTTATAGCTAGCTAGAGCCTTTTAAGTTGATAAGTGGATTGGTAGAGATAAGAAGATAACCTGAATAACTTTTGAATAAATTCTGAAAAAGTTGGATGAAATTTTGTTCTTCAGTTATGGCCCTTTGAAAATTTTGGCATTTAAGAGCAAGCATATGGTTGGTAACATACTGTTATACAAAGACCATTTCCAGTCTTCTTTTATTTAGCCCTTAAACATAATTTTATGCGTCATGTGATGGATGAGAAATAATGTAAATATAAGCAAGTTACTTTATTTGACGTTCATCGAATTATGAACAACATCGGATCACGAGCCGATGTGGTTCATAATTCAGTGAACGTTAAATAAATAACATTTATTTCTTGACTATATGGCTACATACGTAACCCTAGCTACATTTGTTTTGAATTTTTCAACATTTCGATATATGTAGCGCATACCAATAAAACGTACTAAAACGTAGACGAAACGCATTCAATACGTACAAAACAAAAGTGATAAGCAATATGCATGTAGGCCTACCTAGATGTCCTCTACGCATTACCGGTTTCCTACGTTTTAATATGTTTAGCTACGTTTAATTCTACGTTCTTGCATAAATATCTATGCGCATGGCTGTTTGAAGCCATTGTCAAATGGACCGAAAGCCGTGCTCAAACAGCAAATCATGAAATTCGCGTGCTGTTTGAACATGGTTTTTGAGCTTTTGATATCACAAGACTGGCCTTGCTTTGTTTACGTTACGTTGAGCAACGTAATGTTATCGCCCTGAACGAGGCGTTTTAGGGTTCTATGATGACGTCAGATGGTTACTGCGTAACAACGTTATTGTAAATAACATTCTGAAATGGCCACCATGTTGGTTCGCCGGTCGCATTTGAAGAGTTAACCTGAGTTAAAATGGGGCTTTGGGGCGTTTTCGTCAAAACTAGCTGTCGGAATCGTAAGTTATGAAAGAACAACGATCATCCACGGTTATTTCATTGCATTAACATTTGCCGGATCCCTCGGAAGATATTTGAACATTCGGCCTGGCGGCCTCATGTTCAAACAGCTTCCTCGGGACCCGGCGAATGTAAATGCATGAAAAACCATGGTTGATCCCTATATTCTTGCATAAATACCTATGCGCATGGCTGTTTGAAACCATTGTCAAATAAACCGAAAGCCATGCTCAAACAGCAAAAACCATGTTCAAATCATGAAATTCGCGTGCTGTTTGAACATGGATTTTGAGCTTTTGATATCACGAATCGGGCCTTGCTTTGTTTACGTTACGTTGGGCGCCGTAACGTTATCGTCCAGAGAATGTAGCGTTTTAGGTTCTATGACGACGTCAGATGGTTACTGCATGACAACGTCATTGTAAACAACATTCTGAACTAGCCGCCATTTTGGTTTGCCTGTCGCATTTAAAGAGTTTATATGGAATTTATAAGGAGCTTTTGGGCGTTTATATGGAGCTTTTGGGCGTTTTCGTCAAAATTTGCTGTCGGATTCGTAAGTTATGCAAGAACAACGATCATCCGTTGTTATTTCATTGCACTAGCATTTGTCAGATTCCTCGGAAGATATTTGAACATTCGGCCTAGCGGCCTCATGTTCAAACAGCTTCCTCGGGACCTGGCAAATGTTAATGCATGAAAAACCATGGTTGATCCGTATATTTTATTACGTTTCAATGGGTTTTGGTAGATATTGCTAGGTATCAAACGTAGGAATGGGAAACGTAGGAAAAATACATGACAGAGACATAGGGGTTTTAAGATGAAACTCTCAAAAATAAAAGGCCGCAGGCCAAGTGTCCCCCGACTTTTGAAATGTCAGTATGTAGAACATGGCCATGTTTTAAGTGAGGCGAAAACAAGAATTTCTGTTGATAATAATCCGTCGAGCATGACCTCGACAAAATAAGATCATCTTCAGGTAATGGGAACAATAACGGGAAAGTTTCATCAAAACCCCATGAAAACTGTAGGACAAGTTGCGGAGACAAGAACTTCTGCTATTAAAACGTCTAAAAATGATAAAGGATCATAACAAACATCAGTCGAGCATGAGCTCGATAAAATATGATCATCTTCAGGTCATTGGAACAATACCGTGAACGTTTCATCAAAATCCCTTGAAGACTGTAGGAGGAGTTGCGAAGACTAGAACTTCTGTTTATAAAATGGTTAAAACTGACAAGCGGCCATACTTCTGGTAAGAATTGGTCGAGCATGACCTCGGTGAAATATGATCGGGAACAATAATTGGAACGTTTTATCAAAATCCATTGAAAACTGTAGGAGTTGCGGAGACAAGAACTTCTGTTGCTAAAATAGCTAAAAGTTACAAAGGGCCATAACTCTGGTAAAAATTTATTGAGCATACCCTCGATTAAATATGATCATCTTCAGGTCATGGGAACAATTACTGGAAAGTTTCATCAAAATCCCTTGAAAACGGTAGGTGCAGTTGTGGCGACAAAATTATAAAAAAAGAAAGAAAGAGAAAATAAAAAATAAAACTAGAATATGAAGTGAGCATAAAGCTCATTAATATCTTCGGCTTCGACCATCGATAGCTGCATAACTATTTACCAGTAAACCAAAAAAAAAAAAATAATAATAATAAATCAAAACAAGAACCATTAAAGTGTAAGTGTATATTAAATAAGAACACATATCTACTGGTATTGTGTTTGTTTGGCATTTTAAGGCCCATTCAACGCTGTTTAGGTCATATCGAGCTGGCCAGTTTACATATTCATACTTTTCGTGGGCAGGCTTATACATAAGCGGTTAACCAGTGCAGAGCACATTCTTTTGTCAGAAACTAACAACTGCCCTTCTTGAATCAGCGGAAGGGAGAGAATGGCTGAAGACTGGATTTCATTATCAATCTTAAAGCTTATGAAAGAATGTTGCCGATCCGATGGCAGGCAGGTATCAAACCCATGTCCCTTGTCCTGCCGAGCCCGGATGTGTCTTATCTTTCAAACAATGTAGATCCAGATCAGATGGCTTCTGAAGAAGCCATCTGATCAGGATCTTCATTGTTTGCCATTCAGTTTATGCATTTATTGCAATAAATTGCACCAAGTAATCTGATTGGTTGATAAACAGTAGTGGGTGTGGCATGTTTAAATATTCAGCGGGACAAGGGTAAAGGTATAACCAAACTTTTCATTCGACGTGTTCCTTTGATCTGTATCTCATGAAGAAAGAAAATGAAAACTAATAGCATTAATAAAATAATTTGGTTTCACTGGGCGGCAGGGCCTGAGATGTCATTTCATCTCAATGTCGGGTAAACGTCCTACCTCTCCAAAATGACCTAAATAGTGTTGACGGAGGCGTTAATCCGCAAGTCAAACGAACAAAACCAAATCTCCGAATTTCTAAGGAAAATGCAGTGGAAGTTTAGTGTAGTCGGGCAATAAATATTTGCAGGATCGATGTTTTGATTTTTAGTTTGCATTTTACTGATTCAAAATGCCAGGGTCGGCCCCACCCATTGGGGCCTGAAGAAATACATGTGCCGCATGATGCTTCCACGCAGAGCTGAAACCGACCGACCGACGAGTCCAGGCAAAGCGGCGCGAGTCGGACCGTCCATAAACCCTATTGGTTTCATCGGGCGACAAGGCTTGAGATGTCATTTTATCTCAATGTCGGGTAAAAGTCCCACTAAATTGAAGGCAACGTCTCCAAAATGACATATATAGTGCTGACGGGGACGTTAATCATCTAATCAAACAAAATGCCAGGATCGGGTGTCAGAAACCGTTTCTGTCGGGTTAGCGGAAACTCGCCTTTTTTGGGCCTAATAGCACAGGATTGTCTTTGAGTAGATCGGACTCATCATCTACAATGTATGTAGTCTGTTTAACACCTGTGTGAGTACGGTTACTAAATTTAAGTCTGTGTAGCCAACAGGCCTGGAAGCACACCCCGAAGGCAGAGTTTCATGCGAGGCGTTTCATCATGCCACCGCCAAGCGAAAAAGTACTCCAGCATCTGCGCCAGCAAAGATTCTGATCAGACCGTGCTGTCTGATCAGAGTCTTTGCTGTGGGCTATTGAGATGCTTTGATCGCAGGCTGCTCCATGCAAACAAGGAATGCAGCTGAGGTAATGGCCAAATATGACCGACTCAGTGTAAGAAGATAGATAGATAGGAATGCTGCATTCTGACTAAATGGGTAAGCCGCCGTAGGCCAATGTTTTTTTTTTTTCTCTCAGCGAAAAAGGTCCCTTTTTGTTTGAATCTTACACACTCGTGGCCATTTCATACGAAATTTATTAAACCCGCCGAAGGCTCGTTCCGTAAATATCATATGAAATGACAACTCATTTAAGATCCTCTATTTGCCATATGTCGTCGCGTCTGAGAATGTAATACCACTATGTAATAAATTCGACACTCCACTAGTGGATTAAAGCAAATTAGTTAGATACGCCCCGTAGGGTTACACGCACGACGTCCTTAACGACGTCGCGTTTACTAATGGCGGAATATTGACATTCTTGTAAAACAATCGTGAATAAAACGAAACGAAAATTTTCAGATAAAAAAATGTGATATTTTTCTTATTTCTGCTCAAAATATAGACTGTTGGTACTCGTTAGAACCGCCTCATCGAGTACCCACAATCTATGTTTTAGAACAGTAATAAGAAAAAATAAGGTTTACACGTGTAAACCCGGGTTTTACTATATAAAAGTGGGGTTCAAGGGGGTCAAAATTATATAGGCGTGTTTTCGTAATGAAAGGCATAAAATGCTAAGCAAAGCCTCGCATTTTATCCCTTTCCCTCAACTCGTTTAATAACTTCAATAATACATGACCACTCATGTCATGTAAGATCCTCTATGCAAAGCCTCGCATTTTATCCCTTTCCCTCAACCCGTTTAATAACTTCAATATACATGACCACTCATGTCATGTAAGATCCTCTATGCAAAGCCTCGCATTTTATCCCTTTCCCTCAACACGTTTAATAACTTCAATATACATGACCACTCATGTCATGTAAGAGCCTCTATGCAAAGCCTCGCATTTTATCCCTTTCCCTCAATTCGTTTAATAACTTCAATAATACATGACCACTCATGTAAGATCCTCTATTTACGTAAAAAGAACAAGACGAGATAAAGATGATGTATGCAATGTAATCAAGAATTTACGTCACAAAGAAAACAAACAAAATAACCATAGCTGTGCATTGTAATAATAAAACCGCATACTGCGTCCTTTCAGGTGCAGATCGTCAGGGAAGTTTAAGGCCTAGTATCGTCGTTGTCTGAAAGAAAAAGGAAACGTATCAGCCCTCCCCATAGGCGCCCCGTCAGGAGAAAACCTGGACCACGTTCAGACACGTGGTTAAGCAGGCACACTATCTAATACAGTGGTATTTTGATCAAATCGTGATTTTTTCTCATTTCTGCTCAAAATATAGACGTGGATACACGTTAGAACCGCCTCAAGATTTCCATCACGAAAACACGCCTATAAATTTTTGACCCCATTGAACCCCACTTTTATACAGTAAAACTGGGACCTTTTTTTCTTATTTCTGCTCCAAAATATAGATTGTCGGTGTACACACGTTAGAACCGCCTCATTGAAGCGGTTCTAATGAGTACCGACAATCTATATTTTGAGCAGAAATGAGAAAAATAGCACAATTTTTCAAGTAAAAAGTTTCGATTTTTCGGCAGTAAAATTTACAATGTATTAGTATAGGCGTGTTTTCCTAATGTTAGTTTTGTTTGTTTGTTCGGAGTTAAGCGATCCGGTCAACACCATCATGCCAAGCCAATCAGTTAACCTGATCACACTATTTCTGGAAGTCTTAACCAAAACATTGATTCCGGCGACTTCGACGAGGACTCACAACCAATATTTGTAGTAGAAAAAAAAAATCATATTCCTGCACATCAGAAAAGGAAATCCTGGACTTAAACCCTTGGATAGAATATAAGATTCTTGCACACCAGACAAGGAAATCCGTGATTTAACCCTGGGAAAGAAATATATGTTCTGACCCTGGTGTTCAGACCCAATATCGAATATAATCGCGTGTTTGATAAATGCACTGGTTGATTACAACCTCGTATGCGCCGTCGTTAAGGTTGACGTCATAGAACATTACGTGACGCCACTAAACATGCCTGCAGTGTCATCACATTATGGCGGACGTCGGTAACCGATAAAATCCGCGCTAAGAAATGGAAGGTATGCAATGAAAAGAATCCTATATGGGTGTGAGGGGTGGATAGAAAAATCCGTCCCTCGGGATCACTGTCCGGCAACACTCGGCAAGCCTCGTGATACCGGACAGTGATCCCGAAGGACGGATTTCTCTATCCATCCCTCACACCCATATAAGATTCTTTTTCTTGCATACCTTCCATTTCTTAGTGCGGATTTTTAATGCTGCAGTCAGTTCGGTAACCGACGTCCGCCATATTGTGATGTCAATGGTGGAATGTTTAGTGACGTCACGTAACGTGCTGTTACGTCAACCATAACGACGGCGCATAGAAGTCGTATTCAACAGTGCATTTATCAAACACGCGACAACATTCGATTTTGGGTAAGAACAGCAGGGTTAGAACAGAATTTCTATCCCAAGCTAAAACTATGGATTTCCTTGTCTGGTGTGCAAGAAATTCGTATCCTACCTAGGTTATCCTAGCTAGGTATAGGATAGATATGTTGGAATTTTCACGTGTTTGGTGTGCACCGGTTGAAAAGGACGTCGCGTACGCCGTCGTTAAGTGATGTCAAAATCGCCGTATTTTAATCATCAAAATTTAGCGGACGTCAACAATCGAAATGACTACAGTGGACCCGCGTTATAACGAAATTCGTTATACAGAGGACACGCGTTATAACGACATTCGTTATCATGGCAAAACTCGTTATAACGACAATCGCAATGGAATGAATGAAGGTTAAGCCTCGATTCAGAGAGGTTTGGGCTTCCCTCGGGATAGAAATGTCCGAATCGAATCTATAAACATGAAAGATTCTTGTAATTTAATACTCCAAGAAACAAATATTATAGACACTTGTTAGAATCGAGGCGATTCTAACAGATGTCTATAACATTTGTTTCATGGAGTTTGTTTGTTTGATTTGAGGTGTAACGTCCCCGTCAACACTGTAAAGGTCATTTTGGAGACGTTGCTTCCAATTTTGTGGGACTTTTACCCGACATTGAGATGAAATGACATCTCAAGCCCTGTCGCCCAATGAAACCAATAGGGTTTATTAGCACGGACGGTCCGCCTCGCACCGCGGTTCCTGGACAGGCTTAGATCCTCTAAGCGGTTTACCAGTACTAGTTTGCGGGCCGGATTCAGCTCTGCGTGGAAGCATCATGCAGTCCATATATTTCTTCAAGCCCCTATGGGCGGGGGCGTTGTTTCATGGAGCAATTATGTGGAAAAGACTTTTCATAATCCTAACTTAGATTCTTTATAACGGCACAATAATAGGGATCAAATACTGGCGTTATAACGCGGATCCACTGTATATTAAAGCAAATACTCGCAGAAATGAAAGGAATGCGTGAAGAAGGGTGTGAGGGTTAAAAAACAAAACAAAACAAAAAAAAAAAAAAAAAAACAAATCCGTCCCTCGGGATCACTGCTCGGTATCACTCGGCAAGCTTAATGATGCCGGACTGTGACCCTTGGGACGGATCACACAAAATGTAAGATTCTTCAAATCTTTGATACAGTAAAACATCGATGGCTCGAACTCCGATGGCTCGTTTACCATGGATGAGTCGAACCCGTTCTTGAGTCCGAAGATTTTCGTTATTCATCTTGCACATGTAGGGTGTGTGTACTCATTAGAATCGCCTCGATGAGGCGATTCTAATGAGTACACACACCGTACATTTATAACACCGAAAAGATATCCACACTTATCTCCATTATGCCTCCTGGTATGGCACTAATAGTATCCCTCCATGGCTCGAACTACCGCTGTCTCGAACAAATTTTCATGGTCCCAACGTGGTTCGAGCCATCGACTGTATATGCAAGAAAGAATTATCTCATGTGGACGTACCATTCCAAGATTTTAAAGAGTGATTTCGATATAAGAACCGCGGTGACTAATCTGTGACTCAAGTATTTTGTGTTTGATTTGATGTTTAACGTCCCCGTCAACACTATAATATAGGACATTTTGGAGACGTTGCTTCCAAGTTTATTGGACATTTACCCCACATTGAGATGAAATGACATCTCACGCCATGTCGCCCATTGAAACCAATAGGGTTTATAAGCATGGCGGTCCGACACGCACCGCTTTGCCTGGGCAGGCTTGGATCCTCTAAGCGGTTTACCGGTACTCATGTGCGGTCGGTTTGCAGCTCATCTATTTCTTCAAGCCCCGATGGGCGGGCCGCATATCGAACTGTATTTGGAACTGTATCGAACTGTATTTGGTCAGTGGAAATGACGTCAGTTTAGATTCTATGATTCGACCGACGAGGATTGGTTGGTTCGACAATAGTTGACTGGTTCCCTGTTGTCCCTTAAGCACTGCAGAACACTAGAACCGGCAAATTGTTTCGCAGGCATTGATTGGTTGTTATACTGACACGGGGGACGGTGCAATAAAAGTAACAACAACCAAGATCGAACTTCCTTATTGTCTACGCCCACGGGCGTAGACTATCTAATGATGACTTTTGTTCCGGAAGCATTTAAGAAAATTTCACGACTAGTTGAATGATTTCCTGTTGACTTGTCATCATACAGTAGTTATTTGTCACAGTTATTAAACCCCGGTGATTACGTGAAGGCTGCTTTAAGTTTATCACGTGTGCATACATGAGTGCTCGATAACATGCTGTTGACTCTGCCCTCATAATCAGCACGTCTATATATTTTTTATGTCCCCGTAAGGAGGGCATATATTTTTGTACTGTCCTTTTGTGCATGCGTTTGTAAGTCCGCACTTTTTATGATGCGAACTACTTCCACGTTTCTTCAACGAGTGAGCTGAAACTTTGCACATGTATTCCTTGTGAGGTGAAGAGATGCCTAACACAATTTTTACGTTGTTCCTATCATTTTCGAAGGAGTTACGGCCCTTTCCTCAAATTGGCTCCCACGGGGACATAGCTCACTTATAGTGACATCTCCTGGTTTTCATGTTTTTTTTTTTGATAGTCGGTAAGCTCAAAGGATTTTTTCTCATAAGGTTAACCTAGAATGCTAAATGAAATGTTAACCTAGAATGCAAAATGAAAAGGTTAACCTAGAAACTAAAATGAAAGATACCGTAAATGTAAGCATTCACCTTATTTGCATTATCTGCTGGTTCCTAGTCTGAAGTTTATCAGTGTTGGAAAAACAGGTGACCAGACCCCCTGACTTTTTAAGGTCAGGGGGGTCTGGTTACCTGTTTTTCCAATATTGACAATGTGCAAGTTGGGAGCCAGCAAATAATGCAAATATGGTGAATGTAATACAAGTAGATGTAATCTCGTAATTTTGTTCTTATGTCCTGGAGGAGAGAACATTTTGAAATCCTTATTTGTAATCGACGACTGTTATAAGCGCACATATTGACTGTCAAATTATTACAACATACACGTGATAAGTTTTTGTCATTTTACTTTCCAGTCCAGCTACTGCACAAATGAGTAGACAAAAGCTTTTTGTAAAAGCTAATACTTGTTATCTTACCTGTTTATTTCTCTGTTATGTTATAAATCATAAAAGAGCTGGAGCCGGAGTTGTTGTTGTTGAAGAATCCACCAAACAGGATCAAGATGATGAAGAGAGCACCAATCAGAACCAAAACTGAAAACAAAAACATCATAAAAACACGCCTATATAATTTTGACCCGCTTGAACCCCACTTTTATATAGTAAAATTGGGGTTTACAGGTGTAAACCTTATTTTTCTTATTGGTAAAATTTGCAATGCATTTGCATAGGCTTGTTTGTATAATCTTATGAAAACACGCCTAAACAAATACATTGTAAACTTTACCGCCGAAAAAAAAAAAAGAAATTTCTAAGATGAAAAAAAAAAGTTATTATTTTCTTTAAAAATACAGATTGTGCATACCCACAATCTATATTTTTGAACAAAAATAGGAAAAATCTTATTTAGTTTTACCATATAAAAGTGGGGTTCGAAGGGGTCAATTTATATAGGCGTGTCTTCGTGTTGAAAGGAATAAATAAATAAACACTGAGCCACATCGAACAAAAATGTGTCTTTGTACTTCTGCTTTCGGCGCAAACTCAGATCAACTTACAAGGAACATACGGAGGGTTTTACCGGCCGCTGCATGATGCTTCCACGCAGAGCTGAAACCGACCCGCACACGAGTACTGGTAAACAGCTTTGAGGACCTAAGCCTGCCCAGATTAAGCGGTGCGAGTCGGCCCGTCCATGCTAATAAACCCTATTGGTTTCATTGTGCGGCAGGGATTGAGATGTCATTTTGGAGACGTTGCTTCCAATTTTGTTGGACTTTTACCCGGCATTGAGATGAAATGACATCTCAAGCCATGTCGCCCAGTAAAGCCAATAGGGTTTATAAGCATGGACGGTCCGACTCGGACCCCTTTGCCTTGGCAGGCTAAGATCCTCTAAGCGGTTTACCAGTACTCGTGTGCGGGTCGAATTCAGCTCTGCGTGGAAGCATCATGCAGCCCATATATCTTCAAGCCCCGATAGGCGGGGGCCGATTATGAACTTGTAAACGGGTAATCTATTTCTACATACTCTTACAGAAAGAAGACACATGAATAGGCCTTGTGTGAACTAGCTACCATAGGTGCGGAGTGAATGAAGATTTTGATCAGACTGCTGGGATACACAGGGTGATCTGAGTCGATGCTGGACGCTCGTGCGCGAAACATTACGATAAATCACCTGTACCAGTTGTTTAAAGCTCGACCCAGAATGAAAATAGAGGATCTAACATGAGTGGTCATGTATTATTGACTTTGTTAAACGAGTTGAGGAAAAGGGATAAAATGCGTGGCTTTGCCGAGCATTTTATCCCTATTCCTCGACGAGTTTAATAAATTCAATAATACATGAGCGATTAAATGCGAGGCTTTGCCGAGCATTTTATCCCTTTACCTCGACGAGTTTAATAAATTCAATAATACATGTGCGATAAAATGCGAGGCTTTGCCGAGCATTTTATCCCTTTCCTTCCACGAACGGACTTATCTAGGTAATTTGCATATTTAATCCACTAGTGGATTATCGAAAATATTACATGGCGTTATTACACTCCTAGACTTATGATAAAAAAACAAAAACAAAAAAAAACAACAAAAAAACAACAACAAAAAAACGTACAAAAACATACATCTAACCACGCAGGAAAAAACGTTGACTCAACGTTGAACTAACGTTGAAACAACGTTTTAAACGTTGTTTCAACGTTAGTTCAACGTTGAGTGACTGCTGGGAAGTGCTTCTTACAAGCATTTACAATCTATTTGTGGAGAAGTAATGTGTTTGTCTGTTTGACTGATTTGAGGTTTAACTTTACCGTCAACACAGTATAGGTCATTCTGGAGACGTTGCTTCCATTATTTATTGAGATGAAATGACGTCCCAAGCCCTGTCACCCAATGAAACCAATAGGGTTTATAAGCATGGACGGTTCGACTCGCACCGCTTTGCCTTGGCAGGCTTAGAATCTCTAAGCGGTTTACCAGTTCTCGTGTGCGGTCGGTTTCAGCTCGAAATATGGTACAGTCCATCTATTTCTTCAAGCCCCGATGGGCGGGGGCCGGAGAAGTAATATGAAAAATATTATAAATTATTATTAGATTGCTTTATTTGTGTTTCCCCTAGAAAGCGCTGTAACAACACTTCCCTTTGACCCAGCACATTCGTTCAAATTTCCGAAAATTAACACTTTTTACTTGTATCCTTATTCATTGAGTACCCCGACTCCCGTTTTTACATGTTTTTATTTTATTTTTATTTTATTTTACTTATTTCTACCCCAAACACAATTTGCTGGTGTTCGACAAAGCTACCTCATTTAGGCTGTACTTTCAGTACCCACAATCTTTGTTATTAAACTTTGATTGCCGGGACTCGTTAGAACCGCCTCAACTCCTTAGAACCGCCTCGATGAGACGGTTCTAATGACTACCGCAATCTATTTTTCAGCGCAAATATGGGTTAAATAATATATAACCTTATTCACCATATTTGCATTATCTGCTGGTTCCAAGCTTGCACATTGTCAATATTGGAAAAACAGGTAACCAGACCCCACTGACCTTTTAAGGTCAGGGGGTCTGATTACCTGTTTTTCCAACACTTATAATCTTCAGACTAGGAACCAGCAGATAATGCAAAAAAGGTGAATAAATCCTACGTTTCTTTATATAAAGATGGGGTTTTCAGGGTGTTTTATAACAAGGTTACGGTAACACATTAATATACTTACAGCCACCATTCCCCCATCCGCCACTTCGTTGCTGGTTATAATAGGGATAGTAGCTATACCCATACTGAGCACTGGCTGAAATGTACACGAGATTTTACAAGTAAATACGAGTAGTGCCACTACAATTATTTATAAGATTTAAGGTTAATAACAGCGCTGAAATAAGAAATATATAGCGCTTATTCATTTTACTATATCAAATATGGGATTTATAAACCGAGGGAGGTAAAACAATCCGATAAAGAAACGAGTGCGAAGCACGAGTTTCTTTAACGAATTGTTTTGCCCCCCCCCCCCCCCCCCCCCCCGAGTCTGACCCCCAAAAAACTTTTATACTCTACTTCTGATTATCAGTTCTGTTGTGCAATTCCGGTTTTCATCTTTTTTTAATGATTGCCTTTTTAAAACATATTCTATAATGAGTTGAAAACATCGTTGGAAACAAAATAATCTTGTTTTAATCCCAGCGATTGCTCAAATCAAAATAAGTCTATATTATAAATTTAAATGTTGAAAACATCGTTGGATGTAAAAGGTTGATTTTTTTTTTTTTATTTTGGTTTTGGTTTTACGGCCTATTCAAGATTATTTCACTCATATCGAACCGATTGTTAATCAGAGGTGGGCGAAAACCGGAGTACCCGGGGAAAAACACCTGACCTTCCGTTGCAGAACTTGGCGTCTCACATGTCACCCGAGCGATCTAAACCACTAGACATTGAGTTGAAATGACATCTCAAGCCCTGTCGCCCAATGAAACCAATATGGTTTATAAGCATGGACGGACCGACTCGCACCGCTTTGCCTGGGCAGGCTTAGATCCTCTAAGCGGTTTACCAGTACACGTGTGCGGTCAGTTTCAGCTCTGCGTGGAGGCATCATGCAGCCCATCTATTTCTTCAAGCCCCGATGGGCGCGGGCTGTAGACGAAAGTGTATACCCCTGTAAATAGAAAAGTGTGTGTGTGTGTGGGGGGGGGGGGGTTAAAGGGGTCACAATTATATAGGCGTGTTTTCGTGATTTTATTGATACACATTTTCAAATCAGCTATGGGTTTGAGAAAATCATTATGTTGGTAAGTAACGGTATGTTACTCATACTTTCTACGGTCATTCTTTCCTTTCCGCTTATCCAAGAAGGACAGTTGTCAGTTTCTGACAAAAGAATGTTCACTGTACTTGTTAGTGTGTTTGATCTGAGGGTTAACGTCCTCGTCAACAATATTTGGGTCATTTTGGTGACGTCGCATTCAATTTTGCGGAAAAATTTACCCGCACTGAGATAAAATGACATCTCAATCCCTGCCGCCACAGAAACCAAAAGGATTTATATGCACGGACGGTCCGACTCAGCAGTACTCATGTGCGGTCGGTGTCAGCTCTGCACGAACCATCATGCAGCCCAAACTACTTCTCCAAGCCCCACTGGGCGGGGGCATACGCAGTACTTGTTAACCGCTTATGTTTAAGCATACCCAGAAAAGTGCGGTTCGGTACAGTAAATTGACCAGCTCGACATAACATACATCACGAAACCACGCCTATATAATTTTGACCCCCTGGAACCTCACTTTTATATAGTAAAACTGGGGTTTTCAGGAGTAACTCTTACTTTCCTTATTTTTGCTCTGAAATATAGATTGTTGGTACTCGTTAGAACCGCCTCAATAAGGCGGTTCTAACGAGTAGCCACAATCGATATTTTAAGCAGAAATTAGAAAAAAATCAGAATTTTTCCATATTAAATTTTTCATTTTTCGGCGGTTAAGTTTACAATGAATTTGTATAGGCGTGTTTTCGTAATAAATAGTGTTGGCTAGGCTGTTAGACTCCACACAAACATTCAACCAAACAAACTCACCCACAAACATTCAAACAAACAAAGAAACAAACAAACTCACCCTCAAACATCAGCAGGCCCAGAATACAGAAGAGTGTGACGACAGCTACTTGTGAAAACTTCATTCTGATCTGAAAAGTAGAAAAGAGTCCAAGAACGAAAGAAAAAAGAAGATCTGAAATATATTTCATTAAGGGGAATGTGTACACCTTCAGGGGAGGCAACTCCTACAAAATTGTTTTTGTCTACCATGTTAATAGGGGTCAACTCTTTAAGGAAAGCATTTGCTCTCCTGATAAGCAAATGCTTTCCTTTAAGAGTAGACCCCTTTTTCGGTGGGACTGAGCCTATAGAAAAGTTAACAGGAAGTCCCGAAAGTTGTCTCTCTTTGAAAAATGTGCTAGGTGTTCTCATTCCCTTAAGTAGCCATGTATTCGACATAAACGATTGAAAAAGGGTAAAATATCACAGACTTGAAAATAAGTAAAAACTCATCAAGGCAATTCCAATGAGTACAAACACCATACATATTCAAGGTTTTGTTTTGTTTGTTTGATTTGAGGTTTAACGTCTTGCCAACAGTGTATAGGTCGTTTTGGGACGTTGCTTCTAATTTTGTGGGGCTTTTACCCGACATTGAGATGAAATGACATCTCAAGTTCGACTGTATATAGAAGTTAATAGGGAACATGTTTCTCTGACATAAAATTTAGCATTACTACGCTATATATAGATAGCGAAAATGTGGTTTAAGGTTATAAAAATTCCGTATCTTACCGTTAATTTGAATATAATTTTATATATATTTCATCAAATTAAGATTGGTCAATTTTAGAATAAAAATAGGATCCTATGCCTAATGTAGTTCAATAGTTAATTAGCAAAATGATACGCGACAGTATCCGATTTTAAACTACAGTAATTAAAATATTCATTTTACAATGAAAATGTGGTTGAAAATTTAAGTAGAAAAATGATTTTTCTTTCCTCCAATGTTAAATCTGAGAAAATCAAATAAAAACAAATTGGGTAATTTTGAGGTTGTTTTAATTTTTTCGGGGTTTTCGGAGCTGGAAAAACTGCCAGTACAGGTAAGGTCCCTTGATTTGGCATGAGGCATGATGATCCCAATTGTCCCGTATGATTCATATCTTCAGTTGTGGGAAGTTTTCCCAGGGGCGGAAGAACCAGTTCGAAACATGCCTATCTAATTCTGGCCCCATTGAACCCCGCTTTTATAGTGTAAAACTGGGGTTTATAGGGATAAACATTATTTTTCTTATTTATGCTCGATGAGGCGCGTTCTAACGAGTACCCAAAATCTATATTTTGAGCAACAGTAAGAAAAATATCACAAATTTTCATCTTAAAATGTTAGCTTTTTTCGGTGGTAAAATTCACAATGTATTTGTTTAGGCGTGTTTTCGTAATGAGCAGTGGAAAACGAGCCATCGATGTTCGAGCTAACGAAGTTCTTTGTTTGATTTGAGGTTTAACGTCCCCGTCAACACTGTATAGGTCATTTTGGAGACGTTGCTTCCAATTTTGTGGGACTTCTACCCGACACTGAGATGAAATGACATCTCAAGCCCTGCCGCTCAATGAAACCAATAGGGTTTATAAGTATGGACGGGCCGACTCGCGCCGCTTGGCCTGGGCAGGCTTAGATCCTCTAAGCGGTTTACCAGTACTCGTGTGCGGGTCGGTTTCAGCTCTGCGTGGAAGCATCATGCAGCCCATATATTTCTTCAAGCCCCGATGGGCGGGGCCGTAACGAAGTTCTTCTGTAAGAGTTTCTTAAGTGGGGAGGGTATACTGATTAGGCGCCGAGTAAAAATGAAACTTATAAATGATCACTTTTTCTGTGTTGTGTATATCTATGTAAAATGTATTTTAATTATCTGTTCTGTTTGTTCTGTTAAACGTCATTTTGGAGATGTTGCTTCCAATTTCGTGGGACATTTGCCCCGGCTACCGCCCAATGAAACCAATAGCGTTTATATGCAAGGACGGTCCGACTCGTACCACTTTGCCCGGGCAGTCTTAGACCCTCCAAGCCGTTTAGCAGTACTCATGTGCGGTTGGTGTCAGCTTTGCTTGGAAGCACCATGCAGCCAAATCTATTCTCCAAGCCTCGATGAGCCGGGGCCCGCAATTTGATTAACAAGCATTTTAGAAAAATAATTTATCAATTAATAAATGCATACATTTTATGCAGAACTATGATGATGCGTTTTTGTTTGTTTGTTTGTTATTATTATAACCATTATTAATAATATTATTATTACTTTTGTTATTTTTTTTTTTTCAAGTAAAGTAAATTCAACATACCTGTGTGTTCCTTTCTCTGGCCAATGAACCTTTGACAAACTATCTGACTTGATAGATTTTGTAAGGGAACCGGGCGTTTCTAGACTTTATATAGGTAGGGTTCGTACGCTTTCTACGCCTACATCGCTGCCAAAACGTGTTTTATGTCAACGGCGAACAGAAAGTCAAGAAGACAAGACGGCGCTAATTTTCTTACAAATCTCCTGCATATTCTTTTCACTTATGAGCTCGTCCAGAAGCCTAACATATGTGTTCATGAAAAAAAAACGTGTTCAAAGACGCGCATGCGCATGTTGATTAGAGTCCTCCGTCTAGCATGAGACATAAGGCATTGTACTGCAATGCCCGGGCCCATAGTGGTCGAGTAGTTATGAGTTTATTTATTTCAATAAAATTTTATTGCCTGCGTACTTATTGCAATTGCTGTCAAAATTTGAAAGACTGACCGTAATAGGGAAGGGTATGAACTTTGTCGATGACCAGTTCAGTCAGACACATGTGCGTAAGCTCGACAAGATTACGAAAAACACACCCGTGCGACATAGTGCAATTTTTCACATATCCAAACTGGCCATTTTTCCTGATGAAAATCGGTGATATTTTTTTTTTATAAATACTGCAAACATACGTTGTGAGTACCCACAACCTACCCACAACCTATGTCTTAAGCCCCTGTCACACTATGCCGCGTTTTCACTGCGATGGGACGGCGTTGTTTAATTTTTCAGAACGCCGCGAGATCGCAAGAAATATGGGATATTTTTGTGAACATGGACCTGCCATGGCGTCCCTACAGCGACCAAGACGTTGCTGCGGAGCTTACATGGCGATCTATAGCGATCCTGCGGCGTTCTTGATGGCGGTTGTATGCGCTCTCGCGGCGCTTCCTCTGCGCTTTTACGGCGCTCGCAATGCGTGCACTGCGCTTTTACGGCGCTCTCAGTGCGTGCACTGCGCTTTTACGGCGCTCACATGTTGAAGACGTTCTCAAAGTGTAAACAGACTTATTATATACCCAGAAAATGTCCCGTTTACTTTGTACAGAAGTTACCGGTCAATATTTTTCCATATTGCGCGTAGTCAAGTTCATATTGCCCGTAGATAAGCAGTCACGTTCAAAATAGAACTACTTTCAAATTTGTCCACTTCGATACCTAAAAATCGGCAGCCATGTTGTCGTGCGTATCGACTGAAATAACCTAATACAAAATGAATATAGGCTGTGACAGGGTGCATAAAGCGCAATTTTATGCTAGCAAATATGACCTACCTGCAATCTGTTCAGATATTCCATATTTTCTTTTAGGAAATCAAGAGTATTTTGAAAGAAACAAAACTGACACTTCGGTAAACATTGGCGTCCCTGCGTTGGGAAACATTAATGTTTTTAATGACGTCATGTCAACCGACGTTAACGTCGTTTTCACTTTGGCGCCATTGGATGTGGTTTTTCATAGTGTAGGAAGACACTTAACACTGTGCATTATTTTCCATTTCAAAGCACTTAAAGATGTCTAACTTTATTTTACGTTCAAATTTCCATGCCAGGCAATCCTGAATTCTGGCACAGAGTCCAAGTTTGGGTATATAATAAAAAGGTTATTAACTTTATATTGTGAAATATCCGGCACTCGTTCATATGGCGATGACGCACTCGCAAGCTCGTGCGTCCTTCGCCATATGAACTCGTGCCGAATATTTCACAATATAAAGTCAATAACCTATAAATCTTCATCAGTCGAACAGTTTTGTTTGATTTGAGGTTTAACGTCCCATCAACACATTATAGGTCATTTTGGAGACGTTGCTTCTATTTTGTGGGACTTTTACCCGACATTGAGATGAAATGACATCTCATTCTCTGTCACCCAATGAAACTATAAGGGTTAATAAGCACGGATGGTCCGACTCGCGCCCCTTTGCCGGGGCAAGCTTAGATCCCCTAAGCGGTTTACCAGTACTCCTGTGCCGTCGGAAGCAAGTCCACCGCAATCACCGCAAGCAGAAGCAAGTCCACCGCCATTACCTTACCCGGAATGAGTCACCTCAGAAGTAGGTTTTTCGGGGCAGTACACAATCAAACTCTACTCTAGCCACTGTTTATACAAGCGGGCGACCCCCTCCCATCGGGACTGGAAGAAATAGATGGGCTGCATGATTCTTCAACGCAGAGCTGAAACCGACCTCACACGAGTAATGGTAAACCGCTTAGAGGATCTAAGCCTGCCCAGGCAAAGCGGTGCGAGATACGTGTAAACTCCATTGGTCTAAACATGCTTATACATGTAAACTCTATTGGTTTCATTGGGCGACAGGGCTTGAGAAGTCATTTCATCTCAAAGTCGGGTAAAAGTCCCACAAAATTGGAAGCAACGTCTCCAAAATGACCTATACAGTGTTGAATGGGACGTTAAATATCAAATAAATCAAACAGTTACTCAATTATACAAGCGGAGCTTATACGGCGTCGTAGGAGACCTCTGTGCGCCCCTGCCGGGCTCCTGTAGCGTTGTAGGAGACCTTACTGCGCTGCTATGGCAACCTTACGGCGACCTCACTGCGCTCTGATCAGAACGCCGAGCGACGGCGTTTGTTTTGAGCATGTTCAAAATGCGCGCCGTCGCTTTGCGTTCTATGCGATCCCAACGCGTCTACTGGCGACGCCACTGCGTTGCTACGGCGATGTTTGCGATCGTACTGCGCGCACCTCGGCGTTCTGCATTTTTCTTGGACGCCGTGAGAACGCAGCTCTGGTGTGACAGGGGTTTTAGAGCATAAGCAAGGAAAATAATGTTTACCCCCGAAAACCCCAGTTTTCTCTATATAATGTGGGGTTTAGGGGTTTGGGGGTCCTTTTTTCACGGACTTGTTCACATGATGAGACCTACCATTTGACATGTTGTATGTTTGATTTGAGGTTTAACGTCCCCGTCAACTTTTTTTTTTTTTTTTTTTTGGTTTTGGTTTTACGGTCCTTTCAAGATTATTTCACTCATATCGAGACGATCGTTAATCAGAGGTTGGCGAAAACCGGAGTACTCGGAGAAAAACCACCTGACCTTCCGTTGCAGAAATTGGCGTCTCACATGTGACCCGAGCTAGGCTCGAACCACAGCGGTGAGAGACCTAATGATCAAGAGTCAGCGCTCTTAACCACTAGGCCACGGAGGCTCGTACGTCCCCGTCAACACTATTTAGGTCATTTTGGAAACGCTTCCAATTTTGCGGGACTTTTACCCGACATTGAGATGAAATATGATATGCATTACGATAACACATGCGTGCGACATAGTACACTCTTTCATTCTTTCATTTGTCTTCCAAAACGGTTAAGAGGAGGAGGAGAAGTGTTTGAGTTTTACGGAGACGGGACAATCGGGATCATCATGCCTCATGCCATATCAAGGGACCTTACCTACGGAGACGGCACCTGGGTTTAACGACTCACCCGAAAGTCTGGTGAAGCCCGGGATCGATCCTGCGATCCCGAGTTGCACAACCACTACACCATGGAGGCTTCGCCAAAAAGGGTTTATATTCGGATGAGCCGGCCTCGGTAGCTCAGTCTGCGCGTCTGACTGGTGATCAGGAGGACGCGTGTTCGATACCTGTCGCGGTCGGCAACATTCTTTCGTGGGGATTGATCATGAAATCTTTTCTACGGTCATTCTCTCCCTTCCGCCGAGTCAAGAAGGGCAGTTGTTAGTTTCTGGCGAAAGAATGTGCAATGTACTGGTTAACCGCTTACGTATAAGCATGCCCAGGAAAAGTTTGGATAAGTAAGCTGACCGGCTCAAAAATGACCTAAATAGTGTTGACTGGGCCCTTAAACCCCAATACAAACACATTTGGAGAGGTTGCTTCCAATTTCGTGGGATTTTACCCGACATTGAGATGAAATGTAAGATGCATTATGGTAACAAATTCATCCTTTCATTCAGTCATTTTTCTTCTAAAACGGTTAATATTAGGATGAAAAAGATGGTATTATATATTCTTATTCATAGTATACCAAAAACATAGGTTGTGAGTGCTCGATAAAACAGCCTCATTGAGGCAATCTAACGCGCACCCAGAACCTACGTCTTGGAGCAGAAATAAGACATAAAGTAAACTTCCTATATTAAGACCACCTTTGGGGCTGTTCAAAAGTGGTTTTAAGACCACTATCTTACCAGAGGACACTGTGTGCTGAAAAAAATAAAGAATAACTGCAACCTACTAAATACGCTTCTAAAAGCATGTTTAGTCTTAATTTTAGGTTGCCTTAATAGCGGCATTGTACAGTCAACCCTCTTTATACCGACATGCGTTATAACGGCAAAACTCGTTATAACGACAATTTCAATAGCTCAAGGCTTAGCCTCGATTCCGAGCTTCCCTCGGGTTGGAAATGCCCAAATCAAATCCATAGACACGTAAGATTCTTGTAATTTAACACTCCAAGAAACAAATGTTATAGATATTTGTTAAAATCGCCTCACCGAGGCGATTCTAACAAATGTCTATAACATTTGTTTCTTGGAGTGATTATGTAGAAAAGACCCGGTCCCCGCCCATTTGGGGCTTGGAGAAATAAATGGGCTGCATGATACTTCAACGCAAAGCTGAATTCGGCCGCACAAGAGTACTGGTAAATCGCTTAGAGGATCTAAGCCTGCCCAGGCAAAGCGGTGCGAGTCGGACCGTCCATGCTTATAAAGCCTATTAGTTTCATTGGCCGACAGGGCTTGAGATGTCCTTTCATCTCAATGTCGGGTAAAAGTCCCACAAAATTGGAAGCAACGTCTCCAAAATGACCTATATAGTGTTGACGGGGACGTTAAAAATTTGGAAACGACCTTTCATAACCTATCATACTCCTGACTGGGATTCTTTATAACGGCAAATTAATTAAAAACGGTACAATAAATAGGGAACAGATTGCCGTTATAACGCGGGGCCTCTGTACTGTATAATGTTTATCTATGTAAAACCCTTTTTCGCTATATAAAGTGAGGTTTACGGGGATGCTCATTAAGGACATGTTAACGTAATGCAGCAAAAACTCGAGTTATTCTACACATACACCCAACAACGTGCATTTCTCTTTGAATGGAGGAGAGAATGCATGCGATCAGCGAGGAGCGAGGCTGGTCGAGGTTTGTCGTGCGCTGGATCCTTTAAGTCAACAAAATGTCATGTGCAACTTCACTTTAAAAATAGTGTTTACAGATTAAACACTTTCTGATACGCATTTCTTGTCCCGTTTTTTATGCGTTTAACGCTTTGATATGCCTCGTTTCTAAACACGTCTAGGAGGGTGTTTTGTGACGTTTTCGTCAAAATTTGCTTTCGGAATCGTAAGTTATGCAAGAACAACGATCATCCATGGGTATTTCATTGCATTAACATTCCCCGGATCCCCCGGAAGATATTTGAACATTCGGCCTGGCGGCCTCATGTTCAAACAGCTTCCTCGGGACCCGGCAAATGTTAATGCATGAAAAACCATGGTTGATCCCTTTATTAATACTTCAATGGCTCGAACACCGACCCTTACCTTCATTACGATTACACACCCGTGCGACATAATGCATGTTTTCACCTCTCTAAAATGGCTACTTTTTCTGACGAAAATCCGTCCTTTGCTCTTATTTATACCACAAACATTGGTTGTGGGTGCTCGTTAGAACCGCCTCTTAGAGGCGGTTCTAACGAGTACCCACAACCTATGTTTGAGCAAAAAAAAAGAAGAAAAAAGAATGTATACCCCGTAAACCCAAGTTTTCGCTATATAAAGTGGGGTTTTGGGGGTGTTCATTTCACGGACTTGGTCACGTGATGTGTTGTGTCGAATCCACACCTGAGTAGTCCCTGGGGAGTTCTTCCCATTGATTTTGTTAAGTTTACGACCCTTTCTTTCAAGATAAACTTATTTCGAGTCGATCGTTAAGCAGGACCGAGCTAAAAACAGACTGCCCGGAGAGAAAACACCTGCCTTCCGTTGCAGAACTTGGCGTCTCACCTGTAACCCGAGCGAGGCTCGAACGAAATCAAATCATTAAGAACCAGCGTCCCACGGAGGCCCGTTAAGAACAGTGAGGGATAAGTTTTGGAATTTGTATTTTTTATCTTAATAAAAGGTATGTTATGTGTAGTCATTAAAATCGACTCGATAAAAAGTGTGGCTTGGTACATGTAAACTGACCAGCTTGATATGATCTCAATAGTGTTGAATAGGCCATTAAACTAAAACATCTGTCAAATTAATTCAACAATATATCCTTATTTCTTAGTATATGACAAAATACAATGTATTTTTGAAACTGTTGTTGCATTCATGCATTCGTCACTTAACGACCCCCGCCCATCGGGGGCTTGAAGAAATAAATGGGCTGCATGATGCTTCCACGCAGAGCTGAATCTGACCCGCACACGAGTACTGGTAACCCGCTTAGAGGATCTAAGCTGCCTAGGCAAAGCGGTGCGAGTGTCGGATCGTCCATGCTTATAATCTCTATTGGTTTCATTGGGCGACAGGGCTTCAAGTGTCATTTCATCTCAATGTCGGGTAAAAGTTCCACAAAATTGGAAGTAAGGTCTCCAAAATGACCTTTACAGCGTTGACGGGGACGTTAAACCTCAAATCAAACAAAATCAAACAAATTGTTTATGATAACCCCTGCCATTGCAAACAGTGTAGATTCATAAGCCATCTGACCAGGATCTACACTGCTTGACATTCAGTTTGTGAATTTGTAGGAATAAATGACATCCAGTAATCTAATTGGTTCAAAGTGAGAAATGGGTGTCGCTAATTTAATTATTCGGTGGGATGTGATAGGAGCCTTTACTTTAAGACGTCACAGTCTACACTTAAAACTGGACGCAACTTCCGGGTATATTTTGGGTCAACGCAACGGGTAAGTCTTCGAGCATGCACGCAAAGCCAAGACTCAGAGATCAGACTGCGCGCGCAGTCTGATCTCTGAGTCTTGGCTTTGCGTTAAATGGGTGCGAAATCTTCATAAAGGTAGGGAAGGCTGTATTCTGACCGAGTTGGCACGTAGGCTAATTTGTTCGAGGGCGTGTGAATTTGTGTGAATTTTAGTTTTACGTCCCACCAACAGCTAAAGTCATACGGAGACGGGACCTCGGTTTAAAGACTCATCCGAAAGTCTGGAGAAGCCCGGGATCGATCCTGCGATCCCTGGTTTACAAGGCGAGTAGCGTAACCACTGCACCACGGAGGCTTCTATTGTTCGAGGGCACATACTCGTTTGACCCCAGTGGGGGATACTGTGAATTTTGCCTGCTTAATAGCCTGGGACCCAACATCTAGTGCACAACCTCAAAAATACCAAGATTGACAGTGTATGTACCCCGAAAAATATCCAGTATGTCATCAGACCCCCAAAATTTTATCATACCCCTTAAAATATTCCAAAATTATACTGGGAAGAATATCTGTAAAGAAAGCAAACATGTTTTAACAAATTTCTGCCTATAATGATTGTATTTGGTAACATAAGGGCTTTAAACAGTTTCTAACAGTATAGCTCTGCAATTCCTATAAAGCCACCGAATTGTTCTGCACCCAGGAAAATAAAAACATAATTAACCCTTTCTGCACCAAATGGAATCTTCCTCCTTATATATAGCATGAGTCCATTTCAAAATTTAGGGGTGTCAGGTTGTGTTTGCTCCAAAATCTACTTGGCTATTGGCTGTACACTTTGCAAACAGTGAAGGCCCTGATCAGACGCCGCGTTCTGCGAGAACGCTGCGTCTGATCCGGGCCTGCAGTTTTTCATCTACCCATTTTGGGGTTTCCGGTACTAAATGGGTTAAAGCAGGTAAAATACCAAATATATTTGATAGTTCCAAAAAATATATGCTAAATGGCCAGAACCATAAAAATACCAGCCTTTTCTTAAAAAAAAACAAAACAAACAAAACAACAACAACAACAAAAAACAACAACAAAATACTAAAGTTTAAAATTTTGAACCCAAGTTCCGATTACTCCCCCACCCTCCCCCGTGGGTTTTTGGCGCTGTTCTCATGATGGTTGTGACACGTTTATGAGGGGTTATTTACGATTGCGTTTAGCCTGTCATACTGAAAGTTCATTTGGGTACTCCGGTTTTCGCCCACCTCTGATTAACGATCGGCTCGATATGAGTGAAATAATCTTGAAAGGGCCGTAAAACCCAAACCAAAAAAAAAAAAAAAAAAAAAAAAAATACTGAAAGTTCATTTTCATATAGGCAAATCTTTCGACGATTATCGCTAATACCCAGCAGGCACATGACGTAATTGTGACCTCACATCAACGTCGAAGCGATGGCATGACGTTTATGCGCTTATGCAATGTCATATCTACGTTGCCCTAGCGACGTACGCCTGCTGGGTACAATCCGTGAAGCTGCCTTTAACAAAACATTCCCTCATATTTTCTAGACATATATTCTTTATATAATGAGAAGAAATAGATGGGCTGCTTGATGCTTCCACGCAGAGCTGAAACCGACCCCTCACCACTAAGAGGATCTAAGCCTACCCAGGCAGAGCGGTGCGAGTCGGTCCGTCCATGCTTATAAACCCTGCTGGTTTCATTGGGCCACAGGGCTTGAGATATCATTCCATATCAATGTTGGATTAAAAAAGTCCCAAAAATTGGAAGCAATGTCTCCAAAATGACCTATACAGTGTTGACGGGGACGTTAAACTTTAAATCAAATAAATCAATTTCTTTAGATAAATAGAGGATCTTACACCAGTTGTCATTTCATATGAAATTTATGAAACGAGCCTTCGGCGAGTTTCATAAATTTCATATGAAATGACCACGAGTGTAAGATTCTGTTTATCATATAACAATTTTAAATCGGATTTTATCGCCGACGTTCTATAGGGACAGGGTTCTCACGGACGGCGGCATGACGTTACGCGCCAGAAAACATCTTCTATTATAGTGCAAACAGTTCTGATCGGATTGCGCGGTATAGTAGACATCTAAATAGCGCAAGGCCAACACTCTGATAAAACTGCGCGGAAACAGACATCAAACTAGAGCACAGCGAACACTCTGATAAAACTGCGCTGAAGCCGGCATCTAAATAGAGCACAGCGAACACTCTTATTAAACTGTGCGGAAGCAGGCATTTAAATAGTGCACAGCGAACACTCTTATCAAACTGAGCGGAATAAGACATCTAGATAGCGCACAGCCAACACTCTGATAAAACTGCGCGGAAACAGACATGAAACTAGAGCACAGCGAACACTTTGATAAAACTGCGCTGAAGCAGGCATCTAAATAGTGCACAGCAAACACTCTTATCAAACTGTGTGGAAGCAGACATCTAAATAGTGCACAGCGAACACTCTGATAAAACTGTGCGGAAGCAGGCATCTAAACAGTGCACAGCGAACACTCTGATTAAACTGTGCGGAAGCAGGCATCTAAACAGTGCACAGCAAACACTCTGATAAAACTGTGCGGAAGCAGGCATCTAAATAGTGCACAGCGAACACTCTGATAAAACTGTGCGGAAGCAGGCATCTAAATAGTGCACAGCAAACACTCTGATAAAACTGTGCGGAAGCAGGCATCTAAATAGTGCACACCGACCATTCTGGTATAACTGTGCCGAAGTAAACATCTAAATAGTGCATAGCGAACACTTTGATCAAACTGTGCGGAAGTAGGCATCTAAATTGTGCACAGCGAACACTCTGATAAAATTGTGTGGAAGCAGGCATCTAAATAGTGCACACCGACCATTCTGGTATAACTGTGCCGAAGTAGATATCTAAATACTGCATAGCGAACACTCTGATCAAACTGCGCGGAAGTAGACATCTTGGTAGTGCACAACCAACACTCTGATAAAACAGCGCGGAAACAGACATCTAAATAGAGCAGAGAGAACCCTCTGGTCAATCCGTGCGGAAGCAGACATCTAAATAGAGCACAGCGAGCACTCTCATTAGATTGTGCGGAAGCAGGCATCTAAATAGTGCACAGCAAACACACTGGTAAAACTGCGCCGAGGAAGGCATCTAAATAGTGCACAGCGAACACTTTGTTCAAACTATGCGGAAGCAGGCATCTAAATAGTGCACAGCGAACAATCTGATAAAACTGTGCGGAAGCAGGCATCTAAATACTGCACAGCGAAAACTTTGTTCAAACTGTGCGGAAGCAGGCATCTAAATAGTGCACAGCGAACAATCTGATAAAACTGTGCGGAAGCAGACATCTAAATAGTGCACACCGACCATTCTGGTATAACTGCGCGACAGCAGGCATCTAAATAGTGCACGGCGAACACTGATCAAACTGCGCGAACGCAGGCACCTAAATAGTGCACAACGAACGCTCAAGTCAAACATCTCAATAGAGCACAGTCGCCTACACTCAGATATTGCGCCGCCCCCGCCTATCGAGGGTGGAGAAATAGAGTGGGCTACACAGAGCTAATACCGGCCGAACGCATAGGTCTAATTCCAAGCGTGCCAAGGTGCGTGTCGGACCGTCCTTTCGACCATAGCAGTTTCTTTCGGCGATAGGGTTGAGGTGTCATGTAATCTCAATATCGGATATGAGTCTCACAAAATATTAAGCAACGTCTCTGAAATGACCTAAATAATGTTGACGGGTACGTACAATCTAAAAAAAATGAAATGTCCGAGACAGTCGACCCACCAGTGATGTTAGTGTTTTGATTTAGTGTGTCTCGAAAACGGACGTTAGCCCTTCATTTGCTTAATATTCAGTTTAGCCACTTTGAACCAATCAGATTTTTTTTTTTTTTTTTTTTTTTTTTTTTTTTTGTTTGGGTTTTACGGCCCTTTCAAGATTATTTCACTCATATCGAGCCGATCGTTAATCAGAGGTGGGCGAAAACCGGAGTACCCGGAGAAAAACCACCTGACCTTCCGTTGCAGAACTTGGCGTCTCACACGTGGCCCGAGCGAGGCTCGAACCTACGGCGGTGAGAGACCTAATGACTAAGAGTCAGCGCTCTTATCCACTAGGCCACGGAGGCCCGTAAACCAATCAGATTACTTGATGTAATTTGTTCCTACAAATTCATACATTGAATGTCAAACAGTGTAGATCCTGATCAGATGGCTTCTTCAGAAGCCATCTGATCTGGATCTACACTGTTTCCAAAGATACGGGTTGTCGTGAACAGCATGATAAGAGTTAGATAATTTTTATTACCCGCAGCATAAGGACTGTTGTCCCGGGTTGTTTTCTGAGTTGACGCATCGCAGCGACCATTTCCAAACATTATTCGGTGTTTTACGTAGAAGTGAATAAGTGAGTAGTAATTCTGACTTCATATTGAGCTGCCCGTGCCCATGTTCCCAGCAACTTCCTAATGGGTACGAAAATAGTACCATCACGGTGAGAGAAATGACATTAATCAGCTGAACATAAATTTGTGCTATGCGTCACCTGATCTGGGTCTGCACTGTTTGTTCAATAATAATAATAATAATAATAATAATAATAATAATAATAATAATAATAATAATAAATATGTCAAACCCACTCTGTTGTTTTAAACAAGACTATAATGGAGGTAAAGATGCAATAAACAGCGTTAAACGGACAAACGAAAACAGGCTCCAGCATACACGTAGAAGCCTCCGTGGTGTAGTGGTTATACTACTCGCCTTGTAAACCAGTGGTGGCAGGATCGATCCCGGGCTTCTCCAGACCCTCGGATGAGTCTCTAAACCGAGGCCCCGTCTCCGTATGACCTTAGCTGTTGGTAAGGCGTAAAACTCAAGCAACTCCAGCATAGATTCGCGTAGCATCCACTCAGATAACGGATTGCGGCCTACCCGGGCCCACAAGAAGAAAATCTAGTTATAGAGGATCTTACATGAGTGTTTATGTATTATTGAATTTATTAAACTCGTTGAGGAAAAGGGATAAAATGCTCGACAAAGCCCCGCATTTTATCCCTTTTCCTCAACGAGTTTCATAAATTCAATAATTCATGAGCATGAATGCAAGATTCTATTTATCATATGACATTTAAAACGCATTTTATTCACGATTGTTTACAAAAATATCAATATTCCGCCATTAGTAAAAGCGACGTCGTAACGGGCCTCCGTGGTCTGCTGACTCTTGATCATAAGGTCTCTCACCGCTGTGGTTCGAGCCTCGCTCGGGTCACATGTGAGACGCCAAGTTCTGCAACGGAAGGTCAGGTGGTTTTTCTCCGGGTACTCCGGTTTTCGCCCACCTCTGATTAGCGATCGGCTCGATACGAGTGAAATAATCTTGAAAGGGCCGTAAAACCAAAACCAAGTAATAAAAAAACAAAACAAAAAAAAAAAAAAAAAAAACGCGACGTCGTTAAGGACGTCGTACATGTAACGTTACGGGACGTATCTAGCTAATTTGCATATTTAATCCACTAGTGGATTATCGAAAATATCAAATGGCGTTATTACACTCTCAGACGCGACGTCATATGATAAATGGGTATAGTGCATATCGAAGACTGTGATGAGAGTGCACCTATGCGCAGACTGACTTGCATCTTTACCGGAAGAATATACTTCCAGTACCCTTTTCGCTTGGTGCGGCTCGAATACGCTTATACATACAGTTCAAGGATATCACGTGGTTTATTTACTTTTTTTTTTAAATATTTTGTGTTTGGTTTTACGGCCCTTTCAAGACTATTTTACTTACTTGGGACGATCGTTAATCAGATGTTGGTGAAAACCGCATTACCCGGAAAGAAACCACCTGATTTTCCGTTGCAGAACATGGCTTCTCACATGTGAACCGAGCGAGGCTCGAAGTTCAGCGGTAAGAGACCTAATGACTAAGAGTCAGCGGTCTTACCCACAATGTGGTTTAGTTGTACATGTACCAGACCGCCATAAATGTTATTAAATCTATATAAAAAAAACAAACATGTAAAACAGGCTTTCAAGAGTCCGTGTGAAGATCAACATGTGAAATAGCCCCACTTACCGATGAACTAGCATGCTTTCTAATAACGTTAACAAGTCAGCTTAACAAACAACCCCCCCACCCCGCCCATCGGGGCTTGAAGAAATATATGGGCTACATGATGCTTTCACGCAGAGCTGAAACCGACCCGCACACGAGGGCTGGTAAACCACTTAGAGGATCTAAGCCTGCCCAGGTAAAGCGGTGCGAGTCGGCCCGTCCATGCTTTTAAACCCTATTGGTTTCGTTGGGCGGCAGGGCTTGAGATGTCATTTCATCTCAGTGTCGGGTACAAGTCCCACAAAATTGGAAGCAACGTCTCCAAAATGACCTTTACAGTGTTGACGGGGACGTTAAACCTCAAATCAAACAAATAACAAACAATCTATAAAAGCCACTGTATACAGAGAAACTTGGGGTTTACAGGATTTACTTATTTTTTTCTAAAATGAAATGAAAAAAAGAAAAACAGATTGTGGTCACTTGTGAGGATCGCCTCACCTATTCAATCTGGAATGTGGTATAGTAGTCGCAGATACGATTGACTAGGCGGAGCTATTCAGGTGTTGTCAATATATGTCAAATTGGCTGAGTCCATCAAAAGATTCGGTAGAGTACCTTTCGCACACTTTCTACAAGCGGACGAAATGGTCATATACGCCACAGCTATGCTTGTGTTACAGTTGAATTCACACAATCGGGTGACTTGGTTTACCTTTTGGTAATGGTATATTCCTAAGGCAGGTACAAACGATAGTTCCGCCTAGTCAATCTTATCTGCGACTACCATTTATCATACATTTAGTATAAAATACTTAGTTTTTGAATATGCGATACGAACGTGACACCAATGCACGTATCACGCTTGCACGTGCTGCCATATCGCATGGGCTTTATCATACCCCAAAAATCCATATCACAACCCTTTATCGCGGCGTTCTTCCTTTTGCGGCATTTCGCATTACTTGTTCAGGACGCCATTTGCAATTTGCAAGTTTCGTCTGTTCAAACTTCAAACTGTTTGGCAAAAAAAAAAAAAAAAAAAAAAAAACAAGGCACGGCGCAGCGAATACGAGAGGAGAATGGGCGAAAGAACGATGCAGTGGATTGCTGACAGACTTTTGGATCTCTTAAATTACATAGCTAGACCGAATATAATGAGATTCTCATTGTAACTTTGGTATTAGGCAGATGCAATTAATACAATTTATTTTGAACATTTTTATTTAAAGTGAAATGTATGATAAATAGATTATGATATGGCATTTTTCATATCATACCCCATATCAGCCCTCGACCCATATCAGCCCTCGGGCCTTCGGCCCTCGGGCTGATATGGGAGTCTCGGGCTGATATGAGGTATGATATGAAAAATGCCATTTGATAATCTCTATATATCATTCTCATTTCTTTTGTTATATAGATTTCAAGTGTTCGTAAGAATCGCCTCGTACGAGCATAGGGGCTTGAATCATGAAAAAATTGAAAAAAAAAAAATCTTTTTTTTTTTTTTTTTGGTACTATAATAGAGACAAGGGGGGAAACTTCGGCTCAATTTTTTGGGGGGTTACCTCATTTTACCCAGTGTACCTTTTTCGCAAATGCAGTTTTTTACCTGCTTATTATGAATTATACAAGTTAAATAAGTCCACTTTGCAAAAATAATCCGCCTCTGTCTGCCACTTGCAGGAAACATGTTTTTCTCGCATGGATTAACTCAGCAAAGCAAAATTCGGCATAAACGTGTGACAAAAATTTTCAGGTTTTCATCAATCACAACCGAACTAGTGATACGGGGGGAACTTTTTTCACTTTCACCCGTTGTCTTTCATTTAACTTTAGCTCGCTTTGTCAATTTGAATCCAAAAAGATGTACACGCAGCACTAAATATAGATTTTGCAACTTTTGCTTCTCTTTCCGCAGTGTTCTGTCAATGATCGGTACAGAAACCCGGGCGCTTGCCATAATCGTGTTTAAAAAGCGGGACGTGCAGGACAGATATAATCCGGAACTTCGGAAACTACGTCCGGCAGTGGAGTTGTTACTGTTAAAATTTGTGTGATAGCCTTGATTTCTCCTTTGATTTATTTTTTCAATGTAACATATTCTGCTAGGACTACGTATACACGTATTACGCAGATAAGATGACTGGATGGTGTTTCTACGTATAATGGGCTGTGCTCTGGGAATTTTGTATTGTATCGCTTTGCAGTCAACTTCCAATCAGCCGCTGTAACTTTTTTGACACATGTGCAGAAAAGGAAATAAAATGTTTACTAAAAACAGAAGACGGCCTTTGATCTGATAAAGAAAACAAGGCCCAGCTGCCTTGTTATGTCCAGGCTGGGACGGGCACAACCCATGTTATCGAGGAGATTGCTAGAGAGCTCCGTATTGAAGGGAAATGTTTGTCAGTTTCTTGCACAACGGGTATCGTATAAAATCTATGTGTTTTTTGGCAGAGTGCTAAAGAACGTGTGTACATGACGTTTGTTTGTTTGTTTGATTTGAGGTTTAACGTCCCCGTCAACACTGTAAAGGTCATTTTGGAGACGTTGCTTCCAATATTGTGGGACTTTTACCCGACATTGAGATGAAATGACATCTCAAGCCCTGTCGCCCAATGAAACCAATAGGGTTTATTGGCATGGACGGTCTGCCTCGCAATGCGGTTCCTGGACAGGCTTAGATCCTCTAAGCGGTTTACCAGTACTAGTGGGGGCCAGATTCAGCTCTGCGTGGAAGCATCATGCTGCCCATATATTTTTTCAAGCCCCTATGGGCGGGGGCCGCTGTGTACATGACGTCGTCACCTTATGTTTAAACGCTCGTTCCCGGTACACGGCGACGGTTAGCTAAGCAAAAAAAAAATATAATTAAAAATGCAGCAGTGTTAAGCCAAACGGTTCAGAATTTTAGTTAAAAGAGATACGGCTATATAGAAATAACTTGACATTGTTTTACAAATTTGAATTCATAGTGGTCAGAATGACTGACGACTTTAAACGTTTGTTCTAATATTGTTACCTAAATAACAATGGTTGTTTTGGTGCCAATAGGCCTGTAGGAATTTTCCTTCTTTTTTTTTTCCTCGTGATAAGTGGAAACCAAGGAAAAGCGTTTCAACATGTATTTTGTCTAATGTTTGCTGTTCTCGTTCTCTCTCTCTCTCTCTCTCTCTCTCTCTCTCTCTCTCTCTCTCTCTCTCTCTCTCTCTCTCTCTCTCTCTCTCTCTCTCTCTCTCTCTCTCTCTCTCTCTCAGAAATTTGGATTAAATTTGTGGAGGTCTTAAGATTAAGTAGAGGGGTATGGAAATATTGTGTACTGTTCATTCCAGAGGTAGAAAGAACGGTGTACAGACCTAAACTGAACCAACCTGGCCCAAGGATTATAAAACTTTTTTCATGCTCAACTGATAGGGTATGAAATTTATCCGGCTCAAAAATAAAAAAAAATGTAATGTGAAACACATAGAAAACAGTGTAGTTCATACTTCCGTGAACGCATCGAGTCACATGATTTTCAGTGACATCAATTGACGTCATTCTAAACCATGGTTCTTTACGGGCGTTGGTGAGGTCAACGTTGTTCCTCTCCTTGTAGTAAAATGGCGTGTAAATGTTTTTCAGTTTAAAAAGTTTGCCCTATAAGCATTATCTTTCGCCCAGTGATGAGGGGCAAAGAATGTAATTATAAAACAATAAACTTAATTTTTCTGCTTTTCATGGAAGTATGAACGACAGCGAGTCGCTAACAAAGTTTACATGAACCCCTTCGGGGCTCACTTACTTTGCACACAACCCACTGCTATCATGAACAGCAGAAAAATAAATTTCATTTCTTAAGTGTTTGTTTTCTTTGCCTCATACTGCTGCCTCACTCTAGGGTTTATTAGCTATCCCATTATGTCAGTCATTGCAAAACACCCACATTGAGCCGGAGGTAATTTTGTTTTCAAAACCGTCTTCTGTAGCATGTTTTGTTATCCATGCATAATAGGGGAGCAGCTTCTCTGTTTCCCCTTAAATGTACATTTTTAGCAGTCAGAATGACATGTCTTTATCAACTTTTAATGAAATGGACATTCAATTTGCCATCAAACTGCTGTCAAGTGTCAAAGAAAGCAGGTCATGAAATGTACATGCAATGGTTTTTATTTCATGCGTAGCACTTTACATGTAAACGGATGCTTTAGACACAAACTTTAGCTGCTCACTGGAAAAATGATGACGATTTTCTTCAGGAGGTATGAATATTAAAATACTGACATTTTGTTGTGTAACATTGGTGTGAATGTGCTTTATCGCTTATTAATTTCTGTATATTTGTGCAGTTCACAACGCATTCTTTAAAGTTTTCGTACCTGCCCATCGGGGCTTAAAGAAATAGGTGGGCTGCGTGACGCTTCCAAGCAGAGCTGAAACCGACCGCACGCGAGTACTGCTAAACCGCTCAGAGAATCTATGCCTGCCCGGGCAAAGCGGTGCGAGTCAGACCGTTCATGCTTATAAACCCTATTGGCGACAGGGCCTGAGATGTCATTTCATCTCAATGTCGAGTAAAAGTCCCACAAAATGGATTCAACGTCTCCAAAATGACCTGTTGATGGGCACTTTAAACATCCAATCAAACAAATAAATTCCTGAAAGTGTTTGGGTGAGAAAAATAACTAATATTGCGGTCGTGGCTTCGGGCTCGTTTTCAGTGAATTAAAGTCTCATGCTCGACAAAACCCTACATGATACTTAACTAAACTGAAAACTTGCTTGAAAATTCCTTGTTTCGTCCTCAATCCCATCATACATTCTATTATTCAGTTCTTATCTAAGCAGGAAACGGCCCCGCCCATCGGGGCATGAAGAAATGATGCTTCCACGCATCTAAGCCTGCCCAGGCAAAGCGGTGCGATTCGGCCCGTCCATGTTAATTAACCCTATTGGTTCATTGGGCGGCAGGGCTTGAGATGTCATTTCATCTTAAGGTCGGGTAAAAGTCCCACAAAATTGGAAGCAGCGTCTCCATAATGACTTTGCAGTGTTGACGGGGACGTTAAACCTCAAATCAAACAAACAAATCTAAGCAGGAAAATTTATGAACTGTTAGTATTTAAAAATAGCGAGCATTACAAATGTAACGCTCGACTGAATTGAGCATGAAAAACGTTTTATAACCTTTTAATAGCCTGTTCGAGAAACACTAAGATTGGAATGCCGCTTTACTCAACAGCACCAAAATTAAATGCCCTATATATTGAAAAGGCGCCATTTCTCACTTACTTTCCAATACACTCTAGGCTAATACAAGTACTTTTTCAACAGATCTAAGCACTTCACAATCAAACCTTTCATAAAAGTCATCTATTTTAAGGCATTCAAGAGTTCTGCAACGGAAGGCAAGGTGTTTTTTTTTTTTACCGGATAATACGGTCTTCGACCACATGTGATTAACAATCGGCTCGATATGAGTGAAATAAACTCGAAAGGACCGTAAAATGATCCCCCCCCCCAAAAAAAAAAAAAAAAAAAAAAAATCAAGGTTGATATGCTCTAGCTTATTCTGACCTTTTTGGTTTGCCGTGTTGTGGTGAGTTGTGGTGCCTATTCAGATATTAATACAAACTTGCTGAGCAGAAGAATTGAGCAGTGTTTTTTTCTACCCGAGTCCCTACATCAATGGATTTGGCCGAATTCATAAATAGAAGCGTCCACTTCAGAAACTCGCGGATGAGAGAGCATGTGTGTGCTGCACTGTAGGGGTTCTGTCCCCTTAAATCCCTGTTGGAAAAGGACCCAATGGGCCCAACCTAAGTAGTGCTTATTGTCATTTACTGGCCATTAGCGACCCAGGATCAAAATTTCAAGACATAAAAAGGAATATGTTGCAATAGGGAACAAATTGTTTCCATGCTGCATCATTTTGAACATTTACGTATTTGTGGCATTTTTAACAAGCTGGCTGTTTTTTTTCTGTCTACACAAGCATGAGTGAAAATGTTTTGAAAATAACACAAAACGTCCAAGATTTCCAAAAAAAAAAAAAAAAATACATTTCACTTTTTATGAGTCCGGTAAAGAGATAACTACGGCTTATCCCTGCCTTCCTAAATTTAAACTGGAGACCCCCTGTGCAGGGAGAACCATCCCCTGTGCAGGTTAAAGAACCCTACCGTAATTACATGGTGACTGTGTACTCTTTCAGCCTTCAAAACTGGAGTATATGCAGTATACATCGTCTGTGTCCCCTCTTGGGGTTTAGTTGAAAATGGAAGAAAAATAGCGATAATGCTCATTTGTCACTACTTCGAACGGTATAAAAATTAAACAGCACCGGTCGTTGCGGTCGTAGTTCATCGATAGAGTAGCCCGGAATCAGCAGAAAAACCAAGCTTCGCGACGATTGTTTTCTTGATCTTTTACAAAAAGCGATGTAAAAGTAGTAAAATCTAAATTTAGAGCTGCAAATACATCATTTCGGATTCAAATTGGTCAAGAGAGGTTCATTTTAATGAAAGACATCAGTTGAAAGCGAACAAGTTTCCTCCGTAACACTAGTTTGCTTGTGATTGATGAAAACCTGAAAATTTTTGTCACTCGTTTATGCCGAATTTTGCTTTGCTGAGTTAATCCATGCGAGAAAAACATGTTTCTTGCAAGTGACAGACATAGTTGGATTATTGTTGCAAAGTGGACATATTTAACTTGTATATTTCGTAATAAGCAGTTGAAAAACTGCACTTGCCAAAAAGATACACTGGGTAAAATGAAATAACCCCCCAAAAAATGGAGCCGAAGTTTCCCCCCTTGTCTCTAATATAGTACTAAAAAAAAATTTTTTTTTTTTTTCATTTTTTTTTTTCATTTTTTTTTTCATTTTGTTTTCATGATTCAAGCCCCTATGGTACGAGTAAGTGAAAAAGTGGCGTGCGAACGAGTCTCACAAAATACGTTTTTCAACACATTACGTTAACACATTATATAGAGAGAGTGGGGTCAAATCATATAGTAAAACTGGGGTTTACAGGTGTAAACATTATTTTTCGAATTTCTGCTCCAGAACATAGGTTGTGAGAACTCGTTAGAACCGCCTCATTGAGGCGGTTCTAACGAGCACGCACAACCTAGATTTGGAGTATGAATAAAAGTGATAATTCACAAATTTTCTTCAGAAAAGTAACCAGATTGGAATAATTAGAGACAGCATTATATTACATGGGTATGTTAACATGATGAAAATAAGTAACATAGAGTTTACCTTTGTAAATCCATTTTTTCTCTATATAAAGTCGGGTTTACAAGTGTATACGTTACATGGAATTGCTGATTCAATGACACACATTTTCTTCTATTCTGCTACAGCATACGTTAAAGTAAAGGAAGTCGTTAGAAGAAGCCCTTATTGCAGTGGACTTAAGGACTTAAGAACCACCCACAATGTGTGCTTTAAAAAATATAACACAAAGAAAATGCGATAAAGATTCGCATCATTTTGATTAACAAGTCCGTGCAATGAACACATCCGTAAACCCACTTTATATAGAGAAAACTGGGATTTACAGGGGTATAAATTATTTTATTTCTACTCTAGGCCATGGGTTGTGGTTCTAACGAGTATCCACAACTTATGTTTGGGTATAATGAGAAAAATAGTACAAATTTTCATGAGAATAGTCAACATTTTTGAGATATGAAAGAATGCACCATGTCGCACGGATGTGTTATCGAAATGGTACGCAGTGAGTTTCCACTATGCAGTTTCGGTCTAAATTCCACATCTGTCACAAAACGAAATGAAAGTAGATCTATTTTTAGCCTCCCCCTCAACCGCCTACAAAAATAATTTTTAAAATATGTAAGACTTTAAATGTAGCTTCGTTAAGTTTGATCCCTTAATTTGTCCCCGCCCATCGGGAACTGGAGAGATTGATTGGGCAGCATAATTCTTCCACGCAGAGCTGAAACCAACCGCAAACGAGTACTGGCAAACCGTTTAGAAGGTCTAAGCCTGCCCAGGCCAAGTGGTGCGAAATCGTACTGGCCTCACTGGGCGACACGGATTGAAATTTCATTTCATCTCAATGTCGGGTAAAAATCCCCAAAACTGGAAGCAACGTCCATAAAATGACTTAAATAGTGTTGACGATGACGTTAAACCTCAAATCAAACAAACAAATTGATCACTCATTACTTTATCAGTGATGGATACTCACAGTTTACTATAGCCATAACGCCCCTAATGAAAGCATCACGAAAACACGCCTATAAAATTTTGACCCCCTCGAACCCCAGATTTATATAGTTAAACTGGGGTTTGCAGGGGTAACCTTATTTTTCTTATTTCTGCTCTAAAATGTACATTGTGGGTACTCGTTAGAACCGCTAACGAGTACCTACAATCTATATTTTGAGCAGAAATAAGAAAAATATCACTACTTTTCATCTTAAAGTTTTCATTTTTTCGGCGATAAATTACAATGTATTTGTATAGGCGTGTTTTCGTAATGGAGAGGCATGTAGATAAGACTGCAGTCGTTTTTTTTTTCTTTATTTTTATTTTATTTTATTTATTTATTTATGTATTTATTTATTTTCAGTTTTTTAAGTGCTGAAGGTTTTTTTCCGAGTTTTATTTGTGTTTCTTTTCTGCAGATGTTTAGACTTGTTTTTGTCGCACCTGCTTGAAGCAGGGTGCGACAAAAGCGTCCGCTTTTCCGTCCGTTCGTCCGTCTGTTAATATTTACGTCGAAGTTCGACATTAACTACAAAGTTTGCATTAAAATCAACTACAAAGATGATCAACCATCAAACCTTGGAAGAAACATCTTCCTGACCTTCTGACTTGGTAGGCACCATGATCTGGTGACCTTGACCTATATTTTGTGCTCCAGTGATTTTGATTAGCTGTGTATCTACTAACATGCTGAAAAAATTGGTCGGTAGGTAGGAGAAACATTTTTTATTTATTGCAACATTTGTGTAAAGTTTGTTTAAAATCCGCCAATAAATGTAGGCGGTAGAGCGATCAAAGTTTTTCTCAAAATAGCCACAGTGACCTTGACCTTGAGGAGATGATCTTGAAAGTCAAACTTGCTCGAGATATTATCATAAGCAGTATTTGTGTGAAGTTACAATAAAATCCGTCAATTAATGTAGGCGTTAGAGATTTGACAACGTTTTTTCTAAAAATAGCCACAGTGACCTTGACCTTGAGGAAATGACCTTGAACGTCGAAACAGCTCGAGATATTATCATAAGCAACATTTGTGTGAAGTTATATTGAACTCCATCAATAAATGTAGGCGCTAAAGTTTTTCTAAAAAATAGCCTCAGGGACCTTGACCTTGAGGCCATAACCTTAAAAGTGGAACTCGCCGGAGAAATTATCATAAGTAACATTTGTGTGAAGTTTTATTAAAATCTGCCAATAAATGTAGGCGCTAGATCGATGACAAAGTTTTTTCTACAAATAGTCACAGTGACCTTGATCTTGAGGCCACAGCCTTGAAAGTCGATCTCGCTCTAGATATTGTCATAAGGAACATTCAAATGAAGTTATATTGAAAGTGGCGGAGAAATGTAGGCGCTAGAGCAATGACAAAGTTTTTCTAAGCGCTAAAGCGATAAGTAAGTTTTTCTAAAAAAATAGCCACAGTGACCTTGACCTTAAGGCCACGACCTTGAAAGTCAAACTAGCTCGAGATATTGAGATACGGAACATTAGTGTGAAGCTTTTTGAAATTGGTGAAGAAATGTAGGCGCTAGAGCGATGGCAAAGTTTATTTCTAAAAATAGCCAGAGACATTGACCTTGAGACCATGACCTTAAAAGTCGAACTTGTTCGAGACATTGTCATATGGAACATTTGTGTGAAGTTATATCGAAATCGGTGGAGGAATGAAGGCGCTAGAGCAATGACAATATTTTTCAAAAATTAGCCACATGACCTTGACCTTGAAAGTCGAACGAGATATCGTCATAAGAAACATTTATGTGAAGTTATACTGGAATCGGATAAAAATCTCACAAAATATAAAGCAACGTCTCTGAAATAATGTTGACGGGTACGTACAATCTAAAATAAAATGAAATGTCCGAGACAGTCGACCCACCAGTGATGTTAGTGTTTTGATTTAGTGTGTCTCGAAAACGGACGTTAGCCCTTCATTTGCTTAATATTCAGTTTAGCCACTTTGAACCAATCAGATTAATTGATGTAATTTGTTCCTACAAATTCATACATTGAATGTCAAACAGTGTAGATCCTGATCAGATGGCTTCTTCAGAAGCCATCTGATCTGGATCTACACTGTTTCCAAAGATACGGGTTGTCGTGAACAGCATGATAAGAGTTAGATAATTTTTATTACCCGCAGCATAAGGACTGTTGTCCCGGGTTGTTTTCTGAGTTGACGCATCGCAGCGACCATCTCCAAACATTATTCGGTGTTTTACGTAGAAGTGAATAAGTGAGTAGTAATTCTGACTTCATATTGAGCTGCCCGTGCCCATGTTCCCAGCAACTTCCTTATGGGTACGAAAATAGTACCATCACGGTGAGAGAAATGACATTAATCAGCTGAACATAAATTTGTGCTATGCGTCACCTGATCTGGGTCTGCACTGTTTGTTCAATAATAATAATAATAATAATAATAATAATAATAATAATAATAATAATAATAATAATAATAATAAATATGTCAAACCCACTCTGTTGTTTTAAACAAGACTATAATGGAGGTAAAGATGCAATAAACAGCGTTAAACGGACAAACGAAAACAGGCTCCAGCATACACGTAGAAGCCTCCGTGGTGTAGTGGTTATACTACTCGCCTTGTAAACCAGTGGTCGCAGGATCGATCCCGGGCTTCTCCAGACCCTCGGATGAGTCTCTAAACCGAGGCCCCGTCTCCGTATGACCTTAGCTGTTGGTAAGGCGTAAAACTCAAGCAACTCCAGCATAGATTCGCGTAGCATCCACTCAGATAACGGATTGCGGTCTACCCGGGCCCACAAGAAGAAAATCTAGTTATAGAGGATCTTACATGAGTGTTTATGTATTATTGAATTTATTAAACTCGTTGAGGAAAAGGGATAAAATGCTCGACAAAGCCCCGCATTTTATCCCTTTTCCTCAACGAGTTTCATAAATTCAATAATTCATGAGCACGAATTCAAGATTCTATTTATCATATGACATTTAAAACGCATTTTATTCACGATTGTTTACAAAAATATCAATATTCCGCCATTAGTAAAAGCGACGTCGTAACGGGCCTCCGTGGTCTGCTGACTCTTGATCATAAGGTCTCTCACCGCTGTGGTTCGAGCCTCGCTCGGGTCACATGTGAGACGCCAAGTTCTGCAACGGAAGGTCAGGTGGTTTTTCTCCGGGTACTCCGGTTTTCGCCCACCTCTGATTAGCGATCGGCTCGATACGAGTGAAATAATCTTGAAAGGGCCGTAAAACCAAAACCAAGTAATAAAAAAAAAAAAAAAAAGCGACGTCGTTAAGGACGTCGTACATGTAACGTTACGGGACGTATCTAGCTAATTTGCATATTTAATCCACTAGTGGATTATCGAAAATATCAAATGGCGTTATTACACTCTCAGACGCGATGTCATATGATAAATGGGTATAGTGCATATCGAAGACTGTGATGAGAGTGCACCTATGCGCAGACTGACTTGCATCTTTACCGGAAGAATATACTTCCAGTACCCTTTTCGCTTGGCGCGGCTCGAATACGCTTATACATACAGTTCAAGGATATCACGTGGTTTATTTACTTTTTTTTTTTTAAATATTTTGTGTTTGGTTTTACGGCCCTTTCAAGACTATTTTACTTACTTGGGACGATCGTTAATCAGATGTTGGTGAAAACCGCATTACCCGGAAAGAAACCACCTGATTTTCCGTTGCAGAACATGGCTTCTCACATGTGAACCGAGCGAGGCTCGAAGTTCAGCGGTAAGAGACCTAATGACTAAGAGTCAGCGGTCTTACCCACAATGTGGTTTAGTTGTACATGTACCAGACCGCCATAAATGTTATTAAATCTATATAAAACAAACAAACATGTAAAACAGGCTTTCAAGAGTCCGTGTGAAGATCAACATGTGAAATAGCCCCACTTACCGATGTACTAGCATGCTTTCTAATAACGTTAACAAGTCAGCTTAACAAACAACCCCCCCCCCCACCCCGCCCATCGGGGCTTGAAGAAATATATGGGCTACATGATGCTTTCACGGAGAGCTGAAACCGACCCGCACACGAGGGCTGGTAAACCACTTAGAGGATCTAAGCCTGCCCAGGTAAAGCGGTGCGAGTCGGCCCGTCCATGCTTTTAAACCCTATTGGTTTCGTTGGGCGGCAGGCTTGAGATGTCATTTCATCTCAGTGTCGGGTACAAGTCCCACAAAATTGGAAGCAACGTCTCCAAAATGACCTTTACAGTGTTGACGGGGACGTTAAACCTCAAATCAAACAAATAACAAACAATCTATAAAAGCCACTGTATACAGAGAAACTTGGGGTTTACAGGGTGATTTATCATTTACTTATTTTTTTCTAAAATGAAATGAAAAAAAGAAAAAAGAAAAACAGATTGTGGTCACTTGTGAGGATCGCCTCACCTATTCCATCTGGAATGTGGTATAGTAGTCGCAGATACGATTGACTAGGCGGAGCTATTCAGGTGTTGTCATTGACGGTATTCGACTGGTAGGTTTCGTGAAATTTCCGTGAAATTCCACGTAGGAGTGTGGTACCTAGTTGTAATAGCTGGTCACATGGTCCAATCAAATATTTTATTTGCGTATAGCTCATAAGCGACCGTGGTGCACGAAAGGTTCGACTTTTCCTTCGAATAGAATCGTGCTCCACGATCGCTTATGTATTTGAAAAATAACTCATTTTGATTGGACCATGTGATCGGCTTTTACAAGATAACACCTGACTCCTGTGTGGAATTTCACGAAAATTTCACGAAACTTCCCAGTCGAATATGGCCAATATATGTCAAATTGGCTGAGTCCATCAAAAGATTCGGTAGAGTACCTTTCGCACACTTTCTACAAGCGGACGAAATGGTCATATACGCCACAGCTATGCTTGTGTTACAGTTGAATTCACACAATCGGGTGACTTGGTTTACCTTTTGGTAATGGTATATTCCTAAGGCAGGTACAAACGATAGTTCCGCCTAGTCAATCTTATCTGCGACTACCATTTATCATACATTTAGTATAAAATACTTAGTTTTTGAATATGCGATACGAACGTGACACCAATGCACGTATCACGCTTGCACGTGCTGCCATATCGCATGGGCTTTATCATACCCCAAAAATCCATATCACAACCCTTTATCGCACCCCTAAGCCTTTATCATACCTCTGACGTCGCGCTATTCGGAACACGCGGCGTTCTTCCTTTTGCGGCATTTCGCATTACTTGTTCAGGACGCCATTTGCAATTTGCAAGTTTCGTCTGTTCAAACTGTTTGGCAAAAAAAAAAAAAAAAAAAACAAGGCACGGCGCAGCGAATACGAGAGGAGAATGGGCGAAAGAACGATGCAGTGCATTGCTGACAGACTTTTGGATCTCTTAAATTACATAGCTAGACCGAAGATAATGAGATTCTCATTGTAACTTTTGTATTAGGCAGATGCAATTAATACAATTTATTTTGAACATTTTTTTAAAGTGAAATGTATGATAAATAGATTATGATATGGCATTTTTCATATCATACCCCATATCAGCCCTCGACCCATATCAGCCCTCGGGCCTTCGGCCCTCGGGCTGATATGGGAGTCTCGGGCTGATATGAGGTATGATATGAAAAATGCCATTTGATAATCTCTATATATCATTCTCATTTCTTTTGTTATATGGATTTCAAGTGTTCGTAAGAATCGCCTCGTACGAGCATAGGGGCTTGAATCATGAAAAAATTGAAAAAAAAAAAAAATCTTTTTTTTTTTTTTTTTTTTGGTACTATAATAGAGACAAGGGGGGGGGGGGGGGGGGGGGGGGGGAACTTCGGCTCAATTTTTTGGGGGGTTACCTCATTTTACCCAGTGTACCTTTTTCGCAAATGCATTTTTTTACCTGCTTATTATGAATCATACAAGTTAAATAAGTCCACTTTGCAAAAATAATCCGCCTCTGTCTGCCACTTGCAGGAAACATGTTTTTCTCGCATGGATTAACTCAGCAAAGCAAAATTCGGCATAAACGTGTGACAAAAATTTTCAGGTTTTCATCAATCACAACCGAACTAGTGATACGGGGGGAACTTTTTTCACTTTCACCCGTTGTCTTTCATTTAACTTTAGCTCGCTTTGTCAATTTGAATCCAAAAAGATGTACACGCAGCACTAAATATAGATTTTGCAACTTTTGCTTCTCTTTCCGCAGTGTTCTGTCAATGATCGGTACAGAAACCCGGGCGCTTGCCATAATCGTGTTTAAAAAGCGGGACGTGCAGGACAGATATAATCCGGAACTTCGGAAACTACGTCCGGCAGTGGAGTTGTTACTGTTAAAATTTGTGTGATAGCCTTGATTTCTCCTTTGATTTATTTTTTCAATGTAACATATTCTGCTAGGACTACGTATACACGTATTACGCAGATAAGATGACTGGATGGTGTTTCTACGTATAATGGGCTGTGCTCTGGGAATTTTGTATTGTATCGCTTTGCAGTCAACTTCCAATCAGCCGCTGTAACTTTTTTGACACATGTGCAGAAAAGGAAATAAAATGTTTACTAAAAACAGAAGACGGCCTTTGATCTGATAAAGAAAACAAGGCCCAGCTGCCTTGTTATGTCCAGGCTGGGACGGGCACAACCCATGTTATCGAGGAGATTGCTAGAGAGCTCCGTATTGAAGGGAAATGTTTGTCAGTTTCTTGCACAACGGGTATCGTATAAAATCTATGTGTTTTTTGGCAGAGTGCTAAAGAACGTGTGTACATGACGTTTGTTTGTTTGTTTGATTTGAGGTTTAACGTCCCCGTCAACACTGTAAAGGTCATTTTGGAGACGTTGCTTCCAATATTGTGGGACTTTTACCCGACATTGAGATAAAATGACATCTCAAGCCCTGTCGCCCAATGAAACCAATGGGTTTATTGGCATGGACGGTCTGCCTCGCAATGCGGTTCCTGGACAGGCTTAGATCCTCTAAGCGGTTTACCAGTACTAGTGGGGGGCCAGATTCAGCTCTGCGTGGAAGCATCATGCAGCCCATATATTTTTTCAAGCCCCTATGGGCGGGGGCCGCTGTGTACATGACGTCGTCACCTTATGTTTAAACGCTCGTTCCCGGTACACGGCGACGGTTAGCTAAGCAAAAAAAAAATATATATATAATTAAAAATGCAGCAGTGTTAAGCCAAACGGTTCAGAATTTTAGTTAAAAGAGATACGGCTATATAGAAATAACTTGACATTGTTTTACAAATTTGAATTCATAGTGGTCGGAATGACTGACGACTTTAAACGTTTGTTCTAATATTGTTACCTAAATAACAATGGTTGTTTTGGTGCCAATAGGCCTGTAGGAATTTTCCTTCTTTTTTTTTTTTCTTCGTGATAAGTGGAAACCAAGGAAAAGCGTTTCAACATGTATTTTGTCTAATGTTTGCTGTTCTCGTTCTCTCTCTCTCTCTCTCTCTCTCTCTCTCTCTCTCTCTCTCTCTCTCTCTCTCTCTCTCTCTCTCTCTCTCTCTCTCTCTCTCTCTCTCTCTCTCAGAAATTTGGATTAAATTTGTGGAGGTCTTAAGATTAAGTAGAGGGGTATGGAAATATTGTGTACTGTTCATTCCAGAGGTAGAAAGAACGGTGTACAGACCTTAACTGAACCAACCTGGCCCAAGGATTATAAAACTTTTTTCATGCTCAACTGATAGGGTATGAAATTTATCCGGCTCAAAAATAAAAAAAAATGTAATGTGAAACACATAGAAAACAGTGTAGTTCATACTTCCGTGAACGCATCGAGTCACATGATTTTCAGTGACATCAATTGACGTCATTCTAAACCATGGTTCTTTACGGGCGTTGGTGAGGTCAACGTTGTTCCTCTCCTTGTAGTAAAATGGCGTGTAAATGTTTTTCAGTTTAAAAAGTTTGCCCTATAAGCATTATCTTTCGCCCAGTGATGAGGGGCAAAGAATGTAATTATAAAACAATAAACTTATTTTTTCTGCTTTTCATGGAAGTATGAACGACAGCGAGTCGCTAACAAAGTTTACATGAACCCCTTCGGGGCTCACTTACTTTGCACACAACCCACTGCGTTTGTACTATCATGAACAGCAGAAAAATAAATTTCATTTCTTAAGTGTTTGTTTTCTTTGCCTCATACTGCTGCCTCACTCTAGGGTTTATTAGCTATCCCATTATGTCAGTCATTGCAAAACACCCACATTGAGCCGGAGGTAATTTTGTTTTCAAAACCGTCTTCTGTAGCATGTTTTGTTATCCATGCATAATAGGGGAGCAGCTTCTCTGTTTCCCCTTAAATGTACATTTTTAGCAGTCAGAATGACATGTCTTTATCAACTTTTAATGAAATGGACATTCAATTTGCCATCAAACTGCTGTCAAGTGTCAATGAAAGCAGGTCATGAAATGTACATGCAATGGTTTTTATTTCATGCGTAGCACTTTACATGTAAACGGATGCTTTAGACACAAACTTTAGCTGCTCACTGGAAAAATGATGACGATTTTCTTCAGGAGGTATGAATATTAAAATACTGACATTTTGTTGTGTTACATTGGTGTGAATGTGTTTTATCGCTTATTAATTTCTGTATATTTGTGCAGTTCACAACGCATTCTTTAAAGTTTTCGTACCTGCCCATCGGGGCTTAAAGAAATAGGTGGGCTGCGTGACGCTTCCAAGCAGAGCTGAAACCGACCGCACGCGAGTACTGCTAATCCGCTCAGAGAATCTATGCCTGCCCGGGCAAAGCGGTGCGAGTCAGACCGTTCATGCTTATAAACCCTATTGGCGACAGGGCCTGAGATGTCATTTCATCTCAATGTCGAGTAAAAGTCCCACAAAATGGATTCAACGTCTCCAAAATGACCTGTTGATGGGCACTTTAAACATCCAATCAAACAAATAAATTCCTGAAAGTGTTTGGGTGAGAAAAATAACTAATATTGCGGTCGTGGCTTCGGGCTCGTTTTCAGTGAATTAAAGTCTCATGCTCGACAAAACCCTACATGATACTTAACTAAACTGAAAACTTGCTTGAAAATTCCTTGTTTCGTCCTCAATCCCATCATACATTCTATTATTCAGTTCTTATCTAAGCAGGGAACGGCCCCGCCCATCGGGACATGAAGAAATGATGCTTCCACGCATCTAAGCCTGCCCAGGCAAAGCGGTGCGATTCGGCCCGTCCATGTTAATTAACCCTATTGGTTCATTGGGCGGCAGGGCTTGAGATGTCATTTCATCTTAAGGTCGGGTAAAAGTCCCACAAAATTGGAAGCAGCGTCTCCATAATGACCTTTGCAGTGTTGACGGGGACGTTAAACCTCAAATCAAACAAACAAATCTAAGCAGGAAAATTTATGAACTGTTAGTATTTAAAAATAGCGAGCATTACAAATTTAACGCTCGACTGAATTGAGCATGAAAAACGTTTTATAACCTTTTAATAGCCTGTTCGAGAAACACTAAGATTGGAATGCCGCTTTACTCAACAGCACCAAAATTAAATGCCCTATATATTGAAAAGGCGCCATTTCTCACTTACTTTCCAATACACTCTAGGCTAATACAAGTACTTTTTCAACAGATCTAAGCACTTCACAATCAAACCTTTCATAAAAGTCATCTATTTTAAGGCATTCAAGAGTTCTGCAACGGAAGGCAAGGTGTTTTTTTTTACCGGATAATACGGTCTTCGACCACATGTGATTAACAATCGGCTCGATATGAGTGAAATAAACTCGAAAGGACCGTAAAATGATCCCCCCCCCCCCACAAAAAAAAATCAAGGTTGATATGCTCTAGCTTATTCTGACCTTTTTGGTTTGCCGTGTTGTGGTGAGTTGTGGTGCCTATTCAGATATTAATACAAACTTGCTGAGCAGAAGAATTGAGCAGTGTTTTTTTTTTCTACCCGAGTCCCTACATCAATGGATTTGGCCGAATTCATAAATAGAAGCGTCCACTTCAGAAACTCGCGGATGAGAGAGCATGTGTGTGCTGCACTGTAGGGGTTCTGTCCCCTTAAATCCCTGTTGGAAAAGGACCCAATGGGCCCAACCTAAGTAGTGCTTATTGTCATTTACTGGCCATTAGCGACCCAGGATCAAAATTTCAAGACATAAAAAGGAATATGTTGCAATAGGGAACAAATTGTTTCCATGCTGCATCATTTTGAACATTTACGTATTTGTGGCATTTTTAACAAGCTGGCTGTTTTTTTTTCTGTCTACACAAGCATGAGTGAAACTGTTTTGAAAATAACACAAAACGTCCACGATTTCCCCCAAAAAAAATACATTTCACTTTTTATGAGTCCGGTAAAGAGATAACTACGGCTTATCCCTGCCTTCCTAAATTTAAACTGGAGACCCCCTGTGCAGGGAGAACCATCCCCTGTGCAGGTTAAAGAACCCTACCGTAATTACATGGTGACTGTGTACTCTTTCAGCCTTCAAAACTGGAGTATATGCAGTATACATCGTCTGTGTCCCCTCCTGGGGTTTAGTTGAAAATGGAAGAAAAATAGCGATAATGCTCATTTGTCACTACTTCGAACGGTATAAAAATTAAACAGCACCGGTCGTTCCGGTCGTTAGTTCATCGATAGAGTAGCCCGGAATCAGCAGAAAAACCAAGCTTCGCGACGATTGTTTTCTTGATCTTTTACAAAAAGCGATGTAAAAGTAGTAAAATCTAAATTTAGAGCTGCAAATACATCATTTCGGATTCAAATTGGTCAAGAGAGGTTCATTTTAATGAAAGACATCAGTTGAAAGCGAACAAGTTTCCTCCGTAACACTAGTTCGCTTGTGATTGATGAAAACCTGAAAATTTTTGTCACTCGTTTATGCCGAATTTTGCTTTGCTGAGTTAATCCATGCGAGAAAAACATGTTTCTTGCAAGTGACAGACATAGTTGGATTATTGTTGCAAAGTGGACATATTTAACTTGTATATTTCGTAATAAGCAGGTGAAAAACTGCATTTGCCAAAAAGATACACTGGGTAAAATGAAATAACCCCCCAAAAAATGGAGCCGAAGTTTCCCCCCTTGTCTCTAATATAGTACCAAAAAAAAAAAAAAAAAAAAAATTTTTTTCATTTTTTTTTTTTTTTCATTTTGTTTTCATGATTCAAGCCCCTATGGTACGAGTAAGTGAAAAAGTGGCGTGCGAACGAGTCTCACAAAATACGTTTTTCAACACATTACGTTAACTCATTATATAGAGAGAGTGGGGTCAAATCATATAGTAAAACTGGGGTTTACAGGTGTAAACATTATTTTTCGAATTTCTGCTCCAGAACATAGGTTGTGAGAACTCGTTAGAACCGCCTCATTGAGGCGGTTCTAACGAGCACGCACAACCTAGATTTGGAGTATGAATAAAAGTGATAATTCACAAATTTTCTTCAGAAAAGTAACCAGATTGGAATAATTAGAGACAGCATTATATTACATGGGTATGTTAACATGATGAAAATAAGTAACATAGAGTGTACCTTTGTAAATCCATTTTTTCTCTATATAAAGTCGGGTTTACAAGTGTATACGTTACACGGACTTGCTGATTCAATGACACACATTTTCTTCTATTCTGCTACAGCATACGTTAAAGTAAAGGAAGTCGTTAGAAGAAGCCCTTATTGCAGTGCACTTAAGGACTTAAGAACCACCCACAATGTGTGCTTTAAAAAATATAACACAAAGAAAATGCGATAAAGATTCGCATCATTTTGATTAACAAGTCCGTGCAATGAACACATCCGTAAACCCACTTTATATAGAGAAAACTGGGATTTACAGGGGTATAAATTATTTTATTTCTACTCTAGGCCATGGGTTGTGGTTCTAACGAGTATCCACAACTTATGTTTGGGTATAATGAGAAAAATAGTACAAATTTTCATGAGAATAGTCACCATTTTTGAGATATGAAAGAATGCACCATGTCGCACGGATGTGTTATCGAAATGGTACGCAGTGAGTTTCCACTATGCAGTTTCGGTCTAAATTCCGCATCTGTCACAAAACGAAATGAAAGTAGATCTATTTTTAGCCTCCCCTTCAACCGCCTACAAAAATAATTTTTAAAATATGTAAGACTTTAAATGTAGCTTCGTTAAGTTTGATCCCTTAATTTGTCCCCGCCCATCGGGAACTGGAGAGATTGATTGGGCAGCATAATTCTTCCACGCAGAGCTGAAACCAACCGCAAACGAGTACTGGCAAACCGTTTAGAAGGTCTAAGCCTGTCCAGTCCAAGTGGTGCGAAATCGTACTGGCCTCACTGGGCGACAGGGATTGAAATTTCATTTCATCTCAATGTCGGGTAAAAATCCCCAAAACATGAAGCAACGTCCATAAAATGACTTAAATAGTGTTGACGATGACGTTAAACCTCAAATCAAACAAACAAATTGATCACTCATTACTTTATCAGTGATGGATACTCACAGTTTACTATAGCCATAACGCCCGTAATGAAAGCATCACGAAAACACGCCTATAAAATTTTGACCCCCTCGAACCCCAGATTTATATAGTTAAACTGGGGTTTGCAGGGGTAACCTTATTTTTCTTATTTCTGCTCTAAAATGTACATTGTGGGTACTCGTTAGAACCGCTTGGGGCGGTTCTAACCAGTACCCACAATCTATATTTTGAGCAGAAATAAGAAAAATATCACTACTTTTCATCTTAAAGTTTTCATTTTTTTGGCGATAAATTACAATGTATTTGTATAGGCGTGTTTTCGTAATGGAGAGGCATGTAGATAAGACTGCAGTCGTTTTTTTCTTTATTTTTATTTTATTTTATTTATTTATTTATGTATTTATTTATTTTCAGTTTTTTAAGTGCTGAAGGTTTTTTCCGAGTTTTATTTGTGTTTCTTTTCTGCAGATGTTTAGACTTGTTTTTGTCGCACCTGCTTGTAGCAGGGTGCGACAAAAGCGTCCGCTTTTCCGTCCGTTCGTCCGTCTGTTAATATTTACGTCGAAGTTCGACATTAACTACAAAGTTTGCATTAAAATCAACTACAAAGATGATCAACCATCAAACCTTGGAAGAAACGTCTTCTTGACCTTCTGACTTGGTAGGCACCATGATCTGGTGACCTTGACCTATATTTTGTGCTCCAGTGATTTTGATTAGCTGTGTATCTACTAACATGCTGAAAAAATTGGTCGGTAGGTAGGAGAAACATTTTTTTATTTATTGCAACATTTGTTTGTTTAAAATCCGTCAATAAATGTAGGCGGTAGAGCGATCAAAGTTTTTCTCAAAATAGCCACAGTGACCTTGACCTTGAGGAGATGATCTTGAAAGTCAAACTTGCTCGATATATTATCATAAGCAGCATTTGTGTGAAGTTACAATAAAATCCGTCAATTAATGTAGGCGTTAGAGATTTGACGTTTTTTCTAAAAATAGCCACAGTGACCTTGACCTTGAGGAAATGACCTTGAACGTCGAAACAGCTCGAGATATTATCATAAGCAACATTTGTGTGAAGTTATATTGAACTCCATCAATAAATGTAGGCGCTAAAGTTTTTCTAAAAAATAGCCACAGGGACCTTGACCTTGAGGCCATAACCTTAAAAGTGGAACTCGCCGGAGAAATTATCATAAGTAACATTTGTGTGAAGTTTTATTAAAATCTGCCAATAAATGTAGGCGCTAGATCGATGACAAAGTTTTTTCTACAAATAGTCACAGTGACCTTGATCTTGAGGCCACAGCCTTGAAAGTCGATCTCGCTCTAGATATTGTCATAAGGAACATTCAAATGAAGTTATATTGAAAGCGGCGGAGAAATGTAGGCGCTAGAGCAATGACAAGGTTTTTCTAAGCGCTAAAGCGATAAGTAAGTTTTTCTAAAAAAAATAGCCACTGTGACCTTGACCTTAAGGCCACGACCTTGAAAGTCAAACTAGCTCGAGATATTGAGATACGGAACATTAGTGTGAAGCTTTTTGAAATTGGTGAAGAAATGTAGGCGCTAGAGCGATGGCAAAGTTTATTTCTAAAAATAGCCAGAGACATTGACCTTGAGACCATGACCTTAAAAGTCGATCTTGTTCGAGATATTGTCATAAGGAACATTTGTGTGAAGTTATATCGAAATCGGTGGAGAAATGAAGGCGCTAGAGCAATGAAAATATTTTTCAAAAATTAGCCACATGACCTTGTGACCTTGACCTTGAAAGTCGAACGAGATATCGTCATAAGAAACATTTATGTGAAGTTATACTGAAATTTGTGGAGAAATGTAGGCGCTAGAGCGATGACAAAGTTTTTCTAAAAATAACCACAGTGACCTTGACCTTGAGGCCACGACCTTGAAGTCGTACTCGCTCGAGATATTGTCATAAGGAACATTTGTATGACGTTATATTGAGATCGGTAGAGAAATGTAGGCGCTAGAGCAATGGCAAAGCTTTTCTAAAAATAGCCACAGTGACCTTGACCTTGAGGCCTCGACCTTGAAATTCGAACGCGCTCGAGACATTGTTATAAGGAATATTTGTATGAAGTTTTATTGAAATCGGTGAAGAAATGTAGGCACAAGAGCGGGACAAATCTTTTCTAAAAATAGCCATAGTGACCTTGACAAAGCAATGACAAAGTTTTCTAAAAATGGCCACAGTGACCTCGTCCTTGACGTCACGAAATTGAAAGTCGAACTCGCTCGAGATATTGGCATAAGGAAAATTTGTGTGAAGTAATATTGGAATCAGTGAAGAAATGTAGGCACTAGAGCAGTCGCAAAGTTTTTCTAAAGATAGCCACAGTGACCTCGACCTTGAGGTCACGACATTGAAAGTCGAACTCGCTCGATATATTGCCATAAGGAACATTTGTGTGAAGTTATATTAAAATCGGTCAAGAAATATAGGGGCTAGAGCGATGACAAAAGTACGTACACACGTACATATACGTACATACGTACGTATGTAATACGAACACGTACATATGTACGTATGGGACAAATGCTATATCTCCCCTCAAAACTATGTTGTGCGAGGGGATAAAAAAACAGAGTCGGGTCTGTATTTTTATTTGTTTTTGTACATTATTTTTGATAATAAAATTGTCATTTTGAGACTTGCACTCTATATCATAATTTATTTTAGATACTCAAAAACGTCAGCTCTGTATATTGGAAGGTTCTTAATGCCAAAAACTATGAAAATGAACATAGACGCGAAATAACTTCTGTGGGAAAACGCAAAGACGACATTGGATAAGGTCGGAAATTGAAATTGGTAGGGTCGGTATCTTATTTTTTATTTTGTTCTTTGTAGAGTCGGGGGTGGGGGGGGGGGGGTCTGAAGCAGGGTAGGTCGGGTAAGCGGAAACAACTATTTTTAGGCCTTATTATGTCAAGGTTCGACATTTACGTCAAAGTTGGTAATGTAATCAACTACAAGACTAAACGACTATCAAATCTTGCATGAAACAGCTCCTTGAGCGCCTGACTAGGCTGTGACCTTGACCTATATTTTAAGCTACGGTGACTTTGACACAAATTACGTCGATGTCCTAGATCTCCTCAAATAAAAGGCACACAACCATCAAATTTTGCAAAGTGCTTCTCCTAGATGTACTGACTCTGCAGGTACCTTGAGCCGGTGACAGTGACTATATTTTTCGCTCCAGTGTTTTTGACACAGTTTACGTCTATGTTTCAGATCTCCTTAAACGAAAGGCTTACATCCATCAAATCTTGTACAGGGCTCATCTAGATGTATCGACTCTGCTGGTACTTTGATCCGGTGACCTTGACGTATATTGTACGCTCCGGTGACTTTGACATAATTTACGTCGATTTTCAGATCTCTTCAAATAAAAGGCTTCCAACTATCAACTCTTGCATAGGGCTTCTCCTCGATGTACTGACTCTGCAAATGCCTTGACCTGGTGACATTGACCCATATTTTGCGCTCCAATGACTTTGACACAATTTACGTCGATGTTCCAGATCTTCTCAAATAAAAAGCCTTCAACCACCAAATCGTGCATAATGCTTCTCCTAGCTGTACTGACTCTGCAGATACATTGACCTGGTGACCTTGACAATATTATGCACTCTAGTTACTTTGACACATTTTACGTCAACATCCGATATGTCATACAATAAATGGCAGGCCTACAACCACTTAACCTTGCATGGTGCTTCTCCTCTGTGTACTGATGTAGCAGGTACCTTGACCTGGTGACCATGACGTATATTTTTAGTTCAGTGACTTTGACACATTTTACATCAACTATCAACTGCTGAGAAAGAAATTAACTTATTTAATAACTACATTATGATTGTTGCTTCTGTGACTTTTGCCACCCCCTCCCCCAGCCCGGTTTTATTTCTTCGTCAACACTATTTGGGTCATTTTTGATACGTTGCGTCCAATTTTGTGGGTCTTTAACCTGATATTGAGATTAAATGACACGCCAAAAGAAACTAAAAGGGTTTATATGCATGGATTGTCCGACTTGCACCGGTATAGACCCTCTAAGCGGTTTACCAGTACTCATGTGCGGCCGGTTTCAGCTCTGCGTTGAAGCATAATGCAACCCAACCTATTGCTCCAAGCCCAGATGAGCGGGGCCCAGGTTTCAACTTGCAGTTTTGTTCGGTCGGATGTTTATAGTTACTAAATAATAACTAATACTTCAGAGGCTGTTTGCCAGATATATTCCGCTATTGAGACAGCTAAAATTAAGACTAATTCTGCTTTTTAATGGTTAAAAAAAAAGGCTACATTTATTTCTTTGTGCATTCTGAATATAGTGTTCTCTGGTGAGAAACCACCTTAAAGATGGCAAATTCGGCCTATCTGTCTCAGAAGTAAAAGCTTTTGATTGCTGAAAATGCCTATTTTGACCTTGTATTCATCGTAGCCCCTTCAGTTTTCATCTGATCTTTTTGAAACGTACATGTAAGTAAGTAAGTAAGTAAGTAAGTAAGTAAGTAAGTAAATAAGCAAGTAATAAGTAAGTAAGTAAGTAAGTAAGTAAGTAAGTAAGTAAGTAAGTAAGTGAGTAAGTAATAAGTAAGTAAGTAAGGGATAAAAGCTCAGGGAAGGTTAAAATTGGTAAGGTCGGCCTATAGTTCGGAGAGTTATGTGCTCCTTGATTACAGAAAATCCTTAGTTTTGACCTTGTCATCACAGAAGCCACTTCAACTGATGTACAACTACATTGACAACCCCGAGCATATGAAGATAATTTATATCGATAATGTTAAGAAAGATGTCTTTCTCTTCCTCACAGTTTCTTTTTGTTTTCTTAACATTGCTAATGGTTTTCATTCTTGTCCACAGGTGAGCGATACAGAGTCGTCTTGGCCCTCTTGTTTAAAGATGGTCAAAGCCCTAGTTTCTGTACCGGTTTATCATATGACGTCGCGCGTGAGAATGTAATAACGCCATGCAATAAATTCGATAATTCACTAGTGGATTAAATATGCAAATTAGTTAGATACACTCCGTAACGTTACATGTACGACGTTCTTGACAACATCGCGTTTACTAATGGTGGAAAATTGACATTTTCGTAAAACAATCGTGAATGAAATGCGTTTTAAATGTCATATGATAAATAGAATCTTGCATTCGTGTTCATGTATTATTGAATTTATCAAACTCGTTGAGAAAAAGGGATATAATGCTCGGCATAACTTCGCATTTTATCCTTTTCCTCAACTCGTTAGATAAATTCAATAATACATGAATACTCATGTAAGATCCTCTATTTCTAAAATTTCAAGATTTGCTAGACTGTTAGCTGAGCCGGGAAGACAGGTTCGCTTGTAATCGGACAATATTCAATATTGATAGGACTGTCCTTTGAGATATGATAATGTTATTAATCAAGCAATTTCGTATTGGCCCAGTTATAGGTCCGAAGTCTGCTGTATTGGCCGGAGGCCGAAGGCCGAGGCCAATACAGCTGACCGGGGGCCTGTAACTAGGCCAATACGAAATTACTTGATTAATGACAGTTTTATTAATTAACGTCATTAAAAACATGTGTTTAACAGTGTTAATACGGATGACCTCCGAACAATACAGGATAGTCAATTGATAAATTACTGTTATTAATCAAGTAATTTCGTATTGGCCCAGTTACAGGCCAGAGGTTTGCTGTATTGGATCGAGGCCGCAACCAGGCCAATACGAAATTACTTGATTAATGACAATTTTATTAATTGACACCATTAAAAGACATGATTATTGATTTTTTGACATCAGTGTTAATGCGGATGACCGCAGAGCAATACATGATAGTCAATTAATAATTCTTTATTTATCCACACACGAGAAGCATGCGTGATGTAGTGGTTACGCTACTTACTTCAAAAACCATGGATTCTGGGTTTGCTTCCGGACTTCCCCAGACTTTCGGTGATACAGAGGTCTTGTCTCCATATGACATGAGTTGTTGGTGGGACGAAAAACTCAAAAACATATTATCCACGTATTAGACCGGTTGAGAAAAGAACTGTCCTGCGGTGTCGAGACCAGGTTCATTTTTTCATGCTTAACTCACTTTACCATGAAATTTATCCTGTTCATAAATTTTGAAATGCCAGCATTAAAATTTATGGGCAAAATAAATGACATTCTGTGCTGATATGAGCCGAAAAATTGCAGGATTTATTTGTTTCATGGTATGTTTTTTTCTTAACTTAATTTAACCAACTGTTTTTATGGCTACTGCCAGAACCAGTGCTTCAGCTGAAGTGCACGACCCGCCGGATGCTTTTAGTTTTATGAGTGTTACCATAAATGGGTATGGCGGCCATTTTGGTCATGAGACCTGGACCTAAAACGGTTCCCCCAATAAATGCGCCATATCGTTAGGAGCAAAAATATATCATATACTTTAGTACTGTATTCTGAATCGTTTGCAGGATAAAACACATTCTCACTTTTCCAATACAAAAGCATATGTGTCAAAGTTTGACCTAGGCACAAAGAAGGTCAAGGTCAACCCAGGGTCACCATTTTAGCAATTTATGATGGGCCTACGTCCCAGATGCTATTTATCAAGTTTCGTCGAAATCTGCCCAGCGGTTCCGGAGAAGACTATTTTAGAAGGGTTTTTACCATATATGGCTTGGCGGCCATTTTTGTCATGTGACCTGGACCCCATGAGCAATTTTGGTTTCTCCCATCCCATAGAGGCTCCATATGAAATTTGACTTCAATCGGCCCAACGGTTTCCGAGGAGAAGCAGTTCGAAAATTTTCACATTTTTCGCCTCCGCGAGGCTATACTAAATGGAATGTAATATTTCTCAAATTCATTGGTAAGATCTCATTGATATCTATCAGTATGCCAAAATTGTTTAAATATTCCAAGCGGTAAAGTAACTATCACCAATTTTCACGTTACGGACTGACAGACAGACCATATATGGCTTGGCGGCCATTTTGGTCATGTGACCTGGACCCCATGAGCAAATTTTGGTTCCCCCCATCCCATAGAGGCTTCATATGAAATTTGATTTCAATCGGCCCAACGGTTTCCGAGGAGAAGCAGTTCGAAAATTTTCACATATTTTGTCTCGGCGAGGCTATACTTAATGGAATGTAATATTTCGCAAGTTCATTGGTTAGATCTCATTGATATCTATCAGTATGCCAAAAATTGTTTAAATATTCCAAGTGGTTAAGTCACTATCACCAATTTTCACAAACGGGTTACGGACGGACAGACAGACAGACCATATATGGTTTGGCGGCCATTTTGGTCATGTGACCTGGACCCCATGAGCAAATTTTGGTTTCCCCCATCCCATAGAGGCTCCATATGAAATTTGACTTCAATCGGCCCAACGGTTTCCGAGGAGAAACAGTTCGAAAATTTTCACATTTTTTGCCTCGGCGAGGCTATACTAAATGGTATGTAATATTTCGCAAGTTCATTGGTAAGATCTCATTGATATCTATCAGTATGCCAAAAATTGTCTAAATATTCCAAGCGGTTAAGTCACTATCACCAATTTTCACAAACGGGTTACGGACGGACAGACTGACATACTGACAGAATGACCGAATGACAGAATGACACGGTGATTTTAGGGCACTCTTAGAAATCAACCGACTTCAAACGGTTGCTTTTTCTGCGGGTCGTGCAATCTATCTGAACTAATGACTCTACACACAACAGGTGACATTACTAGTTTTACCTGGTCAACTACTTTTATTCAATAAATCTGTCAGTTCAGTTCAAAACGTTTGGTCTTAAAAAACTTATAATTCCTCATAGAAACTTGTAATTTGATTATAATATGGTGCAGATTTTTATTTTCACCTCGGTTTTATACTAATTAATTGACTTTTTAAATTGAGAAATTTTAGTAAAGGCTTATTTGGGATCATTGATTCCATTGTGGAATTTTTGAAATATTTGAGGATCACTGATGAGGCCTAAATGGCCGAAACTAGCTGGTCTGGTTCAGAAAACACTCCATATCTTCAAGTTCTGTGGCGTATTCCTATATTCATTGGGCGGCAGGGCTTGAGATGTCATTTCATCTCAAGGTCGGGTAAAAAGTCCACACAAATGGAAGCAACGTTTCCAAAATGACCTTTACAGTGTTGACGGGGACGTTAAACATCAACTAAAAAAAAACAAACAAATAAATTCCTTGCTTCAAAGGACCCTTTCTAGAACATATTCTTATAATCTCTGATTCTATCTTGTTATTCTGAGTCGGTCATATTTGGCCATTACCTCAGTTGGGTTACAACTGTCATTTCTATATTACTTAAAGATTGCGTCAGGTAGCATCATATTATCAGTTTCTCCGCGATATTGTATGGCCACAACCCTGATTTTGACATAGTATCAGTCGGAAGGGCAATTCCTCTAAGAGAAAACAAGCATGTTTAAATACACGTAGTTTAATACTCAGCTGAGTGGAGCATGAAAAATGTTTTATAACCTCGGAACCAGGCAAGAAACAGACCGATCTGGTCAACTGTGTTCATGAAAGGTTTTGTGCTGGCCATGAAAGGTTTTATGCTAGCCATGAAATGTTTATACCAGCCAAGCAGCAAACACAAAGATGGTAATCAGACTACACAGCTCGAGGGCTGCCCGCAAAACTGCGGTAACTCAATTTTTTAAAAAACTTTACAGGAGAAGTAAAGAACTGTTCTTTTCATAAATAGTCATTGTGCTGGGTTGTGTTTTAGAATATAAACTAATAGTCACCAAGGAAATTACATGACAAAAAGTAATTTTACTTAGCTCAGTTAATTATTTAGATATTTGTAACCTCTTGAGTTACAACCTTTTTTGCCCCGTTTTGCATTATTTTCACAACAGAAGTTTACCGCAAAACAGCGGTAACTCAACTTACAGCTGTTTTACGGTAACATTTTTGTAAATTTGCAAGTTTTTTTTTTGGCAGGTGGTATCTTTTGTCATATATTAAAGCATATTTTTTCAACCTGCTCAGTTAGAAAAGTTCATGATGCATATTTATGAAACAATATATGCATAGCATGCCAAAATCAGGGTCATTGGCAAACAGTGAAGACCCAGACTAGATGCAACAGAATGATTAGTGTCTTGAAGTACAAAAATATGAAAAACAAACATGTACAATGAATTAAATCAGCAAGACAACCTTTTTATTGTAACTCAATGCGTCTAAAGCTACTGATAAAGATGAGTTGCTAATGGTCAGGTAGAGATGACTTCATTACCGTCATCACGAAAACACGCCTACATAATTCTGACTCCTTGAACCCCACTTTTATATAGTAAAACTGGGATTTACATGAGTAAAGATTATTTTTCTTATTTCTGCTCTAAAATATAGATTGAGGGTAATACCGTTAGATGAGGCGGTTCTACTGTGTACCCACAATCTATATTTTGAGCAGAAATAAGATAAATATCACATTTTTCGTCTTAAAATTCTCGTGTTTTTTTTTTCGGTGGTAAAATTTACATTGTAGATCTTTTTATATCGGCATGTTTTTATAATGGTTTATGTTGGCTCAATGGACTCTGTCAATCTCAGAACCTCAAACTTTAATACCTTCTAGCAAAAAAGACAAGAGCTGTTACAGGACAGCATAGCTCATCTGTTCGCGCCATGTCTACCTGCACATATGTTTACACATTAATACGTGAAAGTTTTTAAAACAATTCTTAAATGGAGTTTTTATATACTTTTATGATCATATTCCAAACATTGAAGGGTTCTCGTCAGTGACTGCTAACATATGAACTTTAAAGGTTGCTTAGAGTGAGTGTGCCTTTAATTTTTAAACCCTAAGCCCTGCCCCCAGACATGTCCCTGGGGGCTGAAGGGGAATAGAAGTTTAACCTTTTACAGTGAAACTTTGATAACTCGAACACGGATGGTTCATTTACTATGGCTAATTCAAACTTGTTCTGGAGTCCTAGAGAATTCTTTCCATAGTTCCAGATAGCCATATATTTAGGAAAATAAATGCTGGTGTTTTTTTTATTATATCTTGAAAGGTGTGTTTTGTGTACTCATTAGAGACGACTGTAATAAAACTACACAACATTCCCTTCAATAACATAATTGTGTAAATATATCCTAAAATCATCCAAAATATTTATCATGAACTGGCATTTTGAGTGAACTTCAGAACTTTGAAATATTTCATTTTCGAAAAGATTTTCGTAGACCCAAAGGCATTCGATTTATTGAAGTTTGTAAATTATTAAACGCCACGTATGACACGGTTAATGTAGCCAGTGCTAGCTTTAAAAAAGGACCCCTAAGGCCCACCCTAATAATATGATTATATTCCAAATATGAAATGTTTCTGGCCAGTGATAAATGAAATATAAAATGTTATGTAAAATTTTAAAGTGAGCATGACCCATTTGATCAACACCTCTTCTGAACATTTGGTTGTTCACAGAATTAAACTAAGCTTGCCTTTGTTTTTGTTTTTTTTGGCTGGTGACATTACATTGAAACGACAGGGTGTATGGACTGATGAAGCGTTAGACAGACTAAAAACGTTTGTAAATAAGTGTTTATACAGTTGAAATATATTCATCTACAAGGCATACCCTAGAAGCAATTCTGTATACTTATTTTCACAGGAATAGGTCACAGTTACTGTTTATGGTACAGTGGAATAACACTGCTTGATCTGTATAAACTTGTCTGGTCAAAGACCCATGTATATTGATATGAGACCCCTGAAACTGTAATTTAATACTGTGTTTTGTCCAACTCAGAGGAGATTACAGAACTGGATGCAGGCCACAGTTCCTCTGTCAGTTTTCAAAGTAATTGAGGAAGCGGTATCTGATATTTAACAAACATTCATATCATTACAGTTATAACCTGCTCAGGCATTGTCTTTAAAAAAATAAAACATGAAGTCTTTCAGCAATACTTTGCTCTCATTGATTATGGACACGGGTAGTACTGAATAGCCAAGAAGCCAATTAGGCCTCGCCAGTAACCCTGCTTTAAATTTTCCAAAACCTAGAATAGACCTGATGATCCCTAAGGAAATAAATGTAAATTGCACTATGATGAAGTACAGAGAGATTTTCTACAGCAATCACATGCCACAAACTGCGTGAGGGGGTTGCAACCATTTAGACAGAAACCAGTCTGCTCAGCCAAATAGACTAGAAAATCTTAAAATTTTATTATAGACACTAGAGGTACTCCCAAGTGAAATAGTAACCATGGTTGACCATTGTCATCATGAGTTTTGATGGTCTACCTTTTTCTTGTTGCCAAATTTAACAAGAAAAGAGTGGCTGTCTGTATTACATTTTTTTCATGTTCACCATGGATTACCATGGTTGTCGGCCCCGCCCCTTGGGGTTTGAAGAAATAAATGGGCTGCATGAAGCTTCCACGCAGAGCTGAAACTGACCGCACACGAATCCTAGTAAACCGCTTAGAGGATCTAAGCCTGCCCAGGCAAAGGGGTGCGAGTTAGAACGTCCATGTTTATAAAATATATTGGTTTCATTGGGCGACACATCTTGAGATGCCATTTCATCTTGAGCATTGTCAGGTAAAAGTCCCACAAAATTGGAAGTGATCTCCAAAATGACGCATACAGTGTTGATGGAGCCGTTTAACCTCAATTCAAACAAACAAAACCATGGTTGTCAGTGGTTTAAAGAGGGTAAATAATACCACTAAGGTTGTCTATGGATAATTATGGTCAATTGTCATAAATGTCCAACTAACCATGGACTACCATGGTTGTCAATGGCAGACCATGGCTGCTTGTCAGTAGACATCAGGGACAAAATTACTACGGTCATTGACCATGGTTGATCATGGTCGACTGTCATTAAATTTCCAAGTCATTGTGAACCATTGTCAAAATTAGCTCTAGTTAAATAACAGTGTATAAAATACATGTACATCACTAATTCGCAACATCAAAATTTAACATTTGATATTTTTGCAGCTTTGGCTTAAGGGCCCTACCTGTCTGTAAAAAGTCGCCCTCCCCTTGAAATGTCCATGGATAAGTGGACATTGTCAGTAAACCGGTCATTTACCATGGACCCAGTGGACAGTCTGAATATTATCAATGGATTCAATGGATGCTCTAGGGAGGTCAAAGCCAACTGGAAAAGGTCCATGGACACTTCCAGTCTGATTTAGTTCAAGTTTGAAGTTTAAATAGCCTCCCGTAAAATTTAAATCCTCTTTTGATATTTATATTTATTTATCTTTTGCAATTTATTATCATTTAACTTCATAAGTAAAAATTCTAATTATTTAAATCAATTAGTTATTTAAATTTTATATAGACAAGAAGCATGCAGCTAGCTTGCCACCTATATAGAACTTTTGTATCCACATTTTGTCTTGTCATTAAGAGATGATTTTCGAGAATGTTGTCAACAGAATTTCAACACTGTTTAGTACATGTATCTGTTGGTCTGCAGGCTTAAAGAGGATTGAATGCCGCCGTTTTTTTATTGTAAATAGGCTAATTAATAAATTTATGAAAAAAAAAAAACAACAAAAAACAAAAACAAAATGTCACCGGTTTTTATTGTAAATAGGCTAATAAATAAATCTATGAAAACAAAAATAAATGTCATAAAATATGAGTGACATGCAGCTAGAACTGGACGAATTACTTCAACATGACAGGGTTCCTTTGCATTAAGTGAATATAAAAAATTCTGCCCATGGTTTTTGATGGTCTTGTTGAAACCATGGTCAAATATGGACCATTGTTCATAGTCAACTGACTATCATTTTCACCTGAGACCATGGTATATGGCCGTGGTCATCAAATTATGCGGTCGTGGTCCCATTTTACAAAACTTGGCCAACCATGGTCACAGGGCCATAGAATACCAACGAGAACATGCTGCTTCATCGTAAATGACCATCATCTCCACCTGGGTCAGTGTACTATCCAACTGCACCCATGCAAGGGTTGATTGGCATCTTTTGGGTTCACCAGTGGCAGAAATTGCCTCTTATAAGCCTGCAAGGTAAGCTGATAGGCTTGACAGCGGCCCACAGCTTGGCCAATATAACTTTCTACCAAAAGATCTGTGTAACTGAGCTTATCATCAAAGTTGGTATTATGTCCTAAATAATAGAGAGAGGAGGGGTTTAGTCCTGTCTTTCCACCAGATAGTGTAATACCTTTCCATCTCCAAGAAGGCTTAAAAAGGTTTCAAATGCTTTGTAAGATTCCTCTCACCTAAAACAATTATTGTTTGAGAACAGGCAGCAACAATTTGTCAAAATTACATGTTTCTATACATAGACATTTTTTATGAGGAAGCTACCTCAAGGTGAAAAACTGGTCCATGATTTCTTAAAAACAAAAGCTCCGATGAGGGGATATCTTTACAAAGTCAGTGAACCATGTAATGCATGTCAAGGTCAAATGTGGATGTTTGCACCAAAGTTGCCATTCCAAGATGCAAGTTTGTACCAAGTGTAATCAATGATTCTCTTATAGTTCTTGGAACCTGGACACTGGGTTAAAAGCTAGGCTTGACACAATAGTTCTCTCAGTCAGTGAACCATGACATGATATCAAGGTCATATATGAAGCTTGCATTTTAGTTGCCATCGCGAGAAGCAACTTTGCACTTAGTTTGAACCATGAAGCTCTTAAAGTTCTTGAGAAATGGACTTGAACATTTGGGTGAAAGTTAGGGTGGCTGCAATAGTTGACAAAGTCAGTGAACCATAAAAAGTAGCCCAAGTGCATAAAATGGATGCCTGCACTAAAGCTGCCACCATTAGATCCTAGTTTGTACCAAGTATCGTTTATGAAGATCTAATTACTTGAACACATGTGTGAAATCTGGGTTGATGCAATAGTTTACAGTCAGTGAGCCATGAAATGTAGATCAAGGTCAAATGTGAATGCTTGCATTAAAGTTGCTATCCCTAGATGCAAGTTGCTACAAAGATCATGAATAAAGCACTTATAAGTCTTGAGAAATGCACTTGGTATTTGCAAATAAATTACAAAGCCATACACAGATACATACACGCAAAATGACATAGGATCTAATGGTAAGCATAGTGCTTATATGGGCCCCGTCAAGCGATTTTGGTACTTATCGCCTATGCGAGCAGCGAAGGTTCAGGCGAGCCTGCGCATCCGCGCATTCTCGCCAGAACCTTCGCTGCTCGCTCATATAAGCAGTGAATCAAGAGGAACCCTCAGACAGAAAGCCATATCCCAGGCCCCTCTGAATGGCTGGTCATGCGCAGTTAAAAATTTGTCATGACAGAATGCTCGAAGTGGCGGGGCTCATATGGAAGTCATATCCTAGGTTCAAGTATTGTATACAGTGTAGTCGAATAATGGTTAAAAGTAGTGGCATCAGTATAAAACCAACTCGTGCTGTGAGAAATGCACTTGTACATTAGGGTGAAAGTTAGGTGGTTGCAAATGCTGATGACTTGAGGAATGGATGAACAAACAGGCAAATGCACGGGAAAGTGGACTCCTACATGTATATAGAGCCATGCTTAAAGCAGGTGCGACAAAAATCGGAAAATATCACAGTAGGCAGCAGGATATTCTCTATCTTTTGTTATCTGTGACACTAAAAGTTAAGGAATATGAAAAGTGGAACCAAATTATGACAGCACCAGATCATTACACAAGATGGATACAGCATGTGTATATATCTGTAATGTACATGTATGTCATACGATGTGCGGGTTAGGATAAATATTTCGTGTCATTCTTAATACCTTATAACCTCATTATTAAAAGTAGCTGAATGTGGTAATAATATAAAGTAAAATAAAAATTTCCTCTTGGAGCTTGAATTCACAACTGGCAATGCAGGAACCTTATACAAGAAGATCATCACAAAGATTCAAGTTAATCTTTTTGATAGAAGAACACTATGTCATACCTCCTGCAAAGTGATTCTAATAGGTTTTTGAAGAAATGGATGGAGGGCTTTAATGTATGGCTAGCATTGACCTTGACTGAATTATCTGGAGGCATGAGTTACAACCATATTGCAGACAAAACTGCATAGACATTTGATACATTTTTCCTGCAAAAGTGTTGTAACTCCAGTTACAACCCTTTTGCAGTGACACTATTATGCATCTGAGATACAACATTTTTTAATTTTCAAAAGTCTGAAAAAATAATTTTAGTATCTCTCTGTTACTTTTACAGGTTGTTGGCCTATAATATCAGAACAGAATTCTGCAAAAATGTCATTTTTTGAAAAAAAGTGTAGTTACAGTTTTGCAGGCAGCCCTCGAGCTGAGCAGTCTGGTCTGCACATTTGTTTTTCGAAAATGCAAAACAAGATTTCATCTTGACGTACAATGTAGCTCCTATGATAAATAAAACACGGGACAGTCACCAATTTTTCACGGATGTGATGTTTATTACGAAAACATGCCTATACAAATACATTATAAACTTTACCGCCCAAAAAAGAAAATTTGAAGATAAGACATTGTGATACTTTTCTTATTTCTGCTCAAAATGTAGAAAATGGTACTCGTTAGAACCACCACATCAAGGCGGTTCTAACGAGTACCCACTATCTATATTTTAGAGCAGAAATAAAAAGAATTCTTATATCTGCTCAAAATATAGATTGTTGGTACTCGTTAGAATCGCCTCATCAAGACGGTTCTAACAGCTACATACAATCTATATTTTAGAGCAGAAATAAGAAAAATATGTTTTACCCCAGTAAACCCCAGTTTTACTTTATAAAAGTGGGGTTAAATGGGGTCAAGATTAAATAGGCATGATTTCGTTATAGCAATTTCATCTACTAAAGTTAAACAAAAAACCAGCTGAAACTGTAGACCATGATTCGGATAATGTTGGTCTACACCGTTTAACCCTTTTTGTACCAAATGGAATCTTCCTCCTTATATCTAGCAGGAGTCCATTTCAAAATTTAGGGGTGACAGGTTGTGTTTTTCTTCAAAATTTATTTGAAAAATGGCCGAACTTTCTGCAAACAGTGTAGGCCCTGCGTCTGATCTATGCCTACACTGTTTGCCAAGGTACCCCTTTAGGGTTTTCTGGTACGGAATGGGTTAAGGGTCGCTAGGCAAAAATGCCTTTGTAAAACTGGTTTCCAATTAATCGCTATTGTTTTGTATAGTTTTGTCTATCCATCCGAGAATTTCTTCATTCAGTTTCGTGTAGAATCCATATTTGCCTTTCTCTCCACAGCCATCGCCAAATGACACAATACCTGAAAATAGCATTTTAAAGGCATTTGTTCTTGATTATTGAGGTCGTTCATTTTATTACATAATATTATGTATCCCTCAGTGCTGACAGATGAGGAGGCCCCTCTTTTCAACAGGCAAGGGGCCTCCTTGGGGAAAATCAATAGTTTACTAATTATTGACTATAGAGTGTACATTATTGATTTCCCCTCAAGGACCACAGTCAGGGGGTTCAGAAAGAGCTACTTATCAACCTATTACGGACCGCCTTTGATCTGCTACAGGCAGTATATCAGAAGGGGCAATAAAACAATTATGAAGACACAGTGTTGCCGACTGTTACAAGAATAAACGTCTTTAAAGAATATTATTCTCGTAACTACATTGAAGGGATTAACCAAAACACTGTTATCACTGTTATATCGTTTATCTTGTTTAGGCTGGAAAAATGAATGGGAATTTAGACTGTTTCGTTAAACCTTCACTTCCTGAATTTGGAGCGAACAACTTTCAGCGGCCCCATTTCTCTGTCCCCAATGTTTGCCAAACACAACACATGAGTCCAGTATAGGAGGGGCCAAAGAAAACCACCAGTTAGACCAAGAAGAGTCAAGCCAAAGACAAACCATCAGGAACCAGCCACTTATAGAACTAGACTATGAAGTGAGCATAATGCTCAATAATATCCCCGGCCGGAGCGATTAATAAATTGCAATGCCAAGTTCATGCATAAATACATCTTTAAGGAAGATGTCATACGTATCAAATTGAATACTAAATAAGAACAAATAACTTAGGTGTAACTAAGCTTTTTCATTCACCTTGTTTGTCTACCTGCATCGCAGAAGTAAGGAAAGAAAATTGGAAAAAAAAATAGGATCAATAAAGCCAAGACTACAATGTCTTTCCCACAATGAGAAATTTTGTTATTAGCCTTTACAGAGCGAAAAATAAAGAAAGAATAAAAAGAACACACATGTAAAGAACCATTATCATCTCTTACATATTACAAAGAGCCAAGTTTGTGTTCACGGAGATGATGCACTGATGAGTAAAGAAGCCTTCGTGAGGACTGAACAAATCAATTGTCTAAATCGCGACAGGAGTAAGGCGGGCATTGTGGCCACGTAAACAGGGATTGTGGCTGCGTAAAATCGATTTAAGCCCCCCCCCCACCACTCCCCCAAGTGGAATTCGTTCCACTGACAGTTCCAAGGCGGTTCTTCTGTCACGGTTTATTTTTGTTATGGTTTGTCTTCGAGAGCATGTATCGCTTATATTATTTTGTTTTGGATTGCCAATTGGCCATTTTGTGGGAAAGTAAGTGTCCTTTTTACTTTCCACTATTTATGTTTCCATTAGCATCTAGGTGTTTCATGTTTGTGTTTCTTTCCCTTTGGTGTCTCTGATGGGAGCTGTGGTTAATTGTATCGATTCATGATCATCGCCCTCACTTCTATTCTGTATTGTATGATTTAAAAAGAATCTTTCACAGAAAATTGACAATACTATTTATCTGGTCACCTGAAAGAATGGCAGAAGGGAAGAGAAGAATATAAGAATCTTATATGGGTTTTTGTTTGTTTGTTTGATTTGAGGTTTAACGCCCCCGTCAACACTGTAAAGGTCATTTTGGAGACGTTGCTTCCAATTTTGTGGGACTTTTACCCGACATTGAGATGAAATGACATCTCAAGCCCTGTCGCCCAATGAAACCAATACGGATTATTAGCATGGACGGTCCGCCTCGCACCGTGGTTCATGGACAGGCTTAGATCCTCTAAGCGGTTTACCAGTACTAGTGTTCGGGCCGGATTCAGCTCTGCGCGGATGCATCATGCAGCCCATATATTTCTTCAAGCCCATATGGGCGGGGGCGGATCTTATATGGGTGTGAGGGGTGGATGGAAAAATCCGTCCCGTGGGACACTTTCCGGCATCACGAGGCTTGCCGAGTGATGCCGGACAGTGATCCCGAGTGACGGATTTTTCTATCCACCCCTCACACCCATGTAGGATTCTTTTTCTTGCATACCTTAATTTTTAGCGCCGATTTTTAATGCTACAGTCACTTTGAGTACCGACGTCCGCCATATTGTGATAACACTACACGAATGTTTATTGACGTCACGTTACGTGCTGTGACGTCAACCTTAACGACGGCGCATACGAGGTCGTATTCAACCAATGCATTTATCAAACACGCGATTTTATTTGATTTTGGGTCGGGACACCAGGGTCAGAACAAAAATTTCTATCCCAGGGTAATATCATGGAATTCCTTGTGTGGTGTGCAAGAAACGCTTTTACAATTATAACAAGCTTTCTAATCAACCCTTAAGTGCATGCAAAATATAAGTAATAAACTTTTAATCATACTCAAGTATTTTTCACTTGGTCAGCCTTATCTGCATCTCCTTAGCAAGGGAAGAAAAAACTGACAAACAAAGAAAAAAATGCAATAAAGGTGAATACCTTTCCGACAATATAACAAGTCAACCCCGACATGTGTGCTAATTTTCACTACTCTTACTGCAATAGTTCCTCTGCAATCTTTGATAGAAAACAGTCTCTATGAAGAGAGAAAGAACAAATGGATATGCAAATAACAAACAAGCCTCTGTTACTGTCTCATGCTTGTATACTATGTCAAGTTTAAAGCTTCTGGCCTGTGTGGATCTCAAAAACATCCGTGTCAGAAAATTGAAAATGCTTCTTATCTGGGCCTCTGAAAGAATGAAAGCAGGAAAATAAGAAACACTGCAGAGGGCAAAACTGATCTGAAATGCAAAATAATAGAAGTTAAGGCAATGGCCAGGAATCGATACAATTTACCCACTTCTCCCCTCAGAGACACCAAAAGGAAAGAAACACAAATATGAAATAACTAGACCCTAATGGAAACAGCAATAGCGGAAAGCCAAAAGGACACTTACTTTTCCATTAAATGGCCAATTGGCTATCTAAAACGAAACAATATAAGCGAAACTCACACTCAAAGACAAACCATAACAACAATAACCGCGACAGAAGAACCGCCTTGGACACTCGGGGGCCTACACGGCCGCAATCCTCGCCCTTACTTCTGTCGCAGTTAAGACAAATACAACACAAAAACTAAAATATAAACCGACGAACAGACTCCGGTTGGCCCTCTTTGAACAAGGGCAATCAGCTATCCAAAACAAAAAGACACAAACAACATACACATGCAAACGAAATATAACAAAACTAAACCGCGACAGAAAAACCGCCTTGGAACGATCATTAAAAAGCATTTTAATATGGGGCTTGAATCGATCTTACGCGGCCGCAATCCTCGCCCTTACTTCTGTCGCGGTCAAGACAAATACAGCACCAAACAAATGAAATATAAACCAACGGACTGACTTCGGTTGGCCCTCTGTAAACAAGGGCAGTCGGCTATCCAAAACAAAAAGACACTAGCAACACAAACACATGCAAACGAAATATAACAAAAATAAACCGCGACAGAAGAACCGCCTTGGAACGATCAGTGAAAAGCATTTCACTTTGGGGCTTGAACTGATTTTACACTGCCGCAATCCTCGCCCTTAGTTCTGTCCCGATTCGGACAAACAAATTGTTCAGTCCCCATGAAGGCCTCCTCCCTCATCAGTGCAACATCTCCGAGAACACAAAAATAAAAACAACACAGAGATGAAACAACGGAGAGGACTCGACAGCAAGAAACCACTGAAATGCAGGAGCAAAAGAAAACCAACAGTTAAACTCCGATGGGTTCGACCAGAGACAGAGCATCAGGCACCAACAAACATTACACAAAATTAAATGCTCTCTAAAATTCTAAGAAAGCCTTTACGATGGAATCGTCATAGAATCTGAGGCCTGACCCACCGGCGTGCAATTTAAGAGGGTAGCAAAGTTGGCAACCGCAATTGGGTTAAGCACCATGCATGCAGTCTGTCGTATAACATTTATGTTGTACCCAATCTTTTTATATCGAAGAATGATTTTGCGAAATTGGGTCTAAAGTCATTGCAAGCATATATTTTTCTGAATTTATATACTAAGTCACCATAAAATTCGGGTTCCGATAGGGTGTGTGTTTGAGTTTTACGTCCCAACACCAGGTAATGTCATACGGAGACGGGACCTCGATTTAAAGACTCATCCGAAAGTCTGGAGAATCCCGGGATCGATCCTGCGACCACTGGTTTACATGGCGAGTAGCGTAACCACTACACCACGGAGGCTTCTAAGGGTTCCGATAGACCTTGTTGCAGAAGGCATTAAAGTCCAACATTGAATTTTGAATTTAAATCGGAATGACCTCTATTTAAGAAATGAATTTAATTTTTCTGTTGTCCATGAAAGTAAAAACGCAGTGGGTCTCGTGCAAAGCAAATGATCCCAGAATGGTTCATGTAAACTTTGCTAGCGACCCGCTCTCGTTCATACGTTAATGAAAATAAAAAAATAAGTTTATTTTTTATGTTTATATTCTTTGCCAATTATCAGTAGGCGAAAAATGATTATAGGGCAAACGTCTAAAGCTGAAAAGCATTTACACGTTGTTTTCTACAAAGAGCGGAATAGCGTTGACGTCATCAACGCCCGTAGAGAACCATGGTTTAGACTGACGTCACTTGATGACACTGAAAGTATGGAAGTATGAACGACATTGTTTTCTATAGGTTTACATTAGACTTTACACTGAAAATGTAGATATAAAGTTTTTAAACGGTTTTGCATAGTTTATGATACCGATAACCCGTTTATTACGAGTGTTGAAGTCATTCACATGAATAGACACTCCGGCAAATCGAATTAATTGCGAAATATTAACGCCATAGGATGCCGCACGAGGAACATCACCGGCCAAGAAAGGAAAATTTACAATCTCAAAATCAAAACCATCGCGTTATCATAAAATTTTGAAGGAAACAATTCCATCTGCAATAGATAGATGTCAATTCAAAAAATGAAGCCTCGGTATCAGAAGAATTTGCTTTATTTAACTGAATTTCTTGTGTGTGTGTGGAGGGGGGGGGGATTCGTCCGATCAATCTATCGAAATAGGTATTGTCAATATTTAATAAATCATCAAAATATCTAGAGGTCGAGCTAAAGGCTTCAATGTTTTCAGATTGGTTTTCAATGGAAACGGACATCATGAAGTCTCTTAAAAAAAAACAAGAACATATCAGCCACAAGGGGTGCATAATTCGTACCCATCGGAATACCTACAATTTGTCTAAATAACTTAGCACCAAATCTTATGTAAATATTGTCAAGTAGAAAGTTGAGCGCTTCACACACCTTTTGACATTACCATAATCACATGTTTTTGATGGCAGTAAAACATGAAGTTAATAATTGAGGTAGTTCTCTGGTGGTACAAGAACTTGAATTTGCAATAAACCGTGCTTTGTATGGTCTTTTATGAAGTTTAGGTAACCAATATAACGTAGGAAGCTTGTCTTGACCACATGTAGAACATACAGCAAACCAATTGGTTAACTTACAAAATTTGTCATCAACTACAGCCCTCTCTACAGCCAAAGACTGCAGTTCATAGGCCTTATAAACCACCTTGATATGGAGGATTCGGGGGTTGCGGGAGAATACAATATTATCCTGATGTTTTTCCTACAAATAAATTAAGTGTAGTTGTAAGAACCGCCTCTAGCAAATGCCTAAATGTATCTTTGAATTAAAGAAAAAATTGTCAACCATTGTTCATAGAAAAATTCACATTTGGGACCACAAGGAACGCACTATGTCACTCAGTGGTGCGTAAAATCCTGTAAACATAGTTGTATGATGCTATTCTAGAATGGGCCAGAAGCCATGTTCAAACAACAAAATCTATGTTCTTTTGAACATGACTTTCAAGTGTTGTTTGAACATGGTTTTGATTGTTTTGAACTTTTGATATCACAATATTGGCCTTGTTTTGTTTACGTTACGTTGAGCGACGTGACGGTGTCATCCTGAACGTAGCATTTTAGAATTTTATGATTACATCAGAGGGTTATTGCGTTACTAGACAATAAGTGCAACATTATTAGTTAGCCACCATGTTGGTTTGCCGATCGTATTTGAACAGTTTATATGGAGCTTTGAGACGTTTTTGGCGCAATTTTCCGATGGAATCATAAGTTATGCAAGAACAACGGTCATCCATGGCTATTCAATGCAATAACATTTGCCGGGTCCCTCGAAAGATATTTTAACACTCGTCTTACCGGCTTCGTGTTCAAACAGCTTTCTCGGGACCCGGGAAATGTTAATGCATTAAAACCATGGGTGATCCCTATATTCACCACTTTTCAGATCTGACTTTTTAGCTTCTTATATGGTTTCTAAGAATGCTTCTTCTCATTGCATCTTTCTGTAGCCTTTGCAATAAACGTCCCTTGTAGCATTCCTTGATCAACTTTGAATGAAGACCACCAAAACATCATTTCTGCCTAGTTCAGCAAAATCATTACAGTTTTTAAGTAGGCGACGCACACGAATAACCCACCTTACCAGTATACAGTCCACTCTGTATAAAGCAAGCAACTAAGGATCAAAATGTGCTTGCTTTATTCAAGTGCTATATTAATACTGGGATGTTTTATTTTATTTTTTTTTCCTTCAGGAAATCCATGCGGGCTTGCTTAAAACAGGTTGCTTGCTTAAAAAAATGTGGTCAGAATTTTACCGCGTATCAGCTAGACTTTATTATTCAATTTGCCTAATAAAGCATTGTGCATAGCCTCATTTATACTTCCATTCACTACGGTATCTGCACCTACCTGTCTGTACATAATAATTATCTTTGCCAGGTATCTCAACAACAAAAGGTCCTCCGCTGTCGCCTTTGCAGGTGTCAATGTAGTATTCAGAGTCGGGATCATTACCTGGTATGGAGAAGATAATGTGACTTTAACAAGTTAGTCTAAGTGACCTTTCCTCGTTAATCAAGGATAATACAATTACAATTTAATTCGATCTGAATTAAAATCTTTTATCATTGTACACTCACCATTTGTAATTTTGTCTGTGTAAGGAGTTATAGAAAGTCTTCCCTGAAATGTAATTCTTGTTAAAGAGTATTCATTTTTTTCGCGTTAGCCAAATTTTCGTTAATCATCAAATTTTGAAGAATAAACCTTCCCCATTTTGCATGTATTCCCCCCCCCCCCCCCCCCGCTTTTTGGCTAACTAATTTTTGGTCTAGTTGCTGCTGTTTGATTTATTTTAAGTGATACACAAGTACGTGACCTAATCTTGCCATGGTTAGTTTAAACTTTATTTTATTTGTATAACTAATACATATAAACTGAACACATAAAAGCTATGAAATTACAATGTTACACAAATGGGATTCAGGAGAAAGTCGTTCGACTTTTGAAAAGTCTGTATCCCACCTTGCTTAAAGTGAAGACAAAAGTTATACGTGATTTAGCTTGAAAACAAGACCCTAAGTACTTTGTTTCATGGATTTGTGTGTCAACATTCCTTTGAAACCAATCTGCTGCAGGCTCCACGGGGAGTGGATAAGTTCTTATTCCAACACTATGTTTTACCAACTCACGACCTTGCACATGCAAGCAAAGACAAAACGTGCTTTGTCAGATTTAAGCCTCTAGAACATTTGCAATGTAGCATTCATTAGTATCTATCAAAAACGTTAGATAAGTGTGAAACACGAGCAGAGCAGAACAAGAGATCCATCTTATGTACTTTCCTAATGGGATGTATTATACTACAATTGAAGTAGGGTTTAAACTAAATTCGTCAGTTTATTTGAAACGTTTTGTCTTTAGTAGAAATTTCTGCACAGCAAGGAAGACCTGTTTATTCTAGTGTAAAGAAAGCTCTGAATTGCCAAAGAGCAGCAGCTTAAGAGTGGGGCGACAAATCTCCGATACTGTATCGAGTAGATCTTGTCTTTGGTTGGTGTAACGATTACAATTTAACATAAAGTGGTCTGTATCTTCTATTGAGCCACAAGCACACAGAGGGTTATCAATAATATTTTTAGAGAAGAGATGCTGGTTTAACGAGCTACATTTTGTCCTAAGTCTTGCATGATAAATTTGTCCAAGTCTTTTTCCACAAAGGTAATATTTAGGAGGAATTTCTAGGTTTGTATTTAGCTTTCGTTTAAAGGAATCGCTAGAAGGAGAATCACTTACTTCGCTTGGGAGGTCGTTCCAGTCTCTGATAACAGATGGTAGAAAAGAATTATAATATTGTTGTGAGTTGGCGTGTATAGTACTAATGTTTGATGCATTACGCAGTTGATATGCTGAGGTATTACCAACTGAAGGCGGTACCAAAGAGGAAAGGTACTCAGGAACTAGGCCATTTTCCATTTTAAAAAACATCTGAAGTTTATGCTTTTTCCTTCTGGACGATAGTGATTCCCACCCAGTTTCAGTGTGTAGAGCATCGATAGAGACAAGTATAGTTGCTCCTGTGACAATCCGTGCAGCTTCGTTTTGGATTTTTTCAAGCTCGTTAACTTCATAATGGGTGCAATTGTCCCAGACTACGTCTGCATATTCCAAAAGAGGTCTTATAAAGGAGATATAGATAGTCTGTAGCGATTTCCTATCAAGGGTAAACTTGTTTTTTTCGCATTACATTAATACGAATCCACGCCTTTGACTTGATATATTCCAAGTGCTCGTGCCATGTACAATCGTTTGTAAAGATTAACCCAAGATGTTTGTGTGAACTTACTTCCTTAATTTGTGTTTTATTCATTAGAACTGGGGGATGATAAGGTTTATGACGCTTTCGTGAAAGAGTAATGGACTCTGACTTTGCTGGGTTAAATGTGACTAACCATTTTGTTGCCCATTGGTGTACTTTGAGAAGGTCGGAATTCAGCTGATGAGCAGCTTGGTCTGGCTTTTCTACTATTACGTAAAGACTAGTATCATCTGCAAAGAGTCTAATAGATGAATTTATATCCTCAACGATATCATTAATGTATAAAAGAAAAAGAAGAGGACCAAGAATAGAGCCTTGAGGAACACCGGCTTTAATAGATGCCCATTCAGAACTGACTCCCGGCAAAACCACTCTCTGCTTTCTGTTATCTAGGTAGTTTTTGAACCACTGTAAGAGAGATCCAGTAATACCAGCCCTTTCAAGTTTAAAAAGCAAACCTTTATGCCATACTCTGTCAAAGGCTTTGCTTATATCACATAATATGGCTCGGACTTCTTTTCCTTCATCGAGTGCTTTACAAAAAGTATTATAAATAACTATTAATTGATTCACTGTTGAATCGCCTTGTCATAGTTGACTATATGGATGTTTCAAGTAAGTGGGAGGCTACTCGAGCTTCATTCGCTCAACAGTTAATTGTTTTTGGAATCGTGCACGTTGCTTGCTACTGCAGGATTCGTCCGTCCATTTAGAAATCATAACATGGCTGGTTCCCCTCCATATTATTTAGATAAAATTTATACAGTGTAATTATATTTTGACATCATGGGACGTGGATTTGAAGTTTTTGATTATTTGTGACAGGTTCTAACACAGCGCGCCTATATATGCAATGGAAAATAACTGTGTTTTATTCTACAACTAATCACGACAAGGAAAAGCGTGACAAGTGACGTCATTGAAAACTGCCAATTTATGACGTCACTAGTCGATTTCCTTGACGTTGGACGGTGTGACGTCATTTTCTCGCATCGAAAACGTTAGAAAAGGATATAAATGCATGTGTTTCAGTCGATAATTTTAGTGGGATTTCTTCTAACCATTGTGAAAAGTTGTGAGATTTTGAAGGAAACAACAGCATTATTGCCGATTTTCAGTCTGTTAGAATCTAAATAGATCAGCTTTAGTTTGTGATTTGTTGAGTAATAAATCAGTTGTAAGTAGACAAATCACGCGCGCTATGCGCTCGTGATTTGATCTACTTTACAACTGATCTCCAAACTGTGATTTATTACTCAACAAATCACAGTTAGAGCTGATCTATTTCTTAAACATAATGTGAAGTTGATTATGAAGATGTAAGTTGATTTAGGTGATAACTGTATCGAAAATTGTCATTAGGGGAGGTATATCGGAGGTTTTACAGTCGGAAATTTTGTTTTACGGCGACGCGCCAGCGGAGCCGTAAAACGAAATTTGCGACCGTAAAACCAACGATTTACCTCCCCAAATGACAATTTTCAATACAGTTATCCCCATTTTAATGCACTTATTGGGTTGTTTTGTTAAAAATTGAACTGTTTAGCACAAAGCAGTAAGGACTGTGAGCTGCGTAAAACCAAATGAAGGGGTTAGTGCAAGAAGGGGCCTAAGTCACATTTTTATAAGTTCGAGAAAAACGCGAAAAACAAAATATTTTGCAAAATTTTCATATTTTTCATACTTGAATTTAAATAAATTCTTCTGATGTGTTATCGTGTCATCTGAAATGGTGTAAAAACCGCATAAATAGTTCTGAATGTATCGCAGATATTCATTTGTTACAATAATGGTTTAGTGCAAGAAGGGGCCTAAGTCCAGGATTTATTGGACTTAGGCACCTTCTTGCACTAAACAAATACAACAAAGTTTTCTCTATTAAAAGCAGAAACCTATGTCATTTAGTTGAACATGTATATTTAATCGTATCACGACTCTTTATTAGTTTATTACAACACAAATCTGAAACAAATGAACAATACATACAATGAAAATTCAAAGCTTCATGTGGTAAAACGGACTTAGACCCCTTCTTGCACCAACAATACGGCATTGGACTTACGACCCTACTGAAAATTTTATTACCCGTCATTTTTAATGTCAGTAAAGAAATAAGGTATAACAAACTATATATCAGATTGTAGGTCTTTGTATGATGTATCTGATAATGATAATATCCCAGATTTTTCCAAAAAATGGACTTGGGCCCCTTCTTGCACTAACCCCTTCAAATGTCAGCCAATGAAAAGCGACGTTACGTGATGACGTCAGGTTTCCAACAGTATATCGCAGAATATACTGTCGCAAATATTTGGCATTATCCAGTCAAACGGTTCGTCACATATGCAAGTGCATTAGAATTGTGAATCGACATCATTTGGAATTGTTCCAGTGAAGATTGTGGTTGCGTGATTAAGTGGTTTTGAAGTTTATACTGTGGTTTTATTGGTTGATACAGTTGTTGATACAGTTAATTATGAAGCCAATTATTTTAATATACTTAGCAAATCTAATATTCAAATTGTTCGTCATGGCCAAATAAAAGCCAATAAAACATTTATTAGTCTCAGTTATCTTTTCTATTTAATTGTATGTTCATCAATAATAATTGCACTTTAACAAATCCGTGTTATAACCATTTTTGTAACCCCTGTTTACAGAAAAATAGTTCATCATCTTAGTTCAGAAAGAAAGATGTTGGTATGCAGAATAATCGCCTTGATACAGAAATGATGTTTCTGCACTTGCGAACCTCACTTTTCTTAAAAATTGCTGAGGTGGGCCATTTTCTAAATGATGGTACATGAGAAATATAACTCTTTAGGTTGTCACGACGTTCATAACAACATAATGACTTTATTAATTTCTTATCAGCTTTGCATCATGTCAACAAGTCAGTGTAATGAACACCCCCTTAAACCCCACTTTACGGGCCTCCGTGGCCTAGTGGATAAGAGCGCTGACTCTTAAATATTACGTCTCTCACCGCTGTGGGTTTGAGCCTCCCTCGGGTCACATGTGAGACGCCAAGTTCTGCAGCGGAAGGTCAGGTGGTTTTTCTCCGGGTACTCCGGATTCGCCCACCTCTGATTAACGATCGGCTCGATATGAGAAATAATCTTGAAAGGGCCGAAAAACAAAACAAGAAAAAAAAAATAAAATGAACCCCACTTTATATAGGGAAAGGTTTCGTATTTCTGTTCCAAGTTATAGGTTCTGCGCCTCATGGGAACCAACAATCTTCATATCGACTAGCAATATCGAAAATTGTCAACTAAAAATCTAGATCTACAGAAAAAAGAGAACATTTTTGCATACGTTTGTGTTTTCGTATTGGTTTTGCTTTTTTTAGAAAAGATGATGAAAGAACTTGATTTTTGTCAGCGCATAAACAAATCTTCAAGAAGTCTTGAGCGACCAGCGAAGACTCAGATCAGCCTGCGCATTCGCGCAGTCTGATCAGAGTCTTCGCTGATAGCAAGTTCCTACTAAAGGCTAATATCTACGCAAAGAGACATAAGCATAAGGTCTTGTCATAGTGGATGGATGCGCAGGTTGTTTTGCGAATGTGCCGGTCACAACCGTCTTATTGCAGGTTTTGTTCTGCGCCGGCTCAAATAGTCTTTTAGCGTAAATTAACTGAGGTGTAAGGCCCTGGTGAGCAGCTGATCTGCACCTTAGTGTTGGAAAAACATTCGTGAGCATTTCAATCGATATAGTTTATTCATTCATCATATGAAGTCGCGTCTGAGAGTGTAATAACGACAAGTAATAAATTCCGTAACCCACTTGTGGATTTAATATGCAAATAAGTTAAGAATTCTCCGTAACGTTACATGTACGGCGTCTTTAACGACGTCGCGTATAACACTGGTAGAATATTGACATTTTTATACAAAAATCGTGAATTAAATTCGTTTTAAATGTCATATGATAAATAGAATCTTGCATTCGTGCTCATGTACGAGGGATGTTCGAAATGAATTGCTTATTTCTATCTGGAGACCTCAAATTTCAAGTTGGCCTAAAAGTGCTCATTTCATGTCCTCTAAGTACTCCCCGTGGCTAGAAATGCAAAGTTTCAGCCGATGAATCCACTTCTTGACGGCGTCATGGTACGCTGATTTGGGCACAGTAATAAGGTATTGATGAATGGCAGATCAAAGTGCTTGTCGGGACTGGTATTTCGGCCCAGCAAGAAATGACTTCCCCGTACATCATCATAGTGCAGATTATATTTTCTTGTCCTTTGGGATCATTGAGTTCATTGGTATCATTTTGAAAATAGAGTTCTGCTTAAGCCGATGCTAGAGGGCGTGGCCGGTGTTGCACATTTCAGTACTGGTCATGAACAGACTCAATAAAACCGAGTCTGCTATTTTCTTTTATTTGGTGTATTTCTTGCTTCCAAAGGATCTAAGTTCAGAACTTATTCAATTTCGGAAACAAAAAAAAATCACATGGGGCAAGGTCTGTGGAATACGGCGGGTGAGGCAAAACAGTTATTTTTTCTTTCTTCAAAAACGCCGTAACTATTGCGGGGGTATGCGCGGAGGTATTGTCATGTAGAAGACGGACATGTTTAATACATCATGGCAGGGCCTCGTTTCTGAAAATACATGTACTTTTTCAAAGTCTTTGAAGTACTTTCCGGTGATGCGTTTGCCATTTTTACCAGCACTTTTATTCCGACTCCTTCACCAGAGATTGCATACAAAATAGAAGTAGAGACAATCATCAGAAATCGATACAATCAACCCATAGCTCCCACCAGAGACACCAAAGGGAAAAAAACACAAACATGCAACACCAGACCTAATGGAAACACCAACAGCGGAATGCCAAAAGGACAGTCACTTTCCCACAAAATGGCAAATAGGCTGTCCAAAACAAAATAACACAAGCGACACAAACACCTAAAGACAAACCATAACAAAAATAAATCGCGACAGAAGAACCGCATTGGAACGGTCAGCGGAAACGAATTCCACTGAGGGGCTTTAATCGATTTTACATGGCCACAATCCTCGCCCTTATTTCCATCGCGATTTAGACAAATAATTTGTTTAGTCCGCAGGAAGGCCTCCTAACTCATCAGTGCAACATCTCCGTGAAAACAAAAATCAAACAACCACAGAGATGAAACAACGGTGAGGACTCGACAGCAAGAAACCACTGAAATGCTGGAGCAAAAGAAAACAAACAGTTGGACTCCGATGGGCCCGACCAGAATGTAATCAAAGAACATTTGGCAATTATTGCGCGTTGGATGTGTTTAGTGGCCCAGGTCCTATTGATAGCAGCTTTGTGGCCACTTTAACCCGTTGCCTGTTTTGCTCATCAGTCAGCAGATGTGGCACCCATCCAGCAGAAACCTTTCTGACTTTCAAATGCTTCTTCTTAATAAGGTGAACCGTTGATAGTGATATGCCTACCTTTCGTGCATTATCAGCAACTGTATATCTGGCACTCCTTCAATGATTTCCTTTATTTTGGAAACGATTTCTTTACGAGATGCAGGTTTTGGCCCATCTGATTTCGGCGCATTTTGATTGACTATACACCAGACGCAAATTTCTTTTTCCGCCGCCGAACTGCGTCATAAGACACACAAGAAGGTAATTAAAATTTCAATCATCAGCTGCTTCAAAGAACAACCAAGTTTTGAGCGAGCTTTGAAATCAATGTAAGCCCGTATTCCATCTTTCTTGTCGATGCTTCTACCAACCATTTTTGCTATAGTGGTCAATGACGGCGTGTAAACAAAAGGCAAATCTTATGTCTTACACTCAGTGTAACATGCACATTTATACACCGTTGTGTAGGTATTGAACAACCCTATACATGTATGTATTGGTTTGTATCGTGCCCCACGTGAATATCGAGCTAGAGGACAATAAGTAATTCATTTCGAACATCTCTCGTATTATTGAATTTGTCCTTTTTTCTCAACTCGTTTTATATATCCAATAATACATGAACATTCATATAAGACCCGCTATTTATTAATTTATTTATTTAGTTTTTGATTGATAACGGAGAAATAAATCAAACGTGTTCTAAGGCTACCGAGTTAAAAACGAGTGAGAGCCAGCTTTAGAAAATAAACTGTTTATTACATTGTCCTTTAGGGTTTACCTTTGGATTTTCAAATTCAGCCGTTCTAATTTCCTGCCAAAAATACTTCAAGTCAGGGCATGAATTTCATGGGGCGTGGTTTAGTTTGAAATTTCAATGCAAAAATCACACTGTGCTTGAAATACAGATGCAATATTGTAATGTAAGTAGAAGTGTATGTTAAAGGAAAATCATACTTTATCTTCGAGGTGTTTCCTCAAAAACATAAAGTGTACGTGAAAATTTAAATTTGATTCCCATGATTTTCTGCGAAACATCAACTGTTGTTACTGATGTTAAAAACGACGTCAGCAATGTTACCTAGCAATTATGACGTCAAAGGTTTCGAAATGAAATAATTCACTGGTAATTCGCTGAGAAAATAACTACTCAACTGTTGAAAATGTAATAAATATTTACAAAGCAAGCTTAATCGTACGTATAGGTATCATTTAGTTTCTTTCGATATTCTAGAAGCCTACGTGGTATAGTGGTTAGGCTACTCGCCTTGTAATCCAGGGATCGCAGGATCGATCGCAGGCTTCTTCAGACTTTCGAATGAGTCTGTAATCCGGGGTCCCGTCTCCGAATGACCGTAGTTGTTGGTGAGACGTAAAACTCAAACACTCACTCACTCGTTTGTCATTCTAACTTAAGGGTAATAGATACATCGTTAGGGACGGTAACACTTTCAAACATACATGCATATCTGTCTGCATTTCCAATAAGGATATAATCATAAAGGAATTAATTTATAAACGGGGAGCAAATTATTATTTTTTTCAAGAGCAGACGCAACTTTCCGGGAGGCGAAAGTTACAGCAAGACAAGCAGACAGATGAAAACTTTACGAAACAATGAACAATGGCGGAAAAATGCCAGATGTATCCATTTGTATTAAAGGGAATGGTTTACACCTTAAGGGAGGCAACTCCTTCAAAAGTATTCTTGGCTCCCATGTCAATAGGGATCGACACTTTAAGGAAATAATTTGCGCCTAAGGAGCAAATTCTTTCCTTTGAGTCCCTTTCGAAGTAGGCCAGAGTTTATAGATAAGTGAACAGTTAGTCCCGAACGTTGTCTCCATTTGCAAATGGTGGAAAAATCCGGCAAGTGTATCCATTCCCCTTAGGAGTCACTAAGGTATATAAGAATCTCGTGTGAAGGCAATCATCAGGAATCGATACAATTACCCGTGACATCAAAGGGAAAGAAACACGAACGTGCAATTACATAACGCTAATGAAAATATCACGAGCGTAAAGTCAAAAGGACAGTCACGTTACAATCAATAGACACGCAAAGACGAACTGCAACAGTTATAAACCACGACTGAAGAACCGCTTTGGAACTTTCAGTAAGTCGGTCTGAGCATCCCGAGGGTTGAAATTATTGGATACCCAGAAAATGTTCAGGTTACTTTATACTGAAATTACCGGTCAATAAGTATAGGTTACTGACTTTATATTGTGAAATATTCGGCACTCGTCCATATGGCGTCCTTGCCATATGGACGAGTGCCGAATATTTCACAATATAAAGTCAATAACGTTTTTATTATATACTCAAAACAGAATTCGGAATTGCCGGACATAAAAATCTGACCGTAAAATAAGATTAAATAGTTTTAAGTGGTTTGAAATGGAAAATAATGCAGGTCGTTAAGTGTCTTCCTACACGTTGAGGAAACACGCCCAATGGCACCAAAGTGAATATGACGTTAACGTTAGTGGATATGACGTCATTAAAACGTTGACGTTTCCTAACACATGACGCCATTTTTTCCAAAGTGACCGTTTATTTCTTTCATAATACTCCTGATTTCTTGAACGAAATTATGGAATATCTGAACAGATTGCATGTAGGTCATATTTGCCAGCATAAAATGCGCTTTATGCACTTTGTTACAGAATATATTCGTCTTGTTTTACGTTCTTTCAGTCGATAAGCGCGACAAAATGGCTGCCGATATTTAGTATCGCAATGGACGAATTTGAAAGTAGTTCTATTGTGAACGAGAATGCTTATCTACGGGCAATATTAACTTGACTACGGGCGATATGGAAAAAATATTGACCGGTGACTTCTGTACAAAATAAACGAGACATTTTCTGGCTATATAATAATTTTCCATATTGCCCGTAGTTAAGTGCATATTGGCCGTAGATAATCAGTCTCAATAGAACTACTTTCAGATTTGACTATTTCGAGAAGAAAAATCGACAGCCAATTTATCTTGCTCGACTGTAAGAACGCAAACCAAAAAGAATATAGGTTGCGAAAAAGTGCATAAAGCATATTGGAATATTTCTCAGTGGGAAATAGCAACCAATCCCCATCCAGGAAAAAAAGTTGTGTTCACTTTCCAAGAATTTAACATGTACAGCCGATGAGAATTATTGCCTGAAATTTAACCACCTCACTGACATGCTTGCAAGAAGTACAGAACATAGTGGGGTACGAGGGTGAGTTAATAAGATGGCTAAAAATTTATACCGATGTATATGTCGGCTATTCTTATCTGGCATGCAATCTTGTTATACTAAAAGCATAATTGTTTCATTAAAGTTTGGACGGGCAGAGCCATTATCTTCACCTTCTATTTGAAAATTCTATTGACACAATGGTATATCAAGTAACCCTACTATGGGAATTCATCTGTATCTGAAAGCATGGTGATATTTCATTTAGTGTGCTTGCATAAAGCTTGCGAAAGACCCTCTAACGACTCTTCTTGTGACTCGACGGATTTCACATGCACTGCACTGTTGTATCTGCCAATTTTAGTTGCAACTACCATGTATATCATGTTTCAGTATTGTCATAGTGTCTTTTGTACTCACTTTGACTGCCAGCACAGAACATATAAGTAAGGTTGACATAATCTGCGTTTGACTTTAAGCTTCTCACACAAACATCGCCAGGTTGTATATTGATCTGCAGCTGTTTGAGTGCATCGCTACTAGAAGAATCTTTACCTGGACGTGGACCCCAACCAGTAACTACACCATATTTCTTGGTGTCGTACAACTCGCTCACATTAACACCACGTTCTATGAAATTAAAAATAAAAAATGAATTACACTCATCATGCCGGGGTGTATAATAGGAATGTATAGCTAGGGCAGTTAATCTCAATGTTATATGAAATCAATATACCCGTATGTTGTATATACACAATTGAATCGCCTTACGACAATACATTTTCACGATGAAAGAAGAAATACTTTCTTAATACTTATCCGTCACTAGTTCTCATGGAACTCCACATACGCGACTCAATGGTATTCAATACATTCAAAATTAAATGAGTAAAGATACTTCACGAACTGGTCAGATCAGAATTCAAAGCAAATCCCAAGCATCACAGGGAAAGTCGGACAAACACAGCTTATCAAACAACAAAATCAAAGGCGATAAGCCAAGTTAGTAGCTCTTTCTAAAACAGGTGGCACTAAAGAGTCTCACTACGTATTCCTTCTTTATGCATACAGGCAACGAAGCAACTAATTGAATGGACGTTGTACAAAGCTTTGGATTGTAGAAAGTCAAAATCATGAAATACGTGGATTAAGGCAGCAAACACTTAGTAGAGACAATACAGATCCAATGTCTCTGGTCTCTGTGGTTCAAATAATAAAACTACTACACCAGTAATTGCGTTTCCAGCACACTTTCAACCTTCAGGATATTTGAATGACCCTCATAATTTCCATCAGTCAATCACTGAACAGATGACAAATCGGCAAACGACACCACCAAGGCGGGACTTGTGTTAACAGAAAATGGGACACAAAGATGAAATCGAAGAAATCTCCATCTAATTACAGCTTTTCTTCGATAATTCAGGGACATGAAACCTTTTTGGGAAGTTGGCGGTCCCTGTCCTTCACAACTTTATCGCTGGATGTGTTGATCAAAAATAAAAAAATAAAGACGTTCTCGCGGAAAGACGCGGCAAATAGATAAAAATTTGACTTTAGTTATTTTGTGTTTGTGTTTCTTTCCCTTTGGTGTCTCTGATGGGATGTTTTGGTTAATTGTATCGATTCCTGACCACTACCTTCACTTCTGTTTTACATAAAAAAGTAGAAGTAAAACAAAGATCAGGAATTGATACAATTAACTTACTCCACCCATAAACGACACCAAAGGGAAAGAAATAAAAACATTAAGCGACCAGACCATAATGGAAACCTAAACAAAGGAAGGCCATAAGGACAGTTACTTTCCCACAAAATGGCCATATGGCCATCCAAAATTAAAAGACACAAGTGATACACGCAGGAAGTAACAAACAACAACATAAATAAATCGCCACAGAAGAGCCGCCTTGGAACGGTCAGTGGAAGATTTCCACTGGGGGGCTTAAATCGATTTTACGTGGCCACAATCCTCGCCCTTACTTCCGTCGCGATTTAGACAAATAATTTGTTCAGTCCGCATGAAGGCCTCCTAACTCATCAGTGCAACATCTCCGTGAACACAAAAATCAAAGAACCACAGAGGTGAGACAACGGTGAGGACTCGACAGCAAGAAACCACTGAAATGCTGGAGCAAAAGAAAACCAACAGTTAGACTCCGATGAGCCCGACCAGAGACAGAGCATCAGGCACCAACCAACATTATCTCTCTAATTCTCAATAAGCCTTTACGTTGGAGCCGTCATAGAATCTGAGGCCTGACCCACCGGCGTGCAATTAAAGAGGGAAGCAAAGTTGCCAACCGTGATTGGGTTAACTACCATGCATGCAGTCTGTCGTATAATATCCATGTTGTACCCAATCTTTTTATATCGAAGAATGATTTTACGAAATTGGGTGCTGCCTGTCTCGTAATTTATTACCGTTTCATAAAGCAGAGAAAGGCACTTCCATTTATTTTAGCGAAACCCTTATTTATATATTTCTTTGTTTGATTTGAGGTTTTACGACCCCGTCAACACTGTAAATGTCATTTTGGAGACGTTGCTTCCAATTTCGTGGGACTTTTATCCGACATTGAGATGAAATGACTTTTCAAGCCCTGGCGCCCAATAAAACCTATTGGGTTTTTAAGCATGAACGGTCTGCCTCGCACCGCTTTGCCTGCGCAAGCTCAGATCCTCTAAGCGCTTTACCAGTACTCTTGTGCCGTCGGTTTCATCTCTGCGTGGAAGCACCATGCAGCCCAAATGTTTCTTTAAGCCCCGATGGATAGGGCGACCTTATTTATATATGTTCTATGACAGGGTTATCCTTTTGTAGCAAAAAAACACAGCACAAAATTGAAAACTATGGAGTGTACAAATTGTTCTGGGCCTCATTAGGCCTCATCAGTGACCCTCACATATTGTCACAATTTTACAATAGAAACTATTATCACATGATCCCATCAATGAGACAAGAAAATATAAACTACACGATTATGGAGGACAGGGATACTTTTTTAAAACTGAAACAGATACTATATTTTCGAAATGTCTTAACCGACAGGGCTTAGAATAATTTTTAATGCAGTGCTTTTTAATCATACATTGCGGAAGTTTGAAGATAGTGGATGACTGCCGAGGCCTAACTGGCCGAAACTAGCTAGCCTTGCCGAGGAAAAAAAAACACCTACCCTCCACAATTTACAGTTCTATGATAAATATTCTCTGCGAAGTATAAACTTTAAACTGAACACATTTCAATGCATAAGGGATTAAACTTAAGGTAACAATCATGCACATGACATGTTCTGATGCATTTTGTTGCGACTGAAAACGGTTTAAAGACACATTTTTTCCTTATATAAAAGGGGTGGCCTGTCTAATGATCTCCAATAAACATTTCCTTCGGACCATGGTTCACATCAAAGGCTTATCTTATCCAAGTGATTATGAGGTGATCATGAGCGGATTTCTTGTTTAATAGGGGGCTCAATAAGGGTACTTGAGTGATAGTATAATTTACTGAGATTGTTTCCAACAACATATTGTTTAAATAACTTTTTTTTATTTTAAAATAAAGTAAAGAAAAACTCTGATATCCATTGTTTCCTTTACTCAAAAGTGCAAAGAGGTAAACAAACAAGGTAAATGAAATGATAAAACTCAAAATTTAATCAATCAATTTACCTTTATTTATTTATATTTATTTATTTTTTATTTATTTATTTATTTATTTATTTATTTATCATGTTTATTTTATTTTGGTTGAAAGTATGTGATACACATATCATATAATGTCTAAAACATTAGCATTTTATAATTTCAGTCAAGATGGAACTATAAAATGTTCTTTGTTTTAGACACAATCATATCAGAAAAGAGAGAGAAAAAAAGATTTTTTTTAAGATTTGATTTTTCACCTTTTCAAGTTTAAAACTAAAATAACAAACACAATTAAATTTATTTTTCTTATTTATATTGCAAACATAGGTTGAGGGTGCTCGTTAGAGCCGCCTCATTGAGGCGGTTCAAACGAGTACCCACAACCTATGACTCAATGATACGATTCTAACGAGCAGAAATAAGGAAAATAACGTATACCCCGTTAAACCCCCATTTTCTCTATAGAAAGTGGGGTTTAGGGGATGTTCCTTTTTCCTAAAAAAATATATTTGTGTCCTCGTTAGAACCGCCTCACGGAAGCAGTTCTAACGAGCAGTCACGCTTTAAAAACAAATTGTGGGTACTCGTCTGAACCGCATTGCCGAGGTGGTTCTAATGAGTATCCACAATATATGTTTAGATCAGAAATAATAAAGTTATCAGGATTTTATCTGAACAATAAAATCATTTTTGGTGGAAAAAATTTACCAATATATTTGAATTGGCATTTTCTGTAATGATTATTAATAATGGCTACTAAATATAAAATCGAAAAAAAAAGTGCTGTTGTTTCTTCCATGCAAAGTAGAAGTAAAACAAAGATCAGGAATTGATACAATTAACTTACTCCACCCATAAAAGACACCAAAGGGAAAGAAATACAAACATTAAGCGACCAGACCATAATGGAAACCTAAACAAAGGAAGGCCATAAGGACAGTTACTTTTCCACAAAATGGCCATATGGCCATCCAAAATAAAAAGACACAAGTGATACACACAGTAAGTAACAAACAACAACATAAATAAATCGCCACAGAAGAGCCGTCTTGGAACAGTCAGTGGAAGATTTCCACTGGGGGGCTTAAATCGATTTTACGTGGCCACAATCCTCGCCCTTACTTCCGTCGCGATTTAGACAAATAATTTGTTCAGTCCGCATGAAGGTTTCCTAACTCGTCAGTGCAACATCTCCGTGAACACAAAAAATCAAAGAACCACAGAGGTGAGACAACGCTGAGGACTCGACAAATCAAAATAAGGACTTAGGTGTAAATGAATAGATGTCATTTGTCAAAGTCATATCCCTAGGTAATTTATTACCCTCTCTTGGTCCCCTACCTGTATGACAGCCTGAATACCCCAAGTGCAATTACCTCAATGCTGGATTCTTTAATAAACGGTCATTAGGATGTTATGAAATCGAAAAATGTGTCTTTTACAGCCAGTGCAGCGTTAGATAAATGGATTGATAAAAAGCTTGACCAAAAAAGGCAGGGTCATTCATTTCCCATGGAATTCTCCTGTTGTCCGTTGGCCAGCCCAGACACGATAGAATGCGCATACAAACATACAAACGTCAGACTTGGACGTTTTGTTATTTTGACACTCCCTGGATGTTTCTTGAAATTTTGTTTCTTTTAAATTTCCGCAGATGTGTAGGCTGATCCGAGCATTGGTTTGTCGCATAGGGCTTTGTGCAAATTCTGTCGTGGTACATAGCTAAGTTGTAATACTTACCTGCAAATGTACTGTTCCATAAACACACAGTGTGTAATTGTTTCGACAATGGAATTTTCCGATCCAGTTTTATTAACGCCACGTCAAACACATATTTGGGTGAAATTTTAGTGTTATAGCCCTCGTGCTTAAATACGTTGTCATTGACCTCGATATCAAAACCATCATTTTCGTCGTGGAATCGTGTTTCTGAAAACCAACAAAATGGAAGTTTGTTATTTTGAGGGTTTTTGTCTTTTCTTTAGAAACATTGTAACTACAGTTGAATGTCAGTGACTCGAACACTTTTTTGACTGTAAATTTGTTCGAAGCAGGAATAGTTGTAACCACTGAGGATGTTGTTTGGGGCATTGAGTGTCAATCATAGACACAGGATAGATTGATTTAAGTATTTCTTTTTATATTTTCAATGGAGTAAAGGTATGTAGTATGTACTCGTTGCCATTCCTAAAGATTTTTTATATCTTTAGCTCAGGCTACTATGTTATATATGGAGTGGGGATGCTTGAGTTATTTTTGGAAAGTGTCACATAGGCATCATTCCTGTGAAGTTTGAATAAAATTGGACCAAACGAATCGGAGGAGTAGTCATTAAAAGCTTTTTTCTCCTATTTTTAGACATGGTAGCTATTTCGGTCTTTGAATTATTTTAGCTACTTTGGTTGAAGTCCACCTAAGCAATATTCCTGTGACGTTTGAATGACATGACTCCCATTGTATAAGAACACTTTTCATTTAAAGGTGCAACATTGAGCTACCGGGTCTCAATTTTTTTACTGGTTTTTATCTTCAATGCATACTCCTTTGTCATGTGTACACTTTTGGAGCCAAATACAGCTTCAGAGCTTTGTGAAAATGGTCGTTTTCATTCGTGTTTACCCTTCGCTCTGAACATGTGTTCGGAATTTCTGTTCTAAAAATAAATCTGTCACTTTACACATACATGGCGACAGTATCGTCTCTGAGTGTCGTTACTTATGGCATGGTATTCAGCGTCATATTTTTTCCGATTCAGGCATGGCCTAAGCAAACAAGGCCAAAAATGAACGTCGCATAACGTCATATTTGGGGATTCTATTTTCGTCACGAACTAAAAATAGATCTAACTAGTGTTCGAAACCTAGTTGGGGAATCCCTCTCAAACTCGTTTACCTGTCATCATAATTGTTCGCATTTTTGCATAAAATGCATTCATTTGTATTGTTTTAAAGAAAAATACCGGCTATATGTATTTTATTTTTGGAAGCATTTTTTCCAGATAGCTCAATAATGCACCTTTAAAGCTTATTTTCAGTTGAGCTCTGGTGACATTTTGTCCATTAGAGCGGAATATTTTAGCTTGTTCCACACACTGAAAATATGTTCTATAAAACGGTTATCCGTTGGAAGCAAAGAATACACCTCAGGACTGGAAAATATGAAGTGCACATGTTTGCTGCGCCAGACTAGCTAGTTTCGGCCAGTTAGGCCTCAATTAAAGAAAACAACCAGGTGGGCCACGAAGAGTCAAACCAAAGACAAATCATCCATCACGAAAACACGCCTATATAATTTTGACCCCCTTGAACCCCACTTTTATATAATAAACTGGGGTTTACAGGGGTATACCTTATTTTTCATATTACTACGCTAAAATTTAGATTGTGGGTACTCGTTAGAACCGCCTCGATGAGGCGGTTCTAACGAGTGCCCACAATCTATATTTTGAGCAGAAATAAGTAAAATATCACATTTTTTCGTCATCAAATTTCATTTTTTTCGGCGATAAAAGTGGCAATGTATTTGTATAGGCGTGTTTGCGTAATGACACACCAACGTTAAACTGTTTAAAATAAACAGTTAAGGTTTTAAGTTTGGGCCGCCATCGAGTCAGAGACACCGGCCCCGTCGTGCAATGAAAGAGGAAAGCAAAGTCAACAATCATGACTAGGACTCCTGTTATTCAGCCTTGAAAAGTGCACTCATTGTACACTCACTAAAGTGGCATGAAAGTGAGTATTTGGCCCCCGCCTATCGGGGCTTGGATGTATGGTCCTTCTGCGAAGAGCTAAAACCGACCGCACATGTGTATTGATAAACCGCTTAGAAGGTCTTAGCCTGCGCATGCAAAGTGGAGTGAGTCGGCCCGTCTATGCATATTAACCACATTGGTTTGATTGGGCGACAGGGCTTGAGATGTGATTTCATCTCAGTTGCTAGTAAGAGTCCCATAAAATTGAAAGCAACGATTCCAAAATAGCCTAAATAGTGTTGACTGGGACAAACCAAAGAAAACTAGAGCTGTCAGAGGATCTGACTATAGCCCCGCTTCAGCGCTGTCAGAGAAGAAAGTTATTTAAGCTGCAGAGAAAACAGTTATGAACAAGAAATAACTGTTGAAAATTTTACATTATCTGGAAAAACTCTAAGAGTTGTGAGCCCTTGTCCCTCATTTCAATGAGCATGATACATTACCAGAATGTCCATGTTTATACTAAATTTCATCTTCCATTTTTCAATGTTCAAAGGGTAATAACGCCTAAAGTAGGCAAATCAGAGTCAGGGTTCCTGCGCTCTGCACATTGTCTCATGGTGCTTTACACTTGTGTGAAGTGTCATGAAAATATCTCAAATGGTTTGTGAGTTATGGAGCCGACACAGTCAAAATTGCCTTTTTAAATGTTCAAAGGGCAATAACTCCTAAAGTAGGCAAACCAGAGTTATGGTTCCTGCACTCTGCACATCATCTCAAGGTGCTTTTCATTTATTTGAAGTTTCATGAAAATATCAGAAACGGTTATGGAGTGGACATAGTTAAAATTGCCATTTTTTAATATTCAAAAGCCTATAACTGAAAAAGTAGACAATCCAGAGTTTGGGTTCCTGCGCTCTGCACACGTAATATGGTTCTTTACATTTGTGTGAAGTTTCATAAAATTATCTCAAACGGTTTTTGAGTTATCGAGCAAAGACGGCTAAAATTGATATTTTTCAATATTCAAAGGGAAATAACTCAAAAATTAGGCAATCCAGAGTTATGGTTCCTGCACTCTGCACACCATCTCATGGTGTTTAATGTTTGTGTGAAGTTTCATGAAAATATGTGAATGGGTTTTAAAGTTATGGAGCGGACACGAAAATTGTTAACAGACACAGACAGACACACAGACAGACACACAGAAAATACGAAAACCAGAGTTATGGTTCTTGCGCTCTGCACATTGTCTCATAGTGCTTAACATTTGTGTCAAGTTTCATGAAATTATCTCAAACGGTTTTCGAGTTATGAAGCGGACACTGTTAAAATTGCCATTTTTCAATGTTCAAAGGGCAATAACTCCAAAAATAAGCAATGCAGAGTTATGGTTCCTGCGCTCTGCACATCGTCTCATAGTGCTTAACATTTGTGTGAAGTTTCCTAAAAATATCTCGAACGGTTTTCGAGTTATGAAGCGGACACAATTAAAATTGCCAATTTTCAATGTTCAAAGGGCAATAACTCCAAAAGTAGGCAATCCACAGTTATAATTCCTTCGCTCTGCACATTGTCTTATGGTGTTTAACATTTGTGTGAAGTTTCATGAAAATATGTTAAGCAGATACAAAGTTATGGAGCCAACACAAATTAACGGAATCACGGAATTACGGAATTACGGAATTACGGAAAATGTTCAAAGGGCAATAACTCCAAAAGTAGGCAATCCACAGTTATAATTCCTTCGCTCTGCACATTGTCTTATGGTGTTTAACATTTGTGTGAAGTTTCATGAAAATATGTTAAGCAGATACAAAGTTATGGAGCCAACACAAATTAACGGAATCACGGAATGACAGAAGGACATGGCAAATCCAATATAGCCCCACTTTTTCAAAGCGGGGCTATAACAAATGGAAGTCAGGATCTGAAGAGATTTTATATAAGACCTCGTTGGCTAGTGACAGGAGAATATCGCACAACGTCACCCCTGTGTAGCATGAATCCGAGAAGTCCCCATTTCCATGCGAAATATATCCTATCACATACATGTAATTTCTTTGTCCATGAAGATCTACAAAGATACATCGGAAGGTCACGCGATCAGCTTTCTTTCTTTCCCTGCTTCTTTCGTTCTTTGGATAGGTGTCATTTACGATTTTTACCTTGATACTTTCTTTTAACAGAATATTGTTTGAGAAGAGCTCTTGAAACAATAAAGCATGTTCGTGACAGAAAAATTAATGAGACGTTCTCTTATTAAAATCATTTGATCAAGACATTTTGTCTGCCCGTAATAATTAAACTAATTAAGTGTTTGTGAAAAGACGAAAGTATTACCAAAGAAACAAAGCCCCGTGTATTTTATTGAATAATCACATGACGTCGCGTCTGAGAATGTAATAAGGCCATGTAATAAATTCGATAATCCACTTGTGGATTAAACATGCAAATTAGTTAAATACGTCCCCTAAACGTTACATGCAAGGCGTTCTTAACGAGTCGCGTTTACGAATGGCGGAATAATCATGAATAAAATGCGTTTTAAATGTCAAATGATAAATATAATCTTGCATTCGTACTCATGTATCATTGAATTAATTAAACTCGTCGAGGAAAAAGGAAAAAAAAAAAAGCTCGGCAGAGCCTCGCATTTTATCCCTTTTCCTCAACTCGTTAAATAAATTCAATAATACATGAACACTTATGTAAGATCCTCTATATAATTATAAACACAACGTACATGAGCACAGCGGAGCATAAAATATTTTTACGGGTTCTTAACCCTTGTCCTGCTGAATATTCATATATGCCACACCCACTACCGATTATCAACCAATCAGATTACCTGTAGCAAATTATTGCAACAAATTCATAATCTAAATGACAAACAATGCAGATCCTGATCAGATGGCTTCTTCAGAAGCCATCTGATCTGGATCTACATTGTTTCAAAGAAAAGGCATATCCGGGCTCAGCAGAACAAGGGTTAATGCTCAACTCATCGATTGTTTGTTTGTTTGGCTCCAGGTTTAACGAACCAGTTAACACTATTTAAGTAATTTTGGTTCGGTCAGTTTACCTATCCACAATTTTCCTGGGCAGGCTAATACGTTAGTGGGGTACCAGTACAGTGCACATTCTTTCGCCAGAATATGACAACTGCCCTTCTTGAATTAACGGACGGGAGAGAATGGCCGTAGAGAAGATTTCATGATCAATCTCCACGAAAGAATGTGGCCGACCCCGGCAGGTATCGAGCCCGCGTCCTCCTGATCACCAGTCAGACGCGCACCAGACTAAGCTTCCGAGGCCGGCAACTCTTCAACTGTCTTTTAGTACTTTCGAATAGGTCTAATGCCATCAACTACTGATACAAGTATTTTACAAAAAGCTTGAGCCTACGCTTAGCACACATTAATTTATGTTGTCATAGGATTGAAATGACAAATGTCAAAGCTGCTCATGTGTATTCTGTATAAGTGTGCCGGTAAATACTGAAACTTGTATAGCCTATGATTCCAAAAGTTTACTCCAGTTTCATATGATAAGATGACTTTCTGACAAGCTATGACTCACTGCCAAATCATGGAATATATTGTATTGTTGTACACTACATTAGATCTTCGATGGCTCGAACAACGATGGCTCGTTTACCATGGATGAGTAGAACCAATTCTTGAGCCCCTAGCGAAATCCTCTACATTAGAAATAGTGGGAGATAATTAAGGAGATTTTAGTCTTTATCTTGCAAATGTATGCTGTGTGTACTCATTAGAATCGCCTCATTGAGGCGATTCTAATGAGTACAGTCAGCATACATATTCATTAAAGAACACCGAAAAGATGTCAAAAAATGTTTCATTATGCCTCCTGACAGTAACCTCAGTGGCTCGAACTACCCCTGTCTCGAACAGATTTTCAAGGTCCCAAAGGTGTTCGAGCCATTGAAGTTCGACTGTATGTTGTATTTGAAGCATCGAAAATAAATAGAGGATCTTACAATAGTGTTCATGTATTTTTGAATGTATTAAACGAGTTGAGGAAAAAGGATAAAATGCGAGGCTTTAATACGTGATTCTATTTATCGTATGACATTTAAAATGCATTTTATTCTTGATTGTTTTACAAAAATGTCAATATTACGCCATTAGTAAACGCGACGTCATTAAGGACGGTGTACGTGCAATGTTACGGGGCGCATCTAACTAATTTGCATATTTTATCCACTAGTGGATTAGCAAATTTATTGCATGGCGTTATAACACTCTCAGACGCGACGTCATATGATAAAAGCTTATTAACCGATTTTATATCATTTAAACAAAAACATACTTACTGAAGCGAACCTCCTCGATTTCGTTCTCCACTACACAATGAGCAGCCGTAAGAACCCATTGTCGACCAATCAGGGATCCCCCACAAACACTGGTCTGCAAGAAAAACACGAACCTCTGGTATATAACTATTTTGAAAGGACCACTCAGCTGAAGACGGAATTTGTAAAATAGAAGTAGAGGCAATGATAAGGAATCGATACAATTAACCCACAGCTCCCATCAGAGACACCAAAGGGAAAGAAACACATACATGAAACAACAGACCCTAATGGAAACATCAGTAGCGGAAAGCCAAGAGGACAGTTACTTGCCCACAAAATGGCCAATAGGCTACCCAAAATAAAATAATATAAGCGACACAGACACCCAAAGACAAACCATAACGAAAATAAACGGCGACAGAAGAACCGCCTTGGAACGGTCACTAGGGGGTGGGGGGGGGGCTTAAATCGATTTTTCGTTGCGACAATCCTCGCCCTTACTTCCTTCGCGATTTAGACAAATAATTTGTTTAGTCCGCATGAAGGCGTGCAACATCTCCGTGAACACAAAAAAATCAAACAACCATTAAAGCTATTTATTACCGAAATGCAAACACTTTCCCTAAGATCAATCGATAAAATTATGTGGACATTAACCGGCCAACAAAAATGACGAGACACAGTCGGGCTGGCATGGCAACATCGTATCGCTGTCGGCCCGACGATTACCCACGGTTTTGTGCTGGCTGGGTATCTTGCCTTCTTATTTTATCATTTATGAGCAGCTTTACTGACATTTTACAATGATGACAATGGCAGTGTTTATGTTCTGTTGAGTTGTTCATGAAACAAATGACAAACTATGATATGAGCCAGCGTATGGCAAAACCTACAATAAGACATGTGCGCCCATCCGCGCAGTCTGATCAGAGTCTTCGTTGTGCGCTCTAACGATAGCTGAGGGCCCAATGCTTCTTCATGCAGCAAGAGGACTCTCGAGTTAGACTATATGGATGCGCAGGCTGATCTGAGTCTTCGATGGGGGCACATATCTTATTGTAGATTTTGTCATGCGCTGGCTCATATTTATACTTAATGCTCGTCAGAACCGTCTAATTTAACACGAATGTTCTTTTGACCAAATAATAGCTGTCACCAAACGGCAAAAGGCGCCAGGAAATGCGTCTAAACCTGTGACGTAGCAGTTACGGGCATTGGTGAGAGCATTGCAGAAACAAGGTATTCGGTGAAACCGAGGGATGCTCCCTGAAGATGCGCAGTAGTAGGAGAGACAGTAAAATATGGTTGTCCTATACACTGTGAAGTGTGGTATGAAATCTCGGGGGGGGGGGGGGGGATTGATATGACTGAAATACTGTTGAAAGGGATGTAAATGTAAAGCATTCAGCCACTGTATACTAGTGGACACTTCCATTGCTATATGTTGGACAAGTCCGTTTGCCATATAAGGGGTGTCTGGCCTATTATTTCATTTGTATTCTACTTTTGAAGGAAAATTCTGTTAGCAAATAGTGAAGGCTCTGATCAGACACTGCGTTCTGCTTCGTCTAATCCGGGTCTGCACTGTTTGCCAAAGTACTTCTTTCGGGGTTTCCCGCATACATTGGGATAATCAATGAACTAAGTGTCAGATGTGAAAAACACCAAATATAGTAGCTGCCTGCTGTAACTCTTAAACCAAAAGTCTAAGAATTCTCTAGTTAGTGATATTCAACAAAGATTGCAAAAATAAAGAGAAATGTAAGGCCCCTTCCCTGCAAGGGCTTGTAAATCTTAAACCATAAGACAAAGAAACTCAGTTTTGTGTTCCCTAGTAAGTGATTTTCAATGAAGAATGTCACAAGGAATACACATGTGAAATATGAAAGCCCTGATAATTACCCATGTTTATGAAACAACAGATATTTGTTTGGAAAAAAGAGGAGATAATTCAGGGTAAATAAGCAATATAGTTATGGTCTTTTGTCAGAATGTAGGTTTTGTGATTGTAAGTATGTGAGTGAAGTATCATGAGAGTAGGACAAATACTTTTAAAATTTTGACCGAGTTTAATTGGTTTGGTTATGGCGTGACAAACACACGCCATAAAGCAAAATAGTTATGACCCTTTGTCAGAATGTAGGTCTTGTGATGGTAAGTATGTGTGTGAAGTTTCATGAGAGCAGGGCAAATGCTTTTGAAGTTATGACCGAGGTTAAGTTTTTTGTTAAAGCGTGACAAACAAACGGACAAAAGCAATATAGTTCTGGCCCTTTGTCAGAATGTTGGTCTTGTGATTGTTTATATGAGTGCGAAGTTTCATGAGAGTAGGGATAATACTTTTGAAGATATGACTGGTTAAATGTTTTGGTTAATATGTGACAAACTGACTGACAAGGTGATTACTATAGGGCACCCGGCCCTAATTAAGAAGCGAAGTAACTCCCTAAATAATGTTGGCAGATTTACGGTTCTTGCATTCTGCAATTTCTCTCATAGCCCCCTATCATTATATCAAGTTTCACTAAATAACCTTTAAAACTTTTAGAGATATGCTCCGGACAAACTTAATATATAGCCAAAACTAAAAAGGGAAATAACCCTGTAACTACTTGTGACAGAGTTACGGTTCTTGCACTCTGCACTTCCTCTGATCGCCATCTAACAAATTTCACTTAATTCCTTTCTATACTTTCAGAGATTTGCTCCGGACAAGCTTTTTATTGAAAAAAGTCAAGAAGGGAAGTAACTCCATAAATACAGGTGGCAGCATTATGGTTCTTATTTTCTGCGATTCAACTCATGGCCCTCTATCAGTATATCAAGTTTAGTAAATATAGAGTGTGACGGACGGACGGGCGGACGGACCAACATCGAGGGTTTAGGGGCTAGAAGGCTTATGGGCTAGAAATTGTCACGGATTGTGCTCTAATATTGTCCAAGATTATGCACTTTTGTCTAAACGTATGCGCTATAGTGTGTCCAGATTGTGTCCAACATGTATAATGGGCTTAAACGTCTACATTTGGGGGCTTTTTAGCCCTTAAAACTTAATAAAAGCCCCTAAAAGTGACAAAAATAGCCCTTGAAAGTGGACATTATTGGACGTTTCCATGGGATTAGCAGCTATTTCAAAAATGACTTTTATTCAGCTTAGGTTACCCCCCTTATACCACTGGCTCATTTTAAAAACTAACTAGGGGCTAGCAGTACGAAATAGCCCCTAAACCTGTCCTGGACCGATGTTTAAGCCCCTAAACCCTCAATGTTGGCGCGGACGGACGAACAGACGGACGGTTAGATGGACGGACAAAGCGGCGACTATATGCTCCGGACAAGCTTTTCATTGAAAAAAGTTAAGAAAGGAAGTGACTCCATTAATACTGGTTGCAGGATTATGGTTCTTGCTTTCTGCGATTCCCCTCATGGCCCTCTATCAGTATATCCAGTTTAACTTAATTACCTTTAATACTTTTAGAGATATAGAGTGTGACGGACGGACGGACAGATAGACGGACGGACGTACGGACGGACGGATGGATGGATGGATGGATGGATTGACGGACGGAAGGCCGGATGGTCGGACGGACGGACGGACAAAGCGGCGACTATATGCTCTCCCTTCGGGGAGCATAAAAACACATCGGAAATATATCTTTCAACAAACCAAATATTAGACAAAGTAGAAGTAAAACAAAGATCAGGAATCGATACAATTAACTTACTTCACCCATCAAAGACACCAAAGGGAAAGAAACACAAACATTAAGTGATCAGACCATAATGGAAACCTAAACAAAGGAAGGCCATAAGGACAGTTACTTTCCCACAAAACGGCCAAATGGCCATCCAAAATAAAAAGACACAAGTGATACACACAGTAAGTAACAAACAACAACATAAATAAACCGCCACAGAAGAACCACCTTTGAACGGTCAGTGGATAGAATTCCACTGGGGGCTTAAATCGATTTGACATGGCCATAATCCTCGCCCTTACCACTGTCTTGGTGTACACTAATTTTGTTTAGTCCGCATGAAGGCTTTCTAACTCATCAATGTAACATCTCCGAGAACATACAAATAAAAAAACTACAGAGATGAAACAAGGTTGAGGACTCGACAGCATACAAAAACAAAATTGCTGGAGCAAAAGAAAACCAACAGTTAGACTCCGAGGGGCCCGATCAAAGACGGAGCATCAGGCGCCAACCAACATAAAGAATACTAAAATAAAATAAAATTACATTTATGTTTTTACACTGGAACTTAAGTTATGTGGCTCTGGAGTTATGAACTGCTAAACTTTACCTACGACTTGCGTTTAAAAATGAAATACCATATGTCCTTAAAAGTCATGCACAGACTCGGCGAACGAAGTATTACCAATTATTCTATTATTCTTTCCAATAAAATCTAAATCCTGATGTATATCACTATAAATGTGTGAATAACTTAGATATGCACCCGCTGCATAGCCGTTATTATCTGGAAACAAACCTTTTGCAAAACACAATGTTGAAAAAAGGGCCATAACTTGCATAATAATTGGCAGATTCCAAACTAAATCGAACTTCATCCATATTTTGTGTATAAAATAATATGAATCCAACCTACATATCTTTTTAAAACAATCGCTTGGAACAACTTTTCGTATATAAAAAGGAAGGTGATAAAAGACCATAACTCTCATAATAACAGGTGGATTTTTTTACAGAATCGAACTTAACTTACTTTCTATGATTGTATACCCGTGTAAAATATGAATCCAATCTACTATTGTTTCAAAAGGTATCAAACGGAAACCAAGTTACATAAAGTTGATAAGGGTCATAACTCTTATTATATGTGTTTGATCTTACCCAAAATCAAAATAGATGTGGAGGCAATGATCAGGAATCGATACAATCAACCCACAGCTCCCATCAGAGACACCAAAGGGAAAGAAACACAAACATGAAACAACATACCCCAATGGAAACACCAATAGCGGAAAGCCAAAAGGACAGTTACTTTCCTACAAAATGGCCAATAGGCTATCCAAAATAAAATAATATATGTGACACAAACACACAAAGACAAATCATAACAAAAATAAACCGCGACAGAAGAACCGCCTTGGAACGGTCAGCGGAAACGAATTCCACTGTGGGGCTTAAATCGATTTTACGCGGCCACAATCCTCGCCCTTACTTCCGTCGCGATTTAGACAAATAATGTGTTCAGTCCGCATGAAGGCCGCCTAACTCATCAGTGTAACATCTCCATGAACACAAATAATCAAACAACCACAAAGATGAAACAACGGTGGGGACTCGAGAGCAAGAAATCACTGAAAAGCTGGAGCAAAAGAAAAACCAACAGTGAGACTCCGATGAGCCCGACCGGATACAGAGCCTCAGGCACCAACCGACATTACCTTGAATTAGATATTTCTAATTATCAATTAGCCTTAACGCTGGAACCGTCATAGAATCTGAGGCCTGACCCACCGGCGTGCAATTAAAGAGGGAAGCAATGTTGTCAACCGTGATTGGGTTAACTACCATGCATGCAGTCTGTCGTATAACATTTACGTGGTACTCAATCTTTTTATATCGAAGAATGATTTTACGAAATTGGGTGCTGAAATCATTGCGGTTATATATTTTTCAGAATTTATATACTAAGTCACCATAAAATTCGGGTTCCGATAGACCTTGTTGCAGAAGAGATTTAAGTCCAATACTGAATTTTGAAATTAAATCAGAATGACGTCTATAAAATTTTGAAAATGCTTTGCGTAGTTTAGGGTACCGATAACCCTAATAAAGAAGTTTAGCCGTTAACAATTTATTACGAGTGTTGAAGTCAGTTACATGACTGCACACTCTGGCAAGTCGAATTAACTGCGAAGGATGAACGCCATAGGATGGCGCACGAGGAACATCACCATCCAAAAAAGGAAAATTTACAATATCAAAATCAAAATCATCGCGTTTATCATAGATTTTGCACGTAACAAACCCATCTACAATAGATAGATGTAAATACAAAAACGGGGCCTCGGTATCAGAAGAATTTGCTTTATTTAACTGAAGTTCTGGGGGTTAAATTTGACTGATCAAACCATCGAAATAAGTATCATCAATATTTAATAAATCATCCAAATATCTAGAAATGGAGCTAAAAGCTTCAATGATTTCAGACTGGTTTTCAGCACAAACCTCACCTGTATTGTTGGACTATATGCATGTGTAGGAAATGTAAATCCAAATTAACAATCTTCTCAAAAGATATGGAATGGAAACCATGTTTCGTACATATAAGACGTACTAACGGGACGCACCAATAGTTCGGGACAGACCTGTGTACGGACAGGGTTGGAATTATATGTAACCCCATTGAAAATGGCGGGGCATTATAAATTTATCATACGGTATGGGCATTATTAAAACTTATAAATTTGCTGTACTATCTGAATCTGCTATCACACAGAATACTAATCCCAGAAAATATGAATCAAATTCACCATATGGTTTATATTATGAAGTCTTAAAACCTCTATGTACAACTTCACTTGAAATCTCTAAGTCCACGGCCTTAATCATGAGGTCGTGGTGTGGTCGAGAATAGACTTTCAATCCATATCCATGACCATAGAAAATATGAACAGTTTGGAAAATTTGAGCATTTGGAGACGTTGCGACATTTCGTATGATCAGCAATGTGAATCGCTGTAGTGCAGTGGTAAAGCATCGGACTCGAGATCGAGCGGTCCCGGGTTCAATCCCCAATAACATAAAGTGTTGTTTCCCTGAGAAAGAGACTTTATCCAAATTACATTGCTTAGTACTGGTTTCTACCCAGGAATAAAGAGGGTCACATGGAAGATTCCTGCTGGCTTACTAAATGTGATACAACTACAAATCAAGTTGATTATTATTAGTATTGTTATTATTATCATCAGCGTCTAAAATACCATCTTGCAGTATTCCAATGTACCTTTGCATGGTTGCATTACTGTTTAACTCCCAGACGCGACATCACACAAAACACGATAAGAGATAATGTGTCTTGGCACATTTATGCCCAGTGAACATCACGAAAATACGTCTAAACAATTCTGACTTACTTGAACCCCATTTTTATATAATAAAGCTGAGTTTTACCCCTGGTTGCTTGACAGGTGTAAACTTTATTTTTCTCATTTGTTCTAAATAATATAGATTGTGGGTATACATTAGAACCGCCTCGTTCTACCGTGTACCCACTATATATATTTGAACAGAAATATGAAAAAATCAAAATTTTAATTTGAAAATTTTCATTTTAAGGTGGTGAAATTTTCTATATGTTTATGTAATGAGACACAAATAAGCCTGCCTGATTCCCAATAAATCGAATTACAGTCCACCTGTCTACATGAAGTATATATGTGTGAAAAAAACATCCATAAAGTGTATAATGAAGACGCTGACCAGATTGAGCTGCGCACATAAATTTGCGAGCTTGACGCGTTTCATTGGGGTACATGCTATGAGTCATGACTCTTTGTTTTGAGTCTTATATATGATATTATTATCGATGATTTCAGCTACAACGACACTGGAAAAAGATGTCTCCCTGTTGGTAAACCAAAATTATTCTTCTTGCCCACCAGACAAGGAAATCCGTGATTTCACCCTGGGATAGAAATTTATGTTCTGACCCCGCTGTTCCGACCCAAATCGAATATAATCGCGTGTTTGATATGGTAGGGTGACAATGGGCCAAAAAGTCCACTATTTCTGGTAGTAACCCATACCCCCCCGTATAACAAAACATGTCATATACCAAAATGTTCGTCAGCATCTGTAGTATCTGAAACTGCCGGCATAAATTGGCATAAATGATGGCGAGCTGAGAAATCCAAGATGGCGTCCAAGATGGCCGCCATAGCTGTAAATTCCAGTTTTTCGTAAAATATGAATATAAATACCACAAATCATCTTACAATCTTATTTTAATTTATTTTTCTGGTGTATAAAGAAGATTTGTGCTAGAATATAGATCAACTTTTTAGGTTTGACTTGAAAACCGGTGAAAAAAATGATATTTTATTGTTTTTGTGTCTAGTTTCATAGGCGGTACATAAAAGATATTCTGATGTTTCAAAATTTAAACAGTTTTTACATATCTATTGTTTTGTTTTAACTACGACACTATTCTAAAATACATTTAACACTATTCTAAAATACATTTATGGTTGGGTATGACTTTTTTACCATCAATTTAGCCCCAGGATTACCCCACCCACTCATTTTACCAGTAAAATTCATTCACACAATATTGCCACAAATCATCTTACAAACTTATTTTAATTTATTTTTCTGATATAGAAAGACGATTTGTGCTAGAATATTGATCAACATTTTAGGTTTGACTTGAAAACTGGTGAAATAAAAGACATTTCATTGTTTTTGTGTCTAGTTTCATAGATGGTACATAAAGGCGATACTGATGTTTCAAAATTTTTAACAGTTTTTATTTATCTACTGTTTTATTTTAACTAAGACACTATTCTAAAATACATTTAACACTATTCCCATGTACATTTATGGTTTGTTATGACTTTTTTTACCATCAATTTAGCCCCAGGATTACCCCACCCACTCAGTTTACCAGTACAATTCATTCACATAATACTCACACTCAAGGGATTTGCAGGTGAGGATTTCATTTTACACAACAAGTAGAAGAGAGCATTGAAACTACTGCTTAGTTCTGTTTTCATACAATATTATATGATCAGCCATTAGGAAACACCACCTCTTTATAACACTGTTTTCGGGATCTGAGCATTGACCGTGTTAATTAAGCAGTGCTATATCCAAACAAAATAGCAAAATAGTTTTTATCAAATTGATCCAAAATGACTTTCATTGTCATTTTTGCTGTGTAACTGGCTAGATTTTTGGGGTTAAAAAGTGTTATATCCAAAACTGTGTTATAAAAACGTGTTATAAAGTGGATATGCAATGCAATTAGGTTATATTTTGTTTGATTTGAGGTACAACGTCCCCCGTCAACACTGTATCAGTCATTTTGCATTTTGGTGACATTGCTTCCAATTTTTTGTGGGACCTTCCCCGACATTGAGATGAAATGACATCTCAAGCCCCGCCACACATTTAAACCAAAAAGTTTTATATGCAAGGATGGTCCAACTCGCACCACATTTCCTGGGCATGCTTAGAATCTCTAAGCGGTTTACTCTGTATACCCTAGGTCTACTGGGCTAGGCAAATTAATCTTAGATTTTGAAGCTCCCCATCAAATCGGTAGCTGATATGCACACATGTGCACTAAAAAGAAATTGCTACTGCTTTAAGTAGCCCTGAGACATTTGACTCAGTCCCAAGATCTGAAATCTCTTGAAGCTGGAAATAAAAATCAAAAATGAGTTCCTTTAAGAGCAATGAAAACATTCATAAGAAAGAAGATGGGTCATACTACGTAGTTTCGGCTAATAAAGCCTCATCAGTGACCCTGTAATGATCCGGCAAAGAAAGCCAGAGGAAACATACTGCAATTTTGCGAATTTCGAATAGGCAGTCGATACAAAGACTGATATAAATCACAATGGGGTCCAAATAATTAAACACCTGTCTAGAATATGAGTCTAAACCAATAATTTATTTCTGATTTCTCAGAATATTCACGCTGATCTCAAAGGACCAAAAGTAAAATATAAACTGCACTATGGTTGATGTACGGGGAGACGTTTTACGGCCGCCACACGGCACAACACCAGCTGCAGTGAAGGCAAATAAAAATCAAAAATGAGTTCCTTTAAGAGCAATGAAAACATTCATAAGAAAGAAGATGGGTTTAGGCAGAACATGAATTGCCTTCTTCTTGCCTGTATTATGTAAAGAAGAGCAGGTATCACAACCCATAAGGCAATACAGACAGCATAATTGCCCTCTTATCTGGCTCTAGCTTCCTGAAAACAGTGTGAACTGGAATATACCTGGTGCAGTCAGCATGAATACCTTTTCTGCCTGTCATCAGCATAAAGTAGGTTAAAGTGATGCACAAGTAGAAAGAAAACATCGGTATCAGAACTGACAACAAGAGAACCTGTAACGGCTAGTTGCAAATCATTCTAGTATCAGCTTCTTCACGGTTGGAATAAAGTTCATGCTGAACAGGAACAACATGATAATAATAATAATAATCGACCTTATTTATAGAGGATAACACATTTTGTACTAGTACTAATCTTCCATGTGGCCCTCTTTTCCTGGACAGGAACCAGTACTAAGCAATGTGGATAAAGTTCCTTGCTCAAGGAAACAACACATGGCGCTTGCGGGGATCGAACCGGCTACCTCTCGATCTCAAATCCGATGCTTTACCACTGTACCACAGCGCTCCATCAGCGGAAACTTCAGAGCCTTGTTCTCAAGTCAACAACAACAGTAGCATTCTTCTTAAGAAGCTTATGACAATTTTCAGTAAGGTATCTAGTGTAAAGTTCTTGCTTTTACTGTTTGAAAGTATCTATCAATCACCATTTACTATATTTTTCCTCGTAGACACAGGCACGTGTGAAGAAACATTCTTTCCACACTTTTGTTGGGTCTGTGATTTGAGACTGTGTTCCTCATTCCTGTCAAAACCGACGTGAATGGTAGCTACCCAAATAATGGTAAAAAGACTGTAAGACCAAAACATAGCAGCCATCTGTTGATATGTCAGTTTGAGACATGATGAATGCTGCAACATTTTAAGTACAGACATCCCGTCAAATACTATACAACCAGCAAGTCTTTCTAGTTTTTCAAGGAAATCCGACTTATTGCTAGACATCATACATTCTTCATCTGTAAACAAATTCGCGTAATCATGAGCATTTTTGAAAGACAAGACCTTGAATGAATGAATTGATGTATAGAGAGCATATATCTCTTCACCGGTGGCAGTCAGTTCCTCAGACTGGTTTCCCCAGACACCTGTGCCATTGACCTGATATCACTCATAGTCTGGAGTTTTGACCCAGGCAAAGGCTCATAAGACTGTTCTTTGGACTGCCTAACTAGCTATGGGTATGAGCCTTTCCTGCATGAATGACTCAAATGGCTTTTGACCCATTTTATGGCAACTTATCAAACTTCTTATCATATCTCTTATCTCTTGAGGAACTTCATCTCCAGTAGCTATATTGTCAAAATGTCTTCGCCCCCCACCCCCTCCCCCCACCCACCGCCCATCAGGTGCATGATGCTTCCACGCAGAGCTGAAACCGACCGCACATGGGTATTGGTAAACCCCATAGAGGATCTAAGCCTGTCCAGGCAAAGCGTTGCGAGTCGGACCGTCCATGCCTATAAGCTGTATTGGTTTCAGTTTCAGGTATTCCAGTTCACACTGTTTTCAGGAAGCTAGAGCCAGATGAAAGGGCAATTATGCTGTCTGCATTGCCTTACAGGATGTGCTACTTGCTCTTCTTTACATAGTATAGGCAAGAAGAATGCCTAAATCAGACTTCAAGCTTCAAGAGATTTCAGATCTTGGTATTGAGTCAAATGTCTCAGGGCCAGTTAAGGCAGCAGCAATTTTTCTGTAGGTTTGCTGTTCAGCCAAACACATTAGACAACAATGGTGCTCCAAAAATCCGGAGTTAGACCTAGTCATCTACCACCAACTAATAGTTTTTTGCTCCATTTGTACAGGTGTACATATCAGCTACTGATTTGATGGGGAGCTATAAAATCTAAGATTAATTTGCCTAGCCCTATAGACCTAGGGTTGATCCTGAAACTGGGTTATTCATCCCACAGCTCATAACACAGATGCAAGCAGCCTCTCTCTTTTAACTAATATATGGTTGTAAATAGCCTGATCAGTATAGTGATGACTGCATTTGCTCATACAAAGTACAACCATGTACTCAAGCTTGCAAGTAGTAAAGCATGTTTGAATAGGTCTTACATTTGTAAGCGCCTAAATGGTGATCAGGAGGACGCGGGTTCGATACCTGCTGGGGTCGGTAACATTCTTTCGTGGAGATTAATCATGAAATCCTTTCAACGGTCATTCTCTCCTTTCCGCTGATTCAAGAAGGGTAGTTTCAGTTTCTGACGAAAGAATGTGCACTGTTCTGGTTATTCACTTACGTATGAGCCTGCACAGGAAAAGTGTGGATAAGTAAACTGACCGGCTCAAAAATGACCTAAATAGTGTTGACTTGGCCATTAAACCCCAATACAAACAAGCAAACTAACATTTGTAAGTCGCCCCCGCCCATCGGGGCATGCAGAAATAGATTGGACTGCATGGTGCTTCCACGAAGAGCTGAATCTGACCACACACGAGTACTGGTAAACCGCTTTTAAGAAGGACTAAGCCTGCCAAGGCAAAGCGGTGTGTGTCAGATCGTCCAATGCATATAAGCCTTCTGGTTTCATTTGGCGGTAGGGCTTGAGATGTCATTCCATCTCAATGTCGGATAAAAGTTCCACAAAATTGGAAGCAACGTCTCCAAAATGACTTTAATAATGTCGACGGGGATGTTAAACCCCATTTAAACAAACAAACAAACAAACAAACAAAAACTAACATTTGTAAGAACTTGTTTACAATACTAGCTCATGTTTATACCGAGGACTATGACAGTTTTAAATCATGTACTTAGGAGTCTGATATGGCCTATTAGTACAGCACAATTGTTTTATAACACATTTTTATATAACACTGTTCAAAGCCCAAACCCCTAACTATTTGCATAGAAAAAAAAGACAAAAAACATGTAAAGGAACTTCTTTTACACTAGACTACCTTTTTCTTGGATATAACACTGTTTAACTAAGAGGTTTATGCTTGGATTCAGAAAACAGTATTATAAAGAGGTGGTGTTTCAAATGGCTAAATACATAACATTACGAAAACACGCATAATTCAAATCCATTGGAAGATTTTACTACCACCCCCCTCACCCACCCCCAATCCCCACCCCCCCAAAAAAAAATCCAGATAATAATGATATTTTTTCTTATTTCTGTTCAAAACATAGATTGTGGGGACTCTTTAGAACCCTCTCAATGTGGCGATGCTGTCAAACACCCACAAACTATGTCCTTAAGCATAAATTCGAAAAATAATGCTTACCCCTGAAAACCCTAGTTTTCTATAAAACAAAGTGAGGTTCAAGGGGGTCAAAAACATATGGGCATGTTTTTGAGACGATATGAAAACAGAACTAAGCATTATTGTGAATGTCCTCTACTACTTAATTGTCTAAAATAAATCACACACCTACAATCCCTTGTTTGTGAGCATTTATGTGAATGGATTTTACTGGTAAACTGAGTGGGTGGGGTAATCCTGGGGCTAAATTGATGGTAAAAAAGTCATAACAAACCATAAATGTATATTAGAATAGTGTTAAATGTATTTTAGAATAGTGTCTTAGTTAAAATAAAACAATAGATATGTAAAAACTGTTAAAATTTTGAAACATCAGAATTTCTTTTATGTACCACCTATGAAACTAGACACAAAAACAATAAAATATCATTTTTTTCACCGGTTTTCAAGTCAAACCTAAAAAGTTGATCTATATTCTAGCACAAATCTTCTTTTTACACCAGAAAAATAAATTAAAATAAGTTTGTAAGATGATTTGTGGTATTTATATTCAAATTTTACGAAAAACTGGAATTTACAGCTATGGCGGCCATCTTGGAAGCCATCTTGGATTTCTCAGCTCGCCATCATTTATGCCAATTTATGCCGGCAGTTTCAGATACTACGGATCCTGACGAACATTTTGGTATATGACTTGTCTTGTTATACGGGGGGGTATGGGTTCCCATTTTTTTGGTCCAGATTGTCACCCTACCAATAAATGCACTGGTTGATTACGACCTCGTATGCGCCGTCGTTAAGGCTGACGTCAAAGCACGTTACGTGACGTCACTAAACAGTCCTGCAGTGTCGACACAATACCCATTGCGACTGTGAGTGATAGAGACAAGACTTCTTAATTCATCACTAGGCCCGAATTGTTGTACAAGGCCACAAAAGCAAAGGAATAAACATTTAACTTAGCTCTTGGAGGCTACCGAAGCTAAATCAGTATACATGTAACTGATGATGCAATATATGTCGGAAAACGAATTGAATTATGACGAATTCCGACAACTGGTTATACACGAGTGTTAGAAATCATTGCTTACACATCAGGTACATCCGTTGGCGGACAATGTGATTCAGGATACTACGTCCACTAGTACCAGGATTCTATGTGCTGCAGAAAATTTAAAAAAATGGAGCCAGTGTATATGAAACACTATGCACTTGACCCTTACACTGCTTGCCCCTAACAGTTATTGAGATATATAGTTTTTATTTGGTTGCAATGTTGAAATTCTCAAAGGACTATAGTTAAAAAAAAAACAAGAAAAAAATGGGATTTTTTTAAAAGTTGATCAGTTTATCTTCTCATCATACCGAACAGACTTTAAAGTTTCACGGCAATAGCTGTAATGGTTTCTGAGATATTTTGCTTACATGATTAGATATCTTGCATGCAAGCTTAAAATGCCCAAAGTTTCAAAGGGCAACAACTCAAGTAAAAAATCAGATTTGTTTCAAAATTAATCTGTTATCTTCTCATCGTCCCCCAATCAGTCTGTAAAGTTTCAGGGCAATAGCTGCAACGGTTTGTACAAGCTTAAAATGCTCAGAGTTCCAAAAGGGCTATAATGCAAGAAAAAAATCTGATTTCTTTTCCAAAAGTTAATCAGTTCATCAACTCATCACCCCGAATCAGCCTGTAAAGTTTAAGGGCAAAAGCTCAAGTCGTTTATGAGATCTCTTGCTTAAAAGCTTAAAGCGCCCAAAGTTTCAAAGGATCATAACTAAAGTAAAAAATTCAGATTTTTTTTAAAGTTAATCAGTTCATCTTCTCATCATCCCCAATCAGTCTGTAAAGTTTCAGAGCAATAGCTGTAATGGTTTTTGAGATAGCTTGCTTACAATCTTAAAATGCCCAAAGTTCCAAAGGGCCATAACTCAAGTAAATAATTTCGGACATTTTCCAAAGTTTGAACAGTTCATCTACTTATCAATCGGAATCAGTCTGTAAAGATTCAGGGCAATAGCTAAAACCATTTTGCAGATATCTTGCTTACAATCTTAAAATGTCCAACGTTTTAAAGGGCCATAGCACAAGTAAACAAGAGCTGTCACTATAGGTGACCAATGCCCCCCCCCTCGTGGGGGGCAATTTCTGAGTTTTTGCAAAATTTCAAGGGGAGATAATTCAGTCAAAATGACAACAGAGTTATGGCCCTTGGTCAGACTGTAGCCCTTGTGATGGTGAATAAATGTGTGAAATTTCATGGGGCTAGGTCAAATACTTTTGAAGTTATGATCAAGGTTAAAGTTTTTATGACGGACAGACAGACAAACAAACAAACAGACAACGGACAGACAGACAAACAAACATACAGACAGATAGGGCAAGTACCGTATGAGCCCCCCCCCCCCCTCCCCCCGAATCAAAGATTCTCGGTGGGGGGGGGCATAAAAAAATCAGATTTTTTTTTCAAACGTAAATCAGTTCATCTTCTCATCATCCCCAATCAGTTTGTAAAGTTTCAGTGCAATGGCTCTATCTTGAGACATCTTGCTTACAAGATAAGATATCTTGCTTACAAGCTTAAAGACACATTTTTGATTACATAACACCCTAATGACCGGTTACTGATAAATTCAGTTTTGAGATAAGATATATTTGGGGTATTCTGGCTGTCATACAGGTAGAGGGCCAAGAGCGGGCAACCAATTACCTAGAGAAAATTCACATCTAATCATTTTTTGCTTGTTTGATAACTACGTTCTGGTTTTGATATTCCGCACTTGTATTTTTTATTTTTTAATTTTCATCACCATTATTTACAGTCATTACATAAACATGCATATTCAAATATCTTGGTTAAATTTTATGACCAAAAATGATAAAAATCCTGGTATCTTTAATATTTCGGCTAAAAATAATGTTTACCCCCTCTAAATCCCAGTTTTATGGTACACTATTATTTCAAGTCAAGTCAAAAGCTCTTTATTCTCTCAGTATCAAATATGACATCCGAGGAAATAGACAAAAATAGTGTAACAGCAGTGTAGGACAGTTCACTCTCTCGCACACCCACATGCACGACAAATATACATGAAAGATGATAATAGATAGTGAGGGTGCCAAGAATTGGGAGATAGCTAAATCAATGTACGGTGGGGGACAAAAATCAAAGTCAATCTAGGATGTTACTCGGGGAGCAAGATAGATAGATAGATAGATAGATAGATAGATAGATAGATAGATAGATAGATAGATAGATAGATAGATAGATAGATAGATAGATAGATAGATAGATAGATAGATAGATAGATAGATAGATAGATAGATAGATAGATAGATAGATAGATAGATAGATAGATAGATAGATAGATAGATAGATAGATAGATAGATAGATAGATAGATAGATAGATAGATAGATAGATAGATAGATAGATAGATAGATAGATAGATAGATAGATAGATAGATAGATAGATAGATAGATAGATAGATAGATAGATAGATAGATAGATAGATAGATAGATAGATAGATAGATAGATAGATAGATAGATAGATAGATAGATAGATAGATAGATAGATAGATAGATAGATAGATAGATAGATAGATAGATAGATAGATAGATAGATAGATAGATAGATAGATAGATAGATAGATAGATAGATAGATAGATAGATAGATAGATAGATAGATAGATAGATAGATAGATAGATAGATAGATAGATAGATAGATATTTAGATATTTAGATAGATAGATAGATAGATAGATAGATAGATAGATAGATAACAATATATTGAAACAGCTGTTTTTCACCTATCAACTCTGTTGTCACGTATGATTGGATCAGAGAGGTCAACCAATAAACAAGCCGCTTCACTACGCAGCGTATTCAGACTACACCTCCGCTACATGTCAAAATATTAAAATGCACGGAAAATACGTGTACTGACTTTTGTGAATGAATTTCGCAAAGTGGGACACGTATTGCGTATTGCGAGTTGGATTATTTCTAAACGTGAGTATTTTTTTCAAATATTACTACACAATACAGTCGAACTTCGATGGCTCGAACCCCTTTGGGACCATGAAAATTTCAAGGAAGCCTTCACATAAGCACAGTTACCCTTTCACAAAGAACCCGTGTTATAACGGCATTCGTTATAACAGCAAAACTCGTTATAACATAACTTTCAATGGAATGCTTTCTTAGCTCAAGTTTTAGCCTCGATCCTTCTCTTGAGTAGGAAGTACCCAAATCGAATCCATAGTCATAAAAGATTCTGATAATTTAATACTCAAAGAAACAAATGTTTCTTGGAGTAATGATGTAGAAAAGACATTTTATAAGCTTTCACACTCCTGACTTGGATTCTTTATAACGACACAAAAATAGGGAACGATTACTGTCGTTAAGCGGGTCCTCTCTGAATGCCACTTTCCCTGTATAAAACCGTTGTTTACGTACAAAAGCATCTATCACTTACCTTTGTTCTCAGCTGAACCATCCATGGCCAGGCAAACGCCTCTGCTGTTGTATCCATGGGGGCGTCTTTTTTATGAATCCCTGTTAGGCGGGAGTCTGTATACCCGCATTGAGTATACTCTAGATTATCTACAATTCATTAATACAGCCGTCACATAAACCTCGTGAACTCATACAATGTAATCAAGACCACTATCAAGACCGGCTAAAATTCAGATTAATCCTACAAGGGGCAGTCATCTAATTTTGTCACTAACATCCCACCATACCGCGTGGCTGTAAGAAGCACATGGAAACTGGGGTGATTTCACAGGAGAGTCATTTTCTATAATATGATGGGATTTCGGTCTAATCCTTTCAGTCTTTCATGCCTGATGCTCTGTCTCTTGTCGGGCCCATCGGAGTCTAACTGTTGGTTTTCTTTTGCTCCAGCATTTCAGTGGTTTCTTGCTGTCGAGTCCTCACCGTTGTCTCACCTCTGTGGTTCTTTGATTATTTGTGTTCACGGAGATGTTGAACTGATGAGTAAGGAGGCCTTCATGCGGACTGAACAAATTATTTGTCTAAATCGCGGCGGAAGTAAGGGCGAGGATTGTGGCCACGTAAAATCGATTCAAGCCCCCCAGTGGAAATCTTTCCACTGACCATTCCAAGGCGGTTCTTCTGTGGCGATTTATTTATGTTGTTGTTTGTTACTTACTGTGTGTATCACTTGTGTCTTTTAATTTTGGATAACCATATGGCCATTTTGTGGGAAAGTAACTGTCCTTATGGCCTTCCTTTGTTTAGGTTTCCATTATGGTCTGGTCGCTTAATGTTTGTATTTCTTTCCCTTTGGTGTCTTTGATGGGTGGAGTTAGTTAATTGTATCGATTTCTGATCTTTGTTTTACTTCTACTTTCAAAAGTTATTGATTGTTTATATTGGAGTTTAAAGGGCCAGTCAACACTATTCTATATCATGTTTGTTCTGGTCATTTTACATATCCACACTTTTCCTGGGCAGGCGTAAACGGCATGGAACTGAATTAAAACGGATTAAATTATTACAGACACCTTTTCCATTGGGCTTTATTGACGACATTTATCATGAGGGTAATATATCTAAAACGCCCGACTTTGATATTGTCTCGCTTCTGGGCTGTCGAAAGCGTAAAACAAGATCGTACGCCACCAGAAAAAATGGTAATTATAAACGCAAATTACGTGCTTTTAAAAGAAACAATACCAGACTGAAGTGACTGTCCATAATATTGTTGAATCATGAACGCCACTCATTTCTTGTTTTTCTAAGATCATTACCCATTTCTGTATTACGGATTCTGGATACCGAGGCGAATAAATTCTACGATAGTTCTAATCAGCTATACGACGCTGCTCATTTAACTAGAGGTTATACTCAGCATGCTCTTCGTCCTTTCATCGATTCTGAAATTAATCACAAACGTCATTAAATCGAAATATCCTTAAATAATAAGGGTTTGGATTTTATAGATTTACGTAGTATCTTCCGGGACAGTTCGGTTATTTCATCCATTCCTGCTTATTTTCAAAATACTGAAACACCCATAATGGCTATAAATACAATAAACCTGTTAGATCTATCATTTTTAATTTCAATAAACTTGTTTCTGATCTTGATATTGATACCATCACTCCTGATACATGTGCTTGTAAAACTTCAGTGTATTGCTATCCTGCTACTGGTTATATTATTACTGGCAATTAAAAAATATTCCTGATTCTAGGATACGTAATATAATTTCTAAAGGACCGAAATATCGATTTCCTTCTAAAATTGATTTCAATGAATGTAGAGTTGAAATCGCTGCTGCCTTGAATGTATTTGGTAATCGTGGTGTAAACGAGAGTATGTTGAGCATAAAGCTCTTAAAGAGTGGCCCCAGGAAACTTAGCACTCTGAAATTAGTTAACAAACACATTGCGTTTTATTCGCAAAATACGTACTCATTACCTCCTAAACCTAAGACGTCTTTACGTCACCTAAACTAGGTATTCAAGAATTCCATAGGAAGTTTCTTTTGGCTCATGCGGATAAGGCCGCTAACTATGTGGTCGTTGTTTGACGGCTTCAAACAACGGGCCCCTCGGAGTCTAACTGTTGGTTTTCTTTTGCTCCAGCTATTCTGTTGTTGGATGCTGTCGAGTCCTCAACCTTGTTTCATCTCTGTAGTTTTTATTTGTATGTTCTCGGAGATGTTACACTGATGAGTTAGGAAGCCTTCATGCGGACAAAATTAGTGTATACCGCGACAGAGGTAAGGGCGAGGATTATGGCCATGTAAAATCGATTTAAGCCCCCCCCCCCAGTGGAATTCTTTCCACTTACCGTTCCAAGGCGGTTCTTCTGTGGCGGTTTATTTATGTTGTTGTTTGTTACTTACTGTGTGTATCACTTGTGTCTTTTTACTTTGGATGGCCATTTGGCCATTTTGTGGGAAAGTAATTGTCCTTATGGTCTTCCTTTGTTTTGGTTTCCATTATGGTCTGGTCGCTTCACGTTTGTGTTTCTTTCCCTTTGGTGTCTTTGATGGGTGAAGTAAGTTAATTGTATCGATTCCTGGTCTTTGTTTTACTTCTACTTTTCACTATGCTAACACTCTTCAGCAAGAACTTGGTGGTACTAAGGCCTATAAACTTGAGCCTTTAGCTGTAGGGAGGGCTTAAGTTGATGACCATATTTGTCATTCACCAAGTTTGCTGTCTGTGTTACAGAAGGTCAAGACAAGCCTCATAGCGTAACTTCATGAAAGAACATACAAAGCACGGTTTATTGCAAATTCAAGCTCTTGGACCACCACTGAACTCTCCAAATTATTAACTTCATGTTTTACTGCCATAAAAAACATGTGATAAAATATTGCGACAAAGTCTTCGAAAGATCAGGTAGAAATCTGTTTTGGTCTATAGAAAATCTAGTGAAGTTTTAAATAAATTGACATCCAGGCGTTTTAGTGCTTCAAGTCTGTCTTCTTATGATTTTTCCATCCTTTACACGACACTTGCACATAATCTTATAAAGGAAAAACTTAATGATTTAATTGAATTGACATTTCATAGGGAAGATTCCCTGTATCTTGCATGTAAGGTAAGAAATGTCTTTTTCACTTCTGAAGAGCATAAAAATTATACTTTATGGTCATTCCAGAAAGTGTGTGAAGCTCTCACCTTTCTACTTGACAATATTAACATAAGATTTGGTACTAAGTTATTTAGTTGTGGGTATTCCGATGGGTACTAATTGCGCACCACTTGTGGCTGAACTGTTTTTGTTTTGTTATGAGAGAGACTTCATGATGTCCCTTTTTGCTGAAAATCAGTCTGAAATCATTGAAACTTTTAGATCCACTTCTAGATGTTTGTGACGATTTATTAAATATTGATAATACCTATTCCGATGGTTTGATCAGTCAAATTTAGCCCCCAGCACTTCAGTTAAATAAAGCAAATTCTTCTGATATTGGGGCCCCGTTTTTAGATTTACATCTATCTACTGCAGATGGGTTTGTTTCTTCCAAATTTTATGATAAACGTGACGATTTTGATTTTTAGACTGTATATTTCCCTTTTATGGATGGTGATTTTCCTCGTCCTCCATCCTATGGCGTTTACATTTCGCAATTAATTCGATTTGCCAGAGTGTAGACATGTAACTGGCTTCTGGCCCATTGGAGTCTAACTGTTGGTTTTCTTTTGCTCCAGCATTTCAGTGGTTTCTTCCTGTCGAGTCCTCACCGTTGTTTCATCTCTCTGGTTGTTTGATTATTTGTGTTCGCGGATATGTTGCACTGATGAGTTTGGAGGCCTTCATGCGGACTGAACAAATTATTTGTCTAAATCGCGATGGAAGTAAGGGCGAGGATTGTCGCAACGAATAATCGATTTAAGCCCCCCCCCCCACCCACCCCCCAGTGGAATTCGTTTCCGCTGACCGTTCCAATGCGGTTCTTCTGTCACGGTTTAGTTTTGTTATGGTTTGTCTTTGTGTGCTTGTGTCATTTATATTATTATATTTTGGATAACATATTGGCCATTTTGTGGGAAAGTAACTGACCTTTTGGCTTTCCGCTATTGATGTTTCCATTGGGGTATGCTTTTATATGTTTGTGTTTTTTCACTTTGGTGTCTCTGATGGGAGCTTTGGGTTGAATGTAACGCTTCCTGATCATTACCTCCACTTCTATTATTCAACACTCATAATAAATTGTTAACGGCTAAACTTCTTAATCAGGGTTATCGGTACCATAAACTACGCAAAGCCTTTTAAAAAAATTATAGACGTCATTCTGATTTAACTTCAAAATTCAATTTTGGACTTAAATCTCTTCTGCAACTTGGTCTATCGGAACCCGAATTTTATGGCGACTTAGTATATCACTTCAGTTACAAAAATTGTTACAAAATTGAATGTTGCTACTGTAGGAGATTGTTTTGGGGGGTTTATGGCCCTTTCAAGATTTTTTTCATTTTTTACTCATATCGAGCCGATCGTTAATCGGAGGTGGGCGAAAACCGGAGTACCCAAAGAGAAGCCACCTGACATTCTGTTGCAGAACTTGGCGGCTCATATGAGACCAGAACCAGGCTCGAACGACAGCGGTAAGTGACGTATGATTAAGAGTTAGCGCTCTTATCCACCAGGCCATGGAGGCCAGTTTGCTGTGGCAGATAGGGTCAAAAAAGATGCTAGGTTCACGGTAAAATCAATTACTGATAATGCTGGTGTCTCATCGGGGACAGGTCAGAAATTGAAACTACGAAAGGTATGTGCACGATGGGTCCCGCATCTTTTGACCAGAAACAAAAGCCCGCCAGTGTAAAAATGGGGAATCATCTTTTAAACAGGTAAAAAATTAAGCAACCTAGAATTTCGGATCTGTAGATAGGTGATGAACCTTGGTCTATTATTATGAGCCGCAGAGACACATCAATAACAGGCAATTGCTGCGAATAGACAAAACAAGACCGATCATTGCCAAAAGAATTAAAAACGCGGTAAAAGTTTTGTGAGCGTATTCTTCAATAGCGAAGGACCCATTGTTTACATTCCCACACCAAATGGCAAGACAATCACAAATAGAATTTATAAGAACGGTTTATTGTCAAAAGCATAGGCACACCATGAAAAACGTATACATGCCGGTTTATAAGGTCTGTGTCTTATCTATGTCCAAGATTTCTTGAAAGAGGAAAAGGTAGGTCAGCTCTCCCATCCACCTTATTCGCCAGACCGTAGTCCCTGTGATTTTTTCCCTTTCCTTTCCCACAGAAATTCCTTTCTGGTTGTCACTAGGAATCCCGAAGGGCACTTGGTAGTGCAATTTACCAGTGTTTTCAGGGTGGACCTACAAAGGTCTACTTCTCTACCATTACAGAATGGATTTCGAGACTTCAATTGAAAAGTGTTTCCGTCAAGGAAAAATACTTCGAAAGGTGGAAGTAAACGAAATGTGAATGGGATTAACAATGTACCCAGTAGACGCTTATGACAACATTGAATAAACACCCCTTGTACTTTTGAAAAGCATTTTTAATTTCTTACTTCTGTATTCTACACCCACTGTCCTCTAGGTTGGAATTGTACAAATGTTGCCTTAATTTAAAGACCGCGTCCGAAAGCGGTCTCGCGGCATTTGACTACATTTTAATTAAGGTTTGTTAAATTTATCGAATATACACATTGTTTCCACGATCCTTCCCGCAATAAACAGTAACATGACTTTGCATTGGTATTTTGATAAAAGAAATTCTGTTACTGTGCCTTTGCAATATATATTGTTTTAATGGCCCCAGACCTAGCAGTTGGATGGAAGTGGATGGTATTTTCAGTGTGTGCTAGGCATTTTACCAGCTTTAAACGGTAGAAATGGAATAACTGTCTGTCTTAATTCGGGTCAAAGCTGTGTCCGCGCCTGCGTCGTTGTCTGAGATGGCGTTCGCGAGTTGCGTTTAGGTTTTCTTAATTGCGCTTTCATGCGGGGGATACATGTCCTTTTGGACATATTTCTAGGTTTTAAGAGAAATACTGTTTGCATACAACTAGAATAGGCTGTATATTTATTATATAACATCGAGTATGATTAGGTATTGTTTAAATAACCTCTTGTTGACTGTCTGTCCACCCAAAATTACTAAGCACAGAAGCAATTCGAAGTTGATGTCCACAAGACTATCACTGATTTGTAGGAAACTAAGGTACTACGGTTATTTACAGAACATAGCCGCGCTATTCCTATCACTCTGAGGTTCGCGTAAGACGGTTATCTATAGAATCTAGACTGGAATCATGTGTTGGGTTTTTCACACACAATTAAGACTGAATTTAGACGTGTCTGATCAACGATACCCTGTTTGCTTAGTTCAAGGCGAAAACGAAAAAAAAATATAAGTTCCCGTTCAGGACCATTTTTCTTCCACACCAGATAAGGAAATGTATAGTTTGAGCTTGGGATAGAAATTCTGTTCTTACCCTGGTGTTCTTACCCAAAATCGAATATTCTCGAGTGTTTGAAAAATGCACTGGTTGAAGACGACATCTAGTGTAGTTTATATTTTCCTGTCCTTTGTGATCATTGACTCCATTGTGGAATTTTGAAAATATTTGAGGGTTACTGATGAAGCCTAATTGGCGGAAACCAGCTAGTAAGGCCCAGAAAACTTGCACACTCCATATTTTTCAGTTCTGTGGTTATTCCTTGCTTCCAAGGGATAACCCTTTTATAGAACACATTTAACGTCACTACAGCTGGTTTCTAGGAATGTGTGGCGGCCGTAAAAGTCTACCTGCCCTTCATCATAGTGTAGTTTATATTTTCTTGTCCTTTGGGATCATTGATTCTATTTTGTTGAATTTTGAAAATATTTGAGGGTCACTGATGAGGCCTAATTGGCCGAAACTAGCTAGTCTGGCACAGAATACATGCACACTCCATATTCCGTGGTGTATTCCTTGCTTCCAAAGGATAACCCTTTTATAGAACATATTCATATGTACCGTCGTTAAGGTTGACGTCACAGCACTTTACGTGACGTCACTAAACATCACTGTAGTGTCATCTCAATATGGCGGACGTCGCCAATCGAAGTGACTGAAGTATTAAAAATCCACGCTCAAAAATGGGAGGTATGCAAGAAAACGAATCCTACATGGGTATGAGGGGTGGATAGAAAAATCCGTCCCCCGGGATTACTGTTCGGCATCTCTCGACAAGCCTCGTGGTGCCGAACAGTGGCGGATTTTTTCCATCCACCCCTCACACCCATGTAAGATTCTTATATTCCAGCCTTATCCCAGAGACAATCGACCCACCGGCGCTATCAGTGCTTTGACATTTCATGTGAACACGTCTGCCATTTTACTTTTTCTACTGGTATACGGTTGCCATATAAACCAAAGAGTTTGAGAAATAGTGAGGAATTTCACATTATTCGTGCATAGTTATTTCATTAGTAGCACATGTGGTATACATATAATTATCTCAAAAAATGGGGATTAGATCGATTACAGTTGAATATTTCTATCCCGGCTCACCCGTGCTTTATTTCGTTCTGAAAACATAATTATTGGAAGAATTGTGCATTTTTTGACGATTGTATTTTTGTTCATATGTCAGCCATCTTAAATAAGTCTGTCTAATAAAATACCATTCAAGAAATAGAGAATCTTACACAGGGCTTATCCCTTTTCCTCAATGACTATAATGAATCCAATAATACATGGGCACGAATTCAAGATTCTATTTATCATATGACCTTCAAGACGTATTTAATTCACGATTTTTGTACAAAAATGTCAATATTCCGCCATAGGTAAACGTTACGTCGTTAAGGACATCATATATATAATTTTATGGAGCGTTATGGAGCGTATCTAGCTAATTTGCATATTGTTACAAGTGGTAGGGTGACAATCTTGACCAAAAAAATGGGAACCCATACCCCCCCGTATAACAAGACAAGTCATATACCAAAATGTTCGTCAGCATCCGTAGTATCTGAAACTGCCGGCATAAATTGGCATAAATGATGGCGAGCTGAGAAATCCAAGATGGCGTCCAAGATGGCCGCCATAGTTGTAAATTCCAATTTTTCGTAAAATATGAATATAAATACCACAAATTATCTAACAAACTTATTTTAATTTATTTTTCTGGTGTAGAAAGAAGATATGTGCTAGAATATAGATCAACGTTTTAGGTTTGACTTGAAAACCGGTGAAAAAAATGATATTTTATTGTTTTTATGTCTAGTTTCATAGGTGATACATAAAAGCAATTCTGCTGTTTCAAAATTTAAACAGTTTTTACATATCTATTGTTTTATTTTAACTAAGACACTATTCTAAAATACATTTAACACTATTCTAAAAAACATTTATGGTTGGTTATGACTTTTTTACCATCAATTAAACCCCAGGATTACCCCACCCACTCAGTTTACCAGTAAAATTCATTCACATAAATGCTCACAAACAAGGGATTTGTATGCGTGTGCTTCATTTTAGACAATTAAGTAGTAGCGGACATTCACAATAATGCTTAGTTCTGTTTTCATATCGTCTCGAAAACATGCCCATATGTTTTGACCCCCTTGAACCTCACTTTTTTATAGAAAAACTAGGGTTTTCAGGGGTAAGCATTATTTTTCTAATTTATGCTTAAGGACATAGCATGTGGGTGTTTGACAGCATCGCCGAGAGGGTTCTAATGAGTCCCCGCAATCTATGTTATGAACAGAAATAAGAAAAATATCATTTTTATCTTGATTTTTTTTTTTTTGGGGGGGGGGGGGGGAGTGGGTGGTAGTAAAGTCTTCCAATGGATTTGAATTATGCGTATTTTCGTAATGTTATGTATTTCCAAGCATGAACCTCTTAGTTAAACAGTCTTATATCCAAACAAAAAAAATAGAATAGTGTAAAATAACTTCCTTTACATGTTTTTTATCAGTTTTTCAAAGCAAATAGTTAGGGGTTTGGGCTTTGAACAATGTTATTTAAAAATGTGTTATAAAACGATTGTGCTGTACTAATAGGTCATATCAGACTACAAGTACATGTTTTGAAACTGTCATAGTCCTCGGTATAAACATAGCTACTATTGTAAACAAGTTCATACAAATGTTAGTTTTTGTTTGTTTTGTTTGTTTGAAAAGTGGATTATTGAATTTATTACATGGCGTGAATTCATTCTCAGACGCGACGTCAAATAACAAACACGCATAGAACATTTTTCTAAAATGATGTGCAACAACATCTGTAGACTGGAATCAGTCCAAAAGTTTAACCAATATCTTCTCCTTTGTATTAGCAATGCATTTATTTCTCCTCTCTAATACTTTCTGATCTCCAAAACTTTTGGGACTGGACTAATGCGATTTCCAGCCGTTCAGTGAGATGGACGGTCAACAGGTAAAGGTGATTCACTATATGGTCAGTGTCTGGTCAAAGTTCATAACCCCATTAATTGTCTGCAACATGTGTCAGGAATTACAGTTTCAGCCTTAATCAGAACTTTATTATCTATTATTCAGTTATCTCATTTGCATAAATGCATTCTGTTCATTAGTAGCATAAAATGTGTGCATGTATATCACTATTACATGTACATATCTTTTGCTGGGAAATAGGATGTATTTTGTTTGTTTGTTTGATTTGAGGTTTAACGCCCCCTTCAACACGGTAAAGGTCATTTTGGAGACGTTGCTTACAATTTTCAGGCCTCATATTTTTCAGGCATTTGCTGGATTTCAGGCTTTAAGAGCTTGATTATTTTCTTGATTTCATGCTTTTAGATTTTGATTTTCCCTCCTTTATTCTGTTTTAAATGACTGTTTAACCCTTAATTTATTTAGCCACATCCATTTCTGACTGTAAGCCAATCACATTACTTGATATAATGTATTCATTCAATTCACAAACTGCATTACAAACAGTGTGAGCCATCTGATCTGGATCTACACTGTTTGCAAAGGTAGGTGTTGTTATGTTCAGCTACTGTAAAATCCAGCCTTTCAGGCATGGAAAAGTTGGTCAGTATGAGGCCTGAATTTTGTGGGACTTTTACCCGACATTGAGATGAAATGACATCTCAATGGCCGCTCGCACCGCTTTGCCAAGGCAGGCTGAGATCCTCTAAGCGGTTTACCAGTAGTCATGTGCGGGTCGGTTTCAGCTCTGCGTGGAAGCATCACGCAGCCCATATATTTCTTCAAGCCCCGATGGGCGGGGGCCGATACAAATATATTGAAAATTTTACCACCCAAAAAAGAAAATTTTCAGATAAAAATTCTGATATTTCATCTCCCAAATGACCTGTACAGTGTTGACGGGGACGTTAAACCTCAAATCAAACAAAACAAATTAATATTTCTGCACAAAAACATAGATTGTGGGTACTCGCTAGAACCGCCTCAGTGGGTACTCATTAGAACTGCCTCGGTGAAGCGGTTCTAACGAGTACCCACAATCTATGTTTTGAACAGAAATAAGAAAAATAATGTTTACCCCCTTAAATCCCAGTTTTACTTTATAAAAGTGGGGTTTAAGGTGGGGGTGCAAAATTTTATAGGCCTGTTTTCGTGATGAAAACTTTTTCATTTTACTTCAAAGGAAAACCGGCCCCGATAGCTCAGTTGGTAGAGTGTCCGCTCCGGGGAATGGGCGATCACGGGTTCGATCCCGGGCCGCGACAAACCAAAGTCGTTAAGAATGGTACTAGCTGCTCCAGCGGCTGGGCACTCAGATTTACGGGGTAGAGCTAGGACTGGTCGACCCAGTGACAGGATAATGTGCCTGGGTGCGGTATCATGTAATGTGTCTGGGACCTGATACTTCAGTGAGGCAGGACTATAAAAGTGAGCATCGAGCTCCCTGTCACAACCAGACACCGTCATGATATGACTGAAAAATTGTTGAAAGCGACGTTAAACCCGAATTCACACACACACACTTCATACTGAGGAAAAGCTGTCACCTATCACATGGAGATAACAAGCTAAAAGAACATTTATCATATGATTTCTGATGCTTTTTAGCCCCCCCCCCCCCCTACCCCCCCCCCCCCCCCACCCCCAAGCATCGAAGGCCAAGGTCACGGACTTAGATTTTTTAATGTTTAAGACTCAGGTTAAGGTACCGGCCCCAAGGGAACGGGAGGTCTCGGGTTCGATCCCGGGCCGCGACATACCAAAGTCGTTAAAAATGGTACTAGCTGCTCCTCGCTTGGCACTCAGATTACGGAGTAGAGCTAGGACTGGTCGATCCAGTGTCAGGATAATGTGACTGGGTGTGGTATCATGTAATGTGTCTGGGACATGATACTTCAGTGAGGCAGCACTATAAACGTGAGCATTGAGCTCCCTGTCGCAACCAGACACCGTCGTGATATGACTGAAAAATTGTTGAAAGCAACGTTAAACCCGAATTCACACACACACACACACACACACACACACACACACACACACACACACACACACACACACACACACACACACACACACACACACACTCAGGTAAAGGTATTTGTACCAGGTAGAACTTGCTCATATTTTCCAAAGCATTTGATGGATTTGGTTTATATTTAATATGATGATAGATATAGGTTCAAAGTTTTATTCAGCCATACCCCCACCCATAACCATGACCACAAGGCCAAGGTCACGGACCTTAGACATTTTAAATGTTTAAGACTTAGGTTAAGGTATTTGTACCAGGTAGAACTTGAACTTTTATGATTCATTTGGTTTGATGACAGATACAGATCCAAAGTTTTATTCAGTAATACCCCCACCCATGCCAATGACTTCAAGGTCAAGGTCACAGACTTAGAATTTTATAACCTTATTTTTTTAAGAGTTCATATTTTGAAAACCATATGATGGGTTGAGTTTTTATTTGGTATGATAATAGATGCAGGTCCAACGTGACATACAGCAGTACCCAACCTATACACATGACTTCATGGTCAAGGCAACAGACATCGAAATTTTTAAATTTAAAGTACGTTAAGAGCTCATATTTTCCAAACCATATGATGGATTTGCTTCATATTATGTATGATGATAGTTACAGGTCCAAAGTTGTATTCAGCCATACCACCACCCCTGATGTGGCGGTCAAGGTCACAGACTTGGAATTTTTTATGTTAAAGATTTTAGAGCTCATTGTCCGAACCGCACGATGGATTTGCTTCATATGTGGAATGGTGATAGATAGATAGTCAAAGATTTCATTCAGCCATTGTGCCACCCTTGCCCAGGGACCTCATGATCAAAATTTTAATGTTAAAGTTTAAAGAGCTCGCTCATATTTTCCAAACAATTTGATTGTTAGGATATATATGTAGTATGATGATAATTATTTTTTTCAAAGGCTGAATCGGCAATTCCCCCAACTATGCCATTGACCTCAAAGACACTGTTCCAGGTGAGTTATGCTCTCCACTGACAGCTGTTGTAGCAACCTGATTTTTTCGGGGTGAGGTGGGCCCCTGACGGGGGCATATGTGTTCTATTGACACATTTCTAGTTCTTATTTCTAACGCAAAGCATTTATTTTGTTTACTAGTCAGAACCATTGAGGTGGTTTGACAATGTTTACTAGTATGAGGCGGTTAGCATAGATTCTGGTTAGTAGTCAGAACCATCGGAGGTGGTTAGCGTTGTCAGAACCTTCTCATTGAGTCGGTTAGTATAGATTATGGTCACAAGTCAGAACCACCTCACTGAGGCGGTTAGGACTATGGTGACCAGTCAGAACTACCTCATTGAGGGAGTAAACATAGATTAAGTTTACTAGTCAGAACCACGTCAATGAGACAGTTAGCATAGATTATGAGAAGCCTCTGTGGTGTAGTGGTTATGCTACTCTACTTGTAAATCACGGGTCGCAGGATCGATCTCGGGCTTCTTCAGACTTTCGGATGAGTCTTTAAACTGAGGTCCGTCTCCGTATGACCTTAGCTGTTGGTGGGACGTAAAACTCAAACACTCACTCACTCAGTACAGATTATGGATACTAGTCAGCACCACATTATGAAAACACGCCTATTCAAATACATTGTGAATTTTACCGCCAAAAAAAAAAACAGAAAATTTTAAATGAAAAAATGTGATATTTTTCTTATTTCTGCTCAAAATATAGATTGTGGGTGCACTTGAGGCGGTTCTAATGATTACCCACAATCTATATTCTAGAGCAGAAATAAGAAAAGATAGAGCTGTCAGTGAAACTGACTAGGGCCCGGCAGTGCCATCAGAGGAGTTGGATTTTTTTCAAAGGGCCATAACTCTCAGAATAAAAAACATGAAAAATGTTGATGGAAAGACGGTCAGATGGACAGACAGACGGACGGGCAGACAGACAAGGCATTACTATAGGTGAGTGAGTGAGTATTTGGGTTTTACGTCCCACCAACAGCTAAGGTCATACGGAGACGGGACCTCGGTTTAAAGACTCATCCGAGAGTCTGGAGAAGCCCTGGATCGATCCTGCGATCCCTGGTTTACAAGGCGAGTACATTACTATATATGTGAACTGTCAATAACTAAAGGAAGTTTCATTTGAATATCTATAGCGGTTTTGAAATAAAGATGAAAAAAAGACGGAAAAGACTGATTTTTTGTTTTTCCAAGGGCCATAGCTCTGAGAGTATTGAAACTACAGTTACTTAACTTGCCATGAAATTGTGTAATGACACTGTGACCGTATATTTAAAGTTTGAAGTTGATAGGTTTGTCGGTTTGTAAGTTATTAAGAAAAAAACATGAAAAATGTGGACATTTTTAAGTTTTTCAAAGGGCCACAACTCTAAGAGTATTGTAGCTAGAGTTCTGGCCCAGAAAAAGAAATGTACATTTCATATTTTTCAGTTCTGTGGTGTATTCCTTGCTTTCAAAAGATAAACCTTTTAACGTCACTACAGTCATTGTATTTGATTTCTTTTTATGCTGCAGTGATTACAGATCTACAGTACAGTAATGATCCTAATTATTGGGACAGATAGGCGTTAGCAAACAGTGCAGTGCTCCTGAAGGAGCATCTGATCAGGGTCTACACTGTTTGCCATTCTGTATGCACTTTAAGATGCCTTGCTGGATTGTAAAACAGATTTGTTAAAATTTTAGGAGAATTACAGCAAGCCTTCAAAGGTGTCCGACTTTTTAGGATTTTACGGTGCACTGTATTACAGAAACTAACATGGAATTAGTAGAAGCTCCCGTGTGACGAAAGCTCACAAAAATGCATTTTGAGTGGCCACCATGGTACCAAAATTCTCTTTAGTATATTATTTTAGTTCTATATCTGGGCAGTATGAAACACAATATTTCCCATTTTTTAAGTCTTGCAAAACATGTTTTATATCATGCCAACATGCGGTACGCAAGTTCACGAATGTGCCAGTTATGTAATAAGACTAACATTAGGACAATGTTGAAATATTAAGGTCTTTTCAGATGTAGTCATTAACAGTGGTGCAATTTACATTTGTTTAACTTGTTTCATGCAGGAAACTCATTAATGAAGTATAAATATGATACACACCATGATTTTAACCAGTAAAATGGTCCAAAATGGGACTATGGTAAGCATATTTGGGGCAAGCTTTTCACGAAAAACTTGTTTTAAGTTAACATAGGCAACTTGTATATTGCTAAATAGTAAATACATTATGATGTGTTTTTGTAACCAGCATATGCCATGCACACACCCCTTTCTGGAATTTTTAGGAATAAAATAATAGATTGTTTGAGAATTGAGAATACTATTCTCTATTTGGCATAGAATGTGTAAGTATAGCCGCTCCAAAAGTGGTACAATAGTGATGGCTGCTTCATAGAAATATTTTCACACAGGATTTGATCAAACTGTGTAGTTTAGCTGCTTAACATTTGCACCAATCTATTCATACACTTTTATCATTTATATATTATAGACCATAATGAATGAGCCTCATCATGAGAAAACCAGCGAATTTCATGTATGAACGATAAATATGCAGATAAGCCTGTGTGTACACACAGTGTAATCAGCATCTTTGGCATTAGCACAGTCTTGTCTGGTCCTTCCCTGTTGAATCTCATGGGATGGAAACCCTCTATGAAATTTCCTAACAAAGGATCAGACCTTTGACCCAGGTGTGCAGTTAGTGTCCCAAAACTAAATAATCCAAATCGTTGTTTTTGCTAAATTATATTGCTCATATTGGTGCTATAACTGGTCATGATATTAATATTCTTTTTGATGCCCTGGATAGAAACTGATTGTTTAAACATATGGTGTTTATACACTAAATGCTCATATTTTAAATATTTGGATTATGGCACCGACAATAAATACTGTAAATGATGATATTGCCATTGATGACAATGATGATGATGATGATGATGATTTCATCAAAAAGTTTAGATCCATATACACCAGTGAGGCCTTTTCATTTGAATGTAAATTGTATGTTAAACAGTGAACATTTTAGCTCACTAGAGCCGAAGGCTCCGGGGGAGCTTATAGGATAGGCAGTTGTCCGTTGTCGTCCGTCGTATGATGTATGTCGTCTGCGTCAACACTTTCAAACGACATCTCCTCTGAAGCCACTGGGCCGATTGGGCCCAAATTTTATCTGTATTATCCTTGGGCTGGGGGATTGAAAGTTTGTGTTTTTTTTATCAAAATCGGCTCATTAGTTTGGTTGCTATGGCAACTTGTAGTTTCCATAGACTTATAATGGGGAAAATTGAAAAATGGCATTTACTGCCAAGCCTCTGCAGATATTTTGACAAAACTTTCATAGAAATGTTCCATAGGCAATCTACTATCTGCCGTATGATTTTAGTACTTCTGCCCATTTTTATTGGTTGCTATGGAAACCAAAATGCAAAAAAATAGACAAAAAATACTTAAAAAATCTCCTCAGAAACCATATGCTCTAGGAGGCTGAGACTTTATGAAATTATTCACCATATTTGCCTTTACAGGTTTTTGCGTTTTTTATGAAATTTGGCCTTTCAGTTTTGTTGCTATGGCAACTTAGAGTTTCCATTGATTTATAATGGGGAAAACTGAAAAATAGCATTTACTGCCAAGTCATTGCAGATATTTTGACATAACTTAGATAAACATGTTCCTTGAGTAAACTTCTCTCAGCCATATGCTTTTATGTCAACCTGGGGGGCCCCTAGGTTGTGCCGGGGCCATGCCCCACCCCTCCACTTCATAAAATGCCTTATATCTCAGAAACCTTACAGATCCCAACCCCTAAACCATATATATTCTTGTTCCTTATGATAAGATGCATTGAGTGACATCAACCTGGGGGTCCCCCGGGATGTGCCGGGGCACATGCCCTGCCCTCTATTTCATAAAATGCCATTTATCTCAGAAACCATTCAGATTCCAGCCCCTAAACTATATATATTCTTGTTCCTTATGCTAAGATGCATTAAGTGATACAAACCTGGGGGTCCCCCGGGATGTGCCGGGGACATGCCCCGCCCCCTCCACTTCATAAAATGCCATTTATCTGAGAAACCATTGACATCCCCACTCCTAAACCATATATATTCTTGTTCCTTATGATAAGATGGACTCAGTGACACCAACCTGGGGGTCCCCTGGGATGTGCCGGGGCCATGCTCCACCCCCTCCACTTCATAAAAGGCCCAATATCCCAGTAACCTTACAGATCCCCACCCCTAAACATTATATATTCTCGTTCATAATGTTAAGACGCATTCAGTGACACCAACCTGGGGGTCCCCAGGGATGTTCTGGGGCCATGCCCCACCCCCTCCATTTCATAATATCACAATATCTTGGAAACCTTACAGATCCCCACCCCTAAACCATATATATTCTTGTTCCTTATGATAAGACACATTCATTGACACCAACCTGGGGGTCTCCCAGGGCCTTGCCCCACCCCTACACTTCAGAAAAGGCCTTATATCTCAGAAACTGGTCCAAGCCACACCCCTAAACCATATATATTCATCTTCCTTTTGATAAGATGCATTCAGTCACACCAGCTTGTGAGTCCCTTGGGCATGCCCGGGCCATGCCCCACGGCTTCACTTCATTAAAAGCCATATATCTCAGAAATCGTTCAGCTCCCCACCCCTAAACCATATATATTCTCGTTCAGTCACACCAACTTGGGAGGGGGGGGGGGGTCTCTTTGTGCTGAGGCAATGTGCCCCGACCTTCCACTTCATAAAAGGCCATATATTTCAGAAACCATTCAAATCCCCACCCCATAATCATATATGTTCTTGTTCCTTATTATTAGCACACCTACTGTAGGGGTGTCTGCAGGGGCCTTTCCACTTCATAAAAGGGCCTCATATCTCGGAAACTGTTCAGATTCCCACCCCTAAACCATATATATACTTGGTCCTTTTGATAAGACACATTTAGGGACAACAATCTTGGGCTTTCCTGGGATCGACAGTGCATGCTCCAACCCCTCCACTGTTTAAGAGACCTTATATCTCCAGCCATACAGATCCCCACTGCTAAACCATCCTAGTGTGATAAGACACATTTAGTGATACAAACCAGGGCTCTATTGGGTCCATGCCCCGCCCCTCTACTTCATAAAAGGCCTAATGTTTCATATACTGAATCCACATGGGTGCTCATTTGGATATTGGGGTTCTCTTGGCAGATTAAAATGATACCATGTTAAAATACATGGCTGCAATTGGGCAGTGCCCACCTGAGCTCTGGTGAGCATAGTGGCCCATGGGCCTCTTGTTTATATTCTGGCAGCAATTCGGGACTGTGTGTATTTGATTCATCAAAGAGTTCTTCAGTACATCAGAAATGGCCAAAATTGTTTTTGACTTTGCAAATACTTTGTTTGTAGTGCATATATCATAAATCATAAAATATAAAGACATTTTGCACTGGAGAAAAAGCATAGCTTTCCACAGCATTCTGTCACACAGTGATATACAATAAATTAAGGTACTTTTTACCATGTCTCGACTCAGAAAATGCCAGTAGATATTGAAAGCATGGTAAATTTGCCATAACCTTATATTGTGGTGTCAGTTATGGTTAATAAATGCTTTTTTGAGTTGTCAGTGTATCTTAAATTTCGAATCCTGTCATTTAACATGGCCATTCAGCAAATTTCGAATAAGCGCAACAGTACCTAGATGTATCCCATAATTTCAAAGCTTTTGCAAGACATAAAAGTTGGGAAACATCTGTTTTCTACCTTCCAATATGTTGATCTTAAAAGGGTTATGGCTTAAATTTTTGGTACTTTCAGACCACCTATTGCTCAATCTCAATAGCTTGGAGCTCTTACTAAATACTACAACTGCATGTTTTCATATTTTAAAGACCAACTGCAAAATCATATCTGCTTTTCAAGGCATAATACACAGGAATGACCAAATTGTCTAGAATACACCTTATCTTGGTGGCTAGAGGACATAAATCTATTCACACGCCATTAGCAGCAGCCTTGGAGTAGGGTTATCAAAACATTAGCAGCTGGACTGTCTGTTACCTTGAAGGGGTCAACAAACCATTACATCATGGACCATCGCATTAGTCCAGTCCATTCATTTGGTGCTATGGGATGGAAGTCATTGCTTTTAAGCTGGGTTAAAATTAATAAGATTATTCTTATAAGTGAAATGATTAAATGAATGGACTGTTTCCAGTCTACAACATCTGCAATGGCATAACAATATATGCCAATGTTCTATATTCGCATTATAAGTTTATCACAGCTGAGAACAATCAAAGTTGACAGCAGGTGCTTATAGAAACCTCAAGTTTTAATCAACAATTGTTACTACATTAATACTACATGTAAAATTTGGACTTTTTGCCCTAGCGGCCTCAAAGGAGTTGTCGGTTGAAAATGTGGGGGACACCGACGACACAAACGAATGCATGAACCGCCTTTCATATAAACTTCTAGCTCTGATAAGCTTCAAAGTCCTAAGTTGTTCGATATGTTTTCTCTTTGTTCCAATTAGGTTCAAAAGTATCAAAATTTAATGGAAAATAGAATAAGTGATGAAGGGTTAGAACCGTTGTGTATTGGTTACTGGTTATGCTACTCGCCTCATTAACCAGAGGTCTAAGTTCGATCCCGGGCTTCTCCAGACTTGCGGATGAGTCTCTAAACCAAGGCTCCGTATCCCTATGACATCAGCTTTTGTTGTGACGTGAAACACACACACACACACGTGCCTGTCTAAATGCAGCGATCTAAACACTTATTGAGTTCCACATTAACCTTTATGTATCATTCGACTGAATAATGTGTTGAGATTTGTCCAGGAAATGCGGTGCGAGTTCATGCTTATAAACCCTATTGGTTTCATTGGGCGGCAGGGCTTGAGATGTCATTTCATCTCAATGTCGGGTAAAAGTGCCACAAAATCGGAAGCAACGTCTCCAAAATGACCTTTATAGTGTTGACGGGGACGTTAAACTTCAAAGCAAACAAACAAGAGGACCAAGCTGGTCCTGTATCGCTCACCTGAGCTAACAGATTCAAAGTTTCAGGAAGTGCCTACCTTTACTGAAGGATTGATGGAAGGACATGGTGATGACAGGGTAAGCAATTTCTGCAAATCAAGTAGCATGTAACTCTATGATAAATAGGCTGACCTCACCAGTTTTCAAACTCATTCAAGCTTTTATTCCTGACTTGCTAAGAAGATCCGATATAAACTGATGGAGCTATGGTGATGACAAGTTCAAAAATAAGCAATTAATAATTAGTGCAATCAAAGGGATGTTACTCTGTGACAAATAGGCAAACCTCACGAGTTTTCAAACTCCTCCGAGCTTTTCTGCCTGACTTATTTGTTTGTAAGTTTCATGAAGATCCTATCAAAACTGAAGGGGCAGCAGTGCTAACCAGGTCGGAACTAGGCATTTTTAAGCAATCAAAGGCACGTAACTCTATGATTAATGTGCCGACTTGGCCAGTATTCAAACTCATCCAAGGTTTTATTTCCAGCCACCTTAAATATAAGTTTCAGAAAGATCCGATCAAAACTGAAGGGGCTATGGTGATGACAAGGTAAAAAAAGACATTTTCAGCCATCAAAGGGGCTATATAGCAAATGGGGCGAATTGGCCGGTTTTCGAACTCATCCGAGGTTTTATCCCTAGCCACCTTACATATAAGTTTCAGAAAGATCCGATCAAAACTGAAGGGGCTACAGTGATGACAAGGTCAAAAATCAACATTTTCAGCCATTAAAGGGAAATAACTCTACGATAAATGGGCTGACTTGGCCTGTTTTCGAACTCATCCAAGATTTTATCCCCAGCTACCTTACATATAAGTTTCAGAAAGATCTGATCAAAACTGATGGGGCTATGGTGATGACAAGGTCAAAAATCGGCATTTTCAGCCATCAAAGGGACATTACTATATAGTAAATGGGGCGAATTGGCCGGTTTTCGAACTCATCCGAGGTTTTATCTCCAGCCACCTTACATATAAGTTTTAGAAAGATCCGATCAAAACTGAAGGGACTACAGTGATGACAAGGTCCTAATTCAACATTTTCAGCAATCAAAGGGACCTTATTCTTTGACAAATAGGCCATCTTGGCGGGTATTCGAACTCATCCAAGATTTAATCCCAAGCCACCTTACATACACGTTTCAGAAAGATCCGATCAAAACTGAAAGGGCTACGGTGATGACAAGGTAAAAAAATCGGCATTCTCAGCAATCAAAGGGACGTTACTCTGTGATAAATGGACCAACTTGGGTGGTTTTCGAACTCATCCGAGATTTTATCCCCAGCCACGTTACGTATAAGTTTTAGAAAGATTCGAATAAAACTGAAACGGGGCTACGGTGATGACAAGGTCAAAAATCAGCATTTTCAGCAATAAAAGGGATGTTTCTCTATGATAAATGGACCGACTCGGTCTGTTTTCAAACTCGTCCGAGATTTTATCCCTAGCCACCTAACATATAAGTTTCAGAAAGATCTGATCAAAATTGAACGGGCTACGGTGATGACAAGGTCAAAAATGAGCATTTTCAGCAATCAAAGGGACGTTAATCTATGATAGATGGGCCGACTTGGTCGGTTTTCGAACTCATCCGAGATTTATCCCCAGCCACCTTACATATAAGTTTCAGAAGGATCGGATCAAAACTGAAGGGACTACGGTGATGACAAGGTCAAAAATCGGCATTTTCAGCAATCAAAGGGACGTAACTCTATGACAAATAGGCAGACTTGGCCGGTTTTCGAACTCATCCGAGATTTTATCCCCAGCAACCTTACATATAAGTTTCAGAAAGATCCGATCAAAACTCAAGGCGTTACGGTGATGACAAGCATTTTCCCATAGTAAGTCTATGGGACCTTGTGGTTGCCATACACCAAAGTTTAAGAGCGATTTCGAATAAAAGTTTATGTCATCAATTCCCCTACAGAGGCATGCTACAGATGAGAAATGATTGAGATCAGCCTGCAGGCTGCACAGATATAGCTGCTCAAAAGTGTGGACGGGCGGACGACGGGAGGACAGACGACGGAGGACCCACTATACTATAAGCTCCCCTTGAGCCTTCGGCCCAGGTGAGCTAAAAATCGGCTTTTTCAGCAATCAAAGGGAAGTTACTCTACGATAAATGGGCCGACTTGGCTGGTTTTCGAACTCAACCGAGATTTTATCCCCAGCCACATTACTTATAAGTTTCAGAAAGATCCGATCAAAACTGAAAGGGCTACAGTGATGACAGGGTCGAAAATCGGCATTTTCAGCAGTCAAAGGGACGTTACTCTATGATAAATGGACCGACTTAGCTGGTTTTCGAACACATCCGAGATTTTATCCCAAGCCATCTTACATATAAGTTTCAGAAATATCATATCGAAACAAAAGGGGCTACGGTGATGACAAGGTGAAATATTGGCATTTTCAGCAATCAAAGGGACGTTACTCTATGATAAATGGGCTAACTTGGCCGGTTTTCGAACACATCCGAGATTTTATCCCCTGCCACCCTACATATAAGTTTCAGAAAGATCTGATCAAAACTGAAGGCGCTACTGTGATGACAAGCATTTTCCTATTGTGAGTCTATGGGACCTTGTGGTTGCCATTGCAATCAAGTTTTCGTGCGATTTCGAAAAAAAGTTTATGTCATCAATGCCCCACCAGAGGCATGCTACAGATGAGAAATGATTGAGATCAGCCTGCAGGCTGCACAGATATAGCTGCTCAAAAGTGTGGACGGACTGACGACGGACGGACGACGGGACAACAGACGACGGAGGACCCACTATACTATAAGCTCCCCTGGAGCCTTCGGCCCAGGTGAGCTAAAAATCGACATTTCTAGCAATCAAAGGGACGTAACTCTATGATAAATGGGCCGACTTGGACGGTTTTTGGACTTATCCGAGTTTTTATCCCAAGCCACCTTACATATAAGTTTCAGAAAGATCCGACCAAAACTGAAGGGGCTACGGTGATGACAAGGTCAAAAATCGGCATTTTCAGCAATCAAAGGGATGTAACTCTATGATTAATGGGCGGACTTGGCTGGTTTTCGAACTCACCCGAGATTTTATCCACAGCCACCTTACATATAAGTTTCAGAAAGATTCGTTCAAAACTAAAGGGGCTACCGTTATGACAAGGTCGAAAATGGGCATTTTCAGAAATCAAAGGGACGTAACTCTATGATAAATGGCCCGACTTAGCCGGTTTTCGTACTCATCCGAGATTTTATCCCTAGCCACCTTGCATATAAATTTCAGAAAGATTCAATCAAAACTGAAGGGGCTACCGTGATGACAAGGTCAAAAATCGGCATTTTCAGCAATCAAAGGGCTGTAACTCTATGATAAATGTGCCGACTTAGCTGGTTTTCAAACATATCCGAGGTCTTATCCCAAGCCACCTTACAGATAAGTTTCAGAAAGATCGGATCAAAACTGAAGGGGCTGCGGTGATGACAAGGTCGAAAATCGCATTTTCAGCAATCAAAGGGAAGTAACACTATGTTAAATGTGCGGACTTGGCCGGTTTTCGAACTCATCCGGTGTTTTATCCCCAGCCACCTTATATATAAGTTTCAGAAAGATCCGATCAAAACTGAAGGGGCTACCATGATGACAAGATTGTACAGTATTAAAATTTGTTTATCAAAAAGTCGTTTTGTTTATGATTATCGATACCAAACAAAAAAGCCGGTAATTAACATACTTTTTAAAACGGTATCTATCATACACTGCTCTAAACAGTTAAAGGAGCAAACTTTTAAGACTGTATAACATCACCGCTTGGCAATTTTCAAACTCAAGGATAGGCACTATTTTAAAGTGGCATCTTTTAACATTGTTCATAAAAACGTCAAGAAGCAAGGTTCACGTGCAAAGCAAGAATGGGAGCTACAGCATGGATACCCCTATAAAACGGCTGAAATTCGGTTTGGGACGATCTGTTCAAAATTTGAGTTTGGGTCAGAAACATGTCAGTCCTTCGGATATGCGTTATTTTGGGCTTCATAGTGACTTCAACTGGTATTAGGCGGTTCTTGGAAGACATTGAGGTCGCTCAAGCTGTCGTTTTGCTTGAAATTCGGTACACCAAAAGGATCGTTGTTGAACGCTTTGATGTACCGAGAAGTGTTGTTGCCAGGCTATGGAGACGCTACCATAGAGAATGGCGAGATTACTAGACGAGAAGGGCAAGGCCGACAACACATGATATCACAAAGAGAAGATCAATATCTTCGACATCTAGCATTACGAAATCGGCAGTACAGGGCCAGAAGGCTACAAATCGATTTCCAGCATGCCATTGGTCCAAGGATATCCGATCAACAATACGTAACAGATTACATGAAGGTGATCTGAGGGCCAGACGTCCGGCAAGAGGGCCTATTCTCACCAGACAACATCGTGCACGGCGATATGAGATTGACCAAAAGCATCAGAACTGGAGATAGCAAGACTGGCCTACAGTTCTGTTCACGGATGAAAGTAGATTTCACCTGAATGCATGTGATCGACGTGTTTGAGTCTGGAGATTACCCGGAGAAGGGTACGAGGACTGCAACATTATGGAAACAGACAGATATGGAGAGGGTCAGTGATGGTATGGGGTGGAATTTCTTATGAAGGCCGAACGGACTTGTACGTGATAAACGGAGGTACACCGACAGCATAACGGTATTGAGATGAAATTCTAGATCCTATTGTGAGGCCTTTCGCACGGGCAATCGGTGATAATTTCATTCTGATGCAGGATAATGCGCGCCCCCATGCTGCTAGAGTGTGCATGGATTACCTTAATTGTGAGACTATTCAAATGGACGGGCCGGCACGTTCTCCTGACTTAAACCCAAAAGAACATGTGTGTGACATTCTTTACAGACGTATCTTACCAATGACTATTCAAGAACTCCCAAACATCCTTAGACATGAGTGGGAAACAAAAGCTTTACAAACTGTTCGAAATTTGGTTCGTAGCATGCCTCTGCGATGCCAGGAGTGTTGTGCTGCTCGAGGTGGTCATACACATTACTGACAGAAAAAAGACGTATCTCACCGGGCGATCATCTACCAATGACTATTCAAGAATTCACAGGCATACTTAAACATGAGTGAGAAACACTAGCTTTACAAACCGTTCAAAATTTGATTCGTAGCATGCCTCTGCGATGCCAAGAGTGTTGTGCAGCTCGAGGTGGTCATACACATTACTGACAGGAATAAGTGACTGATTTGCGCATGTTTTCGACTTTTTGAAATAATCTGACGTAAAGATGGCGATTTCTAAAACATTATGCAAATTCTTTCTTGACAGGTTACAGGCCGTGATTTGTGGACTGGTTGCCAGTGTTTGCCATTAACATGTAGCTGATAAAAGTTAATCATCATTCTGAATCTTTGTTTCATCATCATTATCCAACATCCTTATACAATGAGGAAATATGTGTTTGCTCCTTTAATTGTTTTGGACAGTGTATTAATTACCTTTTGTTTACCGCGCTTATAGTGGTTGTTTAGTGATCTAATTTACCAACTATTGGCGCTGGTTTCATGTAATTTGACCACAAAAGATATCAAAGCATAGTAAATATGATATTAATATCTACGTTGATGTTCAAAATTTCCTTTATTATCACGCTATCAATAAGTTCTAGGGCTGGCTAATCGGAGCTGAAATGATAATCGATTATCATTCCTGCCATTGAGACCGATAATCGATTAGTTATCACTGAGGATTTGGCCATAATTTTACCTGTCTGTCTGATCATGACTCCTACCATATGCTGTACTTTGTCATATGAATCTGAACAGACAGGCCTGAGCAAACAGTGTAGACCCAGATGAGACGCCGCAGAACGAGGCGTCTCATCTAGGTCTGCAATGTGCACCAATCATACAGCTATTTAGGCTTAATTTTAGGTAGTAAATTGTACTTATCAAATAAACGGATGCAAGCAAACCAGTAATGATAATCATTTTTGTGGAATTTATCGACTGAATAATCGATTATCCGATTAATCTTGTCAGCCTTATCAATAACTGAGTTGATATCAACATGTACCTTTACTTATCATTTTGTTGACAACAGTGTTTAGATCTTTCTTATGTATAGCAACAAAGTGATTATCTTCTGGTTCCTCCGGGTTGTCTTCAGTTGCTATTCGTTTCATAGTTTCCAATTCTGTAAGTATAAAAACACTAAATATTCCAATTCTGTAGGTATAAAAACACTAAATATTCCAGTTCTGTAAGTATAAAAACACTAAATGTTCCAATTCTGTAAGTATAAAAACACTAAATATTCCTATTCTGTAAGTATAAAAACACTACATATTCCGATGCAAATTAATAGTACACGATGTTTACTTATGAATTCAGCATTACGAAAACACGCCTATACAAATACATTACAAGTTAACATCCAAAACAAACGAAAACTTAAGATGAAATATTGTGATATTTTTCATATTTCTGCTCAAAATACAGATTCTTCGCCTCGATTAGGCGGTTCTAACGAGTACCCACACTCTATATTTTAGAGCAGAAATAATAAAAATAAGGTATACCCCTGTAAACCCTAGTTTTACTTTATTAAAGTGGGGTTCAAGGGGGTCAAAATTATATAGGAGTGTTTTCGTGATGTAGCTGGTAGTCCCAGTACCTCATCCGATGGAAAATCCTCAGGAAAGAAAAGAATGGTTAAAAATGAATGTGACTTCGGCAAATGCTGTTACCTGAAATACATATGAATCGTTGAATTATTTTCATGCTAAATATTTGGACGGATATTGAAAGTATACTCAACGGAGGGCTTGTTTTAGATATTTAAAGAGCAAAGATACATGTACATGGTCAACTTTCGGTAGGAAACTCTTGCAAATTATTTAGATTCCTTTCTGAAAAAAGACTACTCTTTAGAGTAAGAATATGATCCTATTCCTTGAAACTTGGCGCCGGTTTTAAAGGGCCACATTTACTGTATGGCCATAGCCTAAACAATTTTTCTTGTTGTAGAAAGTTTGGAATTGCACAGTAAGCAAATTTTAGAGACTGTGGTAACTTCTAATTCTTATCTAACTGATCTTGGTCTCAACACGAACACATGTCAATATAATGTTGACTCCCTTGAACCCCACTTTTATAAAGTACAACTGGAATTTACAGGGGTAAGCTATATTTTCTTTATTTCATCTCGAACACGTAGATGGCAAGCTAGAACAATCTATGTTTTAAACAGAAATATAAAAACTATTAGATTTTTTTATCTATTCATTTTTGGTGGTAAAATTTTCAATATATTGGGTAGGCGTGTTTTCGTAATGATACAAAATACAAGAATTTATTGCGAATTTTCGGCGCACATAGAAGCACATAAAGGGGCATATTATAACGGATAAACCAGGCAATCAAGGAAAAAAGCTCCAAATGGCAGAAGCATGAAACATACCAAAATGAAAAAAGAAAAAAAAACAAAAAAACAAAGGAAACTAGAATACCAAGGGTAAATGATATCTGGGTGATGGTATAAAGTCCCTGATGATATGTTTAACCCTTAATCTGCTGAATAAATTAATTTAGCCACAGCCATTGTTGATTATCAACCAATCAAATTAGTTGATATAATGTATTAGTTCAATTTACAAACTGCATGACAAACAGTAATGTGAAGCTATAAATGATTCCTTTTCAAACTAAGAAAACATGAGTCTGGATTTTATTGAGACACAGCTCCAGCAGTACAGTACATGTAGTTTACAATACAGTTAACGACCTCTAGCGAACAGTCATCTGCGAACAGTTATTTCTGAGTCAATGTTAGTGAAAATATCGTTTATGTACAGGGAGAATAACAATGAACCAAGAACAGTCCCTTGTGGGTCCACAGACAAAACTGGGGCCCATGCATTAAGGAAGATTCACCATTAACAACAACACGCAGTTTTCTGTATAAAAGGAAGAAATCTATCCATTTGAGAGTCTTAACTCACCCCCTCCCCATTTTCATGACCAAATAATGAGATAGGGTGTCAAAAGCCTTCTCGAAGTCTAGAATAAATGTGACCATCTGTCCCTCTTTGTCCAAGATGTTTTCCCAATCATTAATTACCATGCACATTTGAGTTTCACAACTATGCCTTTTACTAAATGCATGTTGTCTGTCTAACAAAAGTTTTTGTTCATCCAAGTGGGCCATGATGTTTGAGTAGACTATGAATTCAAGTAATTTATACAGAATACAGGTCATGAACACCGGGCGATAATAACGAGCAAGAGTCCTATCCCCTGTTTTGAAGAGTGGGTAAATGTTCGCTAGGCGCCATTCTTTCACCCGTAGAACAGATGTAAAAACAACTGAACCTAACTCATATGCTAGGTCCTTCAGGGCTCTATGATGATGCTCAATGGGTCCTAAAGCTTTAGATGGTTTCAAGCATTCAAGTAATTTGATGACACAACAATATTATCCATGAAAGGTGCCGATCTTCCAGTAAATGGAACCGCCTCTATTAAACGCATCATTGAATTGACCAACTAGTTCCTCTGCCTTTTTGGGGTCTGATTCAGCAACCCCGTTCCCTCCTCTTTTATTAAGGGGCGGGATATTTTGCATGTCTTTATTCTGGCTGCTGATATATCTGTAGCCTTTACATCAACTACCAAATTACTCACATAGAAATCATGCTGAATTTTTATGTCATTCTTAATTTCTCGTGTCAAGTTTTCAAATTTTGCTTGGAGTTTACCACTTCCCATTTTTTTCTGCCTTAGCATGAATCTTATTGCGTCTGCAAATCTTTCTCCTTATCTCTGGTGGAATCCAGGGAATCGGGTTCTGCTAGTTCTGGAGAGGATATGATGTTCGGACGAATCTTGAATGAAAGATCTCCTGGATACAGCTAGCATCTGAATGACCATTTAAGTATTTCTCCTTTGCAAATTTAAGGCATCCTTCCTCATAGTTTCAAAGTTACCTTTTTGTTATAAGTACACCTTCCTACGACGTTTCTTTATAGGTGGAGTGATGATTTTTCAAAATCCGGAAAAATATCATGATCGCTTAGTATGTCTTGAGACTGAAGATCTTCAAATTGTCCGGGTAAAGTTGTAAGAATGAAATCCAAAGTGATAACAACTTGTTCGAAGCCATGATCATTCATGATGACAATTAATATTTGTCGTTCGGACTGTCTTTGCATCATGCCTTGTTTCATTCATAATGTCAATTAATATTTGTCCTTTCGACGGACTCAGCAACGTGCGTTGTTTAATAAGCCTGCCGGGAAAACCTTAATGCGATCAAGCTGATCTTTAAAAAAACTAGAAGTCTTCGATCGTGCCATTTTGCGGTCGATTCAAACTTCTTTATTGCCTTTACTTCTATTTGTCCTATAAAGTGAGAAAATTCATTCGCAAAAACATTAACCCAGATTCTGAGTCGTTTTCCAATACCATGACTGGCATATCATCACGAACACATACCTATATAATTTTGATCCTCTTAAACCCCACTTTCATATAGTAAAACTGGGGTTTACAGAGATATAAGTTATTTTTCTTATTTCTAATCGAAAACATAGGTTGCGGGTACTCGTTAGAACAGCCTCAAAGAGGCAGTCCTTAAGAGCATCCACAACATATGCTTTGAGTATAAATAAGAAAAATATAACAAATTTTCATAGCAAAAGTAGTCATTTGGAGATATGAAAGAATGCACTTTGTCACGCAGGTGTGTTATCAGAATGTGAGAGATGTCCCAGTGAACAAACAACAACACCCCGTCGCCATAAGAGATCCTATTTTTTCTGTAGACACTGTACTGGGCCATGATGTTTGAGTAGACTATGAATTCAAGTAATTTATACAGAATACAGGTCATGAACACCGGGCGATAATAACGAGCAAGAGTCCTATCCCCTGTTTTGAAGAGTGGGCAAATGTTCGCTAGGCGCCATTCTTTCACCCGTATCGAGGCATTGTTGGAACAGATGTAAAAAAAAACTGAACCTAACTCATATGCTAGGTCCTTCAGGGCTCTATGATGATGCTCATTGGGTCCTAAAGCTTTAGATGGTTTCAAGCATTCAAGTAATTTGATGACACAACAATATTATCCATGAAAGGTGCCGATCTTCCAGTAAATGGAACCGCCTCTATTAAACGCATCATTGAATTGACCAACTAGTTCCTCTGCCTTTTTGGGGTCTGATTCAGCAACCCCGTTCCCTCCTCTTTTATTAAGGGGCGGGATATTTTGCATGTCTTTATTCTGGCTGCTGATATATCTGTAGCCTTTACATCACCTACCAAATTACTCACATAGAAATCATGCTGAATTTTTTATGTCATTCTTAATTTCTCGTGTCAAGTTTTCAAATTTTGCTTGGAGTTTACCACTTCCCATTTTTTCTGCCTTAGCATGAATCTTATTGCGTCTGCAAATCTTTCTCCTTATCTCTGGTGGAATCCAGGGAATCGGGTTCTGCTAGTTCTGGAGAGGATATGATGTTCGGACGAATCTTGAATGAAAGATCTCCTGGATACGGCTAGCATCTGAATGACCATTTAAGTATTTCTCCTTTGCAAATTTAAGGCATCCTTCCTCATAGTTTCAAGGTTACCTTTTTGTTATAAGTACACCTTCCTACGACGTTTCTTTATAGGTGGAGTGATGATTTTTCAAAATCCGGAAAAATATCATGATCGCTTAGTATGTCTTGAGACTGAAGATCTTCAAATTGTCCGGGTAAAGTTGTAAGAATGAAATCCAAAGTGTTAACAACTTGTTCGAAGCCATGATCATTCATGATGACAATTAATATTTGTCATTCGGACTGTCTTTGCATCATGCCTTGTTTCATTCATAATGTCAATTAATATTTGTCCTTTCGACGGACTCAGCAACGTGCGTTGTTTAATAAGCCTGCCGGGAAAACCTTAATGCGATCAAGCTGATCTTTAAAAAACTAGAAGTCTTCGATCGTGCCATTTTGCGGTCGATTCAAACTTCTTTATTGCCTTTACTTCTATTTGTCCTATAAAGTGAGAAAATTCATTCGCAAAAACATTAACCCAGATTCTGAGTCGTTTTCCAATACCATGACTGGCATATCATCACGAACACATACCTATATAATTTTGATCCTCTTAAACCCCACTTTCATATAGTAAAACTGGGGTTTACAGAGATATAAGTTATTTTTCTTATTTCTAATCGAAAACATAGGTTGCGGGTACTCGTTAGAACAGCCTCAAAGAGGCAGTCCTTAAGAGCATCCACAACATATGCTTTGAGTATAAATAAGAAAAATATAACAAATTTTCATAGCAAAAGTAGTCATTTGGAGATATGAAAGAATGCACTTTGTCACGCAGGTGTGTTATCAGAATGTGAGAGATGTCCCAGTGAACAAACAACAACACCCCGTCGCCATAAGAGATCCTATTTTTTCTGTAGACACTGTACTGACACGTTTCAGCGCCCAGGGGCTTGGAAAAATAGACTGGGCTGCATGGTGGTTCCGCGCACAGCTGAAACCGACCGAACTTGAGTACTGGTAGACTGTCCAGAAAATGTGATGCGAGTGGGACCGCTCCTTAAACCCTAACGGTTCTATAGGCAGTAGGTCTTGAGAGAACTTTTCATCTCAATATCGGGTAATAGTCCCCAAAAATCGAAAACAACGTCTCCAAAATGACTTAAATAGTGTTGGCGGGGAGGTGAAACCTCAACTCAAACAAACAAAATAAGTTTCAGGGAACAGCTGCGAAGTTATAATTGAACTGTAAATCTTTGTTTCTTGAATAGTAACAATATGTGGATGGTGTGTATCAAGGGAAGCTAAAAGTTCTAGTATTTTTTCCTCTTATACCATTGATGTTTATACTACAAAGTTTCAAACATTTTATAAAATTCGGCTTACTTGTGTCACTAGTCGGAGATTTAACTCCCTTTTCCTTTGACAGGGGTTCACAATTGTTTCTCTTTAACAATGAAGAACGAGTCAGAAAACCTCGCACTTCGGGCATATCCATGAACAATTGGAATTTACCTTTTTGCCATTCTCATCATCTGAAAGGAATGCACAATCCGTGTGGATACACATTTTTCACCGGTCACCCTAAACTGCCGTATGTTCATTCAGAACAGCACAGTTGGATAGGCCAAAGTCAGCTTTGCAAACATTGCAATACCAAGATCAAATTCCAAATTCAAGCGCTAGCTATTGGTTTTTATCCAATTCAGAACATAAGGAATAATTATAAAACGCTTTGCACAATCCATAGCGAAACTTTGGACCAGGCGTAGTTTCAATGTCTCCAGCAAAGGTTACAAGATTAGCCAAATAGGTTCCACCTGAGGACTTGAAGTTGCGTAAGCCCTCCAAACATCTTCTATTCCCCAGCTGCCTAGTAAAAGCCATGTACTGGAACTCTATCACAGTGTTTCTGTTGCAATCCTGCACTCCTCATTTCCATCATCCAGGTTTGTTCTGATACTTTAGTTTCCAAAGATTGAACCATGGGAAACAGGACAATTGTGTGTTAACAATACCGAATCGTATACAGTCCAGCCTGTGTTAAACAAGCACCTCAGGGATAATGAAAATGTGCTTGCTTAACACAAGTGCTTGCTTAATACAGGTGAATTTTAATGCATTTGCCTTTTTCGGGAACTAAATGCCTGCTTGCTTAAGACAGGTTGCTTGCTTAAGACAGGCTGCTTGCTTAATAGAGGTGGCCACTAAGACAGGTTTGACTGTATAGCTCGGTACACTCAAATATCTGACAACACTTGGTTTTCAGCGGCACACCCGTTGACAAGCTGACAACATAAGGCTCATCAGAAGAATAAAAGTCACAATTCTGGTTATTGCCCTTCTGCACGCACTACGCAATTCGAAAATGTTTACGTCAAGTTAGAAAGAGAGTTTTCTATCGGAAAATAATGAAATAAAGTACCTAATGAATGAAAAACAATCACACGTTTTTATTTATTTATGTATTGGCAGGAAATGATTTAGGCGCATAAAGTTATTTTGCTTATATTTCTTATAACAGTTCCCTAACATTGCCTCTATAGGCGCGCGTGTTAACGGGTGTGAGGACTTAAGAAATACAATGGCTCGGCCAACTTCTATCCAAATCCTAAGAATGTTATGAAAAAAAAGACAAAATAGAAAGACAAGGGGCCCAATAGCCTAAACCGCTCACTCGAGGAACATTGTAATGAGCCCTGTGTCGCATGGTTTCAGGGAAGATTGTTTGGAGTTCTTCCAATTATAAGTTATGAACCAATTTGAATTCTAGGGGCATGGTTGGTAGGATTTATATAGGTGACAACTTAACATTGCTTCATACTAAATGTCTAATGTTTCAGAGTAAATTTTTGACGATTTTCCTATTATATGTCTACTGGAGCTAATGAGCCCAAGGGCGTAGCCAACTTGGTCCCATGGTGCATGGTTGGCAGGATATAAATAGGCAATTACTTGACTTTGCTTCGCACTTAATATCTTAGCTCTGGGTCTTGTGGTTTCAGAGAGAAATTTCTGCAGCCTTTCCTATTTTAAGCATATGGGAGCTAATAAACCCCGAGTTGTGGCCAATTTGGGCAAGGGGCATGCCTGGTAGGACTTTTGTAGTTGTCCACTTGACGTTGCTTCATGTTAAATAGCTTAGCTCTGGGCCTTGTTGTTTCAGAAAGGAAGCTTTTTGAAGTTTTCTTCTTCCATCATAACTCTATGGCAGATACTGAGCCACAGAGCGTGACCAATTTGAATCCCAAGGATATTGTCGGTAGGATATATATGGATGACCACTTGACAATATATAAGCTCTGGGCCTTTTGGTTTCAGATGAGAAGATTTTTGAAGTGTTTCCCATTATAAGTCTTTGGGAGCTAATGGGCCCCGTGGCGTGGCCCATTTGGACACCAGGGGCATAGGTGGCAGAGTTTATATAGGTGACCGCTTTACATTCTTTCACACTAAGTATCTATGCTCTTGGCCTTGTGGTTTCAGAGAAGAAGATTTTTGAAGTTTTTTTCATTATATATGAGTTATATGTTGCCTTGGAAACCAGAATTCCAATCTGATCAGCCCGAAAACTTTATGCTGCCTTCTTCCCTACCTGATAATACTTACATGAAATTTGATCAAGACTGGCCAACAGGCTTTAGAGATATACATATTTGAAAATGTGAACGGACGACGGACGACCACTGACGCCTGGCATTAGCATACTAATACCTCGCATGAGCTTTCGGTTCAGGTGCGCTAAAATGCTATGGATCAGGCTTTTCCGAGAGATAGATTTTCTGATACAAAGGCTCTCACACGATTCGGTTACATACCCGTGTGAAATAGTGCATTGTTTCATATCTCCAAAACTGGTATTGTTGTGACTGAAAATGTAAAGTAGAAGTAAAACAAAGATCAGGAATTGATACATTTAACTTACTCCTACCATCAAAGACACCTAAGGGAAAGAAACACAAACATGAAGCGACCAGATCATAATGGAAACCTTAACAAAGGAAGGCCATAAGGACAGTTACTTTCCCACAAAATGGCCAAATGGCCATCCAAAATAAAAAGACACAAGTGATACACACAGTAAGTAACAAACAACAACACAAACAAACCGCCACAGAAGAACCGCCTTGGAATGGTCAGTGGAAAGAATTCCACTGGGGGGGGGGCTTAAATCGATTTTACATGGCCCTCTGTCGCGGTATACACTAATTTGTTTAGTCCGCATGAAGGCTTCCTAACTCATCAGTGTAACATCTCCGAGAACATACAAATAAAAAAAATATAGAAATGAAACAAGGTTGAGGACTCGACAGCATACAATACTGTTTTTATTTCCACTCTAAACATAGATGGTAGGTACCTGTTAGAACCGCCTAATTTTTCTTAACATTGATTGAAGGTGCTCGTTTACCATTGAGGCAGTTATAACGATAACCTACCGTCTATGTTTTAAGCAAAAATAAGGAAATATTGTAAAACCTGAAAACCCAACTTTTCTTTGTGTAAAGTGGGTTTACAGGGGTATTCATTTTACTTGAAGGCACAACACAGTGTGCACACAAACAACACACAAATCAAACACATAGATTGACAGACCTGCAATGTTTACGAAATAGATAACCTCTAGCTCTGATTTGTTTAGTAATAAATCACAGTTTAGAGGTCAGTTGTAAAGTCGATCAACTCACGAGCACAAAGCGCGAGTGATTTGTTTACTACCAAATGACCGACAAACTGTGATTTATTATAATCATAATAGTTCGTCTGGCATTACTGACAATGACCAGTCTTAATCACACTTGTGGTAATGTTACTGTCTGTGTGTTCTAAGGTGGCTGATGAGACCGAGTCTAGCTCTGAGCTGTCTATTTATTACTCAATCATTCACATACTAGAGTTGATAAATGTGGGTATTTCGATTCTAACACACTGAAAATTGGCAATAATGTTGTTGCTTCCTTCAAATTCTCCCAACCTTTCGCTATTTTAAGAAGAAATCCCGTCAAAATTATTGACTGTAACACAGGCAATTTAGTACTTTTGTAACGTTTCCGAGAAAATGACGTTATACCGTCTTACGTCAAAGAATCTAGGAGTGATGTCCTAAAACGGTGACTTTTCTGATGTGATTTATTGCCGAATAAATCGCAGTTTTTCTTCGTTGCCTATATGGGCGCGCTGTGTTAAAATCTTGAGTCATTTTTAACAATACTTATACTAAATGCACCGCGTCAAACAAAAAGTGATACAGTCGAACTTCAATGGCTCGAACACCTTTGGGACCATGAAAATCTGTTCGAGACAGGGGTAGTTCGAGCCACTAAGGGTTACTGCCAGGAGGCATAACGACATACTTTAGGACATCTTTTTCGGTGTTCTATAATGAAAAATGTATGCTGTGTGTACTCATTAGAATCGCCTCATCGAGGCGATTCTAATGAGTACACACAGCACACATTTGCAAGATAAAAGACGATAATATCCAAATTTTACCCTCCCTATTTCTTATAAACAGAAATTCCCGAGGGACTCAAGAACAGGTTCGACTCAGCCATGGTAAACGAGCCATCGGTGTTCGAGCCATCGAAGTTCTACTGTATTTGCAAATCTGCGGCTAGCTTAGACTGTGTTTAGCTTGCGCTTGACTTCCGTATGCACGGTGTGGGTGGTCAGTGACACAAAGTTTCTTTATGCAGCCGTAAAGCTTTCAAGGGGAATGGATACACCTTCAGGGGAGGAAACTCCAGCAAAAGTATTTTTGTCTCCCATATCAATAGCGATCAACCCTTAAAGGAAAGACTTTGCACCTGAGGAGAAAATTCTTTCCTTTAAGAGTAGACCCATTTTTCTTTGGGACAGGGCTTATAGACAAGCGAACAGGAAGTTCTGAAAGTTGTCTCCGTTTGAAAAATGGCGGAAAAATTTGTTAGATGTTCCCATTCCCCTTAAGCTTGTAGTAAGTTTGTATTTGACTATTTTTGGGCACAGACTGATAGAATATTTCGCTCTGTGCTCATAGTTGGAGTCTATTTCCGCTTTACACAAACATTGTTTGTGTTGAGGGTTTTTATATTCCTTTAGGTCATATTTGAGACATTGCTCCCGATTTTGTGGGCCTTATACCCGACATTGAGATGAAATAACTTCTCAAGCCCTGTCGTCCAAAGAAATCGCTAGGCAGATTCGCACCGCTTTTCTTTGGCAGATTTGGTTTTCTAGTACGCAAGTTCGGTCGGTTTCAGCACTGTGCAGAGGCAATCTATTTCTCCAAACCAGGATGGGTAGGGGCATCGACGCAAATACAGGACACATATCTTACTCATTTTTTTCGAATCTTCTCCTATGGCAATAGAGTAAATTTGAAAGCCTAAATTTTCTTTCAGATCTTTCGCTACGTCCTCGGGATTCCCACCTCCGGTATAGTCTCCTGAAAACAACCAATGTTCTGAATGTTAGTAACTGGATTCAGCTCAGGTTTTTGACCGATCACTGTTTATGCAAGTGGCATATCGATAGTCGTTAATGCAACTGTCAAAAATAGTTAAAGCGATCTCGAAAACACGCCTACATACTTTTGACCCCCTATATAGTAAAACGGGTGTTTCTAGGGGTAAACATGTTTTCTTATTTCTGCATTAAAGTACTCATTAGAACCACCACACCGAAGCGGATCTAACGAGTTCCGACAATCTATGTTTTTGAGCAGAAATATGCAAAATAGCAGAATTTGTCATCTGAAAATTTTCATTTTGTGGTCGTTAAATTTTCAATATATTCGAATGGGCGTGTTTCCGTAATGATATGATTTTTATCATTGAAAAAAGTAGAAGCCTACATTTACAAGAGGACCATGAGGTCCTGATTGCTTCCCTGAGCCCTGTGTATTATTTGGTCCTTTTTCCCTCATCTATGATCTTTGGTACTGATAAATAGGTAAAGGTAATTATAACCTGGGGTCCTAAGTTTTAAGATACTGTAGTTCTCAGTCACCTGATGCTTCACACAAAGTTTCAAGAAATCAGTACAGAGGTTCTGGAGAAGATTTAAACTTATTATATATGGCCATGGCAGCCATTTTGGTCATGTGAGCTTGACCATTTGAACATACTTTAATCCATTGCCAAGGCAACTGTATATAAACTTTACCTTGAAAAGTTGATGTTGCTAATGATCTTAACATAAAATAGCATTCACAGACATTCATACAGTACCTCTCATTTCAAAATCACAACAATTTCGAAAAATACATTTTTGACCTCCGCCAGAGGGACCAGATTTGACCGTGTCAAAAGATAGGTCATGGTCAACCTAGGGTCATCAGTGGAACAAATTTAGTTGCACTCTGTCACAAAAAGCTACATACTAAGCCTGTTATACACTGACCATATTTACTGGCATACTAGTGCAGCAAACGCGTGAAAAATTCTGTCATTTTACTTTCCAACCTTATGACTACACAAATTAACCTTTTTTGTACCAAATGGAATCTTCCTCCATATATATAGCAGGAGTCCATTAAAAAATTTAGGAGTGTCAGGTTGTGTTCTCTTCAAACTCTATTTTGAAACTGACAGCACGTTTTGCAATCAGTGCAGGCCCTAATCAGACGTCTGATCTGTGCCTGCACTGTTTGCCAACTACCCGTTTTGGGGTTTCCAGTACATAATGGGTTAATGTGTGCTAAGCATAGACTTTATGTTAAAGCTAATACTTGATGATTATGCAACAAGCAGCAACATTTTTCTCGATATTTGACAGCCAGCAGAATTCTGACATCAGCTATTTTTCGATATTTGGTTACTACCAGGCATCTGGCGACAGGCATTTCCACGGTATATCGCCGGCCGCAGCAAATATCCTGGTTAATCGATGCAACCAAACGTCTGGCACCGGCCCATTGTTCCGATAAGTTGCTATACCAGCCGTCTGGCTGCATTCACTCTATTATGTTTATGGCAATAACTAGAACTAACACATGAAGATTGTTCGAATTAATCCCACATTATGAGATAATAAGAAGAAATAGGACCAAAGACGGTTAATACGGTAACGCTGTGGAGCGCTGTGGTTCAGCGGTAAAACATCGGATTTGAGATCGAGAGGTAGCCGGTTCGATCCTCGCAAGCGCCACGTGTTGTTTCCTTGAGCATTGTTTAGTAATGGTTCCTACCCAGGAAAAGAGGGTCACAGAGTGGAAGATTAGTACTAGTACTAAATGTGTTCCCTCTATAGATAAGGTCTATTTTATTATAATTATTATTATTATTAACATGCATTGCTCCACAATGTATAAATTTACGCCAGGAACTTGTATCAAGTTATAAAGGTCAAAGGATGAAATTTACCATCACTGAGAAGTATTAAGACATGATCTCTTTGACTTTTTCCATCGTTGATACGTCCTTGACGCTTGCTTTCTGCTGCCGTTTCAACAACCTTCAGAGCCCTTGATAAGTCGGTGGAAGTCCCTGCAATTACGTTAATGAAGGAATGAATTTCATTTTTGTGGATTTTATCGATGTGTTAACTCCGGCGAATCACTCACAAACTGCATGAATGCAGTTTGTGAGTGTTGCGCTGGAGTTTGCACATCGGTAAAATCTGTAAAAATGATAATTCATTCCTGATAATACCAACTTTGTCATCGCAATTGTAAACATGTCACCAAAATGGTAACTTTTAGAAAATCTTTCAACGGCGTCAGATTGAAATTAAGAACGGCCGTTTAATCAGAAGCTGTTATCTCTGAAAAAAAATCGCAAAATAGAAGTGGAGGTAATGATCAGGAATCGGTACAATCAACCAACAACAGCTCCCATCAGAGACATCAAAGGGAAAAAAACACAAACATGAAACAACAGATCTAATGGAAACATCGATAGCGGAAAGCCAAAAGGACAGTTACTTTCCCACAAAATGGCCAATAGGTTATCAAAATAAAAAAAATATAAGCGAGACAAACCATAACAAAATAAACCGCGACAGAAGAACCGCCTTAGAAAGGTCAGCGGAAACGATTTCCACTGGGGGGGAGGGGGGGGCTTAAATCAATTTTACGTGGCCACAATCCTCGCCCTCACTTCCGTCGCCGCGATTTAGACAAATAATTTGTTCAGTCCGCATGAAGGCCTCCTAACTCATCAGTGCAACATCTCCGTGAACACAAATAATCAAACAACCACAGAGATGAAACAATGGCGAGGACTCGACAGCAAGAAACCTCTGAAATGCTGGCGCAAAAGAAAACCAACAGTTGGACTCCGATGGGCCCGGCCAGAGATAGAGCATCAGCAAAAACCAACATTACCTTGAATTAGATCTCTCTAATTCTCAATAAGCCTTTACGCTGGAACCGTCATAGAATCTGAGGCCTGACCCACCGGCGTGCAATTAAAGAGGGAAGCAAAGTTGTCAACCGCGATTGGGTTAACTACCATGCATGCAGTCTGTCGTATCACATTTTTATTGTACCCAATCTTTTTATATCGAAGAATGATTTTACGAAATTGGGTGCTGAAGTCATTGCGGTTATATATTTTTCTGAATTTGTATACTAAGTCACCATAAAATTCGAGTTCCGATAGACCTTGTTGCAGAAGAGATTTAAGTCCGATATTGAATTTTGAAACTAAATCAGAATGACGTCTATAAAATTTTGAAACGGCTTTGCGTAGTTTATGGTACCGATAACCCTGATTAAGAAGTTTAGCCGTCAACAATTTATTACGAGTTTGAAGTCAGTTACATGACTACACACTCTGGGAAATCGAATTAATTGCGAAATATAAACGCCATAGGATGGCGCACGAGGAACATCAGTCTTTGAATTCACTTTATTTGTATTCGAACATTTAGGTTTCAATAGTTCCCAATCTTTTGCTATCATTATACAATAAAGTAATGCGCGGGTAAAGGTCACATTGTATTGCCTGTCCTGTGTGAAATAGTTCTGAAATTCTTACTCATGGGATTTATCGAATTATAAAACTTTTATTTCGACCAATCAAATCGCTCGCGATGTACATTAATTTCGAGATTTGGAATTATTTGGTCATTTTACCCTTGTCCTGTAAATCCCGGATATGCCATATCTTTGAAACAATGTAGATCCAGATCAGATGGCTTCTGACGAAGCCATCTGATCAGAATCTACATTGTTTGCCATTCAGATTGTGAATTTGTTGCAATAATTTGCATCAAAAGATATGATTGGTTGATAATCGATAGTGGGTGTGACATGTATAAATATTCAGCAGGACAAGGGTTAAGTCATGTGCCAGATACAATAAGCAGTGTCCATTAGGCTAACACATCCGTGTGGCATAGTGTTTTCTTTTATATCTCCAAAACGATTAATACATGAGCCCCGCCAAGCGAATTTGTGTCTTCGAGCATTCCGTCATGACAAATTTCAACTGCGCATGCCCAGCCATTTAGAGGCGCCAGGGATATGGCTTTCGGTCTGAAGGTTCCTCTTGATTCACTGCTTGTATGAGCGAGCAGCGAAGGTTCTGGCGAGACTGCGCGGATGCGCAGGCTCGCCTGAACCTTCGCTGCCCGCATAGGCGATAAGTACCAAAATCGATTGACGGGGCCCATTTATATGTAGATGTGTGAATTTTTCTTTTACGCTCAGGAATCCGACAACAATGCGTATCATTCTTTTTTATTAGCTTGCGTTTGGTTTTATGCAGCTGATACCTCTTACTACGTCTGACGAAAATCTACAATTTTAAACCTTACAAATAGATAAATGCATTAGAATAGGAAAACCAGTATACTGTCTGCCATTCAGTTTGCGAAATTTAATATCTTATTTCCAGCAATTTCTTTGGTTGATAGCCATAAATAGGTATGTCAAATTAATTTATTCCGCAGGATAAGGGTTAATATTGTTCATTTATTATCAAGCTTGGAAGACGAGCCACATAAAATATCAAGCACTATTTTCTCTGGAAAATAATAAGAAAACATTTTTATTGCATGCTTTTCAAAGAATGATAGAGATTTCTCAGTAAAATCAAAATCGTTATCTTTTCGGTTTCAAACAGTGAAAATACGATTTTTATTTTTCACTGTTTGTGAATTCGATGTATCCCCCAAAAATAATGTATTTGTGTTTGTGAACAGTCAATTAACTAAAAGTTATACTGTGTGACAAAAATAACATCATGCACTTGTTCACCTCATTTCCACGTTGATGACGTCACTTCTTGCACCTACGCAACGTAAATAATGCAAGACAAGCTTAGCAAATGTGGACATTATTCAAATGCAAATTTCAACTCATTACGCAAACGCGCCTATACAACTACATTGCCACTTTTATCTCTGAAAAAATGAAAATTTTAAGACAAAAACTTGTGATGTTTCTCTTATTTATATTTTAGAGCAGAAACAAGAAAAATAGGTATACCCCCTGAAACCCAAGTTTTACTGTATAAAAGTGGGTTTCAAGGGGGTCAGATTTATATAGGCGTGTTTTCGTGATGGAACCATTTGATAAAGTTACATTCAAAGCTGTTTTCCAGGTGTAAACTACCCAGTTAACAAGCTGAACACCTCTAAATTGACGCGAAATCGCCCTGAAAAATGTTTGTTCTCCGTGAAGATGGCTTACACTTTGAAATAGTGTTACAAATTACAATTTAAAGCATGAAAGAAACTGAAAAAAAAATTTCAGCGTTAGATCAATTTTTCACTCGTGAACTCCAAAAAAAAAAAAAAAAAAAAAAAGAAGTATTTTCGCAGCCACTCGTGAAAGTACTTCTTTTGGTGTTCATTCGGTTATTTCAATATCGATCTTGCACACACACACAAAAAAAAAAAAAATATCCTTTATTTGAAAATTAATATGTGGCAGTTATGAATTGCCCTTTAAGGGTTTATTTAACATACCGACTTCTTCAATGACCTTTTTCCTATCCAGTTGATCAATTATAATTTCTGCCTCGGTATAGTTTGCCAAAACCTCGTCTTTCCAAGGGTCGTCTATAACTTTTTTAACCTTGTGAGCAAAAAGATACAGTGCCATTTTTGTCGCCCCTTCCAAATCCGAGATGCCAATCTATAAAAAGGAAAGCAAACATATCATTTACGTTATCCGTACATGTTTTCCAAAAGTCCTTGTATCGCTTCTTCTGGCCACTCATGGAGCGTTTGCCCAATTTTTAGTTTTACATAGAGAATTTTCTTTGGCAAACATTTCTTAGGCATCTTGGTAACATGGCCTGTCCATATTAACCCTTAAGACGCCGAAAAAAACTACATATGACAATGTCGTCTGCCTATGTCGTCTGCTGAATCTTTTTGCAAACTGTGTAAAATATTTTTGCATACAGGCAAACAGTGTAGACCCCGATAAGGCTGCTCCTACATGAGCAGTCTGATCTGGGTCCACGCTGTTTGCAAAAATGACCTTTAAAGTAACCGGCAGACGACAAAGCAGACGACAGTTGTCGTGATTGGCATTTTATGGGTTAACTGTGCCAGTTTCAGAAGAGTGTGTAAACGCAGCATCCCTGCCCTTTTCAGGCCTTCTGTGCCTAGAATCATGACTTGCTGTTTGAAGGGTAAAACATGATTTGGACACTGGTGTCATTTAAGAAATGAATGATATATTATTTTAACGTTCAATGACGTATGAGTAACATCGGGCTACGAGCAAAGTTTACGTGAACCCCAAGGGTTTTTACTCAGACTTCAGGCGGGGGTCACGTAAACTTTGTGCCGCGTAAACTTTGTGTGAAATTATGGAAACTGGAGGAGCGCTTGCGCTTAGGATATTCTAGTCATTTCCATAATTTCCCCTATTGATTATTCTTCATATTTCATTTATTCATATATTATCATTAAGCATTAACCCTTTTTGTACCAAATGAAATCTTCCTCCTAATATATAGGAGGAGTCCATTTCAATATTTAGGCGTGTCAGGCTGTGTTTTCTTCAAAATTGATTTGGAAAATGGCTGTACTTTCTGCAAACAGTGTAGGCCCTGATCAGACGCCACGTTCTGTGAACGTCTGATCTGGGCCTGCACTGTTTGCCCTGGTACCCGTTTTGGGGTTTCCGGTACTAAATGGGTTAAGCATTTCATCAGTAGAGCATATCGACTTCCGCTCGCTGTCCTAATGTATGCTTAGGACACGTTACACCTCACTGATTAAAAATGCATGTATGCATGCGCACACTTACCTTCGCGCCTATGTCAGTCTTTCTTGTTCCTGGCAGGGGTTGGACTCGCGTCCGCTTCAAGAACAGATCTAATATATTATTCCTAATTAGTTAGGATATTTCTGTATATTTGAGGTATGCGTTTACTTTATTTCATCATCATGTTGACCATTTGTAAATTATCATAATTGTCATTATTTCATGGATATTCATATCTTGCTATTCCGATCTCTCGACCTAGGGCCAGTCTTTCTTTGTTCCTGGCAGGGGTTGGACTTGCGTCCACCTCAAGGACAGATGTTATATATAAGTCCTTATTACTGAGGATATTTCTATATTTTTATTCAGAATGACGAGGTCGAGAGAGAGAAGGCTCTAATTGTGAAAAACATGAACTCATCCAACTTAGTTGTCATCTCTTGAACCCCGAACCCCCTCGAGATAGCGGGAGAAGTCCGTCTAAACGTCAAAACAACATCGCGTGACATATCTTCATAACACAATCATGTGGCCACAACCACCTTAAAAATCCACCCCGTGACATTTGCTCGGGGCCCGATGTTACTCATACTTCAGTGAACTGTTAACCCTTGTCCTGCTGAATATTCAAGTATGCCACACCCACTACTGATTATCAACCAAACAGATTACTTGATGTAAATTATTGCAACAAATTCACAATCTGAATGGCAAACAATGTAGATCCTGATCAGATGGCTTCATCAGAAGCCATCTGATCTGGATCTTCATTGTTTGGAAAATAAGTCATATCCGGGCTCAGCAGGACAATGGTTAATTAATACTCGTATATTGCCTTCATTAGTTATATTAACATTATTTCCCATCCATTATCTGGTGAAAGAATTCTGGTTTGAGGGCTATAGTTGAAAGCAGTAGACAATTGCACGCAGTAAAATTGAAAGCAGTAAACAATTAACAGCAGAAAATCGCCTTTGACGTCATAACGTCGTCATCGCCAAGTCATTCTGGAGAGAACCACGGTTTATTTTTGACGGCACTGAATGGTCATGTGACGTCGACTGAGTCAATATATTCATTGAGGTCTGAACAACATTGCGTTCCTATAGTAAAGTATGTTAAGTATATGGTGTTTCCTGCAAATGCACTAAGAAAGTAAATATTTAAGAAATGAATTTCATTCTTCTGCTGTTCATGAAAGTATGAACGCAGTGGGTCGTGTGCAAAGTAAATGAACCCCAAAGGGGTTCGTGTACACTTTGCTAGCGACCCGCTCTCGTTCATACTCTCATGAAAAGTAGAAAAATTAAGTATATTTTTATATTTACATTTTTTGCCCCTCATCACTGGGCGAAAGAATGCTTACAGGGCTAACTTTTAAAGCTGAAAAACATTTAGACGCTGTTTTTCTCTACAGAGGTGGAACAGCGTTGGCGTCACCAAGGCCAGTAGAGAACCATGGTTTAGGCTCACATCACCTGACGCCACTGAAAATCATGTGACTCGGTGCGTTCATGGACGTATGAACTACATTGTTTTCTATAGGTTTACATTTAACTTTACACTGGAAATAATGAACCCTGTCACGAAACAACGTCCTTCGGGATGAGCGACACGGTCCGACACAAACCCGCCTACTCAGCTGCACATAGATGAAAAGTAAACTAAAGGTATAAGTGTACTGTCTGTGATGCTGATCAGACTCTTCGGATGCATATGCTGATCTGTACCTGTCATTACAAGAACATATCCATCCTTTCCAAACCCCAGAAAGTTTACTTGTCAAGATGACCGTTCTGAGCAAGTTTGACGCTGATCGGACGAAAACTGTGGCTTCTAGGTGTTCACAAGGTTTTTTTATGATATGACCTACTGACCTATTTTTGGACCCGACATGATCCATGTTTAAACCTCACCCAGATATTGTCAAGATACTTATTTTGAGCAAGTTTGATGTTGATTGAACCATAACTGACCTCGAGAGTGTTCACAACGTTTTTTTATGATTTGACCTACTGACCTACTGTTTTGATCCGACATGACCCATATTAAAAATGACCGAGATATTGTCAAGATAATCATTCTGAGCAAGTTTCATGAAGATTTGACAAAAACTGTGGCCTCTAGAGTGTTCACACGAAAAGTTTACATACGGACGACAAATGACAGACGACGCACGACAGACCACGCAAAGGGAACGACGCCACAGTGGAAAGATTTTCGCTATTTTGGTAGGGAGTCACCTAGGCAACATTCCTGTGAAATTTGAATCGGATTGGCCCAAGGGTTAGAAGGAGTTTGCGTTTGAATCGTTACGATGTTTTTCTATTTTGAGCTCTGGCGGCCACTTCGCTCATCGAAGCAGAACCGTTTTAGCTATTTCGGTAGACGTTCACCTATATTTCTTATGTAGAGGATTTTCCTGGGGGGCTCAAGAACGGTTTTGGCTCACCCATGGCAAACGAGCCATCGGTGTTCGAGCCATCAATGTTCTACTGTACATTAATTTTCACGTACCTTTGGAAGGAGAGTCTTTATAAAGGTCTTGGCATCATTGAAATCCTTTTTGTTCATGCTTTGTGACATATCAAGAAGAAAGTATACATCACAACACGTATCAGACGTTGGGTCAAGAGTCTTTGCATCAACATCATTCTCTAACGTTTCATTTGTTGCAGTCATCTCGTCTCTCATACCTTCTAGAGTCTCTGTCATTCTTACAACATCTTCAACACTGAAGTGCCTGTCACCTATAAAATGAATTGAAACTTCAGTGATTTGAACAAAGATGGCTCATTTACACTGGCTAATTCGAATTCGATTTTCAGTTCCCAGGACATTCCACCTGACGGTCCAGGGTAGTCTACCTGACGGTCCATGATATTCTACCTCTAGGTCCATGATATTCTACGTGTAGGTCCAGGATATTCTACCTGAAGGTCAAGGATGACTACCTTAAGGTCCAGGATATTCTACCTGTTGGTCAGGGATATTCTATCTTAAGGTCCTGGACATTCTACCTGTAGGTCCCTAATATGTTCTACCTGTAGGTCCAGGATATTATACCTGTAGATCCCGTGGATATTATACCTATAGGTCCAGGATATTCTTTTGTATGTCCAGGATAGTCTACCTGAAGGACCAAGATACGCTATCTGGAAGTCCGTGATATTCTACCTGTAGGTCCAGGATATTGTAGTTGTAGGTCTTGGATATTCTGCCTGTAGGCCCAGGATATTCTATCAGTAGGTCCGGACCTATTCTACCTGCAGGTCCGGGATATTCTATCTGTAGGTCCGGATATTCTACCTGTAGGTCCAGGATATTCTACCTGTAGGTCCGGAATTTTCTACCTGTTGGTCAGTGATATTCTATCTATAGGTCCGGGATATTCTTCCTGTAAGTCCAGGATATTCTACTTGTAGGTCCAGGATTTTCTACCTGTAGGTCCGGGATATTCAACCTACTCTGTAGTTCCAGGAAATTCTACCTGCTCGGCCAGGATATTCTGTCTGTAGGTTCAGGATATTCCCCCTTATAGGATCAGGATAATATATTTGTAGGTCAAGGATATTCTACATGTAGGTCCCCAGTATATTATACGTGTAGGTCCTGTAGGTCCAGGATATTCTATAAAGGTCAAGGATAGTCTACCTTCAGGACCAGGATATTCTATCTGTAGGTCCGCGATTTCCTACATGTAGGTCCTGGTTATTCTACTTGTAGATCCAGGATAGTCTACGTGTAGGCCCAGGATAATCTATCTGTAGGTCCAGCATATTCTATCTGTAGGTGCGGGGTATTCTATCTCTAGGTCCGGGATATTCTACCTGTAAGTCCAGGATATTCAACCTGTAGGACAAGGATATTCTACCTGTAGGTCCCCAGGATATTCTACCTATAGGTCCCCAGGAAATAGATGGGCTGTATGATGCTTCCACGCAGAGCTGAAACCGACCCGCACACGAGTACTGGTAAACCGCTTGGAGGCTCTAAGCCTGCAAAGGCAATGCGGTGCGAGTCGGCCCGTCCATGCTTATAAACCCTATAGATTTCTTTGTCGGCAGGGCTTGAGATGTCATTTCATCTCAATGTCGGGTAAATGTCCCCAAAAATTGGAAGCAACATCTCCAAAATGACCTTTACAGTGTTGACGGAGACGTTAAACATCAAATCAAACAAACATACTAGGATATTCTACCTGTAGATCCCCAGGATATTCTACATGTAGATCCCCAGGACATTCTACCTGTAGGTTCGGGATACTCTATCTGTATGTCCGGTATGTTCTTCTTATAGGTCCAGGATATTCTACCTATAGGTATCCAGGATATTCTATCTCTTATTCCGTGATATTCTACATGTAGATCCACAGTACATTCTACCTGTAGGTCCAGGATATTCTATCTATAGGTCCGGGATAGTCGACGATATTCTATCTGTAGGTCCGGGATATTCTATGTGTATATCCAGGATATTTTATCTGTAGGTCCGGGATATTTTTCCTGTAGGTCCAGGATATTCTACCTATAGGTTTCCATGATATTCTGTCAGTAAGTCCGTGATATTCTATCTGTAGGTCCCAAGGATATTCTACCTGTAGGTCCAGGATATTCCATCTGTAGGTCAGAGATATTCTACCTCTATGTCCAGGATATTCAACCTGTAAGTCCAGGATATTCTACCTGTAGTTACCCAGGATATTCTACCTGTAGGTCCAGGATATTCTATGTGTAGGCCCGGGATATTCTTTCTGTAGGTTAGGTATATTCTATCTCTGTGTCCAGGGTATTCCACCTGTAAGTCCAGGATATTTTCTCTCTGTAAGTCCAGGATATTCTACCTGTAGGTCCGGGATATTCTACTTGTAGGTGCAAATATTCTACCTGTAGGTCCGGGATATTCTACCTGTAGGTCCATGATTTTCTATCTGTAGGTCCAGGATATTCTATTTGTGGATACAGGATATTCTACCTGAGGACCAGGATATTGGATCTGAAGGTCCGGCATATTCTACCTGTAGGTCCGTGATGTTCTACCTGAGGTCCAAGAAATTGTACCAACTGAGGTCCAGGGCATTCTTGCTATAGGTTCGTGGTATTGTATCTGTAGGTCCAGGTGATCCAGATGTTCTACATGTAGGTCCAGGATATTCTACTTGAGGCCAAGGATATTCTATCTGTAGGTCCGGAATATTCTACCTGCAGGACCAGGATATTCTATTTTTAGATCCGGGATATTCAACATGTTGGTCCAGAATAATCTACCTGTATGTCCATTTGCAAAAGCTGCTAATATTTTTTTTCAGCAAAACTACCAATATATTATGTATTGTTGTTCTTTCTTGAACACTTAACATGTTTACCATGAACGAGCTCTTTCAGCTAATGGTGCTGTGAACAATTGGGTCCTGGACTCTAAATAACTTAGATAAAGTTAAAACTAATTAACTTAGACTTTAAACTTCTGTGAACTCGAACATGCATTTCGGAAACTTGAATCCGAATCGTATTTGTAATACTACTCCCAGCAGGCTCACGTTGCTAAGGCAACGCCAAATCAACGTCGGTGCATTGTCATGACGTTGCACTAACGTTGATGTGATGTTGTATAAAGGTCACGACGTTGTACCGACGGTGACGTGACGGGACGTCACAATTACACCATGTGCCTGCTGAGACTATTTCGTACATACGAGGACTGTTCAAATATGAATGCAACTAAGCACATAAAAATGATTCCGTGATAGATTTCGATGAAAAATTTATTTTGCCCCCCTCCCCCACCCTCAAAGTATTCCCCTTTAACAGATATACAAACTTTCAGTCTTCTGATCCAATCAATGAATGCATTTTGGTAGTCTTTTCAAGGTATACTATGAAGACAGTGGAATATTGCAGAACCGAGGTGTTTGCGCTGTACAAATTTTCGACCAGAAAGGTATTTTTTCAGCCGCGGGAAAAAAAAAATAAGTCACACGGGGCAAGGTCGGGGGCATACGGGGGTGAGGGAGTTCAACAACCTTTTCCTGCTTCAGATAGTCTTGCACACTGAACGCCTTGTGCGATGACGCATTGTCATGTAGCAATCTGACATTGGCCAAACCAGTTGCGGGTCTTCGTTCTTTGAAATATTTCTTCAATTTTCGAAGAATTTTATTCTTGTAAAACTTCGCATTTACAGATTTGCCTTTAGGCACAGCAACCTGAATAACAGGACCCTGATTTGAAAAGAATATGGCAAACATTACCTTCTTGACGCTCATGGTCCGCTTTGCAATGCATGGCCTTTTGCAATACTTTGTTGTCCATATTTTGTTCTGAATCTTTCGTTTTGGCTCAAAAAAGTGAACCCATGTCTCGTCACCTGTGACGACATTAGCGAAAGACCGTGCATTGTAATTTGGAAACTTTTAAACAACTTCTTGGCGCACTGAACGCGTGTCTTTTTCTGCTCATCTGTCAAGGGAATTCATCTAGCACAGATCTTTCTCATTTTCAAATCCCGTTTCAGAATTGTATGCGCTGCTCCTAATGAGATGCCATCCATACTAGCTATTTGCCTAGTAGTGTATCGTGCATCGGTAGCAACTATTTCTTTCACTCTAGCAACCATCTTGGCAGATGTTGCTGTTTTCGGCCGACGATCATGTGGTGCATCTTCTGTTGAGCCTAGCCTACAGCTGAATTTCTTACACCAACGAAAAACTGCCGGAAAAGGCATTTCATTATGCCCATAAACCGAACATACTTCATCAAAAATGTCTTTGCACCGTATACCAAGAATACAACGATTCTTAATATAGGACCATATTTCAACGGCGTACCCTGACCTTCTTCCAACCATGTTTTGTATTAGTATACAAGAGTAGACAGTGTTTATCGAACGATATACATGGATAAAGTGGACGGATTTTAACAGGTTTGGTATCAATGTATAGGTAAAATGTTTTTTCTACGCTTTGATATTTATTTCCAGGTGATTTTCGCATTAGTGCATGAGAAAACGTTCTACTTGCATTCATATTTGAACAGTCCTCGTATACCTACCAAGACAATCGATGTCAGTGCCATGCCATTTTCTGTTTTTCATGCATGTTCTTGTTGTTGTACCGTTCACAAAGTCCGGATCAGAACATCTAAATTCCAGTTCACTGCCATGGTGGAAAGTAGGATCAATGGACACCACCTCCGCTCCCAAAGGTACACAGGGACTTTCACAATACTGATCTGAAGGTAGGTTTACAGAGTATTATGCATATTACAACTTCCAAAATACGAGGGTCACGCAAATTGTTTTGTTATTAAGGATGTTTTCTCAGTTGCAAACACGGCTTTAGCTTTTTTTAAACGCTGCCTTCTATACTCGTAAAATACCAGTTCCAAAAGCTATATCTTTGATAGAGAACTGGGCATCATGCTCTAACACAGCGTTTACAGCAGCGACAATTGATTTGGCATATTAACTAGGACCCAAATGCACCGACTAGAAACTGATTGAGCTACGCAAATATTTTGCCGTGTCTTGATCATACAGCCATTTTAATTAATTATAGTCAACGAAAATTAATGAAAATTAATTTGATCAATTAATATAATGTTAGTTGTCAATTTTGACACAGTGTGGTTAAAATGATTAAAACTGAATTGAACTCTGTTTGAAGCCTCTAAACATAACGAAAACACGCCTATATAATTTTGACCCCCTTGAACCCAACTTTTATATAGTAAAACTGAGGTTTCCGGGGGTATACCTTATTTTTCTTATTTCTGCTCTAAAATATAGATTGTCGGTACTCGTTAGAACCGCCTCCATGAGGCGGTTCTAACGAGTGCCCACAATCAATATTTTGAGCAGAAATAAGAAAAATATCACAATTTTTCATCATAAAATTTTCATTTTTTCGGCGATAAAGGTGGCAATGTATTTGTATAGGGGTGTTTGCGTAATGATATGATGAATTCATGCCAAACGGGCAGAAAATACCAATAATAGGTGCCTAGGTTTCTCGTTCAAATTTACAAAACCTGTTGAACTTTTCATTAAAATAATGTAATATTTATACAAGCAATACATAGAGGATCTTACATGAGTGTTAATGTATTATTGAATTTCCTTTTCCTCAACGAGTTAAATAAATTCAATATTACATGAGCACATATGCAAGATTCTATTTATCAAATGACATTTAAAACGTATTTAATTCACGATTTTTGTACAAAAATGTCAATATTCCGCCATAAGTAAACGCGACGTCGTTAAGGACGTCGTACATGTAACGCTACGGAACGTATCTAGCTATTTGCATATTTAATCCACTAGTGGGTTATCGAAAATATTACATGGCGTTATTACACTCCCAGACGCGAAGAAACAAAATACAAGTGAAGGCAATGATCAGGAATCGATACAATTAACCCACAGCTCCAATCAAAGACACAAAAGGGAACAAAACAACTATAAAATAACTATACCTTAATGGAAACACCAATAGCGCAAAGCTAAAGGACAGTCACTTTCCCACAAAATGGTCAATTGCATATCAAAAAAAAAAAAAAAAAACAATAAAAAAACAAACAAAAAAAAAAACAGAAAAAAGGAAAAACATAAGCAATACAGACCCACTCAAAGACAAACCTTAACAAAAATAAACCGCGACAGAACAACCGCCTTGGAACGGAAACTGAACCGAAATCCACTGGGGTTTCAAATCGATTTTACGCGGCCGCAATCCTCGCACTTACTTCCGTTATGAAGTTTGGGTAACCAGCTTGTAACATTCTGTAACACATACAGAAATATTTGATACATACCTTTTTTTCCTCTAAGGGTAACCTCTCTTGAATTTTCTTTGATGTTAACCCACAATGCAATATACTTTGATGTCATTGTAGCTTTAAACATTTTCAAAATAATTTAAACTTTCATATTTTCCACTTTGCTGGCAGTTGCCTAATGCAGTCAGTTTTCTGATGCCCTTTGATCAACGAGTGTGTTGTTCATGATTTAGAAAAGAGAGTAGAAATTTGATTTCGAAATTCAAACTTTGATTTACATTTAAAGTATTTTTAAATGTTTGAAACTGCCATTTAATTTAAAATTTCATTTAGCCAAGTTAATTACGTGTTTTTACATTTCCTTTAAACAGATTAGTAAGTTCTGTACGTTATTTCATCCACTCACAAATACAGAAACTGGAATTTAAATTATTTAAAAAAATACTTAAAGAAGTTAAAAATTTTGAATGTGCATCTATGACATCATAGAATACCCAGTGAAAATAAATGGGGCCGTCTGAAGTTGCTCTGTTTCCATGAAATATTTCACATTCCAAATTGTAATAACTTGGAAACTACTAAAGGTAATTTAATGCCAATTTCTTGAATCATGCATTTTTCAATTTTTTGGATTTCTTAACCTTTGTATGTGACCTTTAAAGATTTTAGGCCTATCAAGACCGGAATCATCTTTGATAGAAACTTCTTTATCGTTCAATACTGTACGCGGGAAATGGAATATCACAGTTCAACAATCTAAAATTTTATGTCTATGCCAAGCCCATTATGGCACTAAATAAAGACACGTAATTTATATTTTTGTCCATGTTAATACAATGTTTGAACTCTGTTTGAAGCCTCTAAATATGGGCCCCGTCAAGCGATTTTGGTACTTATCGCCTATGCGAGCAGCGAAGGTTCAGGCGAGCCTGCGCATCCGCGCAGTCTCACCAGAACCTTCGCTGCTCGCTCATACAAGCACTGAATCAAGAGGAACCTTCAGACAGAAAGTCATATCCCTGGCCCTTCTGAATGTGTGGGCATGCGCAGTTAAAATTTGTCATGACGGAATGCTCGAAGACACAAATTCGCTTGGCGTTGAATTCATGCCAAACGGGATAGGTGCCTAGGTTTCTCGTTCAAATTTACAAAACCTGTTGAACTTTTCATTAAAATAATGTTACATTTATACAAGCAATACATTCAACTACAGTCGAACTTCGATGGCTCGAACCCCTTAGAAGCCATGGAAATTTGTTCGAGACAGCGGTAGTTCGAGCCACTGTTGTATACTTCCAGAAAACATAACGGGGGTATTTTTGTACTTCTTTTCGGTGTTCTGTAACATAAATGTATGCTGTGTGTACTCATTAGGATCGCCTCATCAAGGCGATTCTAATGAGTACACACAGCATACATTTGCAAGAGAAAAGACTAAAATCTTCTTAATTATCCCCATTATTTCTTATGTAGAGGATTTTTCTAGGGACTCAAGAATGTGTTCGACTCATCCATGGTAAACGAGCCATCGGTGTTCGAGCCATCGAAGTTCTACTGTATTGCTTTTTAAAATAAGATAACTTAAGTACAAATTTATTAAAATGAGAGTTATAATATGTATGATCAATGAAACCATAGCTTACAAAATTCACGCTCAGCCACGACAGCATTTTTTCGATACACTGTAGTGACCGGTCCATGTATACTGGGTCCAAGATATTAAAAAGCAATTACAAAGATTTTATTTTTTTAAAAATTCTTAGTCTGAATCAGGGTGACAGAAGACACAAAGAGGGTCATTTTATTGAACGACATTACGAAAACATGCCTATACAAATATATTTTAAATTTTACCGCTATAAAAATGGAAATTTTTAGATGAAAAACTGTGATATTTTTCTTATTTCTACTCAAAACATAGATTGTGGGAACTCGTTAGAACCGCTTCGCCGAGGCGGTTCTATCGAGGCGAGGCGGTTCTATCGAGTACCCACAATTTATGTTTTTGAGCAGATATTAAGAAAAATAATGTTTACCCCTGCAAACCCCAGTTTTACTATACAAAAATGGGGTTTGAGGGGTCAAAATTATATAGGCAGGTTTTCGTGATGAAAAATCCCATTCGCTCTGAAACAGAAGTGAAAGCAATGATCAGGAATCGATACAATTAACCCACAGCTCCCCTCACAGACACCAAGGGGAAAGAAACACATGACTAGACCCTAATGGACACATCAATAGCGGAAAGCCATAAGGACAGTTACGTCCCCACAAAATGGCCCATTGGCTGTCCAAAACAAAAGGTATAAGCGATATACACACTCAGAGACAAACCGTAACAAAACTAAACCGCGAAGGAAGAGCCGCCATTAACGGTCAGTGAAAAGAATTTCACTGGGGAGCTTAAATCGATTTTTACGCGGCCGCAATCCTCGCCCTTACTTTCGTCGCGGTTTAGACAAATAATTTGTTCCGCATGAAGGCCTCCTAACTCACCAGTGCAACATCTCCGAGAACACAAAAATTAAACAACCACAGAGATGAAACAACGGTGAGGACTCGACAGCAAGAAACACTGAAATGCTGGAGCAAAAGAAAACCAACAGTTAGAATCCGATGGGTCCGACCAGAGACAGAGCATCTGGCACCATCCAAGAAAAGAAAATTTACAATCTGAAAATCAAAATCATCACGTTTATCAAAAAGTTTACAAGAAACAAAAAACAAGTGAAGGCAATGATCAGGAATCTATACAATTAACCCACAGCTCCAATCAAAGACACAAAAGGGAAAGAAGTACAAACATGAAATAACTATACCTTAATGGAAACACCAATAGCGCAAAGCTAAAGGACAGTCACTTTCCCACAAAATGGTCAATTGGCAATCAAAAAATAAAACAAAAAAAAAAATAAAAATAAAAAAAAAACAGAAAAACGGAAAAACATAAGCAATACAGACCCACTCAAAGACAAACCTTAACAAAAATAAACCGCGACACAACAACCGCCTTGAAACGGCAACTGAACCGAAATCCACTGGGGTTTTAAATCGATTTTACGCGGCCGCAATCCTCGCCCTTACTTCCGTTATGAAGTTTGGGTAACCAGCTTGTATCATTCTGTAACACATACAGAAATATTTGATACATACCTTTTTTCCTCTAAGGGTAACCTCTCTTGAATTTTCTTTGATGTTAACCCACAATGCAATATACTTTGATGTCATTGTAGCTTTAAACATTTTCAAAATAATTTAAACTTTCATATTTTCCACTTTGCAGGCAGTTGCCTAATGCAGTCAGTTTTCTGATGCCCTTTGATCACCGAGTGTGTTGTTCATAATTTAGAAAAGAGAGTAGAAATTTGATTTCGAAATTCAAACTTTGATTTACATTTAAAGTATTTTTAAATGTTTGAAACTGCCATTTAATTTAAAAATTCATTTAGCCAAGCTAATTACGTATTTTTACATGTCCTTTAAACAGATCAGTAAGTTCTGTACGTTATTTCATCCACTCACAAATACAGAAACTGGAATTTAAATTATTTAAAAAAATACTTAAAGAAGTTAAAAATTTTGAATGTGCATCTATGACATCATAGAATACCCAGTGAAAATAAATGGGGCCGTCTGAAGTTGCTCTGTTTCCATGAAATATTTCACATTCCAAATTGTAATGCGGTTTTCCCTGCCAATTTCTTGAATCATGCATTTTTCAATTTTTTGGATTTCTTAACCTTTGTATGTGACCTTTAAAGATTTTAAGCCTATCAAGACCGGAATCATCTTTGATAGAAACTTCTTTATCGTTCAATACTGTACGCGGGAGATTGAATATCACAGTTCAACAATCTAAAATTTTATGTCTATGCCAAGCCCAATATGGCATTAAATAAAGACACGTAATTTATATTTTTGTCCATGTTAATACAATGTGACATTCACAAATGTCAGTATATACGCATGTGAAAGATTCAATTCAATCTAACCAGAACAAAGCAAAAATAAGACAAACAAGCAAATTCCACAGAGAAGTTATGTCCCCGCCTTATTTTCATTTGTGAGGTTAAAAAATAAGTTTGTTAACCAGGCAACCATTGGTTTCACTTAACGCGGGAAAGAGAAAAACAATAATTAAAGGATTCTGTAAAATGCACATGCAAATTTTCAGCCCATGATCAAAACACCTGTGAAGATTCTGAATGGCCAGTTTTAAACTGTTACTAAGGAGGAGTTGCACTCACAATGTACCTGCTATATATCCAGTTTCATATTATAAATGGGCAAAAAAAACCTCTAATTAAAAATGTGAAAAAAGTGAAAACAATTATTTTAAGATTCTTTAAAAAGCACATGCATATCTTACGGCCATAATTCAACCAACTTTTAAGTTTTGGAAGGATTGGTATTAAACTGTAGGAGGAGTTGCGCTCACAAGGTACCTACTACATTCTACTCTTTCATAGAATTGATGCATGGAAAAAGGCTAAGTTAAAAATGTGCAAAAGTGAAAAAATTAAATAAAGAATTCTGAAAAAAGCATATGCTAAACTTCAAACCATGATAAAGACACCTGTAAAATTTCAGAAGGATCGGTATAAAACTGTAGGTGGAATTGCGCTCAACATGTACCTACAATGAATTCGGAACCATGGAAAAAAGTCTTCAGTTAAAAATGTCAAAAAAGTGAAAAAAAAAATAATTAAAGAACTCTGAAAAAAGCATATGCACAACTTCAAACCATGCTAAAGACATCTAAAAAATTCCAGAAGAATCGGTTTAAAACTGTAGGAGGAGTTCCGCTCACATGGTACCTACTACATTATACTCCTTCATAGAATTGATGCATGAAAAAAAGGTCTAAGTTAAAAATGTAAAAAATGTGAAACAAATTAATTCAAGGATTCTGTAAAAAGCACATGCACAACTTCAAACCATGATAACGTGACCTATAAAATTTCAGAATGATTGGTATAAAATTGTAGGAGAAGTTGCGCTCACAAGGTACCTACTATGAATTCGGAACCGTGCAAAAGAAATCTGCGTTAAAAATGTGAAAAAAGTGAAAACAAATGATTCAAGGATTCTGAAAAAAAGCACATGCACAATTTCAAACCATGATAAAGAAACCTGTAAAATTTCGGAAGGATAGGTTTAAAACTGTAGGAGGAGTTGCGCTCACAAGGTACCTACTACAAGTTCGGAACCACGCACCACGCACCACGGAAAGCCGAATACTATGTCCCCTCGCTTTTCTTCGAAAAGGCGGGAGACAATAAAGTACGATGATAATGATGATGATTTTGTGTTTAACGACGCGTTAATAAAGTACGATGGAACTGCGATGGCTCCATCATGGCTTGTTTACCACGGTTGTTTCGAACACATCACGTGAACAAGTCCGAAAATGAAGACACCCTAAACAATTTTATATAGAGAAAACCGGGGTTTACAGGTTTAAACATTATTGTTCCCCGCCCTTTCGAAGAAAAGCGAGGGGACATAGTATTCGGCTTTCCGTGGTGCGTGGTGCATGGTGCGTGGTGCGTGGTGCGTTGTTCCGAGCTTGTAGTAGGTACCTTGTGAGCGCAACTTCTCCTACAGTTTTAAACCGATCGTTCTGAAATTTTACAGGTGACTTTATCATGGTTTGAAGTTGTGCATGTAATTTTATAGCTTCCTGGATTTACTTTTTTTCAGTTTTTTTTACATTTTAACTTAGACTTTTTGCATGGTTCCGAATTCATAGTAGGTACCTTATGAGCGCAACTCCTCCTACAGTTTTATACCGATCCTTCGGAAATTTTACAGGTCTCTTTATTATGGTCTGAAGTTGTGCATATGCTCTTTTCAGAATTCTTCAATTATTTTTTTTCACTTCTTTTCACTTTTTTAACTTAGACATTTTTTTGCATGGTTCCGAATTCATAGTAGGTACCTTGTGAGCGCAACTCCTCCTACAGTTTTATACCGATCCTTCTGAAATTTTACAAGTGTCTTTATCATGGTTTGAAGATGTGCATATGCTTTTTCAGAATTCTTTAATTAATCTTTTTTTCACTAGTTTCAAATTTTGAACTTAGACTTTTTTCATGCATCAATTCTATGAAAGAGTAAAATGTAGTAGGTACCATGTGAGCGCAACTCCTCCTACAGTTTAATGTCAGTCCTTCCAAAACTTAAAAGTTGGTTGAATTATGGTCTGAAGATGATATGCATGTGCTTTTTACAGAATCTTAAAATAATTCTTTTCATTTTTTTTTGACATTTTTAACTTAGAGGTTTTTTTTTGCCCACCTATAATATGAAACTGGATATGTAGTAGGTACATTGTGAGTGCAACTCCTCCTACAGTTTAAAACGAATCCTTCAGAATCTTTACAGGTGTTTTGATCATGGACTGAAAATTTACATGTGCCTTTTACAGAATCCTTTAATTATTGTTTTTCTCTTTCCGCGTTAAGTGATACCAATGGTTGCCTGGTTAACTTACTTATTTTTTAACCTCACAAATGAAAATAAGGCAGGGGACATAAATTCTCTGTAGAATTTGCTTGTTTTTCTTATTTCTGTTCCAAGACATAGGTTGTGGGTACTCGTTAGAACCGCCTCAACCTTTGTTTTGAGCATTTATGAGAAAAATATCACGGATTTTCATCAGATAAGTAGCCATTTTGGAGATGTGAAAATTGCACTATGAAGCACGGGTGGGTTATCGTTATTACATTCTTGAGTCCCCAGAAAACAAGTCCCACAACTGCAGACATTTAAGAGCTTTCTTAATTTCAGAGAAAACGTATGTTGTATGTACAAACTTGATTGACATCGATGCGACAATTCTAATGAGTACACACGGCAAACCTTTTTTTTTAAAGAAAATTGGAAAGATATTGTTATTAACCCTTAGTGGCAACAGTTTTTCATGTTCCTAAAGGCATTCAAGCCTTTGACGCTCGCGTATATACACCAAATTTCCTCTGTTAAGACCACCTTTGGGACTGTTCAAAAGTGGTCTTTAAGACCACTATAAAGGTGGATTGTTGAAAAGTGGTCTTGAAGACCACTTTTGAGCAGACCCAAAGGTGGTCTCTGACCAGAGGACACTGTATGCAGAAAACACAAAGAAAGAATAACTACAGCCTACTAAATAAGCTTTTTAAAGCAGAATTAGTCGTAAGAGTAATTCTGCTTTAAAAAGCTTATTTTGTAGGCTGCAGTACATACCTTTTCACAATAACAGTTTTAATACGTTATACCTACCATGTTTCATTAGGCCATATGGAAACTATTTCCTAGGGACTCAATAATGTTTTCGAAACAGCTGTAGTTAAAGAGACATCAGTGATCGAAACATCGAAGATTAACTGTACATCAAAATGTATCGCAAAGTCTTACGTGGACTCGTGCATTGCACACAGTGCTCGTTCCATGTTCCGTCATCCCTGCAGGTCCAGCGTGAGTAACCAATTAACGCATATCCATAATCACAACGGAACGTACAGTTCGTGCCTGGCGTATAGAACCGATTGTCACATTCAAAATCACCATGCAGTGGAATTCCTGGATTAGGACATCTGTTTTCTGTAATATTATATAACGAGTAATATTACATGCATTACAGAGAAATACCATGATTTCTACCAGACATAAACTTGGTATTTTCCTTTTTGCTAAGAAGAAATATTTCCTCTTAGCCGGGGCAAAATAAATCCCTTCAGCTGGAACTACTTAATGTACAAGATACGAGATACCGCTTTGCAGTGAAATTGTTCTATTCAAACGCGGGAAAGTTTCAATCACGGCGACGTTATTCATGACGTCATTGTAATGGCGTCTAAGAAATATCAACAGACGTTCAAAATGCGTGACGTTTGAGTCGGATGCAACGCTGAAACAAAAGAAAACATGGATATGACCATTGATTAGGATGTAAGTTTTGCTTTTATTTAATCTAACGTTTTACTTGTTTTATCACCGAAACACTTTGTTTCTTCTATTTTTGTTCAAAACTGTAGAAAGCGCTTTCAAAATGGCGCCCATCCAGTTGTTCTTCCACCCAGATTCTGTAACACTTCGCTGATTGAGCCGTTTACATGAGCTGAAAACAGTCAACTGAACGGGCATTCAGATCCAAAATTCAAGATCCATATTCTCCTTAAAGTCTATGGAAGTGCATGTAATATACAGATTATACATTTCTCCTATTTGAAATATGGGATTTATAAACCTCGGGGGGTAAAACAATCCGCTAAAGAAACTCGTGCTTCGCACTCGTTTCTTTATCGGATTGTTTTACCTCCCTCGGTTTATAAATCCCATATTTCAACTAGGAGAATGAATAATCTATATGTCTACGGTCAATGATCGCTCACCTGAGTCACTGATACAATTCGCCCAGTGGTACTGGAGAAATAAATCTCTTCTGGTTTATACCATGCATGGGTGGCAGTCATCTTGGTAATGAGAACTGGACCATTCAAACAAAAAAAAATCGTTCCCCATTTCCCTAAAAGTTCCACGTTTGACATTGCCGTAAAATAGGTCAAGATCAACCCAGGGCAATCATTTATGTAACTTTTGTAGATTTGGTAGTTACGCGGACATGAAAAATGCTAAGCTACTGCACTAGGGAGGATTGTGTCGACTGGTAAACAACAGCTCCATAAAGGACGGAAAGCATGCCAGGTTTATGTCATTTTCCGCCAAGCAATAATGGTTATAGGGAGCTTTCCACTAAATGTTTTCCATAGCCGACAATAGTAACCTTTTACCTGCTCCCACAAAACTACACATACAAAACTTTTCAAACCTTACTTGTTTATAGAGTCGTCCCAGCCCAACACGTTAATGAGAAAAATCCACATGTTGATTTGCTCCTTTTCAAGTTACAGTCAACCATATTTATTTACCTACTAGAACGGAGTAAATACAAACCAACATTTTTAAAGGAGGGGTGACCATAAAAAATCAGCAAAAATTTCTTTGAGCTTCCAGATATGTTTATAAAACATGTATCATTTTAGTCCCTTATACCTATCATTTTCTCACATTGAAATAAAACATGGGATAAATGGCAAATAAAAGCAAGTCTGGTATTTAGAACGCAACGGAAAGCTTGGTCCAAAAGTAATAAAACCCGGCACCTCCCAGAATGTAGTGCAATGCTACCTATAAAACATGCAGTAACATGTAGGCCTAAATGATTCTCATCATATACATTATCCATTTATTATTGCGCATGAAACTGCAATGGCGGGGTAACGTTTGGCCCGGTGTCTAATCATATTGTTTGATTTGGAGAACTTTTTCGATTTTAAGACCCTTTAAAACTGGTATCTGATTTTAGTAACTATCAGACATTCCAATCAGCTTGCATTTGTAACGAGAAGTCTGATTGGATATCGTCAAAAATGTGCGAAGATATAATCCGAGATATACTGTTGGATACCCGACGGTATCACGAAACGTCGTTTTTCATTGGCTGATATTTAGTTTTACGCAGCTCAAAACGCTTCCCGTATTGTGCATATAGTACATTTTTTATCAAACCAGAAGAATTGGGATAATTGTATTGCAAATTGTCATTCTGGGAGGTAAATCGTAGGTTTTACATGTACGTTCGCAAACTCTGGTTTACGTGCCCGCTGGCGCGTCGCCGTAATCTTAACCCATTTATTACCAGAAACCCCCAAAATGGATACCCGGACCAGATCAGACGCCGCAGAACGCGGTGTCTGATCAGGGCCTCTACTGTTTGCTATAATTTCAGTCATTTTCGAAATAAATTTTAATGAAAACACAGCCTGACACCCCTAAATTTTGAAATGAACTCCTGCTATATATAAGGTGGAAGATTCAATTTGGTACAAAAAAGGGTAAAAACTGCCGATTTACCTCCCCAAATTACGATATTGAATACAGGTATTCCCTAACTGGCGGAAGTGTGTGAGCTCGGAAAGAATCCGCTTTACGGTTCATAATTTATTCATACAGCGATAAAAGAAATCAAAGCACTGAGAGTACTAGCCTACTTATAAAAACTAAACCTGTCGAAAAAGGATTTAAGAATGGTTCATTTGGCATTTGGCCACATTACGAGCACAGATTGAGTCGTGATTCTCCCATCGATCAATACATAGATAATGTTCCAATCTGATTGTATTTGCAATAAAATATAAGAATCTTATATGGGTGTGAGGGGTGGATGGAAAAATCTGCCCCAATGATAACTGTCCAGCATCACGAGGCTTGCCTATTGATGCCGGACAGTGATGCCGAGGGACAGACTTTTCTATCCATCTCTTACACCCATATAGGATTCCTTTTCTTGCATACCTTCCATTTCTTAACGCGGATTTTTTAATTCTGCAGTCACTTCGGTTACCGACGTCCGCCATACTGTGATGACGCAACAGGAATGTTTAGTGAAGTCACGCAACGTGCTGTGACGTCAACCTTAAAGACGGCGCATATGAGGTCGTATTCAACCAGTGTATTTATCAAACACGCGAGAATATTCGAAGTTGGGTAAGAACAGCGGGGTTAGAACAGAATTTCTACCCCATGCTAAAACTATGAGTTTCCTTATCTGGTTTGCAAGAATGTGTTTAGTCAAGACATAAATAAGCCCTTACCCTGCTAGCATTCTACATAAATCTACAGCGGGCCGTTAGCGGCCCGTCAGGGTAGCTGACGGGCCGCTAACGGCCCGCTGTAGATTTATGTAGAATGCTTACTGGGTACTTGGTGAAAAGCAAATGTTTCTGGGTTACTGAAGGCACAGATCAGACTGGGCGAACACTCTGGTTGATCTGACACTTCGTTAGCCTCATATGTTACATAGAGGATCTTACATAAGTGCTCGTGTATTATTGAATTTATTAAACGAGTTGAGGAAAAGGGATAAAATGCGAGGCTTAGCCTCGCATTTTATCCCTTTTCCTCAACTCGTTTAATAAATTCAATAATACATGAGCACGAAAAGCCTCGCATTTCATCCCTTTACCTCAACGAGTTTTATAAATTCAATAATACATGAGCACGAATGCAAGATTCTATTTATCATATGACATTTAAAACGCATTTTATTCACGATTATTTACAAAAATATCAATATTCAACCATAAGTGAACGCAACGTCTTAAAGGACGTCGTACATGTAATGTTACGGGACGTATCTAGCTAATTTGCATATTCAATCCGCTAGTGGATTATCGAAAATATTACATGGCGTTATTACACTCTCAGACGCGACGCCATATGATAAATGAATATAGATGCCTCTCCAATCGGGGCTTGGAATAATATATTGGACTGCACGTTGCTTCCACGCAGAGCTGAAACTGACTGCATATGAGTAACGTTACTGGTAAATCGCTCAGAAGGACAAAGTCTGTCCAGGCAAAGTGGTGCGAGTCGAACCGTCCAATGCGTATAAGCCCTGATGCTTTCGTTGGGCGGCAGGACTTGAAATGTCATTTTATCTCAATGTCGGGTAAACGTTCCACAAAACTGGGAAGCAACGTCACCAGAATGTCCTAATAGTGCTCACGGGGACGTTTAGCCTCAACGCAAACACACAAACAAACATAAATATAGAAGGTTTTCTTGCAGTGGTCAAAATTTACCCTCACAGCCAAAGTTCGGCAAATGCAGGTAGCTAAAACTTTCATCGTTGATGCAAATGGCTGTGTCTACGCCATCTATTGGTCTATATCCAGCGTCACACTGTAGTTCCATGTTCTCAAGGTATTCGTATGTAGAATTATAGTTCAGAATGAACCCATTGTCTATCGTCTCAAAGCGTATAGCACTGCACTGGATTGCTGAAAAGTATTAAGACTATACGTTGCACTGGAACACGTCCGTTCTCGCGAGATTACAGTAAAATTCCTATACTGAGACTACCTTTTGGAATGCAGTAGAACTTCGATGGCTCGAACATCAATGACTCGTCTACAATGTCCGTTTTTGAGTCCCTAGGCGATTCCTACATAAGTAGTAGTGTAGGATAATTAAGATAGATTTTCGACTTTTATCTTGCAAATGTATGCTGTGTGGACTCATTAGAATCGCCTCAACGAGACGATTCTAATGAGTACACACAGCGCATCGACGAGGCGATTTTAATGAGTACACACAGCGCCTCGACGAGGCGATTCTAATGAGTACACAGAGCATCCACATTTATTATAGAACACCGAAAGGATGTCCCGAAATTAACCCCGTTATGCCTTCTGGCAGTAACCCACATTGTCTTCAATATTGTCATCTAGGGAGTGTGGATAAATGTCTTAAATATTGTCATATAGGGAGTGTGGATAAATGTCTTAAATATTGTCATTTGGGGAATGTGGATACATGTCTTAAATATTGTCATCTAGGGAGTGTGGATAAATGCCTTAAATATTGTCATCTGGGGAGTGTGGATAAATGTCTTAAGTATTGTCATTTGGGGAGTGGGGATAACTATTTGGAGTCCAGATACGATACAAATGTGATTATTTCATGTTATAAGCTGCGCCCCGGCCCATCAGGGCTTGGAGAAATAGATTGCGCTGCATGATGCTTCCACGCAGAGCTGAATCTGACCAGACACGAGTACTGGTAAACTGTTAGGAACGATTAAGCCAGCACAGGCAAAGCGGTGTGATCAGATCGTCCAATGCATATGAGCCTTCTGGTTTTATTGGACGGCAGGGCTTGATATGTCATTTCGTCTCGATGCCGGATAAAAAAAGTCCCACAAAATTGGAAGCAATGTCTCAAAAATGACCTAAATAGTGTTGACGGGGACGTTAAACTCCAATTCAAACCAAACAAAACATGTTATTAGCTAACACGACTTGGTTCAATGTTCCAAGTCATAACGCCATTTATATGTCCCCTTGTTATGTTTCTTCCATTGTTTTATGTTGGACAAGTCAGTTTGCCAATTTAGACATTTCGGGTTAATTTCTTTTTTTTTTATTCAACAGTGTAGATCCTGATCAGACGCCGCATCATGCGGCGTCTGATCCGGGTCTGCACTGTTTGCCTGTATCCTTCATACAGGTTTCCAGGAAAGGATATGAGCCAGTGCACAAAATAACCTACCAAAAGACTGTACGACCATCAAAGACTCAGATCAGCCGATTACGCAAGCCATTACAAAAACATGCCTATTCAAATATATTTACAATTTTCCACCATAAAATGAACATTTTTAGATAAAAAGTCCTGATATTTTTCTTATTTCTTCTCAAAACATAGATCGTGGGTACTCGTTAGAACCGCCTCGACGAGTCTTGACACAGTCTATGTTTTGAACAGAAATGAGAAAAATATTATATACCCCTGTAAACCCCCATTTTACCATATAAAAGTGAGGTTTAGGGTGTCAAAAATATACAGGTGCGTTTTCGTGATGTCATTCTTGCTCGTCCGCCCCCCCCCCCCGCCCCATCGGGGCTTGGAGAAATAGATTGGGCTGCACGATGCTTCCACGCAGAGCTGATACCGACCGCACATTAGTACTGGTAATTCCTTTAGAAGGTCTAAGCCTGCCCAAGAAAATTGCTGCGAGCCGGCCCGTCCATGCTTATAAACCCTATTGGTTTCATTGGGCGGCAGGGATTGAGATGTCATTTCATCTCAATGTCGGGTAAGTCGCACAAAATTGGAAGCAACGTCTCCAAAATGACCTTTACAGTGTTGACGGAGAGGTTTAACCTCAAATCAAACAAATCATAAAGGTTTCCAGGCAAGAATATGAGCCGGTGCACAAAATAACCTATCAAAAGACTGTGCGACCATCAAAGACTCAGATCAGCCGATTACGCAAGCCATTACGAAGACCATGATGCCTATTCAAATATATTGACAATTTTTTCAACATAAAATGAAAATTTTTAGATAAAAAGTTCTGATATTTTTCTTATTTCTTCTCAAAACATAGATTGCGGGTACTCGTTTGAACCGCCTCGACGAGGCGGTTCTAACGAGTACCCACAGTCTATGTTTTTGAACAGAAATGAGAAATGAGAAAAATATTATTTACCCCTGTAAACCCCCATTTTATCATATAAATGTGGGGTTTAGTGTGTCAAAATTATAAAGGTGTGTTTTCGTGATGTTTGTTTGTTTGTTTGAGGTTAAACGTCCCCGTCAACACTGTAAAGGTCATTTTGGAGACGCTGCTTCCAATTTTGTGGGACTTTTACCCGACATTGAGATGAAATGACATCTCAAGCCCTGTCGCCCAATGAAACCAATAGGTCATTCTTGCTCGTTTCCTCTCGTGTTGCTCTCTGAATAACACAGGGAGTATATAATGTTCATGCGGTCGGCAATTATGCGCATGGTCAAGCTGATCTGAGGCTTCGCTTGTCTTACAGGGCTGATTGTAGGTTTTGTCGAGCGCTGTCTCAAATATTTCATTCAAACGGTTCGGTCGGCCCCCGCCCATCGAGGCTTGAAGAAATATATGGGCTGCATGATGCTTCCACGCAGAGCTGAAACCGACCCGCACACGAGTTCTGGTAAACAGCATAGAGGATCTAAGCCTGCCCAGGAAAGCGGTGCGAGTCGGCCCGTCCATGCTTATAAACCCTACTGGTTTCATTGGGCGACAGGGCTTGAGATGTCATTTCATCTCAATGTCGGGTAAAAGTCCCACAAAATTGGAAGCAACGTCTCCAAAATGACCTTTATAGTGTTGACGGGGGCGTTAAACCTCAAATCAAACAGACAAAATCAAACGGTTCGGCATGGAGGATTTTCGGTTTGGTAAAAATACTAAGTTTGATAAGTTGTGAACGAGATTAACCGATTTTATTCGGAGACCCCTAAATTGGAATTGGAAACGGTGCAGGTCAAGATCTGCCGCCGCAGAATGCAGCGTTTGATATGGGTCTTCATTGCTTAGAAAGTTAACCCTTATCTTGCTGAATATTCATTTAATTCACACCCATTTCCGTCTATCAACCAATCAAATTACTTGATGTAATTTATTGCTACAAATTCATAAACTGAATGCCAAACAGTGTAGATCCTGATCAGATGGCTTCTTCAGAAGCCATCTGATCTGGATCTACACTGTTTCCAAAGATAGGGGTTGTTGTGAACAGCATGATAAGAGTTAAACCATTTTCTCAGCGAATTTCTTACCCATATATGCTTAGCGGACCTTTTTTGGAACATTTATAAACAGTGTAGACCCAGTTCAAACGCCGCATAAGGCGGCGTCTGATCTGAGTCTATACTGTTTGCTTAAACATCAAGTTAACAAGTCCATGAAATGAACACCCCCTTAAACCCCACTTTATATAGAGAAAACTGGGGTTTACGGGGGTATACATTATTTTTACTTATTTTTGCTCCAAGGTGTAGGTTGTGGGTACTCGTTAGAACCGCCTCATTGAGGCGGTAATAACGAACCGCCTCATTGAGGCGGTTCTAACGAGCACCCACAATCTATATTTGCTATATAAATGAGAAAAAAATCACGAATTTTTATCAGAAAAGGAGCCATTTTGGATATGTGAAAAAATGCACTATGTCGCACGGATGTGTTTTCGTAATGGGAACGTACATTTTTGTAAACTTACTACACACAAAACAAACCTGACACCCCGATAACTGGAAAGCGACCACTCCGAAAATTCCATTTTCATATATGGGTTAGACAACCTGACCCGCAAACGCCTAAACTTCGAACATTTCATTTCGTATAAAATGGATTAAGCGAGGTGAGGGCGATACTGTTTGTTTGTTTTGTTTGATTCGAGGTTTAACGTCCCCGTCAACACTGTATATGTCATTTTGGAGTCGTTGCATCCAATTTTTGGGGACTTTTACCCGACATTGAGATGAAATGACATCTCATACCCTGTCGCCAAATGAACCAAAGGGTTTTTAAACATGGCAGGCTTTGAGCGGTTTACCAGTACTCATGTGCGGTCGGTTTCAGCTCAGCGTGGAAGCATCCTGCAACCCATCAATTTCTTCAAGCCTCGATGGGCGGGGGCCGAATGATAATTGTTGAAATTTGCATCAGACACTGTATTGTTTTGAGGTCAAAGCTGCAGAGATTGATTGTCAATCATGATTGACTGGTCTTCACAGTGCTTTTCGACAACTGAATTACATTCTTGCCATCCAAGACACAGCTCTAGAGCAAAACCATTTGATATGACAATTTGGAAATCATGTTTTAGTTAAGGGGTATGGGAACACCTGGCAGAATTCTTCCCGCCATTTTTTTTCAAAGGGTGACAACTTTCAGGATTTCCTGTTCGCTTTTCTTGAAGCCCTGTCCCACTGAAAAAGGGGTCTACTCTCAAAGGAAAGAATTTGCCCCTGGGGAGCCCAGGAGCAAATTCTTTCCTTTAAGAGTTGACCCCTATTGACATGAGAGACAAAAATACTTTTGCAGGAGTTGTCTCCCCTGAAGGTGTATCCATTCCCCTTAAATGAATAGGATGGTGCCGGTGAAACAAAATGGGCAGTATGTGCCTGAGGGAGAGATTGAGAAATGATATTTTGAATGAGTTATAAAAGTTCATTCATTCCTCTTGTCGACAGAAACTACTCACGTGAGCACGATGGCTGTTCTAGATCTGTATTGTCCGCGCCTCTCCATTCACCCCATCTGTTACAGATTCCCGAGTAATTTCTAGATGACGACACCGATTCAGTGTCGTTAGAAACTTCGTCATAGTCATAGTTACCAAAGCTGGCGACATCCGTGTTTTCTGTAAAGCTAATATAGGGAAAGAAACAATTAATTTTATCACAGCTCGCCTATAAAGGCAATTGAAAGGAACTGTGTTTTATTTAAGAAATAGATCAGCTCTAGCTGTGATTTGTTGTGTAATAAATCACAGTTTGGAGGTCAGTTGTAAAGTAGACAAATCACAAGCGCGTAGCGCGCGTGATTTGTCTACTTACAACTGACCGACAAACTGTGATTTATTACCCAACAAATCACTGGCTAGAGCTGATCTATTTCGATTCTAACAGGCTGAAAATCGGCAATAATGTTGTTGTTTCCTTCAAAATCTCACAACTTTTCGCCATTGTTAGAAGAAATCCCGCTAAAATTGTCGACTGGAACACATGCATTTATATCCTTTTCTAACGTTTTCGATGCGAGAAAATGACGTTACACCGTCTAACGTCAATGAAATCGACTAGCGACGTAATAAATTTGGAGTTTTAATGACGTCACTCGTCACGCTCTTACCAGCTGTGATTTGTTGCAGAATAAAACACAGTTATTTTCCATTGCCTATATAGGCGCGCTGTGTTAGAATATGCAACAAATCACGGTGCGGAAGAGCGTGACGAGTGACGTCATTAAAAGCTGCAAATATATGACGTCACTCGTAGATTCTTTGACGTGAGTCGGTGTAACGTCACTTTCTCGAACCGAAAACGTTACAAAAGGACATAAATGCATGTGTTATAGTCAATATTTTCTGCGGGAGTAAAATTGTGAGATTTTGAAGGAAACAACAACTTTAGTGTCGAATTTCAGCGTGTTAGAATAGAAATAGATTAGATTAGATTAAACATATTTTATTGCAAAATAAATCAAAGGGATTGGACACAAGTTATATGCAACGTTAGATAGTCCTCTCCCTAATAGAAATAAATCAGCTGTAGTCTGTGATTTGTTGAGTAATAAATCACACTTTGTCGGTTCGTTGTAAGCAGACAAATCACATGCGCTACTCGCGCGTAATTTGATCTACTGACCTGCAAAGTGTGATTTATTTATTACTCAACAAATCACAGTTAGAGCTGATCTATTTCTTCAATATAAACATCGTCACGAGAAAACCTGCATTCGGGACAAGGAGCATTTTTTTTATATTTCCAGCACTGACATTTTCAAAATGTAAAATTGTTATACTACATTTTAGCTGCTATTTTAAGTAATTTTTTGGGGGAAATACAAATGATAACAAAACCATTGTATTACAAACAATAACAAAAATAAACCGCGACAGAAGAACAGCCTTGGAACGGTTAGTGAACCAATAAAAATATAAACATTACGATAGTTACATCCGTGTGTCGTGCTGGATACTTTTTATATATCCCCAGAAGGGTTATTTTTTTCTGATTAATGTCCATACGCCGCCTCAATGAGGCGGTTCTAACGAGTACCCACAACCTATGTCTCAGAGCAAAAATAAGTAAAATTAATACATGTATATACCCCTGTAATTCCCAGTTTTCTAGTTACAAAGTTGGGTTTAAAGGAGTGTTCATTGCAGAGAATTTGTTAAAATAAATAAATAAATATATAAATAAATCACGTTAATAAGCTCATCATCACGTGAACTAGTCCGCGAAATGAAGACTCCCCCGCTATACCCCACTTTATATAGAGAAAACGGGGGTCTTCGGGGGTATACATTATTTTTCTTATTTTTACTCCAAGACATAGGTTGTGGGTATTCGTTAGAACCGCCTCAATGAGGCGGTTCTAACGAGCACCCACGACCTATGTTTGCAGTATTCATAAGAACAAGAAAGCAGTCTGAATGACAGCCAAAACCCCACCGCACTTTGTATCAAGGCTCCACCTTGTGACCTTCACCTGTGACCTTGACCTTGAGTTGGCATGGTTTATTTATGGTTCTGCACATCAGCTCACTGTGGGTATGTATCACAAAAGTTTAATGAAAATCCTTCTAGGGGTAAAGGAGATATGGAACGAACACAAAATTCAAAGTTTCAAACTCGTGACCTTCAACTGTTTTCTTGACCTTGAGTTGACATGGTTTATTTATGTGTAATGCATGCACACCAGCTCACCGATGGGGGCATTTGACCAACATTTAAAGAAAATCCTTTGAAAGGTAAAGGAGATATGGAATGGACACAAAATTCAAAGTTTCAAACTCGTGACCATCCAATTTGAGCTTGGTCTGGTGTCGACATGATTCATTTATGGGCTCTGCACATGAGCTCACTGAGGGGGCTAATTGACCAAAGTTTAATGAAAATCCTTTAAGGGGTAAAGGAGATATGGAACGGTAAAAAAAATCAAAGTTCTAAACTCGTGACCTTCAAATGTGACCTTGACCTTGAGTTGGCATGGTTCATTTATGGGTTCTGCACATCAGCTCACTGATTGAGAAGAATAATTGACCAAAGTTTAATGAAAATGAAAATTTATCAAAGGGTTCACGAGATACGGAGCGGACAAGAAAGTGTTACGGACAGACAGACAGACAGACAGACGGACGGACGGACGGACGTGAGTTCTGCACATCAGCTCGCTGAGAAGAATATTTGACCAAAGTTTAATGAAAATCCTTCCAAGGGTAAAGGAGATATGAAACGGACAAAAAATTCCAAGTTTCAAACTCGTGACCTTCAACCGTGACCTTGACCTTGAGTCGGTATGGTTCATTTATGGGTTCTGTACACCAGCTCACACAGGCGAATAATTGACCAAAGTTTAATGAAAATCTGTCAAAGGGTTCAGGAGATATGGAGCGGACAAGAAAGTGTTACGGACAGACAGACGGACGGACGGACGCGCGGACAGACGAAGGCCATTCTTATAATTCCCGCTCCGCTTCGCGGCGAGGGATTACAAATATTAGAGAAAAGTAGCCATTTTGCAGATGAGAAATATACACTATGTCGCACGGGTATGTTATCGTAATGCGTAATAAAGACCCCTGTTAACCCGCCTTATGCAGAGATAAGTGGGATTTACATAAGATACTGTTGCGTGCCGAGGGGTTCACAGGGCCAGTAGGTCTTCTTCACGAGATATAGACAGGGCTGAAACTTAAGCTGGCTAGACAGCGAGAGCTCCAACTGCCTTGCAGAAACGCTAGACTTAGTCTAGGCCTCTTTTGAGGGGTATAGGTGAATCTCAGGAACTAAAAGGAAAATTATATGTCAATATTCTGTTCTATTCAGTTTCAGGCGATTCAGCCCCTAATTGAAGGGATTGAAAAGAAGAAACAAGACATGTTGTCATTAGATAACTATATCCTTTTTAATGATGATGGATTTAATAAAATTTATAGTGAAAACAATAAGATCTTTGTTTTATGACTAGATTTTATGAAACAGTGCTACATGGAATGAATTAAAACCTGTGCGAACTGAGTGGACGGTTTGAAATAAAATGACACGACCGGTTTTAAACGAATGACAGTGATCACGAACTAGTAAGGCTAAACAATGCAAGTTAATGATATAAAACATGAAAAGGGCTAATGATAAATGTTGTATGCATTGATATTTGATAACAATATGCAAAGTTGCAAGAAAGAATTATTAAGGAAGCAAGAGCACGGAGTTTAACTGCTCCGCTTTCTCTTTAAATAACCCTAAAATAACAAAAGAGCCAAGTTTCAGATATTAAATAACTAGTGCTAACCCCTCTAAACAAAAGAAATAATTTTTCCAAAGTTTGCTGCTTTTTGAAAAGAATAAACTTGTAAAAATAGACCAAAACTAAAGCCAAAAAGTCGCAGCAAAATAAAATGCGTCTTGCCTTAACGAAAGCTAAATCTGAGATTGACGGGATTCCCGGGACCGCTCCTTATATACTCCCGAGTTCCCGTCCCCCAAAACCCACAAGATTTTGTAATGGGATCCCAGACCCCAGACCTATATGCTCTGGGATTCCGGATTCCCCTTACAAAATAACAAAGGGATCACGTGATCCCGCAACAGTTAACCAAGGGAAGATGCCGTCTCCAAGGAGATTCTGACAACCGCCATCTTGGATTTGCCGGTAAATAACCTGAGTACCAACTTTTAACCGGCTAGAAAGTAGTTATTTCCAATGGAAACCCTTTAACCATTGGTACCAAAATGACGAGAAATGAACAGACTGTTTGACTGTTATAACGAGAAAATTGTATCATGTACAGATTACTAGTGATTGATGAAAAAAGCTGTAGCTTGACAGCTTGTGTCGCTTGTCAATGAAATTCACCCCGTACCCGACTTCAGCCGGCAAATATAAAGCCGTCCCAAACGAAGTCCCCCAAGTTATTATAACCAAAATGACCCCAAAAGAATATATTTCATGACTGTCATAACTAGAAATTTTTCTATGGTACCGATTGTATGGAATTCATTTGGAAGTTGGACCTGACGGGTTCGTGAAGACTTCTCTGTTTTGACAGTTACGGTTCAACGATTCTCACAGGCTCCCATAATTCCATGTTTACACACGAAAACAATGGCTGGCAGTAAAACAACATGGTACGGTCTGAACAATTTGGTGGTCAAAACAGCTGGTTAAAAGCAAATAATGGATTAAATTGAATTGCAAAAGAAAGGTAATCACATAGTTCAAAGGGGCGATGGGTGTTAACTTTGTGTCTTTTTAGAATAAACAGGTATTGACTGTCCACTGCTAAAATGTGTAAACAGCTGATTTGTAAACCAGGAAGAAAATTGCAACACAGGAAACTGGGTCACTACATTACCCCCCTCCAGGGTCGATTTAGTTCCATCAAACGACCCTGGATAAAAGGTCCGATACCAATCCAGTTTCCCAAATACAATATTCGAAAAGCAAAACAGTTACTATTTTGATAAAATCCTGGTCACGGCACCAAATTGCTCAGGAATGTAACCTTGAAAAAACAAACATTGATGCCATATTAAAGTTACCAACAAATATTCATAGCACTTCCTTAAGTACAGACTTTATAATGTAAAGCTATGAACTGTCCTAATTGCTATGATAAAAATGAAACAATTTTGAACTTGATGAAGAACATATGACTTGTAAAATCTTAACATGAGCATTACTTGTAAACGAGACTTACTTGCTTAACGTTAAATACTAGTAAAATTCCCTAATCTTAGCAGACTAAGACAAGAGACTAAAGTGATGTTGACTTGATGACGAGACATTGACATAATCATATACTGTAAGGTAGAAGTAAATCTAAGATCAGGAATCGATACAATTAACTTACTCCACCCATCAAAGACACCAACGGGAAAGAAACACAAACATGAAGCAACCAGACCATAATGGAAACTAACATTATGAACTTTATCACTTTATGAACTAACATTATGCTTGCATGAGAGAAAATAATCAACATTATGAAAGACTATGATTGCAATGCAACATTTTATGTCGTCTTGACAGATATATCACATATCCCTGAATTCTCACAGGATATTAACCACTTAGAATGTTTGCAAATCTACAGTGCTTGAAATCACCTGCCTGCAGTAATAACTTTATCCCGAGTGGCTTTACCACAGACGCGTAGCTCCATATTCATCGCGAAAGCAATAGTATCGCGAAAGTAATAGTAACACTGTACGCGAGAAAGAAAAAAATAAAAATCACTAAAATGCAATATTCCATAGCATTACCTGCAAGAACAAGTGATTTCAACAAATATCTGATAAATGCTGTCCGTATATTTTATTTTGCTTTTTACGGCCCTTTCAAGATTAATTCGTTTATTTCGAGCCGATCGTTAATCAGAGGTGGATGAACATCGGAGTACCCAATGAAACCCACCAGCCCTTCTGCTGCAGAACTTGGCATCTCACCTGTGACCCAAGCGAGGCTCAGACCACAGCCGTGAGAGGCCCAATGATTAAGAGTCAGCACTCTTACCCACTGGGCCACAGAGGCTCGTTCCATAATTTAACACTTGTCAACTCATTACTCTCACCGCAATTGTACACATTTCCACGGTGTACCCATGTCCGCGAATTTTGAACCTAACAAAAATCCACAGACATCCGTACACCAGAGTATATTAAGTCTGTACACCACAAATTGGAGGGTTCTCTTAATCCCCAAACATTGACATACCCGAAGATACATGAATTTTCACAATTGAAATCATTGGTGTACCAAAAAATAAAATAAGCACAATCACGGTGATTGCTAGAGTCCCACTTCTTTTAAACCTAACACAGTTTCAGCTTTTGTGAAACTGTCTTAGTATATTAAATCCTTCACAGAATTTCCAGTCCGAAACTGTTTGTAAAATGCACTATTGTTCAGTTATTTCACACTTAATTCCTTATGAATGTCTATTGTTCCAAATTATATTAATTCTTATTGGAATGTTCACAGTAAGTCCTATACGGAACACGTCACTCAAATTGATAAACAGTCTCTATAGAGAATTATTCACTTCTTTCTACTCAAGTCCTTAATGCTATTCTCTGTATAGGATTTCCCTAACACGGATTTTAGACCTCTGGCATTCTCCTTTTCCTCTCCGTCTTTCGATTTATCCACTCTATGCTTGCTCCTTGTCTCCTCCTCTTTCTTTTCAGCTAATAATCGACGTATTTCTTCTCGCTCTTTCCTTTCGGCATCTCTGTGGCGTACTTCTCTCCTCTGCTCAGCCTCTCTATCTTTCCTTCGCTCCTCCTCCCGTGCCCTATCCATTTCTAACCATTTCTCTTCCCTCCTTCTTTGCTCCTTTGCATTTTCTTCCAAAGTATTCTTAAGCCTGTTAATGGCATCTGTGCACTTGCTTAGTGCACAGGTCACGTCAGCCAGAGCTTTTTCTGTCTTCTCCTGATTTTTCTCGGTCCTTGACACCTGACCTGACAGACGCTGTATTGCTGATGTTAGACCATTGAGAGCCACTAAGCTAAGTTCACACACTGGTTCTTCTCTGTCGATCCTCCTCTTTTTAGAGTTAGGCTGGATCTCTGGCACTCTATCGTCGTCCATTGAGGATCTTCCACCCTCAGCACTCTTGTTTACTGTTGTGTCCCCTTCTTCGGCTGTTTTCCTTTTCAGCTCATCATTTCCAGTGATGGAACCAATTTCGGATAAGTGATCGGAATCCTCCTGGGGCATCAGCTGGGGCCATAGATTTTCCACTTCCTCGGCTGGGTTGTCCTTGCCTTGGGGCGCTTCAGGTGACATCTGATTATCCCTTTTAGTTTCTGTAGAGCTTGGGACCGTCTCCAGCCTCCCTGCGGCTTGCACCATAGGTGAACTGTGACCCAAACAGGCGAAACTCGCCAGGCTTGTAACTGGTGAGGGAAGAACTCTTTCCACCATGCTTAGCGGCGCTGTTCCAGTTCTCTCTGACTGAATAGTTGTCAGGTAGGTTGTGGTACTGCTTGTCCTAACAGGGCTGGTTGCTTGGGGTGTTAAGTCCAACTGGCGCAGTAGAGATAATTGAGGACTCTGGACAGCGGTTGCTGCCTTGCCCAATTCTGTTGCTTTCCCAGATGTCTCAACAACACTGGCTAGGCTTACTAACGGTGAAGGGATAACGCTTCCTCCTGTCATAGGCTGCCCTGCCCTTGCCGTCGCCATCTGAGGGGTTGTGCTCTCCGGAGGGGCTGTCCTCGTAAGGCTGGTACCCACGTCTTTGCCACGATGATCTATGGAGGGCACTTGTTGTGGTAGAGGTAGGTGATGATTTTACCCAGAAACTTCTGCCCTGTAGGTCCCTTGTTGCTCAATACTAGGCTCAGGAGTCTGTAACCCGGGTGAAGGCATCGGTGACGGGTGATATGATCCAGGTGAAGTTGAAGCCATCCATAACCCCTGGTTCATGTCGTTCCGTGCTGCTGATGAGAAGCTCCTCCGCCGACCAGAAGTGATAAAAGGGCTGATCATCTGTAGTGGTGCTGTTAGACATCTGGTGTCAGGTCCTAGGTCAGAAACAACCCGTGACTGCCCAATCCACTGCCCCGCACAGGTACCGAGCCCCTGTCTTGACTGGACCCCGCTGGGAATCACAATCGGCTCCTCTGGGAGAGAGATAAATCCCTGCTGTAGGGTCTCCGGCGTCAGCTCTTCCTCCGGATTGGCGGACATTGCCATAGCTAACTGGCCAACGGTACTCTGCATAGCTGATGGCTCTGGCGACTGTTTCTTCAGGAAGAAAAGGATACTCTCTTCTTGGGAAAACTTCACCAGATCCTTCTCCCCTATCTTGTAAGGTACAGGGCTCTGAATTTGCCACTCATCATGGTTGGTTATGCCCCGGGTGTTAGCCATAGTCACGTGCCTTGAGTAATGCCGTGTATGGTGGTCCATTTGCTGCTTTGTCTGGCACTTGAAAGTACATAGCCGGCAGTAATACGGCACCCTGTCCCTGCTGACATGGTCTTTCAGAACGTGGTCCTGCATTGGCCCAAGCTCTCCAATCCTTCTTTCTCCCGTCAAGTTATGGCATGCCACACAAATGTATGCCCGACCTCTCTTCTTGGCCCGCTCAATCGCCTCCTTCCCAAACAACATCTCCAACATAGTGGATTCCATTTTTCTCTGGAAGTATAAAATAAAACAACCCTAGCCTATCTCTTAACGCTACTCTGGAGCCCTAGACTAGATTGCTTGTGATCTCTGTCTATGTAAACGCACGCGCTAAGATTTTGTACTTATGTAAACGACGCGAAGACTTGCAAGGAATCTCTTCTTCAGTTTTGCCCTTGGGTCGCTTTCCTTGAAAACCCCTAGTACAATATATAGCGGACCATACTTCGCATACGGGACCTCCCATCTAATGCACATATTGTTCCATTTGACTTTAGCCCATCTCCGTTCCGATTCTGTCGTCAAAACTGCCGAACTGTACCTCTACCGAACTCGGTGCTCTCAGCACCACCATGATAGAATCTTGGTACTCTTTTTTTCTTACCTCCATACTCTACATCATTTTAGAAGCACCATTCTGCATTAGTTTACCTGTCCCTTCTCTTTGTTCACCTCCTTGTACTTTACTTACACTCGTCTTCAAGTTCCACAAGTTCTTCGCCTTAGTTGCCTTCGGTCGTCTACATCATCTAACCTCTTAGACCTTCTAGTGCTTATATTTACATCAATTTGTAACTATGTGACATTCCTCCCCCCCAAAATGTAATAAATCCTTTACTTATTACTGACTAGTTTCAAATGGTAAGTGCTTTCTCTTAAAATGACTGATACACTTGTAAGCACCTACCGTCTTCGTTTTTCCTTACTGTTGTGAGTTATTGTTGGCTAAAAGCCGCCTTCTTGCTTTCTGTACCCACCTTGGAGGCTGATCACCTTCATATGGTTTTAGCTTGTCATGGTGAACCACCTGTTCTTTCCCATCTTCATCTAACTGGATCAGAAAGTCTTCTTCGCTTACCTTCTGTTTTACCAGGAAAGGACCATGGTAAGTAGGCTTCAGCTTCGGTGCCTCCCCTACCTTTCTTGTCTCTAGTAGGTACCAAACAAGTTCACCCTTCTTGTATTTGTTGACTGCCGTCTTTACATCATATAGGTTCTTACTCCTTTTAGCTGATGAGCCTAAATACTTCCTTGCTATTTCATGGGCATGCTGCATGCGAGACCTGAGAATGTCCACATAATCACCATAGGAAGTTATCTCTTCTCGTTGGTCTGAGCATGTGCTCCCAAAGAGTAACTCAGCTGGAAGGCTTACCTCCCTTCCCATAGTCAAGAGATTTGGCGTCATCTTAGTGGCTTCATGTGGCGTCGCTCTGTAGGCTCCTGCCAAACATCCCAAGTGCAGATCCCATTCATCTTGTTCATCACAGAGATATGCCCGGATCATTCTCAGAAGTGTCCTGTTAAATCTTTCCGATTGACCATTACCTTTAGGATTCCTAACACTGGTTCTTGTTTTTCTGATTTCAAGCATGCGGCATAGTTCCTTAAATATCTTGCTCTCATAGGTCCTACCCTGATCGCTATGAATAGATAAGGGACATCCCCAGCGGGAAATGTACTCATTCAGTACTCTGGCTGCACAAACTTCTGCGGTCATGTCCGGCACAGGTATGATTTCTACATACTTAGAAAAATGATCTGTGAGTAACAAAATATATCGGTTACCCCTTATGGTTACTGGAAAAGGACCTAGATAGTCAGTTGCCAAACAATCACCTGGTGCTCCCGCTGCTAATGAACCAAGGGAAGCTCGAGGGATCTTCTGTGTTTTTTTGTCAGCTTGGCATATGTCACACTTGTGAATATGCAGATTTACATCTTCTTTCAGAGCATACCAATAAAACTTTTGAAGGATTTTCTGTTTTGTTTTCTTGCATCCTAAGTGACCTGACAACAGTGAATCATGTGCATGATGCAAAACTTGTTTCTTCAGATTGGAAGGTACCAGAAGCTGGGTGTGGTCACCTGTCCCGTCTCGCTTGATAAAACGTTTGTACAGTATACCATTTCTTATCTCTAATGAGTCCCATATGATCCAATAGTGTCTACAGGCCGGACTCTTTGTCACCATCTCTTGGTTGGTTGGTTTCGCATCAGATAGCTTAGCCTCTAATATAGGGCCTATGTCGGCGTCATCATACTGACGTTTGCTTACTTCAGCTGCTGATAGGTTGGCGATGGTAGTATAAGGTATCGTCAAGTCAGGTTTTACAGCACCGTTTTTACCCGCTCCTGTTGACGTACCAGGGGTCTCATCATCTTTGAAAATAGCTCAAGTAACTTCTTGACTTACTGATTCTGAAGGAACCTTTTCGGTATCTCTCTGAGGTGTAAACAGAATTGATTCTTTCACCAGACTCTCATGTAACATGTCCTGTGCTCTTTTCATGCATTTTCTACAAGGACCACATTTCAATGGTTCGCTGGTATCTAGGTTTGGGCAATCACACTCTCTTGGGTTCTCACACCTAGACAATGCATCACAGTGTGCCTGTTTGTTTCCTGGACGGTATGCTATTGAGAAGTCATAATGACTCAGAATTTCTATCCAACGGGCGATTTTACCACGCGGTTCTTTTAGCTTGAATAGCCAAATAAGCGCCTGATGGTCTGTTCTGACTAGAAACTTTCTTCCCAGTAAATATTGGCGAAAGTGCTCTATGAAAAATCTTACCGCTAACAGCTCTTTCTCTGTTATACAGTAGTTGCGCTCAGCTCGATTCAAAGCTCTACTGGCATATGCTATAACTCTTTCTCTGTCGCCCTGTACTTGGTGAAGAACTGCACCGATACCTGTGTCTGATGCATCTACATCTAAAACAAACTCACCTGCATCATTCAATGGATAACCCATTATGTCTGCACTGATTAGAGCCTTCTTAACTGTCTGAAATGCTCTGTCGCACGCCTCGTCCCAAAGGAAATGCCTACCTTTCTTTGTGAGCTCTACCATGGGTCTTACTATTGATGCGTAGTCCTTCACAAAGCGCCTGTAGTATGAACCTAATGCTACGAACTGGCGAATTTGCTTAGCTGTCTTGGGTTTAGGCCAGTCTACTACCTTAGCTATGTTTGCAGGGTTGGGGCTTAACTCCCTCCTTAGACACGACATGACCCAAGAAAACTACTGATGACTGAAACATGTTGCTTTTGTCAGGCTTAAGCTTTAGACCTGCTGACCTCATTCTGTCTAAAACTTCCGCAACTCTGGTGATATGTTCATCAAAGTTTCTGCCATAGACGACTATATCGTCAATATAGATTAAGCACGTGACCCACTGGAGCCCCTGTAATGCCAGCTCCATGGTCCTCTGAAATGTACTAGCCGCGCTGTTGAGTCCAAACGGCATGCGTAACATTTCAAAGTGACCATATTTGCACACGAATGCGCTTTTGGGGATATCTTCACCCTTTAAAGGGACCTGGTAGTAGCCACTCGTCAGGTCAAAAGTGCTGAACCATTTGGAACCTGCCACAGCGTCCAAGCAGTCCTGAACCCTTGGCAGAGGAAACCCATCTGGCTTGACCAGCTCGTTAACCTTACGATAGTCCACACATAGACGCACTCCTCCATCCTTTTTAGACACCAAACAAATCGGGCTGGCCCAAGGACTAACACTGTCTCTGATAACACCCTTTGCCTTCATGTCTTCAATGGCCTGTTTTTCTTTGTCAGCATGTGCTAGGGGAACGCGCCTAGGTGGCAGTCTCACTGGACCCTTACCTTCAGTTTTGATGGCATGTTCTGTCAAATGTGTTAAGTAGAAGTAAAACAAAGATCAGGAATTGATACAATTAACTTACTCCACCCATAAAAGACACCAAAGGGAAAGAAATACAAACATTAAGCGACCAGACCATAATGGAAACCTAAACAAAGGAAGGCCATAAGGACAGTTACTTTCCCACAAAATGGCCATATGGTCATCCGAAACTAAAAGACACAAGTGATACACACAGTAAGTAACAAACAACAACATAAAATAAATCGCCACAGAAGAGCCGCCTTGGAACGGTCAGTGGAAGATTTCCACTGGGGGGCTTAAATCGATTTTACGTGGCCACAATCCTCGCCCTTACTTCCGTCGCGATTTAGACAAATAATTTGTTCAGTCCGCATGAAGGCCTCCTAAGCCTATATCCCACTCATTTCGTGAAAATATGTCTTGATACTTACATAGCAAGTCCGTCACACTTTCCTTCTCCACATCTGTTAGATCTGTAGTGGACCTATGATACAGGTCTTCGAGATGTTCAGGTATATGCTTACTCGGACTTTCGTTAATTTTTCTAGTAACACCTATTTCAGGTTCTTCTTTTAATATGTCTGTCCTACTTAAAATGTCTATTCTTCTTACTTTTTGGAAGTTGGCTTCTTCCTTTTCATCTTCTTGTTGAAACAGGACATGTGGAATACCATCTATTGGCTCTGCACTGCCTACTGTGGCATCCTGTTTGATTGAAACTGCGGTTGGAAAGGGATTCAATACTCTTACCTTGCAGGTGCACCCTCTGTTAATATCAACTAGTGTTGCAGCCATCTTGAGAGGATGAGTTTCTTGAAACTCCGCAGTAGCCTCTATCAGACAATTGCTTTCAGATGAGAAATCATCACTTTCATCTCTTTCAATATACACGTCTATCACCGATTCTGCTTGTGGTGGTATGACAAAATAATCTGCAGCAGTTACTCTACGCAATCTGTTTTTCAGACCTACCTGTATTATGGGTACTTCCTTGTCTTGGACCACTAGCACTCCTTTGCTAAGCAGTAAGTCAGCAGGACCACCATCTCAATTTTTGAGCACATCTATTCCTAGCAGTCCATCATCATCGATCTCTGCGACTACTGCCTCAACATCTGTGTCTATTTGTCCCAGTGTTAGTGAAAATTTGGCTTTACCTAGCTCATTTATAACAGCTCCACTTGGACCTAACAATCTGGAGGATTTAGTGAGCGCTGGTCTGTCTGTAATATCCATTGACTCATACATACGTTTTGATAGGATAGTCTTCGAGGCACCCGTATCTGCGGTGAAAAGAATGGGATACCCCTGAATAGTACCCCTTACATAAATGCCATCTGGCAGCTTTCTTGAGGTCTTAATGGACTTCAAAACTTCATTACCTTTTTCGTCTAATAATTGGCCTTTTGGTTTATCACAGGCTTCTCTGTGGCCACCAGAGATAGCCTGCTCTAGTTTAAAGATTGTCTGTCATTACTACAATTACCTGAGGTCTGACCTATGCCTCCAGTAGGTCTGGTACTACTAGGTGGTTTACGATTCGCCGGTTTATCATCTTTCTTCGGACAGTCTCTGATAATATGGCCCACTTCTTGACAGCCATAGCACACTATACTTCTTCCCCTAAATGGTCTTGGTGCTTGCTGTTGAGAGCCCGTTATACCTTTGTCCTTAACAACTACTTGCATTTGATTCATGAGGGTTTGTAACATGTCTTTAGCTTCGGTCAGAATCTTTAGAGATTCTACCTCTGCAGTTGGTTTGATATTACCTGAATCTTTCTTTTCAGTCCTCTTTTTCTGATCTGTTACTTTCTTTACAGGTAATCTACACACTCTGTCTGGGTCCTCACTTTCATCTTGTGACTCGTCGCAAGAACTATCTTCCTCTACTTTAGACCTTCTGGCATACCTTTTGAATTTTCTGTCAGAAGACCCTTCTGTAGGCCCTCTGTGCTTGGTTTGTACGAAATTGACAACATGGTACACGGCTTCATCTATATCCTCAGGTTCTTTGTTATACTCCACTTCAAAACGTGCATCACCGTCCCTGAGACCATCCAAAAACCTACGAACAAGATCTTCTTGTCTTGTATTTTCATCGCGGTAAGTGTATGCTTTTGCATACAGTCGCTTAAGCTCTGCAGCAAATTCTTCTGCTGTTTCCCCAGGCTTTTGTGTTCGTTGGCTGAATTTAGCTGCAAATGTTTTCTTAGTTTCTACTACCCTAAATCTGCTATTTAGCTCTTTAATGAGTGCATCATAATCAGAAAGGAGGTGACGTGGTAACTGTGTAATCACAAACTCGCCCGCTTTACCTTGTAGCTTTGGTAACAGGTTATCAAGTTTCTTCTCCTCTGACCAGGACCTTCTTTCTGCAATGGCTTCGAATCGGCTGACCCAGACTTTCCAGTCTTCCTTGCCGTTAAATGGTGGTAACTTTACCTCATTTAGCCATGGATTCATCTGTGACTGGCGGGCCATGTAAGGCACCCTTGTGTTTTCCGGCACTCTGAATTGAACATTTCGCGAGGAAGCGCCACTGTCAAAAGACTGAGTGTATATAGGATCAGATCTATAATAGTTACCTCCATCTGTATTGGTTCTATATGCCCGCCTTTCATTAGCAATTCCTCTATTATACGAAGGTTGCCATGAGGTTCGACTATTATTATCACTAGCTGAATATTGTGACTGTGATTGTGCAGGCTGTTCAATGTTTGCATCAGATGTATCGTACTGTGCCCTTTCCACTACACGATCAGTACCTGCACCGACCTGTACAGACTGCACGTTGGCTGTACTGTACATTGCAGGTTGCACGCTGCCTGTACTGTACATTGCAGGTTGCACGCTGTCTGTTAAGGGACCTGTGCCATTATAGTCAACAGTGCTCGCACAATTATTTTGGCTATGGTTTCGCGGCCTTTTAGTTAGCTCTTGTAAAATGGACAGGACATTTGTGAGGGTACCAGAAATAGAATCTTGTTTGATTTCCATGTTAACTTGTTGTTGTTGTAAGCCTACCTGCTGCTGTTGCATGCTTGCGAAAGCGTTACTTAGGCCAGTTAAAGTATTCCTCACGTTAGCTTCTGAATACAGAGCAGATTCCATATTTTGGTCCCCTCTGTTAAATGTGTGTCCCCGAGATGCCTGCATAGACGGGTAGCTGTGAGAGCTAGTTATAGACCCTTCATGTAAATGACTCCCTGAGTTGGGAATAGAGGACCCCCTTGTTTGAGTCTGTGATACTTCACGTAACTGCATTAGAGAAGCAGCAGCTACTGTTTGTTCATTTTCGCTAGTTAAGCTTTGACCCTGGCTTGTGTTTACTAATGTGTCATAATGTGTCATTTCTTGGCTTTCCGTCTGCCTACTAGACCCCCTCTTATTAAAGAAAACTTCTGTCTCAGAGCCCGAATCTTCATTGTCAGCCCTATCACCTGTGGGCTCTTCATAACTGGTTTGTCTACTATCCAGTTTAACGGGTTCGTATCACAGGATCCGTTGATTATGCTAACGAATCCCATCGCTGTGCCACCATAAATTGTGTTGCGTGCCGAGGGGTTCACAGGGCCAGTAGGTCTTCTTCACGAGATATACACAGGGCTGAAACTAAAGCTGGCTAGACAGCGAGAGCTCCAACTGCCTTGCAGAAACGCTAGACTTAGTCTAGGCCTCTTTTGAGGGGTATGGGTGAATCTCAGGAACTAAAAGGAAAATTATATGTGAATATTCTGTTCTATTCAGTTTCAGGCGATTCAGCCCCTAATTGAAGGGATTGAAAAGAAGAAACAAGACATGTTGTCATTAGATAACTATATCCTTTTTAATGATGATGGATTTAATAAAATTTATAGTGAAAACAATAAGATCGTTGTTTTATGACTAGATATATGAAAACAGTGCTACATGGAATGAATTAAAACCTGTGCGAACTGAGTGGACGGTTTGAAATAAAATGACACGACCGGTTTTAAACGAATGACAGTGATCACGAACTAGTCAGGCTAAACAATGCAAGTTAATGATATAAAACATGAAAAGGGCTAATGATAAATGTTGTATGCATTGATATTTGATAACAATATGCAAAGTTGCAAGAAAGAATTATTAAGGAAGCAAGAGCACGGAGTTTAACTGCTCCGCTTTCTCTTTAAATAACCCTAAAATAACAAAAGAGCCAAGTTTCAGATATTAAATAACTAGTGCTAACCCCTCTAAACAAAAGAAATAATTTTTCCAAAGTTTGCTGCTTTTTGAAAAGAATAAACTTGTAAAAATAGACCAAAACTAAAGCCAAAAAGTCGCAGCAAAATAAAATGCGTCTTGCCTTAACGAAAGCTAAATCTGAGATTGACGGGATTCCCGGGACCGCTCCTTATATACTCCCGAGTTCCCGTCCCCCAAAACCCACAAGATTTTGTAATGGGATCCCAGACCCCAGACCTATATGCTCTGGGATTCCGGATTCCCCTTACAAAATAACAAAGGGATCACGTGATCCCGCAACAGTTAACCAAGGGAAGATGCCGTCTCCAAGGAGATTCTGACAACCGCCATCTTGGATTTGCCGGTAAATAACCTGAGTACCAACTTTTAACCGGCTAGAAAGTAGTTATTTCCAATGGAAACCCTTTAACCATTGGTACCAAAATGACGAGAAATGAACAGACTGTTTGACTGTTATAACGAGAAAATTGTATCATGTACAGATTACTAGTGATTGATGAAAAAAGCTGTAGCTTGACAGCTTGTGTCGCTTGTCAATGAAATTCACCCCGTACCCGACTTCAGCCGGCAAATATAAAGCCGTCCCAAACGAAGTCCCCCAAGTTATTATAACCAAAATGACCCCAAAAGAATATATTTCATGACTGTCATAACTAGAAATTTTTCTATGGTACCGATTGTATGGAATTCATTTGGAAGTTGGACCTGACGGGTTCGTGAAGACTTCTCTGTTTTGACAGTTACGGTTCAACGATTCTCACAGGCTCCCATAATTCTATGTTTACACACGAAAACAATGGCTGGCAGTAAAACAACATGGTACGGTCTGAACAATTTGGTGGTCAAAACAGCTGGTTAAAAGCAAATAATGGATTAAATTGAATTGCAAAAGAAAGGTAATCACATAGTTCAAAGGGGCGATGGGTGTTAACTTTGTGTCTTTTTAGAATAAACAGGTATTGTCCACTGCTAAAATGTGTAAACAGCTGATTTATAAACCAGGAAGAAAATTGCAACACAGGAAACTGGGTCACTACAATACATTATTCTCTATATTGTTTTGCTAAAAATACATTGTGGGTACTCGTTATAACCGCCGCAGAGTAGTGGTAATGAGCAGAACACAGTCAATGTTTGGACTAAAAATAAGGATAAAAATATTAAAAAAATATTAAAAAGCATCCGAAAAATGTAGTTCTAGATAAGGTACAAGTTTAGCACACTGGTGTGTGTTATGTTTTGATTGTGTTGAGGCTTTACGTCCCCGTCAACACTTGTTAGGTTATCTTGGAGCCGTTGCATAGGACTTTTCTGGGACTCTTACCCGACAATGAGATGAAATGACATCTCACACCCTATCGCCAAAAGAAACCGTTGGGTTTAAGGAAAGACCCGACCCACATCACTTTGCCTAGGCATACTATGACCTACTAGGCATCCAACCTGTATTTAGCAAGCACATAAGGAATGATCAGAATGTGCTTGCTTAAGACTGGTGCTTACTAAATACAGGTGAATTTTAATGCTTTTTTTGTTTTTTCTTATTTCGGAAACCGAAGGCATGCCTGCTTGAGACAGGTTACTTGCTTAATAGAGGTGGTCGCTATGACAGGTCTTACTGTACTCAAATAGTCGACCGGTTTCAGCTCTGCGCGGAAGCACCATGCAGCCCTATCTATTTATTCAAGCCCTAGAGGGCGGGGCGTCACAAGGGTGTGCTATCGCAATTTATTTTATACATAGCAGTGAAATCAATGTATATCTGAAACAAATATAAGTGATATTCTCACAGTGGGAAAATAAATGATACTTGACCGTGTTATTTCACAGTAGCAGCCCGAACTACTTTTCTCACCAAAATTCATATATGTTATCTATAAAATAATTCTGTAAAATACATTGAAAAGCACTTTTTGTACTGTAAAAATGCTTTATTCAAAATGGCGATATGTTTTTGTTTTGAAACTGACAGTTGTTACGTCATAGCCAAGTCAAAAATTGTGACGTAAGATCCGATTGATCAATTACAGTAAGTGTCCTAAAATATTATAAAATAAAAAGAAAATTTACTTCTGTTCGATAAATATAAAAAATATTTCATCTCCTGTGTTAAAAGCATCAGAATTTTAACTCGTGCTTCGCACTCGTGAAAATTCTGATATTTTCAACACACTCGATGAAATATTTTTGATATTCATCTAAAAAAAGTATATATCCCTCTATTAAATATAAGACTTGCCCGTTCTTGCATTGGTATTCTATCTCATCACCTTCATAATACCCTTTCCTTTTCATATTCCCGTAGGTCCTGGATTCTCTGAAGAGCATGTATCGTCTCTTGTCGATGGCTTCCACATTTGGCATTAAATCTGGGTTGGAACATTTTCTCTTCTCTATAAAAATACATAACAATACATACTTACTAGTTCATGGCATTGTTTGAAACATTAGGAAAACACGCCTATACAATTACATTGAAAACTTTACCGCCGAAAAAAACGAACATTTTAAGATGAAAAATGTTGACCATTTTTATTATTTCTGCTCAAAATATAGATTGTGGATACTCGTTAGATCCGCCTCCTAATCGGACAAAGCTGTTCAGAAACTTAATCAGAAGCATCAAGATTATTTAAACCGTCATCGAGGCGGTTCTAACCCGTACCAACAATCTATATTTTGGAGCAGAAATAAAAAAAAATAAGGTTTACCCCTGTATAAAACCCAGTATTACTATATAAAAATGGAGTACAATGGGGTCAAAATCATATAGGTGTGTTTTCGTGATGAAAGTTGTATTTGGCGTTTTAACATTCATGAGCAGGACAAACAACATTCTTTTCTGATTTGAGCAGGAAAATTGCATTTGTTTGTATTTTTATACCGCAGAATGTTACTCATTTAATGCCCAGTTGAGTTGAGCATGAAAAATGTTTTATAAATTCGTGACCCATGTCAAGCGCGAAAGCGAGGTCAACATCCGAGCAGTCTGGTCAGCATCTTCACCGTACGCAATGCGGATGTTTATGAGCCCGAAGTTCGTTTATCATTTATGCACATTATCATAACACACCCGTATGACTAAGTGCGTCCTTATTTATCTCCGAAATGGTTACTTTTCTGGTGAAAATTTGTGATATCATTCTTATTTATAATCAAAACACAGGTTGTAGGTGCTCGTTAGAACCGCTTCGTCCATATTATCTACCCGCTTGAAATTCCCAAAACTCACATTCGTAGAGCAGAACTGAGCCAACAAAAATATCATAATGGTTAAACATTATGATAAGACTTGTTTGTTGGTTTGATTTGAGGTTTAACGTCCCCGTCAATACAGTATAGGTCATTTTGGAGACGTTGCTTCCAATTTTGTGGGACTTTTACCCGACATTGAGATGAAATGACATCTCAAGCCCTGTCTCCCAATGAAACCAATAGGGTTAATAAGCATGGGCGGTCCGACTCGCACCGCGGTTCCTAGGCAGGCTTAGACCCTCTAAGCGGTTTACCAGTACTAGTGTGCGGACGGTTTCAGCTCTGCGTGGAAGCATCATGCAGCCCATCTATTTCTTCAAGCCCCTTATGATAAGACTACAAGATCTTATATGGGTGTGAGGGGTGGATGGTAAAATCCGTCCCGAGGGACACTGTCCGGCATCACGAGGCTTGGATTTTTCTATGCACCCTTCACATCCATATATGATTCTTTTTCTTTCAAACCCTCCATTTCTTAGCGCGGATTTTAATGCTGCGGTCACTTCGGTTACCGACGTCCGCCATATTGTGATGGCACTACAGGAATGTTTCTTGACGTCATGTAACGTGTTGTGACGTAAACAACGATGGTGCATATGAGGTCGTATTCAACCAGTGTATTTATCAAACGAGAATATTCGATTTTGGGTAAGAACACCAGGGTTAGAACTGAATTTCTAGCCCAAGCTAAAACTATAGATTTCCTTATCTGGTGTGCAAGAATATAAGAATATATATCTTATATTGGTGTGAGGGGTGGATGGAAAAATCCGTCCCGAGGGACACTGTCCGGCATCACGAGGCTTGCAGTGGGACACGAGGAACGGATTTTTCTATCCACCCCTCACACCCATATATGCTTCTTTTTCTTGCATACCCTCCATTTCTTATCACGGATTTTTAATGTTGCAGTCACATCGGTTACCGACGTCCGCCATATTGTGATGAAACTACAGGAATGTTTCGTGACGTCACGCAACGTGCTGTGACGTCAACCTTACGACGGCACATATCAAGGGTGACAACCTACGTCATAGCAGAGATGTCGTACCCATTTCAGGAGCGGCCATTTTGGTGTAAATAGGGTAAATAAAATGCTTCAAACTAGATATGTACATTACGAGTCTTCAGAAAACATATTTCAGCTGGTAACGAACAATATTTGCATCACATCAGTGAGCTAATTCCACGGAGAAACTTTGAAAAGGTTTCGATAGCTTCGTCACAAGATTTGATTCGGCGCTGTAAACAATGGTAGTTCCGATATCATTGCCAAATCGGCTTGTGTCGAGTTATTATTAAAGAGAGGGCCACATTTCTGAGACATATTTCAGTATGTTTGATTCCTTTATGACCTAATGCACCGACTGCGCCTACTTGATGTGACAAAATGCCTTATGTGTAGTCAACGCCAGCAAACCTACAAATGGTTATGACGTCACTGCTCTGACGTAGGTTGTTCCCCCTGCATATGAGGTCGTATTCAACCAGTGCATTTATCAAACACTCGAGAATATCCGTTTTTCGGTAACAACACCAGGGTTAGAACAGAATTTCTATCCCAAGCTAAAACTATTGATTTCCTTATCTGATGTGCAAGAAAGACATCTCTATATCTCGTGTAGTTAGCAACGTATTTATTGTCAGACAGTATCACCACGTTAAGACAGGGGACATAGATACATGATGGTAGATGACGTGCTGATTGGTGTCACAGACCAGTATGAAAACACACCTATTTTAATATATAGAAAATTTAACCCCCCAAAAATGAAAATTTTGAAATAAAAAATTCTGATATTTTTTTTCTATGTTTTTGAGCAGAAATAAGAAAAATAATGTATACCCCTGTAAATCCAAATTTTACTTTATAAAAGTGGGTTTTGCGGGGGTCAAAATAAAATAGGCGTGTTTTCGTGACGTGACGGGCGACAAATGTTACAAACCAATATTTACATTTCTAGTGTTAAGTATAATGTAGACCTATGGAAAACAATATAGTTCATACTTCCATAAACACATCGAGTCAAAACCATGGTTCTCTACGGGCGTTTGTTCCGCTCTTTGTAGAAAAATCGCGTGTAAATGTTTTTCAGCTTTAAAAGGTTGCCATATAAGCATTTTTCGCCGAAGAAGGGCAGAGAATGTACAAAAATAAATAAATAAACTTAATTTTTCTGCTTTCCATGAAAGTATGGACGAAAGCGGGTGGCTAGCAAACTTTACATGACCCCTTCACTTTGAACGCGACCAACTGTGTTCATACTTTCATGAACAGCAGAAAAATAAAATTCATTTCTTAAATAAATCAAAATCTCCTTCGAGACTTCGTCAAAAAAGCATACAATGAAATGAAAGCTACTACATGTACCTACTTTCACATCTAATTTCTGTGGCAGAAAGTGTTGGGTATTTTCGACTGGTCAGCGTGAACTTTGTCCCATTATACAAGCATCGAAACTCCAGACCTGAAAAATACATGTATAACAAGTGGAGCCCAGCTGCCAATTACGATAACATTCATTTACAAATGCATTGTAAACTTTACCAACGGAAAAAAGAACGAACATTTTAAATAGAGGATCTTACATGAGTGCTCATGTATTATTGAATTTATTAAACGAGTTGAGGAAAAGGGATAAAATGCGAGGCTTTGCCGAGCATTTTATTCCTTTTCCTCAACGAGTTTAATAAATTCAATAATGCATGAGCACGAATGCAAGATTCTATTTATCATATGACATTTAAAACGTTTTTTATTCACGTTTATTTTACTAAAATGTAAATATTCCGCCATAAGTAAACGCGACGTCGTTAAGGACGTCGTACATGTAACGTTACGGGGAGTATCTAACTAATTTGCATATTTAATCCACTAGTGGATTATCGAATTTATTACATGGCGTTATTACACTCTCAGACGCGACGTCATATGATAACTTGAAATGGAAAATTGTGATTTTTTTCTTATTTCTGCATTAAATATATATTGTGGGCACTCGTTAGAACCGCCTCATCGAGGCGGTTCTAACGGGTACCTACAATCTATATTTTAGAGCAGAAATAGGAAAAATAAAGTTTGCCCCTCTAAATCCCAGTTTTACTATTTGAAAGTGGGGTTAAAGAGGGACAAAATAAAATAGGCGTATTTTCGTGAAGGGAAATTTATGTCTCCCGCCTGTTTTGGGCAATTTCATCACGAAAACACGCCTATATACTTCTGACCCCCTTGAACCCCAATTTCATATAGAAAAACTGGGGTTTACAGGGGTAAACCTTATTTTTCTTATTTTTGCTTTAAAATATAGATTGTTGGTAATCGTTAGAACCGCCTCATCGAGGCGGCTTTGCGGTTCTAACGAGTACTCACAATCTATATTTTGAGCAGGAATAAGAAACATATAGGGTTTAAGGTGCGGTCCGACTCGCATCACCCTTCCTGGGCAGGCTTAGACCTAAGCTGTTTACCAGTACTCAAGTTCGGTCGGTTTCAGCTCTGCGTAAGGCACCGTGCAGCCCATCTATTTCTGCAAGCCCCGATGGGCGGGGGCGATAGTGGGGTTCAAGGTAGTCAGAAGTATCGATAGGCGTGTTTTCGTGATGTTTATCTTTTTTGCAGCGTTTGTTTGTGGTTTATTTTTGTTTTGTTTCTTGCGATAACATTTTTTTTTATTTTAGATTTTTGAGCAACATGAACATTGAGTCGGTTGAGTAGGAGAAGCTCCTAAGAACCAACATTAAGTTACTTAAGAAATAGATCAGCTCTAGCTGTGATTTGTTGAGTAATAAATCACTGTTTGGAGGTCAGTTGTAAAGTAGAAAAATTACGCTACTTACAACTGACCGACAAACTGTGATTTATTACCTAACAAATCACTAGCTAGAGCTGATCTATTTCGATTCTAACACGCTGAAACTCGGCAATAATGCTGTTGTTTCATCCAAATTCTCACAACTTTCCGCCATTGTTAGAAGAAATCCCGCTAAAATTATCGACTGAAACACATGCATTTATATCCTTTTCTAACGTTGTCGATGCGAGAAAATGACGCTACACCGTCCAACGTCAAGGAAATCGACTAGTGACGTCATAATTTTGCAGTTTTTAATGACGTCACTCGTCACGCTCTTCCTTGCCGTGATTTGTTGCAGAATAAAACACAGTTGTTTTCTATTGCCTATATAGGCGCGCTGTGTTAGAATATATATTTTGCTCTAATCTGGTGGACTTTTGGCATTATTATTATTATTATTATTATTATTATTATTATTATTATTATTATTATTATTATTATTATTTCGTCAAAAAAAAGGCTGATTCTGTCACTCACACTACTGAAATGCAAAACAGAGGATCATTGCCCCCGCCCGTCGGGGCTTGAAGAAATAGGTTGAGCTGCATGATGCTTCCACGCAGAGCTGAAACCGACCGCACACGAGTACTGGTAAACTGCTTAGTGGATCTAAGCCTGTCAAGGCCAAGCAGTGCGAGTCGGACCGTCCATGCTTATAAACCCTATTGGTTTTATTGGGCAACAGGGCTTGGGATGTCATTCCATCTCAATGTCGGGTAAAAGTGACACAAAACTGAAAGCAACGTCTCCAAAATGACCAATACAGTGTTGACGGGGACGTTAAACCTCAAATCAAACAAACAAACCAGAGGATCAGTGGTCCTGAACTGCTCACCTGGTGCTGAATGTATGTGGTGTCATTTAGTATCCGGGTAAACTGGGCCATGGCCAAGACAGAGACCTCATTTGGACAAATAACAGTAAAATTCCACCGGTCCCGATAGCTCAGTTGGTAGAGTGTTCGCTCCGGTGAACAGGAGGTCACGGGTTCGATCCCGGGCCGCGACATACCAAAGTCGTTAAAAATGGTACTAGCTGCCCCTCGCTTAGCAATCAGATTTACTGGGTAGAGCAAGGACTGGTCGACCCAGTGTCAGGATAATGTGACTGGGTGTGGTATCATGTAATGTACCTGGGACATGATACTTCAGTGAGGCAGCACTATAAAAGTGAGCATTGAGCTCCCTGTCGCAACCAGACACCGTCGTGATATCACTGAAAAATTGTTGAAAGCGACGTTAAACCCGAATTCACACACACACACAGTAAAATTCCGCTATTAAGACCACCTAAAATTAAGACTATAAATCTGCTCAGTTTAAAAAGCTTATTTAGTTGGTTACAGTAATTCTTTCTTTGTGTTTTCTGCATACATTGTCCTCTGGTCAAAGACCACCTTTGGGTCTGTTCAAAAGTGGTCTTAAAGACCACTTTTGAACAGACCCAAAGGTGGTCTTAATATAGGAATTTTACTGTGTAATGGACCCGAGGCACCAATGCTATATAACAGTTCCAAGGCAATGGGGCTATTGGGTGCGAAGAAGAAGATTTTTGAGGTGTTTTTACCATATATGAACATGTCGGCCATATCGGGCGTGATCAAACACAAATTAATTAATATCTATTTTCTTGTTCTTTTAGCTTTCGTATGGCATAATGGTTACAAATGGCCCAGTGGTTTCTGAGGGTATAACATAATTCCCCGCCTTTATAGTGACGGGGCATAAAAAGTGCACACCAAGTTGGGTTAAGAAAGGTAAGATAAACAGGATGAGATTCGAATTTCTATGCCCTATGCGAATGTCGAATATTCCAAGCAAGAAAGTATTCATTGCATGCCAGATATCCGACGTTTGCGCAAGGTTTTTGTTTGTCTGATTTGAGATTTAACGTACCCGTCAAAACTGTATAGGTCATTTGAAGACGTAGCTTCCAATTTTGAGGGACTTTTACCCGACATTGAGATGAAATTACATCTCAAGCCTTGCCGCCCAGTGAAACCAATAGGGTTTATAAGCATGAACGGGCCGACACGCACTGTTTTGCCTGGGCAGGCTTAGATCCTCTAAGCAGTTTACCAGTACTCGTGTGCGGTCGGTTTCAGTTCTGCGTGGACGCATCATACAATACAGCTCAATCTATTTCTTCAAGTCCCGATGGGCGGGGGCAATGATCCTATGTTTTACATTTCGGTAGTCTAAGTGGTTTACCAGTACTCGTGTGCGGGTCGGTTTCAGCTCTGCGTGGAAGCATCATGCAGCCCATACATATATTTCTTCAAGCCCCGATGGGCGGGGCCGGTTTGCGCAAGGTAAAGAAGTTCTGATAATCTACTGTTTCTCACCCTTCTTATTCTGCCCTGCTGCTGCTGTCGCTGCAAGTGATGATGATAATGATAATGGTGATAATGATGATGATGATGATGATGATGATGATGATGATGATGATGATGGTGATGGTGGAATGATTAATATGATGATTATGATGAATTAGTAGTAGTAGTAGTACTACTAGTAGTAGCTTGTTTGTTAAAATCGAGGTATCACGTCCCCGTCAACACTATTTAGGTCATTTTGGATGCGTTGCTTCCAATTTTGTGGGACTTTTACCCGACATTGAGATGAAATGACACATCAAGCCGAAACCAAAAGGCTTATATACATTAGTAGTAGTTTGTTTGTTTGTACTGGAGTTTAACGGCCAAGTCAACACTATTTAGGTCATTTTTGAGCCGGTCAGTCTACATATCAACACTTTTCTTGGGCAGGTTCACACGTAAGCTGTGAGTTAACCAGTGCAATGAACATTCTTTCGCCAGAAACTGACAACTGCCCTTCTTGAATCAGCGGAAGAGGGAGATTGACCGTAGAAAAGATTTCATGATCAATCTCCACGAACGAATGTTGCAGACCCCGGCAGTCATCCTGATCACCAGTTAGACGCGCATCCGACTGAGTTAACGGGGCCGGCCAGTAGAAGTAGTAGCAGCAATAGTAGTAGTAGTAGTAGTAGTAGTAGTAGTAGTAGTAGTAGTAGTAGTAGTAGTAGTAGTAGTAGTAGTAGTACCTTCTTCAATATTCATAACATAACCATAGCGACAATAGTATTCCCGTCTCCTAGCACGAGTATAGTCGATTTTGTAACCATGTTGTGGTATAGTTCTGTCTGTTATTTTCTTGTCACATTTACCTAAAAAGTAAAAATACAGTCGAACTTCAATGGCTCGAACACCTTTCGGACCACGAAATTTGTTCGATACAAAGGTGGTTCGAGCCACAGAGGGTTGATCTTGGAGCTAGGGTAGGAGGCTTAATACGGACATATTGTCAGTTATCTTCAAACTAAATGCATGTTGTGTGTACTCATTAGAATCGCCTCATCGAGGCGATTCTAATGAGTACACACAACATACATTTTCAAGATCAAATTAGACAAAAATACAAACTATATTTGTATCTGCAGTTATGAAATTTTCTTACTAGGGACTCCAGAAAGAGTTCGACTCAGCCGAAGTAAACGGGCCATCAGTGTTCGAGCCATCGAAGTTTCACTGTAGATGGAATAAATGTTAAAAAATCAGTTTATCATATTAGAATTACACGTGGAAAGCAATCCATCACGATAATAAGTCCGTGAAACGAAGATCCCCCCCACCCCCCACCCCCAAACCCCACTTTATATAGAGAAAATTGAGGTTTACGAGGGTATACCTTATCTGCCTTATTTTTTGTTCAAAAACATTGATTGTGGGTGCTCGTTACAACCGCCTCAATGAGGCGGTTCTAACGAGCACCCACAATCTATGTTGGCAGCAGAAATAATAAAGATGTTATCATTTTTACCTTATATTTATCATTTTCTGACACCATGTTGGACGCCATTATTTCTTAAAGACATATCTTCCTAATGTTTCATGTCCTACAAAATAAATAAATGTTGATGCTGTTGTTGTTTTTTCTCACAGGATAGTTTCCTTATTTCTGCTTGAAATGTAGATTGTAGTTCTTCCTTACCCCATTGTATACTAGTGGACTCTTCCATTGCTATATGTTGGTTTGATTTGATCCTAGGTTTAACGTCCCCGTCAACACTGTATAGGTCATTTTGGAGACATTGCTTCCAATTTTGTGGGACTTTTACTCGACATTGAGATGAAATGACATCTCAAGCCCTGTCGTCCAATGAAAACAATAGGGTTTATAAGCATGGAGGGTCCGACTAGCACCGCTTTGCCTGGGCAGGCTTAAATCCTCTAAGCGGTTTACCAGTACTCGTGTGTGGTCGGACTCAGCTCTGCGTGGAAGCATCAGGCAGCCCATCTATTTCTTCAAGCCCCGATGGGCGGGGGCGGTGCTATATGTTGGGCAATTCTATTTGTCATATATGGGATAGCAGGCCTTTCTTTCGTTTTTATTCTTTTTTGACGGAAAATTCTGTTAGCAAATAGTGCAGGCCCTGATCAGACGCTGCGTTTCCGGGCCTGAACTGTTTGCCAACGGGTACCACTTTAGGGGTCTCCCGCATGCAGTGGGTTTAACTTAATGTGCTTCAAACGAGCACACACAAAATATTTTAGAAGGAAAATAATGTACTTCAAATGAAAGAAAGAAAAAAGAAAGACAGAAAGGAAGGAAAAAGAAAGAAACAAACGAACAAAGACAGAAAGAAAGAAAGAAAGCTTCAGTGGTTATACGATGTTAAGATTTTCATCTTTCGAGAAATATTAAACATAGAATCATTAAAGACTGGACTATCTGGTTCTGCCATTATGAAGTGAGATTTGCAGGAAGTCACACTTCACAATCCATGAATTCAACATGTATGTCAACGTACACCGGATATAGCAATTAGCAAGCGAGAAAAATCTTACTGAACGCGAGTCAGTATTTCTCAAGTTTTCTTTCGAATTGTGTGATATTTCAGGGAAAGCATATATCCGTTACTTCAATGATACATTAATGCATATGTCTTACTACATCAGAAATAATCTACCAGGGCTACGAAGAACAAAAATGTCCCGCCAATCGCTATTTATTTTCAGATGTATGTCACGAAATTATATGTTTTTAAGATCTTTTAGGTAGATATTGTAAATTTTATTATCGAAAAATATAAAAGATGTCCCAGAAAATAATAATGAGACACTAATAATATTCCCAACATGTTTTCAAAGCTGTTTTTTTTTTTTTTTTTTTTTTTCGTTTTTGTTTCGTCGTTAGGTGCACGGTCGATAGCATTGTAGTGTACGTTTAAAAAAAACTCCTGCTTGTAGTGTACGGTAGATAGCAGAATCAGGTGAGCTAAAAACATCCAAAGCTGTAATCCTGGTGCAAACTTTCAGTTTACACCCTATATTATATAGGCCGCCGCCAACCGGGGCTTGGGGCTAAACATTTTTGTTTGATTTGAGGTTTGACGTCCCTGTTATTACTGTATAATTCCTTTTTAATACGTTGCATTCAATTTTGACTTTTACCCGACATTGCGATTGAGTAGATATAAGGAAGATACTGTTTACCTCTGTAAACCCCAGTTTTACCATATAAAAGTAAGGTTTAAAGGGGTCAAAATTATATACGCGTGTTTTCGTGATGTTTTCTTTATTTCACAGACATTTATAAAGGCAGATTCTTTCCCAGGACTTTTAGGAACAAGAACGCCCTCCTTAGTTTGCTGAAATTGCAGATAACTGCGTCGTTAACTTTAATTATCATGTGAGAGTAGGGACTGATTTCCCGTTAACTGTCCCGTCCGCTTCAGGAACAGACCTGTGTAGACTGACAATAATTTATTTGCATACGTCAAATTAATCAAATTCTAGCTATAAACAAGCTTTTCACTACTGGGGTGGGTTGGGGTGGGGAGGGGGGCTTCAACTCGGGAGTTTATGAAATTTATACCCTTGCCCTCAGTTCCAGTGCAGTATCAAACATAATAACAATATAGAAGTGAAGGCAATGACAAACCTTGTTAAATTTCAATGCAAAAGATAGATAGATTGGTTTCTATATGAGAACATAATAAATATAGAATAATTCACAAAACTTTCAACACAGAACTTTATTAACTTTAGTTTTGAATGGCTCAAATGTGTTTCTTTTAATACATACAATTGTTAGACAAAAATGTCAATTGGGAAACATACAATCAAACAACTGATGGTGTGAATGAAGATTCTGTGGGGTATATACTATTTGGCAACGTAAACAACATAGCAGAATATAACAAAATAAAACACCCAGGAAGAAATATCTTAAAATGGCCTGAAATCAAAAACATTTTATGTCTTATGTAGGTTTGCAGTACAAACATATGGGTAACCAGTGCATTAAGTACATAGTTTGAATTTTTCTTATATGTCGGCCATCTTGGACGCCATCTTCATATCTTGGAAATGCCCAAGGGTGACAAGATGGCATCAAGCAGATCCTTAATGTAGAAGGTGTCTGCTTTCAAAATATATCAAAACATTTTGTATACACCGCAAATTCAGGTTCAGTTGAACTTCTGCCGGACTCCGGTATGGCATTACTATTATTTTTATTATTATTATTAATACTAAATATTGTGATGTTTACTGATAACTTCCGCAATCAAATCATCGAAATCTTTTTTTTTTTTTTTTTTTGAAATTATTATTAGGTTATCATTAACTAATTTAAGTAATTTCATATGGGCCCAGTGATAGGTTGTCGATCTGATGTATTGACTCGACGTATTTCTGCACAGAACCATTTAGGACACTGCAGACCGCATAACGTAGCGTCTGATCACGCTACTCACTGTTTGATTAAAATAATGGATATAAAAAGATTAAACAAAACAGTTTAAGGGAAATGGGAACACCTGATTTTTTTCGCCCTTTATTCAAAGGGAGACAACTTTCGGGACTTCCTGTTTTTTCTATAGGCACTGTCCCAATGGAAAAGGGGTCTACTCATAAAGGAAAGAATTTGCTCCTCAGGAGCAAATTCTTTCCTTAAAGAGTTGACCCCTACTGACATGGGAGACAAAAATACTTTTGCAGGAGTTGCCTCCCCTGAAGGTGTTCCTATCCACCTTAAGTGTCAGTTCAGGACTACGTATTTTTCCTACCCACATTATCGACCTGTCAGTGCTGTAAATCTTTTGATTATTTAACGCTGCATATACCCGTATACGAACCCATATAATCGGCCCCCGCCCATAGGGGCTTGACGAAATATATGGGCTACATGATGCTTCCACGCAGAGCTGAATCCGGCCCGCACACTAGAATGGTAAACCGCTTTGAGGATCTAGGCCAGTCCAGGAACCGCGGTGCGAGGCGGACCGTCCATGCTAATAAACACTATTGGTTTCATAGGAGGACGGGGCTTGAGATGTCGTTTCATCTCAATGTCGGGTAAAAATTCCACAAAATTGGAAGCAACGTCTCCAAAATGACCTTTACAGTGTTGACGGGGACGTTAAACCTCAAATCAAACAAACTAACCCATATATGACAGTAAAATATTCCACCTAATAAGTTTGGAGTGGTCCATTTTCAATTATAAGGGCGTCAGGGAAGTTTTGTTTCATGTCAGTTGTACAAAAATTATATTATTTGAGCAAACAGTGCAGACCCAGATCAGACGCCACGCTCTGATCCTGGTCTACACTGTTTCCCAACGTCCCAAAAAAGGACGCTCGGCTTATATGGGTTGAAATAAACAGCCTGTTCAAGATTACTCTACACTACACCTAATAGTTCTTTCGATGTTCAAGTGCCACTTCCTGACACTTAACCAAGGCAGGAAAAGTTGGCAAAAAGAGAGGGAAAAACAACAACAACAACAACAACAAAAGCCCGCAAACTAGAATTCCTTCCAAGAAAATCTCACATAGATAGGCCTATGGCTTTTGGCGTGTCTGCCGCATCCCGAGCCCAAAGAACCCCCATAAATATGCATTTCCCACCCCTGGATAGCTATTTTTTGGTTAGGGTAAGTTGTCCTAAGAAAATGACCTGTTTTTTTATTTTTTACACGCGGCTAACCTATGCGGAGTTTGAAGGGGACAGTAGTCCCCCTCACGTCGAATGGACCCAACCGGCAGCTGAAATTTCTGGGGTTCAAAAATGCCTCGTAATTGACGCACGCAAAGCATGCGGTAAACAATGGAAATCGCCAGTGCCAAACCCTTTAATTTTTGCCTTGACAGTTATGTGAAGATCAAGGTTCGGTCGAAATACATGTGAGATGCCTCGTTACCATGGCAGCAATGATTTAGCCTAGAACGGATACTGTCCAGGGAACATTCTTGCCGAGTTTGGTGTTAAACGGACTATTCCACTGTTCAGTTTAATTCCACTATCGATTTTAAGACTGTAGCTGTAGTAGTACGGCCATAATATGTATATAGGTGATATATATATATTTATTTTATTTTATTTTATTTTTTTTTTTTTTTTCGGTTTTGGTTTTACGTCCCTTTCAAGATTATTTCACTCATATCGAGCCGACCGGTAATCAGAGGTGGGCGAAAACCTGAGTACCCGGAGAAAAACCACCTGACCTTCCGTTGCAGAACTTGGCGTCTCAAATGTGACCCGAGCGAGGCTCGAACCACAGCGGTGAGAGACCTAATGATCAAGAGTCAGCGCTCTTAACCACTAGGCCACGGAGGCCCGTATATAGCTATATTGAGTGCATAACTGACCAGTCTAACTGGTCCGGACCTTTTAGCCTAGTGGTTGTGTCGCAAGGGTCGTGGGTTCAATCTCCGGTCGGAGCACTCGACTGGATTTTTCTTTACAGATTTTTCTCCTCCTACTACAATACTATCGTTGTGTGAAGAAACCCATTTGCAGATCCCAATTAGTTTTTTTTTCGGTGTAGCCGTTATCCGACATTTTTCTTTATTCCATTGGTCAATAAAACCACGGTCGAGGAGGTGACCACTTCATTGGTCAACATTCAAATTTGCATATTGCACAGTTAATAGAGTGTCCATCCGCTTCATTTTAACCTAGGATTTTTTTATCTGTTTTATGTGTGTAATACGCGTAATGGCGGTATTCGACTGGTGTTTTTGTGCTCCACGATTTACGCTCGACTTGGAGATCCGAGAAATTTCGAACAGTTTCGTTGAGCACAGCGATCATATTTCAAAAAGAGCGTGAAATCAGTCACGTAACTGAAATATGACTGAACATAACGCGGAAGTAAAAGTAGCACAGTAAAATTGCATTTAGAAAGTTGTTTTAAGATGATTTTCTTATACTGATCAAAAAACTTTGAAGTTGAAATTCGTGCAAATGTTGACCATTGTAGCTTCCATGATTTTTATCAGATCTTGCACGGGCGCAGCCATTTCGTTTTTAAAAATTTACGGTCACCGTGGCTATCACATGAATAACTTTGACATTTGACCTTTCGCCATGGTGCCTATCCGTGAATATTTGATCATTGCACGACCCGCAGAAAAAGCAACCGACTGAAAAGTAGAAGTAAAACAAAGATCAGGAATTGATACAATTAACTTACTCCATCCATAAAAGACACCAAAGGGAAAGAAATACAAACATTAAGCGACCAGACCATAATGGAAACCTAAACAAAGGAAGGCCATATGGACAGTTACTTTCCCACAAAATGGCCATATGGCCATCCAAAATTAAAAGACACAAGTGATACACACAGTAAGTAACAAACAACAACATAAATAAATCGCCACAGAAGAGCCGCCTTGGAACGGTCAGTGGAAGATTTCCACTGGGGGGTCGGTTTTTTCTAAGAGTGCCCTAAAATCTCCGTGTCATTCTGTCAGTCTGTCAGTCTGTCATTCTGTCAGTCTGTCATTCTGTCAGTCTGTCATTCTGTCTGTCCGTCCGTAACCCGTTTGTGAAAATTGGTGATAGTGACTTAACCGCTTGGAATATTTAAACACTTTTTGGCATACTGATAGATATCAATGAGATCTAACCAATGAACTTACGAAATATAACATTCCATTTAGTATAGCCTCGCCGAGGCGAAAAATGTGAAAATTTTCGAACATTTTTGAACTGCTCGGAAACCGTTGGGCCGATTGAAGTCAAATTTCATATGGAGCCTCTATGGGATGGGGGAAACCAAAATTTGCTCATGGGGTCAAGGTCACATGATCAAAATGGCCGCCAAGCCATATATGGTTTGTCTGTCTGTCCGTCCGTAACCCGTAAGTGAAAATTGGTAATAGTGACTTAACCGCTTGGAATATTTAAACAATTTTTGGCATACTGATAGATATCAATGAGATCTAACCAATGAACTTGCGAAATATTACATTCCATTTAGTATAGCCTCGCCGAGGCGAAAAATGTGAAAATTTTCGAACTGCTTCTCCTCGGAAACCGTTGGGCCGATTGAAGTCCAATTTCATATGGAGCCTCTATGGGATAGGGAAACCAAAATTTGCTCATGGGGTCCAGGTCACATGACCAAAATGGCCGCCAAGCCATATATGGTAAAAACCCTTCAAAAATAGTCTTCTCCAGAACCACTGGGCAGATTTCCACGAAACTTGATAAATAGCATCTGGGATGTAGGCCTATCATAAATTGCTAAAATGGTGACCCTGGGTTGACCTTGACCTTCTTTGGGTCCGTCCGTAACCCGTTTGTGAAAATTGGTGATAGTGACTTAACCGCTTGGAATATTTAAACAATTTTTGGCATACTGATAGATATCAATGAGATCTAACCAATGAACTTACGAAATATTACATTCCATTTAGTATAGCCTCGCCGAGGCGAAAAATGTGAAAATTTTCGAACATTTTTGAACTGCTTCTCCTCGGAAACCGTTGGGCCGATTGAAGTCAAATTTCATATGGAGCCTCTATGGGATGGGGGAAACCAAAATTTGCTCATGGGGTCAAGGTCACATGACCAAAATGGCCGCCAAGCCATATTTGGTTTGTCTGTCTGTCGGTCCGTAACCCGTTTGTGAAAATTGGTGATAGTGACTGAACCGCTTGGAATATTTAAACAATTTTTGGCATACTGATAGATATCAATGAGATCTAACCAATGAACTTGCGAAATATTACATTCCATTTAGTATAGCTTCGCCGAGGCGAAATATGTGAAAATTTTCGAACTGCTTCTCCTCGGAAACCGTTGGGCCGATTGAAATCAAATTTCATATGGAGTCTCTATGGGATGGGGGAAACCAAAAATTGCTCATGGGGTCCAGGACACATGACCAAAATGGCCGCCAAGCCATATATGGTCTGTCTATCTGTCCGTCCGTAACCCGTTTGTGAAAATTGGTGATAGTGACTTAACCGCTTGGAATATTTAAACAATTTTTGGCATACTGATAAATATCAATGAGATCTTATCAATGAACTTGCGAAATATTTCATTCCATTTAGTACAGCCTCGCCGAGGCGAAAAATGTGAAAATTTTCGAACTGCTTCTCCTCGGAAATCGTTGGGCCGATTGAAGTCAAATTTCATATGGAGCCTCTACGGGATGGGGGAAACCAAAATTTCCTCATGGGGTCCAGGTCACATGACCAAAATGGCCGCCAAGCAATATTTGGTAAAAACCCTTCAAAAATAGTCTTCTCCAGAACCACTGTGCAGATTTCAACGAAACTTGATAAATAGCATCTGGAACGTAGGCCCATCATAAATTGCTAAAATTGTGACCCTGGGTTGACCTTGACCTTCTTTGTGCCTAGGTCAAATTTTGACACATATGCTTTTGTGTTGGATTTTATCCTGCAAACGATTCAGAATACAGTACTAAAGTATAAGATATATTTTTGCTCCTTACGATAAGGCGCATTTATTGGGGGAACCGTTTTATGTCCAGGTCACATGACCAAAATGGCCGCCATACCCATAAGCATCCGGCGGGTCGTGCACTTCAGCTGAAGCACTGGTTTGTATTTGCTTTTGCCTTCTGTGCAACCGAGGGATTTACAAGAATGCTAAAATATGACAGATTCGCATAAGCTTTTTCATTTTCTTGCTTTAGGCATCAAACCGGAAGCCATTATAGCGCGTGAAGCACGAATTACATTCGACTGGTACAAAAACGTGGAACACAATTTTCCACTGCGCCTAGTGGGCGGAGCTTAGTCGTGCTCCACGAAAGGTCTCCAGTCGATAACCGTCAAAGACAAGTTGATTACTTAACTCCGTTCAGAAAATCTGAACCATCGATTTTTTCGATTCTCGCGTTTAATACTCATTTTAGCCAATACATCACTATGGGACAGTTTTAGACCTCACCCTCCGCCGATTTCTCCAGCAAGTCGTATGCCTCTGCGATAGCCAGGAAAGTCTGTGATTATTTGGAGAAAAGTGCAAAAACTAAATTTTCTTCCACAGACTAAGACATTCTGACAGGTTCGACACACCCTTTTAAACCATATATAGAAGTGGCTACTGCTCTTGTAAATTACAAGGGCGTCTATGTTTTATTTCCACGATCACTTCATGGAAAATCATTAGCTGTGACACCACAGCCAATATCGGTATATTTCTTTTTGACCACTGTTGACAGCACATTGCGCTAGTGGCTCCCCGTTCCTAGTGAGCCTCTATCTAGCCATTCGAATGTAAGGTGTGTTGTAACGGCATATCTATTTATAAAGTGCATCACATGGATTTGAATATTTATTATTTTACCTGACAATCATCGTCAAATGGACTTAGTCTGTGGTCTCATTTCTTTGTTTTGCAATTTTCTCCAAATAATCACAGCCTTCCCTGACTGTCGCAGGGGCTTATGACCTGTTGGAGAAGTCGGCGGAGGGTCAGGTCTAAAACTTTCCCACAGAGAAGTATGGGCTAAAATGAGTATTAAAAGGAAGAAACGAAAAAATCGATGATTCAGATTTTCTGAACGGAGTTTAGTCTAGTGTCTTTTAATCTACCTATGGATAGACAATCAAAGTTTCTACTTTCGGTTTCAATATATCTGAACGCATTGCAACCGCTGACTTACTTTAAGCTTTAGTTGTCTCCCTTGATACTATCAACGTTTCATAAACAAAGTTTTAATTGATAATGTGATAATTGTTCTCAATGTGAACAACTCTGTAAATACCTATTTGTTTGTTTTTTAACCTTTGTCCTAACAGGACACAAAGCTCATATAGAAAAAGCAACAACTCTTGCTTATATACCATTTTTAAGCTAAGGGCTTTTATTCTATCACTACTTTTGGTCCCCGAGGTATCTTTCTCATAGCACATTCATTTTCATTTATTTACTTAAATTGTTTTCATCTTTACCATTTGCAACCATTGTAAATAAATGTTGCTATTCCCAATGACCAACGTATGATACAGCCCTACAGGCTTATCCGTTGTCTGTCCGTCCGTACATCTGTTTGTCATTCAGTTACTCAACAGGCAAGTGAGTTTCTTTGCAAGTGTTTTCAGGAAGACTTCATTTCTCTTACAAAACACAAAGCCTTTGCAATGTTTTCCTGTGAATCCTGGCAAAATATTAGCCCAGCAGTTGGTCTTAGACAGCTAGCGCTCAGTGGCGGGCCAATGTCGCTATTGTTGTTATGCACGTACTTGAGATCATATGAGCCCCGCCAAGCGAATTTGGGTCTTCGAGCATTCCGTCATGACAAATTTTAACTGCGCATGCCCAGCCATTCAGAGGGGTCAGGGATATGGCTTTCTGTCTGAAGGTTCCTCTTGATTCACTGCTTGTATGAGCGAGCAGCGAAGGTTCTGGCGAGACTGCTGCTCGCATAGGCGATAAGTACCAAAATCGCTTGACGGGGCCCATATGCTCTCCAAATGAGGTCATGATTTTTACCTAACCATTGACCTTGACCGTAGCCTAGACAGGCGGGACATCGCCCTCTACAATGTTATTTTTGCTCACGTGACAGCTGAATTGTTAGAATGCAGTAAACCAATTCATAGCTTGATCTCTTGCTTAGCTTATACTTCAAAATAACATTCGAATTAAATCTACGCCGCATATCTTTTGTTAAAGATATTGCTTGTTTTAACTTGGCACATCATTCCAGTGACAGCTGACATTACGAAAACACATCCGTGCCCCCAAAATGTCGTCTTTCATATTTTCTAAAAGTAGCATTTTTCAGATTAAAAGTTTTGATATTTTTCCATTTCTAGTCCAAGATTGTGAGTGCTCATTAGAACCGCCACATTAAGGCGGTTCTTACGGGTACCCACAGGTTACATGTACGTTCAAGCAAAACGATAAGGAAAATTATGTATCCCCCTGTTGACCCAACCGTTCTTCGTATATAAAGTGGGGTTTAGAGGGGTGTTCACTATTTATGGTGACTTGGTATATACATTCAAAAACAAATATATGCTTGCGATGATTTCCGTACTCGTTTATTGACAAAAAAAAAAAAAAAAAAAAAAAAAAAAAAACAACAACTGACATTTGGAACGGGCATATGTGGCCTAGTGGGTAGAAGCGCTGATTCTTAATCACTAGGTCTTTCACCGTTATGGTTCGACCCTCGTCCGGGTCAAATGAGAGACGCCAAGGTAGGTCATATGGTTTTTCCAAACGATCGGCTCGAAATGAGTGAATACTTCGATCTTTAATTGTCCGCAGGCGCGTCGGGCCTCAGAGTTTATGACGCCTCCGGCCTAAACACTTACGTAAACCTTTTAAGTTATGTCAGTTGTTCTCTGGTCGGCCCCACCGAAGTTGATCTGTTGGTTTTCCTTTTCTCCAGCATTTCAGTAATTCCTAATTGTTATTTCATAGGTATTCGTTGGATTTTTTTTTGTTCTCGGAGAGGTTGCACTTATGAGTTAAGAATCCTTCATGCGAACAGAACAAATTATTTGGTCAAAACCACGACACATTACGCAAACACGCCTTTACAAATACATTGCCATCTTTATCGCCGAAAAAATGAAAATTTCATGATGAAAAAGTGTGATATTTTTCTTATTTCTACTCAAAATATAGATTATGGGCACTTGTTAGAACCGCCTCATCGAGGCGGTTCTAACAAGTACCCACAATCTATATTTTAGAGCAGAAATAAAAAAAATAAGGTATACCCCCTGAAACCCAAGTATTACTATATAAAAGTGGGGTTCAAGGGGGTCAAAACCATATAGAGGATATTTGATTTTTTCAGTGTAAGATCGAATTTTATTTCACCGAATGAACATCAAAAGTAGTATTTTCACGAGTGGCGTAGCCACGAGTGAAAATACAACTTTTGGTGTTCATGAGTGAAATAAAAATTGATCTCACACTAAAAAAAATCAAATTTTCTGTTTCTTTCATGCTTTAAACTGTAATTTGTAATGCATTTTCAAAGCAACAGCCATCATCACTGAGATTAAACTTTTTCCAGGGCAATTTCGTGTTGATTTAGAGGTGTTCAACGTGTTAACTGGGTATAATATTGGGTGTAAACTGAAAGTTTGCACCTGGAAAACAGCTTAGAATGTTACTTTTTCAAATGGTTTTGTTTAAAATTTGCATTTAATAATTTCCGCAGTTGCTACGCTCGTCTGGCGTCGCGTGCTTTATTTACGTTGCGTAGGTGCAAAAAAGTGACGTCATCAACGTCCGAATGACGTGAAAACGTGCGTGACGTAATTTCCGACCCTATTTATAACGTTTAGTTAATTGACATCTAACATCCAAAGAAATAATGTGAAATTTTTCGAAGAAATAGAGGATATTTGATTTTTTCAGTGTAAGATCGAATTTTATTTCATCGAATGAACACCAAAACTGTTATTTTCACGAGTGGCGTAGCCACGAGTGAAAATAGCAGTTTTGGTGTTCATGAGTGAAATAAAATTTGATCTTGCACTGAAAAAATCAAATTTTCTGTTTCTTACATGCTTCAAAAGGCAATATTTAGCGTCTTTAATGGTGTCGCTCACATTCGGAGAAAATTATCTTTGTTCCTGTTCGTTTCGCGTCAATTTAGTGGTGTCCATCGTGTTTAGTGGGTATACTATTGGGTGTAAACTGAAAGTTTGCACCTGAGAAATCGCCTGTGATGTTATTATTATGAATGATTAATGAAATAATTGAGAGAGTAGTTTTCCAAAGAAGTTGCTGGCAAGTCTAACGTCGCGCGACAAAAGACGTGACGTCAGCGTCATAAATGACGTCAGTAACATCCCCGTCACACATGAACGGGCTATGCGTCAATTAGAACACATTTCAGTATTGTTCAGTTATCTGACAAAGATAAAATTGAAATTAGAGTTAGATTTGAAGAAAAAAGTAGTGCCAAACAGTGAAAAATAAAAAATCGTATTTTCACTGTTTGAAACAGTGAAAATATCTATTTATATTTCACTGATAAATCTCTATCATTCATTGAAAAGCATGTAAGAAACATCGAATTCACAAACAGTGAAAATAAAAATCGTATTGTCACTGTTTCAAACAGTGACAATATCGATTTCGATTTCACTGAGAAATCTCTATATTTCACTGAAAAGCATGTAAGAAATAGGCGTGTTTTCGTGATGAGAACCAAGGGCGAGGATTGTGGCCACGTAAAATCGACTTAAGTCCCCATTAAAACAATTACTGACTGTTCGAAGGCCGTACTTCTTTTGTGGTTACGTACACAGATACTTGGGGTCAGTAGAGCTTTCTTGCGGTTAGTAGAACGGATGGTCCAAAACTGATCTCTTGGATTTTTTTCTCTTTATTTTTGCATTTTAGTGTACTTGAACAACACCTTAATCCATACAAATGGTTGTGTCACGTCTAGACACCTTAATCCATACAAATGGTTATGTCAAGTCTAGACGTGACACAACCATTTGTAAGGATTAAGGTGTTGTTCAAGTACACTAAAATGCAAAAATAAAGAGAAAAATCAAAAAGATCAGTTTTGGACCATCCACTCTACATTCCACTCTACTAACCGCAAGAAAGCTCTACTTACCCTAAGTATATCTGTGGTTTAGTATTGTTATAATTTGTCTCATCATGTATGTACTGCTGATCTCTTTCATTTTCGACAGCCGTTTGGTTAATTCGGGGGAAAGAAACTGTGTTTTTGGCATACTGGATTTGTTTGATGTTTTGATTGGAGGTTAAATAACCCCGCCAACACGTTATAGGTCATTTTGGAGACGTTGCTTCCAATTTTGTGGGACTTTCGTCCGACATTGAGATGACATGACATCCCAAGCTCTGTCGACCAATGAAACCAATAGGGTTTATAAGCATGAACGGCCCGACTCGCACCGCTTAGCCTGTGCAGGCTTAGAACCCCTGAGCGGTTTACCAGTACTCGTGTGCGGTCGGATTCAGCTCTGCGTGTAAGCATCATGCAGCCCATCTATTTCTTCAGGCCCCGATAGGCGGGGGCCGATTGGCATACGGGAACAGTTCTGGCAATTTCTCCAGGTCCTAAAAATTCCGACACTAAAATTCCGATGTCCGAATACGGTACGTCCAATGACATCACTTGCATGCAGGGATGAACATCATAAAGTCCACCGTCCTTCAGATCGGATTTACGGGGTAGAGCTAGGACTAGTCGACCCAGTGTCAGGATAATGTGACTAGGTGTGGTATCATGTAATGTGTCTGGGACATGATACTTCAGTGAGGCAGCACTATAAAAGCGAGCATTAAACTCCCTGTCGCAACAAGACACCGCCGTGATATGACTGAAAATTTGATGTAAGCGACGTTAAACCCGAATTCACACACACTCCTTCAGATCGGACGTTAACTGGAGGGTCTCTTTGTAGGGAGAGTCATCCCCTGTGCAGGTTAAAGACCCCTACCGTATTTGCATGATTCATACTTGAATACAGTCAAACTTCAATTTTCAGACCCGCCCATCGGGGCTTGGAGAAACAGATTGGGCTGCATGATGCTTTCACGCAGAGCTAAAATCGATTGCACATGGGTACGGGGTTCTAAGTCTGCCCAGGAAAAGTGGTGCAAGCCGGACCGTCTGTGCATATTAACCCTGTTGTTTTCATTGGGCGGCAGGGCTTGAGATGTCATTTCATTTCAGCGTCGGGTAAAAGTCCTACAAAACTTGGAGCAACGTCTCCAATATTACCTATACAATGTTGACGGGGACGTTAACTCAAAACAAACAAACAAACAAACTTCAATAACTCGAATACTTCTCGGATCATGAAAATTTGTTCGAGATAGTGGTAGTTCGAATAACTGAGGTTTACTAAAAGTGTAAGTCATAAGGCATAATGGGGATCATTTTAGAATTACTAAACGATCTTCTTTAAAATATAGGTATGTCGTGTGTACTCATTAGAATCGCACACGCCATACATTTACAAGATAAAATGAGAAAAAAAATCATGTATTATCATAAATATATGAGCACATTGAAATTCCTATATTAAGACCACCTTTGGGACTGTTCAAAAGTGGTCTTTAAGACCACTTTTGAACAGTCCCAAAGGTCGTCCCTGACCAGAGGACACTGTGGGCAGAAAACACAAAGAAAGCTTAAGTGCACCCCCAAAAGTAGAATTAGTCTTAATTTTAGGTGGTCTTAATAGCGGAATTTCACTGTATTTTGAGCTTTGGGTGTTTCCATAACCCGTTCGAATAAGTAAACGAATTATCAGTGTTCGAGTTACCGAAGTTTCACAGTAATTGCAATTTTGTTAGCAGAACAGAAACCCCCTACATACCCCGATGAATACTTTGACTCACATGGCGTCACATGACCATAAAGTGACGTCAAATTAAACCACGGTTCTCTCTATTATGATTGGACGATGACGACGTTATGGTGCCAACAGCGCTGGTTCGCTGTCAACTGCAGTTGTTTTATTGTTTCAACTTTAGCCCTCAAACCAGAATTTTTCTTCCAAATTATGAACAAAATTAATGTGAATGGGAACAATAAAAGCAGAAAATAATGTATATATGTCACCAATAAAGGTAATTTATTTAATTATGGCCTAGTGGATAAGAACGCTGACTCTTAATCAATAGGTATCTCACCGCTGTGTTTCGAACCTGGCTCCGGTCAAATGTGTTTTGTTTGTTTGATTTGAAGTTTAACGTCCCCGTCAACACTGTAAAGGTAATTTTGGAGACGTTGCTTCCAATTTTGTGGGACTATTACCCGACACTGAGATGACATGACTTCTCAAGCCCTGCCGCCCAATGAAACCAATAGGGTTTATAAGCATGGACGGGCCGACGCGCACCGCATTGCCTGGGCAGGCTTAGATCCTCTAAGCGGTTTACCAGTACTCGTATGTGGGTCGGTTTCAGCTCTGCGTGGAAGCATCATGCAGCCCAATCTATTTCTTCAAGCCCAGATGGGCGGGGGCTAGAGGTGTCAAATGTTAGACGCCAAGTCAGTCTGCATCGGAAGGTCATGTGGTTTTTCTCCGGGTACTCCGGTTTTTGTCCACTACTGATTAACGATCGGCTCGATAAAAACGAAATAATCTTGAAAGGGTACTTAACCCCCACCCCACCCCAACCTCCAAAAAAGAAAAAAAGAAGAAAAAAAAAATGTTGATTGAAGTGTAAAAAACATCGGGTCATCCAAATTTTGTGCGTTTACCCTAGGTTGTTCTTACTTCAATGAACGTTAAAATTACATTCATTAAAAAAAATGGATTTATTTTTCTGCTGTTCATGAAAGTATGAACACAGTGGGTCGCGTGCAAAGTAAATGTGTACGATAGTCCTCTTAACGTGGTTGCTGCAGGCTGCAGTATTAACGTGGTTGCTGCAGGCTGCAGTATAGATAGATAGATACACACAGTGGATGGGTGGATGGATGGATGGATGGATAGATAGATAGATAGATAGATAGATAGATAGATAGATAGATAGATAGATAGATAGATAGATAGATAGATAGATAGATAGATAGATAGATAGATAGATAGATGGATGGATGGATGGATGGATGGATGGATGGATGGATGGATGGATGGATGGATGGATGGATGGATGGATGGATGGATGGATGGATGGATGGATGGATGGATGGATAGATAGATAGATAGATAGATAGATAGATAGATAGATAGATAGATAGATAGATAGATAGATAGATAGATAGATAGATAGATAGATAGATAGATAGATAGATAGATAGATAGATAGATAGATAGATAGATAGACAGACAGACAGACAGACAGACAGACAAGACAAGACAAGACAAGACAAGACAAGATAGATAGATAGATAGATAGATAGATAGATAGATAGATTGTAAACTTTGCTAGCTAGTTCATTTTTATATTTACGTTCTTTGCCTCCTCATCAATTGGCGAAAAATGCTTATAGGGTAAACTTTTAACGCTAAAAACCATTTACACGTTTACACCATGTATAAAGTCTTCCAGAGGGAAGGAAAATATGATTTATTTTACATATCCACTCAATTTTAATATTTCGGCCAGTGGCCTTCATCAGAAAAACTGAATTACAAAGAAAACAACATCGCCAAAGTCGCCATTGATTTCAAAGGAAATAAACAATGTGAAACCGGAAACAACGTAAGCAACGACAAATCCCGCGCCACGGCGCTAGAAGGAGCATGCCGGCGACGCGTAATCCTGAAAACCATTTCCCGCCGACATGGGCGAACAATTCATTTTGGGCGGGCAGTGGTGTTCGGGTTAGCCTGCGCATGAGCGCAGTCTCGCCTGGACTGTATTGTTCGCCCGTGTCGGCGGGAAATGATTTTCAAACCCGTGTGCTGAAATGGCGTCTAGCATTCTATTTATGATATTGTTTTATTTTATCTTGTTTCTATTCCAAACATAGATTGTGGGTACACATTAGAACCGCCTCAAAAAGGCGGGTCTAATGAGTATCCTGAATCTATATAATCTCTGTTTTTGAGCAAACAAATAAAAAATGCAAAAAGGAAATAATGTATACACCAGTAAACTCCCCTTTTCTCTATAAAGTGTGGTTAACAAGGTCGTTAATATTCCACGGATTTGTTAACGCGAAGACTTGTCCATGAAACTTACCCAATGGAAGATCTTTCGTGTCCATACACTGGAAAAAGCTTATCACAAAAATAATACAAATCATAAAAGCCTCCATCTTGCAATACCAAACAAATTCTTTGTGCATCCTATTGCGCAATTTAATTTATAAATCCGGCTTCCGAAGAAAAAGGCATTTTTGTTTTCTTTTGGTTTCGTAAGAATTGCACTGGGAATAAAAAGGCCATCGGATAAATATGTGTTTCAATTATTGTACGAGGGCTGATTGATATGTTGTGAGCCTCGTATTGAAGGAGGTCGCAGGGATGTTCTTTTATGTCCTACTATTCTCCGACTATATAGGGCCGTGTACCCAAGGACTGGTCTCATTTGGTCAGTTAGCACTCTAAAGTAAACAAGACAACCAGCTTTTCCAAAATGGACAAATCGGTGAAAGAGCAGTGATCCCATGTTTGCATAAAAAAGGGTTAACACCTAAGGATATCCATAATAATATGGTAGCAACACTAGGGAAAGATACCCCATCATATGCTACAGTGAAAAGGTGGGTGGCGGAATTTGAGGGTGACCCCCGTCATTGAAGGCCTGTCAATTTTACATTGAAATGGTCAATAAAGTCCATGACATTGTTATGACTGACAGACGAGTCACAGGAAGATACATGTATATAGCCAGTAGAGTGGGCATTTCATAGGAACGTGACAGAGGCTCTTGCAACGAGAAAGCTTTCGGCCCAATGGGTACCAAGACTTCTGACAGTTGACCAGAAGTACATAATCGCATGCTAATATTAATCCCTTTGAGGAAGATCCTGCCAACTTTCTTCAGAGATTTGTCACTATGGTTGAAACATGGGTCCAGATGCCAAACAACAATCACAACAATGGAAACACCCTGGCTCACCCCGCCAAAGAAGACAAAGACTGTTCCATCAGCTGGGAAGGTTATGTCCTCGGTTTTCTGGGATGCAGATAGTTTATCTCCATCAATGGCATATACTATGCTTCACGTCTGACTCCTGTACGGAAAAATATTAAACTTAAGCGCCGCGGAAAGCTCACTAAAGGTGTGTTGTTCAATTAGGACAATGCTACTGTTCACAAGCCTGTCATTGCTATGGCTGCCATTCACGGTTGTGGCCTTAACTTGATTGAGCACCTGCTTTATTCACCTGATCTCGCTATATCAGACTTTCACATAGTCAAACTTCAATAGCTCGAACACCTTTGGGACCTCGAAAATCTGTTCGAGACAAGGGCAGTTCGAGCCACTGAGGTTACTGTCAGGAGGCATAACGAGATACATTTTGACATCTTTTCGGTGTTCTATAATGAATATGTATGCTGTGTGTACTCATTAGAATCGCCTCATCGAGGCGATTCTAATGAGTACACACAGCATACATTTGCAACATAAAAGACTAAAATCTCCTTAATTATCCCCCACTATTTCTTACGTAGAAGATTTCGCTAGGGGCTCAAGAATGTGTTCGACTCATCCATGGTAAACGAGCCATCGGTGTTCGAGCCATCGAAGTTCTACTGTATATACCATCTTATTGGTTTTATCGTGCCCGAGCTGATGACCTCCAACATATTTGACATTGACCAAAAGTGTAGACGCAGATCAGATACCGCGCTCTGTAGCATCTGATCAGCGAGTAGTCCAAGTATTCAAGGGTATAACCACTTTTTGAGTCCACGATCAGCCAACATTGACCTTCGTTTGTTGTTAATGCTTTCACATTACAGCGACATAGTGCATTTTTTTCACAGCTCCAAAATGTCCACTTTTCTGATGAAATTTCGCGATGTCTTTCTTATTTATACTGCAAACATAGGTTATGGGTGCTCGTTAAAACCACCTCATTGAGGAGGTAGGTTATGGGTGTGCATTGGAACCGCTTCATTAAGGCGGCTGTATGACTTGGAGCAGAAATAAATAAAATATTGTATATCCCCGAAAATCCGAGTTTTCTCTATATAAATTGGGGCTTAGGTATGTGTTCATTTCACATACTTGTTCCCGTGAAAACTACTACTGTAAATCGCAATTCATCAGGGACCAGTTGTTCAAAGCCTCGTTAGCTTAACGAGCTCGTTAGTGGTCATATTGTAAACTGTTCTAGCAAGTTCAATATCTAAAATTTTGTTATTTTTTGCTGAAAAATGTGAGCAGCTTTTGCATTTGCAAAAGCTGCTCACATTTTTTCAGCAAAAATATTAGCATACTTGCCATATTAAATGATCAAAGATTTAACGGTATGTTAATTAATGATGTCATTAATTTTGAACAACTGGACCCAGGTTAACAAGTCCGTGTTATGAACATCCCTCTAAATCCCATTTTGTATAGAGAAAAGTGGGTTAAAGAGGGTATTAATCATTTGCCTTATGTTTGCTCGTAAACATTGATAATGGGTAATCGTTAGAACCGCCTCAATGAGTTGGTTCTAACGAGCACGAGACACTATTAATCGTTTTCATCTGAAAAATGCTAGTACGCCATTTTAGCACAAGGATGTGTTATGGGAATATAAGACAAACATCTGCCACAAGGACCACTTTGCAAGGAAAGAGTTTCCTCCCTTATTTTTTTTCCAGTAGGAGCGGTCCCCATTTATACGATAATAGGGAGCAGTATTTTCTTCAAGAATTTCCTTTTGTTTATCATTTCGAAAACATGCCTATATTAATACATTGTAAATTTTACGGCCGAAAAAAAAAAAACACGAACATTTTTATTTGAAAAATTGTGATAGTTTTCTTATTTCTGCTCAAAGTATAGATTGTGGGTATTGGTTAGAACCGCCTCATCGAGGCGGTTCTAACGAGTACCCATAATCTATATTTTAGAGCAGAAAAAATATAAGGTTTACCCCTGTAAACCTGGCGCCCCCCTCCCATTGGGCTTGAAGAAATAGATGGGTTGCATGATGCTTCCACGGAGAGCTGAAACCGGCCGCACACGAGTACCGGTAAACCACCTAGAGGATATATGACGACAGGGCTTGAGATGTCAGTGCATCTCAATGTCGGGTAAAAGTCCCACAAATTTGGAAGTAACGTCTCGAAAATGATCTATGCAGTGTTGACGGGGACGTTAAACCTCAAATCAAACAAACAAACCCTGTAAACCCCAGTTTTACAATATAAAAGATGGGTTCAAGGGGGTCAAAAGTATAAAGGTGCGTTTTCGTGATGTGGATAGTTAATAGGCTTTCTGCTACATTAAGTTTTGGTTGATTGATTTGAGGTTTAACGTCCCCGTCAACACTGTTAAGGTCATTTTGGAGGCGTTGCTTCCAATTTTGTGGAACTTTTACCCGACATTATGATGAAATGACATCTCAATCCAATGAAACCAAAAGGATTTATAAGCATGGACGGTCCGACTCGCACCACTTTGCCTGGGCAGGCTTAGATCCTCTAAGCGGTTTACCAGTATTCGTGTGCGCGTCGGTTTCAGCTCTGCGTGGAAGCATCATGCAACCCATCTGTTTCTTCAAGCCCTGATGGGCGGGGGCGAGCTACATAAAGGATAATAAAGGATAATAGTGATAAGATCGTAAAAGAAAATCTGTAGAACTCGAACGCCTACTATATCAAGACACGCTTTACAACTAGTGAATGTTAAAAAAATGAAAACAACGGTACTACTTCCTTCACAGCTTAGTTCACTTTCAGTTTGAGAATCTCTATTGGATGTTTTGGAGTACGTCAAGAAAAATGTCCTGGTGACCTGTAAAACATGAAAGTTGTATCTGAACTCTGTTTGTTCCAAGCCGGGTTTTACATTAGCACACTCTGTTACTCGTCCGATTTTAAACATTGAAAACAAGTATGATGGACCCAATACTGCATCAAGTCGCTGTACTGGAGATAAAACAGTTTCTCTGTGTCGTGACATGACCGGTTTAACCCCGTGTGTCTTAAATGGAATCTACCATTTTTTAATTGAGCACGTCTTTTCTTGAAAAATAGGACGCTAAGCATGCTCTTGACTGGATGACACGCAGTGTAGATCCTGATGAGAATGATCATTATGAACCGTTTCATCTGAATCTACACTGCTTACATATGTATCTGTACTGGTCTACAGGGTTGAAAGAGATAAAACAATGAAGTGCGTACTTTATGATGTTAATTGGAAAACACTCCAAAATTTCCTCTTGATTTCCAGAAATTCATGTCACTTGAGCAATTATGGCCGGGGCACAGCAATCGCCAAAAAGACATCATGTTAACAAGCCCGTGGATTTAATACCCCTCTAAACCCGAGTTTGTATAGAAAAATGGGGTCTACAGGAGTTATACATCTTTTTGCTTATTTTTGCACCTAGACATAGATTGTGGCGGTTCTAACGAGCACCCACAACCTTTGTTTAGGCACCTAGACATAGGTTGTGGGTACTCGTTAGAACCTCAATGAGGCGGTTCTAACGAGCACCCACAACCTTTGTTTAGAGTGTAAATAAGAAAGATATCATAAATTTTCATTGGAAAATGTGTTTGTTTGTTTGTTTTGAGGGTTAACGTCACCGTCAACACTGTTGAGACGTTGCTGCTAATTTTATGGGACTTTTACCCGACATTGAGATGAAATGACTTCTCAAGCCCTGATGCCAATGAAACCAATAGGGTTTATAAACTTGCACGGTCCGACTCGCACCGCTTTGCCTGGGCAGGGTTAGATCTCTAAGCGGTTTACCAGTACTCGTGTGCGGCCGGTTTCAGCTCTGCGTGGAAGCGTCAAGCAGTCAATCTATTTCTTCAAGCCCCAATGGGCGGGGCCGCTTCATTGGAAAAGTAGCCATTGTGGAGAAATGAAAGAATGCACTATGGCACACAGATGTATTGTCGTAATGGAAGTGTCTGTCTGTCGCTATCAGCTTCTGGGCAGACTCTTTTCTCATTCTTGGAATAAACCAAGGACTATAGAATGAGTAAAGACTGATCAGACTTTGCGGATCACATGTTGATTTCAGCCCTCGCTGAAGGCCGTTGTCTTCTTACATCACGAAAACACGCCCATATAATTCTGCCCCCACCCCTCCCATTGAACCCAACTTTTATATAGTAAAACTAGGGTTTACAGGGGTAAACCTAATTAGCTGGCCTGAGCAATGCTTAAGGTGAGCTATTGGGATCACCCTCTCCGTCGTACGTGGGTCGTGCGGCGTGCGTCGTACGTCGTGCGTCGACAACATTTACCTTGTTCACCTTCTGGAGGTCACAGTTTTGTTTCAATCTTCATGAAACTTTACCAGAATGTTTGTTTATCTTGATGATGTTGGAATATGGGTCATGTCGGATCAAACAATTGGTCACAAGGTCTTTCTTGAAAACATTGTTCACCTTCTAGAGACCACAGTTTTGCTCCAGTCTTCATGAAACTGTTCCAGACCGTTTGTGCCTTCATGATGTTTAGGCCAAGTTCGAATATGAGTCATGTCAGATCCAAAACTAGGTCACTAGGTCAAATTTCTTTAAAACATTGTTCACCCTCTAGAAGCCATAATTTTGCTTCCATCTTCATGAAACTTTACCAGAATGTTTGTGCCTTGATGATGTTTAGGCCAAGTTAGAATATCGGTCATGTCAGGTTCAAAACTAGGTCACTAGGTCAAATTCCTTTAAAACCTTGTTCTTCCTCTAGGAGCCATAATGTTTCTTCAATCTTGATGAAACTTTACCAGAATGTTTGTCTTTGGCATATCTGGATCAAATTCGAATATGGGTTATGTTGGATCAAAACGTAGGTCACTAGGTCCAATTTCTTGAAATCATTCTTCGCCTTCTAGAGACCACAGTTTTTCATTCAATCGTCATGAAACTTTGCCAAAATATTTGCCTTGATGATATCTAGGTCCAGGTTGAATATGGGTCATGTCAGTTTAAAAACTAGGTTAAATTTCTTTACAACCTTTTTCACCCACTAGAGGCCTAAGTTTTACTTCAATCTTCATGAAACTTTACCAGACTGTTTGCCTTGATGATATCTGGGTCAGGTTTGAATATGGATTATGTCGGGTCAAAAACTAGGTCACTAGGTCAAATTTCTTTAAAACCTTGTTCACCCTCAAGTGGCCACAATTTTGCTTCAATTTTCGATACGTGGGGAGCCCGAGTCTTTGATGTTTGGTATGAATATTCAACTGGTGGATCACTACCAAGATCGTTCAAATTATAGCACCGGGGCCAAAAATGGCCCAGCCCCAGGGCCTACTGGCTTTGGAGAGGCTTATGTAGGGAACACCTTTAAAATCGTCTTGTCTGACACCAGAAGGTCAAGGTCTTTTGTATGAATCTTCGTCTAGTGGACCTCTACCAGGAGTTTTCAAATTATTGCCCTGGGGTCAAAACACTAGAAGGTCAAAGTCTTTTGTATGAATCTTCGTCTAGTGGAACTCTACCAGGAGTTTTCAAATTATTGCCCTGGGGTCAAAAAAGCCCCACCTTGGGTCCCACTGGTTTTACATAGACTTACATCATAGTGTAGTTTATATTTTCTTGTCCTTTGGGATCATTGATTCCATTATGGAATTTTGAAAATATTTGAGAGTCACTGATGAGACCTTATTTGCCGAAACCAGCTAGTCTGGCCAAGAAAACAAGTACTCTTCATATGTTCCAGTTCTGTGATGTATTCCTTGCTCCCAAAGGGTAACACTTTTATAGAACATATTTACAATATGGTTAACATTTTAAGAGGGCACAAATATTATATATTTGGCATGATGCTTCATCTAGTGGACCTATACCAAGATTATTCAGTTTATGGCCCTGGAACCAAAAATGGCCCCACTCTCGGGGCCCACTGATTTTACATAGACGTACGTAGGGAAAACGTTTAAAAATCTTCTTGTCTGAAACCAGAAGGCCCAGGACTTTGATATTTGGTATGAAGCTGCATCTAGTGGACCTCTACCAAGATTGTTCAGCTTATGACAATTAGGACAAAAATGGTCCCACTCTGAGGCCCACTTGGTCTAAATAGACTTAAATGTGGAAAATGTTTAGAAATCTTTTTGTCTGAAACAAGGTCTTTGATATTTGGTATGAAGCTTCATCTAGCCGACCTCTACCAAGATTGTTCAGGTAATGGCCCTGTGGCCAAAACTGGCAACGGCCCAGGGCCCACTGGCTTTACATAGACTTACATAGTGAAAACCTTAGAAAATCTTTTTGTCTACCAAGACTGTTAAGTTAATGAACCTTGGGCCAAAAATGCCCCCACTCTGTGGCCCATATCTTTTACATAGACTTAGATGTGGAAAGTTTTAAAATTCTTTTTGTCTGAAACCAGGCGACCCAGGTCTTTGATATTTGGTATGACGCTTCATCTAGCAGACCTCTACCAAAATAGTTAAAATTATAGCCCCTGGGCCAAAACTGGCCACACCCCGGGGCCCACTGGCTTAAATAGACTTACTTAGTGAAAACCTTTGAAAAACTTCTTGTCGAATCCAAAAGGCCCTGGTTTTTGATATTTGGTATGAGCTTCATCTAGTGGACCTCTACCATGATTGTTCAAATTATAGCCTTGAGGTCATAAATTGGCCCGTCTCAGGGTCCACTGGTTTAACATAGACTTATATAGGGAAAACTTTTGAAAATATTTTTGTCTGAGACCAGAAGGCCCAGGCCTATGATATTTGGTATAAAGTTTCATTTGGTGGACCTCTACCAAGACTGTTCAAACCATACACCTGTGGCCAAAAATTGCCCTACTCCGGGACCCACATGTTAAACTCTAAGCTCAAGGGAGCGATATAGGACCATCATGGATCTCTGAGCTCTAAAATATAGATTGTGGGTACTCGTTAGAACTGCCTCATCGAGGCGGTTCTAGCGAGTACCCATAATCTATATTTTGAGCAGAAATAAAAAAGTCTTTTTTTTTCATCTTAAAATTTTTTTTTTTTTTTATTGCGGTAAAGTTTACAATGTATTTGTATAGGCGTGTTTTCGTAATGAAAGTTGTGACCTGCATTTGCTAAAACTGAAGTGTATAACAATCCCTTAAAAATATTTTCGTCACTCACGTCTGGTAGACTCATAAGGTGTAGCTCAAAATCGTTACGGGAACTTCCGGTCATGACTAACGAAAGTCATTACGAAAACACGCCTATACAAATGCATTGTAATCTTTACCGCGGAGACAATGATCATTTTGAGATGAGAAATTGTGATATTTTTCTTATTTCTGCTCAAAATATAGATTGTAGGCACTCGTTAGTACAGCCTTATCTTTGCGGTTCTAACGAGTACCCGAGATCTATATTTTAGAGCAGAAATAAGAAAAATAAGGTTTACCCCTGTAAACCCCAGTAATACTATATAAAAGTGGGGTTCATGAGGGTCAAATTTATACAGGCGTTTTATCGTGATGTAAACCGATCAAATGAGACCAGTCCTTGTTTACACGACCCGATATAGTCGGAGAATAGTATGACTTAAAAAGAACTTCCTTCAATACGAGGCTCACAACATATTAATCAGCCCTAGTACGAGACTTATAAAAAAAAAGTCAAGAAATAGTTGTTAATCAAGTTTGTTAACATATTTTGAAACATCCGGCAACGCTTTTCTCAACACCGCCCATAGGGGCTTGAAGAAATATATGGGCTGCATGATGCTTCCACGCAGAGCTGAATCCGGCCCGCACACTAGTACTGGTAAACCGCTTAGAGGATCTAAGCCTGTCCAGGAACCGCTGTGCGAGGCGGACCGTCCATGCTTATAAACCCTATTGGTTTCATTGGGCGACAGGGCTTGAGATGTTATTTCATCTCATTGTCGGGTAAAAGTCCCACAAAATTGGAAGCAACGTCTCCAAAATGACCTTTACAGTGTTGACGGTGACGTTAAACCTCAAATCAAACAAACAAACATATTCTCAACAACTTTCAATTCTGCATCAGAAAAGATACATGTAGGATTTATAGGTTATTGACTTTATATTGTGAAATATTCGGCACGAGCTCATATGTCGTAGGACGCACGAGCTTGCGAGTGCGTCTTCCCCATATGAACGAGTGCCGAATATTTCACAATATGAAGTTAATAACCTTTTTATTATATCATCGGTCCTTGGGGACAAAGCCCCTCCCTCTCCCCGGTGTATATCTAATACTCGTTACTTATATTGGTTTGGATTTGGTTTTACGACCCTTTCAAGATTATTACTCTCATATCGTACTGATCGTTAATCAGAGGTGGGCGAAAACCGGAATACACTGAGAAAAACCACCTGACCTTCCGTTGCAGAACTTGGCGTCTAACATGTAACACCAGCCAGTCTCCAACCCACAGCGATGAGAGACCTAATGATTGAGGGTCTTATCAACCAGGCCACAGGTGCCTGTTCGTGACTTTAAATACACTATGAATTACATATTACAGAAAGTTTTAAGAAGAAAAACGCTCAACGCTCATTTTGGAGACGTTGCTTTCGATCCCGACATTGAGATGAAATGACATCTCAAGCCATACCGCCCATTGAAACCAATAAAGTTTATATGAATGGACTGTCCGACTCGCACCACTTTGCCTGAGCAGACTTAGATTTCTTTTCCTCCAACATGCTGTCTAGTCCTCATCGCTGTTTCATCTCTGTAGTCGTTTGTTTTTAATGTTCTTGGAAATGTAGCACTGATGCGTTAGAAAGCCTTCATGCGGAATGAGAAATTACTAATCTAAACCACCACAGACCGAAGGGGGAAGATCGTGGCCATGCAAAATCTATTTACCCTCCCCCACCCCAACCCCACACATACACCTTCGGTATGAAATATTTTTTTTAATGTGCCATTTTGATGTTCATTATAGTTTAGTTATTCTTCACCTTTGGTGTCTCTGATGGGAGGTGTTGGGTAGTTGTATCGATTCCTGAGCATTGCCTGCACTTCATTTAGACCTCTAAGCGGTTTACCAGTACTCGTGTGCGGTCGGTTTCAGCTCTGCGTAGAATTTTCTCTAAGCCCCGACGGGCGTGGGGGTGGGGGGGGGGGTGGTGGCTCTAGGAGTAGATATAAGTAATGTAATCTATGTCCTCATGAATGTGTACAGGCTGTTTATCCAGGATTTGTTCACACGATAAGAGCACTTGTTGTTTCTAGAAGCCTCCGTGGTGTAGTGGATAAGCTACTCGCCTCATAAACCAGGGGTCGCGGGTTCGATCCCGGGCTTCTCCAGACTGTCGTATGAGTCTTTAAAACTAGGTCCCGTCTCCGTATGACCTTCGCTGTAGGTGGAACGTAAAACTCCAACACCCACACTCTTCTCTTGATTCGTGATATTGAAGGGTCGCGTTAGGAAGTTTGAGCTTACACATACTCTCACTTAAAAAATAGATCAGCTCTAACTGTGATTTGTTGAGTAATAAATCACAGTTTGTCGGTCAGTTGTAAGTAGACAAATCACGCGCGCTACTCACGCTACTCGCGCGTGATTTGTCTACTTACAACTGACCGACAAACTGTGATTTATTACTCAACAAATCACAGACAAGAGCTGATCTATTTCGATTCTAACACGCTGAAAATCGGCAATAATGTTGTTGTTTCCTTCACAATCTCACAACCTTTCGCCATTGTTAGAAGAATTCCCGCTAAAATTATCGACTGAAACACATGCATTTATATCCTTTTCTTACGTTTTCGATGCGAGAAAATGACGTTACACCGTCCAACGTCAAGGAAATCGACTAGTGACATCATTAATTGGGAATTTTAATGACGTCACTCGTCACGCTCTTCCGAGCTGAGATTTGTTGCAGAATAAAACACAGTTATTTTCCATTGCCTATATAGGCGCGCTGTGTTAGAATAAAAGTTAACTGAGTCTTTTTTAATTGTGTCAATTAATAAAATTGTCATAAATCAAGTAATTTCATATTGGTCAAGTTACAGGTCCTCGGTAATTTCGTATTGGCCAAGTTACATGCCTCGGGCCAATACAGCAGACCGAGGACCTGTAACTGGGCCAATACAAAATTGCTTGATTAATAACAGTCTTGTCCTATAGACGAGCTACAAATATGTAAAAGATAAAAGATGATGGTCATTTTTATGACTCGAACTATGCAATGTCCTAATCTTTCATCTAAATAAGGCACTATAACTAAAGTAGCAGCCATTATTTTTTTAAATGCACTCACACTTTTTTTTTTCTTTTTTTTTTAAATATTTATTTTTCTTTAACACAAGTACGTTACAAATACAATTTTGTTGCCGTGACAGATCCACGCCAGTGTGAGCATACACACCTATGCACTCGCACAATATACCTCATTTAACATGCAGGCCTAATTTTCCTGTAATTTCAAAATACCAATATAAAATAGACCAATGTGAGCATACCCACATATGAACTCACTCATATATAACCCATTAATTTTTTTAGCAGCCTTTACACACAAAAATTTCTATACAAGCAGTTAGTACGAAAGCACGCCTATACAATAACATTGTAAATTTAACGCCGAAAAAAAAAAGAATCTTTTCACATGAAAAGTTGTGATATGTTTCTTACTTCTCCTCAAAATAAAGATTATGGGTACATGTTAGAACCGCCTCATCGAGGCGGTTCTAACATGTACCCAAAATTTATATATTTTCGAGCAGAAATAAGAGAAAATAATGTGTACCCCTCTAAACTCAAATTTGACTATATTAAAGTGGGATTCAAGGGGGTCAGAATTATATGGGCGTGTTTTCGTAATGTCAGCAAGAAAAGGGTCTCTGTGTCACAATGTGATTGAGATAATTAATTTTCAAGTTTTTGTATATTTTTGCATAGACCGTATTTGAAAAATTAAGATTGGTTCTGATTATTTTGCATACAGATTTTAAAGATCATTTGACGGATATTATAAATTATGTATTCTTTGTATGTTAAGATGTGTCTTTCACACATTCCAACTTGCACATTTTGTTTGTGCCCTGACTCGTCTATACTACTGCTACTACTACTACTACTACTACTACTAATAATAATAATAATAATAATAATAATTCTTAAAATAAAAACGATGATACCAATAATTATATTCTTACAGATACAACCTCCACTACTACAAGTACTAGTTCAAACACGGCACAAATGGACTTGTGTTGTTCTTGGTGTTGAAAAGGAGGATGCTAAGTATAAAGATGGCAAGTCTCTTTGCTGGTTGCTCTTGTTGGTTTGTAATTTCAACATGGCCAATTGTTGTCGAATTTAACTCTGTCGAAGGCATGTCATTACACGGACCTGTTCACGGGCTTTCTAAATTGGAAATCATGTTGAAGGTTAACTCCCTTGTGCAACCATTGATTCACCTATAAGGCCAAATGTCTTATCCATGAACTTTTGAAACGGAAAAAATGGATAATAAATCTGGAAAATAAGATCATTAAGATTTTATTGAATTTTATTTCATTTTATAAATACATGAATATGCAAACTAATGTGTTTATGCCCTTAGCATATAGACTTGGGCTTTTTGAATGCGCATGCAGTTCTCAGTTATTGTGACCACACCCTTTCATCTAACATTTTTTCTATGTTTTTTTATATATTGGTTTATTTCTGCTCCAAACAGAGTGTTTGTGCTCGCTGGAACCGCCTCATCGAGGCGGTTCTCACGAGTACCCACAATCTCTGTTTTCAAGCAAAAGGAAAATAATGAGTCCGAGTAAACCCAACTTTTCTGTATATAAATTGGGATTTACATGGATGTTCAATACACCAACTTGTTGACTTAACGGTAAGCATATTTCAACAAAGGAAGGTTGATAGGAAGGTTGTCAGGCTCGATAGCGCAGTGGTTAACGCGTTCGACTTATGATCGAGAGGTTGTGCGTTCGAATCCGGCCACCGGTATCGATGTGTGTCCTGGGGCAAGACACGTAATGACACTCCTCACCCCACCGATATTGAGATGAAATGACATCTCAAGCCCTGCAGCGCAAACAAACCAAAAGGTTTATGCGTAGGGAACGTCAGACTCGCACCATTTTGCATTGACAGGCTTAGACCATCAACGCGACTTTCCAGTCCTTTTCTGCGTCGGTTTGTGCGTGGAAGCACCAAGCAGCCCCATCTATTTCTCCAAGCCCCGATGGGTGGGGGCCCTGACTTGGTATCTGAAACTATCTGAATACAGTAAAACTTCAATGACTCGAACACCGACATCTCATCTACCATGACTGGTTCAAAACTTTTCAAATCTGTGGCAGCATCACGTGAACTAGTTCGTGAAATGAAGACCCCCGCCTATACCCCACTTTATATAGAGAAAACGGGGGTTTACGGAGCATACATTATTTTTCCTATTTTCACTCCAAGACTAGGTTGCTGGTACTCGTTAGAACCGCCTCAATGAGGCGGTTCTAACGAGCACCCACGACCTATGTTTGCAGTATTTATAAGAAAAATATCAGGGATTTTCATCATCAGAAAAGTAGCCATTTTGGAGATGAGAAATATGCACTATGTCGCACGGGTGTGTTATCGTAATGGTTGCAATCTGTAGTGTACCAAATTGACCAATATACAGTCCAACCTGTGTTAAGCAAGCACCTCAGGGATGATCCAATGCGCTTGTTTAAGATAGGTGCTTGCTTAATTCAGGCGAATATTAATGCATGTGCCTTTTTAGGGAACTAAATACTTGCTTAAGACAGGTTGCTTGCTTAATAGAGGTGGCCACTATGACAGGTTTGACTTTACATCAATATTAAATGCAGACAAGCCATGCTTTGCCCGTAATTGACAGTTTTACGAAGCTGTTACTTTAAAATAAGGGCAAGATCACCAAAATCTAACTAAATTGTTGGTGGGTTGCAATGATATACTGTACAAAGTTTGAATAAATGTCATCAATTCGTTCATGAGATTGGGTGAAATGAGGTCAAAATTGGCAGTTTTTGGAAGACTTTGCCGTTGAAAATAAGGTCAAAGTCCCAAAAATCTAATCAAACCTTAAATATATTCCGGTGATATATTGTAGCAAGTTTGTCTAATGTTATTGATTCGTTCATGAGATGAGGTGCAGACAAATCATTTTTTGTCAAAAAGTGATAGATTTTGATGGCCGGAGCCCTTGACAATAAGGTCAAGGACACCAAAACATAATGGCTGTTTTTACCTATCCAAATGATGTAATCATGCAAGTTTGGTCAGAAAACATCAATAGGTTCAGGAGATATAATGCTTCAAACAGGCTACACCAACGCCGACGCCGACACAATCGGGATCCGCACAAAAAACAATATGTCCCATCACCTTAGTGGGGGGACATAAAAAACGGTATGCTTTCAGAAAAAAACTACTAGACCTTCCGTTGCATAACTTTGCTTCCCATATGTTGCCTGAGAGAGGCAATTGTGAGGGGCTATTACATAAGTAGCTATACTGGTCTTTGGTTTATTTGTGTTGAGTTTTACGCTACCCCCACGCCAATATCTTTGGAGACGTTGCTTCCGATTTTGTGGAACTTTTACCCGATATTGAGTTAAATGACATCGCAAGCCCTACCGCACAAAGAAACCGCCGGTCGTGATGATTAATAATACAGCCGAACCTTAATAGATCGAACAACTTTGGGACAAACAGTGTTAGGAAGATGTCTTTGATTTAAGAAATAGATCAGCTCTAGCTGTGATTTGTTGAGTAAAAAATCACAATTTGGAGGTCATTTCTAAAGTAGACAAATCACGGGCACGTCATTTATAAAGTAGACAAATCACGGGCGCGTAGCAGGTGTGGTTTGCCTACATACAACTGACAGACAAACTGTGATTTATTACCCAACAAATCATTGGCTAGAGCTGATCTATTTCGATTCTAACACGCTGAAAATCGGCGATTATGTCGTTGTCTCTTTCAAATTCCCCAAACCTTTCGCCATTGTTAAAAGTAATCCCGCAATAATATTAACTGTAACACATGCATTCATGCCCTTTTGTAACGTTTTCGATGCGAAAAAGTGACGTTACATCGTCTAACGTCAAGAAATCTGCGAGTGACGTCATAAATTGACATTTTTAATGACGTCACTCTTCACGCTTTTCCGCTCCGTGATTTGTTGCATAATAATTCACAGTTCCTTTCTATTGCCTATATAGGCGCGCTGTGTAACGCCCCCTCAACACAAAATAGGTCATTTTGGACACATTGCTTCCACTTTTGTGCGACTCTTACCCGAGTTGAGATGAAATGACCGCTGAATGAAACCAAAAGGGTTTTTTTATGCTTGGACAGTTCGACTCGTACAACTTTGCCTGGGCAGGCTTAGTAACTACATGTAAGCGGTTTACCGTCGGTTTCAGCACTTCGTAGTAGCACCTTTCAATTTCTCCAAGGCCCGATGGGCGGGGAAAGGGGGCGTTGGGGTGGGGTGGGGGGAGATGTGTACATAAAGCACCCGAGACATAATCATTGCGCCAGTTCAGGGTGCATGATGCAGAATTGGGAATATCTTTCTGATCTTCTTCAAAGTGAAAATGAGTTGTTAGTTTGTTTGATTTGAGGTTTAACGTCCCCGTCAACACTGTAAAGGCCATTTTGGAGACGTTGCTTCCAATTTTGTTGGACTTTTTCCCGACATTATGATGAAATGACATCTCAAGCCCTGCTGCCCAATTGAACCAATAGGTTTTAAGAGCATGGACGGTTCGACACTCGCACCGCTTTGCCTGGGTATGCTTGAATCCTCTAAGCGGTTTACCAGTACTCGTGTGCGGGTCGGTTTCAGCTCTGCGTGGAAGCATCATGCAGCCCATCTATTTCTTCAAGCCCCGATGGGCGGAGGCTGACTTATTTCTGCTACAAGATATATGTTGTGGGTACTCGTAAGAACCGCCTCAATGAGGCGGTTCTAACGAGCACCCACAACCTATGTTTGCAGTATAAATAAGTTTGTTTGTTTTGTTTGATTTGAGGTTTAACGTCCTCGTCAACACAGTAGTATAGGTCATTTTGGAGACGTTGCTTCCAATTTTGTAGGACTTTTACCGGACATTGAGATGGAATGACATCTCAAGTCCTATCGCCCAATGAAACCAATAGGGTTTATAAGCATGGACGGTCCGACTCGCATCGCTTTGTCTGGGCAGGCTTAGATCCTCTAAGCGGTTTACCTGTACTCGTGTGCGATCGGTTTCAGCTCTGCGTGGAAGCATCATGCAGCCCATTTATTTCTTCAAGCCCCGATGGGCGACAGTATAAATAAGAAAAATATCACGGATTTTCATAAAAAAGTAGCCATTCTGGAGATGGGGGAAATGCACTCTGTCGCACGGATGTGTTATCTTAATGAGACGAGGTGCTGTCTATACCAAACACGTGCGGCCATTAAGAAGACTTTTAGAAAATAAAAGAAAAGGAGAAGAAAGTACATGGGGGGAATGGGAAAAAAGCAGGTAGAGGAACCGTATAAAATAATGATGACAAACAAGAATTCCGCCGAAGGCTATGTCGCGCCTGTGGGGGCACAAAGTCACCGAACCTTGAAATGTAGGTCAAGATCAAACAATGGATGCTTGCATAAAAGTTGCCATACCTAGATGCAACCTTGTACCAAGTATCATTATAGAAGCTCAAATTAACGAAAACAGAGTAGGGTTGACGCTTTAATTCACAAAGTCTGTGAACCATGAAATAAAGGTCAATGTCAAATATGGATGCTTGCATTAAAGCTGCCATCCCACGATACAAGTGTGTACCAAGTACCATAAATAAACACTTATACGTGTATTTCCTTAGAAGTACACATGCCCATTTAAGTGAGCGCTAGGGTGATCGTCAACTTTCAAAAAGTCAGTGAACCGTGAAATGAAGGTCTAAGGACAAATACGGACGCTTGCAGCATCCCTAAATGCAAGTTTGTACCAAGTAGTATAAATTAAGCTCTTATAGTTTATGAGAAATAAACTTGACCATTTGGGTGAACGTATTTAAAGGCTGGTCGCAAACTTCCACAACGTCAATGAATCAAGAAATGTGGGTCTTTTTCAGATATGGATGCTTGCATTAAAGTTGTCATCCCTGGATGTACCAAGCATCTTTCATGTAGCTCTTTAAGTGCTTGAGAAATAAACTTGACCATTTAGGTGAACTCTAGGTTGGTCGCTAATGTTTACGGATTGACGAACGGAAGAACGAATGGGCGGAAACTGGATTCATATATCGCGCTGTGCTAATAGTAGGCGCGACAAAAAAGAAGTTCATGCACATGTTTTGGCTTAGTGTGACCCCTTCGCTATGGCATATGACGTCATCACAATGATTGTATTGAAGCAAAAGACCAGGTTCTATGATGATATGATCTCTCCTACCCCGAATTAAATCACGATTTCACAAACACCCCGCCGTTCTAATGATATTTCTGCTCAAAGACACAAGTTATGGGTACTCGTTAGAACCACCTCATTGAGGCGGTTCTAACAAGTAGCTTCAATCTGTGTTTGGCGCATAAATAAGGGACATGTCACAGGCGGGAAACCCTTCAGGGGAGGCAACTCCTGCAAAAGTATTTTTGTCTCCTTGGGAGCAAATTCTTTCCCTTAAGAGTAGACACCTTTTCCAGTGGGACAGGGCTTATAGGAAAAGCGAACAGGAAGTCTCAAAAGTTATCTCCCTTTGAAATATGGCGGAAAAATCTGCCAGGTGTTCCCATTCCCCTTAACATTTAGAGGGTATGAAAGAATGCATCATGTGACACTCATGTGTCACACGGATGTGTTGTTCCTTGATTTTTACATACAGCGCTATAAATGAGTCACGTGTTGCTTTTTGTAACGGAAACCCCAAAAGGGGTCCTCTGGCAAACATTGCAGGCCCAGACCAGACGTCTGATCAGGGCCTACACTGTTTACGAAAGGAAACAAATTTTGAAGAAAACGCAACTTGACACCCCCTAACTTTTGAAATGGACTCCTGCTATATACAAGGGGGAAGATTCCATTTGTTACAAAAAGGGTTAATTCTTTCAACCCCGAGTTTCTGAGGTGGACTCCTCCATCATTGACATTATTCCTGTCCATTTTCATATGTAGGTGGTGTAGTCAAATTCATTAATAGGATGGCAATCCGTGTTGATTCTGATGAAAATGGCTCATTACATGTATGTATCACGAAAACACGCCAATATAATTTTGACCCCTTTGAACCCCCCTTTTATAGAGAAAAATGGGGTTTACGGGGGCATACATTATTGTCGGACCGTCCATGCTTATAAACCCTATTGGTTTCATTGGGCGGCAGGGCTTGAGATGTCATTTCATCTCAATGTCGGGTAAAAGTTCCACAAAATTGGAAGCAATTTCTTCAAAATGACCTTTACAGTGTTGACGGGGACGTTAAACATCAAATCAAACAAATACAAGCAGTGGCGCGGCTAGAGTTAGTTTGGTGTTTAACTGCTCAGTCAACACCATTTAGTTCATATCGAGCCGGTCAGTTTACTTATCCCACTTTTACTGGAAAGGCTTAAAAATAAGGTTAACCACTGGATTACACATTCTTTCGTCAGAAACTTGACAACTGCCTTTCTTGAATCATCGAAGGGAGAGAATGATCGTAAAATACATAGCAAGGGAGGTCTAGAAAGTTATCTTTCTCCGAACGTGAGAAGTGGGCTACTCTTAAAGGAAAGAATTTGCTCCCGACGGGAGCATATTCGTCCATTTAACCCTTTTTGTACCTAATGGAATTTTCCTCTTTATATATAGCAGGAGTCAAGTGCAAACTCTAGGGGTGTCAGGTTGTCTTTTCATCAAAATTTATTAGAAGAAAAATGACCGAACTTTCTGCAAACAGAGGAGGCCCTGATCAGACGCCGCGTCTGATGTGGGCCTGCACTGTTTGCCAGGGTTCCCGTTTGGGGGTTTCTGGTACAAAAATGGGTTAAGAGCAGCCCCGTGCATAAAATATTAATTAAAAGCTACTGGATTCCTCTGGATATTAGGCATATGCGTAATTTGCGTATTGAGCGCTACGTACATGTAATAATAAAGATCGATCTTAATTTGCTACACAAGTAGCTGTTTTTCGGTTTCATGTGTGGATTTTTCCCGCGGACTTTTCCGTGAAGTTTAAATCGTCCACGCGTGATATGCGGGAAGGCTATCGGTGCACGCTTGAAGTAAGACCTGCAAGCGTGGATTTGCGAGAATTTTGCGGGGATGTCGCGTGGTTCATGCATTGAAGTTAATCCTTTCCACGCATTTTCACGCATCATGCGTGTACGTAAACCATCGAGGCTTAGCGGCAACTGTACTGTATGTGGGTACAAAAACCGAACATGAAAGAAAACACAGAATTTGTTGCGTATCTTCTTATTAAGTTCTTAAACAAATAATATACAACAGATCAAACAACCAAAAAATGCAACATTAAAATACATTTGAGCGCTTAAACAATGACTGAGAAAATTGCTTAAATAGTATTCCATGGACACAAGGATTTAAAACATTTTTTCCTACTCACCCCAGTTGAGCATCAAGTTTGGTCTGCTCAAAATAGCCCTTTTTGTTCCAAATGGAATCTCCCTCCTTATATATAGCAGGAGTCCATTTAAAAATTTAGGGGTGCCAGGTTGTGCTTTTTTCGAAATTTATTTGAAAAATAGCTGAACTGTTTGCAAACAGTGTAGACCCTGATCAGACGCCGCGTTCTGTGGCGTCTGATCTGGGCCTGAACTGTTTGCCAACTACCCGTTTTGGGGTTTCTGGTACTAAATGGGTTAATGTGAGGCGAGCTTTATTTTGCGGTATTTTAATTTCTTAGAGCAGTGCAAAATCGATGCTAAATTTGTGGAGAATGAAAAAATGATTAGAACCTTGAGACCCCAAAAAGTCCACGTGCCATGTTGATATGGCAAGCCTGTCCGTATGTCCAGGTTGGTAATTTGTGCGCATGTCCACCCAGGTCAACCTGAAGCTGAAACAGAAAACAAAGTTGGTAAGAAAAGGGTTTGTTTGTTTGATTGTTTGTTTATTTGATTTGATCTTTATCGTCCCCGTCAACAATGTAAAGGTCATTTTGGAGACGTTGCTTCCAATTTTGTGGGACTTTTACCCAACATTGAGATGAAATGACATCTCAAGCCCTGCCGCCCAATGAAACTAATAGGTTTTTAAGCATGGACCAGCCGACTCTCACCGCTTTGCCTGGGCAGGTTTAGATCCTCTAAGCGGTTTACCAGTACATGTGTGCGGGTCGGTTTCAGTTCTGCGTGGAAGCAACATGCAACCAATCTATTTCTTCAAGCCCCAATGGGCGGGGTGGGGGGGGGGGGTGTGTAAGAAAAGGAAGAAATTAATACGAAAACACTTTCAATTCAACCCAGTCTCTGTATACATGATAGATAAAATGGCCGACTCGACATACCCTAAACTGTGTTGACTTGGTCATGAACTCTTAACCAAACCAAACCAACCAGAAGGTGATCCTAGAGACGAATTCTTCCATTCGCACTTCACATCCATGAACGATTTAAATATCTTTGTGACTCGAACATTTGACTGACCTAATTATTTAAGGTCACTAATATTACAGTTCAATACATTTACACGGAACATTCAAACAAGAGTTTCTTACATGAATTATTAATAGAACTGTATATTTTTCTTGCAGTTCAGCAAGAAAAGGATTTACCTGTCACAATTTCATTGATTTTACTTGAAGTTTTTCCTTAGACACTTTGTGAAAAAGTGGATAAACACTAGCTAATATTGTTTGTAGGAAAGAATATTTAATTATAACAATAATAATGATAAACTGGGGTCTCTCACCGCCGTAGGTTCGAGCCTCGCTCGGGCCACGTGTGAGACGCCAAGTTCTGCAACGGAAGGTCAGGTGGTTTTTCTCCGGGTACTCCGGTTTTCGCCCACCTCTGATTAACGATCGGCTCGATATGAGTGAAATAATCTTGACAGGGCCGTAAAACCCAAACCAAAAAAAAAAAAAAAAAATATATAAAAATGATAAACTAGGCAATCAATAAAGGTAAATACCCCCGCTATATGCCTAAATAGATGAGTAATTTGTTTGATATATGCAGCAAACAGGCACACATTCTAACTAAACTTGAAACTGCAAAATTCTCCTAATAACACATTGTCAAAATGTTTAAGTCGTTAAGGCGTGTGTGTGGGAGGGGCATAATTCTGAAATGAGGGGCTGGATCAGAATCCTGTTTCCTTTATGTACACGTTCAATGCATGTCTGAACGGTATTACAAGTTTCAATACTGTAGACGGAGATACGGAGACACAAACAGTACTATTTAACATCCTATGCTAAACATATGGCCAAAATAAGTAAGTCGTTCTAGGGAAAATAATTCTGCAATAAGGGACTGGATAAGAATCATGTTTCTTTTATGCGCATGATCAATGCATGTCTGAACTGTGTTGCAAGTTTCAATGCCCTGCATCAAATACTGCAGGGGTTGCGGAAACACAAACAGTACTACTTAACATTCTATGCTACACATTTGGCCAAAATGCTTAAGCATTTCAATGGGACATAATTCTGCAATAAGGAGCTTATTAGAATCCTGTTTCCTTTATGCATATGTTCAATGCATGTGTGAAGTGTCGGCCCCGCAAATGGATGGACTACATGATGCTTCCACGCAGAGCTGAAACCGACCGCACACGAGTATTGGTAAACCGCTTAGAGGATCTAAGCCTGCCCAGGCAAAGCGGCGTGATTCGGACCGTCCATGCTTATAAACCCTACTGGTTTCATTGGGCTTGAGATGTCATTTCATCTCAATGTCGGGGAAAAGTTCCAAAATTGGTAACAACGTCTCCAAAATGACCTATATTGTTGACGGGGACGTTAAACCTCAAATCAAACAAAGAAAATGTCTGAAGTGTGTTGCAAGTTTCAATGCCCTGAGAAGAAACGCGGAGACAAATGTTACGGACGAGGGCAATTTAGATGTTCTATCGAATTCAACAAGAACCCCCCCCCCCCCCCCTAAAAAAAAAGATACTGCAATTCAGTGTTCATGTCGACACAGTTTAGTAATTCTAGTTTATAAGTTTATAACTAAATTGCTTTTAAAATTAACCCTTGTCCTGCTGAGCCCGGATATGTCTTATCTTTCAAACAATGAAGATCCAGAAGCCATCTGATCGGGATCTTCATTGTCATTGACGGTATTCGACTGGTAGGTTTCGTGAAATTTCCGTGAAATTCCACGTAGGAGTGTGGTTCCTAGTTGTAATAGCTGGTCACATGGTCCAATCAAATATTTTATTTGCGTATAGCTCATAAGCGACCGTGGTGCACGAAAAGTTCGACTTTTCCTTCGAATAGAATCGTGCTCCACGATCGCTTATGTATTTGAAAAATAACTTATATTTGATTGGACCATGTGATCGGCTATTACAAGATAACACCACACTCCTGCGTGGAATTTCACGAAACTTTCACGAAACTTCCCAGTCGAATATGGCCATTTAGTTTATGAACTTTTGCAATGCTTTGGATCAAGTAATCTGATTGGTTGATAATCAGAAGTGGGTGTGGCATATATAAATATTCAGCAGGTCTAGGGTTAATAATGAGATATCATTGTCTGCTTTTTCTGAAATTGTATACATGTTCAATGCAATCATAATCCAGTCATTTGATTGGTCACTTTGTGCCATACCTTTTCTTGTATCTACCTCGTCCTTATAGTAGTCGCCTATAAAATTGACTAAGCGGAGCTATCGTTTGTCCTGCATGTGGAATGTTCTATTAAAAAAGGTAAAGCGAGTCATCCGATTGTGTGAATTCAACTGTAACACAAACAAAGTGGTGGCGTATATGGATTGCAGAAAGCATGCGAAAGGCACTCTACCGAATCTTCTGGTGGACGCAGGGAATTTGACATATATTGACAACACCGGAATAGCTCTGCCGAGTCAATCTTATCTGCGACTACTCGCATATAAAATTGACTAAGCGGAGCTATCGTGTGTACCAGCCTTTGGAATGTTCTATTAACAAAAAGGTAAAACAAGTTACCCGATTGTGTGAATTCAACTGTAACACAAACAAAGTGGTGGCGTATAGCTCCGCCTAGTCAATCTTATCTGCGACTACTAGTCGCAGATAAAATTGACTTGGCGGAGCAACCGTTTGTACGTTCTATTAACAAAAAGGTAAAGCGAGTCACCCGATTGTGTGAATTCAACTGTCACACAAACAAAGTGGTGGCGTATATGGCTTGCAGAAAGCATGCGAAAGGCACTCTACCGAATCTTCTGGTGGACGCAGGGAATTTGACATATATTGACAACACCGGAATAGCTCTGCCTAGTCAATCTTATCTGCGACTACTCGCATATAAAATTGACTAAGCGGAGCTATCGTGTGTACCAGCCTTTGGAATGTTCTATTAACAAAAAGGTAAAACAAGTTACCCGATTGTGTGAATTCAACTGTAACACAAACAAAGTGGTGGCGTATAGCTCCGCCTAGTCAATCTTATCTGCGACTACTAGTCGCAGATAAAATTGACTTGGCGGAGCAACCGTTTGTACGTTCTATTAACAAAAAGGTAAAGCGAGTCACCCGATTGTGTGAATTCAACTGTAACACAAACAAAGTGGTGGCGTATATGGCTTGCAGAAAGCATGCGAAAGGCACTCTACCGAATCTTCTGGTGGACGCAGGGAATTTGACATAGACGGTATTCGACTGGAGACATTTCGTGGAGCACGACTGAGCTCCGCCCATGATGCGCAGTGGAAAATTGTGCTCCACGTTTTTGTTCCAGTCAAATGTGATCCGTGCTTCCAGTTTGATGCGTAAAGCAAGAAAATGAAAAACTAATGTGACTGTTTTATATTTTGGCATTCTTGTATGTCCCTCGGTTGCACAGAAAGCAATGACCTATACAGTGCTGACGCGGACGTTAAACCTCGAATCGAACAAACAAACAAACAAACAGAAAACAAATTATCAAATATATTCGTATATACGCTCTATATTGCTTGAATTCAACAACCCATATCGACGAATCTCGTGGCGCAGTGGATAAACTACTGGACTATGTTCTAAAGATCAATTTTGCACCACAATGGGGGGCGCGAGTTCAAATCACCGTGGATGTTTATTTATTTATTTCTTTTTTTATTTAAACATATTTACTGCTATTATCACTTGCACGTTTGTAGATTTTTTTGTCAAAACTGCAAAAAAAAAGTGTGTTTTAAAATGATATTTAATTCATTCTGATTAGTTCGCCGTCATTTAGCTCTTTTTAGGGGCAAAAACAGCAAACTGAAATTGTATTGTTTTGTGAACACAAGCACTAAAATGAGATTTCTTGTTTAGTGGTTCATAGGGACACTTTCTTGTTGTCTTTTAATTGTTGTAATCTGTTGGGCTCTTTTGAAAAGAAATCGACATTTTGGGTCAAATAGTGTGTTATTAAAATTTCATTTTTGATAACTTGCCTCATTCAACTTAGGACACCATAGGCGAGCTATGTTGTCTTCTGACAACCCCACTTTATCCCCTCGCAACAACGTTGTGACGGGGATATAGCATCGGTACCTTGCGTCCATGTGTGTGTTTGTGTGTTTGTGTTAGTGTGTGTGTCTGTCCCGAACCTTGTGAACACGATAGCAGACACAGTTTTCAACGTAGAAGCTTCCAGCCTTCCACAAATGTTTCCCATGGAAGGACGACGACCCCTATAGGAGCTTTTTTCGTGACGCACTTCCGCTTCTAAAAATAGAACGGGAAAAGCCCTGACCGTCAACGTCGTATATGCTTCAAGGCAGTGGGACAGATAAAGTGTTAATTACAGCGACTTCTAATGTAAGATAATGGGACAAACACCGATATGCTACCAGGTGTGAAATTTCGCATTACGAAAACATGCCTATACAACTATATTATCAATTTTTCGGTTGGGGTGGGGGGGGGGGGGGGGGGGGGGTGGGGAGGGAAATTTTAAGATGAAAAATTGTGATATTTTTTTTATTTCTGCTCGAAACATAGATTGCGGGGACTCGATAGAACCGCCTCTACGAGATTTAATCATTTTGTGCATTAGGTACGGGCGGTTCTATCGAGTACCCACAATCTATGTTTTGAGGCGGTTCTATCGAGTACCAACAAACAGGAATAAGAAAAATAATGTTTACCCCTGTAAACCCCAGTATTACTACATAAAAGTGGGGTTTGAGGGGGTCAAAATCGCATATGCGTGTTTTTCATGATGGCAAATCCCTAGTCTTATGTTTTAATTAACTGCTCTTCAAGATATATTGTACAAACGACCCAACAGGGTCCTTTCTCTCTCTCTCTCTCTCTCTCTCTCTCTCTCTCTCTCTCTCTCTCTCCTCTCTCTCTCTCTCTCTCTCTCTCTCTCAGCGTACCAACACTTAGCGAGCGTAGGTAAATGTAAATTACAGTTTCCACGTCAACCGACATGTAACGTGTCAACAACGTCGTGTCTACATCAAACAAACAACAAAGCGATGCACTGAATTTGACTTTGCAACGTCGATGAAACGTCAGAACGTTGCGTTGGCGATAATACAATATAATATTGCTTAATAAGATGTCATTTGCCCAGTGCTCGGACCCATCAAGACTCAGTGGGATTGGAACATTAAATTCTTAACAAACGTAGAACACCCTTTCAGTGCATGAGAATGAAACACTCCTTCGCAAGTGCAAGATTTTACAGTAAAATCAGGTAGATCAACCTGCCCAGCCCTTACATTACCAGGAACCCCAAAACGGGTATTTGGTACAAAAAGGATTAATGGCTTATTAGCTTAGCTCCACAATATCTTCTTGGATACACGGATCAGTCAAACCTCTCTCATCTCAACGGTTACTTGACATTGACGTGAGTTGGAGTGGGTGTCGACGGCATGTCGTCGAGTCAACGTTTTCTCGACGACCGTCTTTCAGTCCACTCATTAGCTTTTTCTCGACTGTCAGTATGTTTATTTTTCTGTCTGTTCGACCGTACGTCTGTTAGTTATTCATTCAGTCAGTCGGTCGGTCTGTCGTCTGTCAGTTTGTCAGTCAAACCTCTCTCTCTCTCTCTCTCTCTCTCTCTCTCTCTCTCTCTCTCTCTCTCTCTCTCTCTCTCTCTCTCTCTCTCTCTCTCTCTCTCTATCTCTCTCTCTCTCAACGGCCATGTGACGTTGAAGTGAGTTTGAGTTGGTGTCGACGGCATGACGTCGAACCAACGTTGACTCGTCGCCCGTCTGTCAGTTCACTCATTAGTTGTTTTCTACTGTCAGTATCAGTTTATTTTTATGTCTAACTGTTCGTCCGTTCATCTGTTAGTCAGTCATTCAGTCAGTCGGTCTGTCTGTCGTCTGTCTGTCTACTGTCAGTTTCTCAGTCAAACCTCTCTCTCTCTCTCTCTCTCTCTCTCTCTCTCTCTCTCTCTCTCTCTCTCTCTCTCTCTCTCTCTCTCTCTCTCTCTCTGTACATGATCTTTGCTTGAAATAAAATATTGTTTAAACCAAAACAAACGTTGTCTGTCCACAGGAATCTTCAATTTATTAAAACTGCACATGTAGACAGATCGTTGGACATTTTTGTAATTGCATATGTAGACAGATCGATGGACATTTTTGTAATTGCACATGTAGACAGATCGTTGGACATTTTTGTAATTGCACATGTAGACAGATCGTTGGACAGTTTTGTAATTGCACATGTAGACAGATCGTTGGACAGTTTTCTCAATAGACAGACAGATAGACAGACAGACAGACAGAGACAGACAGACAGACAGACAGAGACAGACAGACAGACAGACAGACAGACAGACAGACAGACAGACAGACAGACAGATAGACAGATAGATAGATGACAGATAGATAGATAGATAGATAGATAGATAGATAGATAGATAGATAGATAGATAGATAGATAGATAGATAGATAGATAGATAGATAGCACAAGAATGGCGTCATAAACGGAATCTCTAAAACCTCCTATTGATTTTCAAGGTCAAGGGTAAAAGGTCAACGCTACAATGGCCTTGACATTAAAAAACTTGTGAACAGGATAGAAGACAAATAGATCATCCTAGAATCTTCAAACCTTCCACAAATTTTCCCCATTGAAAGTCAGTGAACTCTATTTTTTTTCAAGGTCAAAGGTCAAGGTCACAATGAACTTGACCTTAAAACATTGTGAACACGATAGAAGACACATTTATCATCACAGAAGCTTCAAACCCTCCATAAATATTCCCCATGGAAAGACGATGAACGCTATTGATTTTCAAGGTCAAGGTTCAAAGGTCAACGTCACAATGAACTTGACCTTAAAAGCCTTATGAACAGGATAGAAGACAGTTATCAGCGTAGAAGCTTCAAACCTTCCACAAATTTTCCCCATGGAAAGACGATGAACCCTATTGATTTTCAAGGTCAAGGGTCGGAGATCAATGTCACAATGGACTTGACCTTAAAACCTTATGAACAGGATAGAATACACAGTTATCATCTTAGAAGCTTCAAACCTTCTATAAATGTTACCCATGGAGAGACGATGAACCGTATTGACTTTCAAGGTCAGTGGTCAGAGGTCAAGGTCACAATGGACTTAACCTTAAAACTCTTATGAACAGGACAGAATATACAGCTATCATCGTAGAGGCTCCAAACCTTCATGTCGATGAATGGTATGCTGTTGCGAGGGGATGCTACGCTTGCGTTGCCTTGTTTGTTTTGTTGAGATTATTTCACTTATATCTTACCGATCGTTGATCACAGGTTGGCGAAAATCGAAGCCGGCATTCCCGGAGAAAAACCACGCGACCTCCGGTTGGCATCTCACATGTGACCCTAGCCAGTTTCGAAACACAGCCGTGAGAGAGCTATGATTAACAGTCATAAGGCAAAGAGGCACCTCCAAGCCAATCATTTATAATCAGATAGATCCGAGCTGTGTCTTTGCTCCATATTAACTGCAAATGACAAGCACAATAAATAGTTTTAAGTTTCGTATTTGTTTATAAAACGTGTATTATGGTTACTTTCTAAATTTGCCTCGAGACCTCGGGCCAATGCAGCAGACCTCGGACCTGTACCTGGGTCAATGAGAAAAAAAATTACTAGATCAATGCCATTAAATTATAAGCCAGTTACTTATATTTTTATCTCTTTACAAGTATGTCTTTTTATAATGACCTCCAATTGTTTATTATAGATATATATAATTTGATTTATAGATATCTATTATAAAATTATAGATATCTCGTAAAATTATAGATATCTCGAAATTGTATTAAATAGTAAAACGGCACGCCATATACTTTTCTATGTCCAGGCGTATTAATTCAGTCACGTGACTGATTTCACGCTCTTTTTGAAACGTGGTCGTTGTGCTCCACGAAATTGTTCGAAATTTCACGAATCTCCCAGTCGAACACAAAATGTGCTCCACGCTTCAGTTCGTGGACCACGAAATAACCAGTCGAATACCGCCATATATTGACAACACCGAAATAGCTCCGCCTAGTAAATCTTATCTGCGACTACTCGCATATAAAATTGATTAGGCGGAGCTATCGTGCGTACCAGCCTTTGGAAAGTTCTATTAACAAAAAGGTAAAACAAGTTACCCGATTGTGTGAATTCAACTGTAACACAAACAAAGTGGTGGCTTATATGGCTTGCAGAAAGCATGCGAAAGGCACTCTACCGAATCTTCTGGTGAACTCAGCGAATTTTATATATATTAACAACACCGGAATAGCTCCGCTAGTCAATTTTATCTGCGACGACAATACTAAACTTATTACCTTTTCGGCTACTTGTCTGTGTCGTTTAAGAAGATAAATCTGTTGGTAAAGGTGTTGTTATTGAAGAAGAAGGGAATTAAGATGACCAAAAGAATAAGCGGAATAACTGAAAATACAGAATAAAAATACTTGTTAATTTGTTATTTTAGGGTTTAACTGCCCATTCACCACTATTAAGGTTATATCATAATATCATGTCGGTCAGTTTACCTAACCACACTTGTCCTGGGCAGGCTTATTGTTTGTTTGTATTGGAGTTTAGCGGCCCAGTCAACACTATTTAAGTTATTTTTGAGCCGGTCAGTTTACCTGTCCACACTTTCCTGGGCAGGCTTATACGTAAGCGGTTAACCAGTACAGTGCACATTCTTTCGCCAGAAACTGGCAACTGCCCTTCTTGAATCAGCGGAAGGGAGAGCATGACCGTAGAAAAGATTTCATTATCAATCTCCACGAAAGAATGTTGCCGATCCCGGCGGGAGTCGAACCCGCGTCCTCCTGATCACCAGTCAGACGCGCATCCGACTGAGCTACCGAGGCCGGCCCTGGGCAGGCTTATACATAAGCGGTTTATCTACATTCGCAAGAAACTGACAACCGTCCTTCTTGAATCAGAATGGCCGTACATTACGAAAACACGCCTATACAAATACATTGTAAATTTTACTGCCGTAAAAAATGAAAAATTTCAGATGAAAAATTGTGATATTTTTCTTATTTCTGCTCAATACAGTCGAACTTCGATGGCTCGAACCACTTTGGGACCATGAACATTTGTTCGAGACAGCGGTAGTTCGAACCACAGAGGGATACTATTAGTGAACATACCAGGAGGCATAATGGAGATAATTGTGGATATATTTTCGGTGTTCTGTACTATAAATGTACGTTGTGTGTACTCATTAGAATCGCCTCATCGGCGATTCTAATGAGTACACACAGCATACATTTGCAAGATAAATGAAGAAAATCTTCTTAAATTACCCCTATATCGTATTTGGAGGAATTCCCTGCGGACTCAAGAACGGGTTCGACTTATCCATGGTAACCGAGCCATCGGAGTTCGAGCCATCGAAGTTTTACTGTATATAGATTGTGGGTACTCGTTAGAACTGGTTCGAACGAGTCCACACAAACAGAATTTAGAAAGATAAGGTTTACCCCTGTAAACCCCAGTTTTACTCTATAATGGAGATAATTGTACATGTTGAGGACGTCGTACATGTAAGTGGGGTTCAGTGGGGTCAATATTATATAGGCGTGTTTTCGTGATGGAAACAGAATGTTGCCGATCCGTCAAGTGTTTAACCCGAGATCTCCTGATGGCCAGTCAGACGGGCATCCGACTGAGCTACCGAGATCGCAAGTGCTCATCAGGAAAACACGCCCATGTGAGATAATAAAACACCCCCATGTGAGATAATGAAACACACCCATGTAAGATAAAAAATCACGCCCATGCGAGATAAAAAACGCGTCCATGTGAGATAATAAAACTTAATCATGTGAAATAATAAAACACGGCCATCTGAGATAATAAAACACACTCATGTGAAATAATAAAACACGCCCGTGTGAGATAAAAAAACACACCCATTTGAGATAATGACACACGCCCATGTGAGATAATAAAACACACTCACGTAAAATAATGTCACACGTGAGATAATAAAACACACCCATGTGAGATAATGACACACGCCCAAGTGAGATATCAAACACATCCACGAGATAAAATAACCCGCGCGCATGTGAGATAATGTTTTCCTTCATGTCTATAAACTAGACGATATCATATTAAAATTTGAGCTTTGTTTATCATGTTTCTCCAATAATCATTGACAAGAGGAGTCCGTAAGATCCGCTCATCGAGGTGCCCCCCCCCCCCCCCCAGACCCCACCCCTGCTAGCATCCTACATAAATCTACAGCGGGCCGTTTGCGGCCCGTCAGCTACCCTGACGGGCCGCTAACGGCCCGCTGTAGATTTATGTAGAATGCTTACTGGCCCTTAGCGATGTGCACACTGCCAATAAGGAGCCGGTTTTTCGCAACTAAAGACGTCGTTAATTAACGTACTGTGAAAAAATTTAATCACTTAATATTGCAAATATACTAACATTTTGCTGCATGTTTATTGGTAATGAGTATTGTGAGTTATGTACGTAGAAATTTTCTTCGAACATTTTGAGCAGCAATCTTTTAACCCTTCTCTTGCTGAATATTCATTTTAGCCAAACCCGTTTCTGACTTTGAACCAATCAGATTTCTTGATATAATTTATTCCTACAAAATCATACACTGAATGTCAAACAGTGTAGATCCTGATCAGATGGCTTCCATCTGATCTGGATCTACACTGTTTGCAAAGAAAAGGGTTGCCGTGAACAGCAGGATAATAGTTAAGATAGGAGCAGAACAGAGAGAGAGAGAGAGAGAGAGAGAGAGAGAGAGAGAGAGAGAGAGAGAGAGACGGATCTTACATGAGTGTTCATGTATTATTGAATTTATTAAACGAGTTGAGGAAAAGGGATTTTCCTCAACGAGCTTCATAAATTCAATAATACACGAGCACGAATGCAAGATTCTATTTATCATATGACATTTAAAACGCATTATATATTCGGTTGTTTACAAAAATATCAATATTCCGCCATTAGTAAACACGACGTCGTTGAGCAAGTCGTACATGTAACGTTACGGGACGTATCTAGCTAATTTGCATATTTAATCCAGTAGTGGATTATCGAAAATATTACATAGCTTTATTACACTCTCAGAGGCGACGTCATATGATAAATGAAATATTCCACCTGATACGTTTGGAGTGGTCCATTTTCAATTATGGGGGTGTCATGTTTGCTTTGTTTGTTTGTTTGTTTGATTTGAGGTTTGTATAGGTCATTTTTGAAACGTTGCTTCCGATCTGTGGGACTTTCATCCGACATTGAGATGAAATGACACCTCAAGCCAAGTCGCCTGATGAAACCATGTGGGTTTAAAAACATAGACGGCCCGACTTGCACTGCTTTGCCTGGGCAGGCTTAGATCGTCTAAGCGGTTTACCAATACTCGTGTGCGGTCGGTTTCAGCAGCTGATTTATTTCTTCAAGCCCCGGTGGGTGTGGGCCATGGGTTTGCTTTGTTTAAAGTAAGTTATACAAAAATGTATATTCTTTGAGCAAACAGTGTAGACCCGATCAAACGTCGCGTTCTGTGTCGTCTGATCTGGGCCTATACTGTTTGCCAACGTCCCAAAAAAGGGTGGCTAGGCATATATGGGTTAATGTAGTTTGGTTTAGTGTACATGTATGTTTGGGACAAAAATAAGAACAAAAGAGTGTATACCGTTGAAAACTAAATTGTTTCTTTAAATAAAGTGAGGTCTACAAACATTCTTCATTGTGAGAGGAAAGTTTGTATTTTGTCAATTCCGCGTAATGAACTCACCGTAAACCCCACTTTATAGAGAGAAAAGTTGGGTTTACATGGGATATGCATTATATTCCTTATGTTTTGCTTTGTAGATTGTGGGCTCTCATTAGAACCACCCGCACGAGCAGCCACTACCTATATTCGTTTTTTTTTTTGTTTGATTTGAGGTTTAACGTCCCCGTCAACACAGTATAGGTCATTTTGGAGACGTTGCTTCCAATTGTGTGGGACTTTTACGCCACATTGAGATGAAATGACATCTCAAGCCCTGTCGCCCAGTGAAACCAATAGGGTTTATAAGCATGGACGGTCCGCCTCGCACCCCGGTTCCTGGACAGGCTTAGATCCTCTAAGCGGTTTACCAACGGTTTCAGCTCTGCGTGGAAGCATCATGCAGCCCATCTATTTCTTCAAGCCCCGATGGGCGGGGGCGGGCCTATATTTGGTATATAAATAAGAACAAATCTCATTTTGTCGTCAGAAAGATGACAGAATGCGCAACATACATCGTACTGATAGGAACAGTGAAATTCCGTTATTAAGACCACCTAAAATTAGGACTAATTTGCTTTAAAATGCTTATTTAGTAGGCTGCAGTTATTATTTTTTACAGTGTCCTCTGCTCAGAGACCACCTTTGGGACTGTTCAAAAGTGGTCTTAAAGACCACTTTTGAACAGTCCCAAAGGTGGTCTAAATAAAGGAATTTCATCTGATTTTCTGTATAAGAACTTGATGGACGGCCCCCGCCCATCGGGGCTTGAAGAAATATATGGGCTGCATGATGCTTGCACGCAGAGCTGAAACCGACCCGCACACGAGTACTGGTAAACCGCTTAGAGGATCTAAGCCTACCCAGGCAAAGCTGTGCGAGTCGGACCGTCCCTATTGGTTTCATTGGGCGACAGGGCTCGATATGTCATTTCAGCTCAAAGTCGGGTAAAAGTCCCACAAAATTGGAAGCAACGTCTCCAAAATGACCTTTACCGTGTTGAGGGGGACGATAAACATCAATTCAAACAAACAAACAAACAAGAACCATCTAAATGCTTATTTAGAAGGTTCCAGGTATATTTTCTTTGTTTCTTCTACATCCAGTGTGCTCTAGTGGGACACCACCTTTGGGACTGTTCAAAAGTGGTCTTGAAGACCACTTTTGAATAGTTCCAAAGGTGGTCTAAATAAAGGAATTTTACTGGATTTTCTGTATAAGAACTTGGTGGAAAATAGTGCACTTACTTGCAGCCCAGCTGCTGTTGTTGTTGCTTCGAGCTCCATAATAATTAGGATAATATTGTCCTTGTACGATACCCGCCACACAAAACAGGGCCAAGAAACAACACAGGGTCACTTTCATATTCGCTCTGAAATTAAAATATTCATTACGAAAACACACACGTTTGAAATAGTGCATTTTTCATATCTCCAAAAACGGCCATTTTTCTGATGAAAATCGATGATATTTTTTCTTAGTTTTACTGCAAACATAGGTTGTGGGTGCTCGTTAGAGGCGGTTCTAACGAGTACCCACGACAGAAATAAGAAAAAATAATGTATATCCCCGTAAACCCCAGTTTTCTCTATATAAAATGGGGTTCAAGGGGTGTTCATTTCACGGACTTGTTCACGTGATGAAAAATGAGCCGTATGACGAAAAAAAACAACAAAAAAAACGATAAGTTTTTTTTTTTTTTTTTTTTTTTGTTCTTTTTATTCCTTTCAATATTATTTCACTTATATTGAGGTGGACCAAACCGGAATACCTGAAGAAAGAAAAACACCTGACCTTCGCAGAACTTGGCGTCTCACATGTGCCCCGAGACAGGCTCGAACCCCAAACCGGTCCGTTGATCACCACAGACAAGCAAGAGTTCCGGGGCCAGTTATTCAAAGCATAACGAAAACACGCCTATACAAATACATTGTAAATTTTACCACATAAAAAACGAAAATTTTAGACGAAAAACTGTGATATTTTTCTTATTTCTGCTCAAAATATAGATTGTGGGTGCAAGTTAGAACCGCCTCATCGATGCCGTTCTAACGAGTACCCACAATCTATATTTTAGAGCATGAGGCGGTTATAACTTGTACCCACAATCTATATTTTAGAGCAGAAATAAGAATAAAAGGTTTACCCCTGTAAACCCCAGTGTTACTATATAAAAGTGGGGTTCAAAGGGGTCAAAATTATAAAGGCGTGTGTGCATGATGGCGCCAATAGCTTAATGAGCTCGTTGGTGGTGAAACTGTTAACTGTTCTAGCAAGTACAATATCTAATAAAGTGTTATTTTTGCTGAAAAAATGGAGAATTTTGCAAAGCTGCTGGCATTTTTTTTCAGCAAAAATATAAGCATATTTGCCATATTAAATGATCAAAGTTTTAACGATACGTCAACTAACCACGTCGTTAGTTTTGAACAACTGGCCCTGAATTTTAGATATATAGAGGATATTTACTTTTTTGAGGTGGATACCAAAAATATTTCATCGAGTGTGTTGAAAACATCATAATTTTCACGAGTGCGAAGCACGAGTGAAAATTCAGATGTTTTCAACACCCGAGATGAAATACTTTTGGCATCCGCCGTAAAAAAGTTAATGTTCTTTTTATTTAAGAAATAGATCAGCTCTAACTGTGATTTGTTGAGTAATAAATCACAGTTTGGAGGTCAGTTGTAAAGTAGACAAATCACAAGCGCGTAGCGCGCGTGATTTGTCTACTTACAACTGACCGACAAACTGTGATTTATTACTCAACAAATCACAGACAAGAGCTGATCTATTTCGATTCTAACACGCTGAAAATCGGCAATAATGTTGTTGTTTCCTTCAAAATCTCACAACCTTTCGCCATTGTTAGAAGAAATCCCGCTAAAATTATCGACTGAAACACATGCATTTATATCCTTTTCTTACGTTTTCGATGCGAGAAAATGACGTTACACCGTCTAACGTCAAGGAAATCGACTAGTGACGTCATAAATTAGGAATTTTAATGACGTCACTCGTCACGCTCTTCCCAGCTGTGATTTGTTGCAGAATAAAACACAGTTTTTTTCCATTGCCTATATAGGCGCGCTGTGTTAGAATTTATAATTTATTAGGACACTTACGGTATTTGATCGATCTGAGACGGTGACGTCACGATTTTGATCTGGCTACATGTGGTCACAACTGTCAGTTTCAAAGCATAAACAAATCGCCATTTTGGATTCTGCATTTTTAGTTCAAAGAATGCATTTCAAGGTATGTTACAGAATGCGTTGAGCTTATTTGAAGTCCATTTTATTATTGAAGGCTTTAAGAGACATGCACCCAGCCACTGTATAGGTGGGTCTAATCGATTCCACCTGTAGCAGTCGTTGCGACCGGGTTTTTTTTTTTTTTTTTTTTTTTTTAAATCACGCTAATTAATAATTTGAGCACAGATTACCTCGTACAAACCTTTACGCAGCCATTCAGTGAACTGGTACGCCTTATAGACTATTTGTAACAAAAAGAGCTAAACCTAAATCTGTGAGTCGTGACCCTTCAAAATATGTTCTAATGGCATAAGGAAATAAATAAAAGGAAAAATGACCTTTTTTCGACCAGAACGTAAACAACAATGTAGTTCCGGCACGCTACAGTGAAATGATATTAATGGTATCAATCACATGTGAAATGATACGATATCATTTCACTTGTGATTGATATCATTTTTATTTGTTTCAGATATGCATTGATTTCACTGCTAAGTATATAAAATAAAAGAATATGACCCAGTTGTACAAAACATCGTTAGCTTAACGAGCTCGTTAGTTGTCCACATGTTTACAGCTTAAGCAATGTTTATATAAATATTAACTGTTAATCTTAATATAAACAATATCAAATTCAGAGGTATTTTGCTGAAAAAAAAAAATCTGAGCAGCCATCAGCTCTTAGTATTCTGCAAAAATAAATAAATAAATAAATTACGAAACAAATCCTTGAGATATAGTGCATTCTTTCAGACGTCCAAAACGGTCATTTTTCTGATAAGAATTTGTGACATTTTTCTTATCTATACTCCAAATATAGATTGTGTGTGCTCGTTAGAACCGCCTCACCGAGGCGGTTCTAACGAGTACCCACAACCTATGTCTTGCAGCAGAAATAAGAAAAATAATATATACCCCCGTAAACCCCATTTTTCTCTATATAAAGTGGGGTTTAAGGGGTGTTCATTTCACGGACATGATCACGTGGTGTGAAACAAATAAATAAATAAATTTGGAATTGCATATCACGTTGAAATGTGTAAGACAAACCATTGCGATTACATAACCATGCGAAATAACGCTTTCTTCAAAGCATTTCCGAACACACACCACACACCTTCCCCCCCCCCCCCAACACACACACACACACACACATACACCACAAAACAAAAAAAGTAAACATGTTTGGACATTTAGCATGACAAAAATTTCTGATTTGTGTGCTATAGGCTAAATGTTCTAACCATAGACTACTGGCACATGTTAGAATTGCATTGGTGAGACAATTCAAAAGAGTACTCACAATGCATGATTTTGCGGAAATATCCAAAGACGACAAATCCTGATTTTTGTTTTCTTTGCGGGCATTACGGTCCTTTCAAGATCATTTGACTTATTTCGAGTTGATCGATAATCAGAGGTGGGCGAAAACCGGAATACCCGGAGAAAAAACACCTGGTCACCCGTTGAAGAACTTGGCGTCTCACATGTGACCAGAGCCAGGCGCGAACCACAGTACTTGGTGAGAGACCTAACGATTAAGAGTCAGCCATCACGAAACAAACCTATATAATTTGGACCCCCTTGAACCCCAGCTGGGGTTAGTTTATACTAATTTATTTTAGTTCGATTGCGATGGAAGCTTCAAGCTTATTTAATTGCTCTCGAACACTCATTCCGGATGTTTTCACGCGCGCGAGAGAGAGGCAGTGACTAAACTGAGGTTAGCAGGGGTTACCCCTTATTTTTCTAATTTCGGCTCTAAAATTAAGATTGGTGGAACTCGTTAGAACCGCCTCGATGAGGCGGTTCTAACGAGTACCCACAATCTATATTTTGAGCAGAAATAAGACAAATATCACAATTTATCATCCTAAAATTTTCATTTTTTCGGCGATAAAGGTTTCAATGTATTTGTATAGGCGTGTTTTCATAATAACTCTTACCCAATATGCCACGGAGGCCCGTTTAAAAAATAAAAAAATCATGATATACCATATTTTCCCCTATACATGAAATATAAGGGGTGCTCTTTGCGTGATTTTTTTCACGTCTAATATATTAGAGGATATATTCTTCTTCTCTACCTATTTATAATAATTTTTTTTTTTTTTTTTGGTTTGGGTTTAACGGCCCTTTCAAGATTATTTCACTCATATCGAGCCGATCGTTAATCATAGGTGGGCGAAAACCGGAGTACCCGGAGAAAAACCACCTGACCTTCCGTTGCAGAACTTGGCGTCTCACACGTGACCCGAGCGAGGCTCGAACCCACGGCGGTGGGAGACCTAATGACTAAGAGTCAGCGCTCTTATCCATTAGGCCACGGAGGCCCGTATATTTATAATAATAATAATAATAATAATAATAAGAAGAATAATAATGATTAATTAATTATTAATAATTTTTGTTTGTTTGTTTGATTTGAGGTTTAACGTCCCCTTCAACACTGTGTAGGTCATTTTGGAGACGTTGCTTCCCATTTTGTGGGACTTTTACTCGATATCTCAAGCCCTGTCGCCCAGTGATACCAAAAGTGTTTACAAGCATTGGACGGTCCGATTCGCACCGCTTTGCCTGGGCAGGCTTAGATTATCTAAGCGGTTTACCAGTACTCGTGTGCGGTCGGTTTCAGCTCTGCGTGGAAGCATCATGCAGCCCATCTATTTCTTTAAGCCCCGATGGGCGGGGTCCGTATTATTACTAATTACTGTTATTTTTATCACCATCGTCATCATCATTATCATCATCATCATCATCATAGTTATTATAACTTTTACCGAGCTCTGGGCTTAATCAGCAGACTGCAAATCTGATATTTGCCCAGTGTGCTAAACGTTAACCCATATATGCCTAGCGGCACTTTTTTGGGACATTGGCAAACAGTGTAGACCCAGATCAGACGCCGCAGAACGCGGCGTCTGATCTGGATCTACACTGTTCGCTTAAAGAAAATTCATTTTTGTAAAATTTGCAACAAACAAAAACATAGCTGACACCCCAATAACTGGAAATGGACCACTCCAAACTAATAAGGTGGACGATTCCATTGTCATATATGCGTTAAAGTACCTTTTCCATTTAAAATTGTACAGAAAACACTTACGTTAATGCTCCGTTTGTATTCCCGGACTGACAGACACTTCTCTGTAGGTAGGAAATGCTCAAAAATGCTTTTATAATTAAACCAAGCTACTGGGTTGTTTCAAACAAAACCGTGTCTTTTGGACATGCGCACAGACCAAATGCTCAAATCCGCCCTCCCAGCGCTCTGTTAGAAAGGCGCTTAGCAAGTACGCATGAAGGGGCTTTGTTCCAAACCTAACCCTACAGAGCCAGTGGTCACTCAGACCGGCCTGCGCAAATGCGCAGGCTGGTCTGAGTGACCGCTGGGCAGATATGCTGACAAGGATTTTTCGCCTGACCCGGTTCAAAATTTGTCACTTCCTGACCTGCAATTTTATTACCATTTCTAGGTTATAGAAACTTTTGAAATACTCGTGTTTAACAAATATTATCGCCAACTGACCATTTTTGATTGATGAAATACGGAAATTGGTGTGACTGAACGCATCTGACCGGTCGAATTTCGATCATAACTAAAAGTAAGGGAGTTTAAACTGTCGTCTATTGGCATATTTACGAGATTTAGCCAGTGACGTAGCCAGCGCATGTACGCACACACGCATACACATACACCACGCACGTACGTACGTACGCACGCAGACAAAAAACACTGTTTCCTCGTCAAAAGTAATGTTAAACGAATGCACCTCTTTCGACCCAACTTAAACAATCGACCCAAAGTTAAGTCACTTTATAGGGAAATCAGGGAAAGGTATGGAACCCTGGAAGGGATATGCAATTCGTTATGCGAACAAGATACAAGATATATACACCATAATAATTGTGTGCACAAATGATTATCTTGTTCGCACAACATAATATCTTGTACGCACAATATATTAGCTTGTACGCACAAGTTATTATCTTGTTCGCACAACATATTATCTTGTTCGCACAACATTATATCTTGTTTGCACAGTTTAATCAGATAAGATAGAATGTTGTCCGCACAAGACCTATGTTTTGCAAACAAGATAATATGTTGTTCGAACAAGATAATATATTGTGCGCAGCGCACGAGATTTTATGTTGTCCGCACAAGATACATGTATTTTATGTTGTGCGCACAAGATAGCATCTTGTGAGCACAATATATTATCTTGTGCACACAAGATAATATCTTGTTCGCACAACTTTTAAAATATCTTGTTCGCACGACATATTAAAAAAATTTGCATGTCCCTAGAGAGGTTATTTATCACCGACGTAAGGATATAGGATCTTGACTAGAATCACGTGTTGGGTTTGGCAAACAATTTAGGCCAAGATCACATGCTGCAGGACGTAGCGTCTGATCATGTTCTACACTGACGCTGCGTCTGATTATGGTCTACACTTGGCTTTATCGATTCGTATTCTCTAAAAACAATACTAGCTTACATGTACCAGATGCAGAAGCTTGTTGACGGACCTTTCCGGGCGGCAAACGGAAATTATCGAACATAAAACTCTTAACTTGAAAAAAAGTTCTATTCAGCAAAACTTGTTATTGTCCAGGGCCCAGGATGCAGCTGAAAAGATTGTGGGCCAGCGGAGGAAAATAAATAAATAAATACTCTGGAAAACCTTGGCGGATAACACCAATAATGTCTTCTTTTTTATCAGACAAAAATTGTACTGAATATTTTTCTTATAATGAGACTGTTTAACGCGCACCCAAAGTCATCGTTATAGAGCAGCGATTCTAATCGCCTGGCTATCGCTGGCTATGTAAAAACTCAAGTACCGATTACTTATAGCAGCCTAAGTCGTCTCCCTGTGACGACAGAGCGCTGTGAACAGACACAATGTGAACTGGGCTGGTGAACTGTGCCGTTGATTTATCAATCGACCCAAAGAAGTTCCCCGTCTGCTTTTGTCAACGTGACTGTCACTGAGCATGTATAAAATACAGGTACAATGCTCAATTTTAGTTTCTTCCCGTTTACAGTGTTGTGTAAAAAATATTTTTTTTTTTATTATTTTTGGTTGTACGGCCCTTTCAAGATTATTTCACTCCTATCGAGCCGATTGTTAATCAGAGGCGGGCGAAAACCGGAGTACCCGGAGAAAAACCACATGACCTTCCGTTGCAGAACTTGGCGTCTCACATGTGACCCGAGCGAGGCTCGAACCAACAGCGGTTAGAACCCTAATGATTAAGAGTCAGCGCTCTTATCCACTAGACCACGGAGGCCAGTTGTAAAAAAGGATTCTAGACGAAACAAGTGAAGTTTCAGTTCAAGACTATTTTCCCAGCCTACACCCAGAGACAATCGACCAACCAGTACCCCTAGTGCTTTGATTTATAACCCGTATCCCGCTGAACACGAAAAACCCTATTTTTGCAAACAGTGTATAGCCAGATCAGATGGCTTCAAATCATTTGTCATGCAGTTTTTGTATTAACCAAATCTATTGTATCAAGTAGTTTAATTGGTTGATAAGGCCAGAAAATGGTGTGGCTGAATTAATTCATTCAGCAGAATAAGGGCTAAGAATGTGTAGATCATCATGTGAACAAGTCCGCGAAATGAACGCCCCCTAAACCCCACTTTATCAGTTTATACAGAGAAAAAATGAGGTTAACGGGGGTATACATTCTTGTTCTTAATACTGCTCAAAGATATAGGTTGTGGTTACTCGTTAAAACCGCCTCAATGACGAACATCCACAACTTATTTTTGCAATATAAATAAGATCAATATCACGGATTTTCAGCAGAAAAGTAGCCATTTTGGAGATGTGAAAAATGCACTGTGTCTCACAATGTCTAATTCTTCCTCTCTTTCTATGATATTGTGTGCCAAGCCATGAGAAAAGCTTTTTTTCCATTAGCGAGGACCAACGGTGCAATCATTATGATAACACACCCGTGTGTTATAGTGCATTTTTCATACCTCAAAAAAGTTTTTTTTTTCTGATGAAAATTTGTGATAGTTTTCTTATTTATACTCCAAATATAGGTTTTGGGTGCTCATTAGAACCGCCTCAATGAGGCGGTTCTAACGAGTACCCACAACCTAAATCTTGGAGCAGAATTAACGAAAATATGATGTTTACCACCCTAAACCCCAGGGTTTCTATATAAAGTGGGGTGTAGGGGGGGGGGGTGTTCATTTCACGGACTTGTTAGCGTGATGATTAGCATTCGGATTCGTGACATCTTCTCAGTAACTCAGTGTTCGCTGCTTGGCATTAAATCATCAAGCCCATGTGATGACATTACGAAAACACGCCTATACAAATACATTTTAAAATTTACCCCAAGAAAACGAAAAATATGAGATGAAAAATTGTATAATTTGTCTTATTTCTGCTAAAAATATATGTTGTGGGTACACGTTAGAACCGCCTAACAAGTAAGAACCCACATTCTATTTTTTAGAGCAGAAATAAGGTTTACCCATGCTAACCCCACTTTTACTATACAAAATGGGTGTGTGTGTGGGGGGGGGGGTGGTGGTGGTAAGGTGCTAAAAATTATATAGGCGTGTTTTCGTGATGAACTCCCCTCTAAACCCCAATTTATATAGGGAAAACTGGGGTTTACAGGTGTATATATTATTTATTTATTTTTTATTTATTTTATTTATTTTTTCATTTATTTTATTTATTTATTTTTTATTTTTATTTTTTTGCTTATTTCTGCTCCGATACATAGGTTGTGGGTACTCGTTAGAACCGCCCCAATGAATAAATAGAGGATCTTATATGAGTGATCATGTATTATTGAATTTATTAAACGAGTTGAGGAAAAAGGATAAAATACGAGGCTTAATAATGACGCGAGGTCTTGCGGTATGAAGGGGATCACAACTATCACGTTTCTTCAACATAATGCATCTTTATCGCCACCGCCCATCGGGGCTTGGAGAAATACATTGTGCTGCATGTTGCTTCCACGCAGAGCTGAAACTGGCCACTGATTGGTACTTGTAAACCGTATAAAAGGACTAAACCTGCACAGGCAAAGTTGTGTGAGTCAGACCGTCCAGTGCATATTAGGCTTTCTGTTTCATTGGGCGGCAGGGCTTAAGATGTCATTTCATCTCAGTGTCGGGTAAAAGTCCCAGAAAATCGGAAGGCGGCTCCCGCCAATCGGTGCTTGAAGAAATAGATGGGTTGCATGATGCTTCCACGCAGGGCTGAAACCGACCGCACGCAAGTACTGGTAAACCACTTAGAGGATCTAAGTCTGCCCAGGCAAAGCCGTTCGATTCGGACCGTCCATGCTTATTGGTTTCATTGGGTGGCAGAGCTTGCGATGTCATTTCATCTCAATGTCGGGTAAAAGTCCCACAAAGTCGGAAGCAACGTCTCTAAAATGACCTATACAGTGTTGACAGGGACGTTAAACCTCAAATCAAACCAAAAAAAAATCGGGAGCAACGTCTCCATAATGACCTAAATAGTGTTGACCGGGACGTTACACTTGAAAATAAAGTATTCTTAATATATCAATATCTGGAACTTTGAAATGAATTCTCAAGGGACTTAAGGGGAATGGGAACACCTTCAGGGGAGGCAACTCCAGGAAACGTATTTTTGTCTACCCTGTCAAAAGGGGTCAACTCTTTAAGGAAAGAATTTGCTCCTGAGGAGCAAATTCTTTCCTTCAAGAGTAGACTCTTTTTTCAGTGGAACGGGACTTATAGAAAAGCGAACGGAAAGTCACAAAAATTGACTCTCTTTGAAAAATCGCGGACAAATCTGCCAGTTGTTCCCATTCCCCTTAAGAACACGTTCTAATTAGCCATGATAAACGAGCCATCCGTGTTCGAGGTAAAGAAGTTACTTAAATGAACCGGAGAGGACACAGGCATACCATGGGAGATATCGGATCCATGTCAGTGAATTCTCATAAGGACCAACAATATACAGCAAAATTCCACCGCTCCCGCCCATTGTGGTTTGAAGAAATAGAATGGCTGCATGATGCTTCCACACAGAGCTGAAACCGACCGCACACGAGTACTGGTAAACCACTTAGAGGATCTTAGCCTGCCCAGATGAAGCGGTGCGGGTCGGACCGTCCATGCTTATAAACTCTATTGGTTGCATTGGCGACAGGGCTTGAGAAGTCATTTCATCTCAACGTCGGGTAAAAGTCCCACAAAATTGGAAGCAACGTCTCCAAAATGACCTTTACTGTGTTGACGGGGACGTTAAACCTCAAACCAAACAAACAAAACCATTGGGGTTTGAAGAAATAGAATGGCTTCATGATTCTTCCACGCAGCGCTGAAACCGACCGCACACGAGTACTGATAAACCACTTAGAGGGTCTAAGCCTGCCCAGGTGTAGCGGTGCGAGTCGGACCGTCCATGCTTATAAACCCTATTGGTTGTATTGGCGACAGGGCTTGAGATGTCATTTCATCTCAATGCCGGGTAAAAGTCCCCAAAAATTGGAAGCAACGTCTCCAAAATGACCTATACAGTGTTGACGGGGACTTTAAACCTCAAATCAATCAAAACAAACAAAAACAGTAAATTTCCGCTATTAAGACCACCTAAAACTTAGATTAAATCTGCTTTTAAAAGCTTAATGAGAAGGTTTCAGTCATTCTTTCTTTGTGTTTTCTACACCTAGTTTCTCCTATTAAGATACCACACTCGGGACTGTTCAAAAGTGGTCTTAAAGACCACTTTTGACCAGTCCCAAAAGTCGTCTTAATACAGGAAACTTACTGCATATATTTTAGGGGTGTGGATTTGAACGGTTACTGAGATATTAAGACATATATGGACTGGTGGGGTGGGGCAGCATTACCCTGGGGTACCCCCGGTTGGTGCTTTTGAATGTGTCTTATCATAAGGAAAAAACAATACATATGGATTAGAGGTAGGGATCTGAATAGTATCTGAGATATAAGTTTAATATCAACAAGTGGGGATGGGCGAAACCCATGGGGTTCATCGTCAATGTCCCTAGAGCTAAAATTGAAACAATCTTGGTAGAGGTCCATTAGATGAAACTACAGACCATATCCTTCTGGTTTGAGACAAAACAGATCTTTTAAAGATTTTCATGTGAAATAAGTGATTGCTAAGGCATATCCATTTTAACCCTGTGGCTATGGTCTGGGCCTATTGGCTTCAGACAAAAGATTTCTTAAAGTTTACCCCCTTTATGGGTCTGTGTAAAGTAAGCCTTCTTGGCGCGAGGCATTTTTAATCACTTGGTAGAAAACCACTTGATGAAGCTGCATATCAAATGCCTGGGCATTTTCAAGAAGAATTGTAAGGCTTTCCTTACATACGTCCTTGTAAACAAATGGATCCCGGGTTGGGGCCAGCTTTGGCCCCAGTCTATAATTTGATCAACATTAGAAGAGCCCAATTGATGAAGCTGCATGCCAAAATCTAAAGCCCGTGTCTTCTGGTCATCACGTGAACAAGTCCGTGAAATGAAGACCCCCTATACCCCACTTATATAGAGAAAACTGGGGTACACGGGGTTATACATTATTTTTCTTATTTTTGTTCCAAGACATAGGTTTTGTGTACTCGTTAGAACCGCCTCAATGAGGCGGTTCTAACGAGCACCCGCAACCTATGTTTGCAGTATTTATAAGAAAAATATCAAGAATTTTCATAAGAAAAATGGCCATTTGGAGATGTGAAAAATGCACTATGTCGCACGGGTGTGTTATCGTAATGTTTCGGAAAGAAGATTCGTTAAGTACCATACCCTATATAAGTCTGTGTACAACAACTAGGCCTCGAGAAGATGACCTGTTTGTCCCCAGGACTGTACTTTAAACAATATCATGAGGAACTGTATGCCATGTGTCAAATGTCTTGGCCTTATGGTGTCAGATATGTAGATATTTTAAGTTTTCCCCAATATGGCCCTCAGGTTAACAAGTAGTCCCAGCGCGGGAACACTTTTGATTTGAGAAACTTTGGCAGAGGTCAAATACATGAAGCCACATACCAAATATCATAGACCTGGGTCTCTTGGGTTCAGACTAGAAGATTTTTAAAGATTTATTATTATTATTAGTAGTAGTAGTAGTAGTAGTAGTGGTAGTAACCTATTTTTGTTTTGTTGTCAGAGTACTACATGGTATGGAATTGTTTGAACAACTTTGAAAGTAGACAACAATAAGACCATGTGTGCCATTTTTGTTTAGAATCTGTTCAGTGTTTTAGAAAATGTCGTTTAAAGGTGAGCTAAAACTCCCCCCACAGACTTCGGCTCAGGGAAGCTAATAAACCATTAAATGAATACCCTTTAATCCTTTTTTAATAAATTCCGTAATCCACTAGTCGATTGCACGACCCGCAGAAAAAGCGACCGACTGAAGTCGGTTGATTTTCTAAGAGTGCCCTAAAAACACCGTGTCATTCTGTGAGTCTGTCTGTCCGTCCGTAACCCGTTTGTGAAAATTGGTGATAGTGACTTAACCGATTGGGATATTTAAATAATTTTTGGCATACTGATAGATATCAATGAGATCTAACCAATGAACTTGCCAAATATTACATTCCATTTAGACACATATGCTTTTATATTGGAAAAGTAAGAATGCATTTTATCCGGCAAACGATTCAGAATACAGTACTAAAGTATAAGATATATTTTTGCTCCTTACGATAAGGCGCATTTATCGGGGGAACCTTTTTAGGTCCAGGTCACATGACCAAAATGGCCGCCATACCCATATATGGTAACACTCATAAAGCTAAAAGCACCCGGCGGGTCGTGCACTTCAGCTGAAGCACTGGTTAGATATACAAATTAGTTAGATACACTCCATAACGTTACATGTACGTTACATGTCCTTGACGACGTCGCGTTTATGCGGCTCTTACACTGTCACGACTTGGACGACGATTGTCCACGACTGTCCACGACCAATGGGGACCATGAAAATCGTGGCAAATCGGGGCATACACGGTTCCGATTTCACTACCCTACGAATACTCACGACATTGCTACGACACTTCTACGAACAATCACGATTGCTGTACGATAATGGAGCCGATTTACAACGATCCTCTACGATCGACCACGATGTCTTACGATCCTCTAGGATTCTTCTACGACTGCACCACGATTGCTTCAAGATATCAGACGATCATACACGATTTCTCACGATCCCTGCAAGACTGCTCTACGACCAAGGCCGAATTGGCACGATGATCAAAGACTCAGTACGATCATGGAGGATTCGATACGATTTACTCACGATTAACCAAGACTTCTCCCGATTCGTCAGGATTTATAACGTTCTGGGTATATAAAAGTGCGTTCGACGTAGCGTCGGGATAAATCGTGCTAGCGTCGTCATCAATCGTAGTGCATTCCTGGTGAATCTTGCATTGTCGTGAGCAGTCGTCGTGATATCGTAGTAGATCGTACAGCAGTCGCAACGGAATCGTAGAGGCGTCGTAGATGATCTTGTCTCGTCGTAGCTCATTCGTGGTAGAATTCAGTCACGATTTTTCACGATTGGCCACGATTACCACGACGACGGCTCACGACTGAGCTACGATTTCTCTACGACCGCTCTACGATTTGAAAAATGATGCCGACTCGTCACGAATGTTTTGAACATGTCCAAAACAGTCGTGGTCACTCCCGAACTATCACGATCAACCACGATTCCGCAAGATCTCTGCCGACTTCTCTGCGGCGTTGTTCACGATTTACCACGATTTAAAAAATCGTGGTGAGTCGTTGCCAAAATTGTGACAATGTAAGAGCCCCTTTACTAATGGCGGAATATTGATTTTATATAATATATATATACAAATCGTGAATTAAATACGTATTAAATGGCATATGACAGAGAGAATCTTGCATTCGTGCTTATGTGTTACTGAATTTATTAAACTCGTTGATTTTGTTTGATTTGAGGTTTAACGTCCCCGTCACACCGGTTACCGCGGTACAACGTGACGCGACTGGGTACAACAAACGCTACCGTCTTTTTTTTTTTTTTGACAGGAGAAGTGTGAGTTCAATGTTTCCTCTATTTTGTCGAACATATCACGATTTACGTTTTTCTGTTGGTTTTGCGATGACAACAGATTGTGTTTTTGTTGTTTTGTCCAAATTTTAAGTTATGACACGGTCAGAGAAGGGAAATCAAAGCCATAAATTAGGCCAAAATAGGTAGAAAAACAAAACTTCAAGTTTTAAGGGTCTATCAATCAGAAATAAATGACATATAAACGAGCATTCTTGGGTTTTTCATTCCTCTAGGCATCGAAGTTTAATAATTCATAAAAAACATTTAGAATAAGAATCGTACCGATTTTTCTTGGCTCACTACCTTGAAACACGGGTACACCTTACAGCGGATCATGTGTTGAGTCTGAGTACACTAAACACGGAAAAAATGGAACAACAAACACGGATATGAAAAACCGAATCTGGACGTTTTTACCCATTATAAGCGCCATTTTTCAAGAAACAGCCAAGAGGAACGATACATATTTGCCCTTTAGTTGAAAAAAATTACAATATGTACGGTATGCGCTTGGCCATTCCTTAAACAAAAACCGGCCCCGATAGCTCAGTTGGTAGAGTGTCCGCTCCGGGGAACGGGAGGTCACGGGTTCGATCCCGGGTCGCGACATACCAAAGTCGTTAAAAATGGTACTAGCTGTTCCTCGCTTGGCACTCAGATTTATGGGGTAGAGCTAGGACTGGTCGACCCAGTGTCAGGATATTGTGACTGGGTGTGGTATCATGTAATGTGTCTGGGACATGATACTTCAGTGAGGCAGCACTATAAAAGTGAGCATTGAGCTCCCTGTCGCAACCAGACACCGTCGTGATATGACAGAAAAATTGTAGAAAGCGACGTTAAACCCGAATTCACACACACACACACACACACACACACACACACACACACACACACACACACACACACACACACACACACACACACACACACATCTAAAACAAAAAAAGTTTTGGGTTGTAAGCTGTGTTTATGACATAGAGACAACTTTTTACAACAGATGCACAATAAACAGTCGCTATAAACCATCAAAAAATGTCACAAAATAACCTGTTGTTTGTTTGAACTGAGCTTTAACGTCCCCGTCAACACTATTAAGGTCATTTTGGAATTTGTTTCCAATTTCGCAAGTCTTTTTATCCGTCATTGAGATTTAACGACATCTCAAATCTGGCGCCCAAGGAGACTAATAGGGTTCACATGTATATGAAGGAACGGTCGGACTCGCACCACTTTGCCTGGGAAGGCTAAGACCTTCTAAGTGGTTAACCAGTAGTCCTGTGCGACGGGTTCCAGCTCTGTGTGGCAGTATCAGGCAGCCCATTGATTTCCACAAGCAGCGGTGGATGGGGCCCAAGATTAACTTGTACATAAACATGTAAACAATATAAAACTACAGAGGGACCGTTCAAATAGCCAACAGTGAGCTATACTGAGCAAAACCAACTTCAATGAGACAACACTTACAGTGCAACCACAAGAATCTGCAAAATAATTTGTTAGTACAGAAGTTGCGCAAAGCGATCAAATTCTGCGAGCAACGAAATACTAGCCCCGTTTTACAAGTTCTTGCACACCAGACGAAGAAATCCTAGATTTTACCCTGGGATAGAAACTTTTATCCTACCCGGGTTTTTTACGAAGGGCTGGCATTGAAGTCGAGAATTCTGAGGTGTTTAACTCAAATGGTGTCTGATGTGCGCTATCTGTATAGAAAGTCGTGTACGCTGCCCGTAATGCAACGTCATTAAACGTCACAATGGACGTTAGCAGTCGAAGTGACCGCATACTCGTATTCAAAATCTATGTTTTAAGATTTAAGTAATGCAAGAAAAAGAATCTGAAATGGGTCTGCCATGAAATGTTCTCTTTGGTAATCATTCTGTTTTACTAACCTCATAAACCAGGGGTCCTGGGTTCGAATTTTGGCTGATCCAAACTTTCTGACGAGTCGTTAAATGAGGCCCCTTCTCTGTATAACCTTAGCGGGTTGCTGAGACGTATAACTCAAAATACACACACGGTCATTCTCTCCCTTTCACTGACTCAAGAAGGGTGGTTGTCAAATTCTGGCGTAAGAATATGCACTGTGCTGGTTTTATAAGCCTTCAAGGTAAACTAACTGGCTCGATATGACCTAAATAGTGCTTGCTGGGCTGTTAAACTCCCAACAAAATGAAGAAACAAGCCAGCCAAAGAAATCAGTGTAAGGGACAGATAGGAAAGTTTGTCCATGATACTCAGGGGCGTAGCTACCTGTACGCAGATACGCACTTGCGTACACATTACAAACGTAAAAAATAGACGTAGAAGAAAAAGAAGAAGAAAAACAAGAGGAAGGAGAAGAAGAAGAAAAATAAGAAGAAAAAGAAAAAAGAAGAAAAAGAAGAAGAAAAAGGAGAAGAAGAAGACGAAAAAGAAGAAGAAAAAGTAGAAAAAAGAAGAAGAGGAAGAGACAAAAAGAAGCAGAGAGAAGAAGTAAGAAGAAAAAGAAGAAGAACGAGAAGAAGAAGAAGAAGAAGAAGAAGAAGAAGAAGAAGAAGAAGAAGAAGAAGAAGAAGAAGAAGAAGAAGAAGAAGAAAAGAAGAAGAAGAAAAAAATGTATTTGTCTAGGATATACGCAACACTATTTATTAGCTAGCTGGGGACGGGCCTCCGTGACCTAGTGGTTAAGAGCGCTGACTGTTGATCATTAGGTCTCTCACCCTCGCTCGGGTCATATGTGAGACGCCAAGTTCTGCAACGGAAGGTCAGGTGGTTTTTCACCGGGTACTCCGGTTTTCGCCCACTTCTGATTAACGATCGGCTCGATATGAGTGAAATAATCTTGAAAGGGCCGTAAAACCAAAACAAAAAAAAAAACAAAAACAAAAAAAAAAAAAATGAAAAGAAATTTATTAGCTAGCATAGTTTCCTCCTCTGCCACGGGGACCGCACTCAGTACAGGAAAGAATTTGCTCCCTAATGGGAGCAAATTCTTTCCTGTACGAGTGGTCCCCATTTGGTAAACGGAGTTATTATTTTTGGTATTTTCTTTGGTTTGCGTACAAATGATTTTCTTCCAGCTACGCCCCTGATACTGTTACGACCCACAACTTCTAATCCTGAATTATCTTCCTTGGCCTACAGGTTTATAACCAATGACAACTGCGTCATGGATACGACTCTTTCGCACAGAGTCGATTATTATTTTTTTTCAGCTATGCTCCATTCCTTCATTATGGCTGTGATGTCGGAAGATGGTGGCTCGCCCGGGATTTGACATTCTTCGCAAAATGACCTCGCGTCAACATACGGACTTGAAGAAAAGGGGTGAGGTGTTACGGCCCGCAGCACCCAACCTACATTATACCTGCCTTGGTTGATTATGCGGAAGACAACTGAGGAAGACAGTTGACTCTTTGGTTTAGTGCTTAGAGCAGTTGATTTTACCCGATTATCCCAGGTTCAAATCTCACCATAAGCGATTTTTCCCCTTTTTTACAACTATGCTTCTCTCCATTGTTACGACATTCATGTCGTAAGAATACCCAAGTAAGAGTCTTATATTCTTTATTTCAGAAAGATACATTATGGCTGAGTTTGAGTTTAGCGATGCTGGACATCCAGATGACCCACACCATGTATACTATTGCCGAACCTAACAGTGAATCTTAGGATTGGGCTCAAGTTTTGTTTGGTGTCTCACAAGGTGCCGTTTTCGATCCAGTTTTGTTCTTCGTGGACATTAATGACATTTTTACTGACATTGTGTAACAGGTGACAAAAATGCTACACACCTTTGGCCCGGCTGGGGTTCGAACCCGGGCCACCGGATTGAAAAGCAAATCTACCACGTTGCTGTAAAAGCCGGCTTGTACCGAAAGGCAGTACAAGTGTGCTATATACCTATACGCTATGACATTCTCCCCCTCCACATTGAAATTCGCCCTCGAATTTCTGGGAGTCCGAGAATCATGTGAAATGATACTCATTGAGTTCTATTGCACGAACTCCAAATTTCATTGGTTCTCTGCCTAGTTGTCTGCTTAATGTATTGCATTAAACGGCCTGAAAACTCACTCCGGTAACACACCCGTGCGACATAGTGTATTTGATCACATCTCCTAAATGGCTACTTCTCTGATGAAAATCCGTGATATGTCTCTTATTTATACTGCAAACATAGGTTGTGGGTGCTCGTTAGAATCGTCTCAAGGAGGCGGTTCTAACGTGTACCCACAACCTTTGTTTGATAACAGATATAATAAAAAAGTATGTATATCCCCTTAAATCACACTTTTCTCTATATAGATAAGGGGTGTTCATTTCACGGACTTGTTCGCATGATGTCATGTCACATTTTCATACCCAACATCCTAGTCTATCCGTTTGATTCCGAAGTTTACCGTAGTCCTTTGTAACTCTAATTTCCCGGCAGTATACCCAGTCGTCTGCGAACAGTCTTATTTCTGAGTTAATGTCGTGGGAAATATGATTAATATACATGGAGTATAACAGAGGACTAAGAACAGTCCCATTCGGGACCCAGACAAAACTGGAACACACTCCATATACTCGCCATTAACTCATATTGGGTCCATATCATTCACAACAAGAGCTGAAACTATAGGTGACCAATGACCCCGTGGGAACCAATTTCTGAGTTTTTGCAAAATTTCAAGGGGAGATAATTCAGCCAAAAATGAAACAGAGTTATGGCCCTTGGTCAGAATGGGCAAATACTATATGCCCCCCCCCCCCCCCTCAAAGATTCTCGGGGGTGGGGGATGGCATAAAAACTTACTTTTTTCAGTAGCAAAGAAGGGAATCTATAACTTCGAGAGTCTCCCCTCCCCAACAATGCCGAAACTAAATAAGTTGGGTTTCAGTTGTTCATAAGTGGGGGATGTGGTAAAAACGTGCTGGAAAGCCAGAATAAATGTGTTCACCCGTCCCCTTTGTCCAAGAATTTTACCCAACCCTTTAAATTCGCACGTGTATAAGTTCGGAGATCATAATGAGAATCAAACAGGCATTAAAGAGTATGTGACAGCAAAATGAATCGTTTTGAATTAAAAACAGCATCATGCCTTCGCTGGCGGATTAAAGAGTTTTATTTCAATTTATTTCGCCCCCGCCCACCGGGGCTTGAGAAATAAATTGGGCTGCATGGTGCTTCCACGCAGAGCTGAATCTGACCACAAACGAGTACTTGTAAACCGCTTAGAAGGACTAAGCCTGCCCAGGCAAAGCGGTGTGAGCCAGATCGTCCAATGCATAATAAGCCTTCTGATTTCACTACGCGGCAGGGCTTGAGATGTCACTTTATCTCAATGTCGGTTAAAAGTCCCACAGAATTGTAAGCAATGTCTCGAAAATGACCTAAATAGTGTTACGGGGACGTTAAATCCAAATTCAGACAAATATTTCAATTTATGAAGAATATAATCCGTGTTTGTTGTACCCACATTGTGCTGACTAACCGCGTTATGGTGTATCATAACCCGTGGTAAGGTGTACCCTAACAAAAAATCAACCCTTGAACCATCCACGGATTCAGTGGGTATTGACATGAACTGGGACTCAAGCAAATGCATCAATGGATGCTCTGAAATCGCAATAACATATAAATCACAAAATCATGTGCACAAAAAATGTGTTACTGTCAAAAAACATTTACCGAAGAATGCTGGGGTTGGTGAAAACACACTAGACGAAAGAAAATTGTTTGTGTTTTCGTTTATAATGAACAGAATTCTCTGCAACTGTATCAGTAAATGGAAATACCATTACTCTGCAGCTATGCAAAATAACCACCCAAAAAGATTAGGATCTGAGCTAAAATAAACCTTTTTCTTACCGAAAATACTGCTGTGACGTCATGATTTCTGTAGCGTTCGTTGTACTCTGTCGCGTTCGTTGTACTGCGGTAACCGGTTAACACTGTAAAGGTCATTTTGGAGACGTTGCTTCCAATTTTGTGGGACTTTTACCCGACATTGAGATGAAATGACATCTCAAGCCATGTCGAAGAAAAGGGATAAAATGCTCGGCAAAACCTCGCACGTTATCCCTTTTCCTCAACTCGTATAATAAATTCAATAATACATGAACACCCATGTAAGATATATCATTATCGTGAGGATTACAAGGTATACATTAGGTGCAGATGAACATATTTAACATATTTAACAGCTGATGTTTGGGAATGTATGGCGGCCGTAAAACGTTTCCCTGCCCTACATCATAGTGTAGTTTATTATTTTTTTCTCCCTTTAGAATCATTGATTCCATTGTGGATTTTGAAAATATTTGAGGGCCACCGATGAAGCATAATTGTCCGAAACTAGTTAGGCTGGCCTAGAAAACATGCACACTCCATATTTTCCAGTTCTGTGGTATATTCCTTGCTTCCAAGGGATAACCTTTTATAGAACATATTTAAAATATAGTTTTTGGCTAATCGTTAACACAACTGCCTCGATTAGCAGTTCAAACTTGCATCTACAATCTATGTTTGTAGAAACAATAAGTTATCGAAAAGAGTAATTTTTTTCACGACAGGAAGGAATTATCTGACATTGGTTTGTGCCTTGTGTGATATTTTAATTAAATATCTTGGGAAACTAAAAACTTGAAAATAGGGACAAATACAAAAAAAATAAACATTTCTATTTTTTTTAAAGATGTTCTGTCTTTTACACTGGCGTTAGGTGTTTTTAAGAAGGAATAAATACGTCAGTCACCTTTCCAGCCTTTTAGATTTAAACGGCAACTTTTGGGACTTTGTGTGCTCTCCAGGAGCAAATTATTTCCTTAAAGGATACCAAGCCTGCACGAGTCAACAACCTCATCGATGTTGGCCCGATGTTGGACCGACATTCTTTGTTCTGGAAGGCTCCCATAAATTAATAAGAGCTGCCTCCTAAGAAGGCAGGTCTTTTCATAATAAACACAAACAAGGAAGGTAGTAATAAATCCATTCATCATATTTGCATTATTTGCTGGATCCCAGCTTGCACATTGTCAATATTGGAAAAACAGGTAACCAGACCCCCCTGACCTTGAAAGATCAGGGGGGTCTGGTTACTTGTTTTCCAACACTGTTAACCTTCAGACAAGGAACCAGCAGATAATGCAAATAAGGTGAATATATGTGTCTCCTAAATTATCAATATTCTTCCCCTTCCTCGTCTTCACCCCCATCCTCTAACGATTCGGCGGCGACTTCCTCGTAATCCTTCTCCAGAGCTGCTAAATCCTCCCTGGCCTCGGAGAATTCTCCCTCCTCCATACCCTCACCAACATACCAGTGGACAAAGGCACGCTTAGCGTACATCAAGTCAAACTTGTGGTCGAGACGGGCCCAGGCCTCCGCGATGGCAGTAGTGTTACTTAACATGCACACGGCGCGCTGAACTTTGGCCAAGTCACCACCTGGTACAACTGTTGGTGGCTGGTAGTTGATACCAACCTTGAAACCAGTTGGACACCAATCTACGAACTGGATGGTTCTCTTGGTCTTGATGGTAGCAATGGCGGCGTTGACATCCTTGGGTACGACGTCACCTCTGTACAACATACAGCAGGCCATGTACTTGCCGTGACGTGGGTCACATTTCACCATCTGGTTGGCTGGCTCGAAGCAAGCATTGGTGATCTCAGCCACTGACAGTTGCTCATGATAAGCCTTCTCGGCGGAGATGACTGGGGCGAATGTAGCGAGAGGGAAGTGGATACGTGGGTAAGGTACCAAGTTAGTCTGGAACTCAGTCAAGTCAACGTTAAGTGCACCGTCGAATCTGAGAGAAGCAGTGATGGAGCTGACAATCTGACCGATCAGCCTGTTCAAGTTGGTGTAGGTTGGTCTCTCAATGTCCAAATTACGTCTGCAGATATCGTAAATGGCCTCGTTGTCGACCATGAAGGCACAGTCGGAGTGCTCCAGCGTAGTGTGGGTGGTTAAGATGGAGTTGTAAGGCTCAACCACAGCGGTGGACACTTGAGGTGCTGGATAGATGGCGAACTCCAGCTTGGATTTCTTACCATAGTCAACACTAAGACGTTCCATTAAAAGAGAACAGAAACCACTTCCGGTTCCGCCACCGAAACTGTGGAACAAAAGAAATCCTTGAAGACCGGTACACTGGTCAGCAAGCTTCCTTATACGGTCCAATACAAGGTCCACGATCTCCTTACCAATGGTGTAGTGGCCACGGGCGTAGTTATTGGCGGCATCTTCCTTGCCGGTGATCAGCTGCTCTGGGTGGAACAGTTGTCGATAGGTACCAGTACGCACCTCATCTGAAAATAGAAGAGAGGTTTCTTACAACAGCCATGAAAACAACTGATTTTCAAATGTGTCTATGAAAACTGCATCTGACAATGAAAAAGAGAACAAAAGGCACATGTTCTTTGCGACGAGGTGACCGAAAATTACCACAGCTTGGAAAAAAAAACAATAGTAGGTCATTTATGCGATGATTTACGTCACTGTTAAGGTTACAGATCGAAGTTCCAGTTTCCTTAAGCGTCTTCACACATTTCATGTAGAGTGTGTAAATGGTTGATGTGCGATATGCGCTACTGTCAGCAGACAAATTTTGGCATGTCGCGGCTGCATTAAATTCCAATTCAGCGCGTCTCAGGTTTATCATTTTCGCTCATATGAAATTAAATGACAGTAGCAAAATTTAGGCCATTTGCATAAATATGCAGAGGCACAAATAGGAATAATGTATAAAAAAGTTGATATTTTTTCATTTTTACGTATTTCAATACATGTTGTACGGAAATGCGACTCTTTAACTTTTGGGGGTCTTCATGCGGACTGAACAAACTATTTGTCTAAATCGCGACGGAAGTAAGGGCTAGGATTGCAGTTGCGTAAAATCGATTTAAGTCCCCCCCCCCCCGCCCCCAAGTGGAACTCGTTTCACTGACCGTTCCAAGGCGGTTGTTCTGTCGCGGTTTATTTTCGTGATGGTTTGTCATTGAGTGTGTGTTTCGCTTATATAATTTTGTTGGTCATTCTGTGGGAAAGTATCTGTCCTTTTGGCTTTCTGCTATTGATGTTTCCATTAGGGTCTAGTTATTTAATGCTTGTGTTTCTTTCCCTGTGGTGTCACTGCTGGGAGCTGTGGGTTAATTGTATCGATTCCTGATCATTGCCTTCACTTCTATTTTTTTGATGTTTCCGACCTTTCGAATCCAGGTCATCATAAGAACCCACTTGCGTGATGAAGAGCCCATTGCAGCTGAAATGTCATTCTTAACCCTTTTTGTACCAAATGGAATCTTCCTCCTTATATATAGGCAAAGTCCATTCCAAAATTTAGGGGTGTCAGGTTGTGTTTTCATCAAAATTTGGAAAATGACTGAACTTTTAGCAAATAGTGGAGACCCTGATCAGCCGCCGCGTTCTGCGGCGTCTGATCTGGACCTGCACTGTTTGCCAGGGTACCCGTTAAGGGGTACCAGTCTGAAATGGGTTAAACCACTAAAGAGAACTTGCATTGGAATGTTATAATATTGTTATTTAATTTTAAATTAGTAAATATTTACAAACCTACGACAGTTGGTTCAAGGTCTACAAACACAGCTCTTGGAACGTGTTTTCCGGCCCCAGTCTCGCTGAAGAAGGTGTTGAATGAGTCATCGCCACCACCAATCGTCTTGTCACTGGGCATCTGACCATCAGGCTGGATCCCGTGTTCCAGACAGTACAACTCCCAGCATGCATTGCCGATCTGGACACCGGCCTGACCAATATGGACGGAGATACACTCACGCTGTAAAAGTTGAATTTAACAATGACATTACGAAAACACGCCTATACAAATACATTGTAACCTTTATCGCCGAAAAAAAATGAAAAACTTTAAGAAGGAAAAGTGTGATATTTTTCTGATTTCTGCTCAAAATATAGATCGTTGGTATTCGTTAGAAACGCCTCGTTCATATGGCGAAAACGCACTCGCAAGCTCGTGCGACCTTCGCCATATGAACTCGTGCCGAATATTTCACCATATAAGGCCAATAACCTATAATTCTAAACCAGTTTGGACAGAAATATTCAGTGATTGTGGGAAAACTCCACACTCGTTTTCTGATTATTTAATTCGAACAGCAGCGACTGAGACTTAATAATCCGAAATACCATCCTCTGTCCTAATCACATCGTAAAATTATCAGTCTTCAAGTATTACACCAAAAGTATTAAAATAGTAGGATAAGGACTCAAAATATTGCTTACCATCGTTGAAGATTTTGCCGAAATTGGTACTAAAGAGAACTTTATACCTCTTTAGCAGATGCTTATCACACACTGTTACTATAGAAGAAGATATCCAAGGTTTATCCTAATGGCTTCTAGGTTCATATTGTAAAGTCATGGTGAAAAATTAAATGCAGGCGAGGCAGTTCCATGTTCTTAAGGAAGGTATTGTTATTTATCGAAGAATTGCTTTGTTTCACCAGCAAAATCATCATCATCATCATTGTTATCGTCATCGTCGTCATCACCAACACCATCACTGCGCCATATATTATTCATCTGTTGATTGGCGGCGAAAAACTGACGCATTTTTGGTAGATTGTTTGTCAGTTATTTGTCAGTCGACATAAGTTATAAAACACAGTAGCTTTTCACCACTGATGTCCACGTGACTATCACTAATTGTAGGAAATCTTAGGTATTAATTATTTTTATCATATGACGTCGCGTCTGAGAGTGTAATAACGCCATTAACTATTTTCAATAATCCACTAGTGGATTAAATAAGCAAATTAGCTAGATACGCCCCATAACATTACGTGTACGACGTTCTTAACGACGTCGCGTTTACTAACGGCGGAATATTGACATTTTTGTAAACAATCGTGAAGAAAATGCGCTTTAAATGTCATATGATAAATATAATCTTGCATTCGTGCTCATGAATTATTGAATTTATCAAACTCGTTGATGAAAAGGGATAAAATGCTCGACAGAGTCTCGCAGTTTATCCCTTTTCCTCAACTCGTTTAATGATGTAAGATCCTCTATGTAGAATATAGCCCGGTCATTCTTACTCTGTGAGGACAGAGTCTTTCATAAGAGGGTAATCTATAGCACCTGGACTGAAACCATGCGTTGAGTTTGGCAAACAGTTTAAATAGAGGATCTTACATGAGTGTTCATGTATTATTGAATTTATTAAACGAGTTGAGGAAAAGGGATAAAATGCGAGGCCTTGCCGAGCATTTTATCCTTTTTGTCTCAACGAGTTTAATAAATTCAATAATGCATGGACACGAATGCAAGATTTTATTTATCATATGACATTTAAAACTCATTTTATTCACGATTGTTTCACAAAAATGTCAATATTCCGTCATTGGTAAACGCGACGCCGTTTAGGACGTCGTACATGCAACGTTACAGGACATATGTAGCTAATTTGCATATTTAATCCACTAGTGGATTATCGAAAATATTACATGGCGTTATTACAATCTCAGACGCAACGTCATATGATAACTCAATTCAAATGCACTTGCGTATGTAACGCGACGTTTGATTGAATAACGGCACAACTTTGCGACAGTATACCCTGCGATATACAGTCGGACACCCGACGTCATGATGCATTGTCGCTTTTCATTGGGTCGCGGTTTGGTTTTACGCAGCTCTCAGGACAAGTGAGCTTTGTCAGGTCAGCGTGACATTGCACTTCATTGAACTTGACTGCTGCAAAAAAATACAAAATGTAAGACTGTTCAAGAAGATTAACTGATAAATAGAATACTAGTAGATTCGTGCCATTTGATATCAAGTTTATCAGGCTCGGCTTCTAGAACGCGTGTAGAATCGCTCGGCAAGCCTCGCCATTCAAAAGGCGTCTTCGAAGCCTTGCCTAATAAACTGGATTTCAAAAGACACGAACCTGGCATTCTCTATATTAACACCCTCTAAGGGTAGATCCGCATTGATAGGAGACACCGAAGTATGCTTAATTTCTTTGATACTCTTAAAGGTGTATTCGTTCTGTCAATGTCCGTCAATTGTCTTGTTTGTTTGTTTTTTATACCCCCGACATACGAAGTATGTCAGGGGATATATAGTTTTCGTCTTTCCGTCCGTTCGTCCGTTCGTTAGTTAGTTCGTTCGTTCGTTCGTTAGTTCGTTCGTTCGTACTTCCGTCCGTCCCGCCGTTCGTCAACCTTTACGTCAAAGTTTTGCGTTAAACCTTTTTGATAGCTCATATCTCTGTAACCGCATGTTAAATTCTCTTCATATTTGATAAAGGATATCTCTATAGCATTACCTTTCATATGGAATAACTAAGCCCCTGGGTCAAGCCCCTGGGTGGGCTGTCTGTCTGTCCGTCTGTCTGTTCATCTACTTTTACGTCAAAGTTTTGTGTTAAACCTTTTTGATTGCTTATATCTCTGTAACCACATGTTAGATTCCCTTCATATTTGGTAAAGGATATCTCTTTAGCATTACCTTTCATATGGAATATCCAAGCCCCTGGGTCAAGCCCCTGGTTGGGCTGTCCGTCCGTTTGTCAACTTTTATGTCAAAGTTTTGTGTTAAACCTTTTTGATTGCTAATATCTCTGTCACCACATGTTGGTTTCTCCTCATATTTGATAAAGGATATCTCTATAGCATTACCTTTCATATGGAATATCTTAGCCCCAGGGTCAAGCCCCTGGGTGGGCTGTCCGTCCGTTTGTCAACTTTTACGTCAAAGTTTTGTGTTAAACCTTTTTGATTGCTCATATCTCTGTCACCACATGTTTGATTCTCTTCATATTTGGTACAGGATATCTCTATAGCATTACCTTTCATATGGAATACCTAAGCCCCTGGGTCAAGCCCCTGGGTGGGCTGTCCACCCGTCAGTCCGTTCATCAATATTTACGTCAATGTTTTGTGTTAAACCTTTTTGATTGCTAATATCTCTGTCACCACATGTTGGATTCTCCTCATATTTGGAACAGGATATCTCTATAGCATTACCTTTCATATGGAATATCTAAGCCCCAGGGTCAAGCCCCTGGGTGGGCTGTCCGTCCGTTTGTCAACTTTTACGTCAAAGTTTTGTGTTAAACCTTTTTGATTGCTCATATCTCTGTCACCACATGTTTGATTCTCTTCATATTTGGTACAGGGTATCTCTATAGGATAACCTTTCATATGGAATACCTAAGCCCCTGGGTCAAGCCCCTGGGTGGGCTGTCTGTCAGTTTGTCAACTTTTATGTCGAAGTTTTGTGTTAAACCTTTTTGATTGCTTATATCTCTGTAACCTCATGTTAGATTCCCTTCATATTTGGTACAGAATATAGCTATAGTATTAACTTTCATATGGAATATCTAAGCTCCTGTGTCAAGCCCCCGGGTGGGGCTATGGGTCAATAATAAGGACTTACACATTTTGATCACGTCCAAGTTTTGTGTTAACTGTTTTGGTTTAAACAATATTTATTAGAATAAATTCACATGTATACATCGCATAATAGTATATGGTACAGGATTTGATAACTGTTTTCATTATACTCCTTGCATACAAAGTATATCAAAGGTTATAGTTTTTGTCTTTCCATCTGTTCATTATTAGTTAGTTTGTTGTTTCTTTATGCTGTGACCCTTGTCAGATTTGTCAGCTTATACATGTATATTGGTCCTTGTGATCTTAGAAACAACAGCGACTAGAACTGTTAAATTTTGCATAATATTTTCTCTTGAAATGCAGACAATAATAAATGCAAGTAATAATAAAAAAATGCATTGCTTTATTATCTCATTATACAGCTACTTTATTCAGCAAATGTTCTATGACAGCCTATTCTATGTTTCTTGTTTCCAGTTGAAATTGTTCCAAATTGCAACAAACTTTGAATTTTTATTATTCAGCAAAGACAAGCAGTTCCATCTTTGGATATGATAAATTATACTATATTTGTTGAAATGCAATAGTTATTCTCAGTGGACTAAATGGAAAGTTTATATGGATAGGTTCAATGCAACAAACAAATTTTCATTTCCACTAAAAGGGGATGGCACTGGTCGGGGGTATACGTGCCCCACTGGGCACTTTCTCTAGTTTTTTTTTTTTTTTTTTTATTTGAGGTTTAACGTCCCCGTCAACACTGTACATGTCATTTTGGAGACGTTGCTTCCAATTTCGTGGGACTTTTACCCGACATTGAGATGAAATGACATCTCAAGCCCTGTCGCCCAATAAAACCAATAGGGTTTATTAGCATGCACGCTCCGCCTCGCACCGCGGTTCCTGGACAGACTTAGATCCTCTAAGCGGTTTACCAGTACTAGTGTGCGGGCCGGATTCAGCTCTGCGTGGAAGCATCATGCAGCCCATATATTTCTTCCAGCCCCTATGGGCGGGGGCGGTCCGTAAATTGTCACCGCTGCAGTTCGCGATTTTCGATGTCGGAATGTGGCAGAGTAGTGATCGCCCGTCTATGTTTGTTGGTCTAGTTTCAAGAATGTAAGACCACATTTCCCTTTGTTTAACCTTTAACAAGTATTAGCTCTCACAAAAAGCGTGAGTCTACGCTGAGCACACATTAATTTGTGCAGAACAAAACTGACATAACAAAAAGAGCGAAAAAAAAAATATATAAAAAATAAAAAAAAACAAAAAAACGCTGGACCAGTTAGACTTATCTGTTATGCACTCTATATACATATTTATTATGGCCGTGCTATATTTGCATAAGGCAATTGTTTGAAAATTAAATCTTGTTTATTTGTTTTTTTGGAATGAGGTTTAACGTCCACGTCAACACTTTATAGGTCATTTTGGTCTTTATGGTCATCATTGTTATTAGTCACAATGATTAAAACCCAGGAATGGCCAGAACGCGGGTCCAGTGAGACACCACAAACCATTCCAAAACGCCCAAACTTACTCCAAACCACCCAAATTTCCCCATTTCAATTCAAGTCACCATAAAACATAGCTTTAACGTTGCATAAATATGTATCAAAACGTACACCTACATGCCAAAAATTATCAAATTATATCTTGCCGGTTGAATGTTATATGTCCAGAATCACGGCGAGGCTATTTATACAATTAAGGCGTAACTATACCAATTAAGGTGTAACTATACCAAATTTAATGACACAGTGGCCTGCGATATTTAAATCTTCATCAGTGTGTCTTAACCCCAAAGTTTTGAAACCTAAACGGATGATGGACAAGACCCGGTAAACACAGCACATCCCCCTCCGAGCACACACCGACCGACGTAGCTCATGAGACATGTCAGCTGGAGGCATCAGGCAAGAGACGCCCGATCCTGATAGGCGTCCCCCACCAAGCCAACATCAGCAAACATGGCCCACGCTCCACGGAAGTCCCGGGCATCAGGAAGGAGATGTCCAAAGTAGCGAGACTTGCAATATTTAAAATATAACAGAACGTGGTAACCAAATCCGCTCAGATACATGTCTCACCTTACAAGCCAGCCTTAGTTTTAGAAAAGCTAGAATTTTATACTGCAGAAGTTAAAGATCTAATATAGTTATTTAAATCAGTACCTGAGTGCTGACGTCAACACCGCAGTATCAACCTCAGCACTCAAGAACTGATGCTGAGCCGATGATACCCTCGGGGACGAACGAATCATCCACCAGCAGAGATACCGACCCAGTGGTTGCAATTAAGGTGTAACTATACCAAGTTTAGTGAAACAGAGGCCTTTCTGATATTTAATCTTCATCAGTATGTCTAAACCCCAAAGTTTTGAAACCTAAACGGATGATGGACAAGACCCGGCAAACACAGCACATCCCCCTCCGAGCACACACCGACCGACGTAGCTCATGAGACATGTCAGCTGGAGGCATCAGGCGAGAGACGCCCGATCCAGATAGGCATCCCCCACTGAGCCAACATCAGCAAACATGGCCCATGCTCTACAGAAGTCCCGGGCATCAGGAAGGTGATGTACAAAGTAGCGAGACTTGCAATATTTAAAATATAACAAAACGTGGTAACCAAATCCGCTAAGATATATGTCTCACCTGACAAGTCATCTGAGTTTTAGAAAATTTAGAATTTTATACTGCAAAAGTTAAGATATAATATAGTTATTTAAATCAGTACCTGAGTGCTGACGTCAACACCGCAGTATCAACCTCAGCACTAAGGAACTGATACTGAGCTAATGATACCCTCGAGGACGAACGAATCATCCACCAGCAGCGATACTGAGCCAGTGGTTGCAATTAAGGTGTAACTATACCAAATTTAGTGACACAGAGGCCTTTCTGATATTTAATCTTCATCAGTGTGTCTAAATCCCAAAGTTTTGAAACCTAAACAGATGATGGACAAGACCCGGTAAACACAGCACACCCCCCTCCGAGCACACACTGACCGACGTAGCTCATGTGACATGTCAGCTGGAGGCATCAGGCAAGAGACGCCCGATCCACATAAGCGTCCCCCACTGAGCTAACATCAGCAAACATGGCCCAAGCTCCATGGAAGTCCGGGGCATCAGGAAGATGTCCAAAGTAGCGAGACTTGCAATATTTAAACTAGAAATGCGTCCATAGGACACGGATGCCCCCACCTGAAAATATGACTATGTTCGTATTCATCCATAGAAAGTTATTGACCGTCTTTAAGTTTTGGACCTTTTTTCACATTTGACCGCTAAGTATGACCTTGACCTTGGAGGTAAGGACCTTGGTTTTGTGTGAGGCAGATTGTTTCATGATGGCCAACATTTCTGCCAAGTAATTTCAAAATCCATCCAGAGATAAGAAAGTTATTGATTGCGTTTAAGTTTCGGACCATTTTTTTTTATCTTTGACCTCTTAGTATTACTTTGACCTTGGAGGTACAGATCTGGGTTTGCACGTGACACATCGTCTCATGATGGTTAACATTTCTTCAAAGTATTTTCAAAATCCATCCAGAGATAAGAAAGTTATTGACTGTGTTTAAGTTTCGGACACTTTTTTTAACTTTGACCTCTAAGTATGACCTTGACCTTGGAGGTACGGACCTGGGTTTTGGACGTAACATGTCGTCTCATGATGGTTAATATTTCTGCCGAGTAATTTTAAAATCCATCAAGAAATAAGGAAGTTATTGACTGTGTTTAAGTTTCGGACCCTTTTTTTTAACCTTTGACCTCTAAGTATGACCTTGACCTTGGAGGTACGGACCTGGGTTTTGGACGCAACACGTCGTCTCATGATGGTTAACATTGCTGCTGAGTAATTTTAAAATCCATCAAGAAATAAGGAAGTTATTGACTGCGTTTAAGTTTCGGACGCACGGACGAACGGTCGCACTGACGACCGGACGGACGGACAGGGGCAACGCTATATGCCGTTTCCACCATTCTTCGAATGGCGGGGGCATAAATATAACAAAACGTGGTAACCAAATCCGCTAAGATACATGACTCACCTGACAAGTCAGTCTTAGTTTTAGAAAATTTAGAATTTTATACTGCAAAAGTTAAAGATATAATATAGTTATTTAAATCAGTACCTGAGTGCTGACGTCAACACCACAGTATCAACCTCAGCACTAAGGAACTGATACTGAGCTGATGATACCCTCGGGGAAGGAATCAGACATTATACATATTGGTTAGGTTTTGTCAATATACATTTACAAGCCAGAATTATTTAAGAAATGAAATTTATTTTTCTGCAGTTCATGGAAGTATGAACGCAGTGGGTCGCGTGCAAAGTAAATGAACCCCGAAGGGGTTCATGTAAACTTTGCTAGCGACCCACTGTCGTTCATACTTTCATGAAAGCAGAAATATTAAGTTTATTTTTTATATTTACATTATTTGCCCCTTATCACTGAGCGAAAAAAATGCTTGTAGGGCAAACTTTTAAAGCTGAAAAACATTTACACGCTGTTTTTCTACAAAGAGCGGAGCAGCGTTAACGTCATCAACGCCCGTAGAGAACAAAGGTTTAGAATGACGTCATTTAACGTCACTGAAAATCATGTGATTCGATGCGTTCATTGACGTATGAACGCAATTGTTTTCTATAGGTTTACATTAGACTTTACACTGGAAATGTTAATATTGAAATATACAGTGAAATTCCGCTATTAAGACCACCTAAAATTAAGACTAAATCTGCTTTTAAAAGCTTATGTATTAGGTTGCATGTATAGGGATTAACCATGGTTTTTCATGCATTAACATTTGCCGGATCCAGAGGAAGCTGTTTGAACATCAGTGAAGCCGCTAGGCCGAATGTTCAAATATCTTCCGAGGGATCCGGCAAATGTTAATGCAATGAAATAAGCATGGATGGTCGTTGTTCGTGCATAAATTACGAATCCGACAGCAAATTTTGACGAAAACGCCCCAAAGCTCCATATAAATTCCATATAAACTCTTCAAATGCGATTGCAAAACCAAAATGGCGGCAAGTTCAGAATGTTGTTTACAATGACGTTGTCATAGAACTCTAAAACGCTACGTTCAGGGCGATAACGTTACGTCGCTCAACGTAACGTAAGCAAAGCAAGGCCCGTCTTGTGATATCAAAATCGCAAAATCTATGTTCAAACAGCACGCGAATTTCATGATTTGAACATGGTTTTTGCTGTTTGAGCACGGCTTTGCGTCCATTTGACAATGGCTTCAAACAGCCATGCGCATAGGTATTTATGCAAGAATATTCTTTCTTTGTATTTTATGCATGCTGTGTCCTCTGGTCAGAGACCACCTTTGGGGCTGTTCAAAGGTACAGTCCCAAAGGTTGTCTTAATAGAGGAATTGTATTGTACTTTGCGGTTTAATATGTCTGCAATCAGTTCTGAAAATTTTGTCTCAGCGAGGTTATTCTTATAAAGAAATCTGAGATTCTACAATAGCATCAATATATATCCGCATTCCAAAATAATCAAAATATTCCCAGTGGTTTGAAAGCTAAAGCGTCTGCGTCAGTTAGTGTAAAATTCGTCTCTGGGAGGCTATTTATAAAGCAATCAGGCGATAGACAATTTCATAATTACATTCTATCATTATCTGTCTGCATGACAAAACTTATCAAAATATTCCTAGGTGTTTGAAAGTCTATAATCAGTTAGTAAACATTTAGCCTCGGCAAGGCTATTTATGAAGAAATCGGACAAACTCCTTGGTTAGATCTTGATAATATATTTGTGCATGCCAGATATTATGAAATACCTTGAGTTTTAAAGTTTTATGTCAGTTTGTGAATATTTCGCCTTGGCGAGGCCATCTGGTATAAACAATATCATTGATTAGATCTTTTCAATATACATCGGCTGAATATACTTTACGCTTTCGTTCTTATCATTTCTATTGTTCTCAAAATTGTATATTTGTATTGTTTAAACCAATACGCATCGGCTTGACAGAAAATAAAAAAAAAATATTCCTAGAGGCTTAAAAGTTATACTCAGTGTTCAGTTTCTGAAATTTTGCCTAGGCAAGGCTATTTGTAAAGAATATTGCGATTAGTCAGGTCATGTCAATATCTGTTTGTATGCCAAAACTTATCAAAATATCCCAAGCGACTTTATATGAACAGCGATTTTCACAAACTGACCACGGACGGACGGATTCATTGGGTTATTAAACTCCGCAATTCGGCCTCGGGTCGTGCAATTAACACTATCCTTTGACAGGATTGAATTTTGATATAAAGTTTGAACTCTGATTTGTAAACTGTTTATATATCTCAACTATCACCGTGATTTCTAATTTTTGAAAACATGTATAGATTGGTCGTAGTAACTCATTTGCTGATAGTTACGGTCGCAAACAGACATCATTATTATTCAGTACGTATCTTCATATTCAGACTAAGCTTCAATAGACTTAATGCAGACCAAGCTCTGCACTATATAACCTATGCACATCCTTTTTTACATACACTATGTAATACAATTAATGCAGCTGAATCGCTAAATTTTTCGGCAACATTTAAAACACTTGTTTTGCTTCATTGGCGCTCGAATCAATGGAGATCGTCTTTTTCTCTCAAAAATTCATATGTTATCGATTAAATAATTCTGTAAAATACCTTGAAAAGCACTCTTTGGACTGTAAAAATGCTGTATTGAAAATGATGATCTGTTTATAATTTGAAACTGACAGTTTTGATGCCATAGCCAGGTCAAAATTGTGACGTAATATACGATTGATCAATTACCGTAAATGTCCGCATAAAATTATAAAATAAAAAGAAAATTTACTTTTTTAGGCGGATACCAAAAACATTTCATCTCGTGTGTTGAAAACATCCAAATCTTCACTCATGCTTCGCACTCGTGAACATTTGAATATTTTCAACACACTCGATGAAATATTTTTGGTATCCCCTCTTAAAGGTAAATATCCTCTATATAGAACAAGTATAGAGATCATCCATAGTTTGTCATGCAAACGATAGACATCAGACCGAACAGGAAACAATAAGCATACATGAACCGAGAAGGAATGCCAAACAGAGAGCATGGCAAGCTTATACACGGACCCAAGACCCGTACGACTACCAGCGATATTGCACAACGAGAAACAGGCTACGTACTCACACTAGAAATGCACGAAGAAACTTCGAGGAGACACTGACAAGTGAGATAAAGACACACCCCAAAGCCTTCTGGAAATATACGAAGTCAAAGCTTACTGTAAAGTAGAAGTAAAACAAAGATCAGGAATTGATACAATTAACTTACTCCACCCATAAAAGACACCAAAGGGAAAGAAATACAAACATTAAGCGACCAGACCATAATGGAAACCTTAACAAAGGAAGGCCATAAGGACAGTTACTGTCCCACAAAATGGCCATATGGCCATCCAAAATTAAAAGACACAAGTGATACACACAGTAAGTAACAAACAACAACATAAATAAATCGCCACAGAAGAGCCGCCTTGGAACGGTCAGTGGAAGATTTCCACTGGGGGGCTTAAATCGATTTTACGTGGCCACAATCCTCGCCCTTACTTCCATCGCGATTTAGACAAATAATTTGTTCAGTCCGCATGAAGGCCTCCTAACTCATCAGTGCAACATCTCCGTGAACACAAAAAATCAAAGAACCAAAGTTGACGGATGCATTAGATAGAGGGAACCCGTTAGACACTGTGTACTTAGACTTTAAAAAGGCGTTTGTCACAGTGCCTCACCAACGCCTATGCAGCAAGATCTAGAGTTATGGAATCAAGGGTAACATCGGGGCATGGATTCGAAGCTTCTTGATGGGCAGAACGCAGAGAGTTTCACTGAACGGCCACACATCGGACTGGTCCAGCGTTACAAGTGGTATACCCCAAGGGAGTGTGTTAGGCTCGGTGTCATTCGTTATCTTCATTAACGACTTGCCCGATGCAGTCAACAGTGTCACGCGTATCTTCGCCGACGACACCAAAGTATACGGCAAGGCGACTACTGAGGAGGGCAGAGCGAAGCTGCAGGCAGATATTGACAAGCTTTCCAACTGGTCAGATGAATGGTTATTGAGATTCAACACAAGTAAGTGCGGTGTCATGCACCTTGGTCATAACAACCCCTACCACACTTACCAAATGAGGGATAACGAAGGAAACTACAGACAGCTGGACGAAACAGAGATAGAGAAAGATCTTGGCCTCCATGTTGACAACAGGCTTACAATCCACCACCATGTCAAGCAAGCAGTCAACAAAGCCAACAGAATTCTTGGACTGATAAAGCGAACCTTTGTCAGCAGAGACAAGACCATCATCAAACGACTGTACACAACCATGGTGCGGCCAATACTGGAATATGCCAACGCCCCCAGGATACAGCAGTTTGCTGGCGACACTGACAAGCTTGAGCGAGTACAGCGTAGAGCAACCAAGCTATGTAAAGACATTAAAGACCTTGACTATGAGGAACGTCTAGAGACAACAAATCTACCGTCACTGTACCACAGAAGAATCAGAGGCGACATGATACAGACGTATAAGATCTTAACGGGCAAGGACAGGATAGACCAGAACAAGTTGCTGCCGCGTACACGCTCTACGAGAACTAGGGGTCACAGCATGAAGCAAGCGAAACAACATGGAAGGCTAAACATCAGACAGTACTCGTTTGGGCTTAGAGTTGTCAATGACTGGAATTCACTACCAGACTGGGTAGTCAGTGCTAAGGACACAAATGACTTAAAGGGTAAACTTGATAAGTGGTGGAAGCACAGACAGTTTAACACTCGCCCCACGCATGCACAAAGTACAAACAGGAGAAGACTTGAAGACTTAAGCGGGAACCACAGGCCCAGCCTTAATCCCGAAGAAGAGGTATCAAGGTATAACATTTGCAGGATCTCGAGGAAGCTGTCTGAATGTCTTCCGAGGGACCAGGCAAATGTTGTTGCAATGAATTAAACATGCATGATCGTCATTCTTGCATTTCCTGAGACAAATTGTGATTGAAACGATAGCGTCTGTTCAGCAATTACGTCAATATAAGTCTTAAAAATGCTACGTTCACATCGCTCTAACATAATGTAAACAAAGCAAAGTCCATTTTTTGATATCCGAAATTCAAAACTCATATTCAAGCACCACGTTAATTTTATATTTTCAACATGGATTTTGTTGCTTGAATACGCCTTCTGGTCCGGAATAGCTTCAAAGAGCTATGTTCAAAGGAGTTTATTCAAGAATATATTCATGACGTGTCTTATGAGCTACGTCGGTCGGTGTGTGCTCGGCGGGGATGTGCTGTGCTTGCTGGGTCTTGTCCATCATCCGTTTAGGTTTCAAAACTTTGGGGTTTAGACACACTGATGAAGATTAAATATCAGAAAGGCCTCTGTGTCACTAAATTTGGTAAAGTTACACCTTAATTGCAACCACTGGGTCGGTATCTCTGCTGGTGGTTGATTCGTTCGTCCCCGAGGGTATCATCAGCTCAGTATCAGTTCCTTAGTGCGGGGGTTGATACTGCGGTGTTGACGTCAGCACCCAAGTACTGATTTAAATAACTATATTATATCTTTAACTTTTGCAGTATAAAATTCTAACTTTTTTAAAACTAAGACTGACTTGTCAGGTGAGACATGTATCTTAGGGGATTTGTTTACCACGTTTTGTTATATTTTAAATATTGCAAGTCTCGCTACTTTGGAACTCCTTCCTGATGCCCGGGACTTCCCTGGAGCGTGGGCCATGTTTGCTGATGTTGGCCCGGTGGGGGACGCCTATCTGGATCGGGCGTCGCTTGCCTGATGCCTCCAGCTGACGTGTCTCATGAGCAACGTCGGTAGGTGTGTGCTCGGAGGGGGGTGTGCTGTGTTTGCTGGGTCTTGTCCATCATCCGTTTAGGTTTCAAAACTTTGGGGTTTAGACACAATGATGAAGATTAAATATCAGAAAGGCCTCTGTGTCACTAAATTTGGTATAATTACACCTTTATTATAAGCTTGATTTAAACTACCGACCAGACGCAAAATCCAAAGATCACAGACAATAGTACTATCAGCACTCTCAGTGCTTTGATTCCAAGCGCGAGCGTCGCTTCTAGGTTACGCCATGAAATATAGACTGTGGGTTCTCGTATGCATAAACACAACGTGGCGGTTCTAACGAGCACCCGCAATCTCTTCTTTAAAAACTAAGAAAATAGTGTATTCCACTCAAACTCCACCCCCCAACCCAAACTGAAGATTAAACCAAAGGGTCAGTTTTGGGGGGTCTTCATTGCTATATGTGAGTAATGGGTGTGATAAGATGACGTGTTACTATCATACATATTTTAACAACGTTACTCAAGAGATGCGCCGCTCGTTATCTTCCACCGCAATTGGCCCCGCCCATCGGGGCTTGAAGAAATAGATGGGCTCCATGATGCTTCCACGCAGAGCTGAAACCGACCACACACGAGTACTGGTAAACTGCTTAAGAGGATCTAGGCCTGCCCAGGAGAAGCGATGCGAGTCGGAACGCCGATGCATATAAACCCTATTGGTTTCATTGGGCGGCAGGGCTTGAGATGTCATTTCATCTCAATGTCGGGTAAAAGTCCCACAAAATTGGAAGCAACGTCTCCAAAATGACCTATACAGTGTTGACGGGGACGTTAAACCTCGAATCAAACAAACAAAACTTCCTCCGCAATAAAAAATAATTGAAAAGCAGCAGCCATGACCGTTACATGTCCAAAGTTTTAGACGAAAAATTCAACGTAATATGCCTAAATATTCATCATAGAAATACGACAAAAAATCGAACATCGCAGATCTCGAGCACTTTTTGTCGCATCTTCGTTCGATCTTTCGTTGCAAATGCTTTGATGAAACTGGCCCCTATTTTATTTTAGTGGACGATTAGATGCAGGGAAAGAATAGCCTGATTTTGCATCCTGTATGACCTGTTTTCGCGGATACCATTACGAAAACACGCCTATACAAATACTTTGTACATTTTACCACCAAAAAATGAAAATTTTCTGCTGAAAAATTTCGATATTTTTCTTATTTCTGCTCAAAACATGGATTGTTGGCACATGTTAGAACCGCCTCATCGAGAGGGTTCTAACGAGTACCCACAATCCTTGTTTGACCTCCGAAGGCTGTCCGTTAAAAACAATTCGGGGATCAATTTGGGGAGCTTACCACTAAATATTTTCCATAGGCGACAATAGTAACCTTTTACCTTCTCCCAAAAAAAACTACACATACAAAACTTTTTAAACCTTACTTGTTTAATGAGCCATCCTAGCCCAACAAGTTAATGAGAAAAAAATCCACATGTTGAACTGCTCCTTTTCAAGTTACAGTCAACAATGTTTGTTTACCTACTAGAACGGAGTAAATACAAACCAACATTTTTAAAGGATGGTGACCATATGAAATCAGCAAATATTTCTTTGAGCGTGCAGATATATTTATACAACATGCATCATTTTAGTCCCTCATACCTATCATTTTCTCACATTGAAATAAAACATGGGATATATATCCAATGGAAGCAAGTCTGGTACTTAGAACGCAACCAAAAGCTCGGTCCACAAGTGATAAAACCCGGCACCTCCCAGTATTAAGTGCAATGCTACCTTTGGTAGGTTCCTATCGTCAATATTTGAGGTATGCGGACAGTTCAAGGTAGGACTTTTCTTGACACAAAACATATTTAAAAAAAATCGGTATGACAGAGGTATAATATTCTTGTATGTTCTGATCAAATAGAAGAGTATGGTTTTAAGGAGAATGGGGACACCTAGCACATTTTCCCCCGCCATATGTCAAAGGGAGACAACTTTCGAGACTTCCTGTTTAGTTTTCTATAAGCTCAGTCCCACCGAAAAAGGGGTCTACTCTTAAAGGAAAGAATTTGCTCCTCAGGAGCGAATTCTTTCCTTTAAGAGTTGACCCCTAGTATTGACACGGGAGACAAAAACACTTTTGCAGGAGTTGCCTCCCCTCAAGGTGTACCCATTCCCCTTAAGCTGTGTCATCGCTATCACTTTTGCCCTGCACGCTCGCTGTCGAAATCGGCAAACTCTGGTAAAGTTACTCTCTTCGTGCATTCGCAAGCCTCCAGCGAAATATTATCAACGTAGGTAGATACGTCAATATCATGGAACGGGCATGTTGACCTGATTTGGGCATAAGTTTTTAATGCACTGTATGTTGGTGCAGCTGAAGTGGTCCCTTATAATTCTGTTTAAGAATGGCATGTCACTGTTTTTATTGTCGATCTTTCGTTGCAAATGCTTTGAATGACGTCACGGATGTAAACAACATGGCTGCGTTTAAAATACTGAAAGGAAAAATGCAATAAAAATTCGAATTACTCGCCACAAAGAAGGGAAAAGGAACTAAAAACAGGTAAATCAGAGAGACATTTGTGAATATTTATCAGCGGTGAAATTTCTCGACCGATAAACGTTAAATAAGGTCAATATCACATCATTTGAAAATCGCAACGATCAGCTGACGAGTATTATCATAACAAAGGCAATAGAAAACAAGAGAAATGTCAGGTATAGAAATTTTCGTGGATGGCGCATGCAAAAACAATGGCCATAATAACCCCCAGGCAGGCTGCGGGGTTTATTGGGGAGAGGAACACCCACTAAATTGTTGTGAAAAACTAAAAGGAAAACAAACAAACAACCGGGCAGAGATTACAGCTGCAATTATTGGACTGACACAGGCGGTGGAGAGCAGATTGACTGATGTAACAGTAACAACAGATAGTAAATATGTCAAAGAAGGTATAACGAAGTGGATTAAAGAATGGAAAATCAATAAATGGAAAACATCGAGAAAAGGTTACGTGCTGAACAAAGACTTGTGGCTGATGCTTGATGAACTACAGTCGAAACTTGTGGTTAATTGGAGATGGGTGGAGGGCCATAAGGACACGGAAGGAAACATACAGGCCGATGAGCTCGCTAGAAGGGGTGTAGTGGAAGAGAGATGGATTTGGCAAGAGAAAGCATTCAGTATGTGTAGTAGCAGTGGGGCCGGTGCACAGGAGGACAGTGAAATTACAGCGACCAGCCCAGTTTGCCAGCAGAGGTCAGGAGACTCAGCCACCAAGGATACAAGTAATCAGAAAAAGCCAGATTATGCCTGTAGATCATGCCAGCTTACTTGCGAAGACAAAGAACAAGCTATACAGTGCCAAGAGTGCAAATGTTGGATTCATTATGGCTGTACTGAATTACCTGAATATCAATTATATCTTTTTGAAAGCACACAGAGAAGATACACATGTAAGTTTTGTGTAATAATTGATAATGCCTTTGTTGTTGAAAACACATGCAAGTCAATCTCAACACCGCAGGTATCAGAGAATCAACCCAAAACTACACAAGATGAAACATCAAAGGTAGAAATTATTATTACACCAACAGTCATCAAAGAAGATAAGAGCACAGGTACAGAACCTACCTCAGAGTCAGACCCTATCTCTCAAAATAGAAAAGTGGAATATAAATCTGCTATCTATCAGACAGAAGGATATTTGCAGATGATTGACCTGCATGAGTTTCAGAAATCAACAACATCCGTACTACAAGACTCATTCGTGGGCGCGTTTGACAGAATAAATAACTCTGTTCGGGATTTGAAGAAAAACCTAGCGGATGAACATAGCCAAAATATGAAAATAAACTGCTGAACTAAAGAAGTTGAAAAGTTGAGAGAAAATATTAAATTAACAAAATCTGATGCTAGATGCCAGAAATGTGAGGACTTCTGCAGTAAGATTGACACAATGAATAGAGATATTGATAAAGTGAAGGAGAATGGTCAATTAAGTCTTCATAATCTCAGAGTGGAGAAAGAACTTCAGGAGTCAAAGCTAAAAGCTGATATCTTACTGCTTAACCACAGGATTGAAGGACTTATAAAACAACAGGCTATGCAAGAGTCAGACGTATTGTCTTTGGAGAAGAGATTGGAGGCGAAAAACAAGTTAGTTGCAGACTTGGAGGAGAAGGCAGGGAGTCAGATCAAGAAGATAGCAGAACTGCAAGATGAAGTTTTATCATGGAAGCTCAGTAGTGGGGGAGACACCAATAATTCCAACTACAGTACAGTAACTAGATCAGAAAAAGAAGTTGGTAGCAAAAATCAAGGTGTTGCAGAGAGTCAATCATCAGATAACGTCGCGACACAGAAGAACTCAGTCACTAAAAGAGTATACTACAGCTACACAAGATGCAAGTAAAGAGAAAAATAAGCCTGACGTAAACAAGAATCCGACAAGACACACAGAAATAAATGATGCTAAAGTGAAGAAAACAGTCAGCGTGGTGGGTACATCCAACATCAAGCACTTATCTCCAGCCTACATAGGAGGGGATGAATTTACAGTATCTAAGGTTATAAAGTACACATTAGAGGAAACACTAACTTACTTCAATGGACTGCAGCCTGAAGTTAAGACAGATGCATTTATTCTTCAGTTATTGTGTAACGACATTAAGAGTAAGTCACCGGAAGCATGTTCAAAATCGATCAGCGATATCGTAGAAGAAATATTAACCAAGAACCCAGACTCGAAAGTAATTGTATCATTGGGACTGCCAAGATCAGACAGGAGTCTTAATACCAAGACAGAGAAAACAAACATTCTAATTAAAGAGAAGTTTGCTAGCCATGATCAGGTCACAGTTTGTGACAATGGAAATCTGTTTTATAGAGGAGAAGCTCAGAGGAGGCATGCTGTATGATGATGGAATCCACTTGGACAGAATGGGAACTAACAAACTAGCAAAAAACCTGAGAGGCTCATTGTTTGATGCATTTGATATCCCTTGGATTGTTCAAGAATCAAAGCAAGACGTTAAACATTCCGGTCATACCAGTACTCAGCACAGCGTCAGTAACAGGAGACAACATACATACAGGGAGCACGAAAGGAAAAACTGGGTTGGTAATCAGTATCGGACCGAACGCGGAACGGGGAGGCGACATGATTTCGCAAATGAAGACAACCACGAAACTCTACGACGAACGGTGTACGGGAATAATAGGGCCGATCATATGGGCCAATTCCCGTATAACCGTATGGATCAATCTGTGGAACGAAGACGACCATGGGAGTACGGGAATAATAGGGCCGATCATAGGGGCCAATTCCCGTATAACCGTATGGATCAATCGGTGGAACGAAGACGACCAGGGCAGTACGGGAATAATAGGGCCGATTGTAGGGGTCAATTCCCGTACAATCAATCAGCAGAACGGAGACGTGTCTACTACAACCAGGATGATGCTGCTTTCGACGAAGTCAATCTGATAGACACTACGCTAAACGGCAACACCAAAGGGACTGGGAAAGAGACACTTGGGATTATCAGAGACAATCAGATGATTACTATTACCCAAGTTATCATCTAAACAGACAGTTTTAATAATTAATATACATAGAGGATCTTACATAAGTGGCCATGTATTATTGAATTGTTAAACGAGTTGAGGAAAAGGGATAAAATGCGAGGCTTTGCCGACTCTATTTATCATATGACACAAAAATGGATTTTATTACTAATTTGTATGCAAAAAGTCAAGATTCCACCATAAGTAAACGCGACGTTGTTAAGGACGTTGCACATGTAACGTTACGGGACGTTTCTGACTAATTTACATATTTAATCCACTAGTGGATTACGGAATTTATTACATGACGTTAATACACTCTCAGACGCGACGTCATATGATAAAATGCCTTCTCATATATGCCACTTAAAGATAGATAATTCATTGCAATGAAAAGTTGATTTATAAGTGCATCTTAGTAAATGCTAATAATATATATGGAATTTAAAGAGACAACTGATCTTAAATTGTTATGCTAAAGTGCATTTACAGCCAACTTGCATTTAAAGTTACTAACTTAATTAATTAATGAAGTGGCAAATTTTCATTGACATGTAAGCATGTATGTGGTTTAGAAAAACCTTACATATGTTCCTTTTTCCAAACGTGTGGTAGTAATTGTATTATTGCATTGTTGAATTCATGGCTCAGTTAACATCATCTTCATTCATATCCATTGGTTCATGGAATGTCGGCGGTCTGATTTCAAAATCATACAATAAATTGAATGATGAGAGGTTTATTAGAGAAATTCTAAACTATGATATCATTTTCTTATGTGAAACGCATACTGGGTTTGAGACACATATTGCTATTGAAGGTTTCCAGCATATTCCAATTTGTAGGCCTGTCTCAACTGATAATAGGCATTATGGAGGTTTAGCGATACTTATACGGAAATCAATACGCAAAGGTGTTAAAGTTTTAAGAAATACAAGTTCTGAATTTCAGTGGGTACAACTCTTGAATAACTACTTATATTTGGAAAAAGATCTCTTTATTTGCTTTTCATATATTTCTCCATGTTCATTTCTGAACAAATCAGATTCTGACACTTTGGAAGCAATAGAGAGAGACATTAACAGTTACAGAAATAATGGTCATATAATGCTCTGTGGAGACTTAAATGCAAGGACCGGCTCAGACTCTGACTTTATTCTTAATGATGGTGATGATCACATTCCTGTAGATCCATCTTATGTTATTGATTCGAATATGGTATGTCGAAATAGCGAAGACTCAAAGACCGATGACAGAGGTATTAATAGATTTATGCATTGCTTCACAATTACGGATCCTAAATGGAAGAGCTCTTGGCGATTTTTTCGGTAAATTTACTTGCCAAAAACCTACAGGAGCAAGTGTAGTTGATTATTTTATTGCATCTGAAGAACTCTTGAAAGATGTCATATATTTCCATGTGCATCCCTTTTTACCAGTATTTTCAGATTGTCACAGTAAGATATCTGTTTCCTTGAAAGCTTCCTATGTAAGGGAGAATATTTCAGAGAATAATTTTAAAATGCCCAATGGTTTTAAATGGAATAAATTGTCATCAGAAAAATTTCAGAAAGCTCTTCAAAATAAAGAGGTGTTGAATAAAATTAATTCTTTTATGGACCACCAATATGATACGTTGGACTCAGGCATCGGACAGGCTTGCTGTAATTTCGAAGACATTGTTTTGGCTGCTGCGAAAAGTTGTCTATCCGTAAAATCCTCAAATAAGTCAAAAAGAAAGGCAGTAAATGGTATGATGAGGAATTATATATTAAAAGAAGAGCAGTTAATGTGAAAGCGAAATTGATGTTCAAAAACCCTTTCAACACTTCTTTTCGTAATTCATACTTTAAACAGTATAGAGAATATAGGAAGCTTGTTAAATACAAAAAGAAAAATTATACAAAAAATATGCTTGCAAAATTAGATGAATTAGAATGTAATGAACCAAAGGCATACTGGAATATAGTTAATAATCTAAAAAAGGAAAATGAGTCATCTATGGGACCAGAAACTTGTATTGATGCAAATACATGGCACACACATTTTCAAAAGCTAAGTTCTAATAACAGTAAATTTCAAGACAGATTAGATTCTCTGAATCAAATTTTGTTGAATAAAGATCACCCCCGGACATTCAATTTGCTGGACGCGGTTATAAAGGACAAGGAAATAATAAACTCTATTAGTAAACTTAAGAGTAATAAGGCTGCTGGATTAGATAGTATAAGGAATGAAATGTTAAAATCAGGTGCTATGACTCTTCTCCCATGCTTAAACAAGCTTTTCAATTTATTTTTTTCTTCAGGTATTTACCCCTCATCATGGGCTACAGGGTATATCACCCCACTTTTCAAAACTGGGGATAATTCTAAACCAGAAAAATACCGCGGTATTACCATTACTTCTGCTATAGGAAAACTTTTAAATATGATTTTGAACAACAGGTTGGACAATTTTTTGGAAGAAAATAAGATTATAAATGAGGTTCAAATTGGTTTCACAAAGGCGCGCACCTCAGATCATATGTTTGTTCTGAAAAGTTTAATTGACAAATATATAAATAGTAAAGGTGGAAAATTATATGCCTGTTTTGTTGATTTTCATAAGGCATTTGATACAGTTATTCATCCAGGATTAAAAGTTAAGTTGCAAGAATTAAATATCAATGGTAAATTTTATGATATTCTTTGTAGCTTGTACAAGAAAAGTAACTTGTGTGTTAGAGAAGGAGAAAATCGAACTGAGTTCTTTGAGGCAAAAGTCGGGGTTCGTCAAGGGGATGTTCTAAGTCCCAATTTATTTAAGATCTTTATTAATGATCTTCCCAATTATTTGAGTGAATCACCTGATCCTGTGTATAGCAACAGTAGTCCTTTGAATTGTTTAATGTATGCCGACGACGTGGTCTTGTTATCAACCTCTCCTATCGGTTTACAAGAAAAAATTAATAAACTTTGCAAATTTTGCGATGACTGGTGTCTAGATGTTAATGTGTCAAAGACCAAAGTTCTAGTGTTTAATAAATCAGGTAAATTAGCGCAGAACAAGTTCTTCTTTAATGATATATGTTTAGAAAATGTTAGGAATTGCCGTTACTTAGGAGTATATTTCTCAGCTAGTGGCATTTTTACACATGCCAAAGATGATATTTTTAAGAAATCCATTAAAGCATCGTTTAAGCTAACCAACAGCATAACCTCTGGAGAATCCAGTATTCAAACGAGTCTGCACTTATACGATCATCTTATCAAACCTATATTACTACATAGTACAGAAATTTGGGGTGCTTTCAAAACTTACAGTGCTGCATGTAGGCAAGATAATGTATTTTCATTTGAGAACATATACAAAAACAACATTGCAGATAAGTCTCAGTTTCGGTACCTTAAGTATATTTTGGGAGTGAACAAATATTCATCGAATTTAGCCATTTTATCTGAAACGGGTCGTTTTCCAATGTACTTATCCATAATTTCATCTATTGTAAAATACTTATACAGATTAGAAAATTTAACAGATGGCTTGCTCAAACAGTCCTATGACATGACTAAAGAGTTGCATAGCAGAGGAATTCAAACATGGTTCTTTTCAGCATTATACATTCTTAAGTTGCTAGCTCTTAAAATTTATGCTTGTAGGAATCTAGGGGAGAATCATTTTATAGCAATTGTAAAAAGGAAGTTGATAGAACAATTTAAATCCTTTTGGAGGCAAGAAAGAGAACGAAAAATACATAGTGGTAAACTTGACACTTACTTTAGTTTAAAGTCAGTTTTCTGTCAAGAACCATATTTAAGTATACAAAATTTTAATTTGCGTAAATCTATATGTAAACTCCGTATAAGTGCACACAACCTCTTAATTGAAACAGGGAGATATTAAAAAAAAGGTTCTTTGGCTAGAGAAGAAAGGCTATGCAAGTTCTGTGATAATAATGCGATTGAGGATGAGGTACATTTGTTGACACAGTGTTCATTTTATAATATTGAAAGAGTAGAGTTATTTGATAAGGTTGCTAGAATTAATAGTAACTTTGCTCTGTTAAATGATACCGACAAAACTAGATGGATTTTATTACAGGAAGATAAAAATCTTCTGATGGCCCTTGGGTCTTTTATACATGTTTGTTTTGAAAAACGATGCAATAATTTCAAATAGAATTATGTATATTCTATCATTCTAGTATTAAGACCGTCGACACAGATCATCCATACGATAACGTCATTCATTTTCACCCCTTAATTCAATCAACATGATTAATGTTACGTTTGTTACATGTTCAACATTGGTTCGTTGGTATGTCCTAAATGTTTTTGTATGTCCTTGTTGTTGTGTCAATGTATTTTTTCTAATCAATTCATGTTTGCATTTTTATATACCCGAGAGGGTCCTTGATTGGAAATAAAATTATTTTATTCTATTCTATTGTCTGTCAGAATTTTATGTATTTGCATGTGTATTTTATGTACCATGATGAGACTGAAATAAACAAACAAATCTGTCTGTTTTCAAAATACCAGTAGAAGCCTCCGTGGTGTAGTGGTTACCACACTCTCCTTGTAAACCAAGGATCGCAGGAATGATCCCGGGCTTCTCCAGACTTTCGGATGAGTCTTTAAACCGAGGTCCCGTCTCCGTATGGCCTTAACTGTTGGTGGGAAGTAAACTCAAACACTCACTCACTCAAAATTCCAGTTGTACAGAAATAGACGCTTTGTGTTCAAAGCTCAAACAATTTTCACATCGGTTGTCAATTTGAAAATGATTATTATGATTGTTATTAATATTATTATTATTATTTTGGTTTTGGTTTTATGGCCCTTTCAAGATTATTTCACTCATATCGAGCCGATCGTTAATCAGAGGTGGGCGAAAACCGGAGTACCCGGAGAAAAAAAAAAACACCCGACCCTCCATTGCAGAACTTGGCGTCTCACATGTGACCCGAGCCAGGCTCGGACCACAGCGGTGAGAGACCTAATGATTAAGAGTCAGCGCTCTTATCCACTAAGCCAGGGAGACCGGTTAATTTTATTAATGGTAAATGGTATTTCGCACTAAAAGCATGAATACAATAGTTCGCAGGCTGTTTTCTAAAAACACTCAATATAGAGTTATCGTTTCTGTCTCCTGTAACAGTGACATCCAAATCAACACAGAAAAGTTACTTATACTTAACACTTTGCTTAAAACAGCCTCTTCAGAAGAACCCTGGGATAGAAATTTATGTTCTGACCCTGGTGTTCCGAACCAGGCAACTAACATAAGTGCGCTTCAATTCCATTCAACTGTCGGAACTACTTCCGCACTACTTTCATTTTGTAAAGAGTATCGGGGCAAGCTGTCAAAACTAACCGGCAAAACAGCGGATGAATATCATTAATATTGTTATAAAAATGAAAAATAGAGTGCGCGAAAAATGAGACGTTAAAACAAAATAAAAAAGAAATTTTTGGGAGGTGTTGTGCAAGAAAATGAATCCAAAATGGGGTTCTGTTGTATATGTGTGTTTCCAACCCTCGGGATGACCGTGCTGCGCGGAACCTCGGCGTAGCCTCGGTTCCGCTCAGCACGATTATCCCTCGGGTTGGAAATGCCCATCCAGAACAGAACCCCATATCGGATTCTTATATTAGTTTTGCGTATCTATGAAAGAAATTACGATGTAATTGTTCTGAACGTTGAAATTTTTTTTTCGAGGACATTGAACAAAGCGTGCGTGAGAAATAATGTGGGTGGTCCATTTGGCAACTATGAGATAAATTTAAACACAACTCGTCCAACAGCCATAAAGAGTCTGAAAATTGTCCTTTGGTGGATTTTAGTTCAACCCAAGTTTAATATTTATATGACATGTTTCATCTCATCTTGATGATTTTTTTTAATAATAAGCATAAACTTCTTACTGTTAAGCTTCTTAAGGGCATATGCTACGAAATACTTTCTACATTGGAAACTGTTTAAGAGTCTGTATATGTTCAGCATCATATATTGGCTCACCATATTTGAAATAAAAATCATATATCACCGTGCTGAATCTTAAGTAATTCGAACAAGAGGGAAATCACCCCAAACTGTTTACCCAGAAATATCAGAACACAACCATGTTAGTAAATAGCATGTCAAAAATGACTTTTGCCTGGCGTTTAAACATGTATTTTAGTCAGAATGATGGCTCGGATTTGGCGTAGGCTTGGCCTATATTTTCCCTCTCCGTGGGTACCACAATTGACAGAGAGTAATACAGAGTACATCAATACAGTACAGTGATAGATATAGACATTATGCTTCCATAATACATAGTTCAAATGGTTTTCAGCAGTTAGGCGGAGAGATAGAAGCAGCAGAAAGAAGGTAATGTTGTAAGTACTTATGCAGTAAGAGACATGGTTTTGGAAACAAGATAAAGCTTTAATTGACGGCATTCACTTGACTCCAGAAAGTGAAAAAAGAAGGAGCAAATAGAAGTGAGGGCAGAGTCTGCATTGATTTATATATTGTTTCATTTGCATGCATAGAATGATATAGTAAAAGATACTGCTGCCTATCTTTAGCCTATTTTTAAAGCTCAGATTTTTTTTTTTTTTACAAAACAAATTTTGTCATCAACCAAAATATCTTGAAAAATAATTCATTGTCTGCAATATTTTAGACCATACAGAAAAATGCTACATTGACATTTTCATAAAACAAGGTTTTTCTCTAGAGGATGTTTTCCGAGAATAGAAAATTAAAAGAAAACTAGGGATCACCGTGCTAATTTCTGTTTTATTAAACAAACCGTTCCCCTACCCCCAGATAAAATACATGGTAAAATTACATATAAATTCTATGAAAAGATGGCGAATCACTGACAGATAACGTGGATGGTACTTGTAAATAGTATCTGGTCACATTATGCATTACAGCAGAATGTTAAAGTAATTCTGTTACCATTTAGGTTGATCTGATCTTGAGTAAATGCCGAAAAATTAAAATATTCAAAAGTGGAAATGTTACTGTTTTCGTGAAGTTTATAGCCAAGCTGAACATGTTTAGTAATGAAATGAACCCAAACCAATATCTATTCCACAAATATCAACCATTTCCTTACCCAAGAACGGTAAAACGATGGCTCTTACATAACTTTCATTTATGATGATCATACAAAAATGGCGAATTAGTAGCATTTGTCTTTAAACAGGGCTATTGGCATCATAATTGTCGGAAAGCATTTTCTAAATTTTATCAACGACACGTTACTATATATAGTATATGTTACCAAAATATTGTGGTTGATACAAGTTTGAAGCCACTGTATTGCATTGTATTTTGTTATTTTGAAAGGAACCTCTTCCAATCTTCTGCACTTAATGCCATCACAAAAACACGCCTATATAATTCTGACCCCCTTGAACCCCACTTTTATATACTAAAACTGGGGTTTACAGGGGTAAAGCTTATTTTTCTTATTTCTGCTCTAAAATTTAGATTGTAGGTACTCGTTAGAGGCGGTTCTAACGAGTACCCACAATCTATATTTTGAGAAGAAATAAGAACAATATCAAAAGTTTTCATCTAAAATTTTCTCTTTTTCGGCGACAAAATTTACACTGTATTAGTATAGGCCTGTTTTCGTCATGATACTTTTTATTCCCATTGTATACCGGTTTTGTTGTCATCATTTGTATTCAAAATATTATCTATAACTTGAGCTCCTGTATTTTGCTGCAAAATAGATTTTAAGCAAATTGATATAAATGGTGTTTCTATCCTTGTGTTCACCGTAAGTTTCAATGTATTAAACCACATTTTCAATTCTCTTTTTATTCCGTGGTAATGTAAATAATGCATTGATATGTGATATTTGTCTGTTGATTCTTGTTAACTCTACACTTCTCCATTTTCATTCACGAAGTCATTGACAAATCTGATGCCCTTATTATACCAAACTTTCTTCAAAATGCTGTTTTGTCTATGCAAATATCATTGTCTGGGACAATTGCACCCAGTATGAGGCAAACGAACTAGGGAAAATTCAGACCGAAGCAGCCCGTATAGTAACCGGCGCAACCAACCTTGTATCGCTAAATAATTTCTATGCTGAAACAGGATGGGAATCGTTGGCCTCCAGAAGACATAAGCACAAAATTACAACGTTTTACAAAATGTATCATGGTATATCTCCAGTATATCTGTCCTCACTCTTACCACCCACGATCGGAGAAAACGTCTCATACAATCTTCGCAATCCCAACAATCTTCGTACGATTCAAAGCCATTCGCAGCTCTACTATAATTCTTTTATTCCAAGTGCTGTGAGAACTTGGAATTCCTTACCTGAGGAGACCAGACTTTGCACTTCTACAACATCACTAAAACGTGATGTCCTCCTCTACGGCGATCCAAATCTTAATCATCATGAAAATACGCAAATATTTATTTCCGTTCGTAACTATATTTTGAAAACTAAAAGGTTTCAAGTCAATCGATAAGTTGACATAAGAAACAAACACAAATTAATCTTAGCCGATGTAACCTGTCTAGAGTTCTAGTATACTGTACGTACTCAAGTATAGCATATGCAAAGATACATGTAGCTTTGATAAGCATGGTCAGCAGCGCACTAGATACCAGTAGGAACTGGAAGTTAGTTGGTCCCCATGGAGCACCCCACCCCCCCCCCACACACACACACATACAGTTCTAGTTTTGTAGTCTCAAGTTACTGTATGACCTCTTGTAAATTCTGAATATTCGTATATCAATAACAATGCTGCAAATGTGTGATGGTTCCCAACGGGCGTTCGTGATAGAATTGTGCTGCATCGGCGATGATCCGACGTTGTGACGTCGAAATATTGTTGATGCAGCACCGTAATGTCCAACCTCGACCCATTTGGGAACCACTATCACTTTGTAACAGCATAATTAATACCTTTGCAATCGACAATTGCTTTGATTTATCTATGTTGTACCACTGACAAGTATTAAGGATACAGATTCCTATAAGTCCTTGACTTTCTTCTGAATCCCTTTTGTATTATGGCATTTATTTACACTTTGTATTTGTATGCTTGCTATACGAATAAAATATGTTTAAACCAAATATCATTGTTGCAAAATACTGGTATTTTCCATGTACTTTCTTGCACTACTTCTATCGTTTTAATGATTTTTATAAATGAAAATAGCACATCCTTCCAGAATTCATTTCTATTTTTTGTATTTGCTCTTCTACATAATGTGAGTCTACTAAAAACAATTTCTTCCAGTTTGTCATAGTTTAAAATAAATGTACATCCATACTTGGATTTTATTATACATATCTAAGTCAAGGCTATCCAAAGATTTGTCTCTGCTTTTATATAAGCTGTTATGATAGTTTTATTTGTTTCTTCTAAAACTGACTTTGTATTCAAAACCATTCCATCTCCTAGTTCTATTTTTTTGCATCGAGTTTGACACAAAATTATGATTTTCAAGACCACAAAAGTATTTTGTAGGTTTTTCTTTGTCTATATACTATGGCATTGACCATATTATATAGCCCTTTAATTTCTCCTTCCAACATAGTACATCAAAGAACAGTTGATCATTTATAACAAATTACATTTCACTGTCTAGTATACTTTATATTCCATCAACATTATGAACTGGTAGCATGCATTGTTGTTCAATTTTCTTGATGTTCTTATTATTTGTCTTAAGTGTGTTTGTTTGTTGTTGTTTTTTTATCAGTCAAATATGAGTTGCTGTGTTTCCAGTATGATTTACCATGCTCAATTCCTGCTTTCAGTAGTAGTGCGACTATATAGCGGTCGGATCTGTATATTGATTCTATCTTACTTTTCTGAACGAACAACATAATTATTTCTAGTGTTATAAAAATCTACATTCATAAACTACGCAAAGCCTTGTCTAAATTTTATAGACGCCATTCCGATTTAAAAAATTCAATGTTAGACTTCAATCTCTTCTGCAACAACATTGGAACCCGTATTTTAAGGTGACGCAGTATATAAATTCAGAAAAAAATATGTACTTGCAATGATTCCAGTACTGCATTTCGTAAAACCATTCTTCGATACAAAATTGGGCACAACATAAATATTATACGAAAGACTGCATGCATGGTCGTTAACCCAATCACGGTTGATAAATTTGCTTCCCTCTTTATTTACACGCCGGTGGGTCAGGCCTCAGTTTCTAAGACGGTTCCAGCGTAAATGCTTACTTATGTAATGCTGGGGTTGGTAACTCGAAGCCATCGTAAATATATCAACTTAAGATGTACTTAAGACATACTTAAGGTGACCACCGTAAAATTTATGGTCTCGTTATGCCGGTAACTGAAAACCTGTCGTATCGTTTCCATAAAGATACGACCACTTACGATTTACCTGTGTAATTTTTAATCTCGTGCAAAGTGCTTGGGAAACTTCTGTAAGCCAGGGCATAGCAAAATAAAATAACGCTTACACCTTACTATAAATGATAATACCGGGGTTTGGTTAACAACAAGGCAGCCTTGTTGGAGCCTTTTCTGTCAATAAAGGCTTGGGTAGCGGTATCATAATAGGCAAGGTTCGTAATAAACTATGGGATGAGAAACAATGACACAACTGACGACCCCTCTCTCTACATTTCCTCCTGATTTGCCATACCCGAGCTCATATTAACATCAATTACTTGAAAAGTGTCTTAAACAAATTGTGCAACAGCCAAAAATATATATCTTTCAAAAATGGCAGAGACAAAAAATGCAAAAAAGAAACGAAAACCAAACTATACACAGGAAGAATTAGAAACACGTATCTTGCCGATGAGAATATCGATTGTTTGCATGGTTTGTCGTTGTTTTGAGATTTAAGGTCCCAGTCAACACTATATCAGTCATGTTCAGCTACTGACAGCTTTTCTGCAGAGTTGTCATGCAGCCCCCAGTGGTCGCGGATCTTTGCTTTGGTGAATCGTGTATACAATCGAATCTTTGAATGCATAGGCTGATCTGCGGTTCCTGTACAGCAATCCTCAGGACAGGGCATACAATATAGAAACTTCTTCATGGTAACACGTGTTTGTTTTCCCACCTAACCAAGAATTTTCTCCCAATACAATATTTTTATCTGTATTATACGCCCCCCCCCTCCCCTCTTCTCCCCCGCGTGTGAGACACAATATGGAATTAAAACATGGTGTCTCGAGGAAGGTTTTCATTACGATAACACACCCGTGCGTCAAAGTGCATTTTTTCACATCTCCAAAATGGCTACTTTTCTGATGAAAATCTTTGATATTTTTCTTATAAATACTACAAACATAGGTTCTGGGTACTCGTTAGAACCGCCTCAATGATGCGGTTCTAACGAGTACCCACAACCTATGTCTTGGAGTAAAATTAAGAAAAATAATGTTTACCCCCTTAAACCCCAGTTTTCTCTAAATAAAGTGGGGTTAAGGGGGTGTTCATTTCACGGACTTGTTTACCTGATGGAATAACATAATTCCCACGCCAGGAATCCCTGGTCCATTGAGAAACTTTTTTGATCGCTATCATTACATGAAAACTTACTTGCGCACGAAAAAGGTGTGAAGTAGGAAGCGAGAAATAGGAAGTTTTGTTTGTTTGATTTGAGGTTTAACGTCCCCGTCAACACTGTAAAGGTCATTTTGGAGACGTTGCTTCCAATTTTGTGGGACCTTTACCCGACATTGAGATGAAATGACATCTCAAGCCCTGTCCCCCAATGAAACCAGTACGGTTTATAAGCATGGACTCGCACTGCATTGCCTAGGCAGGCTTAGATCCTCTAAGCGGTTTACCAGTACTCGTGTGCGGATCGGTTTCAGCTCTGCGTGGAAGCATCATGCAGCCCATATATTTCTGCAAGCCCCTATGGGCGGGGGCCGAAATAGGAAGTAGAAATAGGAAAAAGGAAGTGAGCATCATGACCTCTATTTCTCAAAAACAAGACGATTGTGGTCAGTAGTACACTTATTGTACAGGCTATACTATCTTTTATCTTATTTCTTTTTTTTTTTTAGCTCACCGTCACGTAGTGACGAGGTGAGCTTTTGGGATCACTTTTTGTCCGTCGTTCGTCGTGCGTCCGTGCGTGCGTCCGTGCGTGCGTAAACAATTTCTTCAAACGACATCTCCTCTGAAACCACTGCTCGGATTTTGATCAAACTTCACAGGAATGATCCTTAGGTGGTCCCCTCTCAAAGTTGTTCAAATGATTCCGGTCCGTTGCACATCTGGGTTGCAGGAGCCAAAAATAGATTTTTTTCACCAAAAACTTAAAAAATCTTCTTCTCTGAAACCACAAGGCCCAGGTCTTTGATATTTGGTTAAAGCTTCATCTAGTGCACGCCTACCAAGATTGTTCAAATTATAGTGCTGGGGCCAAAAATGCCCCCGCCCCGGGGCCCTTTGGTTTTACATGGGCTTATATAGGGAAAATCTTTAAAAATCTTCTTCTCTGAAACACCAAGGCCTAGGTCTTTGATATTTAGTATGGAGCTTCATCTAGTGGACCCCCACCAAGATTGTTCAAATTATAGTGCTGGGGCAAAAAATGCCCCCGCCCCGGGGCCCTTTGGTTTTACTTGGGCTTATATAGGGAAAATCTTTAAAAATCTTCTCCTCTGAAACTGCAAGGCCCAGGTCTTTGCTTTTTGGTATGAAGCTTCATCCAGTGGACCCCTACCAAGGTTGTTCAAATTATAATGCCGGAGCCAAAAATGCCCCCGCCCCTGGGCCCTTTGGTTTTCCATAGGCTTATATAGGGAAAATCTTTAAAAATCTACTTCTCTTAAACCGCAAGGCCCAGGTCTTTGCTATGTGGTATGAAGCTTCATCTAGTAGACCTCTACCAAGATTGTTCAAATTATAGTGCTGGGGCCAAAAATGCCCCCGCCCCGGGGCTCTTTGGTTTTACATGGGCTTATATAGGGAAAATCTTTAAAAATCTTCTACTCTGTAACCACAAGGCCCAGGTCTTTGATATTTGGTATGAAGCTTCATCTTGTTGACTTCTATGAAGATTGTTCAAATTATAGCCCTGGGGGCAATAATTCCCCCACTCCGGGCCCTTTGGTTTACATAGACTTATATAGGGAAAATCCTGAAAAATCTTCTTCTCTGAAACTACAAAGCCTAGGTCTTTCATATATGGTATGAAGCTTCAGCTAGTGGACCTCTTTCAAGATTGTTCAAATTATAGCCCTGAGACCAAAAATGCCCCCCGCCCCCTTCCCGCCCCCCCCCCCCCCCCCCCGCCTCGGGGTCCATAGGTTTTACATAGACTTATATAGGGAAAATCTTTAAAAATCCCTCTGAAACCACAAGGCCTAGGTCTTTGATATTTGGTATGAAGCTTCATCTTGTGGACCTCTACGAAGATTGTTCAAATTATAGCCCTGGGGCCAAAAATGCCCCCGCTCCGGAGGCCTTTGGTTTACATAGACTTATATAGGGAAAATCTTGAAAAATCTTCTTCTCTGAAACCACAAGGCCTAGGTCTTTGATATTTGGTATGAAGCTTCATCTTGTCGACCTCTACGAAGATTGTTCAAATTATAGCCCTGGGGCCAAAATTGCCCCCGCTCCGGAGGCCTTTGGTTTACATAGACTTATATAGGGAAAATCTTGAAAAATCTTCTTCTCTGAAACCACAAGGCCTAAGTCTTCGATATTTGGTATGAAGCCTCATCTAGTGGACCTCTACCAAGATTGTTCAAACTATAGCCTTGAGACCAAAAATGCCCCCGCCTCAGGGTCCTTTGGTTTTACATAGACTTATATAGGGGAAATCTTCAAAAATCTTCTTCTCTGAAACCACAAGGCCTAGGTCTTTGATATTTGGTATGAAGCTTCATCTAGTGGACCTCTACCAAGATTGTTCAAATTATAGACCTTAGACAGAAAATGCCCCCGCCTTGGGGGCCCTTTGGTTTTACATAGACTTATATAGGGAAAATCTTTAAAAATCTTCCAAGGCCTAGGTCTTTGATATTTGGTGTGAAATTTCACCTAGTGGACCTCTATCAGGTTTGTTCAAATTATAGCCCTGGGGCCAAAAATGCCCCCACCCCGAGACCCTTTTGTTTTACATAGACTTATAAAGGGAAATCTTTAAAAATCTTCTTCTCTAAATTTGCAAGGCCCATGCCTTTGATATTTGGTATGGAGCTTCATCTAGTGGACCTCTACCAAGATTGTTCAAAGTATAGCCCTGGGGCCACAAATGCCCCCGCGCCGGGGCCCTTTGGTTTTACATAGACTTATATAGAGAGAATATCTTTGAAAGTCTTCATCTCTGAAACAGCAAGACCTAGGTCCTTGATATTTGGTGTGAAGCTTAATCTAGCGGACGTCTATCAAGATTGTTTAAATTATAGCCCTGAGGCCAAAAATGCCCCCACGCCGGGGTCATTTGGTTTTACATAGGCTTATATAGGGAATATCTTTAAAAAAATCTTCTTCTCTGAGACCACAACGCCTAGGTCTTTGATATTTGGTGTGTAGCTTCATCTAGTGGACCTTTGCCAAGATTGTTCAAAGTATAGCTTTTTGTTGATATTTGGTATGAAGCTTCACCTTTTAAGACCTCCTTTAACATTATGCACATTATAGCCCTTGGGTCAATAATGGCCCTCCCCGGGGCCCACTTGTTTTTTACTCTATGGATGAGGTGAGCGATCCAGGGCCATCATAGCCCTCTTGTGTTTTATATTAGGATCACTTTTTGTCTGTCATCCGTGCGTAAACAATTTCTTAAAACGACATCTCCTCCTAAACCAACGATCGGATTTTGCCCAAACTTCACAGAAATGATCCTTAGGTGGACCCCCTTCAAAGTTGTTCAAATGGTTTTGGTCTGCTGCACATCTAGGTCACAGGAGCCAAAAATAGATTTTTTCACCGAAAACTTAAAAAATCTTCTTCTCTGAAACCACAAGGCCCAGGTCTTTGATATTTGGTATGAAGTTTCATCTAGTGGACCCCTACCAAGATTGTTCAAATTATAGTGCTGGGGCCCAAAATACCCCCGCCCCAAGGCCCTTTGGTTTAACATAGGATTATATAGGGAAAATCTTTAAAAAATATTCTACTCTGAAACCCCAAGGCACAGGTCTTTGCTAATTGGTATGAAGCTTCATCTAGTGGATCCCTACCAAGATTGTTCAAATTATAGTTATGGGGCCAAAAATTCCCCCGCCCCGGGGCCCTTTTGTTTAACATGGGCTTATATAAGGAAAATATTTAAAAATCTTCTTCCCTGAAACCGCAAGGCCCTTGTCTTTTATATTTGGTATGAAGCTTCATCTAGTCGACCTCTACCAAGATTGTTCAAATTATAGTGCTGGGGTCAAAAATGCCCCCGCCCCGGGGCCCTTTGGTTTTACATGGGCTTATATAGGGAAAAACTTTAAATAAAAATCTTCTTCTCTGAAACCACAAGGCCATGGTCTTTGATATTTGGTATGAAGCTTCATCTAGTAGACCCCTACCAAGATTGTTCAAATTATAGTGCTGGGGCCCAAAATACCCCCACCAAAGGGCCAACATATAGTGCTTGGGCCCAAAATACCCCCGCCCCAAGGCCATTTGGTTTTACATTGGATTATATATTGTTATTTGGTATTGCTATTTGGTATGAAGCTTCATCTAGTGGACCCCTACCAAGATCATTCAAATTATAGTGCTGGGGCCAAAATTGCCCCTGCCCCATGGGCCCTTTGGTTTTACATGGTCTTAAATAGGGAAAATCTTTAAAAATCTTCTTCTCTGAAACCGCAAGGCCCAGGTCTTTGCTATTTGGTATGAAGCTTCATCTAGTGAACCCCTACCAAGATCGTTCAAATTATAGTGCTGGGGCCAAAAATGCCCCCCGCCCCAGGGCCCTTTGGTTAATATTGGCTTATATTGGGAAAATCTTTAAAAATCTTCTCTGAAACAGCAAGTCCCAGGTCTTTGCTATTTAGTATGAAGCTTTATCTAGTAGACCTTTACCAAGATTGTTCAAATTATAGCCCTGGGGCCAAATATCCCCTGCTCCGGGGCCCTTTGGTTTTACATAGACTTATTTTGGGAAAATCTTTAAAAATCTTCTCCTGGGAAACCACTAGGCCTAGGTCTTTGATATTTGGTGTGAAAGTTCATCTAGTAGACCTCTATCAAGATTGTTCAAGTTATAGCCCTGGGGCAAAAAATGCGCCCGCCCTGAGACCCTTTGGTTTAACAAGACTTATATTGTGAAATCTTTAAAAATCTTCTTCTCTGAAACTGCAATGCCCATGTCCTTGATATTTGGTATGAAGCTTCACCTTTTTAGACCTCCCTCAACATTATGCACATTATAACCCTGGGGTCAATAATGGCCCTCCCTGGGGCCCACTTGTTACTCTATGCATCAGGTGAGCGATCCAGGGTCATCATGGCCCTCTTGTGTTTTATATTAGGATCACTTTTTGTCTGTCATCCGTGCGTAAACAATTTCTTCAAATAACATCTCCTCCTAAACCACTGATTCGATTTTGACCAAACTTCACAGGAATGATCCTTAGGTGGACCCCTTTCAAAGTTGTTCAAATGGTTCTGGTCTGCTGCATATGAAGGTCACAGGAGCCAAAATAGATTTTTTTAATGAAAACATACAGAATCTTCTTCTCTGAAACCATAAAGCCCAGGTCTTTGATATTTGGTACGAAGTTTCATCTAGTGGATCCCTACCAAGATTGTTCAAATTATAGTGCTGGGGCCAAAAATACCCCCTCCCCGGGTCCCTTTGATTTTACATAGGATTATATAGAGAAAATCTTTAAAAATCTTCTTCTCTGAAACCGCAAGGCGCAGGTCTTTGATATTTGGTATGAAGATTCATCTAGTGGACACCTACCAAGATTGTTCAAATTATAGTTTTGGGGCCAAAAATGTCCCCGCCCCGGGGCACTTTGGTTTTACATGGGCACATATAGGGAAAATCTTTAAAAAATTTCTTCTCTGAAACCGCAATGCCAAGGTCTTTGCTATTTGGTATGAAGCTACATCTAGTGGACCCCTACCAAGATTGTCAAAATTATAGCCCTGGGGCCAAAAATGCCCCCGCCCCGGGTCCCTTTGGTTTTACAAAGACTTATAAGGGGAAAATCTTTAGAAATCTTATTCCCTGAAACCGCAAGGCCAAGGTCTTTGCTATTTGGTATGAAGCTACATCTAGTAGACCCCTACCAAGATTGTCAAAATTATAGCCCTGGGGCCAAAAATGCCCCCGCCCCGGGTCCCTTTTGTTTTACAAGGTTTTATAAGGGGAAAATCTTTAGAAATCTTCTTCCCTGAAACCGCAAGGCCCAGGTCTTTGATATTTAGTATGAAGCTTCATCTTGTGGACCGCTACCAAGACTGTTCAAATTATAGCCCTGTGGCCAAAAATGCCCCAACCTCCGGGCCCTTTTTTTTTGACATAGACTTATATGGGGAAAATCTTTAAAAATCTTCTTCCCTGAAACCGCGAGGCCCAGGTCTTTGATATTTGGTATGAAGCTTCATCTTGTGGACCGCTACCAAGACTGTTCAAATTATAGCCCTGGGGCCAAAAATTACCCCACCTCTGGGCCCTTTTGTTTTACATAGACTTATATAGGGAAAATCTTTAAAAATTTTCTGTGAAACTACAAGGCCTAGGTCTTTGATATTTGGTGTGAAATTTCATCTAATGGACCTCTATCAAGATTTTCAAAGTATAGCCCTGGGGCCAAAAATGCCGCCGCCTCAGGACCCTTTGGTTTTACATAGACTTATATAGAGATAATCTTTGAAAATCTTCTGAAACAGCAAGGCCCAGGTCTTTGATATTTGGTGTGAAGCTTCATCTAGTGGACCTTTATAAAGAGATTGTTTAAATTATAGCCCTGAGGCCAAAAATGCCCCCGCCCCGGGGCCATTTGGTTTTTCATAGGCTTATGTAGGGAATATTTTTATAAAAACCTTCTTCTCTGAAACAGCAAGGCCCAGGTCTTTGATATTTGGTGTGTAGCTTCATCTAGTGGACCTTTGCCAAGATTGTTCATATTATAGCCTTTGGTGATATTTGGTATGAAGCTTCACCTTTTTATGCCTCCCTCAACATTATGCCGTTGTAGCCCTGGGGTCAGTAATGGCCCTCCTCAGGGCCAACTTGTTACTCTATGGATCAGGTGAGCGATCCAGGGCCATCATGGCCCTCTTGTGTTTTATATTAGGATCACTTTTTGTCTGTCATCCGTGCGTAAACAATTTCTTCAAACGACATCTCCTCCTAAACCACTGATCGGATTTTGCATTATCTTCGCAGGAATGATCCTTAGGTGGTCCCCTTCCAAAGTTGTTCAAATGGTCCGGTCCGTTGCACATATAGGTCACAGGAGCCAAAAATAGATTTTTTCACCAAAAACTTAAAAAAAAATCTTCTTCTCTGAAACCGCAAGGCCCAGGTCTTTGATATTTGGTATTAGGCTTCATCTAGTGCACCCCTACCAAGAATGTTCAAATTATAGTGCTGGGGCCAAAAATGCCCCTGCCCCGGGGCCCTTTAATTTTAAATTTGGGTTAAAAAGGGAAAATCTTTAAAAAATCTTCTTCTCCGAAACCGCAAGGCCCTGGTCTTTGATATTTGGTATGAAGCTTCATCTAGTGGACCAATACCAAGATTGTTCCAATTATAGTGCTGGGGCCAAAAAAGCCCCTGCCCCGGTGCCCTGTGGTTTAACATGGGCTTATATAGGGAAATTTTTTAAAAATCTTCTCTAAAACCGCAAGGCCCAGGTCTTTGATATTTGGTATGAATCTTCATCTAGTGGACCCCTTCTAAGATTGTTCAAATTATAGTGCTGGGGCAAAAAATGCCCCCGCCTTTGGTTTTACATGGGCTTATATTGGGAAAATCATTAAAAATCTTCTTCTCTGAAGGCGCAAGGCCCAGGTCTTTGTTATTTGGTATGAAGATTCATCTAGTGGACCCCTACCAAGATTGTTCAAATTATAGTGCTAGGGCCTAAAATGCCCCCGCCCTGGGCCCTTTGGTTTTACATAGGCTTATATCGGGTCTTCTTCTCTGAAACTGCAAGGCCTCTGTCTTTGATATTTGGTATTAACCTTCATCTTGTGGGCCTCTATCAAGATTGTTCAAATTATAGCCCCGGGGCCAAAAATGCCCACGCTCCGGGGCCCTTTGGTTTTTCATAGACTTATGTAGAGAAAATCTTGAAAAATCTTCTTCTCTGAAACTACAAGGCCTAGGTCTTAGATATTTGGTATGAAGCTTCAGCTAGTGAACCTCTACCAAGATTGTTCAAATTATAGCCCTGAGACCAAAAATGCACCCCCCCCTCCCCCTCGTGGCCCTTTGGTTTTACATAGACTTATATAGATATAATCTTTGAAAATCTTCTCTGAAACAGCAAGGCCCAGGTCTTTGATATTTGGTATGAAGCTTCAGCTAGTGGACCTCTACCAAGATTGTTCAAATTATAGCCCTGAGACAAAAAAGCACCCCCCCCCCCCCTCGTGGCCCTTTGGTTTTACATAGACTTATATAGATAAAATCTTTGAAAATCTTCTCTGAAACAGCAAGGCCCAGGTCTTTGATATTTGGTGTGAAGTTTCATCTAATGGACCTATATCAAGATTGTTTAAATTATAGCCCTGAGGCCAGCCTCTGCCCCAGGGCCATTTGGTTTTACATAGGCTTATATAATGCTGGGTCCAAAAATGCCCCCGTCCCGGGGCCGTTTGGATTTACATAGGGTTTTATAGGGAAAATCTTAAAAAAAATCTTCTTCTACCAACCCTGGGGTTGGTAACTCGAAGCCATCGTAAATATAACAACTTAAGATGTACTTAAGACATACTTAAGGTGACCACCGTAAAATTTATGGTCTCGTTATGCTGGTAACTGAAAACCTGTCGTATCGCTTCCATAAAATTACGACCATCTTACCACTTACGATTTACCTGTGTAATTTTAAATCTCGTGCAAAGCGCTTCGGAAACGTTTGTAAGCCAGGGCATAGCAAAACAAAATAACGCTTATTATCTTACTATAAATGATAATACCGGGGTTTGTTTAACAACAAGGCGGCCTTTTTGGAGCCTTTTCTGCCAAAAAGGCTTAGGTAGCGGCATCATTAATAGACAAGGTTCTAAATAAACTATGGGATGAGAAACAATGACACAACTGGCGACCCCTTCTCTACATTTCCTCCTGATTTGCCATGCCTAAGCTCATATTAGCATCAATTACTTGAAAGTGTCTTAAACAAATTGTGCAATATCTTTCAAAAATGGCAGAGACAAAAATAACAAAAAAGAAACGAAAACCAAACTATACACAGGAAAAATTAGAAACACTTGAAGACGAAATTAATGAAAGGAAGACATTTCTCAAAAACAAGACGATTGTGGTCAGTAGTACACTTAGTGTACAGGCTATACTATCTTTTACCTTATTTCTTTTTTTATGCCCACGCATCAGCATGATGCCGGGGGCATATAGTTTTTCGGTTTTCCATACGTGCGTACGTGCGTACACGTGTACGTCCGTCTGTACGTGTGTGTGTGTACGTACGTACGTGATCCGGTAACCTCAGGTTAAGGTTTTTGTAACAGGTAGTGTGTGTGTGTGTGAATTCGGGTTTAACGTCGCTTTCAACAATTTTTCAGTCATATCACGACGGTGTCTGGTGGCGACAGGGAGCTCAATGCTCACTTTTATAGTGCTGCCTCACTGAAGTATCATGTCCCAGACCCTCACTGAAGTATCATGTCCCAGACACATTACATGATACCACACCCAGTCACATTATCCTGACACTGTGTCGACCAGTCCTAGCTCTACCCCGTTAAACTGAGTGACAAGGGAGGAGCAGCTAGTACCATTCTTAGCGACTTTGGTATGTCGCGGCCTGGAATCGAACCCGTGACCTCTCGTTCCCCGGAGCGGACACTCTACCAACTGAGCTATCGGGGCCGGTGTGTAACAGGTAGAGCCTGAACTTTTAGAACTCATATTTTCCTAACCATTTGATGGAACTGGTTCATCTTTGGTATGATGATAGATATAGGTCCAAAATTTTATTAAGCAATACCCCACCCATGTCTGTGACCTCAAGGTCAAGGTCACAGACTTAGAAATTTTCAACGTTAAAGACTCAGGTTAAGGTTTTTGTAACAGGTAGACCTGAACATTTTAGAACTCATATTTTCAAACCATTTGATGGAATTGGTTCATATTTGGTAAGATTATAGATATAGGTCCAAAGTTTTATTCAGCGATACCCCCATCCATGCCCATGACCTCAAGGTCAAGGTCACAGACTTAGAAATTTTTAATTAGATATTTTAAGAGTTGATATTTTCCAAATCGTGTGATGGATTGAGATTATATTTGGTATGATGTTAGATACCTGTCCATTTTATTCAGCGATACCCGCACCCATGCCCGTGAGCTGAAGGTCAAGGTCAAGGTCAAGGTCACAGACTTAGAAATTTTTAATTAGATATTTTAAGAGTTGATATTTTCCAAATCGTGTGATGGATTGAGATTATATTTGGTATGATGTTAGATACCTGTCCATTTTATTCAGCGATACCCGCACCCATGCCCGTGAGCTGAAGGTCAAGGTCAAGGTCAAAGTCACAGACTTAGAAATTTTTAATTAGATATTTTAAGAGTTTAAATTTCCAAATCGTATGATGAATTAAGTTTATATTTGGTATAATGATTGATACTGGTCCAATACCACCACCCATGCACGTGCCCTAAAGGTCAAGGTCACAGACAAAGAAATTTTTTATTTAAAGTTTATTAAGAGCTCATACTCACCAAACCATATCGATTTGCTTCATATTTGGTATGATGATAGTTACAGGTCTAAAGTTGTATATACCCCACCCCTGACATCAAGGTCAAGGTCCCAGACTCAGTCTTATTATGCTTTTGAAGTTTTAGGGCTTATATTTATAGATTGGTTTCATATTTGGAATGATGATAGATACAGGTTTCAAGTCTCATTCGCACATACCAACGACCCTGCCCATGACCTCAAGGTCAAGGTCACACACGTAGAAAATTTTGTTGCAACATGTATTTTCGGGATGAGGCGGGGGCCCTTGGCGGGGGCATCTGTGTCGTCTGAATACATTACTAGTTCTTCTTTTCTTCCTTTGTTTACACGACTATTACACACACAAATAAACAGCTTGTGCATAATAATTACGTACTACATATATACATGTTTATCGGAGATGTATAGATCTTTCTTTACATGTATTTTATATGGGTAATTCTGCTAAATATAGCATATATATGCCTTAATACTATACCATACCAAACATGTATCGCATATCATTACTAAAAGAAACCCTGTGTGCCGAGAAAAAAAGGAGATAGATGTACAACTTCTTTTCTTATGCTTCTATGTAGTGTCTGTTTCTTTCGCAATAGTTAAGATGAGGTTACGGCATGCCTGAGTTGTTCGTAACTTTACGATATGGTTATGTTATCTCCATAGATTACGGTACGTTCGAGTTACTCACACTAATCGCTACGAGGTGATAAAGATATACTTAAGGTCGTCGGTAGCCTTAAGAAAGCTTCGAGTTACCAACCCCTGGACCGTTATTTTTGGACCAAAAATATTTACTAGATTATTAACCATTGATTTTGTATTGGCATGTCTAGTTGAATGAGATTTCCCTAATTACCAGATACCTGTTCTTGTATTTTGCAATGCACGAACAGAGCAATTTTACCTGTGTTTGCCCCTTTTCCTTCGTTCGATTTAAACATGGAGATTGCAGACAAAAGAGAGATATAGCGATGGCACGGCTTAAAACCATACCCTTCTATATGGTCTCAACATTCAAGGAAATTATATGTCTGGCATGGCATTCTCTGATTTTTAAAACATGTCTTGTGTAAAGAAAATCCTTACCTTAAACTCTCCGCATACCTCGAAAATTCAACGCCCATCGGGGCTTGAAGAAATATATGGGCTGCATGATGCTTCCACGCAGAGCTGAAACCGACCCGCACACGAGTATCGGTAAACTGATTTATGCCTGCCCAGACAAAACGGTGCGAGTCGGACCGTCCATGCTTATAAATCCTATTAATTTCATTGGGCGGCAGGGCTTGAGAAGTCATTTCATCTCAATGTCGGGTAAAAGTCCCACAAAATTGGAAGCAACGTCTCCAAATGACATTTACAGTGTTAACGGGGACGTTAAACCTCAAATCCAACAAAAACAAAAAACCTCGAAAATCGATGATGGGAACCTAGAAAATTGATATCCGGACATTAATCAAATTGTTTTTTGTTTTTTTTTAACGGAGACTGCCTTCGGAGGTCAATTTGCAACTTTATCAGGCGAGAATATTGGGTCTGTCAGAAATCTGACTCCACTTCCTTGCAAATTGCGTATAGCTGTCAGGTTTAAAACTTCGCCAAACACTGGCACATGTGTCAGGGAGTACAAACTTTGGCTCTGAGATGGCAGCATCGAATAATAATTGGAAGTGATGTTTTTCAGCTATGCTTCATTTCTTTGTACCAATTTACATGCCATTAGAATAGCCTCGTCGAAGTAAAAAATCTATAATTAGTTTGTGAAAATTGATAAATGGAACGTCTTGATTTTGGCATTCTGATAGATATGCTCGTATTGTCAATACCACCAATAAAATTGTGAAATGCCATATTTTCTTTTTATTAGCCTCGCCGAAGCAAAAGTGAAAATCCGTAATCAGTTAATGAAAATTGCTATAATTTTTAAATCGTTTGGAATATTTTGATACCTGTTGGAATGCCAATATACGAGGTACCTTCGCCGAGACGTTTCTATCGGTAAGGAATCACCCTGCTAGCATCCTACATAAATCTACAGCGGGCCGTTAGCGGCCCGTCAGCTACCCTGACGGGCCGCTAACGGCCCGCTGTAGATTTATGTAGAATGCTTACTGGGCAGTTGGTAGAAGTGGGGTTCAAGGGGGTCAGAATTGTACATGTTTATGCGAGTTTTCGTGATAAACATGCAATTTCAGAGCAATGAAAGAAAACCATTGCAGTTGAACTTCAGTTGATCAAACTTCTTTAGGAACATGATTTTTTTTTCGAGTTAAAGGCAGTTCGAGCCACTGAGGGTGAAACATAGCACCAAATTTGGAAGTATAATGAGGATAATATTCTGCATGTTTTCTAAAAATAAAGGTATGATGTGCGTACTCATTAGAATCGCCTCATTGAGGCTATTCTAATGAGTAGACACAACATAAACTTTTCAAGGTAAGATAGGAGAAAATCTCCGTAAATTGTCTTTAATGGATGGACTTCTTGAATTATAGAAAGAGTTCTCTAGAGGCTCAATGGAGAGTTTAAGGGGAATGGGAACACCTGGCAAATTTGTCCGCCATTTTTCAAAGGGAGACAACTTTCGGGACTTCCTGTTCGCTTTTCTATAAGCTCCGTCCCACTGATAAAGGGGTCTACCCTTAAAGGAAAGAATTTCTCCTCAGGAGCAAATTATTTCCTTTAATAGTTGACTCCTATTGACATGGGAGACAAAAATATTTTTGCAGGAGTTGCCTCCCCTGAAGGTGTATCCATTCCCCTTAAATGGATGGATTTCGTGAATTATAGGAAGAGTTCTCTAGAGGCTCAATGGCGAGTTTAAGGGGGAATGGGAACACCTGACCAAATTTTCCGCCATTTTTTTTTTCAAAGGGAGACAACTTTCGGGACTTCCTGTTCGCTTTTCTATAAGCTCCGTCCCACTGATAAAGGGGTCTACCCTTAAAGGAAAGAATTTGCTCCTCAGGAGCAAATTATTTCCTTTAATAGTTGACTCCTATTGACATAGGAGACAAAACTATTTTTGCAGGAGTTGCCTCCCCTGAAGGTGTATCCATTCCCCTTAAATGGATGGTTTTCGTGAATTATAGGAAGAGTTCTCTAGAGGCTCAATGGCGAGTTTAGGGGGGAATGGGAACACCTGACCAAATTTTCCGCCATTTTTTTTTTCAAAGGGAGACAACTTTCGGGACTTCCTGTTCGCTTTTCTATCAGCCCTGTCCAATTGAAAAAGGGGTCTCCTCTTAATGGAAAGAATTTGCTCCTCTGGAGCAAATTATTTCCTCTAAGAGTTGACCACTATTGAAATAGGGGACAAACATACTTTTGCTGGAGTTGCCTCCCCTGAAGGTGTATCCATTCCACTTAAATGGATGGAATAAGAATTCTCTAGGGATAAAAGAGTGAATTTAAATCAACCATGATAAACGAGCCAGCGCTATTCGACCTGCTGAAATATTTGATGTCTTTATTTTTATAGAGGTTTAACACTACGTCAACACTATTTTTGTCATTAATGAGGCCCTCCGCCAAACGAGGCTTGAAGAAACAGATGGGCTGCGTGATGCTTCCACGCAGAGCTGTTTTGTTTGTTCGTTTGTTTGATTTGAGGTTTAACGTCCCCGTCAACACTGTAAAGGTCATTTTGGAGACGTTCCTTCCAATTTTGAGGGACTTTTACCCGACATTGAGATGAAATGACTTCTCAAGCCCTGTCGCCCAATGAACCAATAGGGTTTATTACCATGGACGGTCCGCCTCGCACCGCGGTCCCTGGACAGGCTTTGATCCTCTAAGCGGTTTACCAGTACTAGTGTGCGGGTCGGATACAGCTCTGCGTGGAAGCATCATGCAACCCATATATTTCTTCAAGCCCCGATGGGCGGGGGCCGGCACGCAGAGTTGAAGCCGACCGCACACGAGTACTGGTAAACCGCTCTAAACCTGCCCAGGCAAAGCGGTGCGAGTCGGACTGTCCATGGTTTTAAACCCTATTAGTTTCATTGGGCGACAGGGCTTGAGATGTCGTTTCATCTCAATGTCAGGTAAAAGTCCATGCTTATAAATCCTATAGTCGGTCAGTTGTAAGTAGACAAATCACGCGCGCCATGCGCTTGTGATTTGATCTACTTTACCACTTACCTCCAAGCTGTGATGTATTACTCTACAAATCACAGCTAAAGCTGATCTATTTCTTAATCAAACACACACATATGTCATTTATGAGACGGTGCTTCCTATTTTGTGAGACTTCTACCCGACATTTAGATGAAATGACATCTCAAGCCCTGCAGCAATGAAACAGTGAAACCAATAGGGTTTATATGCATGAACGTTCCTACCCGCACAACCTTGCCTGGGCATGCTTAGTGTAGTTTATATGTTCTTGTCCTTTTGGAACCGTTGGTTCCATTGTGGAATTTCGGGAATATATGAGGGTCACTGATGAGGCTTTAGTGGCCGAAACTAGCTAGTTTGGCACAGAAAACATGTACACTTCATACTTTTTAGGTCTGTTTCCAAAGGATAACCCTTTTATAGAAGATATTAGACACTTTTACGTACTAATGTGCGGACGGTGTCAGTTCTCGATGGAAGTATATTTCCCCCAAGGCCCGATCGACATGGGCGCAAATGTAATCATATCAGCCTTATATTTTAACCCTTATCCTGCTGAATAAATTAGTTTATCCACACCCGTTTCCGACTACCAGCCAATTAAATTACTTTATATAATGTTTTCATTCCAATTCCCAAACTAAATGGCAAAAAGTGTAGATCCTGATCAGATGGCTTCCGTCATATGATCCGGAACTACACTGTTTGCAAAGGTATATAGGGTTTTTCGTTTCGGTCAACAACATGTATTTACTATAACCATGTGAGACAGGGTGACATTTCAAACACATATTGGCATTTTCTCAATTATACTGCAATGAAATTATTGTTTTATTAGTAAAATGACATTTTCTGACATATTTTGATGTATATGTCTATCATACCGCCGTACTTCTTTTATTTCACATCTTCTTGCGTAGTTTTAGTGTCATGACAAGTATATATGCCTGTCGAAACAATGCTCAATCAGATCTGCCGTATCTCCGTGATTTCAGGTATTTATTTATTTATTGCAAGTGAAACATTTTTTTTTTTTTTTTTCAAATTCTGACGTTTCCATCCATTTTTACCTAGATAATCTTAAAAGTGTATTTTATTTATAGAGGATCTTACATGAGTGTTCATGTAATATTGAATTTATTAAGCGAGTTGAGGAAAAGGGATAAAATGCGATGCTTTGCCGAGCATTTTATCCCTTTTTCTCAACGAGTTAAATAAATTCAATAATGCATGAGCACGAATGCAAGATTCTATTTATCATATGACATTTAAAACGCATTTTATTCACGATTTGTTTACAAAAATGTCAATATTCCGCTATTAGAAAACGCGACGTCGTTAAGGACGTCGTTCGTGTAACGTTATGGGGCGTATCTAACGAATTTGCATATTTAATCCACTAGTGGATTATCGAATTTATTACATGACGTTATTACACTCTCAGACCTGACGTCATATGATAAATCAAAACAACAACAAAAACATGGCGTCTTTCGTATCTTTTCAGCTAGCATAATTTGATGAAAACTTCTGGTATTGGCGTTATTTCGCCTAAAAATAGACAGTGTGGATGCTTCGACGTGGTTCACTCGAGTACCCACAATCTATGCATTTAAATAAAATAAAGAAAATGTATACTTGTACCTATGTAAACATGACCTTTCAATGCATAAAGAGAGGCTTAAAAGGGTTTCCATGTTTCTATGTACTTGTTCACGTAATGTGTTAGCCTGTGCATTTTCATCAATTGTCTCATAGGCTATTTTTGCTTGATCTAATTTGCCTTGAAGCAGCTTCTGAATAGACTAAAAAGGCATATATAATGACACATATTTTTGGTTTACCATGGTTTCAGACATGGACAGTAACGAGGATGATCAAAAGATAATTTTCCCTGTTTTATTAGAATCATGTGCTGTGGGTAATTGTTAGAATCGCATCATTGTTTATACATACCGTCTTCACATAAGTTAAATACTGTATGTACTTTCTCAGCAAAGAATAGCTAATGTACACTACATTTATATATTTTGGCCGACGTCCGTAGGCCGAAGCATCCTAGGCCGAAACGTCCTATGTCGAAATGTCCTAGGCCGAAACGCCAACTGGCCGATACGTCCGCCCACCAACAAAATATCACCAGTCGTGTTTCTTTTACTCTTGATGCCGCTAACGGATAACTTTAATAAAGCTCTTGATGCCACTTACTGGTAACTTTAACAAAGCTCTTGTGCCACTAACTGGTAACTTTAACAAAGCCCTTGATGCCACTAACTGGTAACTTTAACAAAGCTTTTAATGCCGCTAACTGGTAACTTTAACAAAGTTTTTGATGTAACTAACTGGTATTCTTAACAAAGCTCTTGATGCCACTAACCGGTTACTTTAGCAAAGTTCTTGATGCCACTTACTGGTAATCTTAACAAAGCTCTTGATGCCACTAACTGGTAACTTGAACAAAGTTCTTGATGCCACTAACTGGTAACTTTAACAAAGCCCTTGATGCCACTAACTGGTAACTTTAACAAAGCTCTTGATGCCACTAACTGGTAATCTTAACAAAATTCTTGATGCCACTAACTGGTAACCTTAACAAAGCTCTTGGTGCCACTAATTGGTACCTTTAACAAAGCTATTGATGCCACTAACTGGTAACTTTAACAAAGTTTTTGATGTCAGTAACTGGTAAGCTAAACAAAGCTCTTGGTGCCACTAACCGGTTACTTTAACAAAGTTCTTGATGCCACTTACTGGTAATCTTAACAAAGCTCTTGATGCCACTAACTGGTAACTTGAACAAAGTTCTTGATGCCACTAACTGGTAACTTTAACAAAGCTCTTGAGTCCACTTACCGGTAACATGAACAAAGCCCTTGATGCCACTAACTGGTAATCTAAACAAAGTTCTTGATGCCACTAACTGGACGGCCCCCGCCCATTGAGGCTTGAAGAAATAGATGGGCTGCATGATGCTTCCAGGCAGAGCTGAAACTGACTGCACCCTAGTACTGGTAAACCGCTTAGAGGATCTAACCCTGCCCAAGAAAAGCAGTGCGAGTCGGACTGCCCAATGCTTGTAAACCCTATTGGTTTCATTGGGCGACAGGGATTGAGATTTCCTTTCATCTCAATGTCGGGTAAAAGCCCCACAAAATAGGAAGCAACGTCTCCAAAATGACATATACAGTGTTGACGGGGACGTTAAACCTCAAATCAAACAAAACAAAAGCCACTAACTGGTATTTTTAACAAAGCGCTCGATGCCACTAACTGGTAACTTTAACAAAGCTCTTGATGCCACTAACTGATAACTTTAACAAAGCTCTTGATGCCGCTAACGGGTAACTTTAACACAGCTCTTTATACCACTCACTTGTAACATTAACAAAGCGCTCGATGCCACTAACTGGTAACTTTAACAAAGCTCTTGATGCCACTAACTGATAACTTTAACAAAGCTCTTGATGCCGCTAACGGGTAACTTTAACACAGCTCTTTATACCACTCACTTGTAACATTAACAAAGCTCTTGATACTTACTGGTAACCTTAACAAAGCTCTTGTTGCCACGAACTGGTAACTTGAACAAAGCTCTTCATGTCACTAACTGGTGACTTTAACAAACAATTTTCCTGGACACCTTTGTTTTCTTTCTTTCCGTTTTATATTTGTCAACAGTTTTCCTTTTGAAAACATATTTAATATATGCAAAATTTGTACCCAATACATGTACATCTTCGTTTGAAACTTCAGAGTTACCAAACAATTAGTTTGTCTAAAATTAGGTGAATATCACTTCTAAGAATAAAACAGTTCTTTAAAAGTTGCCCTGTACAAGTACATGTAATAGGAAAATAAATAAAACAAGTCTACATGCAGATTTTGTTTAGAGATTCGTTGAAATTGCATGCTGTTCAGCAATTTGCTTCAAATCTCGGTTTGCCAATATTGGTTAAAGAAAAACAACCACAAAAATTAACTTTCACTCCAGAACAAAGGTTTTGAGGAGACAAACATTTTGCTACAAGTTTTATGAAAATTGACTGAGTGGTTTAGAAGTTATGACCTTTTGAACATTTCACAAATTCTGGTTTTGTTAGTCCAGAACGAGGCTTAAGTAAATGACGTCATAAACTCACAATTGGAAAACTTTGAATTATAGCGCTCTCGTGCAATAAAACAGCAATAAATAGTTCAGTATGCATTCCATTTATTCAATGCGATGATAATTTACTGTTTTTAAGTACAAAATCTGAAAAGTATGCTGTAATTTACCATTTTTATACCCCGCCACACGATAGTGGCGGGGTATTATGTTATACCCTCCGGTGTCCGTCCGTCCGTCCGTATGTCCGTCCGAGCGCATCCACGGGCACATGTTGGGTAGACATAAGTTGGGTACTTGCCGTTTATTCCGTTAGTGTCCGAAAAAGTAGCCAACAAATTTGATGGGACATGTTGGCTACTTGTGCAAATTTTAGCTGATTGTTGGGTACTAATAGGTGAAAAATTAACACTGTAGTACCCAACAAATGTCCATCTGTAAGAACTTGCGTCCGTCCGTCCGTCCGCACTTCGTTTCCGATCGATAACTTGAGTATTTTTTCACGGATTTTGTTCAAATTTTGCATACATATTGGTATTGGGGATGAGTGGTTTGGGATTGTTTATGGGCAAAATCCGTTAATTTTTAGCAGAGTTATTGCCCTTTTCAGTATCTGAAAAATGGTTTTTGGCCTCTAATTCCCTTACTATATGGAATATCTGGATGAAACTTCACAGATATATAGCGGACTAAACGGTTCATATTGTGGCCAAGGACTGCTACTCTGGCTATTCAAGTTCTTGAGTTATCTGCCCTTGACGTATTTAAAAAATGCATTTTAGACTGTAGTTCGTATATCATTTACAATATCTTGCTGAAACTTCATAGATATGTAGTAGATGAATTGTTATATACTGTGGCAAAGGAACATGACTCCGGCTTTCCCAGCGATTGAGTTATCTGCCTTTGAAATATCTGAAAAATGGTTTTTGGCCTCTAGATCCCTTACTATATGGAATATCTCGATGAAACTTCACAGATATATAGAGGACTTAATGGTTCATATCGTGGCTAAGGACCGCTACTCTGGCTATACCAGTTCTTGAGTTATCTGCCCTTGAAGTATTTAAAATGCATTTTAGACTGTAGTTCCTTTATTATTTACAATATCTTGCTGAAACTTCATAGATATGTAGTAGATTAAATGTTACATACTGTGGCAAAGGAACATGACTCTGGCTTTCCCAGCAATTGAGTTATCTGCCCATGAAATATATAAAAAAGGGATTTTGGCCTATAGTTCATTTATTATTTGAAATATATGGATAAAACTTCTACACCCTCTGCTGTCTGTCGGTCTGTCTGTCCATCCATTTGTATGTCTGTCCATCTGTCTGTCTGTCCCTTTTCAGTATCTGAAAAATAGTTTTTGGCCTCTAGTTCCCTTACTATATGAAATATTTGGATTAAACTTTACAGATGTATAGAGGACTAAAGGGTACATATTGTGACCAAGGACCATATAGAGGAGTAAAGGGTACATATTGTGGCCAAGGACCACTTCTCTGGCTGTTCCAGTTCTTTAGTTATTTGCCCCTGATGTATTAAAAATCGATTTTAGACTCTAGTTCCTTTATTAATATCTTGTTGAAATTTCATAGATGTACAGCAGACTAAATATTACATATTGTGGCAAAGGTACATGACTCTGGCTGTCCCTGCCCTTGATAAGTCTGAAAAATGGAATTTGTGTCTGTTGGTCAGTGCATACAAAACGGAATTTGTGTCTGTTGGTCAGTGCATACTTAATGGAAATCAGACAGGCAGTACATCGAAAAACATGAAATTCTTACATGTACCACATAAAGATACATGTTTCCACAGCCATTTAAGGTAAATACTTGCCTCTATAATTTTCTAATAATGTCAACTTATTGAGTTGCCTTCCCATCAAATGTCTGAAAAATGGATTTTTGCATATGCTTCCTACATCTTCTAACAACTTCATCCACTCACATTAAGACATTACACTTGCGGATCATATCTCTGCTATCCCCTTTCTAGTTATTTAGCTTTGATATATTTTCAAATAAGTTACATTGCTTAGCAGTGGTGGGGTATTATGCAGTGTCTGCGGTGCTTTTATTCTATTTTGGTCACGTGACTAGATTAACAAAATGACGGCCCTCATAGACAGCAATTGTAAAATGTTCAAAAGGTCATAATTTCAAAACCGCTCAACCGATTTTCATAAAATTTGTACCAAAATGTTCGCCGCATCAAAGGCAATATTTAAAAGGGAAAGAAAACAAAGATGCTGTTTCGTATGTCTCGCCTCAAATGCATTATTATTATTATTATTATTATTATTATTATTATTATTATTATTATTATTATTTATTATTATTATTATTCAGATTTCAAGAATGCTGAAAGTAGTTGCTCTCCTGGTTCTCGGAGTTGTTGCCATTCAGGCACAGTACTATGGGAAACAAGGGGGAATCAGCCCTAAGAAATTCGGCGGAGGAATTAGCCTTGGTTATGGCGGGAAGAGGTATGGTGATATGAGCCTTGGCGGAAGCTGGGGCCCAAAATACGGCGGTAGTTTGGGAGGAACATATGGCGGCAGCTGGGGCAAAAGATACGGCGGTAGCTGGAACAGAAGATACGGCGGTAGCTGGGGCAGACAGTATACTGGTGAGACATTTATTTAAATAGCTTCTTATACCGAACAATACTATTTTTCCGGTAAAAAAAGACAGATCGGCTACGAAAGAAATCTGTCTTAATTGCGTCTATGTTATTTAACCAATCTGCTGCTGCAGTAAAACCCCGCTGGCTAGAACACCTTTGTGACTCGTCAAATTGTTCGAGACGGGTGTAGTTCGAGCCACACATTGTTGTTTAGAGAACCATGTCAGGAGGCTTTCTGCTTACACAAAATATTGTATGCGATTCTAATGAGTACACACAGCAGACCTTTTTATAATGAAATATTAAATTGCACCTAAGTCTAATCGAGACCTAAGGACAGCATTCTCTACGGATTCAAGAATGGGTTCCATTCAGCCATGGTAAACGAGCCATCGGTCTTCGAGCCATCGAAGTTTTACCATATGTAATAACCATCGTCCCGCCCATCGGGGCTTGGAGAAAAAGATTGGCCTGCATGGTGCTTCCACGCAGAGCTGAATCTGACCGCATGCGGGTTCTAGTAAACCGCTTACTGTAAGGCTGGCTAATCAGAGCTGAAACGATTATCGATTATCGGTCTTGCCACTGTGATGGATAATCGATTAATAATCACTGAAGATTTGGTCATAATTTAAATTGTCTGGCTTTCTGTCTGAGCATGACTCTTACCATATGTTGTACATTTTCATATGTATTTGAACACACAGGCCTGAGCTAACAGTGTAGACCCAGATGAGACGCCGCAAAATGCGGCGTCTCATCAGGGTCTGCACTGTTTGCCACTCATCCAGTTATTTTAGGGACAAATTTGGGAAGTAAATTGTACCTATCAAATAATCGAATACAAGCAAATCAGTAATGATAATCATTTTTTTTTTTTATTTATCGATCGATTAATCGATCAAACAATTAATCGCACCGGCCTTACCGCTTAGAAGGACTAAGCCTGCCCAGGTAAAGTGATGCGAGTCAGACCATCCCTGCATATACTCCTTTTGGTTCCAACGGGCGACAGGGCTTGAGATGTCATTTCATCGCAGTGTCGGGTAAAAGTCCCACAAAATTGGAAGCAACGTCTCCAAAATGACCTAAATTGTATTGACGGGGATGTGAAACCTTAGTTCAAACAAACAAAAAATCCAGATCAACTGGCTTCTTGAGAAGTGGTAATTTTTTTCTATATTATCTATTCATTTTCATTGTTGGTTGCGTAGTGAGCACAGGTTTTCTCTGAATCCTATAAGAATTTGGTGTGTATGACGAAACAGAAGTAAATCGATCAGTCACGTTCTCATTTGTCTTAAACCAGTAATCGTCGAGTAGATCGATTAATCGACAAAGCACTAATATGAAAAAATTCTATGTTTCAGGTGGCAGTGAATTTATCAGGGGCGGTAGTGTAGGCGGCGGAATAGTCAGTGGTGGCCCAATTGGCGGTGGTCCCATTGGCGGTGGTCCCATTGGCGGCGGTCCAATTGGCGGTGGTATTTCTAGCTCTGTCCACGTCAGGGGCTACTTCGGCGGTGATGATGATGACAACAATGGTGGTTTCATCAGTTACTCCAGAACTGGCTTCATCCCTGGCTACATCCCTCGCTATAACAACTACAATGATTTCAACAACTTCAACAACTTTAACAACAACAATGGTTACAGAATGATCCGGTACGGACGTAGACAATTCGGAGGACAGTTTGGCGGAAGTTTTGGTGGACAATCTGGCGGAATCTATCGCGGATATTCTGGTGGTCGACGTCACGGTCGTTATAACCCATACAGTGTTTTCAGGGGCTACTGACGGTAAGTTTTTCCACCATTTTCATCTCATATGTAGGGAGGAAATAGACTTCACCCCGTCCCCCTCCTCCCGATATTATTGGGCCATGTCAGTGAAAATATATCTTCGAGCAAGTATACATCACGAAAACACGCCTATATAATTTTGACCCCCTGGAACCCCACTTTTATATAGAAAAACTGGGGTTTATAGGGGTAAACCTTTGTTTTCTTATTCTGCTCAAAAATATAGATTGTGGTTATCGTTAGAACCGCCTCAATGAGGCGGTTCTAACGAGTACCAACGATCTATATTTTGAGCAGAAATAAAAAAAATGTAACAATTTTTCAGCTTAAATTTTTCTTTTTTACGGCTTTAAAATTTGCAATGTATTTGTATAGGCGTGTTTTTGTAATGTACAGCAAAAACTCAGCCTATTCCTCTATGCAGTCTGACCAGTCTTCGTTGAGCGCTTTATGGATAGTCAATGACACGAAACTTCTTTATGGAGTCAGCAGAGATTGAATTTTGACTTACCTTATCCTGCAGAACACAACAACCCCCCACCTTTGCAAAAAGACCGGCCCCAATAGCTCAGTCGGTAGAGTGTCCGCTCCGGGGAACGGGAGGTCACGGGTTCGATCTCGGGCCGCGACATACCAAATTCGTTAAAAATGGTACTAGCTGCTTCTCGTTTGGCACTCAGATTTATGAGGTAGAGCTAGGACTGGTCGACCCAGTGTCATGATAATGTGACTGGGCGTGATATCATGTAATGTGTCTGGGACATGATACTTCAGTGAGGCAGCACTACAAAAGTGAGCATTGAGCTCCCTGTCGCAACCAGACACCGTCGTGATATGACTGAAAAATTGTTGAAAGCGACGTTCAACCCGAATACACACACACACACACACACACACACACACACACACACACACACACACACACACACACACACACACACACACACACACACACACACACACCTTTGCAAGCCGTGTAGATCCAGATCAGATGGCCTTTGATTTGCAAACAGTGTATATCCCGATCAGATGGCTTCTGATCACGATCTACGCTGTTTGAAATTCAGTTTGTGGATTTGCAGGAATAAACGACAAGTAATCCGATTCGTTCAAAGTCAGAAATGGGTGTGGCTAAATTAATTATTCAGCGCGATGAGGATTAAGCTTATGTATTACATTTTCAGTAGTGATTTACTGAGATTTCTCAGTGAATTATAAATCTATAATTCACAGTGTGAATTATTTTATTTCGAACGTTTTGAAAAGTAGAAGTAAAACAAAGATCAGGAATTGATACAATTAACTTACTCCACCCATAAAAGACACCAAAGGGAAAGAAATACAAACATTAAGCGACAAGACCACAATGGAAACCCAAACAAAGGAAGGCCATAAGGACAGTTACTTTCCCACAAAATGGCCATATGGCCATCCAAAACCAAAAGACACAAGTGATACACACAGTAAGTAACAAACAACAACATAAATAAATCGCCACAGAAGAGCCGCCTTGGAACGGTCAGTGGAAGATTTCCACTGGGGGGCTTAAATCGATTTTACGTGGCCACAATCCTCGCCCTTACTTCCGTCGCGATTTAGACAAATAATTTGTTCAGTCCGCATGAAGGCCTCCTAACTCATCAGTGCAACATCTCCGTGAACACAAAAATCAAAGAACCACAGAGGTGAGACAACGGTGAGGACTCGACAGCAAGAAACCACTGAAATGCTGGAGCAAAAGAAAACCAACAGATAGACTCCGATGAGCCCGACCAGAGACAGAGCATCAGGCACCAACCAACATTACCTTGAATTAGATCTCTCTAATTCTCAATAAGCCTTTACGTTGGAGCCGTCATAGAATCTGAGGCCTGACCCACCGGCGTGCAATTAAAGAGGGAAGCAAAGTTGCCAACCGTGATTGGGTTAACTACCATGCATGCAGTCTGTCGTATAATATCCATGTTGTACCCAATCTTTTTATATCGAAGAATGATTTTACGAAATTGGGTGCTAAAGTCATTGCGGTTATCTATTTTTCTGAATTTATATGCTAAGTCACCATAAAATTCGGGTTCCGATAGACCTTGTTGCAGAAGAGATTTAAGTCCAATATTGAATTTTGAAATTAAATCAGAATGGCGTCTATAAAATTTTGAAAAGGCTTTGCGTAGTTTATGGTACCGATAACCCTGATTAAGGAGTTTAGCCGTTAATAATTTATTACGAGTGTTGAAGTCAGTTACATGACTACACACTCTAGCAAATCGAATTAATTGCGAAATATAAACGCCATAGGATGGCGCACGAGGAACATCACCATCCAAAAAAGGAAAATTTACAATCTCAAAATCAAAGTCATCGCGTTTATCATAAATTTTGCACGAAACAAATCCATCTACAATAGACAGATGTAAATCCAAAAACGGGGCCTCGGTATCAGAAGAATTTGCTTTATTTAACTGAAGTTCAAGGGGGTAAATCTGACTAATCAAACCATCAAAATAGGTATTATCAATATTTAATAAATCATCTAAATATCTAGAAGTAGAGCTAAAAGCTTCAATAATTTCAGATTGGTTATCAATGGAAAGCGACAAAATGAAGTCTCTTTCATAACAATACAAGAACAGATCAGCCACAAGAGGTGCGCAATTAGTACCCATCGGAATACCCACAATTTGTCTAAATAACTTAGTACCGAATCTAATATAAATATTGTCAAGTAGAAAGGTGAGGGCATCACACACTTTCTGACATGACCAAAGTGTATAATTCTTATGCTCTTTAGAAGTGAAAAATGCATTTCTGACATTACATGCAAGATAGAGAGAATCTTCTCTGTGAAAAGTCCATTCAATTAAATCATTAAGCTTTTCTTTTATAAGATTATGAGGAAGTGTAGTGTAAAGAGTGGAAAAATCGTAGGTAGACAGACTAGAAGCACGAAAATGTCTAGATTTCAATTTATTTAAAACCTCATTCGAATTTTTTATAGACCAAAACAGATTTCTTCCTGATCTTTCAAAGACTTTATCACAATATTTAATTACATGCGTTTTAATAGCAGTAAGACAGGAAGTTAATAATTTAGAAAGTTCAGTGGTAGTGCAAGAGCTAGAATTTGCAATAAACCGTGCTTTGTAAGGTTTTTTATGAAGTTTTGGTAACCAGTATAGCGTAGGAAGCTTGTCTTGGCCTTCGTTAACACACATAGCAAACTTGGTGGCTGAAAGACAAACATGTTTATCTACTATAACTCTCTCTTCAGCTAAAGGCTGAAGTTCATAGGCCATAGTACCACCAAGCTCCTGCTTAAGCGTGTTAACATAGTGGAGCCGTCACACAACGACGACGTTGTTAGCAGCCTTGTCTGCAGGGGCCAAAACAAACTTCTTATGAAATTCTTGAATACCTAGTTTAAGATGACGTAAAGACGTCTTGGGCTTAGGAGGCAATAAGTTAGTATTTTGAGAATAGAAAGAAATGCGTTTATTTACTAGTTTTAAAATGCTAAGTTTCCAGTCCTTAAGGGCTTTATGCTCAACATACTCTCGCTTACACCATCGATTACCGAATTCATTCAAGGAAGCAGCGATTTCATCTCTACATTTACTGAAATCAATTTTAGAAGGAAACCGATATTTCGGTCCTTTAGAAATTATATTCCTTATCCTAGAATCAGGAATAATTTTCAAATTGCCAGTAATTACATGACCAGCAGCAGGATAGCAATACTTTGAGTTTGTACAATCACATGAATCAGGAGTATTAGTATCAATATCAAGATCTGAAACAAGTTTATTGAAATTAAAAATGATAGATCTAACAGGTTTGTTATATTTATAGCAAATTATAGGTGTTTCAGTATTTTGAAAATAAGCAGGAATGGAAGAAAGCACCGATCTCTCACGGAAGATACTGGGCAAATCTATAAAATCCATACCCTTATTAATGAAGGATATTTTGAAGAAATGGCGTTTATGATTAATTTCAGAATCAATGTAAGGACGGAGAGTATGCTGAGTATAGCCTCTAGTTAAGAGAGCCACATCATATAACTGATGAGAACTATCGTAGAATTTATTCGCCTCGGTGTCCAGAAGACGTAAAACAGAAACGGGTAATGAACTTAAAAATGAAAGCATAGAGTGGCGTCCATGATTTAATAATATAATTGACAGTCACTTCAGTCTAGTATTGTTTCGTTTAAACGCACGTGTTTTACGTTTAAAGTTACCATTTTTCCTGGTGCCGTGAGATCTAGTACTGCGTTTTCGACATTCCAGGAGTGAGAAAATATCAAAGTCCGGCATTCTGGAAATATTACCCTCATGATAAATGTTGTCATTAAATCCCAGTGGAAAAGGGGTCTGTAAAAATTTAATCCATTTCAGTTCAGCTTCATGTCTTTTGATTATTTTGAATCTAGTTGTAGAATTTGCATCGTAATAAAGTTTTTCCACTGGTTGTATAACAATGTAATTTACAGAATGACCTGTACGTCGAAAGTGACGGTACAAGAAAGTGTCAGTTTTCTTAGGCTTACTCATTCTACGATAATGCTCGTTCAATCTAGTTTTAAGCATGCGGTTAGTTTGACCGACGTACTGCATATTACAGTTTGTAGCACGTCAAGTAATTAGATAAATTAAATCTGTAGACTGTCATGTCAAATCAGACATGTTAACTACAGAGAAGCGTCTACCGTTTACAGATGAAGTAACGGTAGACGCAGTGCTTAAATGCGAACAACATCTGCACCTCTTGGCATTGCACTTAGAAATACTGGGATACATTCCACTTCTTTTCCACGGATTAGTATATTTTCGAAGGATGGGCGATTTGAGAGGAGATAGTCTTATACGAAGACTACTCCCAAAAACATTGGTATTGCCTGCTCCTTTGAGATTAACTGAAGTTACAGAAGACAAATTTAAGGGTCTAACCAATACCGAAGGCAACATAGTATTAAAGTTCTTAATAGAATGGGGAATCCGTACAGAAGAAGCAGAGTGTAACCTAAGGGGTGATATTGATATTTTAAATGTATTTGTAATACTCATTTTGGTTAGTAAGGTTGTGATACCGTCAATACTAAAGCGATGTTCATACCGGTTATTAAATAAAACAGCATATGAAATTACTGAAGAAGATTCCTTCGAATAGAAGGAAGGTACAACAAAAGCCCACAAAACATCCTAGTCTACTTAAAGTACAGGGATGTCAAACAAGCAGTTGTTATACAACGAGGAACGAACATCGGTTTAATAATGACCTTCAACAGGTATCTAAAGGATGTCAATTTATGGAACAGTGAAAAGCAATTGTATGAGCAATCCCTGAGGATTGGAAAAATAAGAGCATTAAATGCATGTACGGGGAGACCTTTTACAGCCGCCACACGGCACAAACAAAACAGCCCTGATATGCAAAGTTGAAGTCATAATTGCTAGGCGGCGTTGCTGACGTCGTTAGTAACAACAATAACAATAATTGACGTATGGCGGAAAATCTGATAAAATCATAGAAATCAGACTTCAATTTTCGCGTCCATTTGACGTTTTTGAGGAAAGACCTGCAACACGAAGATAAAGTATGGTTTTCTTGATAATACAGTTCTACTTTCATGACTTTGTTGTATCTGTATTTCAAGCACAGGATAATTTTTGCATTGAAATGAAAAAAAGATGGCGACTGATTTTCAAACTAAACCACGCCCCCTGAAATCCATGCCCTGACTGAAACTATTTAGGTTGGAAGTCAGAACGGTTAAATTTAAAAATAAAAAAAAGGTAAAACACGAATGGTAATGTAATAAATAGTTTATTTTGTTGTTTTGAGTGATTACGGAGAAATAATTCACTCGTGTTCTAAGGCTTTCGCTCACTCGTTTTTTACTCGGAAGCCTTAGAACACTTGTGAATTATTTCACCGTAATCGATCAAAACAACCAAATAAACTCTATGTATAGACTAGATTGAGACTTGATCGAAGACGCCTTTTCGCTTGTTACTATCACGTTAAGAAGTTTGTTAAATGGATACGCCAGTATTATAGAGGAGTATTACATGATTTATTATTATTATTTCTGCTCGTAGACATAGGTTGTAGAAGCCTCTGTTGTGCAATGGATAAACAACTCGACTCATAACCAGGATTCGTGGGTTCGATTCCCCGCTTCGCCAAACTTTTGGAGGAGTCTTTAAACTGAGGTCCCGTCTCCGTATAACCTTAGCTGTTGGTGGGACGTAAAACTTATAATACAAACTAGACATATATTGTTGGTACTCGTTAGAACCGCCTCAATGAGGCGGTTCTAACGAGCACCTACAATCTTTGTTTTGAGTATAATTAAGAACACTATCACAATTTTTCATCAGAAAAAAATGACCGTTTTTGGGTATGAAAGAATGCACTATGTCACACGGTTGTATTATCGATGATGCGGCCGTGTTATATAAATCTATTTTAGTAGGCATTAACCCATTTTGTACTGGAAACCCCAAAACCGGTACATTGGCAAACAGTGCAGGCCCTTCTGATCAGAACCTGTACTGTTTGCAAAAGTTCAGCCATTTCCCAAACAAATTTTGAAGAAAACAAAACCTGACACCCCTAAATTTTGAAATGGACTCCTGCTGTATATAAGGAGGAAAATTCCATCTGGTACAAAAAAGGTTAACGCGCCACAAAAAATAACTGATGGCACTGTTTTTATAATCCATTTCGTACCAGAAACCCCAAAACGGGTACCTTGGCAAACAGTGCAGGCCCTAATTAGACGCCGTGTTCTGCGGCGTCTGATCAGGGCCCTCACTGTTTGCAAAAATTCAGCAATTTTCCAGATAAATTTTGAAGAAAACACAACCTGACCTCCCTAAATGGCCTCCTGCTGTATGTAAGGAGGAAGATTCCATTAGGTACAAAAAGGGTTAATAACTGTTTTTTTTTTTTTTTTTTTTTTTTTTCAGAAAAAATAAGAATGACATTTAATGTGAAACGTCTGCTGTGCAGACAATTCACACAAAATATCCATCCTTATTTTCTCTGAAAAATAACTGTTATTATCGTCTGCAATGTTGCCACTTAAAGGGTTGTCTGTATGCAAAAATATTTTTAAAAAGTTTGCAAAAAAAAATGTCAGCAGACGACATAAGCAGACGACATTTTCAGATGTAGTTTTTCTCGGTGTCTTGTGGACACTATGGTAGATTTACTTGTCCCTTTAAATGTCAATCACGACAATTTTTGTCGTTTGCTTTGCCGTCTGGTGGTAACCTGAAAAGGCATTTTTGCAAACAGTGTGGACCAATATTCTGATCTGGGCCCACACGGTTTATCTGTATGCAAAAATATTTTTAAAAAGTTTGCAAAAAAAAAAAAAAAAAAAAAAAATGTCAGCAGACGACATAAGCAGACGACATTTTCAGATGTAGTTTTTCTCGGCGTCTTGTGGGCACTATGGTAGGTTTACTTGGCCATTGATGTTCAGTACAGCACTAGTACTTATGCCATTTATTTACAGGAATGGGTTTAGAGGTTTTGGAGTGGAAGAATGATATGAAGTCCAAGAAGATCCTTGATCACGAATGAGGGATGATATTGAGAAGGGATCGCAGCATCATTGGAGAAGTTCCAAATTACTTGTTTCTGTAAAAAATTGCAAAAATAAAATAATTTATTTGTTTATAATTATGTTTACTATTTCTTTATCCCATTGTCCCATTGCATATTAGTGGACTCTTCCAATACTATATGTTGGACAAGTCCATTTGTCATTTAAGGGGTGTCTAGCCTATTTTTATATTTTTATTTCATTTTTGACAGAAATTCCAGTTAGCAAACAGTGCAGTCCCTGATCAGACGTTCTGCGGCGTCTGGTCTGGGCCTGCGCAGTTTGCCTGGCTACCCAGCCTAGAATGGGTTATGGAGAGAGCACGAACAAAAGCAAGTTCGTGGCATTAACCCCACATGCCCACCCCTCTGTAAATTTCTGATCCAAAACATACATTGTCGGTACCCGTTGGAACTCGGTAAGGCGGTTCTAACGAACACCAACAGTCTGTGTAATGAGGACAAGAGAGCATTATAAGTGTGTGTGTGTGTGTGTGTGTGTGTGTGTGTGTGTGTGTGTGTGTGTGTGTGTGTGTGCGTGTGTTATTTCGGCCCAACCAAGAGTTAAGGTCCTGTCGGTCCGATCATTTTATATTTCGTCTCCTTTTACATAGAGGATGATGTATTATTGAATTTATTAAACGAGTTGAGGGAAAGGGATAAATGCGAGGCTATGCCGAGCATGTTATCCCTTTCCTCAACGAGTTTAATAAATTCAAAAATACATGAGCTCTGTTTATCATAGGGCTTTTGAAACGAATTTTATTCACAATTTCTTTGCAAAAATGTCAATAGTTCACCATTAGTAAACGCGACGTTGTTAAGGATGTCGTACGCGTTATGTTACGGGGCGTATCTAACTAATTTGCATATTTAATCCACTAGTGGATTATGGAATTTATTACATATAGGTTATTATATGGTAAAGGTGTGCCTCTAAGTCATATTGGCACCGGTATGTCATATTGGCACGAGGGAGGCCCACCTTCACCATATCATAACCTCTTTATTACATCATTTATATACCATAGTTACATTGCAACGTGAAGAAATGAAAGCAAAGAGAATATTTACTTTTTAAAGGTTGATGCCGGGAACGTTTCATCGAGTGTGTGGAGGATATATTTTCGGTATCCGCCGATAAAAAAAGAAATTCCTTTTAAATTATCTAACTGATTAGTAGGCCTACACTAACCATGCTCAAGATAATACAGTAACACAGTAGTGCGCAGCAAATTATGTCACAAGTGACGTCGCAACTGTAAGTTTCAAAACAAAAACAAATCGCCATTTTAAATACAGAATTTCTGCAGTTCAAAGAATGCTTTTCAAGGTATTTTACAGAATGTTTTGTGCTTATTTGAAGACCATTTTAATTTTAAAGGCTCTTAGTTTCATTCATCAAGCTACTGCATCATCGATTCCGTGTGTAGCAGTCGGTCGCGGTGGTTGTTTAAAATACAAGACAATTTTTGGGGACATTTTTCCCTCCCACAGATTTCTTCCGCACAATTTCCAGCTCCTCATAAGTGAAGGGATCTGTTCGTTTAAGGTTGTTGGCAAGACCTTATTTGTTTCAAATATTGGGACATCCCTGCTGTGCTTGAAAGCAACGTCCTTCACAATGCTTCCCAATCGTGAGTGAACTGCTTTTAAAACGTATTTTGTTTTTCATTTTTCATGCTTGCCACGAAATATCAGACTTTTCTTAAAATCTATTGTTATCACTGTCTTCTGTCGCTCTGTCTAGGTCGAGAAGTCGGGTTGACATTGCTTCAAGTAATTTTTCTGCGGCCATTTTGAAGCTTATGGAGTACGGCATTAACGCTCTATTGCTATAGTAACAGAGTGGAGCAGTGCCAATATGGAAAGGCAGTGCAAAAAATCCATATTATATGGACTTTTGGCCCCGTCACGTGACTGTGCCATCAAAATAGCGAAAAAATGAGCCTGTATTGAAAGATTCTGATGTAATTTTCCTATAGTAGGTATGTAATAAATGGCCTTATTACACTCTCAGACGCGACGTCATATGGGCCCCGTCAAGCGATTTTGGTACTTATCGCCTATGCGAGCAGCGAAGGTTCAGGCGGGCCTGCGCGTCCGCGCAGTCTCGCCAGAACCTTCGCTGCTCGCTCATACAAGCAGTGAATCAAGAGGAACCTTCAGACAGAAAGCCATATCCCTGGCCCCTCTGAATGGCTGGGCATGCGCAGTTAAAATTTGTCATGGCGGAATGCTCGAAGACACAAATTCGCTTGGCGGGGCTCAATTATGATAAAATTAAGATGTGCTTTCAGTGCCGGGGCGTTCTACCGCTTTGGCCTCATTAGGGCAAGGGCTTGTTATGCTTGCAGCAGCTGCGGATTTTTTTTTTTTATTTACTCCATCCATTCTTTTTTTCTCATGCCTCATCTCTTAGGAGAGGGCTTAATATGGACGCCTGCTTGGGGACTTTGCCGTTAACACACCGACTGTTGTAAAATACTGTCGTGGTTGGAGGTGTGGGGGAGGGGGTGGGGGCGATCTCACTAGATACTGGTGATGTAAGCCTGTCCAGAAACAGTGAATTATGGATATCTATAACTCACCGCAAAAGTCTTTGGTTTAACTCTTTCTTTATTATTTTTATTTGCAAAGACGAATTATTGATATCCATAATTCGAATATGTGATATCCATAAATAGACAAAATTATGGAAATTAATGATTTGAATGATGGATATCCATAATTCGAATAATGGTTATCCATAAATCGAATTATTGGTATCTATAATTAATTTTGTGAATATCAGTGATTCGAATTAATGATATCCAAAAATCAGCCGAATAATGGATACCCACAACTCGAATTCTAGATATCTATAAATCGAATATTGGATATCCATATGGATATTATTATTTTAGATTGATTTATGGGTATTGGATTATGGATATCCATGAAGAATTATTGATATCCATAACTAATTATGGATATCATCAGTTCGAATTATGGATATCACTAATTCAATTTTTGAATATCCATAAATAATTATGGATATCTATAAAAAGGGAATAAATGGAAAAACGGCTCCGCATAAAGGACTTCTGTTGGCCGTCGCAAGCGGTATACGACTCAGTAAGATATAGTGCGAGGGTCCATAATAAATTTCTTGGTAAGTCTAGCCGCCCCGCCCATCAGAGCTTAAAGAAATAGATTAGGCTGCATTATGCTTCCACGCAGAGCTGAAACCAGCCGAACTTGAGTATGTTAAAGGTAATCCTTTGGAAGCAAGGAATACACCACAGAACTGAAAACTATGTAATGTACAAAATTTTTCTGGGCCAGACTAGCTAGTTTCGGCCAATAAGGCCTCATCAGTGACCTTTAAATATTTCCAAAATTCTGCAGTGAAATCAATGATCCAAAAGGTCTAGAAAATATAACCACACTGCCCAGGAAAAGTGAAGCGAGTGGGACCGCTCTTTAAACCTTAGTGCTTGCTTTGGGCGGTGGGGTTTGAGATGCCATTTCGTCTCAGTGTCAGATAAAAGTCCCACAAAATCGGAAGCAACATTTTCAAATGACCCAAATAGTGTTGATAGAGACGTAAAGCCTCCAAGAATTTTATATTCCGAATCGGCATACATTACGATTACACACCAGTGCGACATAGAAGTTTTTTCATATCTCCAAAACGGCTACTTTTCGGTTGAAAATCCATAACATTTTTCTTATTCGTACTGCAAACATAGGTTGTGGGTGCTCGTTAGAACCGCCTCATTGAGGCGGTTCTAACGGGTACCCACAACCTATGTCTTATTATTATTATCATTTATTCTAGTTTTATGCATTGTTTTTCGGTAGGTTGTTTTTTGGTTGACCCAAACTTACAAAGGACTGAAACTGAATTAGTGTTGTTGTCCACGTGACTGTCACTGATTTGGGGACCGCCAAGGTTATGATATTAATATAAAATTGTCCGCTATTTTTACCTATTGGCCGATTTTCTAAGTGCAGGCTGGGAAAATGGTAATGAACTGTTTCGGTAAATCCTTAAGTTCTTGAACCTAATGAACCCTGATCAGACGCCGCGTTCTGTGGCGTCTGATATGGGTCTACACTGTTTGCCAAACCAAACACATGATTCCAGTCCAGAATTTACAGTTACCACTCTTACATGTACGCAACACTCTGACCTCATAGTGGAACAAATAACATGGCTTTTTTTTTTTTTTTTTTGGGGGGGGGGGGGGGGGTTAATTGTTTGTCAATCGACCCAAAATTACTATGCAGAAAAGCTCTTCAGTGCGTAAGTCCACGTGACTGATAACTTTTTTTATATAGAAAATAGCCGCAGTGTTGTCACAGTGTTGCGTAAAAGGGTTATTTTTGAATTATAGGTTGGGCAGTGTAGACCCAGACCAGATGCCACAGAACACGGCGTCTGGTCAAGATCTACACTACTTGCTTAAAACCGGAATTTTAGGGTTAAATGTAACAGTTTAAATCACAGTTCAGAACTATTTCTCCGACCAACACTCAGACCAGTACTCTCAGTGCTTTGATTTCTTTCGGTCTCTTAGCTTTAATTTCTTCCGGGTATCTGGATAGGGTGGCGTCGAAATACCAGCCCAGCCATTATAGATCAATCCTGTCATCAAATAAGAAAATTTTGGATTTGTCAATGTCACTAGTTCCGGATTGACACACGTAACGTAATTTCTTGCACACCAGACAAGGAAATCCGTGATTTTATCCTGGGATAGAAATTTATGTTCTGACCCTGGTGTTCCGACCCCAAATCGAATATAATCGCATGTCTGATAAATGCATTGGTTGATTACAACCTCATGTGCGGCGGCGGCGTCACTAAACATTCCTGTTGTGTCATTACAAAATGGCGGACGTCGGTAACCGAAGTGACAGTAGCATTAAAATTCGCAATAGAAATGGAAGGTATGCAAGAAAAAGAATCCAATATGGGTGTGAGGGGTGGATAGAAAAATCCGTCCCTCGGGATCACTGTCCGGCATCACTCGGCAAGCCTCGTGATGCCGGTCAGTGTCCCTCGGGACGGATTTTTCAATCAACCCCTCACACCCATATAAGGTTCTTATAGTCGCAGGTATTGACGTCACCAGATAAAGAGGATCTTACACGAGTGGCCATTTCATATGAAATTTATCAAACGAACCTCTGGCGAGTTTCATGAATTTCATATGAAATGACCACTCGTGTAAAACTCTGTTTCTCATAAAACGACTTTAAATCGGATTTTATTGCCGAAAACTTTCAGTAGACAACGTAGGCATGGTCACTGACGGCGCCATGACGTTACACGCCAGTAATCATGCGTAATTGCACGTGTCACCATTTTCATGTTTATGACATGACGTTTGCGACGTTATTTGACAAATAGGAAATCTTACACGCGTGGTCATTTCATATGATATTTATGAAACGAGTGTCAGATTCTATTTATCATATGACCACTTTTAAACCGGCCCCGATAGCTCAGTTGGTAGAGTGTCCGCTCCGGGGAACGGGAGGTCACGGGTTCGATCCCGGGCCGCGACATACCAAAGTCGTTAAAAATGGTACTAGCTGCTCCTCGCTTTACTCAGATTTACGAAGTAGAGCTAGGACTGGTCGACCCAGTGTCAGGATAATGTGACTGGGTGTGGTATCATGTAATGTGTCTGGGACATGATACTTAAATGAGGCAGTACTATAAAAGTGAGCATTGAGCTCCCTGTCGCAACCATACACCGTCGTGATATGACTGAAAAATTGTTGAAAGCGACGTTAAACCCGAATTCACACACACATGACCACTTTTAAATGCATTTTATCACCTTTAAATTGTTGTAACAAAAATGCATGGTTGACATGGACGTCGTCAAGACGTTACGTAAATATGTTCTAGAAAGGGTTATCTTTTGGAAGCAAGGAATACACCACAGAACTGGAAAATATGGAGTGTACGTGTTTTCTGGGCCAGACTAGCTAGTTTCGGCCAATTAGGCCTCATCAGTGACCCTCAAATATTTTCAAAATTCAACAATGTAATCAATGATCCAAAAGGACAAGAAAATATAAACTACACTATGATGAAGGGCAGGGAGACTTTTTACGTCCGCCACACATTCCCAGACACCAGCTGTAGTTACGTTAAATATGTTCTAGAAAGGGTTAATCCCGCCAAAGTGTTATTACACTTGTGGTCATACGATATTTATGACATTGCGTAATCCACTGCATATCAACGACGTCATGTGATATGAGCCACAGGAAGTGAAAAGAAGTCTTAAGAGCATCTGCGCCCGGCAAATACTCATATAAGCTTCTCCACCCACTTAGATAGCATGGTGTCTTCCTGTTCTGCATAAAGAAAGTTTTGGTCACCGGTTTTCATGCACAGCGCACAGTAAATACTGATTCGACTGCACATAAGCGCAGGCTTATCTGAGCCTTCGCAAGGCGCACAGGCACAACTATATTTTTTCGCTTGTTGCCGCCCAGGCCATGTTTTGTCAAATACAGGTCAAATTCGAGCATTTGAGCCTTATTCTACAGAATTGCAAACAATGAAGATCCTGATCAGATGACTTCGGTAGAAGCCATCTGATCAGGATCTACATTGTTTGTCATGAATAAATACATTCTATCAAGTACATGCAATTTGATTGGTTGATAGCCAGTAATGGGTGTGGCTAAATTAAATTATTCAACAGGATAAAACCGCCCAGCCCATCGGGGCTTGGAGAAATAGATTGGGTTGCACGATGCTTCCGACCGCACATGAGTACTGGTAATCCGCTTAGAACGTCTAAGCCTGCCCAGGAAAATTGCTGCGAGTCGGCCCGCCCATGCTTATAAACCCTATTAGTTTCATTTGGCGGCAGGGATTGAGATGTCATTTCATCTCAATGCCGGGTAAAAGTCCCACAAAATTGGAAGCAACGTCTCCAAAATGACCTAAATAGTGTTGACGGGAACGTTAAACCTCCAATCAAACAAATCAATGGGATAAGTGTTAGAATGGTCTACGGTTCGTCTGACGTTTTAAAGGGTCATTTCCAATGAAATAAATTAAACAAGCCTCCGGCAGCTTTCATAAATTCAACAAAATGGCCATGAGTCTGCGGTTTTTCATCCGACCATTTTGTATTGTCGGAATAGGGGTAACTCATGGCTCTTATTGTGGCTTAGAGAAATAGATTTGGCTGCATGATGATTCCACGAAGAGCTAAAACTGACCACACATTAGTAGGGGCCTAAGAAAAGTGGTGCGAGTCGTACCGTCCATGTATTTGAACCCTGATGGTTTCATTGAGCGGCATGGCTTGAGATGTCATTTCATCACAATATCGGGAAAAAGTCCCACAAAAATGGAAGCAACGTCTCCAAAATGACCTAAATAGTGTTGACGGGGACGTTAAATCTCAATTCTTGCAAAAAAAAAAAAAAACTATGAACATAGACATAGCTGTTTGAAGCGATGCTTGAAATGACCTGAAGTCATGTTCTTGCATAAATACCTATGCGCATGTTTATTTGAAGACATTGCCAAATGGACCGAAAGCCGTGCTGAAACAACAAAAACATGTTCAAATCCTGAAATTCAGGTGCTGTTTGAACATGGATTTTGAGCTGTTAAGAATTGCTTTGCTTATGTTACGTTGTTGGACGTAACGTTATCGCACTGGACGTAGTGTATATGATGACGTCAGAGGGTTACTGCGTAACAACGTCATTGTAAACAATATTCTGAACAAGCCGCCATGTTGGTGAGTGAGTGAGATTTAGTTTTACGTCCCACCAACAGCTAAGGTCGGCGGTTTTCCGGTCGCATTTGAAGAGTTTATATGAATTTTATATGGAACATTTTGGCGTTTTCATCCAAATTTTCGTTTGAATCGTTAGTTATGCAAGAATAACAACCATCCATGGTTATTTCATTGCAATAACATTTGCCGGTCCCTCGGAAGATGTTTGAACATTCGGCCTGTTTGAACATTCGGCCTAGCGGCCTCATGTTCAAACATTTTCCTCAGGACGCGGCAAATGTTAATGCATCAAAAAACATGATTGCTCCCTATATAAAAACAACAAAACCAATGTTCAATTAAAGAAACACGTGCTGTTTGAACAAGGATTTTGAACTTTTGATATCACGTTGCTTACGGTACGTTGAACGCCGTAACGTTATCGCCCTGTACGTAGCAGTTTAGTTAAGAAATGAAATTTATTTTTCTGCAGTTCATGGAAGAATGAACGCAGTGGGTCGCGTGCAACGTAAATGAACCCCGAAGGGGTTCATGTAAACTTTGCTAGCCACCCATTGTCGTTCATACTTTCATGAAAAGCAGAAAAATTAAGTTTATTTTTTATATTTACATTATTTGCCCCTCATCACTGGGCGAAAAAAAAATGCTTGTCGGACAAACTTTTAAGCTGAAAAACATTTACACGCTGTTTTTCTACAAAGAGCGGAGCAGCGTTGACGTCATCAACGCCGTAGAGAACAATGGTTTAGAATGACGTCATTTAACGTCACTGAAAATCATGTGATTCGATGCGTTCATTGACGTATGAACGCAATTGTTTTCTGTAGGTTTACATCAGACTTTACACTGGAAATGTAAATATAATATTATGATGTCGTTACTGCATACCTTGCGTCATTGTAAACAATACTGTGAACTAGCCGCCATGTTGAATTGAAGGTCGCATTTGAAGAGTTTATTTGTTTGGAGTTAATATGGGCGCTTTGATGCGTTTTCGTCGCAGTTTGTTGGAATCGTAAGTTATGCAAGAACAACGACCATCCATGGTTATTTCATTGTAGGTTACTCTGAAGATCTTTGAACACACGGCCTGGTGGCCTCGTTTTCAAACAGCTTCCCATCACAATAACAAGTCCGTGAAACGAAGACCCCCACCCACCCCCAAAACCCCACTTTGTACAGGGAAAACTGGGGTTTACAGGGGTATACATTATTGTTTCTTATTTCTACTCCAAGACATAGGTTGTGGGTACTCGTAAGAACCGCCTCATACGGGCGGTTCTAACGAGTACCCACAACCTATGTTTGCAGTATAAATAAGAAAAATATCACGGATTTTCATTGGAAAAGAAGACATTTTGGAGATGAGAAAAAATGCACTATGTCGCAGGGGTGTATTATCGCAATGCTCGGGACCCTGCAAGTGTTAATGCATGAAAAACTACGTGTGATCCCTATATTCAAACCGCCTCAGTATAAGAAGATAGATAGAGAAAATATTACGTCATCATGGACGGCGTGATGACGTTTAGCACCATTGCTACTTGAAATTTCACACTTTACTTAAGGAATAGATCATCTCTAGCAGTGATTGTTGAGCAATAAATCACAGTTTGGAGGCCAGAAATAGCGTAGCGCGAGTGATTTGTCAATTTACAACTGACCGACAAAAAGAGGATCTTACACTCGTGGTCATTTCATATGAAATTTATGAAACGAGCCTTCGGCGAGTTTCATAAATTTCATATGAAATGACCACGAGTGTAAGATTCTCTTTATCATATGACTAGTTTAAATTGGATTTTATCGCCTTTTAATTTGACATTTTTTCTGCGAAAAATGCATTGTTGACATGGACGTCGTCATGACGTTACTTAATCCCGCCAAAGTGTTATTACACGTGTGGTCATACGATTTTTATTACACGACGTTATCAACTGCTTATCAACGACGTCATATGATAAACTGTGATATTGTACTGAACAAATCACACATTAGATCTGATCTATTTCGATTCCAGGAGACTAAAAAGCGACAATAGTTTCGTTGTTCTCATCAAATTCTCCCAACTTTTCGCAATTTTTAAAAGAAATCCCGGTACCGATTCATGGATTTCATATGCAAAGATCCTCTATATATCATTATAATATTTATATCTTAGGTCCATACGCAACCGCAGAAGCATTGTACAATATCACCCCAAGGGCCATTCGCTAGAGTAGACGGTTACAGATTCTTGTTCTTCTGGGTTATCAATAGATGTATTTAATTTTGATCGGATGTGACTGCTTTAGTGACACCCAATGCAGTAAAATTCCGCTATTAAGACAATCTAAAATTAAGACTTACGTTAAACGTATTGAGTAGATTTCAGTTATTTTTTCTTTGTGTTTACTAGAGCCAGTATCTCCAAATAAGAGACCACCTCTGGGACTGTTCAAAAGTGGTCTTAAAGACCACTTTTGAACAGTTCCAAAGATGGTCTTAATTTAGGGATTTTGCAATATATAATGGAGCCAGCGCATAACAACACCTACAATAAGACTTCTGCAATATCGAAGACATAGATCAGCCTGCGGTATAAACTAAATACAAGGTTTATAGTGTCTTTATCGGTTCGCATTGACATTGTTTTTCAGGGGCGACTATAAAGTTGTCCGAGGCTCACCGATTATATTTAATTATTAAAGACACGTACCATGTATGTATTATACTGTCTAGAAAAAGGGATTTACAACTCTTTTCATCAACACTCTAACCTTTACTAAAAATGTAGATTGGGGCTACTCGTTAGAACCGCCTCAAGCAAGCAGTTCTAACGAATACTCAATACCAGCCATTCCAATAACCTAATAAGCATAAAGTGGGTCGGATAACTGCGGGCTATAATCGGTATTGATACTGACCTTTAATGTATCCAGTTGCCATTTATAGACCGGACCTTCGTTCTAGGTACTTTATCTACAAGGGTTAGCAATAAAATACACCTTTTATCAGTTACCCTCTATATATATTGCATTGCAACGCATTGACCTGATAAAGATATGCTATCTCAGGACAAGTGAGCTTTATCACGTCAGCGTGACATTGCACTTTTATGCATAAAACAGACTACTGGAAAATGACAAAAAAATGTTATTGTAACTGGGAAAAATGGCAAAATTACTTGAAAAAAAAAATATCATCATGGGAAAAATATGGTCAGCTGATACTACATATATCGACCGCCAGAATACTGGGACGCACTGAGGACCACCAATAACTGATCGTAAATTGCTAATTTAACCGTGTACAAGGGGATAAACTGATAAATAGAATACCAGATACGTATCATTTGATATTAAGTTTATCAGGCTCGGCTTCGAGAACGCTTGTAGAATCGCTCGGCAAGCCTCGCGATTCTACAAGCGTTCTCGCAGCCTTGCCTGATAAACTTGATATCAAAGGACTCTCACCTGGTACTCTCTATATATAGGGGGTTGGGAAGGTGTGACGAAGGTGTCGTGTATCTTGCTTCACCGGGCGACCAAATGATATTGGCTTACAGTTGGGGAAGGCCTGCCTTTATTGAAGCATGTAAACCGGGGAGAGGGGGTGTTTTTATTTCTTCTGTTTCTTCACTTTCATTGTTTTTTCACCTCTATCTTCCATGTCCCTTGGCCCCCGCCTATCGGGGCTTGGAGAAATAAACTGGGCTACATGATGCTTCCACGCAGACCTTAAACCAACCGCACATGACTACTGGTAAAACGCTAAGAAGGTGTACGCCTGAGCCACGCAAAGTGGTGCGAGTCGGACCGTCAATGCATATAAACTCTTAGACTATTGGCTTCATTGGGCGACAGGAACTGAAATGTCATTTCATCTCAATGTCGAGTATAAGTCCAACAAAATTGGAAGCAACGTCGCCAAAATGGCCTAAATAGTGTTGACGGGGACGTTAAATCTCAAACAAACAAACAAACAAACAAACAAAATCTTCCCTTCTTCTGTCTATAAGTTAGGATTCGATTTACTCGTTATCACGAAAACACACCTATATAATTTTGACCTCATTGAACCCCACTTTTATATGATTGTTTGTTTGAACTGAGGTTTGACATCCCCGTCAACACTATTTAGGTCATTTTGGAGATGCTGCTTCACATTTTGTGGGACCGACATTGAGATGAAACGACATATCAAGCCCTTCCACCCAATGAAACCAAAAGGTTTATATGCATGGTTGGTCTGACCCATGCCACTTTGCATAGGCAGGCTTTGTCCTTCTAAGCGGTTAACCAGTACTCATAGCTCTGCGTGGAAGCACCATGCAGTCCAATCTTTCTCTCCAAGCACCGATGGGAGGGATGACCACTTTTATATAATAAACAGGGGTTCACAGGGGTAACCCTTATTTTTCTTATTTCTGCTGAGCAAAAAAAAAAGCAAAATATCACAATTTTTCATCTTAAAACTTTCGTATTTTTTTTGTGGTAATTGTATAGGCGAGTTTTCGTAATGTTTACATCCCTCGGGATGCCCAAACCGATCGAAACCTCGCTTTAGTCCCGGGTCCGATCGACACGGGAATAACTTCGGTAGGAAATGCCTAAATCGATTCCAACTCAGCCCTGACATGATCCTACTGGGTCAAAAATAAGATATTTGGAGTAACATAAAAATGAAAACAGAGACAATTTAATTACCAAACAAGGGGATTCCAATCAACATATTCAACATATTCAATTTCTTTTGTTTTTCAAACAAGGATTGACGATCATTTACATTTAAATAAGATGCTTTACGAGGAATAGATATACATGTATTTGTTATATTTCCACAAGAGAGACAGCTTCTGGACTTGCTGTTTGCATTCGAGCAAACCGAGTCTTTTTGAAAAAGGGAAAGGAACGTATTAACACCCCCAGGAGCAGATTCTTTCCATTATCAGCCGCATCTAATCGACAACAGAAAAAAACATTGATTTTGAAAGTGTTGACTCCTCTGGGGGAATATCCATTCCTAGTATTAATCAGAAAGCTTGTACAGTTTGAGTCTTTAGATGAGTCTTCTTTTAATCCTTCTCTTGCTGAATATTCATTTAAGCCACACCCATTTCAGTCTCCCAACCAATCAAATTACTTGATGTAATTTATTGCTACAAATTCATAAACTGAATGCCAAACAGTGCAGATCCTGATCAGATGGCTTCTTCAGAAGCCATCTGATCTGGATCTACACTGTTTGCAAAGATATGGGTTGTCGTGAACAGCAAGATAAGGGTTAATATTCTTCACCTTCCTCTTCACCCTCGGCATCTACGGAGTCGACGCCGACTTCCTCGTAATCCTTTTCCAGGGCTGCTAAATCCTCCCTGGCCTCGGAGAATTCTCCCTCCTCCATACCCTCACCAACATACCAGTGGACAAAGGCACGCTTAGCGTACATCAAGTCAAACTTGTGGTCGAGACGGGCCCAGGCCTCCGCGATGGCAGTAGTGTTACTTAACATGCACACGGCGCGCTGAACTTTGGCCAAGTCACCACCTGGTACAACTGTTGGTGGCTGGTAGTTGATACCAACCTTGAAACCAGTTGGACACCAATCTACGAACTGGATGGTTCTCTTGGTCTTGATGGTAGCAATGGCGGCGTTGACATCCTTGGGTACGACGTCACCTCTGTACAACATACAGCAGGCCATGTACTTGCCGTGACGTGGGTCACATTTCACCATCTGGTTGGCTGGCTCAAAGCAAGCATTGGTGATCTCAGCCACTGACAGTTGCTCATGGTAAGCCTTCTCGGCGGAGATGACTGGGGCGTATGTAGCGAGAGGGAAGTGGATACGTGGGTAGGGTACCAAGTTGGTCTGGAACTCAGTCAAGTCAACATTAAGTGCACCGTCGAATCTGAGAGAAGCAGTGATGGAGCTGACAATCTGACCAATCAACCTGTTCAAGTTGGTGTAGGTTGGTCTCTCAATGTCCAAATTACGTCTGCAGATATCGTAGATGGCCTCATTGTCGACCATGAAGGCACAGTCGGAGTGTTCCAACGTAGTGTGGGTGGTTAAGATGGAGTTGTAAGGCTCAACCACAGCGGTGGACACTTGAGGTGCTGGATAGATGGCGAACTCCAGCTTGGATTTCTTACCATAGTCAACACTAAGACGTTCCATCAAGAGAGAACAGAAACCACTTCCGGTTCCGCCGCCGAAACTGTGGAACAAAAGAAATCCTTGAAGACCGGTACACTGGTCAGCAAGCTTCCTTATTCGGTCCAAGACCAGGTCCACGATCTCTTTACCAATGGTGTAGTGGCCACGGGCGTAGTTATTGGCGGCATCTTCCTTGCCGGTGATCAGCTGCTCTGGGTGGAACAGTTGTCGGTAGGTACCGGTACGCACCTCATCTGTAAACAGAAGAGAGACAAAACTAACTAAAGGCATGAAACAAAACTGTTTTTATCTGCCATATATGCTATTCGTGGATATATATAGGCTTAATGAGATCGAGTGTTAACATCTTAACAGCCGTGTAAGCTTCAACTACAATCAACAGTTTAGAGTTTGAAAGAGCAAGCCATTCTTTTGTACCTATACAAAACGGTAGTTGCTGAACTGGTTTTGCTGCTGAATGTACAACTATAAGAAGCGTTTTGTTTTTCTTTTACTTGATACCAGGTCAATACACGCTGAAGTGATAGAAGACACGTAAACCCAATCAGCACATTGTAATTAGCCGAAATAGAAGTGAACGCAATGATCAGGAATCGATACAATTAACCCACAGCTCCCATCAAAGGCACCAAAGGGAAAGAAACACAAACATGAAATAACTACACCCTAATGGAAACATCAATAGTGGAAAGCCCACTAAATTGCAAACTGGCTATCCACAACAAAAACAAAATACAAGCGATACACACACTCAAAGACAATAACAAAAACAAAAATAAACCGCGACAGAAGAACCGCATTGGAACCGTCAGTGAAACGAATTCCACTTGGGTGGTGGTGGTGGTGGTGGTGGTGTGTGTGTGTGTGTGTGTGTGGGGGGGGGTTGCTTAAATCGATTTTACGCGACCGCAATCCTTGCCCTTACACTGAGCCGATTTTTTCTGCTGACTGGGGAACTGTAGTCTCTAAAGATGTCTCTGTCTTTCGAACCCATTCATTAAGACAAAATACAAAATAATCGCTTAGAAAAACACAAGGTCCATGATCTATTTATTTACGTTATGCTATTAATGAACATTTGAGACTTAGTTATCTACTTTCGAAGTTGATCACTTTTATAAACAAATGGTTGCTAACGGATGACCGTTTGATTTTTCAGTACCGACATAGCACCTCGGTACGTTTATCTGCGCAGTCAAAAATGTTGCTGCTTTGTGTATTTCGTGCCGCCAAAGTGATCCTTATGCGTCATCTCAGATATATCATTTAAGAGCCATGAAAGAGGCCATTGTAATACATAGGTTTGTTACCGTTAAGTAATTACTTTTCAGTTGAGTGTTGGAAACATCCGAATTTTCATGAGTGCGAAGTTTTCTTTTTATTTTAAACTTGAAAAAGTAGCCGGACTGCTACTCTGAAAATAACATTGCCATGTTATTTAATATTATTTTTAATTGTTTCAGATATGCTTTGACTTCACTGTTCAGTATATAAAGGATCTTACATGAGTGTTCATTTAAGAAATGAAATTTATTTTTCTGCAGTTCATGGAAGTATGAACGCAGTGGGTCGCGTGCAAAGTAAATGAACTCCGAAGGGGTTCATGTAAACTTTGCTAGCGACCCACTGTCGTTCATATTTCATGAAAAGCAGAAAAATTAAGTTTATTTTTTATATTTACATTAATTGCCCCTCGTCACTGGGCGAAAAAAATGCTTGTAGGTCAAACTTTTAAAGCTTAAAAACATTTACAAGCCCGTTTTCTACAAAGACCGGAGCAGCGTTGACGTCATCAACGCCCGTAGAGAACAATGGTTTAGAATGACGTCACTTAACGTCACTGAAAATCATGTGATTCGATGCGTTCATGGAAGTATGAACGCAATTGTTTTCTATAGGGTTTACATTAGACTTTACACTGGAAATGTAAATATGTATTATTGAATTTATTAAACGAGTTGAGGAAAAATGATAAAGTGCGAGGCTATGCCGAGCATGTTATCCCTTTTCTTCAACGAGTTTAATAAATTTAATAATACATGAGCACGAATGTAAGATTCTATTTATCGTATGACATTTAAAACGCAATTTATTCACGATTGTTTAACAAAAAATGTCAATATTCCGCCATTAGTAAACGCAACGTCGTTAAGGACGTCGTATATGTAACGTTACGGGGCGTATCTAGCTGATTTGCATATTTAATCCACTAGCGGATTATCGAATTTATTACATGGCGTTGTTATATTCTCAAAGGCGACGTCATATGGTAAAAACAATACTGAATATCTACAAACCTACGACAGTTGGTTCCAGATCCACAAATACAGCTCTTGGAACGTGTTTTCCGGCTCCAGTCTCGCTGAAGAAAGTGTTGAAGGAATCATCGCCACCACCAATTGTCTTGTCACTTGGCATCTGACCATCAGGCTGGATCCCGTGTTCCAGACAGTACAACTCCCAGCATGCATTGCCGATCTGAACACCGGCCTGGCCAATGTGAACTGAGATACATTCACGCTGGAAGAGATTGAACACTCATAATTTTCTTGGCAGAAGTCTCATCAACTTAATTTACATATGCAGTGAAACTTCACACCCCCACCCATCGGGACTTGGAGAAATAAACTGGACTGCTTTGTGCTTCCACGCAGAGCTGAAACGGACCAAACATGAGTACTGGTTAACCGCTTAGAAGGTCTAAGCCTGTCAAGGCAAAGTGATGCGTGTCGGATTGTCCCGGCATATAAGCCCTAGCGGTTTGTTTGGGCGGTATGGCTTGAGATGTCATTTCATCTCATTGTCGAGTAAAAGTCCCACGACGTCTCGAAAATGGCCTTAATACTGTTAACGAGGACGTAAAACCTCAACACAAACACAAACAGTGAAACTTCGCTAGCTCGAACACCGATGACTCGTAAACCACGGCTTCCCATACCTACTTATATCAATATATGTTGGATAGTATTCATTTTTATTGAAAGTTGATTTATAAAATCAAGTTTCTATGGCATTACATTTCTACTTCCGGTACTGGACCGCGTTACTCCACTTCCGCTATTCGTTCGCTGCATAAAATAGTCCAAAGGAACTCTTGAAAACTAATTTTGCAGGCATGGAACGTCTTTCAAAATATTTCATTTTTCGAGATTTTATACGGATTGAATATAAATTGGAACAAAACGACATATTCTGAACAGAAAACAATACTCTAGGACTATTTTCCTACGCGCTTTCCGATGATAGTTATGTTTTACTCTTTCAACCCTGAGTTTCTGACAGGACTCTTCTCGCTTTAAGTATATTCTTATAGAAAGGGATTTCTGATTAGTTCACTGACATGATGGCATTAAACAGTGTATTTGTAGATTCTGGCGAGACGTGCTAGCTACGTACCGTCTTATCAGAATCTACAAGGTTTGCAGAGATACAGTGTATTTCTACCTCGGCGTCTGCACCGGTCTACAGGGTTAAAAGGGTTAGCTCGCTTCTCTGTGATTCAGTGATCATGCGGGCGTCACACTGTCCCGAAAATGACACCAGATGGCCATACGAATATGGAATTTTGAATTTCGAGCGAAGATCTCTCCGAACATGGTCAACAGCCAATCTCTAGCCGAAGCAAGTACGATGCATACAGAAGGTCACACGATGGCATCCGAACCACACACGAAGGCAACACGAAGATGTATTTTTTTAGTACGAAGTTTACCCGCAGGCCAAACGAAGGCCACACGACGGCTTCACGACGTCGTATTGAGAGTACGATGCGTTCGAACTAGGTCACGAAGACGACACGTGACCTCCCGATGTTATAAAACCTTCGGCCGACCGTTTGAAATTCATTTGATGATCGGAGAGTACACAGTACATTTCAACTCTATTAAATTTGATTCAACTTAAAACCAATTTAAAATGCCACCCAAAGAGAAGACCACTTTTTCAGAGAGACTTGGTTTATAGGAAAATAAGATCTGCTCATCTTGTTCTCTAAGGTGCATCAAAAGAAGCAATGCTGCTGCCTCCTTTTTCCTGGTTGCCTCATCATCAAAGTATGTTATTCAGCAGGAACGGAATTGTGAATAATTATGACTGATGCTTTGGGAGTTACACAAGCATATGCTCTGCAGAGTTGCTCATCAGTAATGACTGAGGATGATGCTCTGAGGTTGGCCTTTTATATGTCTACGTTACCATGACACATGGGTATCGTTTGAGGTACTCAAATTCAGCTGTCTTCGTCGACACCGTAGTCCAATCTCAATGTCATCGTACTATAATACGATGTCTACACGACGTCATTGCGAGGGTTTCACGTAGTCGTATTGCCTTCCTAAGACAATCGGACGACTTCTTGTTTCCCTCGTATTATCTTCGTGAGGCGTAAAATGCCCGAGAGCACCGATGATCACACGAAGAAAAGACGAAGATGACACGATTTGACAAGATGCCCCCACGATGGCCTTACGAAGGGCAAGATGGACAAACGAATTCAACACGAAAATGAACCTTCGCAAGGCCTTCCTGCAATTTTTTGGCATGCCAAAGATTTTGCCGCCGCTCACGAAGTTGCTGCCGGAGCCTCAGAAAATCCACCGGCGATCATACGATGGCTTAAGATGTCCACACGAATGGCCCGATGTTTTCACGATCAGAGCCGAATTTGAACATTTCCTTTATCGTGTTTCCATCTGGTGTCTATTTCGGGACAGTGTGACGCCTGCATGACCGACTAAACAACCCATAACTGACCGACATCAAACACAGTTATACACCTGCTTTCGAGAGCTCTAATTACAAAACATGTGTTGTAAGCTGTGAGTTTTACATCAAGTTCCGTACATTTAGCAAATAGTGAAGACACCGGTCAGACGCTACATTCTGTGGCCTCTAATCTGTCTTAACTGTTTCCGAATGTCACAGTATTGAAACAATTGGCATTTATGGGTTATTGTTTTTATTGGGAATAAACGTATTTTATTTCGCCTTGGGTAGTCGAAGTTCGCTAAATGCGGCGTCTGATCAGGGTTATAATGTCTAAATCAAATGGTTTAGCCAAAAATGATTGTTTTCCGACGCCCGAAGGAACATAGCTCCAAGCGGCTGCACAACGTACGTGCATCGTCGGATCAACGCAACGTTGATGCGACGTTGCTAAGACGTCATGTGCCCGCTAGGAGAAATTGTCTATAAGATTATTAGCAGATGGGACAAGCACAGAATGTACAGAGCTAATTTATATATTTATGGTTTTACCATGATGAAATTAGCAGACACGTTTATCTTTCTTTCTTTCTTCCTTTTTTCTTAGCCATTTTTTCTTCGCGGGGTTAGTTGGGGAGGCACAGGTGATATGTATCTTGTGTTACTGGGGAGTCCAGCTGATACTGACTTACAGTTGGGCAACGCCTGTTGTCCTGGCAGCAGGTAACGGTAGATGGTGTGGGTTGATATTCACTCTGTCCCTCACTTTCATCTCCTCTGCTATCTCTTCTATCTCCCCCCCCCCCCCCCCTTCCTCTTGGAGAAGACAAAATGATCCACAAGGGTTCACCTGTCGTTAAACTCAAAACAATCGATGAATCATTTTTATTTCTTCGTCAAATTTTTTAACCTTCACAAAATGTCTAGATAACTACTTGATCTACGACTGGCAATGTTATCATAATAATTATTCCACATAAATCAACTTTCCTCAGTACTTTCAGTACTTTGATCTTGAAAATGTATGTGGGTACACATTAGAATCGCATCAATAAGTCTATACTAATGAGTACAAACTCAAACCTTTATAAAAGACATCTTTCCCAACCAGCACGAAACAGCGGGCCAACTTCTCCGTCGACAGCGATACGTCGTATCGCTGTCGGCCCGACGATGGCCCGGAATCATTTGCTGGCTGGGTTTGTTCTGCCTCCTGATCTGGGCATATGATAAACCATTAGAGGCTCTAACTACCCATATCTAGAACAATTTTTATGGTCTAAAGGTGTTCCAGCCATTGGACTTCAACTATAATATGGCCCCTTCGTTAGAAAATGTGTTCATTAACATTTGCGGCCAGCAAAGGCTGCCAGTCTGCGCATCCGTGCATTCTGATGTGAGCGAATATGTGAGCATTCGCTCTCTGCATGAAACTTCAATTTACATGCAAACTGTTTCTAGGGGAATGGCCCATATCTTGTTCTGCAGGCGCACAGGCTGAAGAATCACGAAAACACGTTTTGTCAGTCACGCGACACAATTATATTTGAGACGTAATATTTATTTGTGTTAAAACAGTTGCCACAAATCTCTCGCTTTAAAGCCACTTGACCGTCTCCAATACACGCAAATCTAGTATTGTCTCGAAATAAAAACACTATCATTAACCCTTCTCTTGCTGAATATTCATTATAGCCACACCCATTTCTGACTTTGAACCAATCAGATTACTTGATGTAATTTATTCCTACAAATTCATAAATTGAATGTCAAACAGTGCAGATCCTGATCAGATGGCTTCTTCAGAAGCCATATGATCAGGATCTACACTGTTTCCAAAGAAAAGGGTTGTCGTGAACAGCATGATAAGAGTTAAAGCAATAAAATAGAACAAATATTTAGATGTAAGTCTAAACATGTTGCTTACCATGATTGAAGATTTTTCTGAAGTCTGTACAAAAAAGACAACTTCTCACAGAACTTGATGTGTCCTTAAGAGATGTAGAACCGCACACTGTTGCTATAGAAGACGACAACCAGGGTTTATACTACACGGTTGCTAGGTTCAAAGTGTAAAGACATGGTGAAAAATTAAAGGAAGATGAGATGGTAATTCTCTCATAGCAAAGTATGGCTATTGAAGATTTGTAGCGATACAGCTGTTTAGGAAATAAATAAGTACGTAAGCACATTGTAACTAAGTATAGTAGAACTTCGGTGCCTCGAACACCTTTGGGGCCTCGATCTCAAATCTGTTCGAGACAGGGGTAGTTCGAGTCACTGAGGGTGAATGCCAGGACGTATTACGAGATACTTTTGTACATCTTTTTCGGTATTCTATAATGAAAATGTATGCTGTGTATACTAATAAGAATCGCCTCATTGAGGCGCTTCTAATGAGTACACATAGCATACCTTTGTGACATAAAAGACGAAAATCTCCTAAATTGCCCCGCCTATTTCTTATATAGAGGATTTCCCTGGGGCCTTTGGAACGTGTTCGACTCAGCCATGGTAAACGAGCCATCGGTATTCGAGCTATCGAAGTTCCATTGTAAGTAAGTAAGTAGGTAAAGACTATTTTATGAGAGTGACTGCACTTAGCATAAAAATACGGCAATCTTCCATATTATTTGCTAAACATATGCATAAAACGAGACGATAATTTATAGCTAGAAAAAAAGGCGCGTGAAAAGTGCTGAGTAAATGTGTTGTTGCATGATAATAACTTAACAGAATTAGTTATTGCGTTGGAGGAGGGCAGGACTTTTTTTTTTGCGCGCGCGTGGGTGTGGTGGGGGTGGATAATTTGTTGCGTCAGAAGTGCTACAGGAAATGATTTGTGGCTAGAGATAGTGATGACAACAATGAAAATGGCTTTAAGATTTTGTTGCGCATTGCGGCCGCGTAAAATCGATTTAAGCCCCGACCCCCTCCCCAGTGAAATCCTTTCACTGACCGTTCCAAGGCGGTTCTTCTGTTGCGGTTTATTTTTGTTATAGTTCGTCTTTGACTGTGTATCGCTTATATCTTTTTGTTTTGGATAGCCAATGGGCATTTTGTGGGAAAATAACTGTCCTTTTGGCTTTCCGCTTTGATGTTTCCATTGGGATCTAGTTATTTCATGTTTCCCTTTGGTGTCTTTGGTGGGAGGCAGGGGCTAATTGTATTGCTTACAAACAAGTACATTTTCCTACCTTACTTTCTCTGTCTAAGATTCTTTACTGGAACTCAAATTGTGACAAAATTTCTTCATAAATCTGCAAGAAATCACTGGGCGGAAGTGTGACGCCATAAAAAGGTGCCGTTTTATGACGTCATTCATAAAAAAAAAAAAAAAAAAAAAAAAAAACATCACAAAAGGACGTCAATATTTGTGATACAGACATTACTGTTGGCGGGACTTCTTCTAACCATCACGTGAACAAATCTGGGAAATGAAGACCCCACTTTATATAGAAAAAATAGGGTTTACGGGGGTATACATATTTTTTTTTTATTTCCGCTCCAAGTCATATGTTGTGGGTACTCGTTAGAACCGCCTCAATGAGGCGGTTCTAACGAGTACCCACAACCTGTGTTTGCAGTATTAATAAGAAAAATATCACGGATTTTTATAAGAAAAGTAGCCATTTTGGAGATGTGGGAAATGTACAATGTCGCACGGGTGTGTTATTATCGTATTATGTGTGTGTGTGTGTGTGTGTGTGAATTCGGGTTTAACGTCGCTTTCAACAATTTTTCAAGCATATCACGACGGTGTCTGGTTGCGACAGGGAGCTCAATGCTCACTTTTACAGTGCTGTCTCACTGTAGTATCGTGTCCCGGACACATTACATGATACCACACCCAGTCACATTATCCTGGCACTCGGTCGACCAGTCCTAGCTCTACCCCGTAAATCTGAGTGCCAAGCGAGGAGCAGCTAGTACCATTTTTTCAACGACTTTGGTATGTCGCGGCCCGGGATCGAACCCTGACCTCCCGTTCCCCGGAGCGGACCCTCTACCAACTGAGCTATCGGGGCCGGTTATCGTATTGACAATGACGAAACGTAGGGAGAATTTGAAGGAAACGATGTCGAGTTTTAGTTTGTTTGAATCCTTTAAACAGAAAGAAGTGAATCTACAAAGTGTGTTAGAATCGAAATTAGTCAGCTCTAGTGTGCAATTTGTTGACTAATGAATCACGACGGATGGGTCAGCTGAAACTAGACAAATCACTTACGCGCTCGTGACTTGATGAGTCAAATGGTAGTAGACAAATCACTCGCGCTTCGCGCTTGTCATTTGATCTCCTTTACAACTGACCTCCAAACTAATAGTTCACTGCTACTTAAGTAAGAAGCTGAGACATAGGCCAGTACTCCGTTAAATTGGAAGCAACGTCTCCAAAATGACCTTTACAGTGTTGACGGGGACGTTAAACCTCAAATCAAACAAACAAACAAACAGTACTCCGTTAGCTGACTGCTATAGAGAGCGTGAATAGATTAAGCATGGGTGAAGGGGCTATTGATTTTGCGTGTGTGCATATGAAGCTGATCCAACCACCAAAGTGGCATGGGTTTGTAATGTGCAGGATAGAAGTCTCCGTGGTGTAGTGGTTATGCTACTCGCCTTGTAAACTAGAGGTCTCAGGATCGATCCCGGATAAGTCTTTAAACCGAGGTCCGGTCTCCGTATGACCTTAGCTGTTGGTAAGACGTAAAGCTCAAACACTCACTTGTATTGCGAAGAGATATGCCCCATCGCTCGACACAGCTACGGCCCGGATTCGATTCCCGTTGTCGTCATGTGGCAGAGTAGCGGTAACCATTCCGAGGTCGGCGATTTTCAGCGGGTCCAAGTTTCCCCTCCCCCATCATGTAAACAGACAACCCAATGATGTCCTCACCCTCGACGAAGCTTTTTAGCGTAACTTTGTGTCCGTTAGAAGTGGATTTAAGCTTCTTTGTACCAAATGGAATCTTCCACCTTATATATAGCAGAGTCCATTTCAAAATTTAGGGATGTCTTCTAAAACTATTTGGAAAATGGTTGAACGTTTTGGCAAACAGTGTAGGCCCTGATCAGACGCCGCTTTCTGCGGCGTCTGATCTGGGCCTGCACTGTTTACCAACTACACGTTTGGGGGTTCCGGTACTAAAAGGGTTAAGCATATTTTATTGCTTGAAACAACGCAAAGGGGTCGGGCCCGAAGTTCTCACAACATTAGTTACGGCCCTTCCCCAACGATAGTCACTGGTATAGGACTGGAATAGATTTTCAGTTTTTGGAAGCATGTGTAGTTTGGTTGTAGTTACTGTTTGTTGACAGTAACAGTCTCTCACAAACATCATTAGTATTCAAAAAGTAGCTTCATCGAGACTCCGCTTCATTAGATTCAATGCAGATTTATTAATTCATTTATGACGAATATAATCTCATACCTAGGTTTATTTTCAATTTAGAAGGTGTCCGATCTATTTAAGTTATTTATTCTGTTTTTTTTTTTTTTTTTTTTTTTTTTGTTTTTTTGTATGTTTTTCGAAAATTCCTCTATTTTAAACAAACAGTGAAGAAACCGATCAGACGCTGCTTTTGCAGGGTTTGATCAGTATCTTCACTGTTCGACACCGTTCTTTTCGGGAGAAGCTCGGTATGAATGGGTAAAAATCAAAATGTACCTTGGGTATATATTTGCATATTTCGTTTCAATACCGTACAGTAATATACATGTAATTATGTTGTGTTGCATCGATTCTTCTTCATGGGAAGCAACTAGCTATTCCCCCAAAATTTCTTCTCTTATCTTAACTTGGGGTGGTTCAATCGATGGATGAGGCAAAATTGTCGTGGACGTCCAGCTGATATTACAGTTGGGCAGTGCATGTTGTCCTTGTTTGTTTGTTTGATTTGAGGTTTAAGGTCCCCATCAACACTGTAAATGTCATTTTGGAGACGTTGCTTCCAACTGTGTGTGACCTTTACCCGACATTGAGATAAAATGACATCTCAAGCCCTGTCGCCCAATGAAACCAATAGGGTTTATAAGCATGGACGGACCGACTCGCACCGCTTTGCCTGGGCTGGCTTAGATCCTCTAAGCGGTTTACCAGTACTCGTGTGCGGGTCGGTTTCAGCTCTGCGTGGAAGCATCATGCAGTCCATACATTTCTTCAAGCCCCGATGGGCGGGGGCCTGCATGCTGTCCTCGCAGCAGGTAAAGGTAGAGGGGAATATTTGTTATTTCTTCCTCTGCACTCATTTATTTCCTAGGTTTTCCCTGTGTCTCTCCATTTCATCTCCTCTTCTATCTCTTACATCTCTCGCCCCCGCCCATCGGGGCTTGAAGAAATTGATGGGCTGCATGATGCTTCCTGGCAGAGCTGAAACCGACCGCACACGAGTACTGGTAAACCGTTTAGAGGATCTAAGCCTGTCCAGGCAAACCGGCGCGAGTCGGACCGTCCATGCTTATAAACCCTTTCGGTTTCATTGGGCGACAGGGCTTGAGGTGTCATTTCATCTCAATGTCGGGTAAAAGTCCCACAAATTTGGAAGCAACGCCTCGCAAATGACCTGTACCATGTTGACGGGGACGTTAAACCTCAAATCAAACAGACAAACAAATCTCTTCCATCTCCTGGTAGACGACACAAAATGACGGACAAGGGTTGACGTGTGGTTAACCCCAAACGCAATCAAAATTCTCTTTTCTTACATCAACGGGATCTTACAGGGAAATTGTTATCCTTGGAAGCATTTTTAACCAATTTGGTACCGGAAACCCCAAAATGGGTAGTTGGCAAACAGTGCAGGCCAAGAACAGACGCCGCAGAACGCGGCGTCTGATCAGGGCCTACACTGTTTGCAAAAAAATTCAGTCATTTTCCAAATAAATTTTGAATAAAACACGACCCGTCACCCCTAAATTTCGAAACGGACTCCTGCAATATATACGGAGGAAGGTTCCGGCATTTGGTACAAAAAGGGTTAAAGAAGAGACCCCTTTTTGTAGGGTCTTAGTTGACAGGTAAGCAAAAGAAAACCTAGAGGTGTCTTTCTTGTACAAAAGGGTGAGAAAATGTAAGGTGTTTATGTTCACCTTAAGTACAGCTCAGTTCCACATGATCCGCTCTTTTGAAAATATTGCTGCAGTGAATTTATCTATTACTAGCCCATTTTATACGGGTATCCACAAAACCATGAAAATGGATATTGGAAAACAGCGAAGGCCCAGACCAGACGCCGCAGCACGCGGGGTCTGATCAGGGCCTGCACTATTTGCAGGAATGTTAAATGATTTCTAAATTATTTTTTTTTCACACTGCTTAGCCTTGACAGCCCTAGACTCCACCTACAGTCGAACTTCGATGGCTCGAACCCCTCTGGGAACATGAAAATTTATTCCATATAGCGGTAGTTCGAGCCACTGAGGGTTACGGCCAAGAGGCATAACGAGATACTTTTGAACATCTTTTCGATGTTCTGTAATGAAAATGTATGCTATGTGTACTCATTAGAATCGCCTCACCGAGGCGATTCTAATGAGTACATGTCACGGGATAGTTTTGCTGTTACGGGCCGATGGATTAATTAAGGTGGTTGTGGCCACATGGTGATGATGACGACGTTGATACAACGTTATAATAACTTCTCCCGCTTTCTCGAGGGGGTTCGGGGTTCAACGAACGATAACTCTGTTTGATGTTTCCATGTTTTTAAATCAGAACCTTCTCCCTCTCGACCTCGTCATCTGAATAAATAATATGAATATCCTAAGTAATTAGGAATAACATAGAGATGGTGTCCGTCAGGTGGTCGTGAGACCTACCTTCGCAAGGGACAAAGAAAGATTGACAAAGGCTGAGGTAAGAATGTGCGCATGCGGTGTTAATCAGTGAAGTGAAAAGCGCGCGAGACTTACATAAGGACACCGGAAATTGATATACGCTACTCAGGAATGCTTAATGCTTAATGAAATATATGAAGTATGAAAAACGACAATCAATAGGGGAAAATAACTGGAGACGACTAGAAAGTCCTAAGCGCAAGCGCTCCTCCAGTTTCCATAATTTCACCCTGTGACATTCTCCCCCTCTTCGGGAAATGTCGTCCCGACATTTAACTTAACAAATTACTTGAATGAGTTTAAACACAAGTTTAACTTCACCTTTCCATTTAATTATATAAATTTACCAGATGTATATTATGTTTTAGAGATATCAATCTGGTAATAAAATAGGAGCCGAAGCTATCGCTTCTAATGTTTGTCGAGCTAGTGAAGTTAACATATCTAACACTTTACCAGGTAAACCCTTATCAAAATGCGCTGTCATAAATGCTGCACAGTATGCACAGCGCAAAAGATAAAACTTTATATACAGAACTTAGACAAAAAATCTTTTATTGATAGCGCGTAATAGGACACTCCTTACTGGTTTAGCTTCAAACGGCTAAACATTAAAACCAGGCTAAAATTGCTTATCCTAAAACACAGCCAAAATGGAAGTGTCATATAAAAATACATTATTTACGCGCTGGACTGGAGAGAGGAAATATAACAGAACTATTCAATTCTTACGAAATTATTCACCCTTCCACGAAAGCACAAGCCAGAAGCACGAACCGGCCACGGTCTGATTGGGATAGCCCCCACCTAGGTTGTAACCAACCCATGTCCAAGCAAGCGCGAAATCATGTCAAGGCGAAAATTTTAATTTTTAGAACATTCTTACCAGTTTGCAGTCAAGTGCACCACGTATCAACGGCACTCTAACAACACACAGGCTCTCTAGAGACGCCATGATAAATCATGCACCGTCAACTAACTGCAACCCAGCAGAAGACGAAATTTTCGAAAACAATGGGTCACCAGAATTGTAGGCCAGCGCTCCACCCGCCAACGGCACTCTAACAACACACAGGCTCTCTAGAGACGCCATGACAAGCAATGCTTCGCCACTCGACTGCAACTCAGCTGCCCCTATAGCTGAATTAACATTTTATACGCCTCTCTCCAGAATACATTTTAGCGTTAGTTTTACACGCTCCCCTCCCCCTCTGTGAAAAATGTCGTCTCGACATTTCAAATAAAAAAAATAAAATACTTGTACAGGAAACCAGGAAACCATGTCAGCTGTTAATTCAGTTAAAAACATTCGAAAATTTAAAATAACCAGTCCCCTCCTGTCTGCCACCTTGGTTTCTGCCTATGCCTTGTTGGACGTGTTTGAGGTCGCAATTCTGGTTGAGACCCCGGAGCAGGACTGAAGGGTTTCGCCAAAGGATTCAATGACGATCTCTCTGGGGGTATCACCACACTAGGGGATACCGGTGCATCCAGCATGTTCGCACTATCTGGAACTGCAGAGTCTGGTGCAGGTGAGGTTGCACTACCTGCCGCTCCACGGTGACGGTTGAGAACTGCTATTTGGTGATATATCTGTATCCGCGGAGCGTTGTTTGGATGCTGGAAGGGCCATGAATGGAAGAAGGAGATTCCTGTGCAGCATCCTTCGGATGCTCCTCCCATGTTCACGTTTGACAACGTACACAGGAACCTCTGTATTTGGCTGTTCAACAACCAAGTACACATCTTTCTCCCATTTATCTGCCAGCTTGCACTTTCCCCTCAGTCCGACGTTGCGAACGAGTACACGGTCACCGGGCAAAAGCTGGGCATCCCGAGCTTTGAGGTCATAAGTTTCCTTATGCCTTCTGCCCTGGCGACGGGCCTCCTTGGTGGCTGTTTTGTATGCAAAGTCGAGCCTCTTTTTGAGATCGGCTGCAAACTTTGTCTGGTCAGCATGCCTACCCTCTGGATTTATGCCTAGAAAAGCATCGACTGCCAATCTAGGGTGTCGCCCGAACATTAAATAATGCGGGGAAAATCCAGTGGTCTCATGACGGGTTGAGTTGTAGGCATGAACCAAGGGCGCAACGTAGGACTTCCAGTTAGACTTCTGGTCATCCTCCAAAGTACCCAACATATTGAGCAGAGTCTGGTTAAAGCGCTCAGGCATTCCATTACCCATGGGATGGTAGGGTGTAGTCCTAGACTTGTCAACGTTAGCAATGGAACACAGCTCTTTAATAACCTGGCTCTCAAAATTGCGGCCCTGGTCACTATGTAAACGGGATGGAAACCCATAGTGACAGATGAAGTTTTCGAAGAGAACTTTGGCTGTTGTCTTGGCCGTTTGGTTCTTGGTTGGTATGGCCTGAGCATAGTGGGTGAAATGGTCTGTAATTACCAAGATGTTTTCGTAACCACCCGCTGATGTCTCAAGAGACAGAAAATCCATGCATACCAAGTCCATGGGATAAGTGGACTCTACAGTCACAAGTTTTGCTGGAGCCCGCTCTCGAGACTTTCTTCGGATGCATCTGGGACAGTTTCGGAGTTTCTTTTCAATGTCACCATCCATCCCAGGCCAGTAAAACCGAGATTTTACCAGGGACATAGTGCGGTCTCTGCCTTGATGGCCGGCCTCATCATGCAGACCATTAAGTGCTATCTCCCGGAAAACCTCAGGCAATACCAGCTGGTTTACAGAGGTGCCATGTAAAGAGTGACGACGGTAAAGTACCTCGTCTTTGAAAAATAGACTGTCCCAATCCTTCAAGATTTTCTGACATTCTGTCTCCTCAAGAGCAATCTGTCTCTTGGTAGGTTTATGTCCAGAGGCAAGAATGGTCTTCACTCTGTTCAACGTGCCGTCAATGGTTTGTTCAGCACGCCAGTCAACTTGACTGAAAGCTGAACCAGAGTCAGAGCCAACCTCTTCACCAGTGAGGTCAAAATGCTGAGCAACCAATACACATTCAACTGCCGGCGCCTCCTCTTTAGGGGCTAATACCGCCTGGCAGATGGCCTTAATAGCGTCATTAAACAGGACCCCTTTATCAGTAGATGGTAATCTACTGAGGGCATCGGCATCTTGGTTTTTCTTGCCGGACCTGTAAATGAGCTTGAAATTGTAACTGGACAGAGCGGCTAGCCAACGATGGCCTGTGGCATCTAGCTTAGCCGTTGTTAGAACATACGTCAATGGATTGTTGTCTGTTCTAACAGTGAATTTATTTCCATACAAGTAATCATGGAATTTATCACACACTGCCCATTTCAAGGCCAAAAATTCAAGTTTATGTGCAGGGTAATTGCACTCACTGGCTCTAAGACCTCTGCTAGCATAGGCTATGACACGTTCTATACCATCTTGTTCTTGGTATAGAACAGCACCTAGCCCATCACCACTAGCATCGATGTTCAAAATGAACTCTTTGCTATAGTCTGAATATGCCAAAACTGGTGGTGATGTAAGCTTTTCGATTATTGTATCGAAAGCTGTTTGTTGATCAGGCCCCCAAGACCAAGGAGCTGCAGACTTAGATCGCCTGGCTTTCTTGGTTGTTGGGTGTCCTACTAAAAGGTCATTGAGAGGCTTCGCAATTTTGGAGTAATTACAGACAAAACGCCTGTAATAACCCGCAAAACCGAGAAAACTACGCAATTCTTGTATATTGGAAGGGGCAGGCCATTCTTTTAACGCTGCAATTTTGCCAGGATCTGTCTGGACACCCTTATCACTGACAATGTGGCCTAAGTACTGCACTTGGGTCTTGAAAAACTCACACTTGGAGGCTTTGAGTTTCAAGCCATGCTGCTCAAGCTGTTTGAACACGTTTTGCAGCCTTGTAATGTGTTCATCGAATGTCTTACTGAAGATGATTATATCATCTAAGTAAATAAGACATTCCTTCAAGTGTAGGTCCCCCATACAACGCTCCATAAGCCTCTGAAATGTGCTAGGTGCATTGGTAAGACCGAAGGCCATCCTATTACATTCAAAGAAGCCTAGGGGGCCGGCAGAGAATGCAGTCTTATGTTTATCCCCTTCTTTGATTCCAACCTGCCAGTAGCCAGACCTAAGATCAAGTTTGGAGAAATATTTCGAGCCAGACAATGTGTCAATGGTCTCTTCTATTCTTGGCAAGGCATAGGCATCCTTAATAGTCTTGTTGTTAAGATTCCGGAAGTCAATACAAAAACGTAAGCTATTGTCTTTCTTCCGGACAAGAACAATGTTGGAAGAAAATGGGCTTTGAGATTCTCTAATAGCCCCTGCATCCAACATTTCCTTTAAATGTTGGCGTACCTCCTCAAACATTGCAGGAGGTATACGCCTGTAAGGATCCTTAAATGAAGTATCACTTAAGTTGATCTCGTGTTCCACCAGATTGGTGAAACCAAGATCTGTAGGCCCAGTGGAAAAAATATGCTTCCACTGGTTAAGTAAATCAGAAGCCTGGGTATGCTGTTGAGGAGTTAAGTTCTCCGCTGACAAATCTACTTTGATTTCCTCAGCATGACTATCACTAGTACTAGCCCGCTGGGAAAATGAAGTAGAAAACGGATTTACATTTTCAATAACTTTTACCTCATGTAAATCACATAATTGGCTTCTAGGTTTTATTGTAATAGGCCTGGCTGAAAGATTACATATTCTAACAGGGACTCTAGCTGTCTTTGCATTGGGCTTTACAGAAACCAAACGAGGACAAACATTAAAATCGGAAGTTAAAATATTGTTTTCTGTGACAGCATTTTCCATGGTGGAAGTATTTCTAACTAAACCCGTTAATGTTCGGGTTTCATTGGGTTTTAAAATAACTGGTGTTTTGTTGGTAGATTTAACAAACCTTGTTTGGGAACATGAAAGAGCGGAAAATGCATTATTCCATGCAGACGTAATATTTGGGTCCGATGAAACACCTTCCCTGAGTGAACCAATAATATCTGTACCAACTATCAGAGGAACTTGGCCAGAGTATCTGGTAGTCGGCACAACTAGAACTGGAACAACCAAAGGAACATGTTCTACCTCAGGAATTTTTATTTCCGCTTCAATATATCCCGAATAAGGTATTTTTGAGCCACTTGCTCCACTAATATTCAAATTAAAATCAGCAATGTCTTTCAGCTCAGGCCTTGGATCCATTTGTTGATAAAAATCATCACAAATTGTTGTGATCATGGATCCAGAATCAATAAGGGCTAAACAAGACTGACCATTAATAAAAATCTCTGATTCATTTGTTGATCCAACCATACGTGAAAATAAAGTTGGATCATTGTTGGAGCTATCAGAGTTCACAGTGGAGTCCTTATTTTGCTCCGCAATAAAGACCCCTTCTAGTTTGAATGATTCAAACCAGAGTCAGTCTGTGTATCAGCACTTTTAAAATTGTGCTGATTAGCCCCTTGTTGTTGGTATTGGCCTCTGCCATAAGAGCCTCTACCCCTCTGATAAGAGCCACCTCTTCCCCTTGGGAAAGAAGAGCCCCTACCACGAGGAAAAGATCCCCGATTGGCAGAGTATCCACGATTTGAAAAAGAACCACGTTGGGCAGGAGGGGTAGGTGGTATACTTTGACAAGGTGAAAGAGTGGATGGGCCCGGTGAGTTAGAAGCAAGGCATGCCTCACTAAATTTCTTCTCAAGCCCATCCATCCTTTCTCTAAGCAGTTTCATCTGACTGGCAATATTGTCTAACTTCTGACCAGTAGTGTCAGAAGAAGACTGTGCCATCTGTTTTGACTGTTTGTCAACCTTGACATGCTGGCTGTCACTGACAGATGATGTCAAAGTTGACATCTGCTTTGTAATGGCAGATGTACTCAGATCTTGTTCTATTGATCTGATTGACTTCAGCAGGCTGTTGAAGTTTTTATCAGCTTCAAACTTAAACCTGCTGGAGTTCTTTAAAAGTGGGTCTTTCAGGCCATTCCAAAGTTTTGAACAGAGCATTTCATTTTTTATATGCTCGTCAATAACTCTGTTTTGAGTGGCACGCCTCAATAGATTTTCAATTCTTACACTGAAATCAGCAACTGATTCATTGGGCAGTTGTGATTCCAGGTAGAATTGTTGAAGTAAAAATTCACAGGAGGAAACATTGCCATATATCCCCTCAAGTTTGGTTAAAATATCTGATGGTGAAGCAGATTCACCAACTGTGAGTAAAATATCTCTGGCTTTGCCTTTTAGAGATTTTCTCACAGCCTGTAAAATAAAAGAATCAGGGTAAACTAATTCCCTGATGAGGCAGTTGAGTTCGAACTTCCAAACTTCGAAGGAAACATCCCCTTTCTGATTTTCACCAGAAAAGAATGGAAGTTGTGGAACCCGCATGCCTGATAACAAAGAGTTATTGAGGGTACTGTTAAAAGAGCCATGATGCCGTAATTCAAGACTTGAGGGTGGCAATGAATTAAAAGAAGGAGAATATTGCTGACTTTGGCATGGTTCCTGTTTTATTTCCACAGGGGGAGGTCGTGTAACATAGTTACATTTTGTAGATTTTTCCTTTTGATTTAATTTTTTAGTTTTTTGATACGAAAAAGTTTTATCAAATGGCGGAGGAGAAATATTGTGTTCCTCCTCTACCACTTGTTGTTTAGGGGCATTATAATATGCTTCTCTTCTGGAGTGATGGAAAGGAAGCTCAGGACTAAAAGTCACCCTGTGGCCCTGCTTTTGGGGATACCTGGGCTCATCTCGGAGGGGATTGGGAAGGGGTACAGATGATGGCTGAACAAATGGGCCTAGCCTATCATGGGAATATGAATCCCTTAAATTAGGGTTAGAATTGTACTCCTGTTTAATGTTAACAGGAGAACGAAGTATACCTGCAGGCTCTTGTCTGGGAATCAGGTATTGAAACTCCTTAGGGTAAGGGGGTCTTGCAGGTGGGCTGGGGGAGCGATTGCCATATAAAGGAACTTGCTTTGACTCCAGGGGTCTAAGTGGGGATTCTTGGGATATGGCTGGGGTAATTGGGGTCACTGGTTTGGGTGACCACACGGCATGATCGGAGTCTTTTCTTTTTATGAAACAAAACTCTTCGGACAGATGCCTTGAAATGTGTCTCAGAAAGACGGAACGAGAGCAGCAAACAGACAGGGACACATGGACATTGCAAAAGGGGTACACACTGTTTGCCTTTCCATTATATTGTAAAAGGGGTTCACACTGTTTGCCAAAGAAAATTTTAACACAATAAATTTACAAAACACTGAACACACTGCATCTGCTGGTCTGTTTTAACAATATTGAGAAAGAGAACTAGATCAAAACATTTGGCAGGTCTACACTGCATAAGTCATGTAAGTCAATCTACATGTACATTCATTCATGTACATGTAAACAAACTATACATGTAAGTGACAGAGGCAATTTTTCAGTTAAAAGAAGAAAGATAGTCACTGATCACTGTCACCGATATAATACATCTGTCTTATGTGAAGACAGAAAAGAAAGTCACTTTATTCCATGTTAAAGCAATGAAATGTTACTGAAAACTTTCAATAACAGGTAAGTCAATACACAGGCGAACGAAAGTAGAAAATACATGATGACCTAATTCGGTGTTACCGATACACAGACAGCTAATGCACAGAATGTATGAATAAATCAAGAAAGAAGCACTATATAAAAGTCACACTGGTACATACCATGATGTAAAGTCACAAATATAAAAGAAAAATACTTATTAAAAGTGAGTCCTGGCACACATGGTTTTAACGAGGTCTTGTGACGTCACCGAAAGTGGGTAGCTGGTACTCTGTCTTCAGGGGGTCACTAAAGAGGGTGAACCTATAGCTGGGCGCCAGTGTCACGGGATAGTTTTGCTGTTACGGGCCGATGGATTAATTAAGGTGGTTGTGGCCACATGGTGATGATGACGACGTTGATACAACGTTATAATAACTTCTCCCGCTTTCTCGAGGGGGTTCGGGGTTCAACGAACGATAACTCTGTTTGATGTTTCCATGTTTTTAAATCAGAACCTTCTCCCTCTCGACCTCGTCATCTGAATAAATAATATGAATATCCTAAGTAATTAGGAATAACATAGAGATGGTGTCCGTCAGGTGGTCGTGAGACCTACCTTCGCCAGGGACAAAGAAAGACTGACCCCGAGGTCGAGAGATCGAAATGGCAAGATACGAATATTCATGAAATAATGACAATTATGATAATTTATAAATGTTCAACAAGATAATGAAATAAAGTAAACGCATACCTGAATAAATAATATGAATATCCTAAGTAATTAGGAATAACATAGAGATGGTGTCCGTCAGGTGGTCGTGAGACCTACCTTCGCAAGGGACAAAGAAAGACTGACAAAGGCTGAGGTAAGAATGTGCGCATGCGGTGTTAATCAGTGAAGTGAAAAGCGCGCGAGACTTACATAAGGACACCGGAAATTGATATACGCTACTCAGGAATGCTTAATGCTTAATGAAATATGAAATATATGAAGTATGAAAAACGACAATCAATAGGGGAAAATAACTGGAGACGACTAGAAAGTCCTAAGCGCAAGCGCTCCTCCAGTTTCCATAATTTCACCCTGTGACATACACACAGCATACATTTACAAGATAAAAGACGATAAAATATCCTAAATTGTCCCCCACTATATTTTATGTAGAGGATTTCCCTAGGGGCTCAAGAATGAGTTCGACTCAGCCATGGTAAACGAGCCATCGGTGTTCGAGCCATCGAAGTTCTACTGCATATATAAGAGATCCCCATTCTGTGTAAAATTGGTCAAAAAAGCGAAAATGTGACTTCCGATGAAGACTCGGATAGGCCTGCGTACTCAGACAAAATACAATCTTCCCGTTCCGAATCAAGACTTTATTGGGGGTTGGGGTTGCTTTTACGTCCCTTTCAAGATAATTTCGCTTATTTCGAGCTGATCGTTAATCAGAGGTGGGCGAAAACGGGAGTAACCGGAGAAAACCCCAACTAACCTTCCGTTGCATAACTTGGCGTCTCGCATGTCGCTTGTGCAAAGCACAGCGGTGAGAGACCCGGCGCTCTTATCCATTAGGCCAGGGAGTCCCGTTATCAAGAACTATGAGTGAATGAGAATCCAATCATCGCAAAGCGAAGACTGATCAGTCTGCACGGCTGATGCGCAGACTCATCCGAGTCTTCGCTTGGTGCTCGTCCTATTCGTTCAGTTCAAATATTATAACGCACCGTATGGGGGATAAGAGTGTTCGGCTTGGGTGCTGAAGGTTGAAGATTCGAGTCGTGCTTGGTCCAAAGGCAAAATATGTCTACCTGGTACACAATGGACACCTGGTCCATTTTAGCAGATGGTTAAAGGAGAAGAAGGGTTTCATCTCATATCCGATAACGTTACTTTTACATTAAGACCACGGCCCCCGTCCATTTGGGCTTGAAGAAATAAATGGGCTGCATGATGCTTCCACGCAGAGCTGAAAGCGACCGCACACGAGAACTGGCAAACCGCTTAGAGGATCTAAACCTGCCCAGGTAAAGCGGTGCGAGTCGGACCGTCCATGCTTATACATTGGGCGACAGGACTTTAGAAGTCAATTCATCTCAATGTCGGGTAAAAGTCCCATAAAATTGGAAGCAACGTTTCCAAAATGACCTATACAGTGTTGACGGGGACGTTAAACCTCAAATCAAACAAACAAATTAAGGCCATTGCAAAACAAAAATTATAATGCATGATGGCTGCCCCACACCAAGTGAAAAGGGGTTTTCGGGATGTGCGCTCAGCAAAGGCAGAACTTAACCTCCATAATCACTTTGTCCGAATACATCCTTCCGGGACTGGGCTGTTAAACTCCAAACCATCATCATTCCTGAACTGGACTATTTAACTCAAAACCAATCACAAACCCCAAACCCAAACCAAGTCCAGGCCCGAATCCGAATGCAAAACCAACATCAAGCCCAGATCCGAATCCAAAGCCAGTCCAAACGAAACGAAACGAAACAAAACAAAGCGCAGCCCAGCACAACCCAACCTATCCCGACCAGACCAGATCCTCAGCAAGCACACGTCGCTAGGGCAACGTCAAATCAACGTCGGTGCAACGTCATGAGGTTGCACCGACGCTGATGTGACGTTGCTTAAACGTCTTGACGTTGCACCAACGTTGATGTGACGTCACAATTACGTCATGTGCCTGCTGGTGACTAATCAACCTACCAACCAAGCCAAGCCCAGTCCAGTCCAGTCCAGTCCAGTCTAGCCCAGCGCCTGAACCCAAACCGACCTCTTTTTATGGGTCTGCATGAAGAAGCTTTAAGCGAAGACTGATTAGACTGCGCAGATGTACAGGCTGATATGAGTCGTCGCTTGGCTCACATGCTCAAACACCCTTTTTCGTTTGTCGAGCTCAATATTGTATCACAAGCAAATTACAGCTCTTGACAGCGGTTCAGACTCGAGACTCTAATAAATATGTATGAATGCACAGACCTGATCTGTGTCTTCAGTTGGGAAGAAGAAGAAGAAGAACCTGATCTGTGTCTTCAGTTGGGAAGAAGAAGAAGAAGAAGAAGAAGAAGAAGAAGAAGAAGAAGAAGAAGAAGAAGAACATTGTACTTCACCTTCGTGCAAAGTTTAAGGAAAATATCCCATTACAGAGTAGATACAAATATATCACAGAAACCGTTACTTTCAATGTTCAAAGAGCGATAACTTAACCTTCGCTAAACCAGACTTATGGTTCTTGTGGGGGTCTGTGCCCTTGAAAATAAGGTCAAGGTCACTCTTTGGTAGGTTACAATGAAATATTGTACAAAGTTCAACCAAGTTTATCAATTCATTCAAGAGATAGGGTACAGACAAGTCAAAATTGACAATTTTGGGGAGCCTGTGCACCTTGGAAATGTCAGTCACCGATATCTGATAACTTTTTGGTCAATTGCGATGATACACTGTACCAAGTTTGACCAAATTTCATTAATTTGTTCATTCGACAGGGTGCAGACAAGCCCTTTTTTGCCCAAAATTGACAGTTTTTCGGGCCTTGAAAATAAGGTCACGGCCATTATACCTAATGGCTGTTTTCCCAAGCTGCAGGTTTGGTCAGAATCCATCAATAGGTTCCTGAGATATAGTGCTTTAAACAGGCTACGGCAATGCCAATACAAAGGGGATCCCTACCAAAAATATGTCAACTTAACCCTTGGTGGGGGACATAATGCTTTACATTTTTGTGAAGATTCATCAAAATATCTGAAATGGTTCAAGCTTACAGAGCAAACACGAGTATACTATTGGTAAAAAATGTCTATTTATAATTTTTACCTTGTTCAGAAGGACATAACTCCAGAATTAGGTCAGCAGAGCTATGGTTCTTGTGTTCTGCACGTTGCCTCAAAGTGGTTTACATTTGTGAGAGATTTCATGAAAATATCTCAGACAGTTTTCAACCTACAGAGCAGACATGAGTATAAGGTAGTAGAAATGGCTATGGACAATAACTCCAAGAGTAGGCAAGCCAGACTCTAATGGTGTCAGAGCTATGGAGCGGAAACAAATACATAAGAGAAATGGCTATGTTCAATGTTCAAAGCATAACAACTCCAAAAGCCGGTAATGCAGAGTTACGGATCATATGTTCTGCATGTGGTCTCATGGTGCTCTGTGAAATTTGGTGAAAATATCCCATATGGTATGAGAGTTATGTAGTGGACAGGAAACTATGATAGAAATGGCTATGTTCACTGTTCAAAGGGCAATATCTCCAGAAGTAGGAAAACCTAAGTTACATTTCATATGTACTCCACGTCGTTTCGTGGTGCTCTACATATCTGCGAAGCTTTTTGGAAATATCTGAAATTGTATCAGTTATGGAGAGGACACAAGTACATGATAGAAATGGCTAGGTTCAATGTTCAAAGGGCAATAACTCAAAAAGTAGGAAATTCAGAGTTGTGGTTCATATGTTCTACATGTCGTCTCGTGGTGCTCTACATATCTGTGAAAGTTCGTGAAAACATCTTGAATGGTATCAAAGTTATGGTGCAGAAACAAAAAACTATGATAGAAATGGTTATGTTCATTGTTCAAAAGGCAATGACTCCAAAACTAGGAAAATCAGAGTTACAGTTCATATGTTCTGCATGGCATTCAATGGTGCTCTACATATCTGTGAAGTTTCTTGAAAATATCTCAAAATGGTATCAGTTATGGAGCGGACATGACACTATTGGGCACTGATGGATGGACGTACAGATGGAGGGACGGACCCTCAAAACTTTAGAGGGTATAATACCAGCCTGTTTTTGAGTGGCGGGGCATAGAATGTGGTGTTTACATGTTTACACAGAATTTGCCTTAATTTTGCTCTAAACTTAGACCACAAATGTGAGCATCAACAGTCTACATTTGAAGTAGAAATCGAAAATATATCAAATTTTCATCAGAAAAAAGCCATTTTAGAGTTATGAAAGTAAGTATTTTCTTGCACACCAGATAAGGAAATCCACAGTTTCAGCTTGGGATAGAAATACTGTTTTAACCCTGGTGTTCTTACTAAAATATCGAATATTCTCATGTTGACAAATGCACTGGTTGAATATGATCTCATATGCACCGCCGTTAAGGTTGACGTTACAACATGTTATGTGACGTCACTAAAAATCACTGTTGTGTCATCACAATATGCCAGACTTCATCACACCCTGTTGTGTACTACTTGCAACAGATACCGACCCGACAGCTCAGTTGGTAGAGTGCCCGCTCCGGGGAACGGGAGGTCACGGGTTCGATCCCCGGACCGCGACATACCAAAGTCGTTAACAAGAGACTCAATGAGCCTAAACCGCTCACCTGAGGAACTTAAGTTTTAACAATTCACAGACTTGACTACTAAATCTGCTAATAGAATCCAGCCCTTTGACCCTTACAGGATATAAGTCATGATTATTGCATTGCATTCCAAGTTTGAGACTTCTAGCTTCTATAGTTCCTGAGGAATCTTTGACGAAAATTTAACATTGGTCAAAATGGAGAGAAAGAAGAATGAAAGAACAGATGAACAAATAAGCTGAGAAAGCCCAATGTCTCTTACACAAAATAAGTCATCATTATTCTATTGAATACCAAATTTGATGCTTCTAGCTTTTATAGTTCCTGAGAAATCTTTGATTAAAAATTTAACATTGGTCTATTATCTCTATATGGAGAGAAAGAAGAATGAAGGAACAAATGAACCAGACTAGCTCCAAAACCTAATGCAGCCTTTCCCCTTGCCCAATGGTGCTACACATAAAATTTAAACAAGATTGGTCGACTGCCTTCTGAGATATGCTTCATTGAAAGTGTGGACGACGGATGGACGGACGACAGACGACGGACTCCGGAGCCTTGGTATACTATCGGCTCACTGGAGCCTTTGGCTCAGGTGAGCTAAAAATTCAAGTCGCTATTTCTGTCACAATATTTTCCCTATGTTAAGTCTATGGGCAAATTTTTTTGTCTCTCAAGGTCACGTAACTCCGAGGTCAATATTCCGATTCGGCCCAAAATCGAACTTAACCGAGATTTTATGCCTGTCCTCGTTACCTGCAAGTTTGAAGCTGATATGAATAAAAATAAAGTTGCTATCGTGGTCACAACGTATTTTTTTATGCTCAAGGGCAGGTAACTCCAAGGCAAATATTCCGATTCGGCCCAAAATCGAACTTTACCGAGATTTTATGTCTGTCCTCGTTACCTGCAAGTTTGAAGCTGATCTGAAAAAAATTCAAGTCGCTATCGTAGTCGCAACATTTTCCCTAATTAAGTGTATTGGCAAATTTTTTGTCGCTTAAGGTCACGTCACCCCGAGGTCAATATTCCGATTCGGCCCAAAATTGAACTTAACCGAGATTTTATGCCTGTCCTCGTTACCTGCAAGTTTGAAGCTGATATGAATAAACATAAAGTTCCTATCGTGGTCACAACGTATTTTTTTATGCTCAAGGACAGGTAACTCCAAGGCAAATAATCCGATTCGGCCCAAAATCGAACTTAACCGAGATTTTATGTCTGTCCTCGTTACCTGCAAGTTTGAATCTGATCTGAAAAAAATTCAAGTCGCTATCGTAGTCACAACATTTTCCCTATGTAAAGTCTATGGGCAAATTTTTTGTCGCTCTAGGTCATGTAACTCCGAGGTCAATATTCAGATTCGAACTTAACTTAGATTTTATGCCTGTCCACGTTACCTGCAAGTTTGAAGCTGATCTGAATAAAAATAAAGTTGCTATCGTGGTCATAACGTATTTTTTTTATGCTCAAGGGCAGGTAACTCCAAGGCAAATAATCCGATTCGGCCCAAAATCTAACTTAACCGAGATTTTATGTCTGTCCTCGTTACCTGCAAGTTTGAAGCTGATCTGAAAAAAATTCAAGTCGCTATCGTAGTCACAACATTTTCCCTATGTTAAGTCTATGGGCAAATTTTTTGTCGCTCAAGGTCACGTAACTCCGAGGTCAATATTCCGATTCGGCCCAAAATCGAACTTCACCGGGATTTTATGCCTGTCCTCGTTACCTGCAAGTTTGAAGCTGATCTGATAAAAATAAAGTTGCTATCGTGGTCACAACGTATTTTTTCATGCTCAAGGGCAGGTAACTCCAAGGCAAATAATCCGATTCGGCCCAAAATCGAACTTAACCGTGATTTTATGTCTGTCCTCGTTACCTGCAAGTTTGAAGCTGATCTGAAAAAAATTCAAGTCGCTATCGTAGTCACAACATTTTCCCTATGTTAAGTCTATGGGCAATTTTTTTGTCGCTCAAGGTCACGTAACTCCGAGGTCAATATTCCGATTCTGCCCAAAATCAAACTTAACCGAGATTTTATGCCTGTCCTCGTTACTAGCTACAGTGATGACAACATTTTCCCCATGTTAAGTCGATAGGCAATTTTTCGGGCGCTCAAGGGGACGTAACTCTTGAGTGAATTATCTGATTCGGCCCAAAATCGAACTTGACCGAGATTTTATGCCTGTACCGGTTATCTGCAAGAATGAAGTCGATCAGAAAAAAATTGACGGAGCTAGAGTGATGACAAGCTTTTTCCCATGTGAAGTCTATGGGAGCTAGATGTTGCCATGGCAACCAGAGTTCCACTCAGATCTGCCTGAAAACCTAATGAAGCCTTTCCACTTGCCCAATAATGCGACACATGAAATTTGATCAAAGTCGGCCAAGTAGTCTTTAAGATATACATTTTTGAAATTCCCATTAACCCTAATGCAAAAACACACAAGGGCAGGTAACTCCTAAGTGAATGATCCGATTCTGCCAGTTATCGAACTTGACCGAGATTTCATGGCTGTGCTGGTTATCTGCAAGAATAAAGCCAATCTGAAAATAAGTGAAGCAGCTACGGTGATGACAACATTCTCCCCATGTTAAGTCAATAGGCAATTTTTTCAACGCTCAAGGGCACGTAACTCCTGAGTGAATAATCCGGCCCAAAATCGAACTTGATCGAGATTTCATGCCTGTCCTCGTTATCTGCAAGAATGAAGTCGATCAGAAAAAAATTGACGGAGCTAGAGTGATGACAAGCTTTTTCCTAACGCTCAAGGGCACGTAACTCCTGAGTGAATAATCCGATTCAGCCCAAAATCGAACTTGATCGAGATTTCATGCCTGTCCTCGTTATCTGCAAGAATGAAGATGATCAGAAAACAAGAGGCCCATGGGCCACAATGCTCACCAGAGCTCAGGGGGCCACTGCCCACTGGCAGCAATGTATTTTAATTAACCATGGAAGCCCTGTGCCCTAGGATGCTACAGATAAAATTTGGACCCAATAAGCCTCGTGGCTTTAGATTCGATATCACTTGAATGTGTTGTTGCAGGACAACAGATGACAATTGACAATTTCCCATCTGTGGCAACAAATAGGCCAAAAAGAACATTATTAAAGGAACATTTCTATGAAAGTGTGACAAAATATCTTGAAAGGCATTAATGTCATTTTTCAATTTTCCCCATTATAGGACAATGGAAACTCATAACTTGGCATAGCAAACAAACCAAAGAGCCAAAGCTCATAAACCAGAGCTCAGGTGGACACTGCCCAATGGCAGCCATGTATTATAACATGATATGATTTTATTATACCAATTATAAAGTCTCCCAAACAAACCCCTTACCCAAATGAGCACCCATGTGGACTGTATCTGAAATATTTGGTGTTTTATAAAGTAGAGAGATCGGGGCATGGACCCAATGGAGCCCTGGTTGGTGTCACTAAATGCGTCTTATCAAAAGGAACAAAGAAATATATATCAGTGGGAATATGTATGGTTCCTGAGATGTAAGGCCTTTTAAGCAATGGAGGGAATCAGGCATGGCAGATCCCAGAAAAGCCCAAAATTGTTGTCAATGAATAAGTCTTATCATAAGGACCAAGAGTATATACGGTTAAACGGTGGGGATCTGAATGGTTTCTCAGATATGAGGCACTTTTATGAAGTGGCAGGGAGAGAAATGGCCCCTGCAGACCCCCAAAGATGGAGGTGACTGAATGTGTCTAATTACAATGAACAAGAATATATGTGATTATAGGATGGGGATTTGAATGGTTTCTGAGATATATGGCCTATTATGAAGTTGAGTCTTATCATAAGGAACAAGAATAAGTATGGTTAAGGGGTGGGGATCTGAACGGTTTCTGAGATATATGGATTTTAAAGAAGTAAAGGGGTGGGGCATGGCCTGTGGCACCCCGGGAGGACCTGCATGCTGGTGTCACTGATTGTGTCTTATCATAAGGAACAAGAATATATATGGTTTAGGGGTGGGGATCTGAACGGTTTCTGAGATATATGGATTTTAATGAAGTAAAGGGATGGGGCATGGCCTGTGGCACCCCGGGGGGAACTGCATGCTGGTGTCACTGATTGCGTGTTATCACAAGGAACAAGAATATATATATATATGGTTTAGGGGTGGAGCTCTGAACAGTTTCTCAGATATATGGTCTTTTGTGAAGTCAAGGGGTGGAGCATGGCCCGGGCACACACTGGGTGACCCCTAAGTTGGTGTCACTGAATGTGTCTTATCATAAAGAACAAGAATGTATATGGTTTAGGGGTGGTATCTGTAAGGTTTCTGGAATATTTGGCCTTTTACGAAGAGGAGGGGGTTGGGCATGGTCCCGGCACATCCTAGGGGACCCCAAATTTGGTGTCACTGAATGCAACTTATCGTAAGGAATGAGAATATATATGGTTTAGGGGTGGGGATCTCAATGGTTTCTGAGATAAATGGCATTTTATGAAGTGAAAGGGGTGGGGCATGTCCCCGGCACATCCCATGGAACCCACAGGTTGGTGTCACTTAATGCGTCTTATCATACGGAACAAGTATATATATGGTTTAGGGATGGGGATCTGAATGGTTTCTGAGATAAATGGCCTTTTATGAAGTGGAGGGGTCAGGGCATATCCCCGGCATATCCCGGGGGACCCCCAGGTTGGTGTCACTTAATGCATCTTATCATAAGGAACAAGAATATATATTGTTCAGGGGTGGGGATCTGTATGGTTTCTGAGAAATATGGATTTTAATGAAGTAAAGGGGTGGGGCATGGCCCATGGCACCCTGGGTGGACCCGCATGCTGGTGTCACTGATTGCGTCTTATCATAAGGAACAAGAATATATATGGTTTAGGGGTGGGGCTCTGAACAGTTTCTCAGATATATGATCTTTTGTGAAGTCAAGGGGTGAAGCATGGCCCGGGAGCACCCTGGGAGACCCCTAGGTTGGTGTCACTGAATGTGTCTTATCATAAGGAACAAGAATATATAAGGTTTAGGGCAGGGGATCTGTAAGGGTTCTGGAATATTTGGCCTTTTATGAAGTGGAGGGGGTTGGGCATGGTCCTGGCACATCCCGGGGGACCCCCAGGTTGGTGTCACTTAATGCATCTTAACATAAGGAACAAGAATATATATAGTTTAAGGGTGGGGATCTGTATGGTTTCTGAGATATATGGCATTTTATGAAGTGGTGGGGATGGGGCATGTCCCCCGGCACATCCCGGGGGACCCCCAGGTTGGTGTCACTGAATGCATCTTAGCATAAGGAACAAGAATATATATAGTTTAGGGGTGGGGATCTGTATGGTTTCTGAGATATATGGCATTTTATGAAGTGGAGGGGGTGGGGCATGTCCCTGGCACATCCCGGGGGACCCCCAGGTTGATGTCACTTAATGCATCTAAGCATAAGGAACAAGAATATATATAGTTTAGGGGTGGGGATCTGAATGGTTTCTGAGATAAATGCCAATTTATGAAATAGAGGGGGCAGGGCATGTCCCCGGCACATCCCGGGGGACCCCCAGGTTGGTGTCACTTAATGCATCTTATCATAAGGAACAAGAGTATATATGGTTTAGGGGTTGGGATCTATAAGGTTTCTGAGATATAAGGCATTTTATGAAGTGGAGGGGGCCGGGCATGGCCCCGGCACAACCTAGGGAACCCCCAGGTTGACATAAAAGTATATGGCTGAGAGAAGTTTACACAAGGAACATGTTTATGTAATTTTGTCAAAATATCTGCAATGACTTGGCAGTAAATGCCATTTTTCAGTTTTCCCCATTATAAGTCAATGGAAACTAAGTTGCCATAGCAACAAAACTAAAGGGCCAAATTTCATAAAAAACACAAAACCTGTAAAGGCAAATATGGTGAATATTTTCATAAAGTCTCAGCCTCCTAGAGCATATGGTTTCTGAGGAGATGATTTTTTAAGTATTTTTTTTGTCTATTTTTTGCATTTTGTTTTCCATGGTAACCAATAACAAGAGTCCCATGGGCCACTATGCTCACCAGAGCTCAGGTGGGCACTGCCAAATTGCAGCCATGTATTTTAACATGATATCATTTTAATCTGCCAAATGAACCCCCATATCCAAATGAGCATCCATGTGGACTCAGTATATGAAACATTAGGCCTTTTATGAAGTAGAGGGGGTGGGGCATGGACCCAATGGAGCCCTGGTTGGTATCACTAAATGTGTCTTATCACAAAGAACAAGAATATATATGGTTTAGCAGTGGGGATCTGCATGGCTGGAGATATAAGTGGAGGGGTTGGAGCATGCCCTGTCGTTCCCAGGAAAGCCCAAGATTGTTATCCCTAAATGTGTCTCATCATAAGGACCAAGTATATATATGGATTAGGGGTGGGAATCTGAACGGTTTCCAAGATATCCTTTCATGAAGTGGAAAGGAGAGGACTGGCCCCTGCGGACACACCTACAGTAGGTGTGCTAATAATAAGGAACAAGAACATATATGAATATGGGGTGGGGATTTAATGGTTTCTGAAATATATGGCCTTTTATGAAGTGGAAGGGCGGGGCACATTGCCTCAGCACAAAGAGACCCCCAAGTTGGTGTGACTGAATGAGTCTTATCATAAGGAACAAGAATATATATGGTTTAGGGGTGGGGATCTGAACTATTTCTGAGATATGTGGCTTTTAATGAAGTCAAGCGGTGGAGCAAGGCCCGGGCATGCCCCGGGGACTCACAAGCTGGTGTCAATGAATGTGCCTTATCATAAGGAAGATGAATATATATGGTTTAGGGGTGGGGCTCTGAACAGTTTCTGAGATATATATAAGGCCTTTTGTGAAGTGTAGGGGTGGGGCAAGGCCCAGGGAGACCCCCAGGTTGGTGTCAATGAAAGTGTCTTATCATAAGGTACAAGAATATATATGGTTTAGGGGTGGGGATCTGTAAGGTTTCCGAGATATTGTGATATTATGAAATGGAGGGGGTGGGGCATGGCCCCAGCACATCCCTGGGGACCCCCAGGTTGGTGCCACTGAATGTGTCTCATCATAATGAAAAAGAACATATATGGTTTAGGGGTGGGGATCTGAACAGTTTCTGAGATATATGGCCTTTTGTGAAGTGAAGGGGTGGGGCATGGCTCCGGCGCACCCCGGAAGACCCCCAATTTGGGGTCAATGAATGCGTCTTATCATAAGGAGCAAGAATATATATGGTTTAGGGGTGGGGATCTGTAAGGTTTCCGAGATATTGGGCCTTTTATGAAATGGAGGGGCGGGACATGGCCCCGGCGCATCCTGGGGGACCCCCAGTTTGATGTCACTGAATGCGTCTTATCATAAGGAACAAGAGTATATAGGGTTCAGGGATGGGGATCTGAATGGTTTCCAAGATATTGGGCCTTTTATAAAGTGGAGGGGGTGGGGCATGGCCTCGGCACATCCCGGAGGACCTCCAGGTTGGTGTCACTGAATGCGTCTTATCAATAGGAACAAGAATATATATGGTTTAGGGGTGGGGATCTGTAAGGTTTCTGAGATATGTCATTTTATGAAGTACTGGGGGCGGGGCATGGCCCCGGCACAACCTACTGGACCCCCAGGTTGACATAACAGCATATGGCTGAGAGAAGTTTACTAAAGGAACATTTCTTTGAAAGTTTTGTCAAAATATCTGCAAAGGCTTTGTAGTTAATGCCATTTTTCAATTTTCCCCATTATAAGTCTATGGAAAATCTAAGTTGCCATAGCAACCAAACTAAAGAGCCGCATTTCATAAAAAACACAAAACCTGTAAAGGCAAATATGGTGAATATTTCCATAAACTTTCAGCCTCATAGAGCTTACGGTTTCTGAGGAGATGATTTTTTAAGTATTTTTTTTTCTATTTTTTCATTTTGGTTTCCATGGCAACCAATACAAATGAGCAGTAGGCCTAAAATCATATGGCAGATTGCCTAAGGAATATTTCTATGAAAGTTTTGTCAAAATATCTGCAGTGGCTTGGCAGTAAATGCCATTTTTCAATTTTCCCCATTATAAGTCTATGGGAGCTCTAAGTTGCTATAGCAACCAAACTAATGGGCCAATTTTCATAAAAAACACAAACTTTCAATCCCCCAGCCCAAGGATGCTACAGATGAAATTTGGGCTGAATCGGTTCAGTGGCTTCAGAGAAGAAGATGTTTGAAAGTGTTGACGTCAGACGACGACGACGACAACGACGACGCCGGACAACTGCCTATCCTATAAGCTCCCCCGGAGCCTTCAGCTCTGGTGAGCTAAAAATTGACGGAGCTAGAGTGATGACAAACTTTTTCCTATGTTAAGTCTATGGGAGCTATTTGTTGCCATGGCAACCAGAGTTCCAATCCGATCTGCCCGAAAACAGTATGCAGCCTTTCCCCCTACCTGATAATGCTTCACATGAAATTTGATCAAGATTGGCCCACTGGTTCCGGAGATATACTTCTTTGAAAGTGTGGACGACCACGACGACGGACGACGGACGCCGGCTCGTGGTATACTAATACCTCACATGAGCCTTCGGCTCAGGTGAGCTAAAAATGGTACTAGCTGCTCCTCGCTTGGCACTCAGATTTTCGGGGTAGAGCTAGGACTGGTCGACCCAGTGTCAGGATAATGTGACTGGGTGTGGTATCATGTAATGTGTCTGGGACATGATACTACAGTGAGGCAGCACTATAAAAGTGAGCATTGAGCTCCCTGTCGCAACCAGACACCGTAGTGATATGACTGAAAAATTGTTGAAAGCCACGTTAAACCCGAATTCACACACACACACACACTTGCAACAGGTCAATAATAAAGTTTCCAAAATAGATGATCATATTTCAGTTAAAAAGTATCATAGACTTTTCATTTAAAATTCCTGTGAAGTAAATACAAACAGTATCAACTTTCTGGATAGGGGAGTGCTGTTTGCCAGTTCTGACGAATATTTTCCTTCCAGCCACACCAACTTTGGAACAAACAAAACCTTACAGCTTTATAAAATATGCATAAATAATGTACAATATCAATGCAGAAAAGGCTTGCTTTGCACTAATACTGTTTCTTCTAGTCGTCTGCTTATTTCCACAAATCTGCACAAGCAGGCATGGATTTACTTTAACCCTTGTCCTACTGAGCCCGGATATGCCTTACCTTTCAAACAATGTAGATCCAGATCAGATGGCTTCTGAAGAAGCCATCTGATCAGGATCTACATTGTTTGTCATTCAGATTGTGAATTTGTTGCAATAATTTGCATCAAGTAATCTAATTGGTTGATAATCAGTAGTGGGTGTGGTATATTTGAATATTCAGCAGGTCAAGGGTTAAGTAACAAGAAGTCAGGATACGTTTCCCCATTTCTTGTTAGAAACGTGTGTTGTGGGTACTTGTTAGAATTGCCTCACTGAGGCAATTCTAACAAGTACCCGCAACCTATGTTTTTATAAAAGACGAGCAAGATGCAATTTACATTCCAGATTTAATTCAATATGGAAACAGTGTGAAAGCAAAAAAAAAATGTAAAAGAAAATTAAAATATATGTTTAAAAAGCAGTATAATCTTTCATACATTATCCTTTGGTCGTTAGTAGAATGTTAGAGATATTAGTAAATGAATACTAAGTCTGTGGTATAAAAATATAATTCATAATTATAAACTGAAATCTTTTTTTAAAAAAAGAACAAAAAACAGAGCAAGTTTTTATAAATCCTCACCATGCTAAACCTGGATATTATCTTTTTATGAAAACAGTATAGACACGGATCAGCTGCTGATCAGGCTCTATACTCTTTTCCATTTGTTTTTTAGAATCCATGCTAACACAAATGACTGAAAATCTGGTGGGGGAGAGGGGGGGGGGGGGGGGGGTGGGGGGGAGTAGCATATCAAAATATCCAGCATGGTGAAAATTAAATAGAATAAGATGTGCCAAGTAAAAATGTGTATTCAGACATAGTAAGAAAGTAAGTAAAGACTTTATTTAGTGAGGGTTACAACATTTAGCACATACATAGGTACATGTAATAGGTAATCTTCCATGAGGCCTTCAGTATATATACAGTGCATAGGTGCTCAATGAATACCAACTGGTCTGCATACCCACTCAGACAGGCCGCGCCCCTCTGGGCTTGAAGAAATGGATGGGCTGCATGATGCTTCCACACAGAGCTGAAACCAACTGCACACTGGTAAACCGCTTAGAGGATCTAAGCCTGCCCAGGCAAAGCAATGGGAGTTAGACGAGCCATGATTATAAATCTTATTGGTTTCATAGGGCGACGGGGCTTGAGATGTCATTTCATCTCAATGTCAGGTAAAAGTCCCACAAAGTTGGAAGGTACATCTCCAAAATGACTGATACAGTGTTGACGGGGACATTAAACGTCTAATCAAACAAACAAACAAAAACAAATACCCACTCAAAACATCGCCTTGACCCTAATCCTGTTGACCACTTACCTTTGCTAACACTAACAGTGTAGCTCCAGATCAGCTGGCTTCTGAAGAACCCCTCTGATCAGGATTTACAGTTTGCAATGCAGATTGTAAATTGAATGAATACATTCTATCAAGTAATTTGACTGGTTGACAGTCAGAAGGGGGTGTGGCAAACTTAATTTATTCAGCAGGATAAGGGTGATGCCATTCATAGGCTGTTATAGTAGGCTGTGGCTTTTCCTGGACATCTAATTCTATTTTTTTTTAATTATCTACAGGAAACAGCCTTTTGTGTGCTTTGGAGTTTATAAGCCCAGCAGCATTATGCAGGTCATGCCGAGCTGATGCCCTTAGGGAGAGAATGACCATAGAAGCAAAAGACAGTCCATGTGATCAGTGAAGACTCTGGTCAGACTGTGTGACTGACTAAATCTTGTGAGTGTTACTATTCAGTGCCATATACATGTACATGTAAAAGAAAATAGAAACATATGGAAGACTTATTTAAATATATATGTATCTCTTGACCAAGGGAACAAAAGAAAAATTCATTGTCACCGATAAAAAAACAGGAGGGCCAAGATGGCCCTGAATCGCTCTCCTGATTTCAAGATTTCACATAGTTTCTGAAAGTAATGTGTGTGGTAGCCAATCCATGAAGCATAACTGTTGCACTTAGAAAGATGATCACGTGGGCAACATTCTTGCAAAGTTTCTATTTTTAGCTCTCGTCGCCATCTTGTTCATCAGAGCGGAATGATTTTAGCTATTTTGGTAGTGAGTCACCTAGGCAACATTTCTGTGAAGCTTGAATCAAATTGGCTGAAGGGTTAAGGAGAAGTTCGCTTTTGAAGCAAATTTATGACATTTTTCTATGTTAAGCTCTGGCGGTCATTTTGCTCATCAGAGCAAAACCATTTTAGCTATTTTGATAGAGAGTCACCTGAGCAACATTCATGTGAAGTTTGAATGAAATTGACCCAAAGGTACAGGAGGAGTTTTTGTTTTAAGATTTTTCTATTTCTAGCTCTGGTGGCTATCTTAATCAGAGTGGAACAATTTTAGCTATTTTTGTAGGGAACCCAGGCAACATTCCTGTGAAGTTTGAATCAAACTGGCCAAAGTGTTTAAGAGGAGTTTACATTTAAAGCAAATCCTTGACGACCCACACATGATACACTACAGACAACGGACGACATACATCTTCTGATCACAATAGCATACCATGAACACTTTGTGCTCAGGTGAGCTAATAATAACTGATTTATAAATAATGCTTTACAACTTTAAAGTTCTTTGTTAAAAGTTCAGAGTACAACTCTATATATTTACACAACAGTGCGGCTTTCATTAGCCAAAAAAGACGACATGAAATGATGTCAATGTCACATGACATCCATGACAACACCATCAAGAAGTAACACAACAGCTGTCGTAAAATGTATAAAGGACTTTAAAACCTCAGAAATTCACCAACAAAATTTTTAACAATAATCTATCCAGGGATGACCTGAATTTTATAACAAATGTTAGAATTTATCAGTAAAACAAAAATCACAGTTCAAGCAATCATGCAACAATTTTAAACAAGAGGGCCCAGAGGGCCCTGGTTCGCTCACCTGAGTGTCACTGCCTCGAGGACAATCTACTTTTAGCTTTGGTGGCCATCTTGGCCATCAGCAGAGTGATTTTAGCTTATTTGGTAGGGAGTAACATAGGCAACATTCCTGTGAAGTTTTAATCAAATTTGCCTAAGGTTTTAGGAGGAGTTCATGTTTGAATCATATTTACAATATTTTTCTATTTTTAGCTCCCGATATTTTGTACATCTGAGCAGGATTGTTTTAGCTTTTTTGGTAGAGGGTCATCTAAGCCCCAGGGCTATAATTTGAACAATCCTTGTAGCAACTAGATGAAGCTTCATACCGAATATCAAAGACCTGGGCCTTCTGGCTACAGACATGAAGATTTTTATATGTTTTCCCTATGTAAGTCCATGTAAAACCGTGGACCCCCTCGGCGGGGCCATTTTTGATCTTTGAAAAAACTTGCTAGTGGTCCACTAGATAAGGCTTCTTCTTTCTTATGAATATTTTCATTGCTCTTAAAGGAACTCATTTTTTATTTTTATTCATACCAAACATCAAAGACTTGGGCCGTCTTGTTTCAGGCAGCAAGATTTTTAAAGGTTTTCCCTATGTAAGTCCATGTAAAACTTGTGGGCCCCAGGACTATAATTTGAACAATCTTGGTAGAGGTCCACTAGATGAAGCTTCATACCAAATATCACAGACCCAGGCCTTGCGGTTTCAGAGGAGAAGATTATTCAAGATTTTCACTATATAAGCCTATCTAAAACCAAAGGGCTACGGAGCAGCAACATTTTTGGCCCCAGGGCTATAATTTGAACAAACTTGGTAGAGGTCCACAAGATGAAGCTTCATACCAAATATCAAACACCTGGGCCTTGCAGTTTCAGAGAAGAAGATTTTTATAGATTTTTCCTATATAAGCCTATGTAAAACCAAAGGGCTCATCTGAGAATTAGTGTCTCCAGTACATTCTAGGCCCAAGGGCTATAATTTGAACAAACTTGGTAATGGTCCACTAGATGAAGCTTCATTCCAAATATCAAAGACCTGGGCCTTCTGGTTTGAGACAAGATTTTTAAAGGTTTTCCCTATATAAGCCTATGAAAAACCAAAGGGTCCCAGAGTGGGGGTATTTTTGCCCCAGGGCTATAATTTGAACAATCTTGAAAAAGGTCCACTAGATGAAGCTCCACACCAAATACCAAAGATCTGGGCCTTGCGGATTCAGAGAAGAAGATTTTTAAAGATTTTCCATGTATAAGCCTACGTAAAACCAAAGGCCCCAGGGGTGGGGGCATTTTTGGCCCAAGGGCTATAATTTTAACAATCTTGGTAGAGGTCTACTAGTTGAAGCTTCATATCAAATGGCATAGAGCAGGGCCTTGTGGTATCAGAGAAGAAGAATTTAAATATTTTCCCTATAATACTATGAAAAACCAAAGGGTCCCAGGGTGGGGGCATTTTTGGTCCTAGGGCTATAATTTGAACAATCTTGATAGAGGTCCAATAGATGAAGCTTCACACCAAATATCTAAGACCTTGGCCTTGCAGTTTCTGAGAAGAAGTTTCTTTAAAGATTTTCCCTATATAAGCCTATGTAAAACCGAAGGCCCCCGGGGCGGGGGCATTTTTGGCCCCAGGGCTATAATTTGAACAATCTTGATAGAGGTCCAATAGATGAAGCTTCACACCAAATATCAAAGATCTGGGCCTTGCGGTGAAGAAAAGTTTTAAAGATTTCCCCTACATAAAATTAGGTAAAACCAAAGGCCCCCTGGGCGGGGGCATATTTGGCTCCAGGGCTATAATTTGAACAATCTTGGTAGAGGTCCACTAGGTGAAGCTTCATACCAAATATCAAAGACCTGGGCCTTGTGGTTTCAGAGAAGAAGATTTTTAAAGGTTTCCCTTTAAAGGGCTATGAAAAACCAAAGGGTCCAAGGGTGGGGCCATTTTTGGCCCCAGGGCTATAATTTGCACAATCTTGAAAGAGGTCCACTAGATGAAGCTTCACACCAAATATCAAAGATCTGGGCCTTGTGGTTTCAGAGAAGAAGATTTTTAAAGATTTTCCCTGTATAAGCCTATGTAAAACCAAAGCCCCCCGGGGCGGTGGCATTTTTGGCCCAAAGGCTATAATTTGAACAATCTTAGTAAAGGTCCTCCAGGTAAAGCTTCACACCAAATATTAAAGACGTGGGCCTGCTGGTTTCAGAGAAGAAGATTTTTTAATGATTTTCCCTATATAAGCCTATGTAAAACCATAGGCCCCTGGGGCGGGGGCATTTTGGCCCCCAGGGCTATAATTTGAAAAATCTTGGTAGAGGTCCACTAGATGAAGCTTCACACCAAATATCAAAGATCTAGGCCTTGCGGTTTCAGAGAAGATTTTTAAAGATTTTCCCTGTATAAGTCTATGTAAAAACAAAGGCCCCCGGGGCGGGGGCATTTTTGGCCCAAAGGCTATAATTTGAACAATCTTAGTAGAGGTCCTCCAGGTAAAGCTTCACACCAAATATTAAAGACGTGGGCCTGCTGGTTTCAGAGAAGAAGATTTTTTAATGATTTTCCCTATATAAGCCTATGTAAAACCATAGGCCCCCGGGGCGGGGGCATTTTGGCCCCCAGGGCTATAATTTGAACAATCTTGGTAGAGGTCCACTAGATGAAGCTTCACACCAAATATCAAAGATCTGGGCCGTGCGGTTTCAGAGAAGAAGATTTTTAAAGATTTTCCCTGTATAAGCCTATGTAAAACCAAAGGCCCCCTAGCGGGGGCATTTTTGGCCCTTAGGTAATAATTTGAACAATCTTAGTAGAGGTCCATCAGGTAAAGCTTCACACCAAATATTAAAGACCTGGGCCTTGTGGTTTCAGAGAAGAAGATTTTTTAATGATTTTCCCTATATAAGCCTATGTAAAACCAAAGGCCCCTGTGGCGGGGGCATTTTGGCCCCCAGGGCTATAATTTGAACAATCTTGGTAGAGGTCCACTAGATGAAGCTTCACACCAAATATCAAAGATCTGGGCCGTGCGGTTTCAGAGAAGAAGATTTTTAAAGATTTTCCCTGTATAAGCCTATGTAAAACCAAAGGCCCCCTAGCGGGGGCATTTTTGGCCCTTAGGTAATAATTTGAACAATCTTAGTAGAGGTCCATCAGGTAAAGCTTCACACCAAATATTAAAGACCTGGGCCTTGTGGTTTCAGAGAAGAAGATTTTTTAATGATTTTCCCTATATAAGCCTATGTAAAACCAAAGGCCCCTGTGGCGGGGGCATTTTGGCCCCCAGGGCTATAATTTGAACAATCTTGGTAGAGGTCCACTAGATGAAGCTTCACACCAAATATCAAAGATCTGGGCCGTGCGGTTTCAGAGAAGAAGATTTTTAAAGATTTTCCCTGTATAAGCCTATGTAAAACCAAAGGCCCCCTAGCGGGGGCATTTTTGGCCCTTAGGTAATAATTTGAACAATCTTAGTAGAGGTCCATCAGGTAGAGCTTCACACCAAATATTAAAGACCTGGGCCTTGTGGTTTCAGAGAAGAAGATTTTTTAATGATTTTCCCTATATAAGCCTATGTAAAACCAAAGGCCCCTGTGGCGGGGGCATTTTGGCCCCCAGGGCTATAATTTGAAAAATCCTGGTAGAGGTCCACTAGATGAAGCTTCACACCAAATATCAAAGATCTGGGCCGTGCGGTTTCAGAGAAGAAGATTTTTACAGATTTTCCCTGTATAAGCCTATGTAAAACCAAAGGCCCCCGGGGCGGGGGCATTTTTGGCCCTAAGGCTATAATTTGAACAATCTTAGTAGAGGTCCACTAGGTAAAGCTTCACACCAAATATTAAAGACCTGGGCCTTGTGGTTTCAGAGAAGAAGATTTTTTAATGATTTTCCCTATATAAGCCTATGTAAAACCATAGGCCCCGGGGCGGGGGCATTTTGGCCCCCAGAGCTATAATTTGAACAATCTTGGTAGAGGTCCACTAGATGAAGCTTCACACCAAATATCAAAGATCTGGGCCGTGCGGTTTCAGAGAAGAAGATTTTTAAAGATTTTCCCTGTATAAGTCTATGTAAAACCAAAGGCCCCCGGGGCGGGGGCATTTTTGGCCCTAAGGCTATAATTTGAACAATCTTAGTAGAGGTCCACCAGGTAAAGCTTCACACCAAATATTAAAGACCTGGGCCTTGTGGTTTCAGAGAAGAAGATTTTTTAATGATTTTCCCCATATAAGCCTATGTAAAACCAAAGGCCCCTGGGGCGGGGGCATTTTGGCCCCCGGGGCTTTAATTTGAACAATCTTGGTAGAGGTCCACTAGATGAAGCTTCATACCAAATATCAAAGACCTGGGACTTGCGGTTTCAGAGAAGAAGATTTTTAAAGTTTTCATTTAAAAAACCTATTTTTAGCTCCTGTGACCCAGATGTGCAATAGACCGGAACCATTTGAACAATTTTGAAAGGGGACCACCTAAGGATCATTGCTGTGAAGTTTGGTCAAAATCTGATCAGTGGTTTAGGAGGAGATGTCATTTGAAGAAAAAGTTTACGCACACACACACACACACACACACGCACGCACTGACGACGGACGAAAAGTGATCACAAAAGCCCACCTTGTCACTACGTGACAGGTGAGCTAAAAACATTGTCAATACAGTAGAACTTTGATGGCTCGAACACCGATGGCTCGTTTACCATGGATGAGTCGAACCCATTCTTGAGCCCCTAGCGAAATCCTCTACATTAGAAATAGTGGGGGATAATTAAGGCGATTTTAGTCTTTTATCTTGCAAATGTATGCTGTGTGTACTCATTAGAATCGCCTCGATGAGGCGATTCTAATGAGTACACACAGCATACATTTTCATTATAAAACACCGGAAAGATGTCTAAAAGTATCTCCTTATGCCTCCTGGCAGTAACCCTCAGTGGCTCGAACTACCCCTGTCTCGAACAGATTTTCGAGGTCCCAAAGGTGTTCGAGCCATTGAAGTTCGACTGTAATTATGGAGAGAGAATCTGGAATTATTCTCATAAAACATTTTGGGAAAAACACACAAAAAATTATACTATCATACAATGAAATATACCAGGTCAGAAGAAAAGAATACATGTGTTTTTGACATAAGCGGGCAGCAAAGACTCTAGCAAGACTGTGCATATGCACAGTCTTGCTAGAGCCTTTGCTGTTCACAACATGTAGTGTCTGCTCACAAACATGTAGTGGCTGCTCACAAACATGCAGAGGCTGCTCACAAACATGTAGTGGCTGCTCACAAACATGTAGTGGCTGCTCTAAAACATGCAGATGCTGCTCACAAACATGCAGTGGCTGCTCACAAACATGTAGTGTCTGCTCACAAACATGTAGTGTCTGCTCACAAACATGTGGTGTCTGCTCACAAACATGTAGTAACATATGGTGTCTGCTCACAAACATGTAGTGGCTGCTCACAAACATCCAGAGGCTGCTCACAAACATGCAGTGGCTGCTCACGAACATGTAGTGTCTGCCCACAAACACGTAAAGGAGACCTTAAAATAGCTTTGTGTAAAATGTCATGCATCTTTTCCCTTTCAGTTGCGTATACAGGCTTGGCTGAGAATTTTCTTGGTCCAGCTGTTCAAAGCATTGTTAGCTTAACGAGCTTGTTAGTGGAAAAATGTTAAATATGCTAGCAACTACAATACTGAATATAGTTAAATTTTTGCTGATTTTGTTTGTTTGATTTGAGGTTTAACGTCCCCGTCAACACTGTAAAGGTCATTTTGGAGACGTTCCAATTTTGTGGGACTTTTACCCGACATTGAGATGAAATGACATCTCAAGCCCTGTCGCCCAACGAAACCAATAGGGTTTATTAGCATGGACGGTCCGCCTCGCACCGCGGTTCCTGGACAGGCTTAGATCCTCTAAGCGGTTTACCAGTACTAGTGTGCGGGCTGGATTCAGCTCTGCGTGGAAGCATCATGCAGCCCATATATTTCTTCAAGCCCCTATGGGCGAGGGCTTATTAAATTTTTGCTGAAACTAGAAATGCGTCCATAGGACACGGATGCCCCAGCCTGAAAATATGTCTATTTTCCTATTAATCCATAGAAAGTTAATGACGGTGTTTAAGTTTTGGACCCTTTTTTCCATATTTGACCTCTAAGTATGACCTTGACCTTGGAGGTAAGGACCTTGGTTTAGTGTGAGGCAGATTGTCTCATGATGGCCAACATTTCTGCCAAGTAATTTCAAAATCCATCAAGAAATAAGAAAGTTATTGTCTGCGATTAAGTTTTGGACCCTTTTTTTACCTTTGGCCTCTAAGTATGACCTTGACCTTGGAGGTATGGACCTGGGTTTTGCACGCGACACATCGTCTCATGATGGTTAATACATTTCTACAAAGTAATTTCAAAATCCATCCAGAAATAAGAAAGTTATTGACTGTGTTTAAGTTTCGGACCCTTTTTTTTACCTTTGACCTCTAAGTATGACCTTTACCTAGGATGTACGGACCTGGGTTTTGCACATGACACATCGTCTTATGATGGTTAACATTTGTACAAAGTAATTTCAAAATCCATCCAGAAATAAGAAAGTTATTGACTGCATTTAAGTTTCGGACCCTTTTGACCTTTGACCTGTAAGTATGACCTTGGCGGTACGGACCTGAATTTTGCATGCGACACATCATCTCATGATGGTTAACATTTCTGCAAAATATTTTCAAAATCCATCCAGAAATAAGAAAGTTAATTTTCGGACGGATGGACGAACAAACAGATGGACGGATGGACGAATGAACGGACGGACATGGGCAACACTATATGCCCTTCCACCATTCTTCGAATGGCGGGGGCATAAAAAATGAGTAGCTTTAGAGGACATTTTTCATGAAAAATGGCCTAGCCTATTTGCCATTGCAATGATCAAAATTTTAACGACATGTTAAGTTAACAAGGCTTTGAACAGGGCCCTTGACCATGGCACATGTACTTAAATACCAATCCCTAAAACACTTGGGACGGGTTGTTCATTGTTAGCTTAATAAGCTCATTAGTGGTCATATTGTTAATCGTTCTAGAAAATAAAATATCTAAAATTTTGGTATTTTGCTGAAAAAATGTGAGCAGCTGCTCACATTTTTTCAGCAAAAATATTAGTATATTTGCCACATTAAATGATCAAAGTTTTAACCATACGTTAACTAACGATGTTATTAGTTTTGAACAACTGGCCCCCGGAAGATGCAGCAATTTTCATGTCACCTGCTTTAAACATTGAATCCAAAAGAGTTATTATCTAAAAATGTGGAAACAGGAAAATGACTTTCTATGGTAAATCCAGTGCATTCCATACATTTATTATCGCATATAACAAACTTATATATACATACAATGTAGATATCACTGATTTTGCCTTGAATGTTAGTGCCACAGATATAGTCAAACTTCAATGACTCATGTATACATACAATGTAGCTATCACTGATTTTGCCTTGAATGTTAGTGCCACAGATATAGTCAAACTTCAATGACTTATGTATACATACAATGTAGCTATCACTGATTTTGCCTTGAATGTAAGTGCCACAGATATAGTCAAACTTCAATGATTCATGTATACATACAATGTAGCTACCACTGATTTTGCCTTGAATGTAAGTGCCACAGATATAGTCAAACTTCAATGATTCATGTATACATACAATGTAGCTATCACTGATTTTGCCTTGAATGTTAGCACCACAGATATAGTCAAACTTCAATGATTCATGTATACATACAACGTAGCTATCACTGATTTTGCCTTGAATGTTAGCGCCACAGATATAGTCAAACTTCAATGATTCATGTATACATACAATGTAGCTATCACTGATTTCGCCTTGAATGTTGGCTCCAAAGATATAGTCAAACTTCAATGACTCAAATACCTTTGAGACTATTAAAATTTGAGACAGGGATAGTTTTAGATATAGTCAAACTTGAATGACTCATGTATACATACAATGTAGCTATCACTGTTTTTGCCTTGAATGCTGGCGCCAAAGATATAGTCAAACTTCAATGACTCATGTATACATACAATGTAGCTATCATTGTTTTCGCCTTGAATGTTGGCGCCAAAGATATAGTCAAACTTCAATGACTCAAATACCTTTGAGACTATTAAAATTTGAGACAGGGATAGTTTGAGCCCTTGAGGGTTAATAACAGTGCTAATGCAAGAGGCATCATGGTAAAAAGTTAACAATGTCTTTATAAAATAAAGGTATTTTGTATGTACTCAATAGAATCGTCTTCATAAGTATACACACCAAACTTTTCCCCAATAAAGAATCTCCCTAAATTATTCCTAAATATTTGTAGAAGCCTCCATGGTGTAGTGAATATGCTACTTGCCTTGTAAACCAGGGGCCAGTTGTTCAAAACTAACAACGTCATTAGTTAAGGTATGGTTAAAACTTTGATCATTAAATATGGCAAATATGTTGAGTTTTTGCTGAAAAAATACCAAAATTTTGAATATTAAACTTGCTAGAACAGTTAACAATATGACCACTAACGAGCTCGTTAAGCTAAGGATGCTTTGAACAACTGGCCCCTGGTGTCACAGGATCATTCCCAGGCTTCTCCAGACTTTCAGATAAGTCTTTAAACTGAGGTCCCATCTCCGCATGACCTTAGCTGTCAGTGAGACATAAAACTCAAACTCTAACACTCACCCCTAAATATTTGTTATATCTGGAGCAAATAATTCCCTTAGGAAATAAGAATGAAATTAAAATCAGCCATTTTAAATGAGCAAACAATGTTAAGGGGAATGGGAACACCTTCAGGGGAGGCAACTCCTGCAGAAGTATTTTTGTCAATAGGGGTCAACTCTTCTCGTATTTTTGTCAATGGGGGTCAACTCTTAAAGGAAAGAATGAGCAAATTCTTTCCTTTAAGAGTAGACCCCTTTTTTCAGTGGGGCAGGGCTTACAGAAAAGAGTACAGTAAGTTCTGAAAGTTATCTCCCTTTGAAAAATGGCGGGAAAATGTGTTAGATGTTCCTATTCTCCTTAAGAGTCAATGAAGATTCACTGTGTATAAAGGCCTTGTACTATTATATACTATTCTATTTCAAAGGGGATTTCAAAAGCTGAATAGGTACTTGGTGTAGAAAAAACAAATACAACTGCACCAAACTTATTTAATGCTGTAAGGAATGAAAATGAATGAATCAAAATAAGTCTATACAACATTGCAATGAAACATTTCTTTCTTTATTTTTTTCAAGATTATTTCTCTTATTTCGAACCCATCGTTAATCAGGTGGGTGAGAAACACCAACCGACCTTCCGTTGCCGAACTTGGCATCTCACATAAATGAAACATTGTGAATGTATCAAAATTTCATGACATAGCATGGAATGACAAATATGATGATGATGATGATGATGATGATTTCGTGTTTAAAGACGCGTCAACCCTCTTTGTGGGTCATAAGCGTCAAACAGATAATGGTTAAAAGAAATGACAAATCTGAATATGGAATTAAAAAGGGAAGTGCATCAAAATTATTAATGCTATGTTCCCACTATCACGATTCGCGCCACGATTGCAATCGTGTTCTTAATCGTGGATTAATCGTGGTGATCCTATCAGATCTTATCAGATCTTGAGGTCAGTCGTGGAAATCGTGTTAATCGTAGAAAATTTTTGAACGGTTCAAAATTTTTCCACGATCAACACGATCGATTGTCAGATCGGGATCATCGTATCACATCGTGTTGCATCGTAACAAAGCGCGACAGATCGCATCTAATCGTGTTTCCAAATCGCGGTGGTCGGGGCCAGTCTTGGACAAAACAAATACCGCGTTCTGTTGAGATGTGTTGCGATCTCACAAGATCCGTTACGATTTGTTACACTCTGTCGGGTCCCATTGCTCAAGACCTGTCACGAATGACTCGTGATCAGATACGAGATGATACGAGTGAATGCGATTAGATATGAGTCAGCTACGGTTTTATACGAGCGTTCACGATCTATTACGAGTTCTCAAGATTTCATGCGACTCATTCAGCGATCTGCTCATGAGTGAGTGTATTTCAGTTTTACGTCCCACCAATAACTAAGGTCATACGGAGACGGAACCTCGGTTTATAGACTCATCCGAAAGTCTGGGGAAGCCCGGGATAGATCCTGCAATCCCTGATTTATAGAGGTCTTTGCTAGTATTTTTAAAGACTTTGAAAGTTGCCACCCAAGGGTAATAGAAGCTAAGAATGGAAAAGGTAAGTCTGAACCATTCCAGCCAGAGAAATTGCCACATAGTCATCATCCGCAACTCCTACCATCATCAATGGTTGAGGGTCAGTGTTTATGCTGTAAAAGTTCAAGAAACAATTAAGTCCATGGTCAGTTCGGCTGTATATATACCAGTCGGGGTCAAGTCGTAGCTCAAATCGTGATCGCCCTCGATCATGATCGTGAAAAACATCGAGACGACAGTCGTATGTTATCGTAACGGAGCGCATCGGCTCGTGATGAGCGTATAAGAACGTATCTGCGCGTATCAGATCGTCCCAATTAGGGATACTCGATCGTGATGATCGTTTCAGATCGAGACCTAGTCGTAGACTCGATCGCAACAATCCTATCGGAACCCAATTGATCGTATCTGAACGTGAGAGCAGACCGTGGCTGATCGTGATACCTCAAATTGACAAATCGTGATTGGATTGCATCCGAGCGCAACGAATCGTACCAGAACGTATCGACTCTCATCACATCGTATCCAAACCTGAACTTTCAGAGAATATTCCACGACCAGCTACGAATGGCCAATCGTGGCGTTCGTAACGGATCGCACGACAGTGGGAACCTAGCATAACCTACCCCTAAAGGGGTACCTTGGCAAACAGTGCAGGGCCAGATCAGACGCCACAACTGACGTCTGATATCTGGGCCTGCACTATTTGCTAATAGAATTTTCAGTCAAAAATAGCATAAATATACCCCTTATATGGAAAATGGACTTGTCCAACATATAGCCATGGAAGAGTCCACTAGTATACAATGTGTTAAAAAAGGGAAGCGCACCAAAATTATTCAATGTTGACAGCACTGGGCAGGGTCTGTCATGGCTGATGTGTGTATGTTCACAAAACAGAGCTAAACACCCAGAATTAACATTGCTGACTCGAACAACAATGACAATAAGAGCAGTCATCAGACAGCATAGCTTGCCTGGAAGTGTCCTTGAGGTCATGGAAATAGGTTGAGGTATTGCTGAATAAACCTTTGGACCTGTATCTACCATCATAACAAATATGAACCAAACCCATGGTTTGAAATAGGAGCTCTTAACCCTTATCTTGCTGTCCATGACAACCCCTATCTTTGCAAACAGTGTAGATCCAGATCAGATGGCTTCTTCAGATCTACACTGTTTGACATTCAGTTTATGAATTTGTAGGAATAAATTACTTCAAATAATCTGATTGGTTCACAGTCAGAAATGGGTGTGGCTTAATTGAATATTCATCAACATAAGGGTTAAAAAACTTTAACATCCTAAGTCTGTGACCTTGACCTCGATTCCATGGGCAGTGTTATTTTTGAATAAGATTTTGGACCTATATCTATCATGCTACCAAGTATGATCCAAATTTAGCATATGGTTTGGAATAGATAAGCTCCTAAAAATTTAACTTAAAAAGTCCATGACCTTCAAGTGGACCATTACTGAATAAAACATTGGGCCTATATCATTCATCATACCCAAATATAAACAAAATCCATCATAATAGTAGGATATCAATAGCTCATATAAAACTTTAACATAAATGTCAATGCCGACACTGGTACAATCACAAACGCCGAACCCAGGGGTGGTGCGACAGCTTTTCATGGACTTTGTTCAATGCCAATGCTGGAATATCCTTAAGTTATCACAAAATACTCTGAAGCCCTGACATGCTGAATTTTTTTACAAACAGAGTAGGCCCTGATTATCAGTCATCACAATCTACTGCATCTCATCTGGGTCTACCCTGTTTGCTCAGCCTTGTATGTTCACATACATAAAGGGTAAATGAATAAAAAATAAAGCACAAAACTTTGGAGAAAACCATGCAACAACAAAGTCACATTTCAAAGCAAACATTTCATAGCAAAACCATCCAGCAATGTCCTCTGAGTTTCTTTGTCTAATTGTGACATTCATTTAATAGGCCAGAGTACAACAAAACCTACAATAACACCTGTGTGAACAGTGAAGACTCAGATCAGCTTGTGTAGCAAGCCATTCTTCGTTTGCTGGTCTTTAAATTACATCCTTGTGTCTTTATGGCCTCTTTTTTACCTCTTCAAGTAGCATTTTTTCAGGTGAAATTTTTTTATTTTTTCTAATTTCTAATACAAAGATTGTGGGTGCTCATTAGAACCACCTCACTGAGGTGGTTCTAATTAGCACCCACAAACAAAGATTGTGGGTACTCATTAGAACCACCTCAATGAGGTAGTTCTAATGAGCACCCACAATTGAGGTGGTTCTAATGAGCACCCAAATTCTGTGTTTATGAGCAAATATAAGGAAAATCATGTTTAACCCTGTTAACCCCACTTTTCTGTATCTGAAGTGGGGTTTATGGGGGTGTTCTTCTCACGGACTTGTTCACCTTATGCATAGCCCAGAGACTAGAAAGCTCATAAAATCAGTAAAGATTCTGATCAGAGTACACAGACATGCAGCATGCTGATCTGGGGTTACATTGCTCACACAAGTCTTATACACCACAACCTCATTATAACATGGTTCATTATGACATGGTTTTGGATATAATACAGTCCAAGACGGATCCCAAAAATGTATATATTATATAGAACCAGAAATTCAACTTCGGTGAAGTTGATGTCGCACCTGCTCCCCACCTGCCCCACACAAAAAAATAAAAGTTTATTTAAGGCAGAAGAAATGAATATAGGGCTTTGAGAAGAATCCATAGCCTATATATGTGAGGTAAAAAACAGACTAAGTTCACAATGTGGAAAAAGTGATAAAAATTGATCCGTAGATAAAGTCAAAACCACATGCACATCCTCATACCATAGGTAAAAACACACACAAAGTTTTAAAATGATCAATATAAAACTGTAAGAGAAGTTGCAATGACAAGAGGTACCTATTGTATATCAACTAAAGCTTAAAATTGGCTAAGTTCACAATGTGCAAAAGTGAAAAAAAAATATTCTGAGAATTACGTCGAAATCACATGCACAACCTCATACCATGGCGAAAGCACACGCAAATTTTCAAAATGATCGGTATAAAACTGCAAGAGGAGTTGCGATGACAAGAGGTACCTATCATATATCAATTGAAGGTTAAAAATGACTATGTTCACAATGTGACAAAAGTGAAAAAAAATGATCCGACGATAAAGTCCAAACCACATGCGCATCCTCATACCATAGCAAAAGCACACGCAAAGTTTCAAAATGATCGGTATAAAACTGCAAGAGGAGTTGCGATGACAAGAGGTACCTATCATATATCAATTGAAGGTTAAAAATGACTAAGTTCACAATGTGGAAAAAGTGAAAAAAAAATGATCCGACGATAAAGTCCAAACCACATGCGCATCCTCATACCATAGCGAAAGCACACGCAAATTTTCAAAATGATCGGTATAAAACTGCAAGAGGAGTTGCGATGACAAGAGGTACCTATCATATATCAATCGAAGGTTAAAAATGACTAAGTTCACAATGTGGAAAAAGTGACAAAAATTTATCCGAAGATAAAGTCCAAACCACATGCGCATCCTCATACCATAGCGAAAGCACACGCAAAGTTTCAAAATAATCGGTATGAAACTGTAGGAGGAGTTGCGATGACAAGAGGTACCTATCATATATCAAATGAAGCTTAAAAATGGCTAAGTTCATAATGTGCAAAAAGCGGAAAAAAATATTCTGAAAATTATGTCGAAACCACATGCACATCCTCATACCATGGTGAAAGCACATGCAAAGTTTCAAAATGATCGGTATAAAACTGCAAGAGGAGTTGCGATGACAAGAGGTACGTATCGCATACCTAAAAATGACTAAGTTCACAATATGGAAAAAGTGACAAAAATTGATTCGAAGATTAAGTCCAAACCACATGCGCATCCTCAGACCATGGCGAAAGCACATGCAAAGTTTCCAAATGATCGGTCTAAAAGTGTAGGAGGAGTTGCGATGACAAGACATCCAGTGTAAAATGTTGACGGACGGACGGACGGACGGACGGACGGACGGACGGACGGACGGACGAACGAACGGACGGACGGACGGACGGACGGAAACTTGCACGCCTATGTCTTCCTGCTAAAGCAGGTGCGACAAAAATGACCATAAATGGTCATTTTTCTATATAATCTATACATTTTTGTTTGGATATAACAGGGTTGTTTAATTAAACACTGTTTCTGTTTTGGACCCCATTAATAGTGTTAGAAAGAGGTTGTAGTGTAGGAAGTTCTGTTGCACATTGGCTCACATATAGTTCATGAAATTCAATCATATTATGCTTTATGTATATATATTATATAGAAAAATGACCATTAATGGCCATTTTGGCCATTTTTATATATAATCCATACAAATGTATATATTATATAGAAAAATGACCATAAATGGTCATTTTTCTATATAATCTATATATTTTTGTTTGGATATAACAGGGTTGTTTAATTAAACACGGTTTCTGTTTTGAACCACATTAATAGTGTTATAAAGAGGTTGTAGTGTAGTAAGCTTTGTTGCACTTTGGCTCACATATACAGTCCAACCTGTATTAAGCAAGCACCTAAGGGATAACCAAAATGTGCTTGCTTAAGACAGGTGCTTGCTTAATACAGGTGAAATTTAACACATTCGCCTTTCAGGGGAACTGAATGCCTGCTTGCTTAAGACAGGTTCCTTGCTTAATAGAGGTGGCCACTAAGACAGGCTTTACTGTAGTTCATGAAATTCAATCATATTATGCTTTATGTATATATATTACATAGAAAAATGACCATTAAAGGCCATTTTGGCCATTTTTCTATATAATCCATACAAATGTATATATTATATAGAAAAATGACCATAAATGGTCATTTTTCTATATAATCTAAACATTTTTGTTTTGATATAACAGGGTTGTTTAATTAAACATGGTTTCTGTTTTGGACCCCGTTAATAGTGTTATAAAGAGGTTGAAGTGTAGTAAGTTTTGTTGCACTTGGGCTCACATATAGTTCATGAAATTCAATCATATTATGCTTTATGTATATATATTATATAGAAAAATGACAATTAATGGCCATTTTGGCCATTTTTATATATAATCCATACAAATGTATATATTACATAGAAAAATGACCATAAATGGTAATTTTTCTATATAATCTATACATTTTTGTTTGGGTATAACAGGGTTGTTTAATTAAACACTTTTTCTGTTTTGGACCCCATTAATAGTGTTATAAAGAGGTTGTAGTGTAGGAAGTTCTTTTGCACTTTGGCTCACATATAATTCATGAAATTCAATCATATTATGCTTTAAACATCTACAGAAACGTCTTAAAAGATAAAATTGGCAAGACATGAGCTTATGTATCTTTATGGGATCACTGAACAGTAAATATAGATGTCAGTCACAGATAAAATTGACAAGGCGGAGCTATACAGGTGTTGTCAATATATGTCAAAAAGACAGTGCACCAGAATATTCGGTAGAGTCCTTTTGTGTGCTTTCTTCAAGCATACCAAATGGCCATATATGCCACGGCTTTGTTTGGGTTACGGCTGAATTCACACAATCAGGGGACTTGATTTACCTTTTTTTAAACAGGACATTCCAAAGGCAGGTAGAAACGATAACTCCGCCTAGTCAATCTTATCTGGGACTACTATACTATGACTCTAAAACACTGTTCTTCAGGTTTTTGTTTTGTAGACGATACAGTTTTGAATTCAGTTTCTTGCCAGTGCCCAATTGTTCAAAATATTGTTAGCTTAATGAGCTTGTAAGTAGCTAAAACATTAACCCATAAAATGCCAATCATGACAACTGTCATCTGCTTAGTCATCTGCTGGTTATTGTCAAAAATCAATGTTGCAAACAGTTTGGTCAAGATCAGACTGCTCCTCTAGGAGCTGTCTGATCTAGGTCCACACTGTTTGCCTCAAACTGTGTGGTGTTAGATCAGACTGCTCCTCTAAGAGCAGTCTGATCTAGGTCCACACTGTTTGTCTGTATGCAAAACTATTTTTAAACAGTTTGCAAGGGGGTTCAGCAGACAACATTTTCAGATGCAGTTTTTCTGGGCATCTTAAGGGTTATCCCATTGGGGCTTGAAGAAATATATGGGCAGCATGATGCTTCCACGCAGAGCTGAATCTGGCCAGCACACCAGCAAACCCTATTGGTTTCATTGGGTGACAGGGCTTGAGATGTCATTTCATCTCAATGTCGGGTAATAGTCTCACAAAATTGGAAGTAACGTCTCCAAAATGACCTTTACAGTGTTGACGGGGACGTTAAACCTCAAATCAACCATTCTTAAGGGTTGAAGAGTCCAGCAATTACAATATCTAATACACCAGTATTTTTTCTTCATATACAGGTTCGTTCATGAGTGGTCATTTTTAAAGTTGCAGTTTCAACAATACGTTGCATCATATTTGATTGCAGTTTCAACTATACATCATAACCAATTAACAGCTAGGTCAAGGCATATATTAAACTTACACACACAGTGTGTAGAGGTCTATTACTGAACACAGAAGGTTTAACACAGAAACAGATGAGGCAGTATTTGGTGATAATTGAATGACATTTTTTGCCAATTTTACATAAACCTTATGATGTGGGTATTCATTAGAACCGCCTCGGTGAGGCGGTTCTAATGAATACCCACAACATAGGCTTACATTACAGCTGGTGTTTGGGACAGTGTGGTGGCCTAAAAAGTCTCCCTGCCCTACATCATAGTGTCGTTTATATTTTCTTGTCCTTTGGGATCATTGATTCCATTGTGGAATTTTAAAAATATTTGAGGGTCACTGATGAGGCCTAATTGGCCAAAACTAGCTAGTCTGGCTCAGTAAACATGACTGTACACTCCATATTTTCCAGTTATATGGTGTATTCCTTGCTTCCAAAGGATAACCCTTTTATAGAACATATTTTACATGGAGAAACAAGGAAAATAAGTCTTCAATTATCACTAAATACCCACCTTATCTGTTGCTATGGGATTTTACTATTGCTCTCTAAACTACAGTACATATAAATAATAATCAACCTTATTTATAGAGGGTAACACATTTAGTACTAGTACTAATCTTCCATGTGGCCCTCTTTTCCTGGGAAGAAACCAGTACTAAGCAATGAGGACGATCTCAAATCCGATGCTTTATCACTGCACCACAGCGCTCCACTAACTAGCTACCTTCACGCATTACTTGCCACTATTGAACAGTAAAACTAAAAGGGAAGCAGTTTATAAACATCTTTGTCATTCAGGGAACGGTTGTTCAAAGCATTGATAGCTTAAGGAGCTTGTCAGTGGTCAAATGTTAACTGTTCTCTGACACTGGTATTTTTACTGGAAAAAAATATGAGTAGCAAAAGCTACTCACCTTTTCTTCAGCGAAAAGATTATTATGTTTGTCGTATTAAGTTATCAAAGTTTTAACAATATGTCAATGATATTGTTAGTTTTGAACAACTGGCCCCAGAAGTTTTCTGGTTCATTAGGACAACACACCCTTGTGTCATAGAGGATCTAACATGAGTGTCCATGTATTATTGAATTTATTAAACGGGTTGAGAAAGGGATAATATGCGAGGCTCTGTCGAGCATTTTATCCCTTTTCTTCAACAAGTTTACTAAATTCAATAATACATGAGCAGGAATGCAAGATTCTATTTATCATATGACATTTTAACGCCTTTTAATCACGATTGTATAACAAAAATGTTAATATTCTGCCATTAGTAAATGCGACATCGTTAAGAATGCCGTACATGTAAAGTAACAGGGGGTACCTAGCTAATTGGCATATTTAATTCACTAGTGGATTATCAAAGTTATTACATGGCGTTATTACATTCTCGGACACGAGGTCATATGATAAATAGCATTCTTTCATGGCTCAAAAATTGGGGACAGTTTTTCAAAACTAATGATGGTGTTAGTTAATGTATCGATAAAACTGTGATCATTTAATTTGGCAAATATGCTAATATTTTTGCTGAAAAAATGTGAGCAGCTTTTGCAAATGCAAAAGCTGCTCACATTTTTTTCAGCAAAAATACATGTACTATAATTTTAGATATTGAACTTGCTGGAGTAGGTAACAATATGACCACTCACCAGCTTGTTAACCCTTATCTTTCTGTTCACGACAACCCTTATCTTTGCAAACAGTGAAGATCCAGATCAGATAGCTTCTGAAGAAGCCATCTGATCAGGATCTACACTGTTTGGCATTTAGTTGTAGCAATAAATTACATCAAGTAATTTGATTGGTTGATAGACAGAAATGGGTGTGGCTTAAATGAATATTCAGCAAGATAAGGGTTAAGCTAACGAGGCTTTGAACAACTGGCCCATGATGTTTTTCTGATGAAAAGTTGTTATATTTTTCTTATTTTTGTTCTATACAACCATGGATTTAGAACTGCTTCATTGATGCAGTTCTAACAAGTACCCACAATCTAAAGTATGTAAAAATAAATTTAGCAAGATTGTTTGGGAGCATTTTTGTTGTGTTTTAATTTTTTAGAGCCATTAGGGGCAGGTGTCTGACAATAAAAATTTCCCTTCAAATGTTGCATTAAGAGACTATTTTTTTTTTTTTATTTTTTTTTGTTTTGTTTTTTGTTTTACAGCCCCTCAAGATTATTTCACTCATATGAAGCTGATCATAAATCAGAGGTGGGCAAAAACTGCAGTACCCAGAGAAAAACCACCTGACCTTCCATTGCAGATCTTGGGGTCTCCCACGTGACCCGAGCGAGGCTCGAACCTATAGTGGTGAGAGACCTAGTGATTATGATTAAGAGTCAGGGCTCTTATCCACTAGGCCACAGAGGCCCATTGCATTAACTGACTAGTCATGTAAGTACAGCCTTTTATTACGTTTTAATGCCCATGTAGCTGATGACGGGGAATGCTGTGAGGCTATTAACATAGTTCAACGGGATAGATTTGGTGACAGAAGCATGGTTTAGGGTGGCATTGCAAGAATGTACTAAGGGACTGAACAAGGATTTTTTCTGTTTTTGTTAACGGTCCTTTCAAGAAGATTTCACTTATTTTGAGCCAATAGTTAATCAGAGGTGGGCAAAAACTGCAGGTCCCGGAGAAAAAACAAATTACCTTACATTGCAATACACGGTATCTCACGTGACCAAAGCGAAGCTTGAACCACAGCTGTGAGAGACCTTAAGATTTAGAGTCAGGACTCTTGCCAACTAGGCCATGGAGGCCCTTATGAGAGATGTTAAATGCTGTGAGATACATGTACATTTAGCAAATCGTTAATCCGCACATAATCCCATTACACCACAACCGCGTTATTACATGGTTCAATATAACATGATTTGGATATAACACGGTTTCTAGATGGATCCCAAAAAAGAAAAATTACCATAAATTTTTGTTTGGATATAACACGGAGGTTTAACTAACACGGTTTCTGCTTTGTACCCCAGAAAGCATGTTATAAAGAGGTTCTGGTGAAGTTCAATGTCACAATGCCATGCTGTAGCTGGACAACACGTGTTGCCACACTGCCAGACACATAAGAGACTTGTTGCAGACAGACAATGTTGAGGTTGTCCCCTGAGCCAATTTGTCCCCAACTGAGCACACAAATTTTGATTTTCCATCAGGTATATGGATAAACAATCTTTTATATAAATTGTAGGAAATTGCTAATCATTGTTCAAAAATTGTACAGAAATAAAACCAATTTTGCTTAACCCTTAAAACACCAAGAAAAACTACATCTGAAAATGTTGTCTGCTTATGTCGTCTGCTGAATCTTCTTGCAAGCTTTTAGAAATATTTTTTCATACAGGCAAACAGTGTGGACCCAGATCAGACTGCTCCTTTAGGAGCAGTCTGATCTGGGTCCACACTTTGTGCAAAAAATGACTTTCAAAGTAACCAGCACATGTCAGACGACAATTGTCATGATTGGCATTTAATGGGTTAATATATTTTGTATAGTATATATCTTAGGAAAAAATAAGAATATGTTTTTCCCTGTAAACTTTCGCTTTTCTTTAAATAAAGCGAAGTTACAGGGGTGTTCATTACATGAACTTGTTAACTTGGTTTCTTCAAAGTTCAGTCGTTGCCATAGCAGTTTTTCCTTCATGAACTTCAGAGTTGTCATTTCTCACTGAGTCTGCTTTAACACCATTGGTTTCTGAGCTTGAAGCTGCACTTTGAACTACTTTTGCCGATGAGCTGGCAGGCTTTGGAAATGGTTTTGGTGAAGGTTTAGGTGCTATATTTGGAGTGTTTTTCACCACTGTATCAACATTTCCCTGTGAATGTTTTTCCGCTTCATTACTTGCTAAGACAACACCATTACTGTCTTTACTCTGTTGCACACTTGCCTCATCCCGAGATTTACCTTCCTTTGACTCAGCGATATTGCCATCGCATACCTTCTGACGTCGGAATGATCTACTCCTTTTTGTAACATTGATACCCTTCACACTAGTTTTTCCTACTATGTCTTCCTTGCTGGTTGTTCTCTTTGAGAGACTATTACGTCGACTACTATGAGCACTACTTGCTCTACTGCTATTGTGAGATGATAACCCTCCATTAGATAAGGTGCCATGGCTGGAATGATGTACACTGTCCTTGCTTAAACGTTTCTTTAATGCATCTGGGATAAGATTTGTTAATGACTTCTTGCTGTGATGACTTTTTGGTGAACCAAATCCAGATTTAACACGGATTTCTTGTACCTTTTCCTTACTTACACTTCCTATGAAATTTGGATTTGACAATGACCTTCGCAAACTTGACTGGCATCTCCGACTGAATTTTTTCCTTAATTCATACACAGTCATTCCTGGTCCATCATATATTTTACCACGTGGAGCTAGATTATAGTAGTTCTCATCTTCAGTACCACCTGAACAGAATTCAATACTGCCAGAAAATGTCTGTAGTCGTGGGAATGGTTCTGGTAATACATCATCATCATCAGTTACATCACCAGATTGTAACAAGTCATCCATGCTCTTGGATATAGGATCATATACAACTGACCTCAGATAGCCAGTTAAATCGTCACAACTGACAGAACGAAGCCGTCTCATTCTATGTTTTAATGTTGCTGAGTCAGGAACAAAGTAACTACTATCAACACTGATATTCTTATCTCTAACTGGGTCAACTATGGCACTGTCATTTCTCACCTGATTATCTTCAGCAAAGGAACTAGGTGTTAGATAAGCATCACGAATACTAATTCTCTGGGCACCAAATGTTTTCACGGGAGTAGAGGTAACTGGTCCAGGAGATGTTGGATTTATGTATGAATCATGGTTTATAGGTGCCTTGCCTGGACTAAGGTATGACTCTGGTCTGCCAGGACCAGTTTCAGCTATAGGAAACTGAGATTTTTGACGCATGACTTCTTTAAATGTTGGTGGGGGCACCCAATCAGCTGATGAAGGTGTCCATGGCGACTGAGGACTAGTATTAGACCTACTTGAGGATGAATTCATTCTCAGGTAGGGTTCCAAAGGTTGCCTGGAGGGGATCTTAACTGGAACACTATTGGCAGGAGGTGGCAGAGGTGGCCTGTCTGCCAGGTTTGAAGTGGCTGAACCTTTTCTTGATCCTGCTGGGGAGTCTCTGGCTGGAGCTCGAGTCCTGGCCACCTGAGGGGAATTCCTTGCAGAACCACTCAATGGATTTCTGGCAGGTAATGCTGGAGGACTTGTTAAACTGTAAAAAAGAAAGAGAAACAGTCTCAGGCTAATATGGTAACTTGCAGTGAATTCAAATAATTTTTTTTTAATACAATGAAACTTCCATGGTGCGGACAATGATGGCTTGTTTTTCGCGGCTGTTTCAAACTCATTCTTGGGTCTCTCGGGAAAAATAAATCCACTACTGCAGATATAACTAGAAATGTTTTCAGAGGAAAACAATGTCCCCCCACCATAAATATGTCTTAAAACACTCATTTTACTTTAATAACCAGGTTAAAGTCACCAAAATGTAAGCTGCAAACAAGCCATTTTTGGCCAAAAACTGACAGTTTTCTCGGGAACCTGTGACCTTAAAAAAAACAAACAGTCATTAAGAAGCTCAGATCACCAGACAAATTTAGTAGACTGTAATTAAATATTGTACCGATTTCGACCAACATTCATAAATTCTTAAATGATATAGGTTACAGATAAGCCACTTTTTGGCTCCAAAAGAACAGGTTTTGGGAGACCTTAACCTTAGAGTGTAGACAAGCCATTTTTGGCCCAAATTGCCTGTTTTGGGGGGCCTGTGACCATGAAAAAAGGTCAAGGTCACCAAAATCTAATCAAGTCTGTGGTATGTTGTACTGATATATTGTACCGAGTTTGACTATAATTAATTGATTCTTTAATGAGGTAGAGTGAAAACAAGCCATTTTTCGCCCAAAATTGACTGTCTTTGGGGCGCTGTGACTTTGTAAAAAGGTCGAGGTCACCAAAATCTAACCAAAACTGTGGTTTGCTGTAATGATATATTGTACCAAGTTTGACGAAAATCAATCAACTCATGCATTCAAGCTATTTTTGGCCCAAAATTGACTATTTTGGGGTCACTGTGACCTTGAAAATGAGGTCATGGTCGCCAAAATCTGATCAAATCTGAGGTTTGTTGTAATGATATATTGTATCAAGTTTGACGAAAATTGGTCAATTCGTTAATGAGATAGAGTGCAGACAAGCCATTTTTGGCTTGGCCCCAAAATGACTATTTTGGGGTTGCTGTGACCTTGAAAATGGGGTCAAGGTCACCAAAATCTGATAAAATTTGTAATGAAATATTGTACTAAGTTTTACAAAAATTGGTCAATTCGTTGATGAGATAGAGTGCAGATAAGCCATTTTTGGCCCAAAAATGACGGTTTTTGGGTGGCTGTGACCTTAAAAATGGGGACATGGTCACCATAATCTAACCAAATCTGTGGTATGTTGTAATGATATATTGTACCAAGTTTGACTAAAATCAATCAATTTGTTAATGAGATTGAGTGCAGACAAGCCATTTTTGGCCCAAAAATGACTGATTTTGGGCCGCTGTGACCTTGAAAATTAGGTCACAAAAATCTAATCAAAGCTGCACGTGGTATGTTGTAATGATATATTGTACCAAGTCTGGCAAAAATGACTGTCACTGTGACCTTGAAAATGAGGTCAAGGTCACCAAAATCTAATCAAATCTGCAGTATGTTGTAATGATATATTGTACTAAGTTTGACTAAAATTACCCAATTTGTTATTAAATGAGATGGAGTGCAGACAGGCCATTTTTGGTGCAGATCCCGTTTGCGTGGGCGTAGCTTGTTTGAAGCACTGCATCTCCTGAACCTATGGATGGATTTTGATAAAACTTGCATAGACACATCACTATGATGGGGGAAAACAGTCATCAGGTCATGATGACCTTGACCTCATTTTCGAGATCACAGCGACCCAAAAACTGTCATTTTGGCCATTTTTGGGGCCAAAAGTGGCTTGTCTGCCCTCTATCTCATTAACATATTGAGTAATTTTAGTCAAACTTGATAAATATATCATTACAGCAAACCACAGATTTGATTAGATTTTGGTTACCTTGACCTCATTTTCAAGGTCACAGTGACCCAAAAACAGTCATAAAATATTGAATAACTTGCTTCAAACATGGCTTATCTCAGTAAAATAACATGTTTTGTACTTTAAAAAAAAAAAACGGTCTTTCTGACAATCTAAATATAGCATATATAGCATACCCATGCAATTCTGTCCAAAGGGACATTTTCTTGTGCTAAGGCCCATATTATTATTACATTCTCATATGTTTAAACCTGATTGTTGAAGCTGACATGGCATAGTGTGTGTGCAAGTAATTCATACTTCTAAATTAGTCTTAAGTATCATGCTACCATTTTCCATTAATTTCACTTTGTCTTAAGGGGAATGGGAACACCTTCAGGGGAGGCAACTCCTGCAAAAGTATTTTTATCTCCCATGTCAATAGGGGTCAACTCTTAAAGGAAAGAATTTGCTCCTGAGGAGCAAATTCTTTCCTTTAAGAGTAGACCCCTTTTTCAGTGGGACATGGTTTATAGAAAACCCAACAGGAAGTCCTGAAAACTGTCTCCGTTTGAAAAATGGCGAGGAATATCTGTCAGGTGTTCCCATTCCCCTTAAGTGCTACGTTTTAACATTCCTGATCACCTTGAAAGGCAATGTCTTTTGAAGAAGAAACCTAGCCCGTAACAATATTCATGAATGAATGTTGATGGTCCCCCACAGCAGATGAGCCTGCAACTTCCCCATCACAAGTCTGCCATGCATCCAATTTAGCCACTTTGCCCATTTTTGAGCTGTGCACAATCCATTTTGGGAGAAAACCTGTTTTTTGTTTGTTAATTTGTATTTAATGGCCCAGCCAACACTATTTATGTTATTTTTGAGCCGGTCAGTTTACCCATCCACACTTTTCCTGGGCAGGCTTATATGTAAGCCATTAAAAATTACAGTGCACATTCTTTCGCCAGAAACTGACAACTGCCCTTCTTGAATCAGCTGAATGGAGAGAATGACCGTAGAAAAGATGTCATGACCAATCTCCACAAAAGAATATTGCCGACCCCAGCAGGTATCCAATCTGCATCCTCCTGATCACCAGTCAGATACACATCTGACTGAGCTACTGACAAGCTTACCTTTGTGAAGAACAAAGGTGCAGGTCAGCCTGTGCATGTTGTGTTCTCCTGTTTGTATAGTACATTCTTGCACACCAGACAAGGAAATCCGTGATTTTACCCTGGGATAGAAATTTATGTTCTGACCCTGGTGTTTTGACCCAAAATCGAATATAATCGCATGTTTGATAAATAATTATGACCTTGTATGCGCCGTCATTAAGGTTGACGTCACTAAACATTCCTGGAGTGTCAACACAATATGGCGGACGTTGGTAACCGAAGTGACAGCATTAAACATCCGCTTTAAAAAATGGAAGGTATGCAAGAAAAAGAATCCAATATGGGTGTGAGGGGTGGATAGAAAAATCCGTCCCTAGGGATCACTGTCCGGCATCACTCGGCAAGCCTCGTGATGCCAGACAGTGTCCCTCAAGACGTATATTTCCATCCGACCCTCACACCCATATAAGATTCTTATAATCACACCAGTTTTTATTTCTGAAATTTTTAGACTAGTTTGTGTAGCTGAGCATGCTGGTTTGTGTCTATACTGATCACAAAGCCTAAAGACATATTTTCATGACAGGACTTATATAGCACAGAAGCTTGAAGTTCAGTCAGAAGTAAATGTTTTTTGTTTGTTTGATTTGAGATTTAACGTCCCTGTCAACACTGAATAGGTCATTCTGGAGACATTGCTTCCAATTTTGTGGGAGTTTTACCTAACACTGAGATGAAATGAAATCTCAAGCCCTGCTGGCCAATGAAACCAATAGGGTTTATTTGCATGGACAGTCCAACTCGCACCAATTTCCCTGGGCATGCTTAGAACCTCTAAGCGGTTTACCAGTACTAATGTGCGGTTGGTTTCAGCTCTGTGTGGAAGCATCATGCAGCCCATTTATTTCTTCAAGCCCCGATGGGCGGTGGCCGATCAGCCTGTGCATGTTCTACTGTTTGTATAGTACAATCACACCAGTTTCTATTTCTGAAATTTCCAGACGAGTTTGTGCAGCTGAGCAGGCAGGTTGGTGTCTTAACATATCACAAAGCCCAAAGACAGATTTTCATGTGACAGGACTCGTATAGCACAGGAGCTTGAAGTTCAGTCAGAAGTGAATGTCAAAATGGTCCAAATAGACTAGCCAATAATTCTTGCCTTATACGATAGTGAAGGCTACTGTGTAGGCTTTCATCCTACAAAACTGGACTGTATGTAATATACACCGTCTAAGTCCCCTCCTGGGGTTAAGACGAAATAGGCAGAAAGAAAGATTTATTGTCTCTGAAAAATGCTAAATTTGCAGAGTACTTGGAATTCATCTATCCACGTGAACTTGAAATTAAGGAAACAACAGAGACTGCAACCTCCTCCTCATACTTGGATTGTTATCTCTATATTGACAACGGGAAGCTTACTACTAGGCTGTACGATAAACGAGATGACTTCAATTTTCCCACTGTTAACTTTCCCTTCCTGAGCAGTAATATCTCGTCTGCACCAGCATATGGAGTTTACGTTTCACAGTTAATCCGTTATGCTAGAGCCTGTTCAAAGTATCAGGACTTTTTGAACGTGGGAAGGTGCTCACTACCAGGTTGTTATGCCACGGGTATCAAAAAACCAAACTGGTATCAATACTAAAGAAGTTTTATGGGAGGCATGTGGATCCTTACAATGTGGCCATTTCCAGAATTACTTCTGATATGTTTGCCAATGGAAAGCCATAGGAAGACTTCCTAAATCTCGGACATACCCTTCCCGGTGTAACGGTCAGTTTCTTCCCCCGGCCCGGTTCTTCCCCGGGGAAGAACTGGGCCGGCCCGTTTCTTCCCCGGGGGAAGAACTGGGCCGGCCCATTTCTTCCCCGGGGGAAGAGACTGACTAGTCAGTTTCTTCCCCACCCGGTCAGTTTCTTCCCCACCTGAATTTTTTTCAGAACCATAGTCAATGAATAATTTTCAGCTCACAATTTGTTGTAAATGAGGAAAGAGGCCATTTTGAATAAGTTCTGAGTCCTTTTAGCTTGAATGACAAAATTTGCTCTATACTACACCATTCATGGAGATGCAATAAAATATGCATCCCAATTCAAGCATCTTTGATGAATTTTCATTGCTTTTTAAGACATAAATTAGTATTAACTAAACAGATATAATAAGCCACAAATGTTTGATGCTCAATATAAATAGAATTTGGAGACTGGGGGTGGGGAAGAACTCGGCCGGCCCAGTTCTTCCCCACCCCAGAATTTTCTGTCTACCAATAATTCTTGTGATAAATTTCCTTTGCTTTTTAAGACAAAAAATTGTATAAACTAAAAAGATATAATTAGCAACAAATGTTTGATGCTCAAATCTAAATACAGTTTGGAGACTGGGGGTGGGGAAGAACTGGGCCGGCCCGTTTCTTCCCCGCCCCAGATTTTTCTATTTACAAAAAATTCTTGTGATAAATTTTCTTCGCTTTTTAAGACAAAAATTGGTAAAAACTAAAAAGCTATAATAAGCAACAAATGTTTTGAGCTCAAATCTAATTAGAATTTGGAGACTGGGGGTGGGGAAGAACTGGGCCGGCCCGTTTCTTCCCCACCCCAGATTTTTCTGTTTACAAAATATTCTTGTGATAAATTTTCTTCACTTTTAAGACATCAATTGGTATAAACTAAAAAGATATAATATGCAACAAATGTTTGGGGCTCAAATCTTAATAGAATTTGGAGACTGGGGGTGGGGAAGAACTGGGCCGGCCCGTTTCTTCCCCACCCCAGATTTTTCTGTTTACAAAAAATTCTTGTGATAAATTTTCTTCGCTTTTAAGACATCAATTGGTATTAACTAAAAAGATATAATATGCAACAAATGTTTGGAGCTCAAATCTAAATAGTTCAAATAGCTCAAATCTTAACAGAATTTGGAGACTGGGGGTGGGGAAGAACTGGGCCTTCTTCCCCACACCAGATTTTTCTGTTTACAAAAAATTCTTGTGATAAATTTTCTTCGCTTTTTAATACATAAATTGGTATAAACTAAAAAGATACAATAAGCAACAAATGTTTGGAGCTCAAATCTAATTAGAATTTGGAGACTTGGGGTGGGGAAGAACCGGGCCGGCCCGTTTCTTCCCCACCCCAGAGTTTTCTATTTACAAAAAATTATTGTGATAAATTTTCTTTGCTTTTTAAGGCATAAATTGGTATAAACTAAAAAGATATAATAAGCCAAAAATGTTTGGCGCTCAAATCTAAATAGAATTTGGAGACTGGGGGTGGGGAAGAACTGGGCTGGCCCGTTTCTTCCCCACCCCAGATTTTTCTGTTTGCAAAAAATTATTGTCATAAATTTTCTTCGCTTTTTAAGGCATAAATTGGTTTAAACTAAAAAGCTATAATAAGCCACAAATGTTTGGCGCTCAAATCTAAATAGAATTTGGAGACTGGGGGTGGGGAAGAACTGGGCCGGCCCGTTTCTTCCCCACCCCAGATTTTTCTGTTTGCAAAAAATTCTTGTGATAAATTTTCTTCGCTTTTTGAAACAAAAGTTGGTATAAACTAAAAAGCTATAATAAGCAACAATTGTTTGGAGCTCAAATCTGAATAGAATTTGGAGACTGGGGGTGGGGAAGAACTGGGCCGGCCCAGTTCTTCCCCACCCCCGAGTCTCCGAATTCTAAGTGCCAAACATTTGCTGCTTATTATATCTGTTTAGTTAATACCAATTTATGTCTTTAATAGTGAAGAAAATTTATCACAAGAGTTTTTAGTAAACAGAACATCTCGGGTGGGGAAGAAACTGGCCGGCCCAGTTCATCCCCACCCCCAGTCTCCAAATTCTATTAAGATTTGAGCTCCAAACATTTGTTGCTAATTATATATGTTTAGTCTATACTAATTTATGTCTTAAAAAGCAAAGGAAATTTATCACCAGAATTATTAGTAAGCAGAAACATCTGGGGTGGGGAAGAACTGGGCCGGCCCAGTTCTTCCCCACCCCAGCCTCCAAATTCTCTTGATAATAAACATTTGTTGCTTATTATATCATTTTAGTTTATACCAATTTTTGTCCTAAAAAGCAAAGACAATTTATCACAAGAATTATTAGTAAACTGAAACATCTGGGGTGGGGAAGAACTGGGTCGGCCCAGTTCTCCCCCGCCCCCCCCAGTCTCTGAATTCTATTGAAATTTAAGGGCCAAACATTTGTTGCTTATAATAAGCTCTGTAGTGAATACCAGTTTATGTCTTTAAAAGTGAAGAACATTTATCACAAGAATTTTTAGTAAACAGAAAAATCTGGGGTTGGGAAGAAATTGGCCAGCCCAGTTGTTCCCCGAGGAAGAAATGGGCCGGCCCAGTTCTTCCCCACCCCAACTTTCCAAATTATATTTAGATTGGAGCACTAAAGGGTTGTTGCTTATTATATCTGTTTAGTTAATACCAATTAATGTCATAAAAAGCTAAGAAAATTAATCATAGATACTGGAATTGGGATAAAAATTTCCTTGGATCACCATATATTGTATGGCATAGAGAAAATTTTGCCATTCAAGCTGTAAAGACCCAAAACTAATTCAGAATGGTTTCTTCTTGAATATTTAACAATTTATGAGGCATAAATTACTCATTCTCTATGGTTCTAAGAAAATTTCAGGTGGGGAAGAAACTGACTGGGTGGGGAAGAAACTGACTAGTCAAGTTCTTCCCCGGGGAAGAAATGGGCCGGCCCAGTTCTTCCCCGGGGAAGAAACTGACTGGGGGGAAGAACCGGCCTGTTACACCGGCATTTACACCTTTTCTTCGTTCTGGTCGATGGGCATTGTGGGCGAAGCTTGCTTACCAGGTAATGCTTAATATCCGCGGACGCCTGATTACACTCTTCTGGAGTCCATGTCTGTTGATCCGAACATTGATATTTGCCATTTTGTCTATGGATTAACGATTTTGGATTAACACTTTGGTACTACGACCTAAACTACTTGGACCATTTAAACATGGATTTCTGACTAAACTTCAAGCTCATGTGTTATATGACCCGTATCTACCTTATGTATTTGGACAGACAGGCTTGAGGAAACAGTGTAAACCCAGATGAGATGCCGCAAAATGCGGCATCTCATTAGGGTCTACACTGTTTGCTACTCATCCAGCTATTTTTAGACAAAATATTGAGTAGTAAATTCTACTTGCTCAAATTTTAGAACAAGTTTTGCAACGAGAGCTGAGGTGTCTGAATACTAAGGGTAAGTATTGTATGCTCGTAGAAAAGGGCAAACCCACTTGCTTGTTTACCTGTTTTGACTGTTGAGACTTGACATTGAGCTGGCTCCCGTTAGTCTGGTATGTACAACCTGCCGGGGCTTTGCACTATCTGAAAGTGTAAATACCTAGCATAAGAGCATGTCTGGTATGATTGAATACGGTACTGTGAATTCACTATTGTTTGTTTTGTTTTTTTTGGCGGAATTATATTTACTTATTTGCACATTCCAAAATTTGTTGTTTTTGGTTTTCATCTGGATTCTACGTCCAGTCAACAGTATGGGTCATGTTCAGCTGGTCAGCTTACCTAACCACACTTTTCCTGGACCGGTGAACTGAACTTACAATCTGTCTAGGCCAAGACAGAACCAAGAGCAAGGATTGTGAACATGGTAAAATCGATTTAAGCCCCCAATAAAAACATTTTACTGACCATTCCAAGGTGGTTTTTCTTTTGTGATTTATCATAGCTCATCTTAGCATTTGTATAATGCTAATATCTTTTTATTTTGGATACCCTTTGGGCCATTTTTTTTAAAGTAACTGTCCTTTTGGCTTTATGTTTATGACGTTTTTTATTGTGGTGAAGTTGTTTTATCTTGGTGTTTCTTTCCCTTTGGAGTCTTGGATGGGAGATTTGAGGTAATTGTATTGATTCTTGATCATTCCAATCACCCTTATTTTATACATAAGGAGTTACACAATACTGTGCATATTCTATTGCAATAAACTAATAACTGACCTTTTTGATATAATGATGTTGTAGAGTATATGGACAGTCTTCCCATTTGGCTATTGATTGTTTGATTTAGAGTTAAAGGGCCTAGTAAACACCATTAAGATCATATGGAGCCTGTCAGTTTACGTAACCATACTTTTCCTGGGCAAGCTGACACCTAAGGGGCTTAACAAATACAGTCCAGTGAATATTCTTTCACCAGAAATTATAACTACCCTTCTTGAGTCAGTGGAAGGAAGAGAAAGACCATAAAACTATTTAACCCTTAAGCTGCCAAGAAAAAACCTATCTTAAAACGTTGACTGTTTATGTTGTCTGCTGAATCTTCTTGCAACTTTTCAAACATAATTATGCACACAGGCAAACAGTGTGGACCCTGCTCAGACTGCTCCAAGAGGAGCAGTCTGATCTGGGCCCACATTGTTTGTAAAATTGACTTTTTAAAGTAAAAAGCAGATGACAACTGCTGTGACTGACATCTTATGGGTTATGTCCACAAGAAACATACAGTAAAATTTCCTTGGCTAAAACACCACACGGACTATCAAAATTTGCTCTGGACAGGGGCAGTTCAAGCAACTGAAGGTTAATCCTGTAGAGCATAAAAGAGATTATCACATGGAGCTTTGGTTATCGCCCGCAGTATCAACCCGAGACCCCATTATCAGCTTGAGAGCTTTAGCTCGAGGGCTGATAATGGTCGAGGGTTGATACTGCGAGCGATAACCCAAACCCCATGTTATAATCTGTTTATCACATCCGTTTCTATATTTATATGGTAGATCTCCATATTTACATATTGACAGATCCGCCAAATGTTGTTGCTTTACTGTGTTTTACCCGTAACCAAGGTCACAAATTGAGGCTTTGGCCTGCAACTGTGAAGATGTTTGACATCCCTGGTCATGTCTCTTTCAGTGCTCACATTTTTCATGTCTTGAACAATGTGTGTGTTTTCTCAATTGACACCTCTCTAAAACATCTCTTCTCTTCTCTTCTACCATGCTTTTTCACAGACACTTGTTTCATACAAAATGGTAGTAGGGTGGGGGTTCGTCTTTTATGAAACAAGTTCCTGTTCAACTGGTTGTTGATGTTGAGCGTTCATTTCAGGGGTCATTGATGCAGTTTTATCTTGCATCACTGGGGAGTCCTACTAATATTGTCTTAAAGATGTGCAAGGCCTGTGTTACTTGCAACAGGTAAAGGTGTATGGGGTGGGGTATGGGGTGGGGGGGGAGAGGTTGCTGTTTCTTCTTTTTCTACACCATCATTCATTTTCCTCAGTCTCCCGTGTCCCTTTATTTTCATCTCCTCTATACTACCTCTTCTACACTTTTTTCTTTTTTTTTGGGGGGGGGGGGGGGGGGGGGGGGCGACACAAAACAACACACAAAGGTTGACTTGTCGTGAAACCCCAACACAATCAATATGACAGATTAAGCTAGAATGTTTACATCACATGATGACATAGTTGTTAGTGATGACGTAGTTGTTAGCAATGACTGTCACAGATAATTTTTAAAGTAGGTAAATCAATTTTTACATTTAAATGTCTTGACACAGTGTAGAAGTATATTAGCCGGCATGATAACCTCTCTTCATGTAAAAAGCATTATTTCCGGTTATCAGTCTGGCGGGCAAAAACTGGATATCAGGGGCAGTGTCCATAACCTTCGGTATGTTCCGCTGTAATCGCATATGCAAAATTGTGAATATGGATGTTAATATAGAAACAAGTATGTGATAAGGGGGCTATCCTGTATTGATCCGAGGTCATCCGTATTAACACCAGGTCAACCAATATTAACTGAGGTCATGTTTTCTTAATTGTGTAAATTAATAATAAAATTGTCATTAATCAAGTCATTTCACATTGACCCAGTTACTGGTCCTCGGTCAGCTGCATTGGCCCTCGGACCTCGGGCCTGTACTTGGGCAAAAATGAAATGACTTGATTAATAATATTATATTATTACCAGATCTATATAAAGTGTCTAAAGTTATGATGTATTTTTGGTTATAGGTCGAGTTTTAACCAGTATCAACCTGAGTGAATCAGAATCAGAATTGTTACTGGTGACACGTCAAATGACATTCATACACAAGGAACTATATCATCGTCCAATATTTTTTACAATTGAATGGTTCTACTGGCCAGTCATTGGTCTATGTAACATATACATTTTTGGAATCCATCTTTGAACTTCGGCCCCCGCCCATCGAGGCCTGAAGAAATAACTGGACTGCATGATGCTTCAACACAGAGCTGACACCAACTGCACCAAAGTGCTGGTGAACTGCTTAGGCAAAGTGGGTTGCAAGTCCATGCTTATAAACCCTATGGTTTCATTGAGGACAGGGCTTGAGGTGTCATGTCATCTCAATATCGGGTAAAAGTCCCACAAAATTGGAAGCAATGTCTCAGAAATGACCTGTAAAGTGTTGACGGGGAGGTTAAACCTCCAATCAAACAACCAAACCATCTTTGAACCTAGTTATATCCAAAACAGTGTTATAAAGAACGAAGTGAAAACATGGTTAAGGGAATAATTTCATAAGTTTCATTGAAACAGGCCTACAAAAATAAAAGTTATTAAGCAAATTGCATTTTAATTGCACTCATGGAATGATGAAATCATGGAAGGACATGGTAAATCAAGTACACATATTGTGTGACTTTCTCAAAGCCAGCTACAAAAAAAAACATCCTGCCCACAGGATAAAATCATTGTATCTGAAGAGACCGATCTTGTGTCAAATGCACAAACTCACTTTGTGTAACACTGATATCTGTATTCCAATTGCTTTGAACAATATTCTGTATTTCTACACTATCTGATGTACAAGCTGCTACCACCGTCAGGCCCAGAAGCCTCTCTGCTTCAATTACATAGTCCTCAATTTCTTCATTGTTACCACGACGATCAGGCTGTGAGAGAAAAAACACTGCTCAGAAATTTGTTAGATAGACATTATCAGCTTTACTGTATTGACATAGCTATATACCTTTGTATTAACCCCATTTTATACTGAATGGAATCTTCCATCTTTATTATAGCAGAAGTCCATTTCAAAAGTTTGTGTTTTCTTCAAAATTTATTAAAAAAATGGCTGAACTTCTTGCAAACTGTGTTGACCTGATCAGACACCACATAGTTGCCCCCGCCCATAGGGGCTTGAAGAAATATATGGGCTGCATGATGCTTCCACACAGAGTTGAATCCGGCCCGCACTCTAGTACTGGTAAACCGCTTAGAGGATCTAAGCCTGTCCAGGAACCGCGGTGCGAGGGGGACCGTCCATGCCAATAAACCCTATTGGTTTCATTGGGCACCAGGGCTTGAGATGTCATTTCATTTCGATGTCAGGTAAAAGTCCCACAAAATTGGAAGCACATCTCCAAAATGACCTTTACAGTGTTAAACCTCAAATCAAACAAAGACACCACATAAGCATATTAACGGTTTTGGAGTTTCTGGAACAAAATGGGTTAAAACCAACATGTGGAAACATACATAGAAACTTAACCCATTTTGTACTGGAAACCCCAAAACTGGTACCCTGGCAAACAGGGCAGGCCTAGATCAGAACGAGGTGTCTGATCAGGGTCTACACTGTCTGCAAGAAGTTCAGACACAACCTGACACCACTATTTTGAAATGAACTTGTGTTATAATAAAGGTGGATGATTCCATTCAGTACAAAAAGAGCTAAGACCAGCTTAAGTCAAGGCAATTTTAACAAGTACCCACAACATAGGTTCCTAAACAGAAACAAAGAAAGTCATCTCCTAATTATCCGCATTACTTCCCCTGGAGCTATGAAGTATATCCCTTCTAAGGTAATACGATAATGGGACCTCGGTTAAAAGACTCATCCAAAAGCCTGGGATCAAACTGACTATGCCTGGTTTATGAGACAAGAAGCATAACCACTACAGCATGGGGACTTCTTCCAGCTTGATCAGATGTAAATTGTAGGAGGAGTCAGCTGGAAACAAAAAGTTTATAGAAGTTTACAAAGGAGCATAACTCTGTTAACATTTGGTGAACTGCATACTTGAAACAATATGCACTGTTTCACATCATGGTCTGACTATAAATGTAAGAGATTAGCCTATACCAAAAAGTTTACATCAATTTTCATATGGGCATAACTCTGCTAATATTTTGTGGACTGCAACTTAGATATGCACTGCTCTGCATCGTAGCCCATATTTATAGCCCAAGATAAGTATGATGTATATTATAGGAGTAAGCCAGAAACAAAACAATAACAGAAATTTTCAAAGGGATATAATTCTGCTAATATTTTGTGGACCGCATCCTTGAAACAATATGCTCCACATCCTGGTCTTTTTTTTTTTGGGGGGGGGGGGGGTTGGTTTTATGACCCTTCAAGATTATTTTACATATATCGAGCCAATTGATAATCAGGTGGGTGAAAACAGGAGAACCCAGAGAAAAAACACCTGACCTTCTGTTGCAGAACTTGGTATCTCACATGTGACCCGAGCCAGGCTCCAACCACAGCGAGACCTAATGAGAGTCAGCGATCTTATCCACTAGGCCACGGAGGCCTGTTCCACATCATGGTCTACCTACGTAACAAGTTTCAGTTTACCTGAATATTAATTGTATGGAGTTAGATGCAAACCAATGTTTACAGAAATGTCTAAAGGGACATAACTCTATTAATATTTGTAGGAGTGCAACCTTGGAAATAACATGCACTGCTCCACATTATGGTCTAACTATATACATGTATTGAGTTTCAGCTTGATCGGATCAAAATTGTGGGAGGACTTAGCTGGAAACTAAATGTTTACAGAAATTTTCAAAGAGGCATAACTTTATAAATATTTGCTGGACAGTAACCTCTTAGTGTGTTAGTTATGACTAATCACCTGTGCTCGTCCAATAGTGTCCATGACATACTGATCCAATAGGTCATAAATTCCATTTGCCTCTCCAGGTCTGGTCTGGAAGATGTAAAGACCATCCCCCATAGGGGCCACTCTTCCTGCCTCTATTGATAGTTGCCCCGTACCCGTGCTCTCGTAACATCTGATACTCTTGAGAGGCCACTGAGCTAGCACTGCCCTGTTGGACTGTAAACAAAGAAAACTGTTACAATATATCTACAAATACGTAATAATAAGGATAATTAACCCTTCTCTTGCTGAATATTCAGTTAAGCCACACCCATTTCTGACTTTGAACCAATCAGATTACTTGATATAATTTATTCCTACAAATTCATAAATTGAATGTCAAACAGTGCAGATCCTGATCAGATGGCTTCTTCAGAAGCCATCTGATCTGGATCTGCACTGTTTGCAAAGACAGGGGTTGTTGTGAACAGCATGATAAGGGTTAAGGGATAATTTTCCACATTTCTTGTCTAAAACATGTTGCGGGTACTTGATAGAATCGCCCTGAAGAGGCTATTCTAACAAGTACCAACAACGGTCGCCAACCAAGGTCTAGGGGTCGGGTTGCTTCGGGTGACAGGGTGCTAGTTGTGGGTCCCTGCCTCTTCTTCTTGCCCCAGGCCTTGTATAAGCACACTCGCTTGGCAAAGTGGGGAATTAAGCTCGAGACGGTAGCATACAAGACCAGGGGTTTCCGAACCCAAATACCCTGGGTGACATATAATCACACCAGACACAAAGTCTGATGTGATGTAGATTAGAGAGTTCAACACAACACAGTTCACTTTTCCCAAATTTGTATATTTAAATATTTTACTATCAAAATTTAGTTAAAGTTCCAAAACTTAATAAAACGCGATTGATGCAGACTATTTTTCTTATTTTAATGTCCTATTTTTCCTTAGAATGTCCTATTACTGTCTTTATTCACTTTAGCATAATTTTCCTTTGAATTCACATGAAATGTCAAGTCCTAAACGAGTCCTGAAATGTCAAGTTCCTAACACAATTTGTTACAGCTGTAATGTCGACCAGCATATAATTTTCCCAAAATTTAATGTTCATCAATTCACTCAAATCAAATGTCATGCAAATTTCCTAAAGTTATCTCCCTTACTTAGCTATTTAATTTTCCTATTTTCCTTATATTGCAAAGCACTTCTTACACAAGTCCGTTACTAAGTTTTAACAAAGATTTGTAAGTCTCTACACAGAACTTTGAATCAAACAGTCTGTGTAGGGTCTACGATGCAAAACCAAGTTAACAGTTCAATTTCGTTCACTATGTATTCTCTGTATTGTATCTGTGTATTGTATCTCTCCCTCAGTTTCCAAAACTTGTCTCTTATAACTGCTTGTGTGGCCTTATCAGCCCCATCTCAAATGAGCCAATGAACAGGCTTCTATCATCCAACCAATAGTTGCACATTTTTGAAGTGTCAGTTTGACCAATCAAAAGTCAGACCCAAAAGGGTGTTAAAAGATTTTTCTGAAGATAGACAATTTCACCTGAGAAAACAAACCAATTATCTAAAGATTGCAATTTCCTGTGAACAATAAAAGTTACTTTTCTCAAAGTGACAACTGTTTCAATAATTTGATCAATTTTCAATTAAGTTGTCTACCAAGTTCCAGTTTGAAACCCAAAGAGTGACTTGTGTTTCCTTAGTTGATTAATCTTATTGCTTTGCTTGATGACCTCCCAGCTCAAGCGTTTCAAACTACCTTTGTTGGCTCATAGGTGCTAAAACGCTTCTCAAGCCATGGTGCTTAACTTGTTTGTTTGTCAAACAATGCCTCTAGACCCATTTTACAAAGATTAAGCTTGATGAACAAAATCCTGGGAAAATATGAAATTATGCAATTTAAACTAAAATGAAAAATTAACTTTTTTTTTTGAAATTATGATTTTCTCATTCACCCATTCTCTCTTACTTTGACCTAAAAAATATAACCATTCATTCAACTTTCATCCCACATCGAGATACCCTTTCTCACTTATTTATTCACTTATTTTTCTGAAATGTAAATGCCCTAAAATTTTGACTGGTGACATTTTCCCCCACGGTCAATTTAGTTTGTCCCCAAACTAATAAGCATGTATTTTTATTGCTTTCTTTGCTGTAAATTTTGATTCTTCTTCTTCCTCCTCTTCTTCTTCTTCTTCTTCTTCATTTTTTTTCCTTTTTCTCATTTTCATATTTACAACACCAGAATATGTACAAGATCGTTAACCATGCAATATACTATTTACAAGCTCGAGCTTACTGAAAAAAAAAAATGATATGAATGAGTCGTCTGCATCTCAGTTCATTGTATTTCTGTATGATTATCACTTTATTAATTCGCGAAGCATGTAACATTGTCCTTATAACATTGTGGATTGAAGATGGATCTGTTCAGCTGTCCTCATTGACTGGTCCTTGGTAGTGGACTGTGGGTAGTGGTTAGAGTCATACATTTGCAGGGCTGAACTGGTCTATGGCTCCACTCCATTGAATCATCAGGTCTGCAACTTGAACAACAAGATTAGTATCATGATCATTTTAACTTGCATCATGTCAAATAATGTTAAGGCAGGGGTGACATAATGTGTGGTACCTCACAATTATGCTCTAGCACTATAAACATCTTTACACATTAACAGGTCTGTAAATGTATAAAGACAAAATTCTGTGCCTTAACATGATTTGAGACTGAAATTTACCGATACTGAAAGATGGCAACTGCATTGAAATTTTAATTCTGTATATACTGTGACTTTTTAAGTTCTGGAATTTCAGTTTGCACCATTGTATAGCCTTAGTACCTTATTCTTTTTCCAAGTGCTCTGTAATAATCTTCCTTAAGTGATTCTATTAATCTAAACATACTTCCAGGGGGCACATAATCAAAGGGAGACCACTCAGGTGCCAAATCAAGACTTCTGTATGTCAAAAGAAATTGCCAAGCTCCATCCGGAGCTGCTCGTACCTCATGAATAATATCACACAAAATGGATTTGAGTGGGTCAAATGGGCGTGGTTGATTTCTCTCTTTAAGAGACTCGATTTTACACTCAATAATGTCTTTTCTATACATTTCAATCAGGTTGCTAATGAAATCTCGAGCATGTATATGGGCCATATTGACAGGTTGTAATTCAGGTTCCTGATTCCCATATTGTAACATGTAGTATGACCTGCCTTTAATGAGTTTAACTCCTACAAGTTTTGGATTATTACATATATTTTCTTTCCCTGTTTCTTCCTTTACATTGCAAGGTGATGCAGACGATACACTGTTTACCTGCTGTTTGTTTTCATTGTTTTGCTGTTTCTCAGCATCCTGTGTATTACCATCCAACTTACCATTGTTTTCTGCCTCTTTACCTGAGGGTTCAATCTGACTTTCAGCCTTATCAAAGAATTTATGTTTACCCTTCAAGGGACGCCTTCTTTTCTTACCAGACATTGTCCGAGAAGCATGGAATTCTCTTATCAGTACTTCGGGAATGGAAGAAGCAAACTCCCAGGTGGATCCTGAACCTGGCTGCTTCCATTTTACCCTGTAGTACAGAGTTCCATTGCTTCGCCTGGAGGAAAGGAGCTTGTCAATATCTTCCACAGGAAATAATTTTCTTCCATTGACTGGCTCCTGTCTTTCCTGACCTTCCATTCTTTCACGTCTCGACACAGACTCATCTGGTTCTTGAGACGTACCAGGAAGAGGTACAGGCTTTCCTGCAGGCTGCGAGTCAGACTGTCTGAGCTGCTTAGGTGTAATTTCAGGCTGAACTGACTGCTTTTCATGCAGTGTTTTCTTACCATGTATTTTCTTACCCTTTGTAGGTTCTTCTCTTTGTGACTTCTCTAGAGTCTGTCTACTATCATTCTCAATATGTACATTTGACTTCTGCTTACTTTGTTTATTTGTACTATTCTGCACTGTATTTGACTTATTTTGCACTAACTCTGTCTGTTTCTTTGTAACATTTCTATTTTTCTCTACTGCTTTTGTATTCTGCTGTATTCTATTTGTACTACCTCTTGTATCATTTGACTGCCTATGATTTTGCACTCTATTTCTATCTCTGTTTGCCTCTACTTGGGCTTGATTCTGCACTAACTGCTCAGTACCTGTATTTCTGTCTACATTATCATTATCACTATCTATTTCTTCTGCATCTAACTCTTCCTCACCATTTTCGAGACCTGCTGGAGGGTTTGTGGGCCTATCAGTAGGGTCAAAGTATGGCTTGAGCCTTACTGCATTTATCATTGACTTTACCTCCTTGTTTGTTGCACAGTTCCTTATCTTATATGTAAAGTTTGGGCCTAACTGTGTAATGTAGTATGGACCCGTCCATTTTCTATGGAGCTTAGGAGCTTTACCTGGGGCTACTTTAGTGCAATAGAGCCATACGCGCTCAGCTGGCTGAAATTTTGGCTCCTGGGACCTTTTATCATACTGATGCCTGTATTTTGCTTGGGCTGCCTTAATGTTTTCAGTAGCAATTTTACGGGTCACTTCAAGCTGTTTTAGAACATTGGCAAGGTGGAACTTGTGATCCTGGGCAAGGTTGTCCTTAGGAAGGAGAGCTGTATCAATTGGGACATGCATTTCCCTGCCAAACAGTAGGAAGAAGGGTGACACCTGAGTTGACTGAGTTGAAGGTGTCATCCTGTAAGCCATCATTATGGACGGCAGAATTTCTGGCCAATCATCTTGTTTACCTTTACAGTAAAGCCTAAAACCTTGTAATATTACAGAATTTGCTCTTTCGACACAGCTATTCGTTTGAGCATGGTAGGAAGAACTGTAATGCCTTGTAATTTGAAACAGTTCACATAAAGCTTTTGTAGGATTTGACATAAAGGTTTGGCCCCTATCAGATACCAGTGTCCTAGGTGCTCCGTACCGAGTAATTACCTCTTTATACAGAACTGCTGCAACTTCTGTTGCCTCCTGGGTCCTAAGTGGGTGAGCTTCCATCCATTTTGAATATGAATCTACTACTACAAGTATGTGCTTAAACTTATCTTTGGTTGTGGGTAAGCCACTGAGTATATCTATGTGCCATCTTCCAAATAGGTCAGCCACTGGGAGTGGTTGTAATGGTGGTGGTTTAGCATGCACTGGTCTTTTGACCTGCTGACAAGGCTCACATGACCTGATGTATTGCCGTATTTCATCATACATCTTATGCCAATAGTATTTGAGTCTTATGGCAACAAAGGTCCTTTCATGACCCTGGTGCCCGCCACCAGCTAAAAGAATCATGGTATGACTTCAGAATGTCATTGCGCATGATCGTTGGGATAGCTAGCTGTTTTACAAGCCGTTCCTCCCTTGGAATACCCCGTGTCCTTGGAGTATAAAAGTGGTATAAAAGACCGTCCTCTATTTCAAACTGTGAGGCATCTGCAACCAAAGTTTTTGCTTTCTTTTCATCATCAGGGACCTCACCTGTGGTCTTATACCTATAAATGGCCTTAAAGTCTGGACAATTCTGCTGCAGACGTTGCAGATTTGGAAACTGCTTTTCCCTGTTTGTGCTGTTGTTTTGTGGCTCAGCATTTACATTTTGCACTTTTATATCGCTCCAGTCATTTGGATAACAAAATGTCACTGCACAGCCAAAAGCACTTTCATCTGGTTCAGGTGTCTCTGCCTCATCCATAGGAGGATAAGTACGTCTAGAGAGATTGTCTGCATTGGAGTTATTTTTCGTTGATTTCTGAATAATCTTAAAGTTATACCCTTGTAATAAAAGTGACCATCTACCTAGCCTACCTTGACAATCTTTGATCTGCTGTAAGAACTTTACAGAAACATTATCAGTATATACAGTGAATGGCATATTAGCAAGATATGGCCTAAACTGCCTTACAGCTTCTACTAAAGCCAGTCCTTCTTTATCTGTTATATGCCACCTTAATTCTTCATTGTGTAATGCTCTACCTCCATAGGCAATAGGATGTTCCCTATCATTTGAGTCTAACTGACTTAAAACATATCCAATTGATTCATCAGAAGCATCTACTGCTAAAATGAATGGCTTATCAAATTGAGCGAAAGCTAGCACTGGAGCGGTTATTAATGCCCTTTTCAAAGTGTCAAAAGCTTCTTGACATTCTTGTGTCCACTGAAATTTTACATCTTTCCTTAACAGTTTATTAAGCGGCAAAGCTATTGTAGCAAATCCCTTAATGTATCTCCTGTAATATTGTGCCATACCGACAAAAGCTCTAACATTTTTGACTGTTTTTGGAACTGGGTAAGTTTCTATTGCACTAAACTTTCCAGGGTCTACCTTTATGCCTTCTTTACTTATAATATGGCCTAAATATTTTATTTCTTTTACTGCAAATTTACATTTTCCAGGATGCATTGTTAGATTGGCAGATCTCAAATTTTGAAAGACTTGGTCCAAATGATGCAAGTGCTGATCAAAGTTTTTGCTGAAAATTAAAATGTCATCAATATACACCAAAGCAATCTTCCAATTTAGGTCCTTAAGGACCTTAGACATGAGATTTTGAAAGCATGCAGGCCCATTTATTATTCCAAAACTGAGGCGATTTGGGGTAAATATGCCTTGATGGGTGATAAAACTTGCCTTCTCTGCAGTCGAGGGGCAGAGTGGCACTTGATTGAACCCAGAACGAAGGTCGCAAACACTAAATATTTCCGCCTGAGCATCTGCCAGGGTGTCAAAAACATCATTAATATTTGGGATTGGGAATGATATAGGTTCTGTTACCTTATTAAGCTCCCTATAATCAATGGCAAACCTATATTCACCATTTGGTTTCTTAACAAGCACTACAGGGGAATGCCATGGGCTATCTGATTCTTCAATCAAGCCATTTTGTAGCATTTCATTGGTCAAACGTTCAGTTTCAGCACGCATTTTCGGGGTTTGCCTATAAGAGGGTTTACTAACCGGACATGCATTGCCTGTATGAATGACATGACTATGCAAATTTGTTTTTCCTAATTCAGACATGTCCTTCGCAAAAATATCCCTGTTTCGGCCTAAAAATGCATAAAGTTTTTGTTTTTGTTCACTGGACAAGTCAGTATCATCTAAATTTAAGCCTAAATCTTTGGCAATGTTTTGGTAGTAAGTTTCAGATTCATTATCATCAGTCATATTCAGCACATTTACAGAAGGAAGGTCATCATGGTCTGTGACCTGTGTAATACTTTGCTCATCAACCAAATGAGATGTGGCAATAACAAAATTTTCTTTCAAAAAGACTGGATAATTTGTTGGATTTAGCACCCTGTATGCCCAAGAATTGCTATCAGCACTAGTTAAACACTTTCCACCTACTAAGCCTGTTTGATTAAGACCACCAGAAGGTTCCAGAAGAACAGCACTATCAATTAAAGTTGAAGAATTTGAAGAAAATGAAATCCTGACTGGCATTGTGCATTCAGCTTGTGGTTCAACCACAACAGAAGAAACTGTACGCACAAGCCCTACACAAGTTTTCACTTCTTGACCAAAAGAAATGTTACAAACAGATGGTTCTTCGTTTTTGTTTGCTCTATTTTCTGAGCTAGAGCTACTTTTGAAACTAACAGTACCTTGTTCAAGGTCAATTTTAGCCTTATGCTGCCTTAAAAAGTCCATACCCAGAATGACGGGTTGGTGCAGTTTTTCAAACAAGTGGAATGTGTGTTCCAAAACAATTCCATCAAGCCTAAATGGTAAAGTAACTTGGCCTAAAACTCGATGGACCTCGCCACATACTCCCACAATATGAGCTAATGAGCTCCGTACAATTTCAACATTTTTGAATGAGCGCCTGTAAATATGCTCGCCTATACAAGAAATTTGAGCTCCAGTGTCTATCAGTGCTTTGCTTGTTTGCTTCCCTATATTAATTTGCACAAAATTTCCCTCTAAGGGAGCTGATAATGCTACATTGCATGTACTTCTATCAATGCCTACAGAATTTACACTACAAGATTTCTTTGAACACCTCCAGTTTAATTTATTTTTGTATTGAGCCATTTTTTTCCTACTTTTAGCGCAAAACCAAAAGAAACAAAGTAACAAAACAACAAGGAAAATACTGACAGTTTTACTTAGCTATGTCTGTTGCAGCTGTACTTCTAGCTGGTCATCAGTTGCGCTGGCTGGTGAACATCTGTAGATCTAGTTGCTTGCTGGTTGTTGTCTTGAAGGGTTGAGAGGTTGTCGTACCACTTAAATTCTCACACCACACTGTCGCCAACCAGGGTCTACCGGGGTCGGGTTGCTTCGGGTGACAGGGTGCTAGTTGTGGGTCCCTGCCTCTTCTTCTTGCCCCAGGCCTTGTATAAGCACACTCGCTTGGCAAAGTGGGGAATTAAGCTCGAGACGGTAGCATACAAGACCCGGGGTTTCCGAACCCAAATACCCTGGGTGACATATAATCACACCAGACACAAAGTCTGATGTGATGTAGATTAGAGAGTTCAACACAACACAGTTCACTTTTCCCAAATTTGTATATTTAAATATTTTACTATCAAAATTTAGTTAAAGTTCCAAAACTTAATAAAACGCGATTGATGCAGACTATTTTTCTTATTTTAATGTCCTATTTTTCCTTAGAATGCCCTATTACTGTCTTTATTCACTTTAGCATAATTTTCCTTTGAATTCACATGAAATGTCAAGTCCTAAACGAGTCCTGAAATGTCAAGTTCCTAACACAATTTGTTACAGCTGTAATGTCGACCAGCATATAATTTTCCCAAAATTTAATGTTCATCAATTCACTCAAATCAAATGTCATGCAAATTTCCTAAAGTTATCTCCCTTACTTAGCTATTTAATTTTCCTATTTTCCTTATATTGCAAAGCACTTCTTACACAAGTCCGTTACTAAGTTTTAACAAAGATTTGTAAGTCTCTACACAGAACTTTGAATCAAACAGTCTGTGTAGGGTCTACGATGCAAAACCAAGTTAACAGTTCAATTTCGTTCACTATGTATTCTCTGTATTGTATCTGTGTATTGTATCTCTCCCTCAGTTTCCAAAACTTGTCTCTTATAACTGCTTGTGTGGGCTTATCAGCCCCATCTCAAATGAGCCAATGAACAGGCTTCTATCATCCAACCAATAGTTGCACATTTTTGAAGTGTCAGTTTGACCAATCAAAAGTCAGACCCAAAAGGGTGTTAAAAGATTTTTCTGAAGATAGACAATTTCACCTGAGAAAACAAACCAATTATCTAAAGATTGCAATTTCCTGTGAACAATAAAAGTTACTTATCTCAAAGTGACAACTGTTTCAATAATTTGATCAATTTTCAATTAAGTTGTCTACCAAGTTCCAGTTTGAAACCCAAAGAGTGACTTGTGTTTCCTTAGTTGATTAATCTTATTGTTTTGCTTGATGACCTCCCAGCTCAAGCGTTTCAAACTACCTTTGTTGGCTCATAGGTGCTAAAACGCTTCTCAAGCCATGGTGCTTAACTTGTTTGTTTGTCAAACAATGCCTCTAGACCCATTTTACAAAGATTAAGCTTGATGAACAAAATCCTGGGAAAATATGAAATTATGCAATTTAAACTAAAATGAAAAATTAACTTTTTTTTTTTTAAATTATGATTTTCTCATTCACCCATTCTCTCTTACTTTGACCTAAAAAAATAAAACCATTCATTCAACTTTCATCCCACATCGAGATACCCTTTCTCACTTATTTATTCACTTATTTTTCTGAAATGTAAATGCCCTAAAATTTTGACTGGTGACAAATGTATGTATTTATAGAGAAATAAGAAAAATATCCCTCAATTAACCCATTTAGTACCAAAACACCAAAACGGGTACCATGGCAAACATTACAGGCCCAGATCAGACGTCGCAGAATGTGGCATCTGATCAGGGCCTCCACTGTTTGCTAAAAGTTCGGTCATTTTCCAAATAAATTTTGATGACACGATGTGTTTGTGAAACACTGACAGCGCCATTCACAAGTTATGCCCAGTGTTGCCAATGTTAAAATTTTGAAAAAAGTAGGTCAATTGTCAAGGTCAAGGTCATGAGATCAAAATTTAAGGTACCACTGGAAAGGTGTTGTGATAAGGTATACACATGTGAATTATGAACAGACAAACAGACAGACAGACCAAAAACTATATCCCCCCCCCCCCCATGAATCTCAATTCCGGGGGCAAATAAAAACATTTGTTAGAATCATCTTGGCTTGGCTATTCTAACCAGTACAGTAAAACACCTGTGTGATATGGTGAATTCTTTCATACCTCTAAAAAGTCCACTTTTCTGATAAAACCTTGTGGTATTTTTCTTATTTATGGGCCAAACATAGTTGTGGGTGCTCTTCAGAACCACCTCATTGAGACAGTTCTAACGAGTTCCCACAACCTATGTCTAGCAGCAGAAATAAGCACCCTGTAAACCTCAGTTTTCTCTATATAAATCTGGTTTTAGAGGGCTGTTCATTTCACAGACTTACCATATTAAACGCAACCCTGCAGACTGGTACTTTTACCTATGCAAACAGACAAACAGTGTAGATCCAGCTGAGATGACTCATACAAGTAAAGAGCATTTTATCAGGATCAACACTGTAACCATTCTATTTACCCATAAGATGCCAATCACAACAATAATTATTGTCATCTGCTGGTAACTATAGAAGTCATTTCTGCAAACAGTGTTGACCCAGATCTGACTGCTCCTTTAGGATGATAATGAGGGGCATCTCGAAGTTGTCAAAAAGTATGATTTCATATGTATTTTTGACCGAATCTTAATCTTCACACTGCTGACAAGGCAACAATTAAGGGGTTTGGCACTGGCCATTTTCACTGTCTGCAGCATGCTTTGTCAGCGTCAATTTCGAGGAATTTTTGACCCCAAACACCCTCAGATTTCATTTCCGCCCCCCCCCCCCCCCCCCATAAACATATTTTCAATGGGAAGCCGCGAGATAAAACAGGCCATTTTTTAGGACAACTAATCCTAACACAAACATAGCTGTCCAGGGGTGGGTAATGCAGATTTTAGGTGGTTCTTGGGCCAAAAAAGGTGGGGGGTGGGGTTCAGACACATAAAAAGACATATCTGAGTGGGAAAGGGTTAAAGGACATATACTTAAACCATTCAGATCCCCACCCCTAATCCATATATACAAGTACTCTTGTTCCAATGATGAGACGCTTTCAGTGACACCAACCCTGAGGTCCCCCAGGGGTGCTGGGTCCATGCTCCACACCTTCCATTTCATTAAAGGCCTTATATCTCAGAAACTGTTCACATCTGTTATATTATTGTTCCTTATGACAAGACGCATTCAATGACACCAACCAGGGCGGGGATTTACAATGACATGGCATTGACTGCACACCCTAGTTGATCTTGTCATCAGTATAAGTCCTGCCTGAAACTTACAGATAAGCAAGCTGGGGATAAAAGCGCGAATAATTCTAAAAACAGGCAAGTTCGGGATATTAGTCCTTGCTGCAAATGACTGTTTTTGACCTTGTCATCAATATGTACCTCAGTTTTGATCGGATCTTCCTGAAACTTACATATGAGCCCCGCCAAGCGAATTTGTGTCTTCGAGCATTCTGTCATGACAAATTTTAACTGCGCATGCCCAGCCATTCAGAGGGGCCAGGGATATGGCTTTCTGTCTGAAGGTTCCTCTTTATTCACTGCTTGTATGAGCGAGCAACGAAGGTTCTGGCGAGACTGCGCGGATGCGTAGGCTCGCCTAAACCTTCGCTGCTCGCATAGGCTATAAGTACCAAAATCGCTTGACGGGGCCCATATGTTAGTTGGCTGGATAAAAAATCTAGGATGGATTTGAAAACTGGCTAGGTCAGCCATTTTGTCAAAGAGTAGTATCATCTTCATTGCAGATGACCATGAAGTCCCAAAATTCTGAAGATTCTGGAGTTTTCTTCCAAAATGAAAGAAGTGTTGTTGTTGAAAAAGCACATCAACACAGTTGATTATCAATTCGCTAATCAGTTGCATATTTCCAATTTTAATTGATCATTCTATGTATAAATTTGTATGAGCTGCTTTAATTTTAATACTATACAAATGGATTGCCGATTCATCAAATTATGTGTCTTAAAATTAAATAATGCAGTGCCTTTTTCATTTCTATGTCTTAAACCAGGCTTGGGGTAATCATAATCTGTAATCGTAATCAGCTGTAATCGATTACATATTTTCAAGTAATCTGATGTAATCAGTAATCAGACATTTTTCTGATTACAAGTAATTCAATTTAATCAATTACTTCCATATTTTGGCCTGTAATCATGATTATTTTCTGATTACAATTTGATTACATTTCTGTTCATATACATGTATAAATTGTGAATTGGTGGAAAAATATCAGGTTTCTGGGTATCAGACCAATTCTTTTATATACTTTTGCTAGCGTGTATACTCATCATTATATCAGTAATTCCTAATAAACTGCAATTAAACATTTCAAACTGTTACCTTTCATAAAAGTTAATGGATGTGCTGAATGTTTTTCAAATCAGTTTATAAAGACTGCACAAGTGCAAATAAAGTTGATCATATAGTTGTCTCCCTTTAAAGTGTTTAAGGCATGGATAGAACAGAGAATGGGGTAAAGCTGTGCAGTCATAGTATTTTTATCAACTACCATAATGATCCGAAGGTATTGGACAGACAGGCCTGGTCAAACAGTGCATACTCAGATAAGTCTGTCTAGATGAGCACTCTGATCTGGGTACACACTTTTTGACTTTTAATTTATTTTTTATGCATTTCTCCTTAGAAAAGATATCTTTTTGTAAATTTCTAGGTGATTATAACAAACTTTTCAGATGTCTATTTTTATATATATTTAACAGTTGTTTTTTTTTTTTCCAGAGGTAAATTGTACAATGTATGAGTATCTATAGTTTATCTATTGTTCTGTTGAGTAACCATCTACATTCGTGTGTGAAAAAATACATAACTATTGCCAGTCACACTTTGTTTGTCATGTAACTGTGAAAAACAATATCAACTCAAATTTTGTCTATAGGTTCCTGTTGATAAATTTAGTTTTAATGACATATTGACCATTGAGACTGATTTATAAACTGAAATCCAAACACTTCACACAGGTCATCTGAAAATATTAATTGCATTTTATTAATTGTGCCCAAATTATGTAGACAGGTTGGGCAAAAAGTCTAGGCAGAAGACTGCTCCTCCATGAGCAGCCTGATCTGGGTTTACACTTTTTGTCCAGCCTGTCTGGCTGTGTAGACTGAAAGATGCAACTTTTGAAAAGCTGATGATGATAAAGGGTAATTCGGATAGTTAATTGAGAACCAGAGCATTGTTCACAATGGATGCATTTACTATATCAACTCAAAAGTACTGGTAGAACTTGACAGGACAGAAGCTAAAAGAGAACTTTCAGAAATTTAGTTTTGAATTAAGTTTGTTTGAGATTGTGCTTCATTTTAAACATGTAGTTTCAATGAACATTTATTAACCCTTATCTTGCTGTTCATGACAACCCCTATCTTTGCAAACAGTGTAGATCCAGATCAGATGGCTTCTCTGATCAGGATCTACACTGACATTCAGTTTATGAATTTGTAGGAATAAATTACAAATAATCTGATTGGTTCAAAGTCAGAAATGGGTGTGGCTAAAATGAATATTCAGCAAGTGAAGGGTTAATTATTATTATTAGTACATTGTATTTGTTTAACGTGATTTATAGTGTCATACCTGTAGTACTTCTAGATAATACATTGCAAAAGTATTTGTAATGTAATCAATTACATTGCAAAAGTAATTGTAATTCAATCAATTACATTCATATGATGTTGTAATTGTAATTTAATCAATTACATTTTTAGGGCAAAGTAATTGTAATTTAATCAATTACTTTCAGATGTAATTGGCCCCAAGCCTGTCTTAAACACATATGTTACATGTATATGCTTTTACACATATAATATATGCTGATGAAAATAGAATGGATTTCCTTCATTCACTGGTAAATTCCTTTCATGTGAACAAATGCTGTTTAACAAGTAGCCATCAACGAAGAGCCCCACCCATCAGGGCTTGGAGAAAAAGCTTTGGCAGTATTGGCTTACACGCAGAGCTGATACCGACATGAGAACTGGTACCGCTTAGGTCGAATCCTGTGCAGGCAAAGTGGTATGAGTAGGACCGCCCATGTATATAAACCCCACTGGTTTCATAACATGGCAGGGCTTGATATGTAATTTCATCATCTTAATATCAAAAAAAAAATGGAAGCAATGTCTCCCGAATTACCTGGATAGTGTTTACAAGGATGCTGAATCTCAATTCAAACCAAATACATGCAAACAAAACAAAAATTGAGTTAAAAGAGTCCTTTTTTTAAACAGGTTTACAGAGATGGAATCCACTTTTAAGGGGAATGGGAACACCTGGCAGATTTTTCCACCATTTTTCAAAGGGAAACAATTTTCAGAATTTCCTGTTCACTTTTCTATCTGCTCTGTCCAAAGGAAAAAGGGGTCTACTCTTAAAGGAAAGAATTCTTTCCTTGAAATCTTTCCTTCAAGAGTTTACCCCTATTGACATGGGAGACAAAAATATTTCGCAGGAGTTGCCTCCCCTGAAGGTGTTCCCATTCCCCTTAAAATAATAATAAAAACAACATACCTGCAGAGCCATTGTGACGCCATATGGAGAAACATGCAGTACAGAGTTAGTTCCCTTGGCCCCTATTCTTCTCTGTGCCTCCGAGTTCTCGGGCTGCACTGGGATGTAGTCTTCTGTAAATGACACGGTGTCATGTCAATATAACCTTGTGCTTTTCATTTTTCCAACACAGATTCATGTACTGATAAATTTCTATTTCAGCCAGCATATGAAAAATCCTACAATAAGATTAGTTTGACTAGCAAAGACTCAGATCAGACAGCGCATTTGCACAGTCTGATCAGTAGCCCCCGCCCATCGGGGCTTGAAGAAATAGATGGGCTGCATGATGCTTCCACATGCTGAAACCGACCCGCACACCAGTACTGGTAAACTGCTTAGAGGATCTACCGGTAAGCCTGCCCTGGCAAAACTGTGGGAGTCGGCCCATCCTCTCTTATTAACCCTATATTCAGTATTGGTTTCATTGGGCGGCAGGGCTTGAGATGTCATTTCTTCTCAATGTAGGGTAAAAGTCCCACAAAATTGGAAGCAGCGTCTCCAAAATGACCTTTACAGTCTTGACGGGGACGTTAAATTTCAAATCAAACAAGCAAAGCAGTCTGATCAGTGCCTTTGCTGGTGGCGAGCCCTCTAAAGCCTATGGGTTATCCAAAGGGAGATTCTTTTCATATTGGGCAGATTTGCAGGCTGTCTTATCTAATTCTTCCAGGCTCACGGGTCTTATTGTAGATTTTTTCATGCACTGACTCAAATGGATTTAACTTTTGCAAGTTGCGACTGTGTGTTTCTGTACATTTTTGTATTTGCAATTTGGTCAAAATCATTAACAGGATGGTGAACAGTGTAGATCCATTATTAGATAGCGTGTGATGAGCCATCTCATCTGGATCTACATTGTTTGCATAGGTATTTGTAATGATCTACAGCGTTGTAACTGTTAAAAACCTGGGGCCAGTTGATCAAAACTAACGATGTCATTAGTTAACATAGCGTTAAAATTTTGATCATTTAATGGCAAATATGCTTACCTGTATATTTTTGCTGAAAAATGTGAGCAGCTTTTAATAATAATAATAATAATAATAATAATAATCAAACTTATTTATAGAGGGTAACACATTTAGTACTAGTACTAATCTTCCATGTGACCCTCTTTTCCTGGGTAGGAACCAGTACAAGCAATGTGGATAAAGCTTCTTGCTCAAGGAAACATGTGGCACTTGCCTTAAAGACCACTTTTGAACAGTCCCAAAGGTGGTCTTAATACAGAAATTTTACTGTATGCAAAAGCTGCAAACATTTTTTTCAGCAAAAATTCCAAAATCTTAGATACTGTACTTGCTAGAATAGTTTACAATTTGACCACTAACGAGCTCATTAAGCTAACAACTGGCCCCTGAGCTGCATAAAGTGGGATTTAGGATTAAGGAATCAGATGGTCGGTCATTTAGAATACCGGTAGGCAAAAAGTACATGCAGTCATGCACTATGTACAGGAAACTTTGATTGATTTTGGAGTTTAATGGCCCAGTCAACACTATTTAGGTCATTTTTGAGCTGGTCAATTTACCCATCCACACTTTTCCTGGGCAGGCTTATGCATAAGTGGTTAACCAGCACAGTGCACATTCTTTCACCAGAAACTGACAACTGCCCTTCTTGAATCAGCGAGAGAGAATGACCATAGTAAAGATTTCTTGATCAATCTCCACGAAAGAAGGTTGCCGACCCCAGCAGGTATTGAACCGGCGTTGTCCTGATCACCGACTGAACTATCCAGGCTGGTACAAATATGTGTACAGGAAATTTTGTCTGTTTGATTGATTTTGGGAGTTTAATAGCCCAGTCAACACTATTTAGGTCATATCAAGCTGGTTAGTTTACCTAACAACACTCCCTGGGCAGGCTTATAATACAAGCAGCAAACCAGTACAGTGCACAATAATTCATTAGGACAACTGCCCTTCTTGAAACAGCAGAACTTGAGATCAGAAAGAATCGGAAATCTAGCTCATGGGAACCAAACATGTGCATCCTTTCACATCACACTAACTAATTTATCCATCTAACAAACACTTTGACACGACTCACTTTTCCGACTCTTCAACAATCATGCCCAGTTGCCATTAATTAACAAAATAATGATGTCATTAACCTTTATCCTGCTGAATGCGACAACCCCTACCTTTGTGCAAACAGTGTAGGCCCTGATCAGATGGCTTCTGAAGAAGCCATCTGATCAGGGCCTACAATGTTTGTCATGCAGTTTGCGAATTGAACAAATACATTGCGTCAAGTAATTTGATTTGTTGATAGTCAGAAATGGGTGTGGCCAAATTAATTCATTCAGCAGGATAAGGGATAATTAACATATTAATAAACTTGAATCATTTAATATTGCAAATATGCTAATACTTTTGCAGAAAAAAAATGTGAGTAGCTCTTACAAATGCAAAAGCTACTCACAGGTTTTTTTGTTGTTTTTTTTTTCAGCAGAAAATAACAGATATTGTACTTGCTAAGACATTTGAAATTATGCCCCCTAAAGAGTTCATTAATAAGCAAATGATACTTTGTACAACTGAAGCGTAGGAAATGTTGTTCAAAGCACAGTGACCCTAACCCAATTTGTACCAAATGGACTCTTCCTCCTTATATATAGCAGGAGTCCATTTCAAAATTTAGGGGCGACAGGTTGTGTTATCTTTAAAATTTATTTGGAATATAGCTGAACTTTTTGCAAATAATGAAGGCCATGATCAGACACCGTCTTCTGCGACGTCTGATCTGGGCCTGCACTGTTTACCAGGGTATCCTTTTTGGGGTTTCCAGTACAAAATGGGATAAAAAAAACCCTTAGTGCTCAAAATGGTAACTGTCATATGAAAGGAAATACTATATCTTATACAGTTGTACATTATAAATCCTAAATATTCAGACACTTCAAATCCTAGCCACATTTGTTCTAAAATTTGAATAAGTACAATTTACTACCCGATATTGTGTCTAAAAATTACTGGAGTTGTACAGTGTAAACCATGATGAGAAGTCACATTCTGCAGCGTCTCATCTGGGTTAATACTGTTCGTTCATGCCAGAATACGTTGAAATTCCACTATATAGACCACCTAAAATTTAGAATAATACTGCTTTAAAAAGCTTATTTAGAAGGCTGCAGTTATTCTTTTTTGTTTTCTGCATACACTGTCCTCTGGTTGGAGACAACCTTTGGGACTGTTCAAAAGTGGTCTTAAAGACCACTTTTGAATAGTCCCAAAGGTGGTCTAATTATAGGAATTTTACTGTATATACAATAAATACAGTACTTTTGTTGAAAAAATGAGTGTTACTTTTGCACTGCAAGTACATTTTGTTTTCAAAAAAAAAATCGGATTTCCCCATCCCTGTTTTTTTTTTGCACTATATTGAAAGAATGAAGTACAGGTATTTCTTGCATACCAGAAAAAAATATTATCACAATTTTTAATTTGGGGAAGAGATTCTGATCTTACGCAGGGAAAAGATGTTACAAAACAACTTCAACTTGTGGTCAGATTGCAAAAAATGTCTCATAGGGCCAATGTGAAAACTTAAACCCTTAAGACGATGAGACAAGAGGGCCCAATGGCCCTATATCACTCACCTGTGTGCCAGAAAATCATAAGTGATGTTTAGATAAAACAAGATGTGTTTGTAAAACACGAACATGTCCCCGAGCATGGTCATTTTTTTTCAAAGTTGGTCACAGTTCAGAGTCAAGGTCACAGATTTTTGGTTTGAGTGGGAAGCCCTTGGCACAAGGAACTTACATGCCAAATATGAAGGCTCTATCTTAAACGGTTAGAAAGTTATGAACAATTTTATTTGTTCTTTAAAGTAGGTCATAGGTCAAGTTCATGGTCAAAAAGTTTTGCATGAATGTAAAGCTCTTATCACAAGGAACCTACATGCCAAATATGAAGGCTCTATCCTAAACGGTTTGGAAGTTATGACCAAAATGTTCATTTTTATCTTTTAAGTAAGTCAAAGGTCAAGGTCACAGGTCAAAATTTTGTGCATGAATGTCAAGCTCTTGTTACAAGGAACCTACATGCCAAATATGAAGGCTGTATCTCAAACGGTTCAAAAGTTATGACCAATGTTAACTTTTTCTTTTATGTAGGTCAAAGGTCAAGTCACAGGTCAAAATTTTTTGTGTGAATGTAAAGCTCTTGTCACAAGGGAGCTGCATGCGAAATATGAAGTCTGTGTCTCAAATGGTTCAAAAGTTATGACCAAAATGATATTTTTTTATTTAAGTAGGTCAAAGGTCAAGGTCACAGGTCAATTTTTTTTTTGCATGAATGTAAAGCTTTTTTTCACAAGGAACATACATGCCAAATATGAAGGCTGTATCTCAAGCGGTTCAAAAGTTATGACCAATGTAATTTTTTTTCTTTTAAGTAGGTCAAAGGTCAAGGTCAAAGTCACAGGTTAAATTTTTTTGCATGATTGCGAAGCTCTTGTCACAAGGTACCTTCATGCCAAATATGAATACTCTATCTCCAACGGTTCAAAAGTTATGACCAACGTTAAAGTTGTCCATGTACAAACAAACAAACAAACAAACAGACAGGGCAAAAACAATATGTCCCTGCTATCGCTACTGGGGACATAAAAAGAAACTGGAAAGAAAGGTGAGACATGTTTGTTTACCTGATTGATATAGATATCTTCTAGATCCAAGGTTGTCAATATAGTTGTACATCAATTTAACCAGTTGATCTCTTCAGGATCTAATCTTGAAATGCATGGTGTAGGACAAGACTTCTTGAATCTATGCAGTTAGTCTTTGTACATGCCATGGTCATAATTGGACAAAGAAATCAATATCTGTAGCTACAATTTCCTTTTGACACAGTGGTTAACAACACTATTGCATGGTATGACAAAATTAACAGAAGAAATACTGATGATCTTAAACAGCTGCTAACATATCAGAAGTGAGAGACCAAAGTCTCCTAAGTTTTGTACAGACGGTATATTTGACTTTTACTCAGTCACACTGATCTATAAGGCTCATATTATAGATAAAGTTACCATTCTATCATAAATATTTTGGTTGTTATATCTTATCCTAAACCTACAAAGAATTAATTATGTTACATTGGACATAATTATGAGAATAAGGCATAAACCATGACAAATAAATATGTGTAGAATCCATGTGGTGATATGTGCGAAAAAGGTGTCTTTAGAAGCACAGAATCTTATATAAAGAACACCTAAAAATAATATGAGCCACTTCAATCCACAGAATACAGATGCATCATCTTATTCTCTTGATCACCAATTTAGTTTTTCCTGATCTTGCACATATGTAGAAAAAGAGTTACTTGAATTTTTTTAATGAGAATCTGTTTTCAACCTTTTTTTTGGTTGTTTTGGTTTTACGGCCCTTTCAAGATAATTTCACTCATATTGAGCCGATCGTTAATCAGAGGTGGTTGAAAACCGGAGTACCCCGAAAAAAAAAAACCCACCTGACCTTCCGTCAGAACTTGGCGTCTCACATGTGACCCGAGCGAGGCTCGAACCCACAGCAGTGAGAGACAGATTTACATGTCAAAACACTGTTGCAAATAAGAATATAATACAGTATGTTATTTTTATTCAAAATATTGGGGAAAATGAAAAGAATGTACAATGTAAGTCAATTCTTCTGTCGACAAAGTGTCTTGATACAGATTATCTGTATTATCAAGGTAGCAAATGATTGTATATTTGTATATAAGTAAAACATTAATATCTTTTTTAAATTTTTGGGGAATACATCTAACCCAATGCATTAATATTATTTTGAAGCATCCGTGGTGTAGTGGTTACACTACTCGATTGTAAACCAAGGATCGGAGGATCGATCCCTGGCTTCTCAGGACTTTCAGATGAGTCTTTAAACTGAAATACCATCTCTGTATGACCTCAACTGTTGGTGCAGTGTAAAACTCAAACACTCACTCCCATTAATATTAACCAAAACATGCATCAACAGCATACATGGAATTAAACATCATAAAAATATACATATACAAAAACTCATCTTTGAATCCATGACTATATCAATAGACTATCAGATGCGTCAAGATCTTCAAAATTTTATGCTAACATGTAGTGTAGTTTCATCTTGTAAATCATACTTTTCATTACTTAAACAAGTCTGTAAAATGAACACCCCGCTAAATACCACTTTATATAGAGAATAATTGGGGTTTGCAGGGGTAAACATTATTTTTCTTATTTCTGCCTCAAGACATAGGTTGTGGGTACTCATTAGAACTGCTTCAACGAGGTGGTTCTAACGAGCATCCACAACCTATTTTTTAATTATAAATAACAAAAATAAAAAAAAAAATTCATCAGAAAATAAAATGTCTTGGAGATATGAAAGAATGCACTATGGCACTAAATCGCACGGATATGTAATCATAATGTCGCTCAATATCTTAACTTTACTTTTCTCTAGGAACAACAGATTTACATGTCAAAACAATGTTGCAAATTAGAATACAATACAGTACATAATTTTTCTTCAAAATATTGGGGAAAATGGACAGAATGTACAATGTAAGTCAATTTTTCTGTCGACAAAGTGTCTTGTTACAGATTATTATGAAGGTAGCAAATGTTTGTGTATTTGTATACAAGTAACAAATTAATATCTTTTTTAAATTATTCGGGAATACATCTAACCCAATCCATTAATATTATTTCGAAGCATCTGTGGTGTAGTGGTTACGCTATTCGCCTTGTAAACTAGGGGTCGCAGGATCGATTCCAGGCTTCTCAGGACTTTCGGATGAGTCTTTGAACCAAGGTACCGTGTCTGTATAACCTCAGCTGTTGGTGTGGCGTAAAACTCAAACACTCACTCCCATTAATATTAATCAAAACATGCATCAACAGCGTACATGGAATTTAACATCATAAAAATATACATATACAAAAACTCTCATCTTTTAATCCATGACTGTATCAACAGACTATCAGATACTTCAAGTTCTTCAAAATTTTATGCTAACATACCCCCTCTAAATCCCACTTTATTGGGGTTTGCGGGGGTAAACATTATTTTTCTTATTTCTGCCCCAAGACATAGGTTGTGGGTACTCATCAGAACTGCCTCAACGAGGTGGTTCTAACGAGCATCCACAACCTTTGTTTTAAGTACAAATAACAGAAATATAAAAAAATTTCATCAGAAAATTAAATGTTTTTGAGATATGAAAGAATGCACTATGGCACTATATCGCAGGGATATGTTATCATAATGTTGCTCAATATCTAAACTTATAAAAATATATATATGCGTTTTTATACCCTAATAATTGCACATAATTTTTTAGAAAAAGGTTAAAAATGTTGAAAAAAGTTCAATTATTCATTCTTGGCAAATTCTACTTTTACTCAATTATTTTTAATGTTCTAATCTGAAAATGGGACAGGGGTCTGCTGAAAGGAGAATAAAACATTGAAATAACAAAAAACTTTGAGTGAAATACTGCAAAGGCCATATAAGAATCAACTTTTATGTTCCCATATTATTTTTCAAAGGCATCCCATTTCTCACTTCTGAATGAGAAAAGAGGACCTACTCCATTATGATAATACATCCATGAAATGTAAAGGTTTCATTCATGATGGCTCCAACCCATCAGGGCTTTAAGAAATAGATGGCCTGCATGAAGCTTCCACGCACAGCTGAAACCGACTGCACACGTGTACTGGTAAACCGCTTAGAGGAACTAAGCCTGCCCAGGCAAAGCGGTGCGAGTCGGACTGTCCATGCTTATAAATCCTATTGTGTTCATTGAGCGACAGGGCTTGAGATGTCTGTCATTTCATCTCAGTGTCAGGTTTAAGGCCCACAAAATTGGAAGCCAGATCTCAAAAATGACCTTTACAGTTTTTACGGGGATGTTAAACCTCAAATTAAACAAAAGAAATGCTTTCATTCATGATCGTAAAAAAATGTATTTTTTGAAATGAAAATTTATATATTTTTCTTATTTCTGCTTCAAACAGGGATCATTGTGGGTGCTTGTCAGAAACACCTCACTGAAGCAGTTCTTAGGAGTACCAACAGTCTATGTTTTGAGTGGAAAAAAAAATGGAATATGTTCTATAAAAGGGTTATCCTTTGAAAACTGGAAATGTTTTCAGAGGGAAACAATGTCCCCACCTTAAATATAACTTAAACTGCCATGTGACTTTAATAACTAGGTTAAGATCCCCAAAATATAAGGTGCAAACACAAGATAGAGTGCAGACATGCCAAAAGTCATAGTTTTTTTGGGAATTGCCCTTAAAAATAAGGTCAAGGTCACCAAAATCTAATAAAATCTTTGAAATGTTGTAATGATATTTTATACAAAGTTTCACCAAATTTCATCCATACGTTCATGACATAGGGTGCAGACAAGCCAAAATTTCAATAATTCAGTCTTTGGGGGCATGTGCCCTTGAATGTAATATCAAGGTCACCAAAATCTAATCAAATCTGCGGTATGTTGTAATGATATGTAATGTACCAAGTTTGTCCGAATTTCATCCATTCATTCATGTGAGAGGGTGCAGACAAGACAAAATTCCAAAAATTCAGTCTTTGGGGGCATGTGCTCTTGAAAATAATGTCAAGGTCACCAAAATCTAATCAAATATTTGGTATGTTGCAATGATAATTATATTGTACCATGTTTGACCAAATTTTATCTATTCTTTCATGAGATAGGGTGCAGGCAAGCCAAATTTCATCCATTCGTTAATGACACAGGGTGCAGACAAGCCAAAATTCACAGTCTTTTGGGGGGGGGGGGGGGCATGTGCCCTTGAAAATAATGTCAAGGTCTAAGCTAATCAAATATGCGGTATGTTGTTAAGATAAATTAAACCAAGTCTGAGCAAAATTAATCAATTGGTTCAAGAGATAGAGTGCAGACAAGCCATTTTTGGACCAAAATAGACTGTTTTCGAGGGCCTTTGTCAAGGTCATCATAACCTAATGACTAATTTCCCCCTTCCTAGTGATGTAATCATGCAAGTTTGGTCAGAATCCATCAATAGGTTCAGGAGATGTAGTGCTTCAAACAGTCTACGCCAACACCAATGCAGACACCGATGCATATGGGATCTGCACCAAAAACAGTATGTCCCCACTCACCTCTGACATAATAATGTAAAGAAAATAAAGAATAGCCCTGTAAACTCCATTTTTCTCTATATAATTTGGAGTTTTACAGGGGTGTTCATTTCCTAATGTCTGTAAGAGGTGGCCACCCAAATCTTGCAAAACCACCAGCAATACCTACCTTTGAAAAAAGGTAAGTACTGCATTTTATCTGGTGGGTGAGTGCATTGAAAAGTAGCATAAAGAACATCTGGCAACATTTCCAAGTTGTTGTGCAAAAAAGGCAGAACATTATGACCTGACCAATAGATTCCTCTGTTCCAATTTCATCAAGACAATTAGTAAACAAGAGGCCCATGGGCCACTATGCTCACCAGAGCTCAGGTTGGCACTGCCCATCCTGCCCAATGGCAGCCATGTATTTTAACATGATATCATTTTAATCCACCAAATGAACCCCCATGTCCAAATGAGCACCCATGTGGACTCAGCATCTGAAAAGTTAGGCCTTTTATGAAGTAGAGGGGGTGGGGCATGGACCCAATGGAGCCCTGGTTGGTATCACTAAATGCGTCTTATCATAAGAAACAAAAATATATATGGTTTAGCAGTGGGGATCTGTAAGGCCTCTTTAACAGTTGAGGGGTTGGGGCATGCCCTGTTGATCCCAGGAAAGCCCAAACTGTTGTCCCTAAATGTGTCTTATCATAAGGATCAAGTATATATATGGTTCAGTGCTGGGAATCTGACCGGTTTCAGAGATTTGAGGCCCTTTTATGAAATAGGAATGGCCCCTGCGGACCCCGCTACAGTAGGTGTGCTAATAATAAGGAACAAGAACATATATGATTATGGGGTGGGGATTTGAATGGTTTCTGAAATATAAAGCCTTTTATGAAATGGAAGGGCGGGGCACATTGCCTCAGCACAAAGAGACCTCCAGGTTGGTGTGATTGAACGAGTCTTATCATAAGGAACAAGTATACGGTTTAGGGGTGGGGATCTGAACTATTTATGATATATATGGCTTTTAATGAAGTAAAGCGGTGTGGCATGGCCTGGGCGTGCCCCGGGGACTCCCAAGCTGGTGTCACTGAATGCGTCTTATCATAAGAAAGATGAATATATATAGTTTAGGGTGGGGCTAAGAACATTCTCTGAGATATAAGGCCTTATGTGAAGTGGAGGGGTGGGGCAAGGCCCAGGGAGACTCCCAGGTTGGTGTCAATGAATGTGTCTTATCATAAGGAACAAGACTATATATGGTTAAGGGGTGGCCATCTGTAGGGTTTCCGAGATATTGTGATATTATGAAATGGAGGGGGTGGGGCATGGCCCCAGCATATCCCTGGGAACCCCCAGGTTGGTGTTACTGAATGCTTCTTATCATAATGAACAAGAATATATATGGTTTAGGGGTGGGGATCTGAAGAGTTTCTGAAATATATGGCCTTTTTTGAAGTGGAGGGGTGGGGCAAGGCCCCAGCGCGTCTCTTACGACCCCCAGGTTGGTGTCAATGAATGTGTCTTATCATAAGAAGCAAGCATATATATGGTTTATGGGCGGGGATCTGTAAGGTTTCCGAGATATTGGGCCTTTTATCAAATGGAGGGGGTGGGGCATGGCCCCGGTGCATCCAGGGGACTCCCAGGTTGATGTCACTGAATGGGTCTTATCAAAAGGAACAAGAATATATATGGTTTAGGGGTGGGAATCTGAATGGTTTCCGAGATATTGGGCCTTTTATAAAGTTGAGGGGGTGGGGCCTGACCTGTGCGCATCCCTGACGACCCCCAGGTTGGTGTTACTGAATGCGTCTTATCAATAGGAACAAGAATATATATGGTTTAAGGGTGGGGATCTGAACAGTTTCTGAGATATATGGCCTTTTGTGAAGTGGAGGGGTGGGGCAAGGCCCCAGCGCATCTCTGAGGACCCCCAGGTTGGTGTCAATGAATGTGTCTTATCATAAGAAGCACGCATATATATGGTTTAGGGGCGGGGATCTGTAAGGTTTATGAGATATTGGGCCTTTTATGAAATGGAGGGGGTGGGGCATGGCCCTGGCGCATCCAGGGGACTCCCAGGTTGATATCACTGAATGGGTCTTATCATAAGGAACAAGAATATATATGGTTTAGGGGTGGGGATCTGAATGGTTTCCGAGATATTGGGCCTTTTATTAAGTGGAGGGGGTGGGGCATGACCTCGGCGCATCCCTGAGGACCCCAAGGTTGGTGTTACTAAATGCGTCTTATCAATAGGAACAAGAATATATATGGTTTAGGGGTCGGGATCTGAAAGGTTTATGAGATATATGGCCTTTTATGAAGTGGAGGGGGTGGGGCATGGCCCCGGCACAACCTGGGGGACCCTCAGGTTGGCATAAAAGCATATGGCTGAAAGAATTTTACTCAAGAAACATTTCTATAAAAGTTTTGTCCAAATATCTGCAATGACTTGGCAGTAAATGCCATTTTTCAATTTTCCCCATTATAAGTCTATGGAAACTCTAAGTTGCCATAGCAACCAAACTAATGGGCCGATTTTCATAAAAAACACAAACTTTCAATCCCCCAGCCCAAGGATGCTACAGATAAAATTTGGGCTGAATCGGTCCAGTGGCTTCAGAGAAGAAGATGTTTGAAAGTGTTGACGTCAGACGACGACAACGACGACGACAACGCCGGACAACTGCCTATCCTATAAGCTCCCCCGGAGCCTTCGGCTCTGGTGAGCTAAAAAGCAACCTTTATATGAGAGGCTGGTATTATACATAAAAAGTCTTCAACTATGTGGATTTTTTGTGCAAAAAGACTATTTTGTGATCTGACCAGTACACGTGTACTGGTAAACCGCTTAGAGGAACTAAGCCTGCCCAGGCAAAGCGGTGCGAGTCAGACTGTCCATGCTTATAAATCCTATTGTTTTCATTATTTTACACAACAACTTGGAACAACCATTTGCAAGTTGTTGTGCAAAAAAGGCAGTACATTATGACCTGACCAATAGGTTCCTCTGTTCCAATTTCATCAAGACAATTAGTAAAAAAAGCAACCTTTATATGAGAGGCTAGAATTACACATAAAAACTTCAACTATGTGGATTTTTTGCGCAAAAAGACTATTTTGTGATCTGACCAGTATGTTTCACATGTTCCAACTGCACCATCAACATCTGATAAATCAACATTAGAAAATATCAAATCAAGCGTTGTCATATGATCTGTGGTACATTCATTTATAACATAGGGGCTTGAAGAAATATATGGGCTGCATGATGCTTCCACGCAGAGCTGAATCCGGCCCGCACACTAGTACTGGTAAACCGCTTAGAGGATCTAAGCCTGTCCGGGAACCGCGGTGCGAGGCGGACCGTCCATGCTTATAAACCCAATTGGTTTCATTGGGCGACAGGGCTTGAGATGTCATTTCATCTCAATGTCGGGTAAAAGTCCCACAAAATTGGAAGCAACGTCTCCAAAATGACCTTTACAGTGTTGACGGGGACGTTAAACCTCAAATCAACCAACCAACCAACATTCATTTATAAGCATTTTGCATGAAAACATATCACTTAATTTCTTAACAATGCTATGTTTCAGCAAAACATCAATATTGAAATCTCCAAGTATCACCAATGGCTTTGATGGGGTCAAATATGGAATAAGTTCTTTGTTCAGACAAGAAAGAAGATTACTGTCAGACATTTGAGGTGACTTATACAAAAAAACAACCTGACTTTCAATCGAGACATGCCTGGCAGTTATCATAATAAATTCTAATGTATCTGAACTATACTTTCTATTCTGTGTTATAATTATATCATTTCTGGCATAAACTGCTAATCCATGAGGAGGCCTTTTGCAACTACTGTAGCCAATTTGGTCATTTCTTATCATACGATAGTGTTCTATTGCATAATCACTATCATTATCAGGCTGATGTAGTCGTGTCTCTGCTAATCCAAATATGTGGGTTGACAACAGGTTTTTGTCATGTCTAACATCATCAAAATGAAGATTCAAGGATCTACAATTATTGAAAGCAACTTTAAAATGTGAAACTGGGTCTATCAATTCTAAAGATGTATCACACAGTTGAAGCATTGCAGTTTCATGCAATCGCTGCATTTCTGTCTTAACCTGATCATCAACTTGTAATGCTTTCTCATTGAAGTTAAGGATTTGAAGCTTTTCAATTGACCTTACCCTGCTGAGTGCAACATAGTGTAAATGTGGAACTTTGCGGGTTTTACGTTGTGATAAGTCAATGACAACTCTTTCAAGGGTACTACCTTGTGCTCTATGTACGGAACGCCCTGCAGAAGGTTGCAAAGGGAATTGAACTCTCTGAAAGGTCTTTCTGTTGTAAGTAAATGATCTGTTGACATCAAAAATTGGTGTCCAATTATCATCAATACTGCTATGATAAAGTCCCCTGTTTTTGTATTTGATTCTTGTTTCCATTCCTGCTTTTTCGTCATCAAACTGAACCCAAATTATGCTTGGACGTCGTGTGGTTTGTAGTTTATACTCAATAAACTTAACTACACATGATGCTCCATTTGCTTGTCCATCCTCTGTTTTTATGTTTATTGTTAAATCATAAATCATGTCAACAACCACTGTTAAAGAGCAATGTAAATTTGCTGTTTGGTTTGAATCTGTTACATTCTTTAGGTTCTTGAGTGCACAGTCTGTCTTTTCTTTAGATAACTTAGGTGAGACATATGTATCCATGCACGGTATTTCAACCTTTTCTGTTGCCATATTTCTTATAATTTCATCATTAAAAACATGCATGAAATCGTTTTCTGCAAAGAGGTGAGGTGCATTTTTTTGATACTCAATATCATTTGTAGACACTTCACACTGCTTAAACCTAGTCTTGTCTTCAGCAGTCAAGGCATTGACCCTTAATCTATTTAACAATTCTGCAAATTCAAGGTCATCTTTCTGTCTCATAATTTCTGTTAATTCAAACATGGTAAATAAGTCTTTCCAGAGATTTTGTGATAAAGCAGCTCCATCATGTTTCATGTCATTAAATATCCAATCACCACTCACAGGTTTCAACTGATAAAGATCACCAACAGCAATAATGCTAACACCACCAAAAGGTGTTCGTGTTCCTTTCAATGCTTGAAGTCTCTGATCAATAAAATTCAACATAGAATTACTAACCATTGAAATTTCATCAATAATCACAACTGACAAATCACGGTACTTTGATCTAAAGGTATTCAGACTGTCGCAGGTTAATGTTTGATCTGATTGCTTATACTTTTGTTTAAATGCAGATGAGATGGTAGAACCATTAATATTAAATGCTGCTTTCCCTGTAAATGCACAAAGAAGAACCCTGGTATGATCTGCATCTTCTCCTTCTTTCAGACGGAATATTCTAAACAAAGTCTGATACAATGCTCGAATAACTAGACTTTTTCCAACACCAGCTCCACCAGAAAGAAATATGTATAAAGGGGCATCCTTTGTTTTAATCCAGTGAATCACATGATAGTAAAATTGTTTTTGTTTACTATTTAAACACTGCAGGAGCTTTCTGTAATCAATATCTGAAAGAATATTTTCATTCACATCAATCTGAGGTGCAGAAACATAACATCCAATTTCAGTCCCTATATCATAGTCTCTATGTTCAATTCTATCAGGATTAAAACATATAAACTCTTCAGACTGAACTGGTTCCATTTCAGCATCATCACCTTCAACTTGTTGTGTACTTGGTGCAATATTATCGAATGCATCATAGTCAATTTCCGCTAAATCTCTTGCTAATTCCAGCTCTTCAGCATGATGTTCGTAAGTTGAACATTTATGATCTATCACATGCTTCATAGACTCATAGTGTTCTTTATATGTTTTAAAAGTTCCACGCAAGTCAGTTTCTTCATTTCTCCATGGGTGAAAAAGTAAAAGTTTCTCACTATAATAGTTCTCTTCATCTGTTTTGCGGTTGAATCTCACATACCTAATAATTTTAGAATTACAACATCTTCTAATTTTTATGCCATTCTTTAAAGTTAAAATAGTTTCACCATCACCAAAGCTTTCTTCATCTGACATTTTTGCATCTTTCTCATAATCTTGCTCCCCTTAATCTCTATTGTCATTCTGGCCATCTGGATAAATTACTTCTAACTCGAACACATAATCAGCTAAACAATACTTTTCCAATGGTTTTGGACGCTTCGAGTATCTTTTAATTTTATTGTCTGACATTATATCTGTAGAGTCTGCCGGCAATTCATCAAGTACTGACTTTGGTTTCAATAACTGCACTCTCTGGTTTGGGAGTGACGTATTTATGAAGACAACACTCCTTGAACTTTTAGTCAATGGCATTTGCAGAACCAAATAAACTGCCTCTTGTGCACTTACTTCAACACTGTTTGAAAATACATTTCCAATATGTCTAACTTGTCTTTTAAGATCCATGTTGCCATTCCTTGCTTCTTTTGCAGCTGCATGCAACAAATTACTCATCCCTCTTTGAGATTTACTAATATATGAAACTATATACACAGCACAAGCATATGGATCTAACACAAATTGTATGTCGATGTTTGCCTTCCATGCTTTTAACACACTATCATTGTACAGATTTACACGGATCTCACTCGGATTTCTTTTCAAAAACACTTTTGAAGAGTTTAATGAACTTCTGATACATTTAATATATTCTTCCTCGCTCATTTGGACAACATTTGTCAGAAACCTTTCAAAAGACATATCATATCCATCTTTCTTATCGTTCATTGTTTTCTGTATGTTTTGGTACAATTTGTAATACTTGTCTTTTTCAGTTTCCAGAGGCTGTAAGACCATAGTTTTGGAAAGAGGTGGCAAAGGATAACCAAATCGACAGATTTTATCTTCTCGTTTTCTACATGTTCTAGAATGTTTGTGAATTTTAAGTTCTATTAAACCACTAAGATGTGGATTGTCTATAGAACATCTTAAATACTGATCCACATAAGCAGCCAACTCTTCATCCGAATCCACATTGAATTTTTGTGCATTTTGTACCCATAAAATCATGTGTATGTGTGGCGAACCACGTTGCTGAAATTCCACTCTAAAAAAGTAATCAATAACTTTTCCAAGAGGTTCATGCTCACTCTTTAGGACTGTGTTGATGAATTCTTTAACTCTATGCTCAAAATATCTAGAACAAGTGACTGGATCAGATTGAATGAGTTTTATCTTTTGTTCCCAAGCCAAGTTTTCAATTTGGTCATCAGTGTAGTTTAAATTTTTATTTAAGATACCTAACATTTTCAACAGGTCAATCCATCTTGTATCAGCCGAGGACAATGACATAAACCAAGCTGGCAAACCCAACTGTCGAATCATAGCATAAACATCTTTTTTTCTAGATTTTAAATAAGCTGGAGAATTTCTTAGCTGTTTAAATAAATAGTAACCTTCATCATTTTTCACAATATTGTCAATACACTCTGAGTTTCTTGCTTGTACAGCAGTAATATTATTTGTTCCAGTTTTAAGGGCATATTCTCTATCCTTTTTTCGATATTCTTCAGACTGTCTAGAACTATGCATTGATTTAGGGGTATATTCTCTATCCTTATTTCGATAGTCTTCAGACTTTCTAGCACTCTGCTTTGATTTAAGGGTATATTCTCTATCCTTATTTCGATATTCTTCAGACTGTCTAGCACTCTGCATTGATTTGAGTGTATATTCTCTATCCTTTTTTTGATATTCTTCAGATTGTCTAGCATTCTGCTTAGATTTTAGTGTATATTCTTTATCCTTTTTTTTATATTCTTCAGACTGTCTAGCACTCTGCATTGATTTGAGTGTATATTCTTTATCCTTTTTTCGATATTCTTCAGACTGTCGAGCACTCTGCTTAGATTTAAGAGTAACCTCTTTGTCTTTTCCTTTGAAATTAGTCTTGTCTTCGTTTCTGCATATAAACTCTCATATACTCTTTTCTTTCAGTACCTTTTTTCTTGTTTATTTTAGTTTCTTTATTTCTAAACTTTTGATTTCTAGTTACCTTTGTGCTATTACATGTTTTTTCATCAAGTTTATGCTTTTGATCCTTAAAGTATCTGCCAATAAGTGTTGCATGATTTTCACTGCTTGAATTAGCATTAATGTCTTCTCTTGCATGTGCATTCCTCATATGGCTTTCAGAAACCTTTCTCTTTTTAGTTACAGTTTTCCAAGCATATTCACATGGTGTGTCAGTATGGCACTCTGCATGATTTTTAATTTCAAATACTGACTTATGCTCAAAATTTGATATGTCAAAGTCTATAGAAAGCATTTCAAACTGTGTGGAAATTGAAAGCATCATACTTTCAAACAACGCATATAGAAATGTCACTAGATCATCTAAACAACTGAAAGCAGCTAGCAATGATTTTCCATCTGGAACAGATAATCCGTTGAAACCATGGGAATGTGAATCAAATATAAAATACTTGCAATCTCTCTTGAACACAGAACAACAAATTGAACCTACCATTAACAAAACACTTGAAGAATTTCGTAAAGCAGTATACAATGCTTGGTGAAGAGAAGGTAAACTGGTACTGACAAACTGTTCTGTGCAAAGACCTGTCACAATAGCAGATGTTTTTACAATAACTTCTTTGTTTAAAATTGAAACTAATCTTGGAAGTTCATCAAAGCAAAGTAACTTACTTCTGAATTTACCTTTTGCCTTTAATTCATGTATGATCTTATTATACAGACAATCTCCAGCTAAAAGTATGTTGTCTAGATCTGCACTACATGAAATGTCTGAAAATGCTGCATATATTAATGAACAAAGTGCATTTGCAGTACACTGACATCATCTGGACTCATTGCTAAATATTTCTGAACCTTGGTGAAAAGATCCCAGCTCAAATTTGATAGAGTTAAATGGACCATTAGAAGGCTCCCACAGCACTGTTTCAGTTTGTTCTGTTAAAGGAAAGGCAGTATACATAGTTTTTTCATCAATTTGTGAAGAGCATGATAACACATTGTTTGTAATCTCTATAGGTGAATGAAGTTTGATATTTTGTACTTGTTGTTGTCTGTTAATATCTTTGTAATTTGAACTTTGCAGAACTTCCATCACAGAATCAGTCAATGTATCATTTGCAATATCAGAAATCTGAGCAATCTCATAACTCTCAGCAATATCAGACATCTCAGCAATATCAAAAATCTCAGCAAAATTCGATGTATCAACGATCTCAGAAATCTCAGCAATATCAAAAATCTCGGCAAAATTTGATGTATCAACGATCTCAGAAATCTCAGACACAGATGGTTTTGTGGGCTGGGATGGACCCCCATCTGATAGATTCATGACACCCATTTCAAGAGACACAGACGGTTTGTTGGGCTGGGATAGACCCCCGTCTGATAGATTCATGACACCCATTTCAAGAGACACAGATGGTTTTGTGGGCTTGGATGAACCCCCATCTGATAGATTCATGACACCCATTTCAAGAGACACAGACGGTTTGTTGGGCTGGGATAGACCCCCGTATGATAAATTCATGACACCCATTTCAAGAGACACAGATGGTTTTGTGGGCTGGGATGAACCCCCATCTGATTTATTCTCGACACCCATTTAACTTGACAGCTTCTTTGTGCCTTCAAAATCCTGCCGTGCCTTGCATATCTTCCAATTCTTTCTACGAGGCATTTTCTATTGGTAGTCTAGCAATCTTTTGTCAATATACACACTTGAGGAACATGTATCACTGCAATCCAATATGAATATGATGTCACAAGGCACTATTTTTACTGGAATCCACTGTCACAGAGCACTATTTTCACAGTAAATCATTATTCCACAGGAATAGTAGTAGTGTCCCAGAGCACTATTTTCAAAACACTTCATAATTTCACACAACACAATAATCATATACTTTTGAAAACATGTACATCCACAATAAAAAGACAAATGTCATATGTAAATAATTCTTCTGCTAATTTTTCAACCTAAAAATAGAAAATGAAATGTCAATTTGAATTTTGATTTGTCAAAAACAGTTATCAATGAAAAATGGCACAAATTGAACATGCGTACAAGAGCAGTAATACTGATATGCCCATAGATCAGCAAGGCGGTTAAACTCCCAAAGGAAGAGACCCTCCATAAAATTGGTGAAATGTTTGTGATGTGTATTCAAAAGTAAGTTAACTGTACAGTTAATTGTGCCTGAACAGTTAACTGTGCAGTATACCAACAATCTGTGTTTTTTTTTCTTTTTTTGACATTGTATACTTAAAAAGGTTGAATCATCAAGACATCATTCAAGATATCTTCACCAGATGCAACTTACCTGGTACAGGAGACACATACATTAAGAGATAAATAATTAAAAAAAAATTCTTAAAAAAAAATTAAGCTGTAACTGAACCAATTATCATATAATGTTTCAGGCAAAATGCTCAAGAAGGAATTTTAAGAGCAAATTTTGCCGAGTGATGCCGGACAGTGATCCCGAGGGACGGAATTTTATATCCACCCCTCACACCCATATTGGATTCTTTTTCTTGCATACCTTCCATTTCTATTGCGAATTTTTAATGCTCCTGTCACTTCGGTTACAGACGTCCGCCATTTTGTGATGACATAACAGGAATGTTTAGTGACGTCACGCATGACGACGCCGCGCATGAGGTTGTAATCAACCAGTGCATTTATCAAACACGCGATTATATTCGATTTGGGGTCGGAACACCAGGGTCAGAACATAAATTTCTATCCCATGGTAAAATCACGGATTTCCTTGTCTGATGTGCAAGAAAGTATGATCCATGACCACAATAGGCTTCCTTAAGTGTTCTGTATATGTGTAAAATTTTATCAGGGTATTCCATATAGTTAAGAAGCTATGGGCCAAAAAACATTTCTTACATGGAAAATATATACATGAATAAAAGTCCAAAAACTATTTAATGGAAAATGTTAAAAACCCTAACTCTGCCAAATGTTAACTCATTTTGCCCACCAACCATCCCAACCATGCTTCTATAACAGTCTATATACCTATGTTTTTTATCCAAATGCCATTAAGTAAAGGCATAAAAAAACATTTAATGAGAATTGTTAACAACCAAAACTCTGAAAAAGATGTTAACGTATTTTGCCAATTTACAATCCCAAACATGCTTCCTTTAATAATATATATATGTGAAGTTTCATCCATATATTCCATTTAAGTTAAGGAATAAGAGCCCAAAAAGCATTAATGGGACTTGTACACAGCCATAACTTTTGAATATGTTAACGTATTTTGCCAATTAACAATAGTAAACATTCTTCCTATAGTGGTCTATATATTTGTGAAGTTTCATCCATATATTCAGAATAAGTGTTCAAAACCATTTAATGGAAAATGTTAACAACAATTACTCTGTCCAATGTTAACATATTTGTGCCATGAACAATTCCCAAACCACACATTCCCAATACCAATGTATACAAAATTTCATCCAATTATTCCATAAAATAAACAAATAAAAGTCCAAAAACATTAAATGGAATTTGTTAATGGCATGGCCATAACTGTTAAATATGTTAACGTATTTTGCCAAATAATAATACTAAACATTCTTCCTATAGTGGTCTCTATATCTGTGAAGTTTCATCCATATATTCTATTTAGTAATGGAATAAGTATACAAAAACCATTTAATTGAAATTGTTAACAACAATAACTCTGTCAAATAATAACGCATTTAGCCTTTAAGCAATCCAAAACCTGCTTCTTATGGTGGTCTATTTATCAAGGACGTACCATACATATATTCCATTTAGTAAAGGAATAAGTGCCCAAAAATTATTTAATAGAAATTGTTAACGGTCATAACAATTGGAATGTTAAATGTTAACATATTTTGCCCATTAACAATCCCAAACCACTCATACCCAATACCAATGTATATACAGAAGAAAATCTGTGAAAAAATGTTCAAGTTATTGAACGGAAACACCCCAAAACCTTTATTTTGAACTAAAAAGGGCCGTAACTCTGTCAAATGTTAATGGATTTTCCCATTAACAATCCCACACCACTCATTCCCGATATAAACATGTATGCAAAATTTGAAAAAAAATCGTGAAAAATTATGCAAGTTATGGATCAGAAATGGTGCGGATGGACGAACAGACACTCAACGGTATATCATAATACCCCACTACTACATGTGGTGGGGTATAAAAATCCAGAGAAGTTGCAGCTGAGACTGGATTCTCTAGTTTACCCTCTAAACTTTTTCAATGTTTTGTTCTTATGGTAAGAACATATTTGCCATTTTGTAAATATAGAGAACAAATTGCTTGCTTTAAAAAGCAACTGGTATGTTAGTGTCTTAAAGGAAGTTATTTCTCACCAGCCTTATAGGTGGAGTAAGTTAATTATATCAATTCCTGATCTTTGTTTTACTTCTACTTATAACTTTGAACTGTTTGTTCAGTTTGATCATTAAGGCAGTATGTATTACAAATCCAGATTAAAAAAAATAGATCAATTTTAATAGAAGCTGACCTGCCCTAAAGTAATGTTAATTTCAGGAAATTTGACCCAAGGGGCTCCACTTTTCCTGGGTAGGCATAGTGTAATTTATATTTTCTTGTCCTTTGGGATCATTGATTCCATTGTGGAGTTTTGAAAATATTTGAGGGTCACTGATGAGGCCTAAATGGCCAAAACTAGCTAGTCTGGCCCAGAAAACATGTACACTCCATATTTTCCAGTTCTATGATGTATTCATTGCTTCCAAAGGATAACCCATTCTAGCACATTCTAGCACATATTTAACGTCACTACAGCTGTTGTCTGGGAATGTCTGGGAATGTGTGGCTGCCATAAAAAGTCTCCCTGCCCTACATCATAGTGTAGTTTATATTTTCTTGTCCTTTGGGATCATCGATTCCATTGTGGAATTTTGAAAATATTTGAGGGTCACTGATGAGGCCTAAATGGCTGAAACTAGCTAGTCTGGCCCAGAAAACATGTACACTCCATATTTTCCAGTTCAATGATGTATTCCTTGCTTCCAAAGGATAACCCTTTCTATAACATATTAGAACCTCTAAGCTGTTAACCAGTACTCATGTGCGTTCGGTTCCAGCTCTGTGTGGAAGCACCATGTAGGCAAAACTATATCTTCAAGCTCCGATGTGCATTCTAAATATCACTAAAGATTTTCTGGTACACAGGTGAGCGCTACAGAGACAGTTGGCCCTCTTGTTTTTCCATTATAAGTCTACTGGAGCTAATGGGCCCATGGGCGTGGCCAATTTTGACCCCAGAAGCATTGGTGGCAGGATTTATATAGGTGACAACTTGACGTTGCTACATGTTATATATTTAATCTCTGGGTCCTGTGGTTTCAGGGAAGAGTTTTTAAGTTTTTCCCATTTTAAGTCTATGGAAGCTAAAGAGCCCTGGGGTGTGGCCAATTTGGATCCCAGGGGCATAATTGGCAGGATTTATGTCGTTTGGTTTCAGAAGAAGATTTTTTTAATTTTTTTTTCAGTATAAGTCTATAGCAGCTGATGAGCTCGGGCGTGGCCACTTTTGACCCCAGGGGCAGGGTTAGCAGGATTTATGTAGGTGACTATTTTATGTTGCTAGATACTAAATATCCAAGATCTGTGCTTCAAAGTTTCAGAGAAAAAGACTTTTTAAGCTTTTCTCCATTATTGGAGCTAAGGGGCCCCGGGCATGGCCATTGGGACCCCAGGGGCATGATTGGCAGGATTTATGTAGGTGACCACTTGTCATTGCTACATGCTAAATATCTAAGCTTTGGTCCCTGTTGTTTCAGAGGAGATTTTTGGAGCTTTTTTTCCATTATAAGTCTAGGAGCTAAGGGGCCCCGAGGCGTGGCCCATTTGGACCCCAGGGGCATGATTGGCAGGAATTATGTAGGTGACCACTTGCCATTGCTACATGCTAAATATCTAAGCTCTGGGCCCTGTAGTTTCAGAGGAGAAGATTTTTGAAACTTTTTTTTCCATTATGAGTCTACGGGAGCTAAGGGGCCCCGGGGCGTGACCCATTTGGACCCCAGGGGCATGATTGGCAAGATTTTTGTAGGTGACCACTTGCCGTTGCTACATGCCAAATATCTCAGCTCTGGGCCCTTTGGTTTCAGAGAAGAAACTTTTTGAAGCTTTTTTCAATTATGAGCCTATAGGAACTAAGGGGCCCCGGGCGTGGCCCGTTCCGACTCCTGGGGCATGATTAGCAAGAATTATGTAGGTAACCACTTGCAGTTACTACATGCTAAACATCTTAAATCTGGGCCCTGTGGTTTCAGAGAAGAAGATTTTTTAAGCTCTTTTTCCATTATGAGTCTATGGGAGCTAAGGGGGCCCCAGGGCGTGGCCAATTTGGACTCCAGGGCCATGATTGGCAGGATTTATGTAGGTGACCACTTGCCGTTGCTACATGCTAAATATCTAACTCTGGGCCCTGTGGTTTCAGAGAAGAAGATTTTTTAAGCTTTTTTTCCATTATGAGTCTATGGGAGCTAAGGGGGTCCCAGGGTGTGGCCCATTTGGACCCCAGGGGCATGATTGGCAGGATTTATGTAGGTGACCACTTGTCATTGCTACATGCTAAATATCAAAGCTCTGGGCCCTGTAGTTTCAAAAGAGAAGATTTTTGAAGCTTTTTTCCATTATGAGTGTATGGGAGCTAAGGGGCCCCGGGGCATGGCCCATTTGGACCACAGGGGCATGATTGGCAGGATTTATTTAGGTGGCCACTTGCAATTGTTACATGCTAAATATCTAAGCTCTGGGCCCTGTGGTTTCAGTGAAGAAGATTTTGGAGCTTTTTTCCATTAAGAATCTATAGGAGCTAAGGGGCCCCGGGGCGTGGCCCACTTGGACCCCAGGGGCATGATTGGCAGGATTTATGTAGGTGTCCACATGCCATTGCTACATGCCAAATATCCAAGCTCTGGGCCCTGTGGTTTCAGAGAAGAAGATTTTTGAAGCTTTCTTTCCATTATGAGTCTATGGCAGCAAAGGGACCCCGGGCCATGGCCCATTTGAAACCCAGGGGCATGATTGGCAGGAATTATGTAGGTGACCAATTGCCGTTGCTACATGCTAAATATCTAAGCTCCTGGCCCTGTGGTTTCAGAGAAGAAGATTTTTGAAACTTTTTTTTTCCATTATGAGTCTATGGGAGCTAAGGGGCCCCGGGGTGAGGCTAATGCAGACCCGAGGGGCATGATTGGCAGGATTTATGTAGATGACCACTTGCCATTGCTACATGCTAAATATCTCACCTCTCGGCCTTGTGGTTTCAGAGAAAAACCTTTTTGAAGCTTTTTTCCATTATAAGCCTATAGGAGCTAAGGGGCCCCGGGGCGTGGCCCGTTTGGACCCCAGGGGCATGATTGGCAGGAATTATGTAGATGACCACTTGCCGTTGCTACATGCTAAATATCTAAGCTCTGGGCCCTGTGGATTCAGAGAAGAAGATTTTTGAAGCCTTTTTCCATTATGAGTCTATGGCAGGGAAGGGGCTCCAGGGCGTGGCCCATTTGGACCCCAGGGGCAGAAATTATTTAGGTGACAACTTGTCGTTGCTACATGCTAAATATCTGAGCTCTGGGCCCTGTGGTTTCAGAGAAGAAGATTTTTGAAACTTTTTTTCAATTATGAGTCTATAGGAGCTAAGGGGCCCCGGGGCGTAGCCAATTTGGACCCCAGGGGCATGATTGGCAGGAATTATGTAGGTGACCACTTGCCTTTTCTACATGCTAAATACCTAAGCTATGGGCCCTGTGGTTTCAGAGAAGAAGATTTTGGAACCATTTTCCATTAGGAGTCTATGGGAGCGAAGGGGCCCCGGGGCGTGGCCCATTTGGAACCCAGGGGCATGATTGGCAGGAATTATGTAGGTGACCATTTGCCGTTGCTACATGCTAAATATCTAAGCTTTGGGCCTTGTGGTTTCAGAGAAGAAGATTTTTGAAGCTTTTTTTTCCATTATGAGTCTATAGGAGCTAAGGGGCCCCGGGATGTGGCCAATTTGGACCCCAGGGGCTTGATTGGCAGGATTTACGTAGGTGACCACTTGTCCTTGCTACAGGCTAAATATCTAAGCTCTGGGCCCTGTGGTTTCAGAGAAGAAGATTTTTGAAACTTTTTTTTCCATTATGAGTCTATGGGAGCTAAGGGGCCCCGGGGTGAGGCTAATGCAGACCCGAGGGGCATGATTGGCAGGATTTATGTAGATGACCACTTGCCATTGCTACATGCTAAATATCTCACCTCTCGGCCTTGTGGTTTCAGAGAAAAACCTTTTTGAAGCTTTTTTCCATTATAAGCCTATAGGAGCTAAGGGGCCCCGGGGCGTGGCCCGTTTAGACCCCAGGGGCATGATTGGCAGGAATTATGTAGATGACCACTTGCCGTTGCTACATGCTAAATATCTAAGCTCTGGGCCCTGTGGTTTCAGAGAAGAAGATTTTTGAAGCCTTTTTCCATTATGAGTCTATGGCAGGGAAGGGGCCCCAGGGCGTGGCCCATTTGGACCCCAGGGGCAGAAATTATTTAGGTGACAACTTGTCGTTGCTACATGCTAAATATCTGAGCTCTGGGCCCTGTGGTTTCAGAGAAGAAGATTTTTGAAACTTTTTTTCAATTATGAGTCTATAGGAGCTAAGGGGCCCCGGGGCGTGGCCAATTTGGACCCCAGGGGCATGATTGGCACGAATTATGTAGGTGACCACTTGCCTTTTCTACATGCTAAATACCTAAGCTCTGGGCCCTGTGGTTTCAGAGAAGAAGATTTTGGAACCTTTTTTTCAATTAGGAGTCTATGGGAGCGAAGGGGCCCCGGGGCGTGGCCCATTTGGAACCCAGGGGCATGATTGGCAGGAATTATGTAGGTGACCATTTGCCGTTGCTACATGCTAAATATCTAAGCTTTGGGCCTTGTGGTTTCAGAGAAGAAGATTTTTGAAGCTTTTTTTTTCCATTATGAGTCTATAGGAGCTAAGGGGCCCCGGGGTGTGGCCAATTTGGACCCCAGGGGCTTGATTGGCAGGATTTACGTAGGTGACCACTTAACATTGTAAAAAGGTAAATGTCTAAGCTCTGGGCCCTGTGGTTTCAGAGAAGAAGATTTTTTTTAATTTTTCCCATTATAAGTCTATGGGAGCTATATGTTGCCATGGCAACCAGAATTCCAATCTGATCAGCCCAAAAACCTTATGCAGCCTTTCCCCCTACCTGATGATGCTTCACATAAAATTTGATCAATATTGGCCATGGGGTATTAGATATATACCTATTTTAAATTGTTTACGGACGCACGGACGGACGCACGACGGACAAAATGTGATCACAAAAGCTCACCTTGTCACTACGTGACAGGTGAGCTAAAAAACTACATCTGAAAATGTCGTCTGCTTATGTGGTCTGCTGAATTTTTTGCAAACTTTTCAAAAATATTTTTGCATACAGGCAAACAGTGTGGGTCCAGATCAGACTGCTCCTACAGGAGCAGTCTGATCTTGGTCCACACTGTTTGCAAAAAATTACTTTTTAGGTAACCGGCAGACGTTAAAGCAGACGACAATTGTCGTGATTGGCATTTTATGGGTTAAAACAGTGACTTCATTCAGGGAGATCAGGGCCATACTCATTTCTGATATCATTTACTTAACCCACTTTGTACCCAAAACCCCAAAATGGGTACCCTGGCAAACATTGCAGGCCCAGATCAGACACTGCAGAACACAACGTCTGGTCAGGGCCTACACTATTTGCAAAAAACTAGAGCTGTCAGTGAAACTGACTAGGGCCCCGGCAGCTCTATCAGAGGAGTAGGAAAATTTGTGGACGGACAGACGGACAGACATACAGACAGACGGATGGACAGAGTGATTACTATAGGGCACCCACACTTTCAGTGCGGGGCCCTAATTAAGCCATTTTCCAAATTAAGCCAATTTTGAAGAAAACACAACATGACACCCCTAAATTTTGAAATGGACTCCTGCTACAAATAAGGAGGAAGATTTCATTTGGTACAAATTTGGTTAAAGTTCAGAAACTGGAAAGGTTAAACCAAAAAATCTAAGTCGCGTTCAGGACCATTTACCAAGCCTACCCTCAGAGACATTCGACCCACCAGTGCTATCAGTGTTTCGATTTCTCTAACGAACATTTAAATACCTCTTTTAACCCTTATCCTGCTGTTCCCGACAACCACTATCTTTGCAAAAAGTGTAGATCCAGATCAGATGGCTTCTGAAGAAGCCATCTGATCAGGATCTACACTGTTTGTCATGTAGTTTGTGAATTCCAAGGAAAATATTACATCACGTAATCTGATTGGCTGTTGGTCAGTAATGGGAGTGGCTAATTTAAATATTCAGCAGGATAAGGGTTAAGTCACCTACCCCTGATCTGATCCTTTAATCTGGACTGAATCTGTAGGAAGAAGACAAACATATCCATACTCCTCTGTTCCTCTGCCGACAGACACAGGGTACAGTCTGGGGTGGTCACCTGGAACACATACGCTCTATTCTTCATATTCGTTATCTTCTCCACACGGTAGCTGGGAAACAGCTCTACTTTACCTGAAATGTAGGTAGTTTAATCTCTATTCAGCTGCCACCCACAGAAAACTCAAAAACTGACTGCATAAAGGGGGTGGTTGCTCAGAAGAGGGCAATGTCTTGAGATAGTGTTTGATCTAATACATGTATAGACAGCCAAAAATGAGTGGTAACTGCAGATATCTCAATACTGATGTACACCACAAACTCTAAATAACACCATTAATGGGGTCCAAAGCAGAAACCATGTTAGTTAAACAATCATGTTATATCCGAACAAAAATGTGTAGATTACATGTATATAGACCTTAATGGTCATTTTTCTATATAATCTACCCATTTTTGGGATCTATCTTGAAACTGTGGTATATCTAAACTGTGCTAAACATCACGTGAACAATTTCGTGAAATGAACACCCCACTAAACCCCACTTTATATAGAGAAAACTGGGTTTTTCGGGGGTAAACATTATTTTTCTTATTTCTGCTTCAAGACATAGGTTGTGGGTACTCGTAGAACCGCTTCATTGAGGGGGTTCTAACGAGCACCCACAACCTATGTTTACAGTAGTTATATGACAATTATCATGGATTTTCATCAGGAAACTAGCCATTTTGGGGATGTGAAAAAATGCAATTTGTCACAGGGGTGTGTTATCGTAATGAAAAATTTTCTATATTAATCTACACATTTTTGGGATCCATCTTGAAACTGTTATAAATATATATCTAAATTATGTGATAATGAACCATGTTATAACGAGTTTGTGGTATATTGAAAGAAATACAAATGATGGAGCTGTGTCATCTAACACCTCTCCATCATTTATTTTTCTTTTCATTTTAGTATCGGTACCAATTATTTAAAATGATATGAGAATCGTAATTTTAGGCAAAATAAACACGCCAAAAAAAGAAATTATTCCTATATCCTCAGAACAGCCAAGCTTTTTTGAAATTGTGAATGAAATGGGGTAGGGGAGATCACTTCACCCTTGAACCTGATCTTTGAACCTGATCTTTTGCGCCAGTTGGCCTTGTCTCCCCCATTATTTATAGCAGAGTAAATGTACACTTCTGTATGGTAAAAACAATCCTTCTGATGACGTCACTGGTCTTGGCACAGGGGTCGAATTATGCTAAAATATGCCCACATACTCCTTTTTTTTTCATTTTTCTCTTCCTTAATTTTGCCTTATGTTCTCTTTTCTTTCCTGTACTTTCTTCTCTCTTTCTTCCAGTTTCATGGTGTCTTCATTGTGGCCGCACTTGTTTGGTACAGAGGACCCGCGTTATAAAATTAACGACAATTTCAATGAAATAAATTCTTAGCTCAAGGTTTAGCCTCGATTCTGAGCAGCTTGGGCTTCCCTTGGGTTGGAAATACCCAAATTGAATCCATAGTCATGAAAGATTCTTGTAATTTAATACTCCAAGAAACAAATGTTGTAGATATTTTTTAGAATCGCCTCATCAAGGTGATTCTAACAAATGTCCATAACATTTGTTTCTTGGAGTAATGATGTGGAAAAGAACTTTTATAACCCATCATAATCCTAACTGGGATTCTTTACTTCGGTAAATTCATTATAACAGCACAATAATAGGGAACAAATACTGTCGTTATAACACAGGTCCTCTGTATAGAGTGCTCACCATCTCAAAGCAGTTGAAAATTGAATTTTCAGGGGCTTTTTTTAGTCTTTTTGGCTACTTTTGGGAGATTCTGGTGTTCATCTATTATCTCTTAGAGAGCTGATATGCATGTATTTCCTATTTTTGACAGCTGAGTTACTCTGACTGTAAAACAGAGGGAATTCAATATATAGATTTAAAATCTGATTTAGCAATATGGCTTCTGGCTGGAGGAGAGAGGTTGCTGCTGAGCAGGGGATCTAACTAGAGCTGTCGGAGGATCTGACTTTAGCCCAGCTGCAGCACCATTAGAAGAGAAAACCCCATAGTGTTGAAACATTTTGAAATCATGCTTACCAGAAAACATCAATGTAGAGCATGGTACATGGCAACATAAAACTTACCAAGGGATTTAACTCCATGAGTTCTTGGCCATAAGCCCTAATTACAGTATACACAATTCATCACCCCGCTGTTCATGAGTGTACCACGTTTCAACTTTGTAACCCTTACAGTTCTTGAGAGTAGGTAAAAGCTTAACCCTTCACCTACTGAATATTCAATTAAGCCACGCCCATTTCTGACTTTGAACCAATCAGATTACTTGATGTAATTTATTCTTACAAATCCATAAACTGTATGTCAAACAGTGTAGATCCTGATCAGATGGCTTCTTCAGAAGCCATCTGATCTGGATCTACACTGTTTCCAAAGATAGGGGTTGTCATGAACAGCATGATAAAAGCTTAATTGTATAGGACAAAAAACGTAAAAATGCACATCAATTTTTTGAAAACCTGTCAAGGGACATAACTCCAAGACTTATGGACCATTGACTATTATTCTGCTTTACATGATACATTCTGTCATTTTCCATGTTTATATGAACTTACAGCTTTCTAGCTTTCTTACATGTAGTTCCTGAGCCTGTCATGAAAATTTTCAAGAATAGCAAAATTTGAAAACCTACATAAATGGGTAATTCCAGGAGTCATGGGCCTTTCCCAACTGTTCTTCCTTATTTTAGAGACCAAGTGTGGTATAAGTTTCATTAACCCTTGTCCTGCTGAATATTCATATATGCCACACTCACTATCGATTACCAACCAATCAGATTACTTGATGCAAATTATTGCACCAAATTCACGATCTGAATGGCAAACAATGTAGATCCTGATCAGATGGCTTCGTTAGAAGCCATCTGATCTGGATCTTCATTGTTTGGAAAATAAGGCATATCCGGGCTCAGCAGGACAAGGATTAAGTTTGGACCACAAACAAAGTTATTGAACAAAATGTACTCTAATATTTTGAAAACCTACCAAGGGATATAACTCCAAGAGTTATGGACCCTTGGTACCTATTAAGGTATAAAGGTTACAGCTACACATTGTCTACATTTAATTCAAACTTTCAGATTTCTGGCTATCCTATTTCCAAAGAAATCTGACAAGAAAAAATTTCAAGAATGTCAACATTAGAGAACTATCAAGGGAAATAACTCAAAAGATTTATGCACCCTTGACCCCTATTCTTGTATACACAATAGATCCAGACATTGTCCATGTTTATACAAACTTTCAGCTTTCTAGCTTGAATACGGTAGTTCCTGAGATTCTCGTGAATGGCAAAATTTGAAGATCTAATATGGGACATAACTCCGAGAGTTATGGGCCCTTGGTGACTATTCTGCTTCTACACCATCCTTACCTTAGAGATCAAGTGCAGTACACCAAAAAACCCTTTATAACACTATTAATGGGGTCCAAAGCAGACACCGTGTTAGTTTAACAACCGTGTTGCACCACAACCTCTTTATAACACTACATGTATTAATGGGGTCCAAAGCAGAAACCCCGTTAGTTAAACAATGGTGTGATATCCAAACAAAAATGTATAGATTATATAGAAAAATGACCATTTATGGTCATTTTTCTAAATAATCTATACATTTTTGGAATCCATCTTGAAACCCTGCTATTTGCAAAACAGTGTTATAATAAACCGTGTTATAATGAGTTTGTGGTGTATAACCTTCATTGAAGTGAGACCACAAACATTAAAGTTATTAAGCAAAATACATTCTAAAATTTGAAAACTTATCAAGGGACATAACTCCAAGAGTTATGTGCCCTCGGTCTCTATTCTGCTGCTACACCTCCTTACCTTAGAGACCAAGTGAAGTATAAGTGACATCAAAGTTGGACCACAAACATAGAAGTAGAGCTGGGTATTGCCAGGTTTGAGTGTTTCAGTTTTACGTCCCACCAACAGCTAAGGTCATACGGAGACGGGACCTCGGTTTAAAGACTCATCCGAAAGTCAGGAGAAGCCCGGGATCGAACATGCGACCCCTGGTTTACAAGGCGAGTAGCATAACCACTCGACCACGGAGGCTTCTCAAGGGTATTGCCAGGAAAAATGTATCGTGATACTTTCGCGATACCAGACAGGCGATACGATACAGTATCACGATACTTGCTTTGAACAGATTTGTTATGTTTTATTAGGTTAATTTGGACATTTGTTTTAGCATAGAAAACGAAAGTTTCCTGTTCAATAACAATACACTGGTTTATTAAGCATATAACCTTATATGCAATAAGACAAAATAATGATTGGACAAAAACAAAATGTCTCCATACAAGTGATTTAAATGTCAATCCGGCAAGTTCAATTTCTGGTTCAGCATCCATTGTTTATGTTAGTATCGACCAGTTATATCAACAGTAAAATGGTAGTATGATTTTGCAGGTAAATCTAATCGTACAGACCCATCCAAGACACACACCATCAACCATGCAAACATATTTCGGAAGCAACAGTTTTGAATAAATCTGAATGGCATAACTGAAAATACCAACATTTAAGTGTGAAAAAGCAATGAAGCACATGGGTCCATACTCGAGTTACTTGACCAGAGTGCAATGACATTACCTGTTGGTTCTGGCAGTTACTGAGCCCTGGTAGAAACACTAGGATATAAGTGCCCTCTTTTGGATAAACAATTTTTATCAGTGTAAGCAGCTCAGAATAAAAAATGTGTCATGCAAAAGTATCAACAAGTATCGATACACACAATTAGTATCGCGATACAGTATCGCCAGCAAAAATATCAGGATATATCGATGCATCGATACTATGGCCCAAGCTGTACATAAAAGTTATTAAGCAAAATGTATTTTGATTTTGCAGTCATGGAATCACACAGTCACAGAATGACAGGGTCACGGAAGGGCATGGCAATCCAGTATAGCCCCACTTTTTCAAAGCAGGGCTATCAATATGTAGCAAAATGACTTCGGAGGAATTATTTTGGTTGCTGAGGAGAGGTGGCTGCTAAACAGGTGACCATACCTGGACATTTTACTGTACACATCAACCTCTTTATAACACTATTGTTTGGTTGGGGTCTAAATCCAAAAGCATGCTAGTCAAACAATCTTCTTTTTTTTATTTAACATCAAAAATGTACTGATTATGCAGACGATTATGGTGACCCTGGATCGCTTACCTGAATCCAAGATGTTTTATAGCTTATGGAAGTAAAGCAGTCACTAGTCAAAGTAGATGTGGAACAAAGATTTTTTTCTAGTTTACATAAAATAGGATTTGGTTTGTGGGGGTGGGGGGTGTTCATTTCCCGAACTTGTTTATGTGATGTCACTGTCACAAACAATTTCTCATGCTCCAAATTGTGTTCAAGCCATTGAAAATTGACTGTAACAATAACCCATTGTATGCTAGAGGACTCTTCCATTGCTATATGTTGGACAAGACCATTTGACAAAATATAATGGGTGTCAGGCCTGTTTTTTTCTTTTTTCGTTTTGACAAAAATCCAGTTAGCAAACAATGCAGGCTCTGATCAGAAGCCGCGTTCTGCGGCATCTGATCTGGGCCTGCACTGTTTGCGCCAATGTACCCCTTTAGGAGTTTCCCACATACATGTACAATGGGTTAAGTTACTTTTGACTTTAAGTATATTTTGGAGTTTCATTCCAAAAGCATGCATCCATTCTCCTAAAAACATCATACCTCTAGGAGTAGCATTTTTTGTCTTTGGTTTCTTGTTGAAGTACTCCAGAATAGGTCTGTTGCCAACCCTTTTTAAATGAAAGTATCTCTGCTTCCATGGATCATTCTTTCCCCAGAGTATTGATCGACTACGCCCTGTGAACTTGAAAAGGTAGTCCTGAAATTAAAGTCAATTTATTACCTAAAAGACCCGTTAAAATAGAATAAAAACGATAAATAGGCCTGACACCCCTTATATGACAAATGAACTTGTCCAACACATAGCAATGGAAGAGTCCACTAGTATATAATGGGTTAACAGCTTACAAGGTGTTTGTGCAAACACTTTTACAGTAATGTCAGACTTGGCCCCAGCCCACCAGGGCTTGAAGAAGTAGATGGGCGGCATGATGCTTCCACGCAGAGCTGAAACCGACCCGCACACAAGTACTGGTAAACCGCTTAGAGGATCTAAGCCTATCCAGGAACCGCGGTGCGAGGTGGACCGTCCATGCTAATAAACCCTATTGGTTTTATGGACGGCAGGGCTTGAGATGTCATTTCATCTCAATGTCGGGTAAAAGTCCCACAAAATTGGAAGCAACGTCTCCAAAATGACCTTTACAGTGTCGACGGGGATGTTAAACCTCAAATCAAACAAACAAAGTAATGTCAGACACGGAAATGCCCACATATACAAGAGGTTAACACAGCATTCTGTTCTCATTTCTTATATTTTTACATGTTACATGTACAGTAAAATCCTGCTATTAAGACCACCTAAAATTAACCCTTGACCTGCCGAATATTTAAATATGCCACACCCACCACTGATTATAAACCAATCAGATTTCTTGATGCAAATCATTGCAACAAATTCATAAACTGAATGACAAACAATGAAGATCCTGATCAGATGGCTTCTTAAGAAGCCATCTGATCTGGATCTACATTGTTTTAAAGCTAAGACATATCCGGGTTCAGCAGGACAAGGGTTAAGACTAAATTTGCTTTCAGAAGCTTATTTAGTAGGTTGCAGTTATTCTTTCTTTGTCTGTTCTGCATACAGTGTCCCCTGTTCAGAAACCACTTTTGGGACTGTTCAAAAGTGGTCTTAAAGACCACTTTTGAACAGTCCCAAAGGGGGTATAAATATAGAAATTTTTGCTGTACATGTAAATGGCCTGGTGCACAGCAAAAAAACTGTTTCTACTAAGGAAGGATCAGATCAGCCTGTGCATATAGCCAATGTGTGCAAAGTATTTGATTAATGCTCTTTGAATAGCACAGAGGTCTTGGCTGGCTCATATCAACTGTGGAGACTCTGATCAGATGGCACAGATGTGCAGGCTGATCAGAGTCTTCACCCCTCGCACAGGTCTTGTTTATTCTAAAAGTATTTTCCTAACCATATTATGTTTTTTACTTCCCTGTTCTCTTAGAATTTTAACCTGAGTTCCCACTGCATTTTGAAGACTGTGGTACATTTGGTCTTTTAATTCATTTTTGTACCCTTAATGTGTAATACACCCCAACCTCGTTATAACGCGGTTCATTATAACACAGTTTTGGATGTAATACAGTTTCAAGATGGATCCCAAAATTGTATAGATTACATGTATATAGAAAAATGACCATTTATGGTCATTTTTCTATATAATCTATAAATTTTGACCATTTATGGTCATTTTTCTATATAATCTATACATTTTTGTTTGGATATAACACGATTGTTTAACTAACACAGTTCCTGCTTTGGACACCATCAATAGTGTTATAAAGAGGTTGTGGTGTAATATATATGGGACCTTATCAATTTTGAGGATTCAGGTCCAGTTTTGGGGGTAAAAAAATCTCTGCAGGGGGTACATGTGAATGCTGTTAACCACTGATGCCTTATTACCTGACAACAAATGGGCATGTTCCCTTACTCCCCAGAATACCTCAGTACTCCAACTGGTATCATGGACCTCACTAAAGCTTCACATGAAAAGGTTCCAGATCTGGTCTGACAAGTTGTTTCTCGATCAGTGTTCCAGCTAGGCTGTTTTAGGAGGGTGCCACACCCTACCCTCAAAATTCAGCATCCGACCATTTTTCATGACCCCATGTCCTAAAATCAACCTTGTACATGTAGCCCCATCCCATCGGGGCTTGAAGAAATAGATGGACTGCATGATGCTTCCAGGCAGAGCTGAAACCGACTCGCACACGAGTACTGGTAAACCGCTTAGAGGATCTACATGTAAGCCTGCCCAGGCAATGCGGTGCGCACCGGCCCATCCATGCTTATAAACCCTATTGGTTTCATTGGACGGAAGGGCTTGAGATGTCATTTCACCTTAATGCTGGGTAAAAGTCCCACAAAATTGGAAGCAATGTCTCCAAAATGACCTTAAAGTGTTGACGGGGACGTTAAACTTCAAAACAAACAAAAATGTACATGTACACCATTTCTGTTTTCCCCTTTTGACTCAGATGTTGTGTATTCAAAGTATAGATGTGCATCCTTTCAAAGCGCCATTTTGTTTATTGGGGAATCCACATTGGGACCTTGCCAGAAGTGGGAAATGGTAATCTGCGATTTTTTTTAACGGTCTAATCGATGTTACAGAAGATGTCAGATGTAATGGTCTATCTGGGGCCAGTTGTTCAAAACTAATGACGTTGTTAGTTAACGTATTGTTAAAACTTCAATCATTTAATATGGCAAATATATTAACATTTTTGCTGAAAAATTGTGAGCAGCTTTTGCAAATGCAAAAGCTGCTCACATTTTTTCGGCAAAAATACCAAATTTTTCGATATTTTACTTTCTAGAACACTTAACAATATGACCACTAACGAGCTCGTTAAGCTAACGATGCTTTGAACAACTGGTCCCTGGATTTTAGCTGGAGAGATGGGAAATTTTCATTCAGTTTACCCGGCAGCTACCGGTAACCTTATTTTTCAGCCATCTCCATGTGCAGAACACACAAGAGGGCTATGATGGCCCTGGATCAATCACCTGATCCATATTGTACAAATGAAATTATAGGTAATATATGGTGGAGTCAAGGGTTTGAGCAAATCCATCCACTGGTTAAGCAGGAGAAGTTGTTTAAAGGGTTTTCTATTTTTAACTCTGGTGGCCATCTTGTTCATCACAGCAGAATAGTTTGAGCAATTTTAACTGACCCAAGGAACACACCTGTGAAATTATTTCAAAACCCATGCACTAGTACAGGAGAAGAAGTCCTTTAATTTTTTTTCTATTTTTAGCTCTGATGGCCATCTTGTTCAACCAAGCAGAACTGTTTGAGCAATTTTGGTATAAGGTCACCCAAGGAAATCCTGTAGAGGGTCACCCAAGGAACATTCCTGTGAAATTATTTCAAAATCCATGCAGTGTTTAAGGAGGAGAAGTTGTTTAAATGTTTTTCAATTTTTAGCTCTGGTGGCCATCTTTTTCACCAGAGCGAAAAGATTTGAGCAGAGGGTCACCCAAGGAACATTCCTGTGAAATTACATTTGTATTTTAAAATCTGTCAAGCAGTTTTGGAGAAGTCGTTTAAAGCAAAAGTTGACGACGGACACACAGACAGCGGATGACAGACAGACAAAGACTGATCACAATAGCACACATTGAGCACTCCATGCTCAGGTGAGCTAAAAAACTAATTTATAATAATAATAATAAAACAAAAGGTCAAAGATGGATCTAATTTGCTCACTGAGTTATGATGTACTAACATTGTTGTTTACAGGTTTTTCTATATTTATCTCTGACAGCCAATTTGTGCAGAGGAGCAGAACCACTTTAGCACTTTTGGTAGAGGGGTCACTCAGGGAACTTTTCTGCTGAAGTTATTTTAAAACTGAGACATTGGGAAGATGTTCTTTAATGATTTTTCTGTCTTTACCTCTGCAGTCACATGGACATTTTGTTCAGCAGAGCAAACCCATTTCAGCAATTTAAGCAATCATCCGTACATGATTAATTATTTTGATTAAAATGACATGTCAACCCTTGTGGGTCATTTTGTGTCATCTCCCAGAGAAAGGGAGGAAGTGATTCATAGTGGAAAAAGACAAAAAATGAACAGAAGTGGTGAAACAGAAGAGTGAGTGAGTGTTTGAGTTTTACGTCCCACCAACAGCTTAGGTCATACAGAGACAGGACCTCGGTTTAAAGACTCATCCGAAAGTCTGGAGAAGCCCTGGATCGATCCTGGGACCCCTGGTTTACAAGGCGAGTAGCGTAAACACTGCACCATGGAGGCTTCTGTTAAAACAGAAGAAAAAACAACACTTCCCCTCTACCCTTACCTGCTGCAAGGACAGCGGGCCTTGCCCTACTGTAAGCCGATATCAGTTGAATGTCCCTGTGATGCAAAATACACATCACCTTTGTCTCACCCAACCACCCCTCAATCATTAGTTCAATAATACTACTTTGAGATGGGATGTTTCAATAGAACAGACCTAAGAAGACCCATACCGTTTAATCAATTTTTTGGTACAAAAATAAAGGTTTTCCCTACATTAGCCTATGTAAAGCCAGGAGGCCCTGAGGTGGGGCCATTATTGGCCCCAAGGCTATAATTTGAACGATCTTGGTAGTGGTCCACCAGATATCAAAGACCTGGGCCCCTCCACGGATAGAAGCAAAATTGTGGCCACTAGAGGGTGAACAATGTTTATAGAAATTTGTTCTAGTGACCTTGTTTTTGACCAGACATGATCCATATTCAAACATGACCCAGATATCATCAGGGCAAACAGTCTGGTAATGGTGAATGATGTTGTAAATAAATTTGAACTGGTGACCTGGTTTTTGATCTGACATGACCCATATTCAAACTTGACCTGGTAAAATTTGATAAAGATTGAAGCAAAACTGTGGTCACCGTCTCTAGAGGGTGAACAAGGTTTTCAAGAAATTTGACCTAGTGACCTTGTTTTTAATCCAACATGACCCGTATTAAAACTTGAGCCAGATATTATCAAGAGAAACATTCTGGTAAAGTTACATGTAAATGAAGATTGAAGCAAAATTTAGTCTCTAGAGGGTGAACAAGGTTTTATGCAATTTGACCTGGTTACCTAGTTTTTGATCTGACATGACCCATATTCAAACTTGACCCAGATATCATCAAGACAAACATTCTGGTAAAGTTTCATGAAGATTGAAGCAAAATTGTGGTCTCTAAAGGGTGAACAAGGTTTTCAAAAAATTTGACAAGGTGATCTAGTTTTTGATCTGACATGACCCATATTCAAACTTGACCCAGATATCTTAATTTGATAAATGCAAACATAATGGTTTAAGTTTCATGAAGACTGAAGCAAAATTATGGCTTCTAGAGACACTGAGATGAAATGACATCTCAAGCCCTGTCACCAAATGAAACCAATAGGGTTTATTAGCATGGACGGTCCGCCTCGCACCGCGGTTCCTGGACAGACTTAGATCCTCTAAGCGGTTTACCAGTACTAGTGTGCGGGCCGGATTCAGCTCTGCGTGGAAGCATCATGCAGCCCATATATTTCTTCAAGCCCCTATGGGCGGGGGCCAAAAGTTTCATGAATATATTGAAGCAAAACTGCAGTCTTTAGAGGGTGAACAAGGTTTTCAAGTGACCTAGTTTTTGACCCGACATGACCCATATTCAAACTTGACCCAGATATCATAAAGGCAAACATTCTGGTAAAGTTCCATGAAGATTGAAGCAAATTTATGGCTTCTAGAGGGTGAACAAGGTTTTAAAGAAATTGGCTGCATGATGCTTCCAGGCAGAGCTGATTCCGACCACACAGGAGTACTGGTAAACCGCTTAGAGGATCTAAGCCTGCCCAGGCAAAGCGGTGGGAGATGGTCAGCTCATGCTTATAAACTCTATTGGTTTAATTGGGTGACAGGGCTTGAGATGTCATTTCATCTCAATGGCGGGTAAAAGTCCCACAAAATTGGAAGCAACGTCTCCAAAATGACCCATACAGTGCTGACGGGGACGTTAAACCTCAAATCAATCAATCATTTAATCAATTATACAAGCCGAGCTTAGAAGGCATTGTAGGAGACCTCTGTGCGCCCCTGCTGAGCTCCTGTAGCGTTGTAGGAGACCTTACTGCGCTGCTATGGCAATCTTATGGCGACCTCACTGCGCTATTAACAGAACGCTGAGCGACAGCGTTTGTTTTGAGCATGCTCAAAATGTGCGCCGTCGCTTGGCGTTCTATGCGATCCCAACGCGCATACTGGCGATGCCACTGCATTGATACGGTGATGTTTGAGATCGTACTGCACGCACCTCAGCGTTCTGCATTTTTCTTGGACGCCGTGAAAACGCGGCCCTGGTGTGACAGGGGTTTAACTTTCAACGACTTATTTTTTTGAAATGGGTAATGTTCACCTGTGAGTAATGGTCAGATGTGACCGATTGCGACCGTGGCCCGTCGTGAGCAGTCCTCCTTGGCCTTCTTCTGCAAGATACATTCTGGTACAGTATCAATTAACAAGGATAGGTATTTGACCCCTGCAACAATGTCAACCCGGACAAGGGCATCAAGAGCAAATAACTCACAGTATCGTAGGTACCAGTCCTATAGTGATGCCCTGAAAAACTCTTTCTTCCCTAGAACTATTCCTCAGTGGAGTGGTCTTCCATCTTCTGCGGTGGGTGCCAGGACTGCAGAGGAGTTCGAGGCCCGCGCGGTGTAAGATTGAGACTCAGAGGTATGCGTTTTGGGATGCCTCTGTGCTTGGCCTGTGGGTGGTTTTAAGGACTCATCCAGAGATAATTTTTTTTTTTGTGCTAATTTCTAAATTTAGCCACCCACCCAACTGAGGTAATGGCCAAATATGACTGACTCAGTATGAGAAGATAGAGAGATAGAAGTAGAAAAAAAAGAAAGAATAAGAGAAGTGGGAATAAAAGCGCAATGAATCAGAATCAGAATTGTTTAGGAAGTGGCTAGACGACCGGACACGGTCTTTTAGTCGGACCCGGTGTAACGGTCAGTTTCTTCCCCCGGCCCGGTTCTTCCCCGGGGAAGAACTGGGCCGGCCCGTTTCTTCCCCGGGGGAAGAACTGGGCCGGCCCGTTTCTTCCCCGGGAGAAGAAACTGACTAGTCAGTTTCTTCCCCACCCGGTCAGTTTCTTCCCCACCTCAATTTTTTTCAGAACCATATTCAACGAATAATTTTCAGCTCACAATTTGTTATAAATGAGAAAAGAGACCATTCTGAATAAGTTCTGAGTCCTTTTAGCTTGAATGACAAAATTTGCTCTATGCTACACCATTCATGGAAATGCAATAAAATATGCATCCCAATTCAAGCATCTTTGATGAATTTTCTTTGCTTTTTAAGACATAAATCGGTATTAACTAAACAGATATAATAAGCCACAAATGGTTGACGCTCAAATCTAAATAGAATTTGGAGACTGGGGGTTGGAAAGAGGGAAGAACTGGGCTGGCCCAGTTCTTCCCCACCCCAGAATTTTCTGTCTACTAATAATTCTTGTGATAAATTTCCTTTGCTTTTTAAGACAAAAAATGGTATAAACTAACTAGAAATGTGTCCAAAGTACACAGATGCCCCCGCTTAGCACATTAATCTTTAAGTGGTGCAAATACCAATCTGTGCGAGTTTCGGCGTTCCACCAATAGTGACCTTGACGTTAAAAGTCGAAATCGCTCGAGATATTGTCATAAGCAATATTTGTGTGAAGTTATTTTGAAATCAGTGAAGAAATATAAGCGCTAGAGGGGTGACAAAGTTTTTCTAAAAATAGCCACAGTGACCTTGACCTTGAAAGTGGAACTCGCTAGAGATATTGTCATAAGGAACATTTGTGTGAAGTTATATTGAAATTAGTCAAGAAATGTAAGCGCTAGAGCGAAGACAAAGTTTTTCTAAAAATAGCCACAGTGACCTTGAACTTGAAAGTCAAAATAGCTTGAGATATTGTCATAAGGAACATTTGTATGAAGTTATATTGAAATTGGTGAAGAAATGTAGGCGCTAGAGCAATGACAAAGTTTTTTCTAGCGCAATGACAAAGTTTTTCTAAAAATAGCCACTGTGACCTTGACCTTGAGGTGATGACCTTGAAAGTCGAACTCGCTCAAGATATTGTCATAAGGAACATTTGTGTGAACTTATAATGAAATCAGTGAAGAAATGTAGGCGCTAGAGCAATGACAAAGTTTTTCTAAAAATAACCTCTGTGACCTTGACCTTGAGGCCATGACCTTAAAAGTCGAACCTGCACGAGATATTTTTATAAGGAACATTTGTGTGAAGTTTATTGAAATTGGTGGTACAAATACCTTAACCAAAGTCTTAAACATCAAAAATTTTCTAATTCTATGACCTTGACCTTGAGGTCATGGGTATGGGTGGGGGTATTGCTGAATAAACCATTGGACCTATATGTATCATCATAGTAAATATAAACCAAATCCATTGTATGGTTATGAAAATATGAGCTCAAGTTCTACCTGGTACAAATACCTTAACCTGGGTCTTAAACATTAAAAATTTCAAGTCCATGACCTTGACCTTGAGGTCATGGGTATAGGTGGGGGTATTGCTGAATAAAACTTCAGTCCTATATCTATCATCATACCGAATATGAACCAAATTCATTACATGGTTTGGAAAATATGAGCTCAAGTTCTACCTAGTACAAATACCTTAACCTGTGTCTTAAACGTTAAAAATTTCAAAGTCCACGACCTTGACCTTGAGGTCTAGGGTATGGGTGGGGGTATTGCTGAATAAAACTTTGGACCTATATCTATCATCATACTAAATATAAACCAAATCTATTGTATGGTTTGGAAAATATGAGCTCAAGTTCTACCTTGTACAAAAACCTTAACCTGAGTCTAACAGGATTACGTACGTACGTACACACTTTCGTACGTTCGGAAACCGTACGCACGTACCCACGGACGCACGTACGGAAAACCGAAAAACTATATGCCCCCGGCATCATACGATGCGGGGGCATAAAAAGATATAATAAGCAACAAATGTTTGGAGCTCAAATCTAAATAGAATTTGGAGACTGGGGGTGGGGAAGAACTGGGCCGGCCCATTTCTTCCCCACCCCAGAGTTTTCTGTTTACAAAAAATTCTTGTGATAAATTTTCTTCACTTTTTAAGACATAAATTGGTATAAACTAAAAAGATATAGAACGCAACAAAATTTTATGTTTGGAGCTCAAATCTAAATAGAATTTGGAGACGGGGGGAGGGGAAGAACTGGGCCGGCCCGTTTCTTCCCCACCCCAGAGTTTTCTGTTTGCCAAAAATTCTTGTGATAAATTTTCTTTGCTTTTTAACACTTAAATTGGTATAAACTAAAAAGATATGGAATGCAACAAATGTTTCGAGCTCAAATCTAAATAGAATTTGGAGACTGGGCCGGCCCAGTTCTTCCCCACCCCAGATTTTTCTGTTTACAAAAAATTCTTGTGATAAATTTTCTTCGGTTTTTATGACAATTGGAATAAACTAAAAAGATATAATAAGCAAAATATGTTTGGAGCTCAAATCTAAATAGAATTTGGAGATTGGGGGTGGGGCAGTACTGGGCCGGCCTATTTCTACCCCACCACAGACAACTTAAACATCATAACTGATTTAATTGTACATCACTACACAAGGGTGGGGAAGAAACGGGTCGCCCCAGTTCTTCCCTGCCTCAGACATCCTCTGATATAACTGACATAACTGTACAACACTAGCCAAGAATGGGGAAGAAACCGGCAGGCCCAGCTCTTCCCCACCCCAGACACCTTCACCGTCATAATTGACTTAACAGTACAACACTTAACAAGGGTGGGGAAGAAACGGGCGGCCCAGTCCTTCCCCACCCAAGACATCTTCGGCAATATAACTGAAATAACTGTACAACACTACCCATGGGTGGGGGAAGAAATGGGCCACCCAAGTTCTTCCCCACCCCAGACATGTTCAGCGATATAACTGACATAACTGTACAACACTACCCAGGGGTGGGGAAGAAATGGGTCGGCCCAGTTCTTCCCCACCCCGACACCTTCAATGTCATAATTGACTTAACAGTATAATACTTACCAAGGGTGGGAAAGAAACGGACTGGCCCAGTTCTTCCCCACCCAAGACATCTTCAGCAATATAACTGACATAACTGTACAACACTACCCAAGGGTGGGGTAGAAACAGGCCGGCCCAGTTCTTCCCCACCCCCGAGTCTCCAAATTCTATTGAAATTTAAGTGCCAAACATTTGTTTCTTATTATATCTGTTTAGTTAATACCAATTTCTGTCTTTAAAAGTGAAGAAAATTTATCACAAGAATTTTTAGTAAACAGAAACATCTGGGGTGGGGAAGAAACGGGCCGGCCCAGTTCTTCCCCACCCCCGGTCTCCAAATTCTATTAAGATTTGAGCTCCAAACATTTGTTGCTTATTATATCTGTTTAGTTTATACTAATTTAAAAAGCAAAGGAAATTTATCACCAGAATTATTAGAATGCAGAAACATCTGGGGTGGGGAAGAACTTTGCCGGCCCAGTTCTTCCCCACCCCAGCCTCCAAATTCTCTTGATAATAAAGCTCCAAACATTTTTTGCTTATTATATCTTTTTAGTTTATACCAATTTTTGTCCTAAAATGCAAAGGAAATTTATCACAAGAATTATTAGTAAACAGAAACACCTGGGGTGGGGAAGAACTGGGCCGGCCCAGTTCTTCCCCACCCCCCAGTCTCCGAATTCTATTGAAATTTAAGGGCCAAACATTTGTTGCTTATTATAGCTCTGTAGTTAATACCAATTTATATCTTTTAAAGTGAAGACCATTTATCACAAGAATTTTTAAAAACAGAAAAATCTGGGGTGGGGAAGAAATGGGCCTGCCCAGTTCTTCCCTGGGGAAGAAATGGGCCGGCCCAGTACTTCCCCACCCCCACTTTCAAATTATATTTAGATTGGAGCACTAAAGGGTTGTTGCTTATTATATCTGTTTAGTTAATACCAATTAATGTCATAAAAAACTAAGAAAATTAATCATAGATACTGGAATTGGGATGAAAATTTCCTTGGACCTCCATATATTGTATGGCATAGAGAAAATTTTGCCATTCAAGCTGTAAAGACTCAAAACTAATTCAGAATGGTTTCTTTTTGAATTTTTAACAATTTGTGAGGCATAAATTAAACGTTATCTATGGTTCTAAACAAATTTCAGGTGGGGAAGAAACTGACTGGGTGGGGAAGAAACTGACTAGTCAGTTTCTTCCCCGGGGAAGAAACGGGCCGGCCCAGTTCTTCCCCGGGGAAGAAACTGACTGGGGGGAAGAACCGGCCTGTTACACCGGCATTCTAGACTCTGAGACTAAAAGACCGGGTCTGGTATTCTATACAAGTCCATTACGGAAGGCTAGAATGCCGGGAATATAATATTTGGCAGTTATTATCGACCGAAAACAGAAAACAAATACATATGAAGAACCTGACAAACCTTTTCCACTATTTTGGAAGGGGGAGAATACTTTCGTTTTATGTCTATCGGCAACTGCAATTTTCTAGATGTAACGGCCAGATGTAACGACTATTAATGCAGGACGGACACTTATGACTAATGTATTGATTTTTATTATTATAATAATAAATATTATTATTATTATTATTTGTATATAATGGAAATAGAACATGATAAATCAACGTTTGTCGTGTTTGTCGCGGTTGTAAAATATAATTACGGTGTGTTGCAAACAAATAAATAAATAAAACGATGGTCAAATTTAAACAGTTGTCGTTATATTGTTCACCGATATCATATTATTATATTGCAGTTGCAGATATACTTAAAACACAATCAACAGTAATCTATCGTAGCTTCAAAATGGCGGATAATTCATGCAGGTAAATGTTCCTTTCTAATTTAGTTTAGGCTACCTTGTGGATTAAAGTTATCAAATATTCTATTGCCAGCATTCTTTCTTTCTTTCTATATATACTGCAACACCCTCTCACGAGGATTACGTGCAGGTGTACATTACATACACTCCAGGTTTGCAGGATGAAAGCCTACACAGTAATCATGTAGGAAGTGGCTAGCCATCCGGTACCGGACGACCAGCCTACGAGTCTGCCCGTCTGGTACCAGACTACCAGCCAACGAGTCTGCTCGTCCGGTACCGGACGACTAGCCAACCCACGTAGGAATGGCTAGTCGTCCAGTAGTAAATTTAAGTCTATCATTTTATATAGGGTATATATGCATTCCAAATAACATTACCCACTTTATGGTGCAATGAAAATATTTCTAAATTACTGCAGTGTTATTGATAAGCTTTTGCCCGAGGAGTACTGTTACTCCTTCAACCAAAGACATAGGCCTATCCTGTGATTCTTTGAGAGTATCGGTACTCCTAAATTCAAAACTAGGGTCGTATCTGCATCTGTAATCACAGGATGGCTGCTAAGTGCACTTAAAATGATGTCAGACGTGGCAATGGCCATATTTAAAAGACGTTAAACACATATTCTATCATCATAACATACCGATATATACATTTTCATTTTAATAAGCTGGCGGACAGCAAAATGAAAAAAAAAATACTTTTTCTTCTAAAGAATGTAAATCCAGCCAACGTGGTCGTCTACTTCGCATGTGTTTTTGGAATTTCCCAGACGCCATTGAAGGCTCGTTTGGATCATACTGTGCAGGCTGGTTGGAGTCTTCAGCCGTCACACAGATCATATTGTCATCAAAACGTTTTCAAACCCATGTTTTGTGTCTGCAGCTGCCTTATGTGCTACGCGTTCAAAGGCGGGAAATCTCCACGAATTGTAGCAACTGCATGCGATTGGTAAAAGGCAAGAAATTCAGCGCACAGCAAAACTACAACTAGAGAAAGTGCCCAGTGGGGCACGTATACCCCCGACCAAGGCCATCCCCTTTTAGTGGAAATGAAAATTTGTTTGTAGGATTGAACCTTTCCATATAAACTTTCCATCTAGTCCACTGAGAATAACTATTGCATTTCAACAAAAATAGTATAATTTATCATATCCAAAGATGAAACTGCTTGTCTTTGCTGAATAATAAAAATACAAAGTTTGTTGCAATTTGGAACGATTTTACCTGGAAACAACAAACACAGAATAGGCTGTCATAGAACATTTGCTGTCAGAATTAAAGTAGCTGTATAATGACATAATAAAGCAATGCATTTTTTTATTATTACTTGCATTTATTATTGTCTGCATTTCAAGAGAAAATATTATGCAAAATTTTTAACAGTTCTAGTCACTGTAGTTTCTAAGATCACAAGGACCAATATATAAGCTAAAGAACAAACTAACTAATAATGGACAGATGGAAAGACAAAAACTATAACCTTTGATATACTTTGTATGCAAGGAGTATAATGAAGACAGTTATCAAATCATGACCATATACTATACATGTGAATTTATTCTAATAAATATTGTTTAAACCAAAACAGTTAACACAAAACTTGGACGTGATCAAAATGTGTAAGTCCTAATTATTGACCCATAGCCCCACCCAGGGCATTGACACAGGAGCTTAGATATTCCATATGAAAGTAAATACTATAGCTATATTCTGTACCAAATAGAAAAGAGAATCTTATATGAGGTTACAGAGATATAAGCAATCAAAAAGGTTTAACACAAAACTTCGACATAAAAGTTGACAAACTGACAGACAGCCCACCCAGGGGCTTAGATATTCCATATGCAAGGTTATGCTATAGAGATATCCGTTACCAAATATGAAAAGAATCTAACGTGTAGTTACAGAGATATTAGCAATCAAAAAGGTTTTACACAAACCACTGAAGTAAATGTTGATGAACGGACTGACGGGTGGACAGCCCACCCAGGGGCTTGACCCACAAGCTTAGATATTCCAAATGAAAGTTAATGCTATAGAGATATCCTGTACCAAATATGAAGAGAATCAAACATGTGGTGACAGAGATATGAGAAATGAAAAAGGTTTAACACAAAACTTTGACATAAAAGTTGACAAACGGACGGACAGCCCACCCAGGGGCTTGACCCAGGGGCTTAGATATTCCATATGAAAGGCAATGCTATAGAGATATCCTGTTCCAAATATGAGGAGAATCCAACATGTGGTGACAGAGATATTAGCAATCAAAAAGGTTTAACACAAAACTTTGACGTAAAAGTTGACAAACGGACGGACAGCCCACCCAGGGGCTTAGATATTCCATATGAAAGGTAATGCTATAGAGATATCCTTTACCAAATATGAAGAGAATCTAACATGTGGTTACACAGATATGAGCAATCAAAAAGGTTTAACACAAAACTTTGACGTAAAAGTAGATGAACAGACAAACGGACAGACAGACAGCCCACCCAGGGGCTTAGTTATTCCATATGAAAGGTTATGCTATAGAGATATCCTTTACCAAATATGAAGAGAATTTAACATGTGGTTACAGAGATATGAGCTATCAAAAAGGTTAAACGCAAAACTTTGACGTAAAGGTTGACGAACGGCGGGACAGACGGAAGTACGAACGAACGAACTAACTAACGAACGAACGAACTAACGAATGGACGGACGGAAAGACGAAAACTATATACCCCCCTGACATACTTCGTATGTTGGGGGTATAATAAAATGTGCGACCAGTGAAGACTCAGATCAGCAAGCGCATTTATGAAAGCTAATCAGTCTGTCCCGGTTGCTGTGTTTGCTTTCTTTTATGATGCGCTGCCAGTCATTCTGCTTAATGTTCAAAGACGCCGGCGAGACATCTTAGGGTGTTAATTTAATCGGCTACTTGATAGATAGCGGTAAATAAGCATGCACTGCATGCTGACCACCTGTGATTCACAATTAGATATATGAGTACCCAAGTATTACAGGTTAATCCTGCCATTGTGACTCAATAAATATAATTTTGGTACACGGCGAACAAAGAGATCAGTCTGTGCAGCGGTGGTTCTATCTCAGACGTGCATTGACGACAATGTTGCGAGAAAAAAATATGTCGGGATGATAAAAGTATGAAAAATAGAAGTGGAGTCAAAGGTAAACAACCACCATGATGCAATAATCAAAGGTGCCGATATACACGTGTCGGAAAACGGCAATAAACAAGGTTTTTAGGCCTCCCGTTAAAGAGTTTTAGCCAATGGCCAAAGGACGCGAAAAAAAATTGAGTCATGGACGCACATTTTCTTGCATCTGTGGCCTGCAGACGCTAAGCAGGGTTAGCTAGCGCTAACCCCGCCTGGTCTGATATATATTCGCTGTTACATTAATTATAACTTTCCCAGCCCAGTTGTTGTTGCTCCTGTTTTGTTTTTCCACAAAATACAGAGTAATCCATTTCAACGTGAATTTCTGCGATTTGGGAGAAATAGCCGCCATAAATTTCTCCTGCATTTGATCTTTTTTCTTGCGTTTTTCCAGAGAAACTTTGTCAGGTTCTCCACAAAAAGAAAAAGCGGTCCTAACTTTTTATCGTCTGCGTGTCTGTTTTGATATTTAATTCCTAACTACATGACAATGTGAATCTGTAGATCTGTCGAACCCAATTTTTTTTTTCTCAAAGATGACACTGCGTAGAAGTCAATGTGTTTGCCTAACAATATTCAGGATCGTATTTTTATGCACGCTTCTCATAAAGTTACTGTTCATGCTTCAGGCGTTGTTAATAAAGTTACTAATGCGGGCGGCTTTCCCTTAGATAATAAATGCCGTTATATAATCACGCATCAATAATTGGTTTCCTAACCATGTTGATAGTTGTCATAACTTGGGGCTGATTAAATATAAGCGGATCGGTATTCAATATATGATCGTCAAAAGGTAAGGTTAAGGTGTTTCAGCGTAATTAAAACAAATGCCACCATTCTTGAATGGATGAATTTCGAATCTTGAAGATTGGAACAGTTTTTGTTGAAGACTATGATGCGGTGAAAATTACCGCGATTTCGATTGCTTTTTGTCAGGCGTCACGTTTTGTTTTTTTCCATTGCCGATATGACTGCAATGGAACGACCTTGGCGTATCGCCAAATTGACGGTCGTATTTGGTATGACTTTTTCTTCATTTCTAGTCGTATTTGCTCGATTTTAGAGTCGTATTTACGACGATACGACCCTTATCAATTACTCAGATTACTCTAACTGTATTCTTACCACCTGTTTGTTGCCATTTTTTTTTTCAATAAATTTCAGAAATGTACATAATTGTAATTGACCCTGATGCAATAGACTGTCCAGGCACTGTGAATAGACTGTGCGGGCACAGTGACAGTTATTATTATTATTATTATTATTTCAATGTTATAATTTCTATCTATTATTATAGTTATTATTAAAATCTGCTAATGTTTGTCCGATGTTGAGCTAGATAGTTATCGTGATAGATTAACATTAAATTTTGGGAGCATATTAATTTAACATATCAGTTCAACTTGGTAGGTACAAAGAAATATCAGTTAGGGGTAATTATCTTGTTAGCATGGCTCACATAAAGGCAACGATCCGAAACACCATGAGTAGAGCAATTAAGGTAATAATCCTATGTTCTGTGACAGATAGGCTCCAGCAAATAATGCAGTCCCTGACCAGAATACTCCTGAAGCAGGGTCAACACTGTTTGCCATTCCATCTGCACCTTTTGGACTCTTTGCTGGATCGTGAACATTTTTTTTTTTTAATTTTAGGAGAATAACTGCAAGTCATCAAGATCCTTATTTTTAAGGATTTCACGGTACTGCTCAATTGCTATTATTAGTTGTTTTTAGTGACGCTTGGATCAAACGTTTTAATACCTTCATGCCGCATTTACATAAAGAAAGGAAAGGTAAAATATATAAACTTTAAACATTACCGATACGGCTGTGTTTATTTGCCTTATTTTTAAAATGACGGGCGAGGAAAATATCAATGACATTTACATAGTCTCAAAGTAGGAACTATTTAGCATTCCAGTACCCTATTTGAAATGAGAGACTAAAATTTACAACAGGACGGCTAGCCATTCCTACGCGGGTTGGCTAGTCGTCCGGTACTGGACGGCTAGCCACTACGGTAGGGATCTTTAACCAGCACAGGGGACGGTTCTCCCTGCACAGGGGGCCTCCAGTTAACGTCCCGATCCGAAGGACGGTGCACTATATGACATTCATCCCTGCAAATGATGCCAATGGAGCGTGTTCGGACACTGAAATTTTATCACCGCTGCTATGGATCGAACCCGGGACCTCTAGCATCAGAGGCAAGTGCACTAACCACTGAGCTATCACGCTCCTTCTAGCCTGGCAATGAGAGGATGGCTAGACGGCCGGACCCGGTCTTCTAGCCGCTAGGTCTAGAATGCCAGGTCCGGCGTTCTAGACTCAGAGGCTAGAAGACCGGATCCGGTCGTCTAGCCACTTCCAATTGTTTATTGGTGACACGTCCTTAGCCAATCCTTCACCAGTGTGTGAGTACTAAAAGCCAAGACCTAATGGGAGAAAAATCAGCATTATGCTGCATAACTCAAGAAATTTACTGCAACCTAATTTCGGACGGACTTTTAGTTTTATTTCCACCTGCACGATCCTACTCTTAAAGGGTAGGATAGAGGTCTAGTTCCGGGTTCAAATCCCGAGACAGGCCTACCGGAACAGCGGAATGTCATCGAATGTTCTGACTCTGAATGTTACGCACAACAACTTGCAAGTAAATTTCATACTCTTAAATATCCCCACTTCTACAAAAATGGTACAAACCGGTCTAAAACATAATAAATGTAACTGAAATTTAATACCTCATAAATGACTTCTCCCACGGAAGCCATATTTATGCATTCGATCTTAACTTGTGGAGCGCTTTGGTGCAGAATAGCGGTTGGTCCAAATAGCGAAAGGAACTTTCCTTTCGCGAAAGGAAGTTTTTTTTCTACGAAAGGAAGTTTTTTTTACAGATAATAAGCAATCACTTGATGACAAAAACATGTTTTAATAACATGTAATTGTAAAAAGGAGTTATATACACTTTTTGTCTTTTTGCGATAGGCAGTGGCTAGCCGTCCGGTACCGGACGACCAGCCAACGAGTCTGCTCGTCCGGTACCGGACGGCTAGCCAACCCTCGTAGGAATGGCTAGCCGTCCGGTAGTAAATTTTAGTCTCTCATTTCATATAGGGTATGAAGAGCCATTGAAGGTTAAATAGCACTTGTATCATTTTCTAGAGGACTGGATGTTAAACTTAACTTTGAGACTATGTAATTATCATTGAGATTTTCCTCGCCCGTAATTTTGAAAATAAGCACAGCCGTGTCGGTAATACATAATTGTATTAACAAATACAGACCCTGTGATAATATAAGCTGTAGTCGTGTTCAGTTATTTCTAATATTATTACTATCAATAAGATATTCTTAGGTAATTACCAATCGGTAATACTAGTAACTTAATATTTTTTATAAGTTTATACATTTTACACGTACCTTTCCTTTCTTTGTATAATTGCGGCTTGAAGGTACTTGTTTGATCCAAGCGTCGCGAAAATTGAGCAGTACCGTAAAAATCCTTAACATTTAGGTTCTTGATGACTTGCAGTTATTCTCCTAAAAACTTTAACAAATTTGTTTCACAATCCAGGTAAGAGTCCAAAAGGTGGAGATGGATTGACAAACAGTGTAGACACTGCTTCAGGAGCAGTTTGATTTGGGACTGCATTGTTTGCTGAAGCCTAACTGTCCCAATAAATATGATCATTAGAGTAATTGCTCTACTCATCGTGTTTCGGAAACATTGAAAGTATAATTGCCTTTATGTGTGCCCTGCTTATAAGATAATTACCCCAATTGATATTTCTTTGTACCTATCATGTTGAATTGATAAGTCAAATAAATATGCTCAATTAATTTAATGTTAATTAATCTATCCCGATTAATAACAAGGTCAACATCGTACAAACATTTGCAGATTTTGCAGATTATAATAATAACAACAATAAAAATATACAGATAGAAATAAAAATATTAATATTAAAATAATAATAATAATAATAATAATAATAATAATAACTGTCACAGTGCCCGGACAAAGCTTTAAGTACAACAAACCATTGCATCAAGGTCAATTACAGTTACGTCCTTTACTGAAATAGCGACAAACAGGTGACAAGAATACAGTTAGAGTAATGAATTACGAATTACAAATATTTTTATTACATCATAAAATGGGTAATATTGTTTGGAATGTATACCATATGTAAAATGATAGACTTAAATTTACTACCGGACGACTAGCCATTCCTATATGGGTTGGCTAGTCGTCCGGTACCGGACGAGCAGACTCGTTGTCTGGTCGTCCGGTACCGGACGGGCAGACTCGTAGGCTGGTCGTCCGGTACCGGACGGCTAGCCACTGCCTTTGTGATATGATAATTATAGTGTCTAGAGCCGTTTCTTGGAGGGAATTTCTCCTCGGTAACGGCTTGTAATTACGAAGGAGACTCACAAAAATTCTTATGATCCTGTCAAGTTCGTACTAACTGAAAGTACGCATAAATCATTGCTTTAAAAAAAAATTTTTGTTGAATTGCAACTTAAAATAACGGTATGAACCTACGTTCCGCGCAAGAAATGTTCCTTTTGCAAAAAGCTAATTTCTCCCGCAAGGAAGATTTTTTTAAACATTTAATCGATATTTATTTAAAAATAAAATAATAATAAAAAAAACGTGTCAATATATTTCAATTTCACAATATGTATGGGTTTTGTTTTTTAATGACAGATTCTATCTGTCATCTCTAGCTATCCTGCGTGTTGTAAAGTAGTTCCGGCTTTCTTACGACTTTCTTCCGGCTTTGACCGCCAAAGAAATATGAGTCCGCACAAAAATGTAGTCCGTTAGGCGCAGTTATCAAAATTGTACATCCTATAATCGCAATACAAACTTTTGAAGGAGTCGATATGACGATTTTATCTTACCTTTCAGAGAATATATTCAGCACTTCATATGAATCAGCTGCATCATGCGAGACTGTATACCTAGATCAATGTGGCATCTGCTTAGACGTCTGCTCAGGTTTTACACTGTTTTCTAACAGTGCTGTCAATATTTAATCCTTAAAGACCAGCCGGTCAGCTGCAGACCAGAATATTAATGGGTTTTCCGACATTCGAGGTCAAGTCTAGGTCAGTTACAACTAGGTGTATATCAGACTTTGCGAGAAAGGCTGTCCCTTTCAACCCTGGAATATGGTACAGATACCTATGCAAACAGTGTAGGTCCTGTGATATAATTCTAGGTGCCATATTTAGCAGAATGGACGAGCCCAACTTCAGTGATGGAAGAGTACACTCCAGAAACTCAAGGCAGTTAATAAATCAAAGCACTGACAACACTCATGCCGATTGTCTCTAAATGCAGGCTGGTCATGAACGAGGACTTGGACTGATCCGTTTAAACTTAGCGGAAGTTTAGTAACTGATGCAAAAATGTAGAACAAGATCAGCACCGTGTTCTGTGGCGTTTGATCTTAGTCTACATTGTTTGCCAGATCGAACATTTTTTCAAGTGCAGATTTTACAGATAACACTTACATGTAACCAAGACTGACAAACGACCCGGCTATGTTTGGGTTGGTTGTTTGGCTTTCGACCCGAAGTTACTAATAAACTAGAAAAAGTGTCCATAGGACACGGATGCCCCCGCTAAATGCCATTCATAAATCAGGCTCTACCTGTTACAAAAACTTTAACCTGAGGTTACAGGATCACGTACATACGTACGTACACACACGTACAGACGGACGTACACATGTACGCACTTAAACCGAAAAACGTTATGCCCCCGGCATCATATGATGCGGGGGCATAAAAAAGCGATTCGGAGCTAACGTCTACGTGACTATCACTGACTTCTCAGAATAACCTTTTTCTTGCAGAAAATAGCCGCAGTGAGATCAGGGTATTCCATAAGACTGAAGAGGGTCATCCTGGAATCATAGGGTGAGCTTGGCAAACAGTGTAGACCAAGTTCGGACGCTGCAGAACGCGCTTCTTATCAAAATCTCCATTATTTGTTTGGAATTTCAGAGTTAAATTCTCAGCCCAGGACTTTTACGCTAACCTACATCCCACCAACACTTTCGGTGCTTTGATTTTGAAACCAAACGATTGCATGATTACAACACGCTTAGGCATCATGCCCTTAAGCTAAAAAGGTTAAATCAATCAACCGTGACGTATGTTTACCAGTCCGGCCACGATCCTGTGTTTTGTATTGTTGATTTGAGGTTTAACGTCCCCGTCAACACTGTATAGGTCATTTTGGAGACGTTGCTTCCAATTTTGTGGGACTTTTACCCGACACTGAGATGAAATTACATCTCAAGCCCTGCCGCCGCCTAATCAAAACCAATAGGGTTTATATGCATGGACGGTCCGACTCGCACCTCTTTGCCTGGGCAGGCTTAGATCCTCTAACCAGATTACCAGTACTCGTGTGCGGGTCGGTTTTAGCTCTGCGTGGAAGCATCATGCAGCCCATCTATTTCTTTAAGCTCCTGTGTACCACCTTCACACCAGCACTGATAGAAACCACATGTTCAGGATCAAACTTTTGATGTGTGATGTAAGGTCGTGCCTAGAAAAGAAGAAATTGTATTTTGTTCTCAAAAAGCATCAAGTGAGAACGTATTACAACATTTTTTATTGAACCCTGGACAGTTAGAGTTAGTGTGTGAGTGTTTGTGTTTTACGTCCCACCAACAGCTTAGGTCATACGGAGACGATACTTCGGTTTAAAGGCACATCCGAAAGTCTGGAGAAGTCGATCGATCCTGCGATCCCTGGTTTACAAGGCGAGTAGCATAACCACTTCACCACGGAGGCTTCTAATGGACAGTTAGAAGCTGGTCGGAAAGCGGATGGCGTTGACTCTGATTTTGGGTGCCACATGGGTGTGATCTATTTTTCTGTTGGAGCGACATCTTACGATCAACAGAATACGCTAGTGGACGTCGGCGTAGCGGAAGACCGACGCCAGTACGTCAAGATCGATTCATTCGACAGACGCATATGCGAAGCAGATTTCCAGCGGCATCTGCTACACTGTACCTGTAGATAAACAAAGGGTTTCAACTTCCGACTAATAAGCAGTGACACTGTGCTCGCCCTTATGCGATGCACTTTTGAGAGCTAGACGTCCCTGTCGTGACCAAAATTAAGACGTCGACACAGTACGGAACACTTACGCTGGTGCATGAAATACGTACATGAATATTGGCGTCTAAGCGACATGCGTGATATGCGTTTCAGTGACACATCGCACTTCAGCGTGAATCACGCCGATTGTCGTTTCGGGATGTTTCGACACATAGGTGTAAGGTATGCCGAGGCGACGCGTGCGTAATAAAAGCATGACATATCGGATGGAATAAGCGAAATGGTATGTCGAGCTATTGTAGCTAGCGACATTAAGAACATTCAAGATCATGGCTGAAACGTTGGTTGGTTGGTTGATTTGAGGTTTAACGTCCCCGTCAACACTGTAAAGGTCATTTTGGAGACGTTGCTTCCAATTATGACTGAGACGTTAACTGAACAGCGAGACGTTACATCAATCAAGTGCGTCGGCCTCACGTGGTTCCATTTATTTGTTTACGCTCAGAATCCGGGATATCTAATCCAGCAGGATTACGCGCGTGTTTATAGTGGTGTTCTTACTCAAAAATGTCTTCAAGCCAATGGAATTCATGTACTGGACTGACCAGCCTTTCTCCTCCGATCTCTTTGTGAAAAATAGAGTATCTTTTGGGGGAAGGTATCAACAACAGACCAGACAAAAATGTTACTAATTGCCAGTAGTATTGTTAAAACTTGAATTTTAATGTTTGGTTTTGAAAAAGTAAATAGTTTCTTTCCAAAATTTGAAACATCGAATGACATCGGTGTATAGACAACTGCAAACATATCAATTTGCAGAACTACTTTTCTAAATTTTAAGATCTTTTTAGAAAGGTTGTCTGTAAGTTTTCACAGTGTTTTGATATTCTCATAGAATCTGTCATTTCAGTGCCTTTGGCGCTTTGATTAGATATGAAATGAAAAGCTTCAATTTTTCTTTCGGTTCTCTTTATAACCCTTTCGCCCCTGGGTGTATGAAATGCACTTTTCCATCACTGAATTTGGGCATTTCCATATTACTAAATGTGGGATCTTGCATAAGATTGACAACAGGATGCCATGCTATGTAGATCCCGCTACCTTGGTGATTTTAGGCAACTTCACCAGGATTTACACTGTTTGCATAGGTATCTATACCTGGCCACGGGGTTTGAAGGGTTTTATCGACTGCATTAATAATTTTAAAATCACACCTTCAAAGTTAAAGCTTAATGCAGTCACGGATTAAAATAGTTAAGTGCATTATCAATATCTTCCATTAGAGGACCTAACCGTGAATCAAAAAGCACAATATTAAAGACACTTGCCGATTTTTTTTAAACATCAAAGACAAGCTGGGACAGCGTACGTGTATCATTCTAGAGGGCGATTACTTCGAAAAAGAAGAGATCGATTTCACCCTGTTTTTTTTTTTTTTTTTTTTAATTTACTCATTCTCGTACATACTGGAGATAAGCCTTATGCATTAATTTTATCATGAACAAAACGAATACGTTCGCTCTTATGCGGTGCCAGGTGGAAACTATGAATAATATATTATCTACAGGCTAACATGATAGGTCGCTTATTACTTGGGATCATGTCTCATTTGACATCAAAATACCTCATACTTGTTCCAGCTTAACATTTGGAAAACAAACTTTTCCTTTTCATATTCACGGAAGGAAGGTAGATAGATAAAGATAAATATTGCGTATAAAATATGGCAACGGGCAGAATTTCTCAAGAAGAAAATTTCATGTAATGTTATGTTTTCCACTGAGGCGGTTCAACGAGTACCCACAATTTATATTTTGAGCAGAAATAAGAAAAACAACACCTTTTTTCATCTTTACTTTCTTTTTTTTTTCGGCGATAAAGGTGACACTGTATTTTTATTGACGTGTTTTTATAATGAGAAATATGAAAAATATGTTGTTTTTTTTGTTGTTTTATCGGAATTTCATTTAAGGGTTACTAAATTTACATTTTCTAGGACTCTGCTTAAAACGCACGGTATGGTTACTCGTCAGGACAGCCTCGACGAGGTGATTCTAAAAGGTACCCACAATCGATTTTTTAGCAGAAATAATGATAATAATAATTAACTACATTTTATATAAAGAAAGCTGGGGTTCATTGGGGTACACATTATTTTTCCTATTACTAACCCAAGACATAGGTTGTTGTTACTCGTTAGAACCGCCTCAACAAGGCTGTTCTAACGAGCAATCACAACCTATGTTTGCAGTATAAATAAGAAAGCATATGACGATTTTTTTTTCAGAAAAGTAACCATTTTCGAAATGTGAAAAATGCACTATATCTCGTAACGTTAAGTCCTACAAAATAGGGATGCAAAGTCTTCAAATTGACCAAAAAAGAGTTGACGGCGATGTTTAATCTCAATTCAAATAAACAAAATAACAGAATTCATTCAAAATATCAGTTGGACACGACTTTTGTGGAAGTCACTTTCTTCTATTTCAATCCAGGTATGCGGCCAAGACCAGACGCCACGTTTTGCAGTGTCGGATCATTTGGGTCTACACTCTTTGCCAATGTCCCACAAATGGGACGCTAGGCATATATGGTTTAAATAGCTGATCTGGATCTACACTGTTAGACAATGTCCCACAAATGGGACTCTAGGCATATATGGGTTAAACCTTTGATCAAAATCTACACTGTTTGCCAATGTCCCACCAATGGCACGCTAGGCATATGTGGGTTAAACCTTTGATCAAGTTCTATACTGTTTGCCAAGACGCTTATAATGCATTTTTATCATTATTTGGTACTGATTTCATTAATTTCTTACGACCCGAAGTATCGCCCCGCCCATTGGGGCTTGAAGAAATATATGAGCTGCATGGTTCTTCCACGCAGAGCTGAATCTGGCCCGCACACTAGTACTGGTAAATCGCTTAGAGGATCTAATCATGTCCAGGAACCGTGGTGTGAGGCGGACCGTCCATGCTAATAAACCCTATTGGTTTCATTGGTCAACAGGGCTTGAGATGCCATTTCATCTCAACGTCGGGTAAAAGTCCCACAAAATTGGAAGCAACGTCTCCAAAATGACCTTTGCAGTGTTGACAGGGACGTTAAACCTCAAATCAAACAAACAAAAATACGACCCGAAGTAGAGATAGTAGGGATAAGGCACCACTACCCACAACATCCAGGACACAATCCGGGAATTGCCCGGACAAATCAACTTAAAAAACGAACCCTTATAATATTAAAATGAAAAATGAGTTTTAATATTCTTTTAGAATGGAGCTGAAAGTTTTATTTGATACTAATTCTATTAATTTCTGACCACCCGATGTCGAGATAGTAGGGTTAACGCACCACTACCCCAACATACAGAGCACAAACCGGGAATTCCCCGGACAATTTAAAAAAAAAAAACGGCCACCTAAAATATTAAAAATAAAAAATAATTTTTAATAATCCTTTAAAATGGAGCTAAGTATTTTTTAAGATACTGATTTTTATTAATTTCTGACCACCCGTAGTGGAGATATTAGGGTTAATGCACCACTACCCCAACATCCAAGTCACAATCCGGAAATTTCCCGGGCAAATTAACTCCTGAAATGGACCCTTAAAATGTTAAAAATGAAAAATAATTTTTAATAATCTTTAAGAATGGAGCTTAAAATTTTACTTGATAATAATTTTATTAATGTCTGACCACCCAAAGTGGAGATATTAAGGGTAATGCCCCCCACCCCTCCCACGTGCAAGACAAACAATGTTTATTTGTCCACCCTGAAAAAAAATGATGTGGGACGTTTTGTCCACCCTGAAAAAATGGCATGGGACGTTTTGCCCACCTGGTCAAAAATGGCATGGGACGTTTTGTCCTACATTCAATGCTCAGATGTGAGCGAGTAGCAGTATCCCTTATATTATAATAGGCGAAAAAAGAAAAAGAGAAGAACTCCAATACCCTCGTTTCGCCGTGGGTCGCTTCGCCCTGAGTCGTTTCCTACATGTGAAAACCCATTCTATATAGAGAAACTGGGCTTACCCATTATGATTTTTGTTACTTTGAGTTAGTGTTTAACGTCCCCGTCAACATTATTTAGGTCATTTTGGTTGCTTTCAATTTTGCGGGACTTTTACCCGACGTTGAGATGAAATGACATCTCAAGGCCTGCCGCCCAATGAAACCAGAAGACTTATATGCATCGGGCGATCTGACTCACACTGCTTTACCTGGGCAGGCTTAGTCATTCTAAGCGGTTTAGCAGCACTCGTGTGTGGTCAGATTCAGCTCTACGTGGAAGCATCATGCAGCCCAATCTATTTCTTCAAGCCCAGATGGGCGGGGGCGAACCCATTATGATAAGTCACCCGTGCATTCAAGAAGGGCAGTTGTCAGTTTCTGGCGAAAGAATTGTACTGCACTGGTTAACCGCTTACGTGTAATATGTTCTATAAAAGGGTTATCCTTTGGAAGCAAGGAATACACCACAGAACCAAAAATATAGAGTGTACATGTTTTCTGGGCCAGACTAACTAGTTTTGGCCAATTAGGCCTCATCAGTGACCCTCAGATATTTTCAAAATTCCACAATGGAATCAATGATCCCAAAGGACAAGAAAATATAATCTACACCATGATGTAGGGCAGGGAGACGTTTTATCGCCGCCACACATTCCCACACACCAGCTGTAGTGAAGTTAAATATGTTCCATAAAAGGGTTATCCTTTGGAAGCAAGGAATACACCACAGAACCAAAAATATAGAGTGTGCATATTTTCTGGGCCAGACTAGCTAGTTTCGGCCAATTAGGCCTCATCAGTGACCCTCAGATATTTTCAAAATTCCACAAATGGAATCAATGATCCCAAAGGACAAGAAAATATAATCTACACCATGATGTAGGGCAGGGAGACGTTTTACCGCCGCCACACATTCCCACACACCAGCTGTAGTGAAGTTAAATATGTTCTATAAAAGGGTTGTCCTTTGGAAGCAAGGAATACACCACAGAACCTGTAATCCTGCCCAGAAAAAGTGTGGATAAATGAAATGACCGGCTCAAAAATGACCTAAATAGTGTTGACTGGGCCGTTAAACCACAATACAAACGAACAAGCAGTTGGGATAGAAGTTTCCTTCCTTCCTTAATCGTGCGCGCGCCACTCATTTAGATAATTGCTGTCACTCAGTATTGACTTATCTCGGTTGATTAATCACAAGCTTGTGTTATTAGCATTTGGTCGACATATTATTTTGACTCTGCTTGCTAATGACAAATTCATAGCTTAGACAAGAGCATAAATAAATAAATAAATAAATAAATAAATAAAGTAGTATTTTTTTAAAGATAAATCTTATTCTCAGGATTATATTCTGTATGTTTAAAATTTTCATAGCTTTGACATGAGAATAAGAATAAATAAATAAACAAATAAATAAATAAAACAGTATTTTTAAGTTGTTTCAAATTAAATCTTATTCTAATGATTATATTCTGTTTATTTAACACACACACACACACACACACACACACACACACAATCTCTCTCTCTCTCTTCATGTGTTCCCAGGGAAGACTCAGATCAGCATGCACAGTCTGCTATATCCGAATCGCTGATCTCTGCTCTGTGTGTGTGTGTGTGGGGGGGGGGGTGGCTTTATACATTTTCTAGAATTTTTATGTGACAGAGAAATAGAGTAGATTACTTTATTCCCGACAAGAGGCACTGAAGCGTCATCGAGCAAGTGTGCCTAGAAAAGACTTGGATCAGCCTGCGCATATGCGCAGTCTGATATGTTTTTTCCACTGAGTGTATAATTTTATGTGACGGAGAAATATAGATCTTTTCATACATGCAAAATTTTCTTGTCACCAAATTAACTTAACTTTATTTTCCTTAAATCGTATTTGCAACAGTCCGATTTATCATGTGTATGTCTACAACCAACAAAAAAGGGCATGCCATTCTCCCAGAAGAGCGTTTCATGTAAAATAATGAGATTCCGTGGTTGAGTAGCTCCACTGCGTCCGGTTCTCCATTTGACTGGCTGTAACTGTCGAATTCGGACCATCGAAGATAAATTTGTGAATGCTATGTGTCTTCCGTGAAGCTAATGTGAGCAGCCGTATTGATTAGTAACTATAACACGAGATCTAGAACAACAGCAAACCTGCACATGTGATTCCGATTCCGCCATTTTCTTCCTTATCCTGACAGGAAAAATTTCCTTATCCTGTGGGTTTGTTCCTTACCCTGCGCGCATGCCTTTACCGGTGTGATTACGGTAGGGGTCTTTAACCTACACGAAACGACTCGCGAGCGAAACGACCCGTTGACGGTAGAATGAAAAACCCAAATCCACCTGTATTTACCCAAATCCACTGTGTTTACCCACATCCACCTAATATTTTTCAAAATCCGCTATATCTGGCCGATTAAATGTCATAGAATAAGTTCTGAAATTAGAATAGAACAGAATAGGATAGAAGTTGTTTTTGCTTTCTTTAATCTCACATTTTAGTTGTTTTATCATTGAAACACTTTGCTTCTACCATTTTACCATTTTTATTCAAAACTGTAGAAAGCGCTTTCAAAATGGCGCCCATCCATTTTTTGGCAGCCAGTTTCTGAAACACTACGCCGATTGAAACGTTAACATGAACTGTAAACAGTCAACTGTACCGAAATAAAGATCCAAAATGTAACAAACAAACAGTCCTAAAACTGGCTGCATGTTATATGTGTACTCTATTTGCTAACACTTCAGAATTGTTACTGGTGACACGTCAAATGACATTCATACAGCACTTGACCTGCTTAATACTGATATCTGTATATACTGTGGCGATTTATTTATGTTGTTGTTTGTTACTTACTGTGTGTATCACTTGTGTCTTTTGGTTTTGGATGGCCATATGTCCATTTTGTGGGAAAGTAACTGTCCTTATGGCCTTCCTTTGTTTAGGTTTCCATTATGGTCTGGTCGCTTAATGTTTGTATTTCTTTCCCTTTGGTGTCTTTTATGGGTGGAGTAAGTTAATTGTATCAATTCCTGATCTTTGTTTTACTTCTAGTTTTAATTATTAACGTGGCCAAATGTAAATATTTTCACGAAAATTGATACAATTATATCATAATATATATAAAATAATAATAAATGTGTTATAATAAAGGTAGTATCTTGGGGTATCCTGTTGTATCTTGGGGTGTCGTGTGGTGTCTTGGGGCTTTCAGACCGACTCGACTAGAACCATAAATCGAAAACATCATATTTGACTGGTTCGCGTAATGCGAGAAAACGAGCAGGAAAATCCATATGAAAAACGAGAATCAGCCTGAGAGCTCTTGACGTAAATAATCAGAGAGAAACGGGTCAAGATGGAAATGGTTTCTAAAGGAGATTAAACATGTAAAACATAGAAATTTGGAAATTTACAGCGATGTTGCTGCTTCCCGTAGTAACAGGACTATTGTTAATTCTACCAGGCCTCGAAAGCTCCGTGTACAAAGGTTTGAATGGTAACTATCTTCAATGTTTTGCCCATTCATACTTTCATTTGATTTGGCTGGGCTATTGATCTGTTGATTTGATCAATGATAACCTGGTAATGTATTTTTAATAGCCCGTATGTGGGACCAGGACTGGGGACAGGACAAGGAAGAAGTCTTACCTGGGTAAATGGTTGAGAATCTCCCTGGCAGAGGCTCTGTTCTGGTTGCTTTGAGTGGCCGATCTAGACTGAGAAGCGTGGTCTCTTCTGCATGCTTTTCTCGCTTCCCAGGTACCATTGTTTATCCAAGTGGGTAAAACCCGTCACCTTCCGGTCGGCGTTTCTGGAAAGCTCATGACACAACACTCCTCCCCACTTTATCTTGAAGGCCTTGTCACCAGCTGCCAGGTTCATCCTTGAGTGGGACTGATGTCCCACTGTCACTTCGGGCTTGGACGAGACTAGAAGTCTCAGTCTATTGTCTGGCTTGAAGGAGACGAAGAAGCCTCACTTGCAAGCTGCTGTGTTGAGTCTAGCTTGTTATTTGACAGCTTGAGCGGACAAAGAAGACACACTCAATTTGCTGTCTGGCCATCTCGTTAAGTCCAACAGATTTCGAACTAGAAGTCCAGAAATCGTGACAGAACTAGAAGCTCAATGTCATTTAGTGGACTATTACAGAAATCCGCGGATAGACTGCCGTCTAGAAGACACATTTCTGGATTTGTGCGATCTAGAAAATCAATCTTTCCTTCATTCTTAGTGGATACTTCCAAAACATCAGCACAGTTTGTTAACCAGTGAACTTAAGTAATCAGTAAACCTAATGGTTACCGGGTAATTCTTTATCCGTGTGCATCTTCTAGTAACAATTTGTCTTTCATCTCTGTGGTTGTCTCCTTATGGCATATCCCATTATTTTTCCTCCCTGCTCAGCTAATTGTACCTGAATGGAGCCACCCACATTTACCGTGAACCTGACCCATTAAACATCTGGCCTGGTGCAGTAATGACAACCACTGCAGGGCAAAACTACAGCTTGTGTGTCAGATAGATACATTTTCTGTTTACCTGACCCCGAGACCCAACGTCCCAATCAACACCGCCTAGGCCACCCCGGAGACGCCGCCCCTAACCCTGCGCGATCCTTACCAGAGATGAAATGACATCTCAATTCCTGCCACACAAGGAAACCAGCATAGCCTATATGCATGGACAGTCAGACTTGCACTACCCCGTCCGGGCAGGCCCGGACCCCCTAAGTAGATTACTAGTACTCATGTGCGGTATGCTGCACATGGCATCAGAGGATCTGAATTCCTTAACTGTCTGTATTTTAATATTAAGCTTTATTGGGATAATCCCTCAACCCATTGAGCTAGCTGACCCTTGAAGCTCCCTGAACAATAAAAACCATGTTAAACTTGAATGAGCCTTTTCAAAATCTTGCCTAGAAGATAGTACCCAAGATAACTGGTAAACAATACTGTGGCTAATTTACAGAGTTCTAGTTAATTCCAAATTAGGAGTAATTTACTCCAACTTTTTCATTTCTGACTCCCAACTTTTTGAAAAGTATGGTAAAACTCCAACTTTTTCTGGAGGACTGCATTTTTACTCCAATTTTCAAAACCCTAGGGAGAACTCTGCTAAAATCTCATTCCTGTTCATTCAAATGTGTTTTCCATGGAGGCAAAGAGAAACTGCTATTATAAGCCTATACTCTTCCTACCCCAGCAAAAATCTATTTTGTTCATTCAAGCGCGTCTTTCTTATGGAGGCAAAGAGACACTGCTATTTACAAGCCTATACTCTTTCAACTCCAGCTAAAGTCTTCAATTCGTTCAATTGCATCTTTCTTTAAAATGGAGGCAAAAAGAAACTGCTATTTAAAAGCCTATACCTTTTCTACTCCATTTTAAACTTGCAAACGTTTGGAAGCATTCACATATCAAAATAAAGGGACCTGTATCATTAGGTTTGGACAAATTTTCTTTGTTGTTTTAAAAGCCTTATTTGCCATCATTATTTTGACTAGTTTTGCCTGTCATAGTTTGCATTTGTCAAATTACTTGCTATTTCCTTGCCTTGCACTTAAGTGAAAGCTTTTCCTAGTGGCTAGAAGCCTACTTAAGAAACTGTTTTCATCAAGCCATTTCAAAATTTAGTGTAGAAGACAGACAACTGGTTCTTCCACCGATGATCTGTAAATACCAACGTGGATCATTCCATTTGATGTTTCATTCTTCTGTCGTTCAGATCTTGTCCATCAATCCCATTAGCAGTCAGTCGTTGTACCCGGGATTCTGTTAGTGAGCTGACTGTTAATGGAAAACACCTTTTCTTTCCCCATTGGAATGTCTCTTTCCTTCCACAGCTTGGGATTTGCACTGGTGTTGTACTCTATTAAGAACAGCTTTCATACTGAAACATGCTTGGCTGTCTATCAGCATATCCCTAGCAGTATTTTGAAATAGCTTCCCAAATCCGATGCTTTTCAGGCAGGTCTCTAAATGTGGCAGTGGCAAGGGTCAGAACGTTAACTTGGTCAGCTTGTCTTCCAAAGACCTTTCCTGTCTTGAAATGATTGCTGGAATTTCATTCTTGCTGTTTTCCAATCTATCCTCAAATCTCTTCCCAGTCGTGTGCACAGTGACTGCGAAGAAATCCAAAGCTTTGCCCTCTAAAGACCAATTAAGGTAATCATAACATTCTCTGTCAAATCATTTTATCGCTGACCAGCAGCTTTCAAACTTGTGTCTGTTTAAAAAACATCCAGCACACAGTTCCATCAAATCCAATTTCTTTGGAAGCTGTTTCGGATCACCATGCCTCTCTCTCCTGAGTGTCTAGAAGACTCCTCAGGATGTGATAGGTTACAATCACTTGCTTTTTGCTTCTGTAGCGGTATGCAATGGTGACCCTGACCTAGAAATACTAGCATAAGTGTCTTCACTCGACCTTGAATCTAACATATCACAATCTGACCTTGAATATGTCCTTGGTGACCTTGACATCCGGTGTCGAGTGTATGATCTTGTATGCGACCTTGGCTTGTCATGCCTTCTTGAAGAGTCAACCTGTCATGCCTTCTATGTGTCCTTGACATGTTATGCCTTCTAGATGTCCTTGACATCCCATGCCTTCTTGAAGGGGACCTTGACGCTTCACGTCCTCTTGAAGGTGACTGACCTTCCTTACCCTCCTGAAGGTGACCTTGACATCATAACCTTGAAGGTGATCTCCTCATATCATGTCATCTTGACGGCGTTTTTGACCTTTCATGCCTTCTAGAAAGTGACCTTGACAATTCCTGTCTTCTTGAAGGGGAGCTCAACCTTCCATGCCTCCTAGGTGTCCTTGACAATTCCTGTCTTCCTGATGGTGAACTTGACCTTCCCGCCTAGGTGACCTTGACAATTTCTGTCTCCTTGAAGGTGAGCCCGACCTTCCATACCTTCTAGAAGGTGTCTCCAGTCTTGGCTTATTCTGCCCTCTTTTGGTTGTTCCTGACCTTTAACCCCTGGAGTTTAACCTTGGTCTGGTTTGCCTTCTTGACTCTTCGAACTTCCTACCATGTGATCTTGACCATGAATGTCTTTTACGGCTGTATGAATCATATTCAAATGGCATGAGGCCTATCTTTTTTCTTAACTCCATTTTCATATCTGCTTTCGGAGAGACCAAAGACTATTTTTCACATGAAACTATTTTTTCATTCTTGTCTGATGATGTCGACCAAAGCACATGTGTCTAGAAGACTCCAAGCACTCTGGTGAACCATCTGGCTGATCAGTCACTTCTTTCTGTTAATTCTTAAACTCTTTCTGAAATCCAATGCATGTCTTATTCAGTTCCTTCCTAGCCATGAGGATTAGAAATCAACTCCATGACTGCTCTACTGTTCTTGGCAATGGGGATTAGAAATCAACCCAATTAGCTCTACTCTTCCTAGCCATGAGGATTAGAAATCGACTGCATGACTGCTCTACTACTGTTCTTGGTCATGGGGATTAGAAATCAACGCCATGCCCACTACATTCTACTATCAATTCTGTTCACGTGAAAGCATTTCTTCATCCTTTGACTGATGGTGTCGTCCGGCGCCTGTGTATCTAGAAGACGACTAATGCTCCATCAAGCCATCTGTCTGGTCAATAATCTTTGCCTCAACATTTGCTATCTTATTTGTGCAAGGAGTGACAAATACAAACTTCTGTAAAGTGTAATATAAATATTTCAAGAATAACCTCCGTGTATAGAATACTCCAGAGATTATCTCCCAAAATATTTATCCTTTGTTTTCTGGCTTTTCGACAGGCAAGACACTTTTCAATAATTTTCGCGTATAGAATACTGCGAAAACCCTAGAAAAGTCTGTCTTTTAAGTGATAAGCAGTTATTTACTAATAATTTTGAGAATATATTAGTCGAGTCCGGTAACTTTGCATGGCCGTTTATTTTGCGCACCCTGCATTCGCATTTTCACAAACTGTATCCCTAATTATCAAGTCCACTATATTCAGTGAATAGGCATTAAGTTTAACTTTAACCCGAAAAAGATGGGCCTGCACGTGCAGATGAGATAGTTTCGCGGAATTTTTCAATTTTCTCAAAATACGAGATTTTAAAAGTCAAGACTGAGTTTAAAACTAGCCAAAGGCGCTATTCCCTTGTATCTAAACTTACTGCTTCTGACAACATTGCAGAGGAACGAATCAACAACTTATGAGTCAACCCTCATGTTCAAACTGTTCAAAAAAACATATTGTGCGCAATGTTAGGTGACAAAATTGGTAGTTCAATTTCAAGGGGTATCCCTTTTATCTATCTATCTATCTATCTATCTATCTATCTATCTATCTATCTATCTATCTATCTATCTTTGTTAGGTGACAAAATTGGTTGTTCAATTTCAAGGGGGTATCCCTTTTCATAGTATTCTTTGTCCTGTATATTAATAACTTCAGAGGCCAATTTTCATTGCAGCTGGTTGATAGGGAAATGTTGCAATGTTGTTGACTGTGAAAATTGAGTGGTGACTTGAACAAAGTCACACATAGCTATCAAAACCTTATATGCGCAATGTTACCGGACCGCACCGTACTTCTAAAACGTTAGAACAATGCTTTTTAATGGATGGCTGGCTTCTTTTAAGTAATAAGCAGTTCTTTTTAACTATTTTGGGTATAGAATACTCCTAAAATGTAAGAACTATGCTTTTTCAATATATGGCTGTTTGCCGATACTTTTCAATACAACAAAATAGAAGAAAAAGGACTATTTTCGGTTTAGAAAACTCAAGAAAACAACCCTTTCTTGTCTGCAACCAACCAACCAACCCTTTCTTCAAAAATGCAGACAGTTATTTGTCACCAATTTTATTCAAGAAAGTACTTTGTGTATAGAATACGCCAAAGATTTTACGTAGGTTTCTTGAATTAATACCACAATGATACAGGTTAGGGATTTCTTTTATAATATTGGTCGCGTATTAAATACAGCGAACAATCGAAGAAAAGTACATGTAAATCTTGGTTTAGAAAACACAGAGATTACCTTTTCTTCTTTCTTGACAACCAGGTATTCCTCTGCCATTCCACGGAGAAAATCAGCCACCCAACCAGGCAAAACTAAACCCAAACTGGCAAGGGACAATTTAGAATTTTTACAAACTGAAAATTACCCCAAGAAAAAACTGGCAGAAGACAAACAAAAATCAATCCAATTAGCTAAACTTAAATTAATTTAAGACTGCCTTAAGAATTGGTTCATTCAGCTAAATGCCAAACTCACCGGTTGTCCCCAAAACTGACTGGATCCACGTTGTTGAAAAAATAAACAGGCCAAACCAAAAAGCTAAATGCCTCAGAACTTCCCCTGCCCACAATTTCAACCCGTCAGGCTATCAAGAGTTGAACCCTTCACAGTTCCCTCTGTAAACAAAAGGAACCGCGTATCATGTTCACCGTCCCCCACATCCGAAAACGTGAAGTAAATCTGAACCCTTCACAATCCCCAACGTTAAAAAAAAAACGAAGTGGACCGCGTATCATGTTCACCGTCCCTCACGAATCCGAGGATAACTCGTGAAGTAGTAATACACCTCTAACGAAATGACCGGAGAATTCCCCCTTCCGTTTAATCGCTCGTCGCCAAATAATGTATTTTTAATAGCCCGTATGTGGGACCAGGACTGGGGACAGGACAAGGAAGAAGTCTTACCTGGGTAAATGGTTGAGAATCTCCCTGGCAGAGGCTCTGTTCTGGTTGCTTTGAGTGGCCGATCTAGACTGAGAAGCGTGGTCTCTTCTGCATGCTTTTCTCGCTTCCCAGGTACCATTGTTTATCCAAGTGGGTAAAACCCGTCACCTTCCGGTCGGCGTTTCTGGAAAGCTCATGACACAACACTGGTTCTGAAATGCTGAAGAGACAAATTTCTATTGGAATCTGTATAGCAAAGCTCAAAATTAAAAAAAGAAAATAAGGGATATGTTTCGGTCTGATCAGCATACCTTAGTTGGGTCGCGGGTCGTTTCGGTCTTGAGTCGTTTCGGTCCCTGGGTCGTTTCGGCCCCGAGTCGTTTCGGCCGGGTTGTTTCGGCCTGGGTCGTTTCGGCCCAATTTCGGGGGTGGGTTGTTTCGGCCAAATTGGTGGGTCGTTTCGGCCTGATTTTTTTATCACTTTATTTATCTTTATATATATTATGACTGTCGAATATCAGCCTGTGCTTTTGCTATCATCGCTCGTTAACACTTTAATAGGTCAGAAAACAGAGGGTTTTTACAAACTGTGTAGACTACGATCACAATGAACAGATTTATAGGTTATAAGGTCTTTGGAGGTATCAGATGCAGGCTGATCATATAAAAAAATTACAGCGTTCAGCTATTAATAGCTCAGAAAAAAGAGGGCTTTTTCAAACTGAGTAGACTCTGATCACAATGAACAGATTTATAGGTTATTAAGTATTTGAAGATATCACAACGACAGATGCAGGCTGATCATATAAAATAATTACAGTGTTCAGATATTAATGCTTCAGAAAACAGAGGGCTTTTTTCAAACTGTGTAGACTCTGATCACAATGAACAGATGTCTAGGTAATTAAGTATTTGAAGGTATCACAACGACAGATGGAGGCTGATCATATAAAATAACAGTGTTTTTTTTCACATTTTTGGGACTGGTACCGGTACCGGTGGAATTGGGAAAATTTTCTTCTCAAATTGGGAAAAATAGCGTCGTTTTTACTCAAATTGGGAAAAAGGGTGTTATTTTAATAAGTAAAGGTGGTTTCCAGACGGAAGAGTTACATATTGGACTTACCTACGACTTTGAACTTACCCGAATTTCGGCAAATCGTTGCAATAGTACGCGAATTATGTCAATAGCCGTTTCTTCAAAGGGACGTTACTTCGGATTTCCGGAAGGTAAACAATACGAGCGATAAAACAACCGATTTCTCGCGACCAAAAAGAGAGAGAAAAAAAAGGATGCTGCATCATGATTTTGGGAATTTTTAACCTTTGAATTGGGAAAAAAACATACTTTTGGCGATTGGGAACGGGTCCGTTTTCCGGACCCGGTTTTATAGGGAAAAAAAAACACTGAATAATTAGGCTACATTTCGTAAATTTATATTTCGCATGCTGTTCTCAAAATGTGCGTGTCATTGATACTTGTAAATACTGATCATCCTGCAAGTCAGTGCCGTGTGATCAGTATCTGCTAACATCAGAAGCATTTTTCCGCCCCAGGGCTATTAAGAAATAAACCTTAGAATGGATGCGCACCATGCATGTCTGTATGTCTCACGTGAAGTAGACCAATGAGCGCTTGCGTGCAGTCTAATCATACCTTTGAGACGAACTTCACAAACCTTCAAAATCTTTGGGAACATTCTGCAGACACAGCGACATACAACATGACGAAAACACGCCTATATAATCTTGTCATTATCCGACAATGAAAGACTCAATAATGTGCTGTCTAATCATGGTCTTCAAAACTATGAACCTTCTGCAGCCATCATTACACCCCAGTTGTTATTTATTTACTTATTTATTTATTTATTTATTTACAGCCTTTAAAGTTCTTGGCTTTTTCAGAAGTAAATTATTTCATCATATGACAATGGTCCGTTTATCAGTCACCCGTTAATCACTTTTTATGGTGTTAGCCAATCCCCTTATTTTTGTATATAAGTGATCAACTATGTGGCGGTGTAATTACGTTAAGGTAACAGTTTGAAAACACACGTTAAAGGCGGGTTCTGTTAATTTACAGAAAAAAAAATGTTATAATTGATATGCTTTAAAATTTGTTTCACTGAAGTCTTTTAAATGTCGGCAACCAATGTATATAAGGTGCGCCGACACCACCCCATCACTTAATTATCCTTGAAAGCATCGCCTTTGTGGAATAGGTATTTTAATTATTATTTAATATAATTTTTATTTATTTATTTTTTTATTCTTTATTTATGTGTACTCATGTGCAGTCGGTTTCAACCCTGCGTGGAAGCATCATGCAGCCCAATCTATTCTCCAAGCCCTGATGGGCGAGGGCGTTTTTTTGTTTGATTTGAGGTTGAACGTCCCCCTCAACACTGTATAGGTCATTTTGGAGACGACGTTGTTTCCAATTTTGCGGGACTATTAGCCGACACTGAGATGGAATGACAACTCAAAGCCCTGTCGCCCATCAGGGGCTATCATAACCATGGCTAACGTAACAGGGCGTTTAAATAATATTTTCAAATTTAAATAATAATGTTTTATACAGAAAAAATGTTATCTAATAAAATCGGGCCGAAACAACCCAAGCCGAAACGACCCACCGAAATAGGCCGAAACGACCCAGGTCCAAATTTAGGCCGAAACGACACAGGCCGAAACGACCCGGCCGAAAAGACTCAGGGCCGAAACGTCCCGGATTCCTTAGTTGATGTTGTTCATGTATTTGCTCGACCATATATTTAAAATATTGTTTGACACATGCTGTAGAATGAGGCATCTGATCAGGGTGTACTATGTTTGTTAGAAGTTTTGATTTTTGTTGTTTGATTTGAGGTTTAACGTCCCCATCAACACTGCAAAGTTCATTTTGGAGACGTTGCTTCCAATTTTGTGGGACTTTTACCCGACATTGAGATGACGTGGTATCACCATTACTGATAATCTTGATTGGGGTCAACATATTTCTGAGATTACCTCTAAAGCAACTAGGACATTAGGGTTTCTTAGATGTAATTTGGCTTTTGCACCTAGGCAGACAAAGGATGTTGCATACAAAACCTTGGTTAGACCTCAATTAGAGTATGCATCACCTGTTTGGCATCCCCATGTTAAAACTCAGGTTGAGAAGGTTCAGAGGACGACTGCCCGATGGACCTGCAGGCGATGGCGGAACAGAAGTAGTGTTGGTGAAATGCTGGATGAGCTGGAGTGGCCATCGTTGGAGGCCTGTCGCGAACAGTCCTCTTTAACCTTCTTTTATAAGATACACTCTCACACAGTGTCTCTTAACCCTTTACCACTCACATACGTATTTTCCCGAGTCTATCCATTACCACTCAAACCTGTATATTTACGACTTTATCGATTAACGTACAGATACGTATATTCCCGTGTGTCGCCATTTGAACAAATACGTGTTTGCCCGTGTCTCAAAATCAATCACGTTATTTTTACCTTTTTTCCTAAATATAAAAACGCCGGATGTTTATTAATGTTAAGTTTGGTCTTTTACCAAAAATATTTGCGAAAAAAACAAATATGTTTCTATACAAAGTTTTTGTGTAATTTGCATCAAACACACCAGGGGTTTCTTCTACTGAATCACGATGACCTTGCCTGACCGTAATGGAAAATTACTGGGTTGAGTTACTGAATGACGCAATATTTGTGTGTCGGTCGCGCATGATTTGCATGATTTATGTAGAAACAATTAGCGCTGTATAATCAGTGAGCTTCAAGGGATTTATGGTCCAAGATAATTAATTAAATTGGGGATTATGATACCCTAGGATGCCACCCGGAGCTTGCCGAGCATTGAGCCGCAATAGATTACGTAACAGTACCCAAAAGTGTACCCAGGTGGTCATCGGAAGGGCAATAAAACCCACAGATGGGTAGAAGGCCTTTCACTGGTCAATAGTTTCAGCCCCTTTAATGAATATTAATTTCTACAACAAAAAAAAAAAATGCGACGTCTGATCAGGGTCTCACCGCCGACACTTTACAGACAGACAGATGCAATTATAAGCGGCACCTGATCAGGGTCTTCAGGTTCTTGGACCTTATAATGCTACGGCACCCAGATCAGACGCTCCACAATTATCGCCGCGACGTCTGATTCAGCTCCAACTGCCGACAGTTCATTTTATTTTCCGCGACCGAATAGGTATGGAGGATATAGCGACCGTCCAAATGTCCGTCTGTCCGTAGACACAACAGACAGATGCAAACAATGCAGATCCGGATCAGACGCCGTACTTTTATTGAACGGCGTCTGATGAGGGTCTACATGTTTGAAGAAGGCATCTGAGACGGCACAGACCCGGACAAGACCCTGCGCAACGGTAATGCGGCGTCTGATCAGGGTCTTATCGCCGACGGTGGTGTTTTTTTTATCCCTAGTCTGAACAGGTTCGGAGCCTGGCGTCTGTTCATTCGCCCAATCGTAGACACAAAATTATGAGTGGAGTCCGTTAAAATGTTCGTCCGTAGACGCAACAGACATGAAAACAATGCAGATCCGGATCAGATGTACAATTATAAAATGGCGTCTGATGATAGTCTACAGGTTTGTAGACGGTAACTGAGACGGCGCAGACCCGGACAAGACATTGCGGCATCTGATCAGGGTCTTATCGCCGACGGTGGTGTTTTTTTTTAACCCTAGTCTGAACAGGTACGGGGGATATAGCGATCAGCGTGGCGTCATCCACCTAACCGTCTTTATAACAAAAGACAGAACACAAAGGCGCAAACAGTGCAGATTTGAATTAGTCGCCATACAATTATTACAGGCGTCTGGATAGGGTCTACAGGTTTGCAGACGCCTTATGCGACGGCACAGACCCAGAGCAGACGCTGTACAGTGATCATACGACGTCTGATCATGGTCTGACCGCCGACGGTGCGTTTTATTTTTATCCCCTGACCAAATAGGTTCGGGGATAAAACAATCAGCCTGGCGTCCGTCCATCCGTCCGTTCGCAAACAAAATTATGAGTCTGGCGTCCGTTCACATGTCCGTCCGTCCGTAGACACAACAGACAGATGCAAGCAATGCAGGTTCGAATCAGACCCTGTACAATTAGTAACGTTAAACCTCCAATCAAACAAACAAACAAAGGTGCAAAAGCCAGGTTCCGTCTAAGGAACCCTAAAGTCCTAGTTGCTTTAGATGTAATCTCAGAGATATGTTGACCCCAATCAAGAGTGTCAGTGATGGTGATACCAAGATATTTGGCGGATTGAACATTGCTCCAAAATGGCCCTAAGCTATCCAAGCTTAGAGCGCACAACGAAGACTGATCAGACTGCGCACATAGGCTGACCTGAGACTTCGCAGGGTGCAAATGTAAATAGTAGGAAATGCTTTTGCCCCGGCTCGTTTTTTTATTCCTTGATTAGAGAGTTATTGGTTTCATTTTCATTGTGGGTCATATAGAAATAATAATAGGGGATAAAAACGGGGTAGGGTTATGGGCGAGTTTAATTGTAGATATTAAGGTTTCTTTCTAAACAATGGTTTGGTCCTGAAAAGGACCTTTATTATGAGTGTCAGTCTAACTCAGGTACTGCAGAACGCCAATCTGATGCGGAAAAAGTAGACCAGCAGGGACATGTTTTGAGAAGTCGGCCCTTGGAAAAGTGTGGATATGTAAACTTACCGGCTCAACAATGACCTAAAATAGTTTTGACTGGGTCGTTAAACTCAAATACAAACAAAATTAAGGCCTATTGTTGCTTAGTTACATTGCGCTAAACAGAACACAGCTCGGCCTAAACAATTACCAAAACGCACTATATAATATCGGTTGATGTGCATTATGGATACATTATCCCAGCCAGCAAAGCATTTCGGGCCAACTTCGGGCCGACAGCGCAGAGGTGTAAAATTTCCCTCAAACTTACTCGCCCTTATCGTCAAAACTTTTCATTTAGGTGCTAAAAATGAAGAAAAAGTAAGGTCATATTTGAAAACCTTACTTGCCCTGCCTTAAAACTTACTCGCAAATGCGAGCGGGCGAGTGTCATTTTACACCCCTGCAGCGATATGACACTGTCGGCCCGATGCTGGCCCGACATGTTTGCTGGCTGGGATATCTACAACCCATAAGGAACATCTGAGTATCAAAGTTCAAGAAAAAACGTAAGCTTACCCAGGCACATCAAATCCCAATATAGGCAGTGCATTTTGGTAAATACCAATGCTATTCCGCCGCGGGCGCTTGAAGTTTGGCCCATCAAACATACTGAAAATGTCCAAATACAAATGCCCTGGGAGCAATTTCAAAGAAATGGCTTACTGTCACTTTTGTTTTTGGACATTATGAATTATTTATGGACAGAACTTCAAGCGCCTGTGATTCCACTGACATCTTTTCACCATTCAATTAAGAGTGTGTTGTGCTATACGGAACGCAACTCGACAAAAACAATTACCAAAACGCACTATAAATATAGGTTTATGATTCTCTACAACCTAAAATATTGGTTTATGTGCATTATAGATACATTATCTAGAACCCAAAATGAACATCTGAGTATCAAAGTTCAACATAAAAAGCTTCACGTTATTAAATGAAACCAATAACCCTCTAAATACATAATGACCATCTACGACTAGATATGAGCCGGGGCACAGCATTTCCTACCATTTACATGTGCGCCCAGCAAATACTCAGATCAGCCTGTGCATGCGTGCAGTCTGATCAGTCTTCGTTGTGCGCGCTAAGCTTGGATAGCTTAGGACCAAATGCACCTTCAAGCAGCTAGAGAAGCCTCTGACCAGAGTATATATATGCGCAGGGAACACATGTAAATTGTAGGAAATGCTGTGCCCTGACTCAAATGTTCATGTGTGTGTGTGTGTGTGTGTGATTTCGGGTTTAACGTCGCTTTCAACAATTTTTCAGTCATATCGCGACGGTGTCTGGTTGCGACAGGGAGCTCAATGCTCACTTTTATAGTGCTGCCTCACTGAAGTATCATGTCCCAGACACATTACATGATACCACACCCAGTCACATTATCCTGACACTGGATCGACCAGTCCTAGCTCTACCCCGTAAATCTGAGTGCCAAACAAGGAGCAGCTAGTACCATTTTTAACGACTTTGGTATGTCGCGGCCCGGGATCGAACCTGTGACCTCCCGTTCCCCGGAGCGGACACTCTACCAACTGAGCTATCGGGGCCGGTCGCTCAAATGTTCATATGTATATTAATTTATCAATATATTTATATTTTTTCCAAGTGACTAAGCTGCTGAATTTCCCTCTAGCCTACATAGAATCCAATATTGGCAGTGCATTTTGGTAGGAAATGCTGTGCCCTGGCTAAAATGACAATATGTATATAAATTTATCAATTGATATATATTTATATTATATATATATTTCTGATTCTAAGTGTCTAATCCTCTTAACAAATAATGAATTCACCCTACCATACATAGAAAAATCCAATATTGGCAGTGCGTTTTGGTAAATACGGGTGCGTTTTGGTATTTCTATGGACCCGGGTTTATTAGCATGGACGGTCCGCCTCGCACCAAACGGAAAGAAAGTTTTGTTTCCTGATAGCTGGAATTATAGAAAAATAAAAAATAACTTTTTTCTCTTTATCATTTAAATATACACATACATGTTAACAAATATAACAATCAATTTTTATATTGCTTTAATATCAGCTTGCAGTTGAATACTGATTTTTCCTATTCGGTAAATTTTGGTCGTTTCCGTTAGTAAAGTTAATCTAAAAATAGAAACCATTAGAAAGCAAGAAATTTGATCATTTAAGGTGATTTTGATATGTTTATTATATTATCTATGTGCACATGATAGTAATAATCAATTTTAAATATCATCAGGACAAAAAGAATTTCTTTAACCAATAAAATCATAAGAAATATTTCCATTTTTCTTGGCCTTGGCTTTTATTCCCCTCGGTTTCGGAAAAATAGTAATTTAAAGAAAATAAAACAATGTAGAGAGATGAACCTTCATGCAGTTATCAAATATGTTTTTCATAATAATTTTATAGCAAACTGACTACGATATATATCTTCATTGTGACAAGAGATAAAATATAAAATCTTTGGATCAGCATTTTTGGCTCGGCGGCTCGGTCCGGCACGGCCTTGGCTTTTATACCTGACCCAGAGCTCTCGGAAACGCAGGATTCTGCATATTTTATGCCAACTTTTTGCTGTTGTACCCGTAAAATTCACTATCGCCAGCGCTAATCCATGTGTTATTACGGATTACAATTAATTAATTTACTGTTTGATGTAAACATGAACCATCAACGGATTAACATTAGTCAGTAAAATATCACATTTAGGTAAACCAGGGTTACAGGGCAGACGATATAATTGACAAATTACCAATGTCATGTATTTTCGCAACTACACGATCATACTTTTTATCGATCGGTCAAAGAGTGTTTCGATGTGTACTGGTGTACTCAAAATGCTATCATTTTAACAATTGCAGGAAGTCAGACTTATTTAGGATGCTTCCCCTACGTATTTGTTCACAAAATTATTAGCTATTGTCACGTACATGTACGTCCGAATTTGAAATCACAAACATGGCTGTATAGAATGCTTTTCTGATCTAGGTTTACATTATATCTGCTGTTATCCTAGCACAACCTTATTTTAATGATGTGGCATTATTTGGCTAGAAGTGTGAGAATAAATCGTAGCAACTGCATGTTTTTTTATGATTGTTTTTTTTTTGGGTGGGGGGGGGGGGGTGGAGGGGCGAGAGAGAGAGTGGGTTTACTGGGGTATACATTATTTTCCTAACATTTCTACAAAACATAGATTGTGGCTGCTTCTTAGACACATCAGTGAAATAGTTCTAACTAGTACCCACAATCTACACATCAGTTATTCATATGGATGTGTAGCCTGATAATAAGACATTTTTGTCTATGTTCATTTGCAATCAAGATCAGAACTCCAACTTTTTATGTGGAATCAAACTTTTTACATGTGAATCCAACTTTTTACCTGTGAATCCAACTTTTTACAAGGAAGGATTCCTGGAATCCTGTTTTCAAAATCCTAGTGAGAGCTCTGCTGATCAATATCTGGGCTCAGCAGGACAAGAGTTAATTGTCAATGATACTGATGTCAGTAACTTTCAGTTTCATTGCATGTGTTGTAAATTGCAAACTTTGCAAACCAGTAACGACCTAAACTGAATGCCATACTTCAACGTCGTTAGAGTTGTCTCTTGACCTCTCATTGAACAAAGAGACCGGCCCCGATAGCTCCCTTGGTAGAGTGTCCGCTCAGGGGAACGGGAGGTCACGGGTTCGATCCCGGGCCGCGACATACCAAAGTCGTTAAAAATGGTACTAGCTGCTCCTCGCTTGGCACTCAGATTTACAGGGTAGAGCTAGGACTGGTCGATCCAGTGTCAGGATAATGTGACTGGGTGTGGTATCATGTAATGTGTCTGGGACATGATACTTCAGTGAGGCAGACCTATAAAAGTGAGCACTGAGCTCCCTGTCGAAACCAGACACCGTCGTGATATGACTGAAAAATTGTTGAAAGCATTGTTAAACCCGAATTCAAACAGACCACACACACATTGAACAAAGACAAAAAGGTAAACATTTTTTTCCTCATATGCTTCAAGATTTGTGCTCTTGAAGTGTATGAAATTTGAAGGCATGATAAATAAGTACACCTGAGGCTGAAAGCACAGCACAATTTTCTTCGCGACCCCCGTTCATCAGGGCTTGAAGAAATAGATAGGCTGCATGATGCTTCAACGCAGAGCTGAAGCTGACCACTCACGAGTACTGGTAGACCGCTAAGATGATCTAAGCCTGTCCAGAAATAGATAGGCTGAGATAAGATGATCTAAGCCTGTCCAGAAATAGATAGGCTGCATGATGCTTCCACGCAGAGCTGAAGCTGACCACTCACGAGTACTGGTAGACCGCATGATGCTTCCACGCAGAGCTGAAGCTGACCACTCACGGGTACTGGTAGACCGCTAAGATGATCTAAGCCTGTCCAGGCAAAGCGGTGCGAGTTGGACCATCCAAGTCTATTGGTTTCATTGGGCAACAGGGCTTGAGATGTCATTTCATATCAATGTCGGGTAAAAGTCCCACAAAATTGGAAGCAACATCTCAAAATGACCTACACAGTGTTGACGGGGACATTAAACCTCGAATCAAACAAACAACTTTCTCCAAGAAACACAGTGAACAGCTTCACGGGTGTTAATTTATTTCCGTTAAATAGCTATTTTTCGCTGAGAATTTTCATAGGGTTTCACTGAGAAATTTACTGCGCTTCAATACGAAAGCTTTTACTTCTCTGAGAAATTTCTCGCTTGTTCTCAGAGAAAAAAACTCCTATGTTGAAACAAATTTTGAAATACCCAAACTGAAGTTACCCAATTAAGTTGAAAAGTGGCAAGTAAAAATCAGTGGACAAAAACAATTAACTAAGACACTGGTCTGAGGCTCAGTTGAGAACTTGAGATCAAATCAAAATAAGACATTGTCGTCAAATTTCTTCAGAATTTATTATCAATGCTGCATAGATACCCGCTTTTTCTATGGACAGCACACTTGACAATGCATCTGTACACTGTTTAGAACAATTGAGAACTTTTTCTTGGAAAATTGGTAATGAGTACGGTAATTCTCCTATAATTTCGAACAAAATTAAATAATTATTTTTGCCGCTGTTCGAATTTTTAGAAATTCGAGCTGGCAAAAAAGTCCACTGTTCGAAATTTTAAGGTTCTGACCTACCATGTTCTTCGCTTGCTGCTCTTTTAATACCCCAGAGACCATAGAAGCTTGTGCAAACCACAAATGCTCTGATTAGGCCGCGCAGGCTGGTGTGAGTCTTCAACTGTCACAGCCTCATTTACAAGTCGGAGGTTACACTGCATTTACACATTTCCATGGATTTGAGCCGGCGCAGAGCAAAGAAAACTTCTACTACATAAGTATCAGATCGGCCTGAAGCCAATGTGGCTTGATCTTCGTTTGCTGCTAGTTAACTGGTACATATGTCACAGAAGTCTCATACGAACAGCTTAAGCTCTGATCAGACTGTGCGGATGCGCAGGCTGATCTTAGTGTTCACTGTTTTCGCGTCTTACTTTCCAAATTCAACGTTCCCCCAAAATATCTAGCAAATGTGTTGTTCTTTGAATAGAAGGCTCATACGAACAGCAAAGACACTGATCAGAATGTGGGAATGCGCGGGTTGATATGAGCCTTCACCGTTCATGCGTCTGTGCTTTTTTTTAAAGTTCAATCTGGTGCGACATGGACATTGTAAATTAATGTAGCAAAACAAATGCGAAACCACCAAGAAAATCGAAGATCAGTGCCCTAACCAGCGATCATAGTAACTCCCAGGCAAAGCGGTGCGAGTCGGACCGTCCATGCTAATAACCCCTAGAGGTTTCATTGGGCGACAGGGCTTGAGATGTCGTTTCATCTCGATGTCGGGTAAAAGTCGCACAAAATTGGAAGCTATGTCTCCAAAATGACCTTTGCAGTGTTGACGGGGACGTTAAACCTCAAATCAAACAATCGAAATCATAGTAACTGTTTGTGCCTTTTCACAAGCAACAACTGCTCGCTATAATAATGGAGTTTGTTTTGGCGGGAAAACATTCACAGGCTGCTTTAACTGCACATGCTAATATGACGCACTGCAATAAAATTGCGGAACATCATGAGACGTCGCCTGGGAAAAGGCTATGTCACTTAAAAACAGTTAGCTGGACAACGAGAGATCTTTAAAATAGTGCGGTCTGTTTTAGCTCAGCGTGGCCCATATATTTCTTCAAGCCCCGATTGGCGGGGGCCGTAATCCGAGTCTGTGCCGGTCGCTAAACGACCAGCGAAGACGCAGGTCATTCTGCACAGATGAAATGACACCTCAAGCCCTCGATGGCGCTGATCAGACTGCGCAGATGCGTACATGTGATATCGCCCAATTTCGTCGGGGTATTCTGATTTAGAACCCCATGTTCCGGTCTCCCGCCCGACGGCCCTTATCTCCCGACACATCACGTGAACACGTCCGTGATATGAAAACCCCCTAATCCCCACTTTATATATAGACGACTGGGAGAGGGTTTTCTGCTCCAAAACATAGGTTGTGGGTACTCGTTAGAACCGCCTCAGTGAGTCGGTTCTAACGAGCATCAACAACCTATGTTTGCAGTGTTAATAAGAAAAATATCACAGATTTTTTTCAAAAAGTAGCGAATTTGGAGATGTGAAAAATGCAATGTGTCTCAGGGGTGTGTTACCGTATGAAAACAATTTCTTCAGTCGACCAGCAGTAACCGTTAGCTAACCTTTATCATGTTTAACCCTTTTTTGCCAAATGGAATCTTCCTCCTTAAAAATAGCAGGAGTTCGTTTCAAAATTTAGGGGTGTCAGGTTGTGTTTTCGTGAAAAATTTAGTAATTGGTTGAACATTAAGCAAACAGTGGAGGCCCTGATCAGGCGCCGCGTTCTGTGGCATCTGATCTGGGCCTGCACTGTTTGCCAACTACCCGTTTGGGGTTTTTCGGTATTAAATGGGTTAATGAACTGTTTAGTGTCATAAATTTCAGTAGTAGGTGAATGAATACCCCCAATTAAGAATCTAGAATTTACAGCTAGCTCGTGGTCATATATTCGGCAGAGAGCGGTCATACATGACCAACATTCCTTTGGTTATATAGATTAGAATGAAATTATAAAAAGGAGTGTGTTATTATTAATTGTCATGTAGCAAATTTTACTTTTTTAATTGCAAAACATTTATTAATTACCAGTGAATACCCAGTAATTATTGAAAACGACAATGGATATTCTTATCTAAAATATAGAGGCGGTTCTAACAAATACCCACAATCTAAATTAAATATAGATTGTGGGTACTCGTCAGAACCGCCTCATCGAGGCTGTTCGAACGAATACCCACAATCTATATTTTGAGCTACTTATTTTTTCTTATTTCTGCTCTAAAATATTGATTGTGAGTAAAAGTAGGGTTAAGGGATCAGATTTATGTAGGTATGCTTTGATGATGTTCCTAAAACAGGACCGTATTCGAGAAGTCGTCAATCTTAAACGTAACCGCTGACCCATGAGATTACCCGTTATTAATACATTATGAAGTTGCTAAGAGAAAACTTGCTGGCGCATATTAATCGGAATCTATTCCCAGTGTAGATGCGGTCTGAGTCTGTGTTGGTCGAGTTTGCTGGAATGATGCGAACAGACGAGTCTCAGATCAGACTGCGCTGCCGCAGATGCGCCGCGAACAGAAGAGGCTCTGATCAGACTGCATTGCCGCAGATGCGCCGCGAACAACCGATGTTCAGATCAGACTGTGCTGCCGCTGATGCGCCGCGAACAGCCGAGGCTAAGATCAAACCGCAAGGTGCTGGTAGTACCATTTAAGATTGATGCGAACAGCCGACTCTCAGATCAGACTGCGCTGTCACAGATGTGGCGCGAACAGCCGACACTCAGATAAGACTTCACTACCGCAGATGTGGCGCGATCAGCCATGGCTAAGATCATGTTGCACAGATGCGGTCTGTGTCGTGCTGGAAGCCCCATTTAAGATTAGTGGGAATAGCCAAGGTTCAGATCAGACTCCGTGCTGCTGCAGATGCGGCGCAAACAGCCAAGGCTCAGATCAGACTGCGCAGATGTGGCCGAACAAGTAAGTCCCATCAGACTGCGCAGTATGGCCCGAACAGCCAAGGCTTAGATCAATCTGCGCAGATGCGCTTAGACTCTGTGCTGGTGGTGTATGCTGTGTAAGTTCCATTTTTGATTGGCGCGGCTCGATATCGGCAATATGAGGACGAAAGATATGGTTGATTTTAGGGAGGACATTATAATAAGGCATTTTACGGGGTGGACTCGGCGCCTTCGAAAAATGGCCTGCGCTGATAATCTTTGAAGTCACCTTATCCATTATTGAGACAGTGGCAAATAGTTTAGACCCAGATCAGACGCCTCAGAATGCGGTGTCTGATCTGAGTCAACACTATTTGCGTAAAGTATGTACATTTCTTTTTTATAAAACTTAACAAAAACAAGACAAACCTAACATGCCTATAACTCGAAATGGACCACTCCAAACTTATGTTCATTGTCAGATATGGTTTAAGCTTATCAGACTGTGTCTTCACAACGGGACCGTCACCAATGTGACTAACGCGATTATAACATAGTACCGATCGGTAATTACACAGCGAAATTCAGTGTTCGAAATTTTAGAAATTGCTGTCTTATAAAAAATGCCACTGTTCGAGATTTTAAAGGCATTTTGGAAATTATTTTTGTCAATATTTTTTGGTGTCCGAATTTTTAGGGTGTTCCACAATCTATGTTTTTGAGTAAAATAAGGCAGATAATGTATACCCCTGCAAGACCCACTTTTCTGTATATAAAGTGGCGTTTAGAGGGGTCTACTTTTCACATACTTATTATCGTGATAGGTTTGACTTATTTTCACAAACCTTGATTTTTGGGCTTTCTTACTTTTTGTTGCAGTCAATTCTTATGTAATGACAAACTCCTGTGGAGCATGGTTCAATATGTGAATGGTTTAGCCATGATATTTACCTATCTTGATTCAGATGCAAACTCGCCACAAACCATCGGGGCTTGAAGAAATAAATGGGCTGCATGATGCTTCCACGCAGAGCTGAAACCGACCCGCACATGAGTACTTGTAAACCGCTTAGAGGATCTAAGCCTGCCCAGGTAATGCGGTGCGAGTCTGCCCGTCGTTGCTTATAAACCCTATTGGTTTCATTGGGTGGCAGGGCTTGAGATGTCATGTCCTCTCATTGTCCGGTAAAAGTCCCACAAAATTGGAAGCAATGTCTCCAAAATGACCTTTACAGTGTTGATGGGGACGTTAAATTTCAAATCAAACAAACAAACAAAGCAAACTCACAAGTTTTATGAGGAAATGGAGAGAATCAGCAATGGTTGTCCTGGAGAAAGCTTCCGGCTAAGCTGATTTATTTCTCAGGAAATGTAATTGTAGTTGACAGTTTCTCCTTTTTACATCAGTTGACTATTGATCTGGTCAGATCTGCCATTCAGTTTCAGTCTCAGAATGCTTTAAATAACAGGGGATATTATGTCACTGTTGGAGAACACCTCATGTTACCGAATGAGTTGAACTCTGAAATCAACTCCCTTGAAGATCCCACTTTGTGCAGAGAAACATAATTGTGGTTTACAGTGGCATAACCAGGATCCAAGTTTATAAAACTTTTTCATGCTCAACTCAACTAAGCATAAAATTCATAGAGCTAATAACTATCAAAATACATTAATCAACATTTGAGGATTTTGTCATATTTAACTCCACGGCCCCGCCCATCAGGGCTTGAAGAAATATATGGGCTGCATGATGCTTCCATGCAGAGCTGTAACTGACCCACACACGAGTAACTGGTAAACTGCTTAGAGGATCTAAGCCTGCCTGAGTCGGCCCGTCCATGCTTATAAACCCTATTGGTTTCATTTGGTGGCAGGGCTTGAGATGTCATTTCATCTCAGTGTTGGGTAAAAGTCCCACAAAATTGAAAGCAACGTCTCCAAAATGACCTTTACAGTGTTGACTGGGACATTAACCCTTCTCTTGCTGAATATTCAATTTAGCCACACCCATTTCTGACTTTGAACCAATCAGATTACTTGGTGTAATTTATTCCTGCAAATTCAAAAACTGAATGTCAAACAGTGTAGATCCTGATCAGATGGCTTCTTCAGAAGCCATCTGATCTGGATCTACACTGTTTGCAAAGATAGGGGTTGTCGTGAACAGCAAGACAAGGGTTAAACCTCAAATCAAACAAGCATATTTATCTCCATATAGAGTCTGGTATTTGTCCCGCTCATAAATATTGAAATGCCAACAGTTGTTGGCATTTCAATATTTATCAGCTTGACAAATTTTATGCTCAGCTGAGTTGAGCATGAAAAAGGTTTTATAACCCCAGGGCCTGTTCTTCTTTATTTTTATTCAAAACGTTATACGAGGACTGTTCAAATATGACTGCAACTAAGCACATGAAAATGATTCCGTGATAGATTTCAATGAAAAATTTATTTTGTCCCCTCAAAGTATTCCCCTTTAACAGATTTTCAAACTTTCAGTCTTCTGATCCAATCATTGAATGCATTTTGGTAGTCTTTTCGAGGTATACTATGAAGGCACTGGAATATTGCAAAACCGAGGTGTTTGCGCTGTACAAATTTTCGACCAGAAAGGTATTTTTCAGCCGCGGGAACAAAAAAAGTCACACTGGGCAAGGTCAGGGGAATACGGGGACGAGGGAGTACAACAACCTTTTCCTGCTTCAGATAGTCTTGAATGCCTTGTGTGATGACGCATTGTCATGTAGGAATCTGACATTGGCCAAATCAGTTGCGGGTCTTCGTTCTTTGAAATATTTCTTCAATTTTCGAAGAACTTTATTCTTGTAAAACTTCGCATTTACAGATTTGCCTTTAGGCACAATGCGAGGACTGTTCAAATATGAATGCAAGTATGTACATGTAGAAAGTTTTCTCATGCTCTGAATAGCAGGGCCCTGATTTGAAAAGAAAATGGCATACATTACCTTCTTGACGCTCATGGTCCGCTTTGCAATGCATGGTCTTTTGCAATACTTTGTTGCCCATATTTTGTTCTGAATCTTTCGTTTTGGCTTAAAAAAGTGAACCATTGTCTCGTCACCTGTGACGACATTAGCGAAAGACCGTGCGTTGTAATTTGGAAACTTTTTAAGCAACTTCTTGGTGCACTGAACGGGTGTCTTTCTGCTCATCTGTCAACAGATGGGGAATCCATTTAGCACAGATCTTTCTCATTTTCAAATCCCGTTTCAGAATTGTATGAGCTGCTCCTAATGAGATGCCTTCCATACTAGCTATTTGCCTAGTGGTGTATCGTGCATCGGTAGCAACTATTTCTTTCACTCTAGCAACCATCTTGGCAGATGTTGCTCTTTTCGGCCGACGATCATGTGGTGCATCTTGTGTTGAGCCTAGACCACAGCTGAATTTCTTACACCAACGAAAAACTGTCGGAAAAGACATTTCATTATGCCTATAAACCAAACATATTTCATCAAAAATGTCTTTGCACCGTATACTAAGAATACAACGATTCTTAATATAGGACCGTATTTCAACGACGTACTCTGACCTTCTTCCAACCATGTTTTGTATTAGTATACAAGAGTAGACAGTGTTTATCGAACGATATACATGGCTAAAGTGCACGGATTTTAACAGGTTTGGTGTCAATGTATAGGTAAAATGTTGTTCTACGCTGTGATATTTATTTCCAGGTGATTTTCGCATTAGTGCATGAGAAAACGTTCTACTTGCATTCATATTTGAACAGTCCTTGTATTGTGGATACTTCTTAGAACCAATTAATCCATATAGAGTAATAGACCTAACAGCCCATATGGGGCTGTAGACCCAGATCAGATGCCACAGAACATGACAATGGATCGGGGTCTAAATGGTTTGCTTAAAGTACAGAAATTCAAGGGTTCAGCTAGAGGCCAGGGGCCAGTTAGCTCCATGAGCTCATTATAGTGGTCATATTGTTAACTTTTCTAGCAAGTTTAATATTTAAAATTTTGGTATATTTGCTGGAAAAGATGTGAGCAGCTTTTGCATTTGCAAAAGCTGCTGACATTTTTTCAGCAAAAATATTAGCATATTTGACATATTAAAACCCTTGTCCTGTTGTGCAGTCGAGACTGCCGGTGACATACAGGTAGGTGGAAAGCGGGGGGCCTGGAAGACCCAAGATGACCTGGAAGCAGCTGACAGAAAGAGATTGCAGAGAATATCTCTGCTATCGATCCTCAGGATAGACAAGCCTGGAGATCTGGTGTAAGATCTGCCATGCATGCAGCAAGCCAGCTACCTGGAAGGGAGCCCACTTACGTGGACGTTGGCTCTGTACCTGCACGTTAATCAAAAATCTGTTGATGATGATGAGCCAGGATATGTCTTATCTTTCAAACATGGCAGAAGAAGACATCTGATCAGGATCTTCATTGTTTCCCATTCAGTTTATGAATTTGTTGCAGTGATCTGCATCAAGAAATCTGATTGGTTGATAATCAGTGGTGGATGTGGCATATTTAAATATTCAGCAGATCAAGGGTTTAATGATCAAAGTTTTAACAATTTGTCAAATAATGATTTCGTTAGTTTTGCGCAACTGGCCCCAGGTGTTCAAAATTAAAGATGTCACCAACGACATCATTAGTTAACGTATTGTTAAAACTTTGATCATTTAATATGGCAAATATTTTAATATTTTTGCAGAAAAAATACCAGGGGCCAGTGGTTCAAAATTAATGACGTCGTTAGTTAACAAATCAACATTTGTTAAAACTTTGATCATTTAACATGGCAAATATACCGTATTCGCCCTAATAACCGCACATGCTCCTATAAGCGCGCACCAAAGCTATTTATGAAAAGGAAATGCCTAAGCGCACACTTTACAGTAACCTCCCCTTGAAGCTCTCACAGTAAATCTATAAAAAAACTTACCATTTTTTCTTCAACAGTGAAGGCAATGCTTAAGTATCCTTTTCCATCCTGTTAAATATCAGTATGCATCATCTCTGAAGCTATTTTTATCGTATCAAGTGTGCGCTAATTAGGTAGAGTTTTCAACATGATATTTTGACACGATTTTGAAAAAACTAAGGGCACGGTGCGGTAATTAGAGAGAATACAGTACTTATATTTTTGCTGAATAAATAACAAATTTTTAGGTATTAAACTTGCTAAAATAGTTAACAATTTGACCACTAACAAACTTGTTAAGCTAACGAGGCTTTGAACAACTGGCCTCTGTACCATTTTTCTGGCCTACAATCATGTACACTTGAGATTCTGGACCCGCGACCATTTGTCTTGACAGTCAACTGCTTTGATTTGGTCTTAGCAGCTTAACTTCTTTCCAGAATGAAATAGTGTTGATTTGGATCACCTTTACTCTGTTTAGAGTGACAAAATTGCATTTCCTATCAGACTGCCTCTGAACGGAGTGAAATTGATTTGTTTTTGTGAAACAGGAAGATCAAATTGAGTTAGAATGTCACATTAACTTAACTTCATGTAGTGATCATGGTAGTCTGAGACTGAATCTTTTTGTTCTCAGAGATTCTTTAAAAGATACACCATAACCCTTATCCTGCTGAATAAATTAATTTATAATTAGCCACACCCATTGCTGACAAGCAACCAGTCAAAAAACTTGATATACTATATGTTTTTCATTCATCTCACAAACTGCGTGATCTTGATCAGATCTACACTGTTTGCAAAGATAAGGGTCGTCGTTTTCAGCACAATAAGAGTTAACCCTTTTGAACCATATGGAATCTTCCTCCTTATATAAACCAGTAGTCCATTTTGAAATTTAGGAGTGACAGGTTGTGTTTTCTTCAAATTTTGTTTGGAAATGGCTAGACTTTTTGCAAACAGTGCAGGCCCTGTTGAGATACCCCATTCTGTGGCTTCTCATCTGGGCCTGCACTATTTGCCAAGATACTTTCTCGGGTTTCCAGTATGAAATGGGTTAACAGACATGGACCAGTTGTTTAACCCATTGAGTACCGGAAACCCCAAAACGGGCACCATGGCAAACAGTGCAGGCCCAGATCAGACACCGCATAACACGGCGTCTGATCAGGGCCTACACTATTTGCAAAAAGGTAAGCCATTTTCCAAGTAAATTTTAAAGAAAACACAACCTGACATCCCTAAATTTTGAAATGTACTCCTGCTATAGTATATATAAGGAGGAAGATTCCATTTGGTACAAAAAAGGTTAAGGTGTGACTGAATGGTTACTGGGGCCAAATAAAATATATATAAATTTAGGGTTTCCCAACCCTATGAAACCTAGACTTTTCTTTTTTTTTTCCATGTTTACTATATATAAAAAAAAGCTTTTTTGAACACAACGTTTGGGCTCTTTTGTGCCATATTTACATATTATTTCTGTTTAGCTGCAGGTAAGGGGGTGTTCTAACATGACTAAGGATAGTTTTGGGGTAATTTTTAGCTCACCTGAGCAAGAAGTGCTCAAGGTGAGCTTTTGGGATTGGTCTTTGTCCGTCGTCCATGCGTGCATCCGTCGTCAACTTTTGCTTTAAACAACTTCTTCTCCGAAAACTGCTGGACATATTTTGATCTAATTTCTCAGGAATGCTCCTCAGGTGATCCTCTACCAAAATTGCTCAAACTGTTCCACTCGGGTGAACAAGTTGGCCACCAGAGCTAAAAATAGAAAAACCTTTAAAGGACTTCTCCTGCTTAACCAGTGGATGGATTTTGAAATTATCTCACAGGAATGTTCCGTGGATGACCCTCTACCAAAATTGCTCAAACCGTTCCGCTTGGTTGAAAAAAATGGCCACCAGAGCTAGAAATAGAAAAACCTTTAAACGACTTCTTCTCCTTAACCCGTGGATGAATTTTTAAATTATTGCACAGGAATGTTCCTTGGGTGACCCTCTACTAAAATTGCTCAAACCCTTCCGCTCGGGTGAACAAGATGGCTGCCAGAGCTAAAGATAGAAAAACCTTTAAAGGACTTTAACTTCTCCTTAACCAGTGGATGGATTTCGAAATTACTTGACAGGAATGTTCCATGGGTGACCCTCTACCAAAATTGCTCAAACCGTTCTGCTTGGATGAACAAGATGGCCGCTTGAGCTAAAAATAGAAAAACCTTTAAACGACTTCTTTTCCTTAACTAGTGGATGGATTTTGAAATTAATTGACAGGAATGTTCCTTTGGTGACCTACTACCAAAATTGCTCAACTGTTCCGCTCGGGTGAACAAGATGGCCACCAGAGCTAAAAATAGAATAATCTTTAAACACACTTTTCTCCTTAACCAGTGGATAGATTTCGAAATTATTTCACAGGAATGTTCCTAGGGTGACCCTCTCCAAAAATTGCTCAAACTGTTCCGCTCTGGTGAACAAAATGGCTGCCAGAGCTAAAATAGAAAAAACCTTTAAACGACTTCTTTTCCTTAACTAGTGGATGGGTTATGAAATTATTTGACAGGAATGAGGTTTGAGGTTTTTAAGCTCTGGTGGCCATCAGGCTCAGTTAAGCAAAATATTTTGAGCAATTTTGTTAGAGGGTCACTCATGGAACGTTCCCATAAAATTGCTTCCTTCTAGAGCCAGATGTCTTTTGAAAGTTTCGGCCCCCACCCACCTTGGCTGCAAGGTGCTTCTACAGGAGTATTGGTAAACCACTTTGAAGGTTTAAGCCTGTCTAGGCAAAGTGGTGCGAGTGGAACCATCAATGCATTTAAACCCATTAGTTTCATTGGGCGGCAGGACTTGAGATGTCATTTCATCAAAAATTACTTTTACTTCTCAAAATGATTTCTACTCCTAGACAGGCAGACTGATTTTGAATCAATTTCACAGAAATGGTCTTTGGGTCCAATGAAAATTGCTCAAACCCTCCACTCCACCATATATTGCCCACAATTCCGTTTGTACAATAGGATCAGGTAAGCGATCCAGGGCCATCATGGCCCTCTTGTTCTTATTTCTCCATCAAAATTTAAAACATGTGTTACAGGAACTTGTTAGAATCGCCTCATCCAAATTCAAACAAGTACCTACAACATGTTTCTGAGCAGATTACATGTTTGTTTATATCGGAGTTAAATGGCCCAGTCAACACTATTTTAGGTCATTTTAGAGCCGGTCAGTTTACATATCCACACTTGATCTGGGCAGGCTAATACATTACAGTGGTTAACCATTACAGTGCACATTCTTTTGCCAGAAACTGACAACTGCCATTCTTGAATCAGCGGAAGGGAGAGAATGATTGAGTAAAGATTTCATGATCAATCTCCACGAAATAATGTTGCCAACCCCGGCAGGTATCGAACCTGCGTTCTCCTGATCACCAGTCAGACGCGCATCAGACTGAGCTACCAAGGCCGGCCCAGATTACATGTACCGTATTGATCATGAGTATTAGGACAGGGGGGCCTAAGCAAACAGTGCAGAACACCGATTGTTTGGCTCAATATTTGATCATATTTGCTCGTTTTTGCACAGAAATTGGAAATTTGAGGTAATATCCAATATTCTGTGCTCATTCTCTTCCACTAATTCAGAATTAAGGCAGCTGTTAGTTTCATACAAAAGGATGTGCGCCTACCTCGGTAGCTCATTCGGATGCGCATCTGACTGGTGATCAGGACGATGCAGGTTCGACACCTGCCGTGGTTGGCAACAATCGTTCGTGGAGATTGATCATGAAATATTTTCCATGGTCATTCTCTCCCTTCTGCTGATTCAAGAAGGGCAGTTGTCAGTTTCTGGCAAAAGAATGTACCCAGTATTACTGTAATGGTTAACCGCTTATGAATAAGCCTGCGCAGGAAACATGTGGATAGGTAAACTGACCGGCTCAAAAATGACCTAAATAGTGTTGACTGGGCTGTTAAACTCAAATACAAATAAACAAAAGCCTGTGCAGGAAAAGTTTGGTTATTTTGGCTGACCTGCTCAAAATGATCTTAATAGTTTTTACTAGTCTGTTATATTCCAAACCTGTGTTGGGGGCACTTTTAATTGTTACATTAGTGCCTCCTTCAGAAGTACCGTAAATTATCCTAAAAAATTCGGACACTTTGAAAACTTGCTGTAATTCTCCAAAAATTTTAACACCTAATTTTCACGATTCAGCAAGGAGCCGAAAAGGAGCAGATGGACTGGCAAACAGTTTAGACCCTGATCAGACTGTTCCTTGAGGAGCAGTCTGATCTGTGTCTGCACTGTTTGCTCAGGACTGTCTGTCCCAATACTTAGAGATGTATTGGATTTAAAGGTCCATCAACACTATTTTAGGTCATTTTTGAGCCGGTCAGTTTACCTATCCACACTTTTCCTGGGCAGGCTTATACATAAGTGGTTAACCAGTACAGTGCACATTCTTTTGCCAGAAACTGACAACTGCCCTTCTTGAATCAGCGGAAGGGAGAGAATGACTGCAGAAAAGATTTAATGATCTGAATCTATACAAAGGAATGTTGCGGACCCGGGCAGGTATCGTACCCGCGCCCTTCTGATCACCAGTCAGATGCACATCCGACTGAGCCACCGAGGCCAGCCCCAGTACTTAGAATCATTATGATACAAACAATATACATGTATGTTTCAAACAATAATTGAAGAAAATTATCCCGTTTAGTTGTCCTCTTTACACACCATATCAGGAGCTTTAATTTGTATTCAAATTTCCTCACCCTTTTATCTGTTCTATTTTCAGGGCGTTCATACGACCCAGAGAGTGTTATTGACAGGCTTTTAGAAAGATATCGACAACAACTAGAGGAACAGAAAAGAAAAGCGGAAAAAAGACGACCTGCAGGCCTGGTCGACGAGAATATAAAAGGTGAGAATATTTACTGTTGCCTTAATGGTCCTACCGGTAAGTAATTTGGAGAGTGAGGCCTAAGCAAACAGTGCAGACCCAGATCAGACTGCTCCTGAAGGAGCAGTCTGATCAGGGTCTACACTTTTTGCCATTGTCTGTCCTTTTTGGTAACCTTGCAGAACTGTGAAACAAATTTGTTAAAATTTAAGGAGACTTACAGCAAGTCCTCAATGTGTCGGAATTCCATTACGATAACACGCCCATGCGACATAGTGCATTTGTTAATATCTCTAAAATGGCTACTTTTCAGCTGAAAATCTGTGACATTTTTCTTATTTTTACCTCAAACATAGCTTGTGGGTGCTCGTTAGAACCGCCTCATTGAGGCGGTTCTGACGAGTACCCACAACCTATTTCTTGGAGCAGAAATAAAAAAAATATTGTATACCCCCATAAACCCCAGTTTTCCCTATATAAATTGGAGTTGGGGGGGGGGGGGGTTTGTTCAATTCGTGGACTTGTTCATGTGATGTATGGACTTTTACTGATATTTTATCTGCTTCCAAACCATTTTCTACGGGAAAGACTAAAACAGGTCATTTACAAACAGCGCTGGCCCAGATCGGCTGTGGCATCTGATCTTGGCCTTCCACTGATTGCATAATGGTCAATTATTTTCATAATAAATTTCTGAAAAGAAAATAAATCCCTTACCCTTATACCCTTGATTTTGGAATGGACTTGTTTGTTTTATTTGAGGTTTAACGTCCCCGTCAACACTGTAAAGGTCAGTTTGGAGATGTTGCTTCCAATTCTGTGGGACTTTTACACGACATTGAGATGAAATGACATCTCAAGAATTTTGGAATGGACTCTGCTGTATATAGAGTGAAGATTCTTTTCCACTTAACTCATATATGACAATGGAATCTTCTACCTAATAAGTTTGGAATGGTCCATTTTCAGACAGTTATAGGGGTATCAGGTTTGTTTTGTTTATTGTTATTTGTACGAAGATGTATGATATTTGAGTAAACAGTGTTGACTAGGATCAGACGCTGCAATCTTTACCCTCGCTCTCAGGTGGATGTGATCCTATGCTCCCCGTCAAGAATTAATGCAAAATCATATATCTTAGGTAGGGCTGGCTAATCGGAGCTGAAAAGATAATCGATTATCATTCCTGTCATTGTGATCGATAATCGATTAGTAATCACTGAAGATTTGGTCATAATTTCACCTGTCTGGCTTTCTGTCTGAGCATGACTCCTACCATATGCTGTACTTTGACGTATGTATTTATTGCGGCCCCCGCCCATCGGGGCTTGAAGAAATAGATGGGCTGCATGATGCTTCTACGCAGAGCTGAAACTGGGCGCACATGAGTACTGGTAAGCCGCTTAGAGAGTCCCACAAAATTGGAAGCAACGTCTCCAAAATGACATATACAGAGATTATGGGGATGTTAAACCTCAAATCAAACAAACAAAATTGCTGTATGTATTTGAACAGACAGACCTGAGCAAACAGTGTAGACCCAGGTGAGACGCTGCAGAATGCAGCGTCTCATCTGGGTCTGCACTGTTTGCCACTCATACAGCTATTTTAGGCACAACTTTGGGTAGTAAATTGTACATATCAAATAATCAATTGCAAGCAAATCAGTAATGATAATCATTTTTACGCTCACCGAAGTCGCCGCTTTGTCCATCCGTCCAACCATCCATCTGTCCATCCATCACACTCTATATCTCTTAAATTATTAAAGGTATTTAAGTGAAACTTGTTGTGGAATTTATCGATTGAATAATCGATTATCTGATTAATCGTGCCAGCCTTAATCTTTGGTGATTTGAAGAATTTGTCAGGCACTCAAGATCCAGTTGGAATTAGCCAATGGTGAATTTTGGTCAAACTCGGTACAACATATCACTCCAGCACACCTAACATTTGGTTAGATATTGGTGACCTTGACCATATTTGCAAGATCCCAAGCTCCCATTTGCAGCCTACCTAAGATTTGATTAAATTTTGCTGTTGTTGACCTCATTTTCCAAGTCATAAATAATTTGTTTGTTTGATTTGAGGTTTAACGTCCCCGTCAACACTGTAAAGGTCATTTTGGAGACGTTGCTTCCAATTTTGTGGGACTTTTACCCGACATTGAGATGAAATGACATCTCAAGCCCTGTCGCCTAATGAAACCAATAGGGTTTATTAGCATGGACGGTCCGCCTCGCACCGCGGTTCCTGGACAGGCTTAGATCCTCTAAGCGGTTTACCAGTAATAGCGTGCGGGCTGGATTCAGCTCTGCGTGGAAGCATCATGCAGTCCATATATTTCTTCAAGCCCCTATGGGCGGGGGCCGAAGTCATAAATAAGCTTCCAAAAAAAAACAAATGTGGGCCAAACATTGCTTTCCTGTTCTGTGTCTTGTGAAGGAATTGATGAATTTTGGTCAAACTTGAAATGTTACAATGTATGTATACTTGCATTATACCTAAGATTTGATTCGATTTTGGTGACCTTGACCTATATTTTCAAAGACATAGCCTCCTGAAAACTGACAAATTTAGGCCAAACGTAGCTTGTCTGCATCCTGCCTCTTGAGCAGATAAACAAATTGTGATCACACTTTTTACAATATAAAATTGTAGGCTACAAAAGACTTGATTGGATTCTGTTGACCTTGACTTTATTTTCAAGGTCACATGATTGTTTAACTCAAATTTATGTTGGGAGGACTTAAATAATTTCTTTCTAAATCATTTCCAGAAATTCCAGCTTGCCTTATTTCTGCTAAAACTATACCTTGTAGGTAACAGGGCTGGAAAATTTCACTCATCTGCTCACCATGACAAATGAAAATTTTTGAGGATGAGAAGATTTTGTCTAGTCCCAATGTAATTATTAAACAAACATCTTCATGCCCTTGGTCATGCAGGACCCCAACAGATGTGTGAAATTTTGAAAAATTTTCCAGCCCTGAGGTAGTCAGTACAATTGCCTGAAGGCATTCTTACCGGGCATAAACATCTATGTTTGTAACTGTCAGAAATATACACAGGTACATGCAAATGTCACAGCCTGTGCAATGAACATAAGTTACCGTATTTACTCTAAATAAGCTTACACCTTAACTCTTATCATGCTGTTCACGACAAACCCTATCTTTGCAAACAGTGTAGATCCAGATCAGATGACTTCTGAAGAAGCCATCTGATCAGGATCTACACTGTTTGGCATTCAGTTTATGAATTTGTAGCAATAAATTGCATCAAGTAATTTGATTGGTTGTTAGACAGAAATGGGTGTGGCTTAAATGAATATTCAGCAAGAGAAGGATTAACTTCTTACCATACTTGTTCTAAAATTTGAGCATTGAACAAGTATAATTTACTGCCCTATGTTGTGTCTAACAATAGCCAGATGAGTGGCAAACAGTGTAGACCCTGATGAGACACCACATTCTTTAAGACCACTTTTCAGGCATGAGACTTTTCAGATTTTTTGGTTTTAAAATTTGTTTTTCAAAGTTACTTGTTTTTGTCTGAAAGTTGTAAAAATGACATTTTTGGAAGGGAAGGTAGGAGTTTCAGATTTTTTTCTCAGGTTTCAGGTTTTTCAGCTGTGCTCCAATCTCATGCCTGACTTTTGAACAGTCCCAAAGGTGGTCCTTGAACAGGGGGCACTGTATGCAGGAAACACAAAGAAAGAATAAGTGCACCCCTCTAAGTAAGCTTTTTGAAGCAGTATTAGTCTTTAATTTAGTTGGTCTTAATAGCAGAATTTTACTGTATATATAAGTGTGTGTAATTATTTCAGATGAACAAGATGTTCCCAAAGCCAAAAAATTAGAGGATGTTGATCAGAACACAGACACATTAGATGCTGATGTCAACTTTGCCGCTGATGAAGATCTTATGGAAGAAGACAGTTCTGATACAATTAAAAGCAATACAAAAGAACAAGAAAAAGGAGAGAAAAATGATACAAAGGCACACCATCCCAAACCACCTCAGGCACAGAAGGCTGGACCAAGACCAGCTGGAACAGGGATACTACAGAATGATTTTATGTTTATATGTAAGTACATACCGTAATGATCCTAAGTATTGGAACAGACAGGCCCAAGCAAACAGTGCAGACCCAGATCAGACTGCTCCTGAAGGAGCAGTCTGATCAGGTTCTACACTGTTTGCCATTCCATCTGCATCTTTTGTACTCTTTGCTGGATCATGAAATAAATTTGTTAAAACTTTAGGTGCATTACAGCAAGGCCTCAAGGTGTCCCAACTTTTTTGACTTTAAGGTATTGGCCACAAAGATTAAAATGCGGTCTATAGCATGGGTGCTCATTAACCCATTTTGTACCAATTGAAAACTTCCACCTTATATATATAGCACAAGTACATTTCATATTCAGGGGTGTTGGATTCTGTTTTCTTCAAAAACTTATTTGAAAAATGGCTGAACGTTTTGAAAATAGTGTAGGCCCTGATCAGATGCTGCATTGTGCGGCGTCTGATCTGGGCCTGCACTGTTTGGCAATTACCCGTTTTGGGGTTTCCGGTACAAAATCGGTTAAATCCTCAAAACAGTATGTTTGCAATGCAGCCTTTTTCAGAATGGAACTTTCCTGATTACATGAGGAAGGAGTTTCCATCTTGTTCATATTATATTAACCCTTTTTGTACCAAATAGAATCGTCCTCCATATATATACACCTGTGGACACAAAACCGTTAGAACTCCTATGAAATAACTTTCAATGAATCGCTTTGCATCAAGTTAGTTAGACAAGCAAATGTCATTCATCAAAGAATTCTAAAACTAGATCACGATGATTGGTCTCCTTTTGGAAAACACTTTCTGATTGACATTTAAGATGTATTTTGATTGGACAGTGCAGGAGTCAGCAATGAAATGTACACCACCTTGTGTTTTGGATTTATTTCTGTGATAGGATGTTAGCCTGCATTATTTTGAATGATGTTTCAAATCAGAATGAAATGAAGCTCATCAAAGTTTGAACGCTTTTGTGTCCACAGGTGTAGCAGGAGTCCATTTCAAAATTTAGGGGTGTCAGGTTTCAAAAACGATTCGAAAAATAGCTTAATTTTTTGCAAACAGTGTAGGCCCTGCGCTGCGCTGTTTGCCAACTATCCGTTTTGGGGTTTCTGGTACTAAATGGGTTAAAGATGGAAAACTTGTCTTTAAGAATAAGAAGGTTTATCCATCTTAACCACATTACAGTTCACAAAATCTTTCATTCTGGAGGAAGGTAAAACATGACATCATTGGATGGAAACTCCTTCTTTTGTGATATGCAGTTAAACCTGTCGTAGTGGCCACCTCTTTTAAGCAAGCAACCTGTCTTAAGCAAGCATCCATTTTTTCCCTTAAAAGGGAAATGCATTAAAATTCACCTGTATTAAGCAAGCACCTGTCTGAAAGAAGCACATTTTTTATTATTACCCCATAGGTGCTTGCTTAATGCAGGTTGGACTGTACATAGGATCTCAAATGTAATTTTTCAGATTCCGTACCAATCCACACCCACAGATAACTATTTTCTCACACTTAGGATTTCTCTTTTAAGCATCTAGAAATTATTCATTAACATGGGAAATGCAAATTTGAAGCCTAGTAAACACGTGTAATTAAGGCTTTTCTCATACAATTCAAATCAGCACTTTTCTTAATTGTGCCTTATTTATTTACAGTCTTGTCACTGGATACTTCCAAAACAGATAGATATAGGAGGATGAAACAAGCTATAAAACTAGGTCTCATTATAGTTGTTTGATTTTAGGTTTAACATCCCCGTCCACACTGATTTGAGGTTTAACGTCCCCGTCCACACTGTAAAGGTCATTTTGGATATGTTGCTTCCAATTTTGTGGGACTTTTACCCAACATTGAGATGAAATGACATCTCAAGCCCTGTAGCCCAATGAGACCAATAGGGTTTATAAGCATGGAAGATCCGACTCTCACCGCTTTGTCTGGACAGGCTTAGATCCTCTAAGCGGTTTGCCAGTACTCGTGTGCAGGTTAGATTTAGCTTTGCATGGAAGCATCGTGCAGCCCATATATTTCTTTAAGCCTTTAACCTTTATCCTGCTGAATATGACAAACCTGTCTTTGCAAACAGTGTAAATCCAGATCAGATGAAGAAGCAATCTGATCAAGCTCTTCATGTACACTGTTTATCGTGTGGTTTTGAAATTGAACGAATACATTATTTTAAGTAATTTGATTGCTAGATAGAGTTTGAAATGGGCGTGGCTGAATTAATTTATTCAGCAGGATAAGGGCTAAGAGTAGCTCAAACTTTTGAAAGAATTTAACCCATTGCCTCCGGGAAACCCCCTAAAGGGGTACCTTGGGAAAAAGTGTAGGCCCAGATCAGACGCCACAGAACACTGACTGAACAGGACCTGCACTATTTGCTAACAGAGTCGGCAACATTCTTTCGTGGAGACTGATCGTGAAATCTTTTCTACGGTCATTCTCTCTCTTCTGCTGATTCAAGAAGGGCAGTTGTCAGTTTCTGGCGAAAGAATGTGCACTGTACTGGCTAACAGCTTACGTACACTCAGTGGACATAAATGAGTTCCCAAAGCTGTTTGGCGTCGTGATGTGTGTAAGTGTGTGACTACATTTCCAGATCAAATTACTAAAAAATAAAAGATCCAATGCATGTTATGTTTACTAGGTGATGTTGTTTATTCATTACCAATAACAAATATAGTAATTGTTCTAAGAAATCTCGCCATGCATAGCTCTGGTGTATTCTTCATTTAGAGTATCGTGGTTTTAAAATTGGATTAAAAAATCTGCACTGGCTCACGGATTGCTTCTTATTCTGAATGATTAAGATTTTCATTAATAATCTATATAATTTTGGTTACTCTGATGTCTTTTTAGTATGATGGACAGCTGAGAAACCAAATATGTTTAAATTTTCCCAATTGAATTTATACATTATTAGGAGTGGGTGGGGTAATTTTTGTGACAGGACATCTCGGCCCCTAACAAACTCGGCCCCTGACAAACTCGGCCCCTGACAAACTCGGCCCCTAAAATTAGAATATGTATATATTAGTGTTGGAATTGACTTATTATCAAAATATTATACATATTTTAATGTACATATGCCTAATTATCTTTTGATCTCATTTTGATGAAATTATGAGTAACCCATCTCACATGAGTTAAATGAACCTAATGCCGTATTCTATTTGTTTTTGTTTGTTTGAATTGGGGTATAATGACACCGTCAACACTATTTAAGTCATTTTGGAGACGTTGCTTTCAATTTTGTGGGACTTTTACCCGACAATGAGATGAAATGACATCTCGAGCCCGATGAAACCAGAAGGTTTATATGCATTGGACGATCTGACTCACACCGCTTTGCCTGGGCAGGCTTAGGCCTTCTAAGCAGTTTACCAGTAATCGTGTGTGGTCACATGCAGCTCTGCGTGGACGCATCATGCAGGCCAAACTATTTCTCCAAGCCCCTATGGGCGGGGGCAAATATTGTTTTCTATAGATTTACAATTGATTTTACACTGGAAATGTTAATACCACAAAAAAACGCCTATTCTAAAATATTGAATTTTTCACCACCCAAATATGAAAATTTTCAGATGAAACATGAACATATTTTTTTTATTTCTGCTATAAACATAGATTTTGGGTACTTGTTAATACCACATTGACAGAGCAATTCTGACAAGCACCAACAGTCTGACAATCTATGTTTTTGAGCAAACAGATTTGGGTACTTGTAAAAATGGCATCGATGAGGTGGTTCTTACAAGAACCAACAATCGATGTTTTTGAGAAGAAAAAAGTAAATTTGATATAAACCCTTGTAAACCCCAGTTTTACTGTATAAAAGTGTGGTTGCAGGTGGTCGAAATTATATAGGCATGTTTTCGTGATGTCACACTCAATTCCAACACCGTCCCAATTACAGCATGGGTTTCCGTGATCTTTTATCGTGGTTAAGGTTTCGTATTAAAAACGATAAATATGCTCAACTTTCTGTGAAACTACCCATCCACCTTCCAAATTGATTCTCGGACACAAAAACATTTATTTTAGGACCTAAATGCTGCTAGGGACTGAGTTTTTATGGACGGAGTTGAATGGGGGCCGAGTTTGCTAGGGGCCGTGTTTGTCAGGGGCCGGGTTTGTCAGAGGCCGAGTTTGTTAGTGGCCGAGATGTCCATAAATCGTAATTTTCCCCCTGACAGTAAAATAGTTGCTATGGAAACATTAAGTAAGTAGGCTGCATTGTTTCTATCTAAATTACTGGCACACTCTCCAATGTTCTAGTAACAATCATTGAAAAGAAGTATCTTTCTTTGACATAGGAAATGTAGCTGTCAACATTGAATAAACTTCTAGATGGGTGTTAGTCATTATGGGGGTACCTGTAGAGTTGACACATTCATTTGACACTGTTATACGAAAGACGAAGTCTTTTGTAAAAATATAGTCCAAAATGGTGCTTTAAGTTACCAATACTATTCACAAAATTTTACAACATGTTTTTATGTTGTTTTATGGAGCACAAAGAGTGCACGGCTGTTCAAATAACCCCATTTTTTCCTGGATCTCCTTGCTGCTGCAGTCCCCTAAGATATATTCAAAACAACAGTTTTTGCTAGAAACTATGATTCAATATCTCTCAAATCAGATACAGTCGAACCTCTGCTTACGGTCACCTCCGAATAACGGTCCCCTTATTACAACGGTCATTTTCAACCCCTCCCATCGAAATTCCCTAATAAATTAACTGGGAATAGCGGTCCACTGTGCACTACGGTCAACGGTCACGTTATTCAGTCCCAAACTGAGTTGCTGTCCTTGAATAACGGTCTATAATTGAATCCATCACGCTCATGATTTCAGCTTTGAGGTAATTATCGCCATTGATTGGCATATAATTGGCCTGCTTGATTGGTGTTGCAGTCCTTAATCCTGGCGATCTGGTCAAACATGTTACGGTTTGTGAGTGAGTTGAATTGAATAAATCCATTGCATTCTGTTTTACACAAGAACTGAAGATAGTTTATTAGAAAAGTGAAGAAAAATTGACTAAACATTTTTTTTTTTAATTGGCGGACAATCCTAAAGACGGTAAAACTAGCCCAGTAAGTAAACACAATAATTGCGGCACTGTCAATTCAGAGACAAACCATCTGTGTATTTATTACGGTTCAAGTATGACACTATTGTTAATCCCTGTCATATAATTGCCACCCTGCGGTGCGTATCGATAAGGTGTGAAAATATGGTCAAGTCATGTCTCTAATTTGCGTTTATCCTCCAGTCATAAAATTTAATCCAAGATCAATGTGAAAATGATTTAATCCTCCTCAGACAATTAGCTATATCTAACGGTATATGTTTGCATAATAAAAACGGACTACTCTACGATCTCATGAATGGTTACATGTATGTTTTGGCGCCAAATAGCAGATGCTCGGCGGGAAAAGTCGAACGCTGTTGTTGGTTATTGACACGGAGGGATAATTCGGGAGCTATACAGCGCTGTTTTCTTTCCACCTCTATTCACAACCATTTAGCTATCGAGAAGATATTTTTTACCGGTTCCAAACATTTTTTATGAAAGATTTAAACACGTGTGGGGTTGCTGGCGTCGGATGACGCAACAAATAAACATGTAAATTAAATGGAAAACAATATGCTTCTTCATCCAGTGACAGCTTGCTATTTAATCAATAAATGTAAGAATTTTTGGACACTGTCGGCCTGCTGGTAATTGTCAAACCTCCAAATAAAGGTCACCTGTGAATAACGGCCAAATTTGTCCTGTCCCATAGATGGCCTTTGTTCACAGGTTTGACTGTATATCACAAAGTCCGTTTTCTGTCTCTTTACTTAGTGTCTATCACCAAAAATGTTTGCTTTTCAGTGATTTTGACGAATTTATATTACATTCGAAAGCAGGTCATATTTTCCATAATGTTTTGTCTGTAGGTAAAATTATACACAATCAGATTGTTTTTCAGTATGATGCCAATATTTCTACCAATTTATATTTAAAAAGATCAGAAATTGATAATTTTATAACTCTTTTAGTACACGTACCCTGATTTTTCAAAAGGAAGGTGCTAATCTGTATGCTGTCTGGTAATTCCATGTCAACTGATGACATCATCATTTTACTAAGTGCTGATGTAAACATATACGCTAATTAGTGATATCGGCCAATTAGCATTTGAGTACGATTTGTAATTAGGTAGGAAATTGCAATTATTTCAGACCATATTTTTCTTCAATTTCTTGTCAGCCATTTTGGGAACTCATTTATGGCCACTGAGTGTACATGTATAAGCCTGTCCAGGAAAAGTGTTGTTAGATAAACTGACTGGTTCAAAAATGATATAAAAAAAAGAGAGTTGACTGGGCCGTTAAACTCCATTACAAACAAACAATTTGCTAACAGAATTTTCTGTCAAAAATAGAATAAAAACAAAAAATAGGCCTGACACCCCTTATATGACAAATGGTCTTGTCCAAACGTATAGCAGTGGAAGAATCCACTAGTATATAATGGGTAAAATATCAGGGAAGCAAAATATTTGAAATTTGGAAGATTTAATTTGTGTAATGTTCAAGCCCATTTTTTGTTTGCTATTTTTCAGTCATAGTTGCGGCATGCAGTATAGCAGCTTTAGTCGGTCTCATCATGGCTGGGGTCTGCTGGTACAAGTAAGTAATATAATTACTGTTAAATGACGATCATGTTAACAATGCCATGTATTGAACATCCTGTTAACACCTACTTTACTAACGCCCACTTTACTTACCTCCACTTTACAGTTAACCTGTAAGACGCTGAGAAAAAAATACATCTGAAAATGTCGTCTGCTTATGTCGTCTGCTGAATTTTTTCGCAAATGTTTTAAAAGATATTTTTGCTTACAGGCAAACAGTGTGGACCCAAATCGGTACCCCTAATCTTTCATCTCCTCTACTATCTATCCCTTTCTCTAGGAGAATCCCATTACTTATGGGGAAAGGGGACACCTGGCAGATTTTTCCACCATTTTTCAAAGGGAAACAACTTTTAGAACCGTCTGTTGGCTTTTCTATAAGCTCTGTCCCATGGCAAAAGGGGTCACCTCTTAAAGGAAAGAATTTGCTCCTCAGGAGCAAATTCTTCCCTTTAAGAGTTGACCCCTATTGACATGGGAGACAAAAATACTTCTGCAGGAGTTACCTCCCCTGAAGGTGTTCCCATTCCCCTTAAAACCATTATATGATAAAGAGAATCTTGCACTTGTAGTCATTTCATATGAAATTTATGATAGTCACCGAAGGCTCGTTTCATTAATTTTAATGAAATGGCCACTCATGTAAGACCCTCTATAGCTTATGAGTAATACACATTAGAAATACTGGAATTATCAAGGTCTTCATGGTTTGTTTTATGGGGAATGGGTACACCTTCAGGGGAGGCAACTCCTGCAAAAGGGTTTTTGTCTCCCATGTCAAAAGGGGTTAATTCTTAAAGGAAAGAATTTGCTCCTGAGGAGCAAATTCTTTCCTTTAAGAGTTGACCCCTTTTTCTGTGGGACAGAGCTTATAGAAAAGCCAACAGAAAGTTGTTTCCCTTTGAAAAATGGCGGAAAAAATCTGCCAGGTGTTCCCATTCCCCTTAAATAACGGGATTCTCCTATAGAGAAAATTGTCTGTTGGCTTGATTTGAGGTTTAAGGTCCCTGTCAACACTGTAAAGGTCATTTTGGAGACGTTGCTTCCAATTTTGTGGGACTTTGTTTGTTTGTTTGATTTGAGGTTTAAAGTCCATGTCAACACTAAAGGTCATTTAGGAGACGTTGCTTCCAATTTTGTGGGACTTTTACCCGACATTGAGATGAAATGACATCTCAAGCCCTGTCAACCAATGAAACCAATAGGGTTTATTAGCATGGACGAAGAAATAGTAACATTCCCTCTCTACCCTTAGCTAGGCCTTACTCAACTATAAGCCAATATCAGTTGTGTGCTCCAGTGACGCAAGATACACAACCCCTTTGCCTCCCCTTTTTAGCTCACCTGTCACGTAGTGACAAGGTGAGCTTTTGTGATCACTTTTTGTCCGTCGTCTGTCGTGCGTGCGTCCGTCCGTCCGTCCGTGCGTCCGTCCGTAAACAATTTCAAATAAGTATATCTCTAATACCCCATGGTCAATCTTGATCAAATTTCATGGGAAGCATCATCAGGTAGGGGGAAAGGCTGCATAAGGTTTTTGGGCTGATCAGATTGGAATTCTGGTTGCCATGGCAACATATAGCTCCCATAGACTATCAATGGGAAAAAATTAAAATGTCTTCTTCTCTGAAACCACAGGGCCCAGAGCTTAGATATTTAGCATGTATTAACGGCCATTGGTCACCTACATAATTCCTGCCAATCATGCCCCTGGGGTCCGAATTGGCCACACCCCGGGGCCCCTTTGCTCCCATAGACTCATAATGGAACAAAAAGCTTCAAAAATCTTCTTCTCGGAAACCACAGGGCCCAGAGCTTAGATATTAAGCATGTAGCAACAGCAAGTGGTCACCTACATAATTCCTGCCAATCATGACCCTGGTGTCAAAACAGGCCACGCCCCGGGGCCCTTTACCTCCTATAGACTCATAATGGAAAAAAGCTTCAAAAAGCTTCTTCTCTGAAACCACATGGCCCAGAACTGAGATATTTGGCATGTAGCAACGGCTAGTGGTCAACTACATAATTCCTGCCAATCATGCCCCTGGGGTCCAAATTGGCCACAACCCGGGGCCCCTTAGCTCCCATAGACTCATAATGGAAAAAAAGCTTCAAAAATCTTCTTCTCTGAAACCACAGAGCCCAGAGCTTAGATATTTAGAATGTAGCAACGGCCAGTGGTCACCTACATAATTCCTGCCAATCATGCCCCTTGGTTCCAAATGGGCGACGCCCCGGGGCCCCTTCGCTCCCATAGACTCATAATGGAACAAAAAGATTCAAAAATCTTCTTCTCGGAAACCACAGGGCCCAGAGCTTAAATATTTAGCATGTAGCAACGGCAAGTGGTCACCTACATAATTCCTGCCAATCATGCCCCTGGGGTCCAAACGGGCAACGCCCCGGGGCCCTTTAGCTCCTATAGACTCATAATGGAAAAAAGCTTCAAAAATCTTCTTCTCTGAAACCACAGGGCCCAGAGCTGAGGTATTTGGCATGTAGCAACGGCAAGTGGCCACCTACATTAATCCTGCAAATCATGCCCCTAAGGTCCAAATGGGCCATGCCCCGGAGCCCCTTAGCTCCCATAGACTCATAATGGAAAAAAAAGCTTCAAAAATCTTCTTCTCTGAAACCACAGGGCCCAGAGTTTAGATATTTAGCATGTAGCAACGGCAAGTGGTCACCTACATATTTCCTGCCAATCATGCCCCTGGGTTCCGAATGGGCCACATGCCGGGGCCCCTTTGCTCCCAAAGACTCATAATGGAAAAAGCTTAAAAAATCTTCTCTGAAACCACAGGGCCCAGAGCTTAGATATTTAGTACATAGCAACGGCAATTGGTCACCTATATAATTCCTGCCAATCATGCCCCTTGGGTCCAAAAAGGCCACGCCCGGGGGCCCCTTAGCTCCTTTAGACTCATAATGGAAAAAAAAGCTTCAAAAATCTTCTTCTCTGAAACCACAGCGCCCAGAGCTTAGATATTTAGCATGTAGCAATGGCAAGTGGTCACCTACATAAATCCTGCCAATCATGCCCGTGGGGTCCAAATGGGCCACGCCCCGGGGCCCCTTAGCTCCCATAGCCTCATAATGGAAAAAAAAATAAAAAATCTTCTTCTCTGAAACCACAGGGCCCAGAGCTTAGATATTTAGCATGTAGCAACGGCAAGTGGTCACCTACATAATTCCTGCCAATTATGCCCATGGGTTCCAAACGGGCCACGCCCCGGGGCCCTTTAGCTCCAATAGACTCATAATGGAAAAAAGCTTAAAAAATCTTCTTCTCTGAAATCACAGCGCCCAGAGCTTAGATATTTAGTAGGTAGCAACAGCAAGTGGTCACCTATATAATTCCTGCCAATCATGCCCCTAGGGTCCAAAAGGGCCAAGCCCTTGGGCCCCTTAGCTCCTATAGACTCATAATGGAAAAAAAAGCTTCAAAAATCTTCTTCTCTGAAACCACAGGGCCCAGAGCTGAGATATTTAGCATGTAGCAACGGCAAGTGGTCACCTACATAAATCCTGCCAATCATGCCCATGGGATCCAAATGGGCCACGCCCCGGGGCCCCTTAGCTCCCATAGACTCATAATCAAAAATCTTCTTCTCTGAAACCACAGGGCCCAGAGCTTAGATATTTAGCATGTAGCGACGGCAAGTGGTCACCTACATAATTCCTGCCAATCATGCCCCTGGGGTCCAAACAGGTGAGCGATATAGGGCCATTGGGCCCTCTTGTTTTAAGGCTTACATATATTAAATAAATCAAACACTCCTCAGAGTAATTGATAAGGGTCGTATCGTCGTAAATACGACTCTAAAATCGAGCAAATACGACTAGAAATGAAGACAAAGTCGTACCAAATACGACCATCAAATTGGCGATACGCCAATGTCGTTCCATTGCAGTCGTATCGGCAATGCCAAAATGGATTCCCTGGGGGGCAGGGACATGCATCACAATATCATTTATCAAACATGAAGAGAATCTAACATGTGGTTACAGAGATATCAGCCTGACAAAAAGCAATCGAAATCGCGGTAATTTTCGCCGCAACATAGTCTTCAACAAAAACTGTTCCAATCTTCAAGAACGATTCGAAATACATCCATTCATGAATGATGGCATTTGTTTTCAACCTTACCTTTTGACCATCATATACTGAATACCGATCCGCTTATATTTAATCAGCCTCAAGTTATGACAACTGTCAACATGATTAGGAAACCGATTATTGATGCGTGGTTACATAACGGTATTTATTGTCCAAGGGTAAGCCGCCCCCATTTTTAACTTTATTAACAACGCCTGAAGCATGAACAGTAACTTTATGACAAGCGTGCATAAAAAAAGCGACCCTGAATATTGTTAGGCAACTGCATTGATTTTACGGAGTGTCATCTTCGAGAAAAAAAATGGGTTCGACAGATCTACAGATTCACAGTGTCATGAAGTTAGGAATTAAATATCAAAACAGACGCGCAGACGAAAAAAAGTTAAGACCCCTTTTTCTTTTTGTGGAGAATCTGACAAAGTTTCTCCGGAAAAAAAACGCAAGAAAAAAATCAGATGCACGAGAAATCGCAGAAATTCACGTCGAAATGGATTACTCTGTATTTTGTGGAAAAACAAAACAGAAGCAACAACAACTGGGCTAGGAAAGCTATAATTAATGTAACAGCGAATATATATCCGACCAGGCAGCGTTAGCGCTAGCTCCTTCTGCTTAGCGTCCGCAGATGCAAGAAAATTTGCGTCCATGAATCATTTTTTCGCGTCCTTTGGCCATTGGCGAAAACTCTTAACCGGAGGCTTTAAAACCTTGTTTATTGCCGTTTTCCGACACGTGTATGTCGGCGCCTTTGATTATTGCATCATGGTGGTTGTCTTTCTTTTGACTCCACTTCTATTTTTCATACTTTTATCTCAAAATGGCAGGATTAACCTGTTATACTTGGGTACTCATATATCTAATTGTGAATCACAAGTGGTCTGCATGCAGTGCATGCTTATTTACCGCTATCTATCAAGTCGCCGATTAAATTAACACCCTAAGATGTCTCGCCGGCGTCTTTGAACATTAAGCAGAATGACTGGCAGCGCATCATAAAAGAACGCAAACACAGCAACGGGGACAGACTGATTAGCTTTCACAGATGCGCTTGCTGATCTGAGTCTTCGCTGGTGGCATGTTTTATTGTATTTTTGCTGAGCGCTGAATTTCTCGCCTTTTACCAATCGCATGCAGTTGCTACAATTAGTGGAGATTTCCCGCCTTTGAACGCGTAGCACATAAGGCCGCTGCAGACACAAACATGGGGTTGAAAACGTTTTGATGACAATATGATCTGTGTGACGGCTGGAGACTCCGACCAGCCTGCACAGTCTGAGCAAAACGAGCCTTCAATGGCGTCTGGGAAATTAAAAAAGCACATGCGAAGACTACGACCACATTGGCTGGATTTACATTCTTTAGATGAAAAAGTAATTTTTCATTTTGCTGTCCGCCAGCTTATTAACCGGTATGTTACGATGATAGCATATGTGTTTAACGTCTTTTACATATGGCCATTGCCACGTCTGACATTAATATAAGTGCACTTAGCAGCCATCCTGTGATGACAGATCTATGAAGATACGACCCTAGTTTTTAATTTAGGAGTACCGATACTCTCAAAGAATCACAGGATACGCCTATAGTCTTTGGTTGAAGGAGTAACAGTACTCCTCGGGCAAAAGCTTATCAATAACACTGACTCCTTAACCCTTTTTGTGCCAAATGGAATCTTCCTCATTATATATCGCAAGAGTATATTTCAAAATTTTGTGCAGACAGGTTGTGTTATCATTAAAATTTATTTGGAAAATAGCTGAACCTTTTGCAAAAAGTGTTAGCCTTGATTATCAGATGCTACATTCCGATCTAGTCCTGGCTGTTTGCCAGGGTACCTGTTTTAGGGTTTCCAGTACAAAATGGGTTATATTGGAAATGGACCTGCCCAAGCTATATTAGATGAAAGAGTCTATGTGACATACATGTATAGGGGTTGATATCTGGATGTTACTGGAGAGTATTTTTAAACTCTTGTCCTGCTGAATAAATTAAATCACCCATTTCTGACCATCAACTACTTGATTCAAATTCCCAAACTGAATGACAAAACAGTGAAGATACTGATCAGTGGCTTCTTTAGAAGCCATCTGATCTGGATCTACACTGCAAAGGTTGGTGTTACCTTGTTCAGCAGGGTTTGGATAAATAGATTGCGCTGCATGGTGTTTCCAAGCAGAGCTGAAACTGACCACACATGAGCACATAGACTGGTGAACTGCTTAGAAGGACTAAGCCTGCCCAGCCAAAGTCTTGTGAGTCAGACCGTCCATATTTATAGACCCTTTTGGTTTTATTGGGCGACAGGGCTTGAGATGTCATTTCATCTCAGTGTCGGGTAAAAGTTCACTCACAATTGGGAGTAACGTGTCCAAAATAACCTATACAGTGTTGAAGGGGACGTTAAACCTCAAATCAAACAAATCCTCAAATTATCTTGTCTTATTCCTCCGTACATGGTATGATCAATAAAGTTTCCATATTTAGAAAGAGATAATTGGAATTTACTTCCAATCAAGGGTAGTAGGTCATAGTCCAGTGTGTTAAATACGTCATGGGGTATTATCACTGTTATTTACAAAAATTATCTCGCTGCTGTGAGAGAGGGCACAGCTGTTTTGGTCCTTTTATCAAAAATTGAAAGTAATAATCAATATTGATCTTGCACTTATATCTGGTGAAAAAGTGGGAATGGATAAACCTTCAAGGGCAGACAACTCCCTGAAAGTAATAATCATTATTAGCTCACCGGAACTTTTGTTCCGGTAAGCTATTCTACTACCCCCGGCGTCGGCGTCCACAAATGTTAAAGTTTTGTGTTAAAGTTTTTAGAAGCTCATTTCTTTTTATGCCTACATGGATTGAGTTTATATTTGGTATGATGTTAGATACTGGTCTATAGTTTTTATTTGCAATATCAGCAGCCATATCCGTGACCTTGGGGTCAAGGTGACAGACTTAGAATTCTAATTTTCAAGTTTTTGTGTTAAAGTTTTTAGGAGTTCATTACTACTTTACCTTCAGATGGATTTAGTTCATACTTTATCTCAATTATTATGCAGCAGCATCAGCTCTCATGACCGTAACCTTGGGTCAAGGCCACATACTTTGAATTTTTATGGTAATTATGGTAATTTCTTTGTTTTATCATAACTTTGGAGCCATTTCAGATAGAGCCTTCATATTTAGCATGTGGGTTCCTTGTGACATTACCTTCCCACACATACAAAAAAATTTCGACTTGTAACCATGACCGTAACCATGGGGTCAAGGCCACATACTTTGAATTATTATTGTAATTATGGTATTTTTTTGTTTTATCATAACTTTTGAACCGTTTGAGATAGAGCCTTTATATTTTGCATGTATGTTCCTTGTGACATTTTCTTCCCACTCGTACAAAAAAATTGACCTTGACCCTTTGACCTTTTGACCTACTTATCATAACTTTTTAATCGTTTGAGATAGAGCCTTCATATTTGGCATGTATGTTCCTTGTGACATTGTCTTCCCACTCGTACAAAAAAAATTGACCTGTGCCCTTGACCTTTTGACCTACTTATCATAACTTTTTAACCGTTTGAGATAGAGCCTTCATATTTGGCATGTAGGTTCCTTGTGATTTTCCCTTTCCACTCATACAAAAAATTTTGACCTGAGACCTTGCCCCTGGACCTTTGACCTACTTTGTCATAATTTTTTAACTATTTGAGATAGATACTTCATATTTGGCTTGTAGGTTCCTTGTGACATTGCCTTACCGCTCATACAAAAAAAATACCTGTGACCTACTTTATTATAACTTGTGATATTCCCTTTCCACTCATACAAAAAATTTTGACCTGTGCCCTCACCCTGGACTTTTGACCTACTTTTTAGCTCACCTGGGCCGAAGGCTCCAGGGGAGCTTATAGTATAGTGGGTCGTCCGTCGTCCGTCCGTCGTCCGTCCACACTTTTGAGCAGCTATATCTCTGTATCCTGCAGGCTGATCTCAATCATTTCTAATCTGTAGCATGCCTCTGGTGGGGCATTGATGACATAAACTTTTTTTTGAAGTCGCTCTTAAACTTTGGTTCCTATGGCAACCACAAGGTCCCATAGACTTACTATGGGAAAATGCTTGTCATCACCGTAGCGCCTTCAGTTTTGATCTGATCTTTCTGAAACTTATATGTAAGGTGGCTGTGGATAAAATCTCAGATGAGTTCGAAAACCGGCCAAGTCAGCCCATTTATCATAGAGTTACGTCCCTTTGATTGCTGAAAATGCCCATTTTCGACCTTGTCATCACCGTAGCCCCTTCAGTTTTGATCGGATCTTTCTAAAACTTATATGTATTGTGGCTGGGAATAAGACCTCGGATGAGTTCGAAAACTGGCCAAGTCCGCCGATTTATCATAGAGTTACGTCCCTTTGATTGCTGAAAATGCCGATTTTTGACCTTGTCATCACCGTAGCCCCTTCAGTTTTGATCGGATCTTTCTGAAACTTATATGTAAGGTGGCTGTGGATAAAATCTCGGATGAGTTCGAAAACCGACCAAGTCGGCCCTTTTATCATAGAGTAACGTCCCTTTGATTGCTGAAAATGCTGATTTTTGACCTTGTCATCACTGTAGCCCTTTCAGTTTTGATCGAATCTTTCTGAAACTTATATGTAAAGTGGCTGGGGATAAAATCTCAGATGAGTTCGAAAACCTGCCAAGTTGGTCCATTTATCACAGAGTAACGTCCCTTTGATTGCTGAAAATCCGATTTTTGACCTTGTCATCACCGTAGCCCTTTCAGTTTTGATCGGATCTTTCTGAAACTTATATGCAAGGTGGCTGGGGATAAAGCCTCAGATGAGTTCACATACCGGCAAAGGTGGCCTATTTATCATAGAGTTAGGTCCCGTTGATTGCTGAAAATGTTGATTTTTGACCTTGTCAACACTGTAGCCCCTTCAGTTTTGATCGGATCTTTTTGGAACTTATATGTAAGGTGGCTGGGGATAAAACCTCAGATGAGTTCGAAAACCGGCCAAGTTGCCCCATTAACTATATAGTTATGTCCCTTTGATGGCTAAAAATGTCGATTTTTTTACCTTGTCATCACCGTAGCCCCTTCAGTTTTGATCAAATCTTTCTGAACCTATATGTAAGGTGACTGGAGATAAAACCTAGGATGAGTTTGAATACCGGACAAGTTGGCCCATTTATCATTGATTTACGTCCCTTTGATCGCTGAAAATGACGATTTTTGACCTTGTCATCACCATAGCCCCTTCAGTTTTGATCAGATCTTTCTGAAACTTATATGTTAGGTGGCTGGGGATAACATCTTGGATGAGTTCGAAAACAGGCCAAGTCAGCCCATTTATCGTAGAGTTATGTCCCTTTGATGGCTGAAAATGTTGATTTTTGACCTTGTCATTACCGTAGCCCCTTCAGTTTTGATCAGATTTTTCTGAAACTTATATGTAAGGTGGCTGGGGATGAAACCTCAGATGAGTTCTAAAACTGGCCAAGTCGGCTCATTTATTTTAGAGTAACAACCCTTTGATTGCTAAAAATGCCAAATTTTGACCTTGTCATCACCGTAGCCCCTTCAGTTTTGATCGGATCTTTCTGAAACTTATATATGAGGTGGCTGGGAATAAAATCTTGGATGAGTTTGAATACTGGCCAAGTCTGATCGGATCTTTCTGAAACTTACATGTAAGGCGGCTGGGAATAAAACCTCAGGTGAGGTCGAATACCGGCCAAGTCGGCACATTTATCACAGAGTGACGTGCCTTTGATTGCTGAAAATGCCTATTTTCGACATTGTCATCACTGCTGCCCCTTTAGTTTTGAACGGATCTTCATGAAACTTACAAACAAGGAAGTCAGGCAGAAAGCTTGGAGGAGTTTGAAAACTCTTGTTTTTGAACTTGTCATCACCATAGCCACTTCAGTTTAGATCGGATCTTCTTAGCAAGTCAGGAATAAAAGCTTGAATGAGTTTGAAAACCGGTGAGGTCAGCCTGTTTATCATAGAGTTACATTCTACTTGATTTTCCGAAAATGCTTACCCTGTCATCACCATGTCCTCCCATAAAGCCTTCGGTAAAGGTTGGCACTTCCTTAAACTTTGAATCTGTTAGCTCAGGTGAGCGATACAGGACCAAGCTAGCTTGGTCCTCTTGTTCATATTTTTATACCCCCGGCATACGAAGTATGTCAGGGGGTATATAGTTTTCGTCTTTCCGTCCGTTCGTCCGTTCGTTGGTTCGTTCGTATGTTCGTTCGTTCGGTCGTTCGTCAACCTTTACGTCAAAGTTTTGCGTTAAACCTTTTTGATTGCTCATATCTCTGTAACCACAGGTTGGATTCTATTCATATTTGGTACAGGATATCTCTATAGCATTACCTTTCATATGGAATATCTAAGCCCCTGGGTCAAGCCCGTGGGTGGGTTGTCTGTCTGTCCGTCTGTCTGCTCATCTACTTTTACGTCAAAGTTTTGTGTTAAACCTTTTTCATTGCTGATATCTCTGTAACCACATGTTAGATTCTCTTCATATTTGGTAAAGGATATCTCTATAGCATTACCTATCAATGGAATATCTAAGCCCCTGGGTCAAGCCCCTGGGTAGGCTGTCTGTCTGTCTGTCTGTCTGTCTGTTCATCTACTTTTACATCAAAGTTTTGTGTTAAACCTTTTTCATTGCTGATATCTCTGTAACCACAGGTTGGATTCTCTTCATATTTGGTAAAGGATATCTCTATAGCATTACCTTTCAATGGAATATCGAAGCCCCTGGGTCAAGCCTCTGGGTAGGCTGTCTGTCTGTCTGTCTGTTCATCTACTTTTAAATCGAAGTTTTGTGTTAAACCTTTTTCATTGCTGATATCTCTGTAACCACATGTTAGATTCTCTTCATATTTGGTAAAGGATATCTCTATAGCAATACCTTTCATATAGAATATCTAAGCCCCTGGGTCAGGCCCCTGGGTGAGCTGTCAGCCCGTTTGTCAACTTTGACATCAAAGTTTTGTGTTAAACCTTTTTGATTGCTCATATCTCTGTAACACATATTAGATTCTCTTCATATTTGGTAAAGGATATCTCTATAGCATATTACCTTTCATATGGAATATCTAAGCCCCTGGGTGGGCTGTCCGTCCGTTTGTCAACTTTTACGTCAAAGTTTTGTGTTAAACCGTTTTGATTGCTAATATCTCTGTAACCCCATGTTTGATTCGCTTCATATTTGGTACAGAATATAGCTATAGTATTAACTTTCATATGGAATATCTAAGGTCCTGGGTCAAGCCCCTGGGTGGGGCTAGGCGTCAATAATTAAAGACTTTGGCATTTTGATTACCTTAGTTTTGTGTTAACTGTTTACTCCTTTTTGTTGAAATGCAATATTTATTCTCAGTGGACTAAATGGAAAGTTTATATGGAGAGGTTCAATGCTACAGACAAATTGTCATTTCCACTAAAAGGGGATGCCACTGGCCGGGGGTATACGGGCCCCACTGGGCACTTTCTCTAGTTTTTTAACTATTTGAGATAGAGACTTCCTATTTGGCATGTAGTTTCCTTGTGACATTGCCTTAGTACTCATACAAAAAAAAATATCTGTGACCTTGACCTTTGACCTACTTTGTCATAACTTTATAACCATTTGAGATAGAGCCTTCATATTTGGCATATAAGTTCCTTGTGACATCACCTTTCCACTCATACAAAATTTTTTACCTTTGACCTACTTTATCATAACTTCGTAACAATTTGAGGTAGAACCTTCATACTTGGTATATAAGTTCCTATATTTAGGGCCCCGCACTGAAAGTGTGGGTGCCCTATATAATAATCACTCTGTCCATCCGTCTGTCTGTCTGTCCGTCCGTCCGTCCGTCCGTCCGTCCACAAATTTCTGATAGCGCTGCCGGGGCCCTAGTCAGTTTCACTGACAGCTCTAGTTTCAACAGATTTTAATAGAACTTCACACAAATGTTGCTCATGATAATATCTCGAGCGGGTCAAGGTTTCAAGTTCAAGGTCACTGTGGCTACTTTTAGAAAAAGTTTGTTATCGCTCTAGCGCCTACATTTTTCAACAGATTTTAATATAACTTCACACAAATGCTGCATATGATAATATCTCGAGCGGGTCATGGCCTCAAGGTCAAGGTCACTGTGGCTATTTTTAGAAAAACTTTGTTATCGCTCCAGCGCCTATATTTTTCATTGGATTTTTAATATAACTTCACACAAATGTTGCTTATGATAATATCTCGAGTAGGTCATGGCCTCAAGGTCAGGGGCACCGTGGCTATTTTTAGATAAACTTTTCCTCTTTCTCTCCTGTCCCTTCTCTTTCATCTTTGCTAACTCTTCTATCTCTTCTCTCCCTTTCGCTGGTGTATATTGTGTCACTGGGGTGTCCAATTGATATTGGCTTACAGTTGGGCAAGGTGTTCTGTCCTTGCAGCAGGTAAGGGCAGAGGGGGAGTGTTGTTATTTCTTCTGTTTCTACACTTCCATTCATTTTTAGCTTTTGTTCCGGTAAGCTATTCTACTACCCCCCGGCATCGGCGTCGGCGTCCACAAATGTTAAAGTTTTGCGTTAAAGTTTTTAGAAGCTCATTTCTTTTTTATGCCTACATGGATTGAGTTTATATTTGGTATGATGATAGATACTGGTCTAAAATTTTTATTTGCAATATCAGCAGCCATATCTGTAACCTTGGGGTGAAGGTCACAGACTTAGAATTCTAATTTTCAAGTTTTTGTGTTAAAGTTTTTAGGCGTTCATTACTACTTTACCTTCCGATGGATTTAGTTTATATTTTATCTCAATTATCAAGCAGCAGCATCAGCTCTCATGACCGTAACCTTGGGTCAAGGCCACATACTTTGAATTATTATGGTAATTATGGCGTGTATGTTCCTTGTGACATTGTCTTCCCACTCGTACAAAAAAAATTACCTGTGACCTTGACCCTTGACCTTTTGACCTACTTATCATAACTTTTTAACCGTTTGAGATAGAGCCTTCATATTTGGCATGTATGTTCCTTGTGGCATTCCCTTTCCACTCATACAAAAAAAATGTGACCTGTGACCTTGACCCTGGACCTTTGACCTACTTTGTCATAATTTTTTAACTATTTGAGATAGAGACTTCATATTTGGCATGTAGGTTCCTTGTGGCATTGCCTTAACACTCATACAAAAATTTTGACCTGTGACCTACTTTATTATAAATTTCTTACCATTTGAGATAGAGACTTCATATTTGGCATGTATGTTCCTTGTGACATTCCCTTTCCACTCATACAATCAATTTTGACCTGTGACCTTGACCCTGGACTTTTGACCTACTTTTACATAATTTTTTAACTATTAAAGACAGAGACTTCATATTTGGCAAGTAGGTTCCTTGTGACATTGCCTTTCCACTCATGCAAAACAATTACCTGTGACCTTGACATTTGACCTACCGTATTGTGCTTAAAGATTGGGACACCCAAAGTTTTGGGACACGGTTGAAAATCTTGAAAATAATTATTTTTGACAGTCCAAAGATTTGGGACATACTAAAAATCACAAGAAAATTATGTAATTTTTCTTTCCAAAGAATTGGGACAGGTTTATTTTTACGAAAACGTAAGAAGAAAAATGCCACACATGACGATTTTTATTTTTCAGCCTGTCCTTTGCTTGCCAAATCTTACCGTGATGAAATGAATGTATTCAGAGCCGATTTTATCCAGTAAAAGAATTATTCATCAATATACACCGAATTGAAATTAAAGAATTACAAGCATTAGCATTTCTGATCACCTAATCAATTTATTTGTGTCTGAACATAAATCTGGCAACGATTTTACCGATCCGTGGCCGCCATTTTTTAAATCCATATCATGTGACTGCCACGTGACCAGACATGTGGCAGTCACTTGCAAATTTGCATATTTTTATTATATTTTTTGTTCTGTGTGTCTTTTTTTCGCCATAAATAATATTTTTTTAAAAGAAAAGAGGATAATAATAATTATAAAAAAAAAAAAAACGCTGAACAATTAATATATAAAACTACGTCCTCTGCCGATAACTTCAGGGCTAATACAAGGTGTACTTCTCAATCCTGTTTTCTTCTGACGAACCGGAAAAATCATGAAACTTTTTTATCTTCATTTCAAAATTTTCCATTTTGCATGCTTGCTTATTTGTTTGTTTGATAGAGAGTTTGTTGTTTTCTGCGAGGTCATGGACTGCAGGCTTTTTTCCGGCAATGTCCCGCGAAGACGGAAAAAACCGATCGCTGATTTTTGAATTGATATTAATTGGTACCGGTAAAAAATCTTTTCTCGATAGCTAAACGGTTGTGAATAGAGGTGGATAGAAAACCAACAGCGTTCGACTTTTCCCGCCCAGCGTCTGCTATTTGGCGCCAAAACATACCCATTCAAGAGATCGCAGAAAAGTCCGTTTTTATCATGAAAATATCTTCCTTTAGATGTAGCTAATTGTCTGAGGAGCAATTAAATCATTTTCACATTGATTGTGGATTAAATTTTATGATTGGAGGATAAACCCATTCAAGAGATCGCAGAAAAGTCCGTTTTTATCATGAAAATATCTTCCTTTAGATGTAGCTAATTGTCTGAGGAGCAATTAAATCATTTTCACATTGATTGTGGATTAAATTTTATGATTGGAGGATAAACGCCAATTAGAGACATAACTTGATCATATTTTCACACCTTATCGACACACACCGCAGGGTGGCAATTATATGACAGGGATTAACAATAGTGTCATACTTGAACCATAATAAATACACAGATGGTTTGTTTCTGAATTGACAGTGCAGTAATTATTGCGATTTACTTACTGGTCTAGTTTTACTCAAAAAGACTGACAGTTGTAGACGATTTTTTTTTTTGGCATCATAACTTGATAAGGTCCAAAGCTCAGATCAGTTAGATGTTTTCTCTTGTCGATATGCGCCAATACTTTTTGGCTTTTGCGGCGCATTGCGACTACCCCTTCGACCCCAAACCAAAGTTTTGGGACACCTAAAAATATAATTATTTTTCATCGACCTAAATATTGGGACAGCTCAAAAAGTAATTATTTTTTTCTGTCCCAATTTTTAAGCACAATACGGTACTTTGTCATAACTTAATTACCATTGGAGATAGAGCCTTCATATTTGGCATGTATGTTCCTAGTGTCATTGCCTTACCACTAATACAAATTGTTTTTACCTGTGACCTTGACATTTGACCTTTTGACCTACTTATCATTACTTTCTAATCATTTGAGGTAGAGCCTTCATATTTGGCATGTAGGTTCCTTGTGACATTGCCTTACCACTTATACAAAAAACTTTACCTGTTACTTTGACGTTTGACCTACTTTATCATAATTTCATAACCATTTGACATAGAGCCTTCATATTTGGCATGTAGGTTCTTTGAGACATCACCTTTCCACTCATACAAATTTTTTTTACCTTTGACCTTGACTTTTGACCTACTTTATCATAACTTCGTAACCATTTGAGGTAGAGCCTTCATATTTGGCATGTGAGTTCTTTGTGACATTGCGTTTCCAATCATATAAAAAATTTTGACCTGTGACCTTGACCATGGACCTTTTACCTACTTTTTCATATTTTTTTAACCATTTGAGATAGAGCCTTCATATTTGGCATGTAGTTTCCTTGTGACATCGCCTTACCACTCATACAAAAAACTTTGACCTGTCACCTTGACCCTGGACCTTTGACCTACTTTATCATAAATATTTAACCATTTGACATAGTCTTCATATTTGGCATGTAGGTTCCTTGTCACATTGCCTTCCCACTCATGCAAAAAATTTTGATCTGTGACTTTCACCCTTGACCTGCGACCTACTTTATCATAACGTTGTAACTGTTTTAGCTTTCTTACTTGGTATGTAGGTTGCTTGTGACACTGCCTTCCCATTCTTTTATAAAATTTTGACCTGTGACCTTGACCCTGGTCCTGTGACCTACTTTTTAATAACTTCTTGACCATTTGAGATAGAGCCTTTATATTTGGCATGTTTTGATTTGTTGATTCATGTCTAAGGGTTAAATGGAATTAAAAGTGATACTAATGAGGCAAACTTGAATCATACGTGAGCCCCAAATATTGATATAGCACTGGATTCTTTCTTTGTGACTTTGTTTCTGTTATGGGCCTGAAAATTTGACTTTGCACGACTAGTCATAGCGCGACTTCCGGTGAGCTACCCTGTCCGGCGACAGGTCTTGTTGATCTTGCACTTATAACTGGTGAAAAAGTGGAAATGGATAAACCTTCAAGGGCAGACAACTCCCTGAAAGTAATAATCATTATTGATCTTGCACTTATAACTGGTGAAAAAGTGGTAATGGTTAAACCTTCAAGGGCAAACAACTCCCTGAAAGTAATAATCAATATTGATCTTGCACTTATAACTAGTGAAAAAGTGGGAATAGTTAAACCTTCAAGGGCAGACAACTCCAGAAAAAAATATTATTCTCTACCCTGTCAGTAGGGATTGACTCTTAAAGGACAGAATTTGCTCCCAAGGAGCAAATTCTTTCCTTTAAGAGTTGATCCCTTTTTATCAGTGTCTTTGAGTGTAGGCTGGGTAAATAGTCTTCCAATTTCAATATATTAAGCAAACAGTGTAGACTCTGATTAGATATGGCAGTCTGTGGCATTTGGTCTGGGTCTACACTGTTGGCCAATGTCCCAATACACCTGCTCAGTCTAGATTTTACAGGTGACCAACCCCTTTTACTATCACTGACCATTCAAAAATCCACCTAATTGTTATTTGCAGCTGTGCAATGCTTGTCCCTATAACATCAGAATCCTGTGTAAAAAGGGTTGACCTTTAACCCACCACTAAAGAGGTACCTTGGCAAACAGTGCAGGCCCAGATCAGACGCCGCAGAATGCGGCGTCTGATCAGGGCCTGCACTGTTTGCTAAAAGGATTTTCCATCAAAAATAGAATAAAAACGAAAAAAATAGGCCTGACACCCCTTATATGACAAATGGACTTGTCCAACATATAGCAATGGAAGAGTCCACTAGCATACAAGGGTTAAACAACTGGTCCTAGGAGTTCTTGTATATTACAGAGGACTCTCATAGCATATTGACAAGAATTGCACAGTGGTCAATCTAGGATTTGGGGTTTTGGGGTCCTCTGGGCCCACAGGCCTTGGAAAAGGGGGCGATTTGGAAATTTAGGGGGCCTCTAACCCTTATCTTGCTGAATATTCAGTTTAGCCACACCCATTTCTGACTTTGAACCAATCAGATTACTTGATGGAATTTATTCCTACAAAATCATAAACTGAATGTCAAACAGTGTAGATCCTGATCAGATGGCTTCTTCAGAAGCCATCTGATCTGGATCTACACTGTTTCCAAAGAAAGGGGTTGTCGTGAACAGCATGATAAGAGTTAAATTACACTATATAAAGTTGCCAGATCCATCTTAAGGCTTTGGCTGTATGATAAAAATGAACACAAAACAAGTTGGACATCACAGACAGAATCTATTTTGTCTATCTATCCATTGTCTAAAACTGAGTTGGTCACATTTGTCCATTACCGCAGTTAACAAAGCAAATTGGATAAAGTGTCTAGCTCAAGGACTAAATGCACTTTTTATTTAGAATGAAATGCCATTAATGTATTTCTGACAGAAAAGAACTCTATAATAAATAGAGCCTGACTTGGTATTTTGTGGAATTTTGGCCCAGTATTTAGCATAAGCCGCCTGGCGCACAAAATTATGGCATAAGCAGCTAATCTTCCATGAGACCCTCTGTTATTTATAGTATATACAGCAATGTAGTGTTATAAAACAGAAATCATATATATAAACATGCAGTCATGTCACAATCTCTAGAGCGCACACAGCCATACATACAGTACTGCGAACCAGCCTATATGAAGTTAACTTGTTTCACAGAAACAAAAACAATAACATTAACACTGGAAGAGTCCACTAGTGTACAATGGGTTAAAAGAAACCTGTGGTGTAGTGGTTATGCTACTCGCCTGATAAACCAGGGATTGCAGGATCGATCCAGACTTCTCCAGACTTTCGGATGAGTCTTTAAACCGAGATTTCGTCTCTGTATGACCTTAGCTGTTGGTGGGACCTAAAACTCGAACACTCACTAATAATCTTCTTACGATGGGGTATGTTTTATCGATTGCATGTGGGAAACCCCTAAAGGGGTACCTTGGCAAACGGTGCAGGCCCAGATCAGATGCCGCAGAATGCGGTGTCTGATCAGGGCCTGCACTGTTTGCTAAATGGATTTTCCATCAAAAATAGAATACAAATGAAAAAATAGGCCAGAAACCTCTTATATGATAAATGGACTTGCCAAACATATAGCAATGGAAGAGTCCACTTGTATACAATGGGTTAAACATATGAAACACTTGGCTTTATTGTGATGCTAAATATTATCTAGTAATTGGAGAGGACCAAAAACATTATGTTATTCATAAAAGTTTTATTGTAGCTTAGAAAATTGAAATGTTTAATATTACAGAAGATGCCATTTTACAAGTTTTATGAAAAAGGTGAAAATAAATGTTTCCCTAGAGACACTGGATAGAAAAACAACTAGATTGAAGTTCAGTGACTTTTTGAAGTGTTTTCCTCCATTTTGTGTACTGAAGAATCAGAAACATGCATGCATGCTAGTCTCGAGAGGATTATAGCAATGTCATTTGGCTGTCTGTCTGTCTTTCCATAACACTCTGTATCTCCTGGTTCCTTCTACAGATGTTCATTAAACGTTGGTCAAATGTTCTCCTCAGTGAGCTGATGTGCAGAACCCGTAAATAAACCATGCCGACTCAAGGTCAAGGTCACTCATTAAACTTCTGTCAAATGTTGGCCTAAGTGAGATGATGTGCAGAACTCATAATTAAACCATTGGCTCAAGGTGAAGGTCAAAATTGAAGGTCACGAGTTTGAGGCTTGAATTTTGTGTCTGCTCTATGTCTCTTTTACCACTGTTAAGATTTTCATTGAACAGTGTGCTGATGTGCAGAACCCATAACTACACATGCCAACTCAAGGTCAAGGTCAAAATCGATGGTCAAGAGTTTGAGCCTTGAAATTATTTGTCCTTTACCCCTAGAAGGATTTTCATTAAACTTTGGTCAAATGTTGGTCTAAGTGAGATGATGTGCAAGACACATGACTACACCATGCCAACTCAAGGGGAAGGTCGCAAGTTTGAGACTTGAATTTTGTGTCCGTTCCATATCACCTTTACCCCTGGAAGGATTTTCATTAAACTTTGGTCAACTCAGCTGTTGGCATAAGTGAGATGATGTGCAGAACTCAAGGTAAAGGTCACAATTGAAGACCACAAGTTTGAACCTGGAATTTCCATATCGCCTTTACCCTGTAAAGATTTTTATTAAACTTAAGTCTAATGTTGGCCTAAGTGAGATGATGAGTAGAACCTGTAACTCAACCATGCCGGGTCAAAGTCACAATTGAGGCCTTGATTTGATGTTGGCTCCATATCTCCTTTACCACTGGAAAGATTTTTACTAAACATTGGCAGGGGACATAGCTGTCCCTCAGACTCACTCACTCACTCACTCACTCACTCACTCACTCACTCACTCACTCACTCACCACTCACTCACTCACTCACTCACTCACTCACTCACTCACTCACTCACTCACTGCGGCTTTCTTGTAACACCTGGTTTAGCATGCCCTCCTATTGCAAGCCCATGAAATCAACACACATCATAATGCTAACGTGCCCATGTGACAAAAGAGCATTTTTTATCAAAGAATGAGAAAAAAATTGCCAAAATTTAAATCCTCAAAATCAATGGTGATTGTGGTGCCTGTAAGCAACATGTTAAACTAATGTCTAAAACAAATTGGGCTTCCTGTACATATTTGGCAAAATAAGCCATAGCAAACGTTGTTGTCTGTTCAGGGACTGAAGCTTTTGCCTTTCTGTTTACACAACAGCGAGCCATTTCAGGGCAGCAAAATTCATCTCATAATATTAGATTACAGTTTCAGGCCCCTGCAGTCTAGCTTCAAGACAAGTTTTGGAACATTTTTGGAATTTAAGGGTTACGTTTTTTTCCAAATTTTAGGTTTTTTAGAGGATATGTCTTCTCCCTCAGACAAAACAGGGAGAAGGAGACTTTTCTCGTAAATCTCCCTGTGGGATAGGCGCTGAGTTTACAGTGGAAAGGTTCAGGAGTGGCTGTGATGCAGCAGATTAGCAACCTGGGGCGAGTTATTCAAAGCATCGTTAGCTTAAAGAGCTCATTAGTGGTCATAATGTTAACTCTTCTAGCAAGTACAATATTGAAAATTTTGGTATTTTTGCTGAAAAATGTGAGCAGCTTTTGCATCTGAAAAAGCTGCTCACAATTTTTTCAGCAAAATTTTCAGCATATTTGCCATATTTAATGATCAAAGTTTTAACGTTGCGTTAACTAACGACGTCGTTAATTTTGAACAACTGGCCCCTGTCTTTTAACCCATTGCATGCGGGAAACCCCTAAAGGGGTATCTTGGCAAACAGTGCATGCCCAGATCAGACACTGCAGAATTTTCTACAAAAAATGATAAAACGAAAAAATAGACCTACCACCCCTTTAATGACAAATGGACTTGTCCAACATATAGCAGTGGAAGAGCCCACAAGTATACAATGGATTAAACCAGTGATGGTAGCAACAGATAAGACGGGTATTCTGTGATAAATGACAAATAGTTTTCTTATTTCGCCATATAATAATAATGTTGTAGATATTCATTAGAACTGCCTCGCCGAGGCGATTCTAATGAATACCCACAACATAGGTTTTTATGGAGAACTGACAAAACCTATACTTCAATTATCACAAAATACTAACCTTTCCTGTTGCTATGGTGATTTCCCAGCTGGTTGTATCCTACGATTAATCGATCAATTAATTCCACAAAAATGATTATCCCCACAAAAATGATTATCATTTCTGATTTGCGTTTAATCGATTACTTAATAGGTACAATTTACTACCCAAAAGTCATGCCTAAAATAGCTGGATGAGTGGCAAACAGTGCAGACCTTGATGAGACGCCGCATTCTGTGGCTTCTCATCTGGGTCTACACTGCTTGCTCAGGCCTGTCTGTTCAAATATACATATGGTAAAGTGCAACATACATGTAATTATGGTGAGAGTCATCCTCAGAAGAAAGCCAGACAGGTATAATTATGACAAAAACTATGACGATTACTAATCGATTATCGATGGCAATGACATGACTGATTTTCGATTATCATTTCAGCTCCGATTAGCCAGCCCTAATTAGGGTATCTTTTGCATTAGAAGATCACGGACATCTCTTTCAGCACAAATAACCCTGTGTTTGGCCTTGTGCTTCCCAGAGCAAAAAATAATGTTTTGGCCACTAAAATGTTTGTTAACCCTTATCTTGCTGAATATTCATTTAAGCCACACCCATTTCTGTCTATCAACCAATCAAATTATTTGATGTAATTTATTGCTACAAATTCAGAAACTGAATGCCAAACAGTGTAGTTCCTGATCAGATGGCTTCTTCAGAAGCCATCTGATCTGGATCTACACTGTTTGCAAAGATAGGGGTTGTTTTGAACAGCAAGATAAGGGTTAAGCTTAGACAAGACTGAATAACTGGGACCAGATACTTCCGTTTGATTCGTTCTGCCGTTTAATGGCCCAGGCAGCACTCTATAGGTCAAACGGTAAATCTGTACAATACAAATTTTTCGTCAGCAACTGACAACTGCCCTTCTTGAATCAGCAGAAAGAGAAACGATTTTGTGATCAATCTGCACGAAAGAATATTGCCAACCCTGACATGTATTGAACCTGCATCCCCCTGATAATAAGTCGGGTGTGCATCTGACTGAGCTACCGAGACGGGTATTTACAGAACAATGAGTTAATAACACATCCCGCTGCATAAATTAATTTAGCCACACCCATTTACATTTCAACCAATCAAATTACTCGATGTAATTTATTCACTTAAATTCTCAAACTGAATGACAAACAGTGTAGATCCAGATCAGATGGCTTCTGAAGAAGCCATCTGATCTGGATCTACACTGTTTGCAAAGGTATGGGTTGTCTTGATCAGGGGGATAAGGGTCAAACAAGTAATGAAAGCTATAAATCTGTTTTGGCCTTCAGAAAACAGTAAAATTCTGCTGTTAAGACCACCTAAAATTGAGACTAATTCTGCTATAAAAAGCTTATTTGGTACGTTTCATTTATTCTTTCTTTGTGTTTTCTGCATACAGTGTCCTCTGGTCAGAGACCACCTTTGGGACTTTTCAAAAGTGGTCTTAAAGACCACTTTTGAACAGTCCCAAAGGTGGTCTTAATATAGGAATTATACTGTATTTGGTAGACTGTAAAGTATGGTGGTTCCCTGTGGAATTATTTTCAGACTTTGATCAATATGTCCTTGTAAATAATAACCATCACTGAAGAAGGGATAATTTCCAAGTTTTACATTATCATTGTTAACTCTAAGAGCTTTAATGAAAAAAAAAAATATTGATTTGCAGAGATCAGAACAAACTTTGTCAAGAGAAAATGATGTATTCCCAGCACTTTAAGCAATTGAATTACAACAATATATAGTTTGTCTAAATTATGTGGAAATCCCTTCAGTTATCATCACCCTCTTTAGCATGCTCATGTTATTTGGGCATAATTTACATTTTTTTTTTCATGTATACCCCAACCTCTTTATAACGCTTTTATAGTTAATTGTTGGGGTCCATTTGGTTAAACAACTACATGTATGTCCAAACAAAAGTGTATCGGTTAGATTAAAAAGAAACATAACCATTTATGGTTATTATCATGCCCCCAACTTCGAAAGTTGTGGGGCATATTGCCTTTTACTTTGTTTGTCCATCCATCCATCCTTCCATTTGTCCTTCCATCCATCCATCACACACTATAGGATGTACAGTATCATGTCTTAGGAATATATCCTAGGGTTCTGAAATTTCTTTTGTGGATTGCTTATCAAAAAATTGCTGACCCATACTTGTTTTTCTTTTCAGTCAGAGCCCTTGTTGCACTGAGTTATCATACTTTGCAGGCATTATGATTCAGTTTTGGGAAAGTGAGTGAGTGTTTGAGTTTTACATCCCACCAACAGCTAAGGTCATACGGAGACGGGACCTCGGTTTAAAGACTCATCCGAAAGTCTGGAGAAGCCCGGGATCGATCCTGCGATCCCTGGTTTACAAGGCGAGTAGCGTAACCACTACACCACAGAGGCTTCTACAGTTTTGGGAAAAATTGACCAAATTATGCCCCTCATTTTGGTTCAGTTTTATGAAAAATTGATCAAATTATGCCCCTCATTTTGGTTCAGTTTTATGAAAATTTATCAAATTATGCCCTTTGTGGACTTAAAGCAAAGTACCGCAAGAACTGCTTGGGCTGGGCTCTTGAAATTTTGCAGTCTGTTTGAAACTAATGCGAAGATGACCTAGTTAAATTTTGGTTGAATTTCATGAAAAATTGACCAAATTATGTCCCTTTAGCATGCTATTCTTGAAAAGTTTTAAAGACTGTTCTTGAATAGTTCAAGAATAGTTCAAGAACAAAAGTTCTTAAAACAGTTCTTGAACTGTATAAGAGCTCCATTCCTGAACTGTTCAAGAACAGTCTTAAAGAGCTTTTCAAGAATACTTGTTCTTAAAAAATATCCCCATTATGCCTCCTGGAAGTAGCCATCAGTGGCTCGAACTCCCCTGTCTCAGATTTTTTTAACAGTCCCACAGTTGATAGAACATTGAAGTTCGACAGTATTAGATTGTCCAAAAGTATCATCACGCTATCTCCATTGTGCACCATGGCCTTGCTATGTGACTGACCCTCAGTAGTTTGAACTACTCTTTTCCCTATTTTGAGCTATTGATGTTAGACTGTACATGAAAATATAGGGATCAACCATGGTTTTTCATGAATTAACATGTGCCGGATCCTGAGGAAGCTGTTTGAACATGAGGCCGCTATCTTCCGAGGGATCCGGCAAATGTTAATGCAATGAAATAACCATGGATGATCGTTGTTCTTGCATAACTTACGAATCTGACAGCAAATTTTGACGAAAACTCCCCAAAGCTCCATATAAATTCCATATAAACTTTTCAAATGTGATAGCAAACCAAAATAGTGGCCAGTTCAGAATGTTGTTTACAATGACGTTGTCATGCAGTGACGTCATCATAGAACTCTAAAACGCTATGTTCAGATCAATAACGTTACGTCACTCAACAAAGCAAGGCCTGTCTTGTGATATCAAAAGCTCAAAATCTAAGCACAGCTTTCGGTTCATTTGACAATGGCTTCAAACAGCCATGCGCACAGGTATTTATGCAAGAATGTTGGTTTTACACTGCATAACTCCAGATAAGGCACTTGTTTCATCTGAAAAGTACAGAGGACCCTGTTATAATGGAGTATTTGTTCCCTATTATTGTGCAGTTACAAAGAATTTGCCATAATAAAGTCTTCAATCCCAGTTGGGACTATGATAGGTCATAAAATGCCTTTTCCCCATTATTACTCAAAGAAACAAATGTTCGCCTCGGTGAGGCGATTCTAACAAATATCTATTACATTTGTCGAGGTGATTCTAACTAATATCTATAACATTCGTTTCTTGGAGTATTAGATTACAAGACCCTTTCATGGCTATGGACTTGATATGTGCATTTCAAACCCAATCGAAGCCCAAGCCACAGGGAACGGAGGCTATGCCTTTAGCTAGCTCATTTAAATTGCTGTTATAACGAGTTTTGCCGTCACAATGAACGTCAGTATAAAGAGGGCTGAGTATACTGATATTTTTCTTATTTCTACACAAAAACATGTTGTGGGTACTAATCTAATACTCCAAGAAACAATTAGAAGTGCCTATGTACTCATTAGAAGTGCCGCGCTGAAGTGCTTATAATGAATACCCACAATGTCTGTTTTGTTCAGAAAAAAGAAAAATAATATCTGGATACACCCTCTTACCTGGGGCTATGTAACTTACTGTTCAGTGTTGTACATCAAAACACGCAAACAAACATTGACTGACTGTTATCTGAGTCTTGCTGTCCAATAGAGTGAGTGTTTTTTCCTGGATTTTTTTCCCCAGCATTTTCCATAAATGAACTGAATGATTGAAGTTTAAACATACCCCGGTATTAACTATTTGAACAACTGAGCCCTGATCATGTTTTCCATTGAAACGGATAAAAAAGAGGCAGCGGGTTAGATCAGTACAAGCACTTGTTTAGCTGTTTTATTGGAAGTGCAAACAAAGAACATAACAGTTACCCTGAATTATGGCCTGGTTAGGATGTTTTAATTAAAAGTGATTAGTTTCAAGTTCGAAACTATCCTAAATACCGTATTTACATGTACTGCATGAATTTGAACAGACAGGCCTACCGTATTCCTCACATTTAGCGCCCCAGGCGCTTAAAAAATTGGAAAAAGAGGGGGCGCTTATTGGGGACAAAAAGCTTGCCAGAACAGAGAGTTTAAAACCCATTACACTCGGTAGTTTCCATTAGAATATAGTTGAATTCTAACACACATAAAGTATCAAGTGGATAACACAGACACTGTTAGAGCAGGGGGTGTTGTAGAAATACCTTGCATGGTACAATTTATAGCAGATACGGTGATGATTGAAAGGCTTAAATCTTTTTTTTTTTTATTTATTTATTTTTTTTTTAATCTGTAACATTTATTCATTCTAGTGAATCCTGTTACAACAGGGCAACCGGCAAGTTAGCAGTACGCCATATCCCGCCGGTTCATTAAAGAGCAGATACGTCAAAAAACACTGACACGCCACACCAGATTACAAAATACAAGTTTGTCAAAGTAACGGTAATCAATACTTAACATCACCATCCAATACCGGTTAACCCACAGGAGAGGGCGGAGCTAAGCGATTGTCAAAATCTACTGCTTCGCGCTCCATATTTAATATTGTCTGGACACCACGGGTCATGTAAAAATCAATCACCTAACTGGTGTATATTCGTATATTCGCTGTGAGGGGCTTGGCAAGCAATGGAGACTTAGATCAGGCGCCACAGAACGCGGCGTCAAAGTACAACCAAAAAGCGCAAATTTTTAATGACACAGGCTTCTCTACCTGTCATTCTATCGGCGTCTGATCGTGGTCTACACTGTTTACATATAAAGTGGAATTTAGGGCTTGAACGAAAGTTTGGATCTCAGTCCGGGACTATTTTCCCAGCCTACACCCGGTGGCAGTCGGGGACGCTTCCCCTTTGCGCTGTTCGCCTTTGTCGTCCGCTCACGACCGGTCTGATTACATACATGTGCATACCTTTATCTATAATCTTGATTTAGTGTTGCTACGTCCTAGCGCTTATCAAACTAGAGAAAATTACTATTACCTAATATTTTAAATTAACCCTGCTTTCACAAAACAACTTTGTACACAATGGTTTTTAAGTGTATCCACGATCTGTGTCGGATATCAGTTTTTCATCGGAAAATATTCGTTCTTTTCGGCGGTAGGGTTTGCAGTGTATTTGTATGGGCGTGTACTCGTAATGAATATATCTGTTTACACCTGTGTATTGGCTGGTTAGAGAGAGAGAGAGAGAGAGAGAGAGAGAGAGAGAGAGAGAGAGAGAGAGAGAGAGAGAGAGAGAGAGACGCATCTATAATATTTTACATGTATTACACTTACCACTCTGGAGTGAACATGATATCCCATTAATATTTTTCTTTAGCTTGTTGGCCACACATCTGAACATTTACCAAACTGCACATGCTCGTGCGGAACATGCTTTGTAACGGCCCATTTATTTTTCACACGTTTCATGCTCTTATTATATTTTGAATGGAACATAGTTTACTGCATACGGACCAGTCTGAGCAAAACTTTCCGTTCTTGATAAAAAAACCTAGCTTTGCACGTGGTGCAGATCCAGACCAGATGGCTTCTGAGTCTGATCGGGATCTGCACTGTTTGAAATTACATAAGCTATCTGATTGGTTTAAAGTCAGGAACGGGTGTGGTCGGATAAATAAAATAAATAATAATAATAAATGATGAAATAATAAGTTTGTTAAAGGAAACAGTATGTTTGCACAACGTTTTGCTCCTCGTTATCATATTGTATAACCCATCGCGAAAACGCGCCTGTATGGGTTTGACCTCCTTGAACCCCACTTTTACACAGTAAAACTGGAGTTTACAGAGGGTAAACCTTATTTCTCTTGTTTCTGCTCTGGGGCTGGATTGGGGGTGCTCGTTAGAGCTGCATCGATAAGGCGGTTCGTGTGGGCACCTGCGGTCTGTGTTTTGGGCAGACACCAATTTCTTTTCTTCGGCGATAGGGTTTGCAGTGTATTTGTATAGGCGTGTTTTCGCGATGCTGAGAGAAATAAATTTGATTTGATTTTTGTTGATTGACTAACTTGAAGCACACAATGCCATAGATTCGGTGCTGTTTCAGCGTTGCGTGCTCAAAACACACAATCACTGAGAGAGTGAGAGAGAGAGTGTGTGTGTGTGTGTGTGTGTGTGTGAATTCGGGCTTAGCGTCGCTTTCAACAATTTTTCAGTCAAATCATGACGGTGTCTGGTTGCGACTTTTATAGTGCTCACTTTTATAGTGCTGCCTCACTGAAGTATCATGTCCCAGACACATTACATGATACCACACCCAGTCACATTATCCTGACACCGGATCGACCAGTCCTAGCTCTACCCTGTAAACCTGAGTGCCAAGTGAGGAGAAGGTAGTACCATTTTTAACGACTTCGGTATGTCGCGGCCCGGGATCGAACCGGAGCGGACACTCTACCAACTGAGCTATCGGGGCCGGTTAGAGAGAGAGAGAGAGAGAGAGAGAGAGAGAGAGAGAGAGAGAGAGAGAGTACTGATTTCATCTCGTAAAATTTAATGTTGCCCTCTGGTTGTTTTGTTTTGTATGTGTTTTATTAGCTCACCTGTCACGTAGTGACGAGGTGAGCTTTTGTGATCACTTTTTGTCCGTCGTCCGTCGTGCGTGCGTGTGTGCGTGCGTGTGTGCGTAAACTTTTCTTCAAACAACATCTCCTCCTAAACCACTGATCGGATTTTGACCAAACTTCACAGGAATGATCCTTAGGTGGTCCCCTTTCAAAGTTGTTCAAATGGTTCCTGTCTGTTGCACATCTAGGTCACAGGAGCTAAAAATAGATTTTTTAAATGAAAACTTTAAAAATCTTCTTCTCTGAAACCGCAAGGCCCAGGTCTTCGATATTTGGTATGAAGCTTCATCTAGTGGACCTCTACCAAGATTGTTCAAATTATAGTCCTGGGTCGAAAATTGTCTCCGCCCCGGTGTCCTTTGGTTTTACATAGGCTTATATAGGGAAAATCTTTAAAAATCTTCTTCTCTGAAACCGCAAGGCCCAGGTCTTTGGTATTTGGTGTGAAGCTTCACCAAGTGGACCCCTACCAAGATTGTTCAAATTATAGCCCTTGGGCCAGAAATGCCCCCGCCCCGGGGGCCTTTGGTTTTACATATGCTTATATAGGGAAAATCTTTAAGAATCTTCTTCTCTGGAACCGCAAGACCCAGATCTTGGATATTTGGTGTGAAGCTTCATCTAGTGGACCCCTTTCAAGATTGTTCAAATTATAGCCCTGGGGCCAAAACCGCCCCAGCCCCAGGGGCCTTTGGTTTTACATAGACATATAGGGAAAATCTTTAAAGATCTTCTTCTCTGGAACCACAAGGCCCAGATCTTGGATATTTGGTATGAAGCTTCATCTAATGGACCTCTTTCAAGATTGTTCAAATTATAGCCCTGGGGCCAAAAATGCCCTTGCCCCAGAGGCCTATGGATTTACATAGGCTTATAAAGGGAAAATCTTTAAAAATCTTCTTCTCTGAAACCGCAAGGCCCAGGTCTTTGATATTTTGTGTGAAGCTTCACCTAGTGGATCTCTACCAAGATTTTTCAAATTATAGCCCTGGGGCCAAAAATGCCACAGCCCCGGGGCCCTTTGGTTTTACTTGGGCTTATATAGGGAAAATCTGTAAAAATCTCCTTCTCTGAAACCGCAAGGCCGAGGTCTTTGATATTTGATATGAAGCTTCATCTAGTGGACCCCTACCAAGATTGTTCAAATTATTTTGCTTGGGCCAAAAATGCCCCTGCCCCGGGGCCCTTTGGTTTTACATGGGCTTATATAGGGAAAATCTTTAAAAATCTTCTTCTCTGAAACTGCAAGGCCCAGGTCTTTGCTATTTGGTATGAAGCTTCATCTAGTGGACCCCTACCAAGATTGTTCAAATTATAGTGCTGGGGCCAAAAATGCCCCCGCCCCGGGGCCCTTTGGTTTTACATAGGCTTATATAGGGAAAATCTTTAAACATCTTCTCTGAAACTGCAAGGCCAAGGTCTTTGATATTTGGTATGAAGCTTCATCTGGTGGACCTCTACCAAGATTGTTCAAATTATAGCCCTGGGACCAAAATGCCCCCCCCCCACCCACCCACCCCCTCCGGAGCCCTTTGGTTTTACATAGACTTATGAAGGGAAAATCTTGAAAAATCTTCTTCTCTGAAACCACAAGGCCTAGGTCTTTGATATTTGGTATGGAGCTTCAGCTAGTGGACCTTTACCAAGATTTTCAAATTATAGCTCTGAGGCCAAAAATGCCCCCGCCTCGGGGCCCTTTGGTTTTACATAGACTTATATAGGGAAAATCTTTAAAAATTTTCTTCTGTGAAACCCCAAGGCCTAGGTCTTCGATATATGGTGTGAAATTTCATCTAGTGGACCTCTATCAAGATTGTTCAAATTATAGCCCTTGGGCCCAAAATGCCTCCGCCCCAAGACCCTTTGGTTTTACATAGACTTATATAGGAAAATCTTTAAAAATCTTCTTCTCTGAAACTGCAAGACCCATGTCTTTGATATTTGGTATGGAGCTTCATCTAGTGGACAATCAAGCCTTTATTGATATTTGGTATGAAGCTTCACCTTTTTAGACCTTCCTCAACATTATACACATTATAACCTTGGGTCAATAATGGCCCTCCCCAGGGCCCACTTGTTACTCTATGGATCAGGTGAGCGATCCAGGGCCATCATGGCCCTCTTGTTTTATTTATTTATTTTTTTTTTTTTGACTTATACTTTGCCACCGAACGTTGCATATTTGTATCGCTCCTCTTTTTATTACATTTATTTGTAATCAAAGTGAATAAAAGATTTGATTGATTTGAATGTATTTTTTACACGAATCCTTGTAATTTATCCTCCTTGTGCAATTCCAATACATACAGAAATTGTCGGCCCCCGCCCATCGGGGCTTGAAGAAATAGATGGGCTGCATGACGCTTCCACGCAGACTACAAGAGTACTGGTAAAGCGCTTAGAGGATTTAAGCCTGCCCGTGCAAAGAGATGCGAGGCAGCCCGCCCATACTTATAAACCCTATTTGTTTCATTGGGTGACAGGGCTTGAGATGTCATTTCATCTCAATGACGGGTAAAAGTCCCACAAAATTGGAAGTAACGTCTCCAAAATGACCTATACAGTGTTGAAGGGGACGTTAAACCTCAAATCAAACAAACAAACAGAAATGGGCACAACAGGAAACTCAGTTAAAAAGTGGCTTTAGTGTATATTTAACCCATAACAACCCCTACTTTTGCAAACAGAGATGATGTCCTACACTGTTTGTCATGCAGCTTGTGAATAATGTTAAGAAATTTTAATGTTTGGCAGTCAGCAATGGCTGTGGCTAAATTTATTTATTCAGCAGGATAAGGGTTAAGACTTGTTGGTTTTTCTGGGTTTCTTCTCTTTTTTAACGCCCATTTTTGTCCAGTTGTGAGGAAGGTTTCAAAATTTAAAAGGCTGGACCCATAAGGTCTCCTGGGAGCACGCAAAAATCCGCCCAAATATTTTACTAACCGTCGAGTCGAGCAATTAAGTGGCAAATACTTTTTGAGACTTTAAAGTGGAACGCATACACCTTCAGGGGAGGCAACTCCTTCAAGCGTATTTTAGTCTCCCATGTCAATAAGGGTCAACTCTTAAAGGAAAGAATTTGATGAGGAGCAAATTCTTTCCTTTTAGAGTATACCAATATTTCGTGGGACATCAGCTTATAGGAAAGCAAACAGGAAGTTCCGAAAGTTGCCCCCTTTTGAAAAATGGTGGAAAATCTGCCAAGTCCCTCAAATCCCTCAGATTTCATGTCACCAATAACAGACTTTAATTGACCAATATTTCTGCGTTTCTGTTAGAATGTTTGTTTACTTGATTTGAGGTTTAACATCCCCATTAACATTATTTAGGTCATTTTTGAGACATTACTTCTAGTTTTGTGTGAAATTTTACCCAACAGTTAGATAAAATGTCACATTTCAATCCCAGTGAAATGGTTTATATGCTCGGATGGTCCAACTCACCAGGGCAGGCTTAGGGACTTATGGCTTAAGTTAACAGACATCTGAAGCGTTGCATGCTGTGCCAGTATTATAGGCTGTTGTGTTAGGCAGCACCATGAACATGTGTCTCGTAAGGATCCTGAAGGCTTTGGGGCTTGAACCATATGTAATTCGGGTTATTTCTCCGGTCAGTCGCAATGGCGAACTTGCACACAAAAATTGTTTATTTTCAAATCAATTTTTAAAATTCAAACTAATATATCTGACAAAATTAACTTCAGTTATGATTAGTTTGGTTATTCTATTTTTAAAATTTAATAGCCAAAAATAGATTTTATTTGCCAGTTTAATGCATTTTGTTATTTGTTGATGGTATGGATAATGGTGTTAGATAGGGAATCGCAATATCGACGATTCTGTTCTTTTATCATAATATAGGTAATGATCGCTTTCTTTAATAATGCAACAATCAAATTACCGATAATCCAAGTGTGTGTACAAAAATCCGGGAAGCAAAACATCGAATAAGTGTTAATCAGCTGCTTGATTTTTCACAGCACACCGAGTGTCGCAAGAGTTGACCTGTCAATTTTTTTCGCAGTCGCGATTGGCAATAGATACCATCCTAAAGACCCGAGACATCAACTGAGCCCTCGCTGTAATTATACCCCAGGCATACGAAGTATGTCAGGGGGTATATAGTTTTCGTCTTTCCGTCCGTTCGTCCGTTCGATGGTTCGTTTGTATGTTCGTTTGTTTGTTCGTTCGTTCGTACGTTCGTACGTTTGTTCGTCAACCTTTACGTCAAAGTTTTGCGTTAAACCTTTTTGATTGCTCATATCTCTGTAACCACAGGTTGGATTCTCTTCATATTTGGTACAGGATACCTCTATAGCATTACAGTTCATATGGAATATCTAAGCCCCTGGGTCAAGCCCCTTGGTGGGTTGTCTGTCTGTCCGTCTGTCTGTTCATCTACTTTTACGTCCAAGTTTTGTGTTGAACCTTTTTCATTGCTGATATCTCTGAATCCACATGTTAGATTCTCTTTATGCTTGGTAAAGGATATCTCTATAGCATTACCTTTCATATGGAATATCTAAGTCTCTGGGTCAAGCCTCTGGGTGGGCTGTCTGTCTGTCTGTTCATCTACTTTTACGTCAAAGTTTTGTGTTAAACCTTTTTCATGGTTGATATCTCTGTAACCACATGTTGGATTCTCTTCATGTTTGATAAATGATTTCCTGATGCCTGTCCCTTCCCCCACCCATGGTGACCTTGACCTCAAGGGCACAGACTTAGAAATTTTACATTTGGTTAAAGTTTTATGTCGAAGTTTATAGATGCCTGTATGTTCTATTTGATGCCCTCACTCCCTTAGTCCATTTAGAAATTTTATGTTTGATTTAGCTTTTACAAGCACATTTATAGATTCTTATAGCTTGAAGCCTTCTTGACTTCATTCATATTACATACAAGCTCGAAAGATATATCAGAGGGTGATGCTGGCCGGGGGTATACGTGACCCACTGGTCACTATCTCTAGTTTACAAACTAATCGCGACAGGAGAAAAATACTGGCGTAATAAAGAATCCACGGCTGGAAACCGTCCATGTATATAAACCCTATAGGTTTCATTGGGTGACAGGGCTTGAGAAGTCATTTCATCTCAATGTCTGGTAAAAGTCTCACGAAATTAGAAGCGACGTCTCCAAAATGACCTATACAGTGTTGCGGCCCCCGCCCATCGGGGCTTGAAGAAATACATGGGCTGCATGATGCTTCCACGCAGAGCTGAAACCGACTGCACACGAGTACTGGTAAACCGCTTAAGAGGATCTAAGCCTGCCCAGGCAAAGCGGTGCGAGTCAGACCGTCCACGCTTATAAACCCTATTGGTTTCATCGGGCGACAGGGCTTGTGATGCCTTTTCATCTCAATGTCTAAAAGTCCCACAAAATTGGAAGCAATGTCTCTAAAATGACCTATAAAGTGCTGAGGGGGACGTTAAACCTGAAATCAAACAAACAAAACAAACCTAAACAGTGTTGACGGGACGTTAAACCTCAACTCAAACAACACAAAAATTATTTCTGTGATCGGTCAAATGGATATTGGAGCGTTTCCAGGTCACATTTGACGCTCCATGTTTGCAGGATGAAAGCATACACAGTAATCGTGTAATAACGGTAGAAATCTTTAACCTGCACAGGATGGGCCTCCCTGCACGTGTAGGGGATCCGAAGTTAAGGTCCCGATGCGGAGGACGGTGTACTTTGTTGCATTCATCCGGAGCATGTTCGGACACCGCAGTTTTATTACCGCTGCCGGATATCAAACCGGGGGCCTCTAGCAGCACAGGCAAGTGCACTAACCATTGCGCTACCACGCTTGATTCACTGCCGAGTGCCTGCTTGGCCACTTCACGAAAACATGGCTATATAATTTTGACCCCCTGGAACCACACTTTTATATAGAATAACCGGGGTTTATAGAGGTACATCTTACTTTTCTTATTTCTGCTCATAATATAGATTGTGGGTACTCGTTAGAACCGCCTCGATTAGGGGATACTAACGAGTATACACAATCTATATTTTGAGCAGAAATAAGACAAATTCGATGAGGCGATACGAGCATCCACAATCAATATTTTGAGCAGAAATACACACAACTGTACGTATAGGTCATTTTGGAGACGTTGCTTTCGATTTTGTGGGACTTTTACCCGACATTGTGATGAAATGACATCTCAAGCCCTGTCGCCACATCGAGGTTTTAACGAGTATCCACAATCTCTGTTTTGAGCAGACTATAGATTGTGGGTACTGCTAGTTAGAACCGCTTCGATGTTTTAACGAGTATCCACAATCTCCTTTTCAGCAGTATTGAAAATCGATTGTGACATAAAGTGACAGCGCTATTGTCCCGCCCACGCTTTTAACGTTCAAAGATGGTTGTCAATCATCGCAAATACCAGTTCAGAAGCATGTGATGGAGAGTTCAAAACATCAAAGGTGCGTCTGAGAGAAGGCCTAGTGCTAACTTGCCGGTTGCGTTGTTGTAACAAGAAACCTTCCTGGATCCGGGTTTTTCCAGGAAGGCAATATCTCCAGCTCACATATACATATATCTTTTTCTCAGTCCTATCTTGCATGTGCACTATTCTCACTTTCTTCTCTTTCCTTGACAGGCTGGAGTCAGTCATCAACATGTATCATTATTTAAAATAGGAGAAGTCATGACTGGATTTAACTGAATTTAATAGTGCACCACTTGTACAAACTTCCATAATTTTTTAAAGAAAAACATATGAAATTTTGAGCTTGAACATGAGATATTGGTATATTTTCAGTTTTTAATTTTTACTCGGTATGGACATTGCCGAATTGCACCGCCCAGTCAGATATCTGACTCAGTCTATGCCTTTGAGAGTCTGGCAAGCTTTTTAGCAGTGTCCATGTTCGAGACCTGGGTCTTTTCTAATAACATATGAAAAGTACCGCCATCACATGTGCATTCTCATTCTTGTAAGGAAAAAAAGAATAAAATAAAAACAGAATGATACAGATTTCGATTTCAATTTTGTGTTTTGATGCCTGGCAGCCTTTTTCAGGGAGAGGTGGTGAAGGGAGGGAGTAGGTATTTGGGGATGCATACATATGCTGAGATGCACAATAGTTGTCTTTTTTTTTTTCTTTGCAGAGAAATTAATAAATGTATATTTGATTGTTGTTATTATGGTATTGGATCTGTCATGTTATTATTCAATATCATTGAATAGTAAATCTTTACTTTAGGTAAGCCAAAATACATTTTCCTCCGACTGCAGAAGTGGCGCTTATTATTTTGTTCTTGGAAAAACTGTGAGGGGGCACTTATAGGAGCAGGGGCGCTAAATGGGAGGAATACTGTAACCCATTGCATGCGGGGTACCTTGGCAAACAGTGCAGGTCCAGATCAGACACCGCATTCTGCGGCGTCTGATCAGGGCCTGCACTATTTGCTAACAGAATTTTCCATCAAAAATAGAATAAAAATGAAAAACAAATAGGCCTACCACCCTTATATGACAAATGGACTTGTCCAACATATAGCAATGAAAGAGTCCACCAGTATACATGTACAATGGCTTAAGCAAACTGTGTAGATCCAGATGAGACACCACAGATTGTGACCTCTCATCAGGGTTACTTCTGTTTGCCACTCATCTTGCTATTTTTAGACACTGCACATCATGCAGTATATTGTACTTGTTTAACACATTGTATGCTATTGGACTCTTCCATTGCCATATGCTGGACAAGTCCATTTGTCTTATAAGGGGTGTTAGGCCTATTTTTAGTTATATTCTATTTTTGACAGAAAAGTCTGTTAGCAAACAGTGCAGGCCCTGATCGGACGCCGCATTCTGCGGCGTCTGATCTGGGCCTGCACTGTTTGCCAAGTCCCCGTTTAGGGGTTTCACGTATGCAATGGGTTAAATTTTAGAACAAGTATGGTAAGGAGTTGAGGTGTCTGAATATTTAGGTTAACCCTTGTTCTGCTGAGCCCGGATATGCCTTTTCTTTGAAACAATGTAGATCCAGATCAGATGGCTTCTGAAGAAGCCATCTGATCAGGATCTACATTGTTTGTGATTCAGATTGTGAATTTGTTGTAATAATTTGCTACAGGTAATCTGATTGGTTGATAATCGGTAGTAGGTGTGGCATATATGTATATTCAGCAGGACAAGGGTTAAATACAGCCATATACTGAGGTTAATCATTTTCTGAACAATCAATACGGCAATTGTCACAAACAGAGGACCTAATGTGAGCGGTCATTTTATATGACAACATGGAACAAGCCTTTGGCAAGTTTAATAAATTTCATGATGTAAGATTCTGTTTAGCAGCTCCCCTGAGCAGTTTATTTGTTTGTGTTGAGGACTTTATGTCCCCTTCTGCATCATATATAATTCAGGTCATTTTGGAGACGTTGCATCTGATTTTTGGGACTTTTACCCGACATTGAGATTAAAATGACATCTCAAGCCCTACCACCCAAATAAAACTGCCGATCCAACTTGTACCACTTTTTCTGGGCAGGCGTAGTCCTCTAAGCAATTTGCCAGTGCTCAAACTTTGGGTTTTACTACTTGGAAAGCGTCTTGTAGCCCAATTTATATTTCTGGAAGCCCTGATAGGTGGGGATTACGGGCCTCCGTGGCCTAGTGGTTAAGTGTGCTGACTCTTGATCATTAGGTCTCTCACCGCTGTGGTTCGAGCCTCGCTCGGGTCACATGTGAGACACCAAGTTCTGCAACGGAAGGTCAGGTGGTTTTTCTCCGGGTACTCTGGTTTTCGCCCACCTGATTAACGATCGGATCGATATGAGTGAAATAATCTTGAAAGGGCCGTAAAACCAAACCCCCCCCCAATAGGTGGGGGAACAGTCTCACACCCTGAGCATGAAGTGCTCATGCGGTGTCAGCTCCCCTGAGTATGGAGTATGAAGTGCTCGTGAGGTGTCAGCTCCCCTGAGCATGAAGTGCTCATGGGGTGTCAGCTAATGTGATTGCCCAGTGTCTGTTGTGCATTGGCTAGTCCACAACCCATTTTAACATCTTCTCAGTGTAACTATTTTACTGATTTTGCTGAAGCTTCACAAAAAGTGTCTTCTCAACATCCTCACGTAAATTCAATTAATAAGTTTGGATCCATACAGAACTCTGGTTGCCATGGCAATGAAAAGAAAAAAAAAAAAAACTTTAATAATCTTTTCCTCAAAATCTGTTCATTGCTTTTTGGGATGTTGCGATTGTCTTAATTTGGTGTAGCGTCGTGTGTAACAGTGTTCAAAATAGTTGGTAGAGCTTTGTCAAGGGCATTATCTTGCGCAGAATCGAATATTATTATTAAGAACCAAGTACAATCTGAAGTTCATTTCTTTTGTTTTTATCATATACCTACAAAATATACTGATGCCTGCTACCAGTTTTCTGACACACAAATACAGAATCCCGTATTCTACGTACTCGCATTTACCGATTCCATTTGTTTGTTTGTTTTGTTAGCTCACCTGTCACGTAGTGACAAGGTGAGCTTTTGTGATCACATTTTGTCCGTCGTCCGTGCGTCCGTCCGTCCGTGCGTGCGTAAACAATTTCTTGTCCGCACGATAACATCTTCATTTATGATTTGATTTTAACCAGACTTGCACACAACTTGTACCACCATGAGATCTGGGTTCCTTTCTTGAACCAGCCATATCCCGTCATGTGTTACAGAGTTACGGCCCCTGAAATTGCAAAAATTGCCTATTTTGGTCTTGTCCGCACGATAGCATCTTCATTTATGATTTGATTTTAACCAGACTTGCACACAACTTGTACCACCATGAGATCTAGGTTCCTTTCTTAAATCAGCCATATCCCATCATGTGTTACTGAGTTACGGCCCCTGAAAGGGCAAAAATTGCCTATTTTGGTCTTGTCCGCACGATAGCATCTTCATTTATGATTTGATTTTAACCAGACTTGCTCACAACTTGTACCACCATGAGATCTGGGTTTCTTTTTTGAACCAGCCATATCCCATGATGTGTTACAGAGTTACGGCCCCTGAAATTGCAAAAATTGCCTATTTTGGTCTTGTCCGCACAATAGCATCTTCATTTATGATTTGATTTTAACCAGACTTGCACACAACTTGTACTACCATGAGATCTGGGTTCCTTTCTTGAATCAGCCATATCCCATCATATGTTATGGAGTTACGGCCCCTGAAAGGGCAAAAATTGCCTATTTTGGTCTTGTCCGCACGATAGCATCTTCATTTATGATTTGATTTTAACCGGACTTGCACACAACTTGTACCACCATAAGATCTGGGTTCCTTTCTTGAACCAGCTATATCCCATTAGGTGTTATGGAGTTACGGCCCCTGAAGGGGCAAAAATTGCCTATTTTGGTCTTGTCTTCATGATAGCTGTTTCATTTATGATTTGATTTTAACTGAACTTGCACACAATTTGTACCGCGACAAAATTTCTCGGTCAAGTTTGAATATGGGTCATGTCGGGTCAAAAAGTAGGTCAGTAGGTCAAATAAAAAAAAATAAACCTTGTGAAGACACTAGAGGCCACAGTTTTGGTCCGATCATCATCAAACTTGCTCAGAATGATCATCTTGATAATATCTTGGTCGTGTTCGAATATGGGTCATGTCAGGTCACAAAGAAGGTCAGTAGGTCAAATCATAGAAAAAACCTTGTGAATACACTATAGGCCACAGTTTTGGTCCAATCATTATCAAACTTGCCCAGAATGATCATTTTGCTAATATCTCGGTCAAGTTTGAATACTGGTCATGTTGGGTCAAAAAGTAGGTCAGTAGGTCAAATCATAGAAAAACCTTGTGAACACACTAGAGGCCACAGTTTTGGTCCGAACATCATCAAACTTGCTCAGAATGATCATCTTGATAATATCTTCAACTTGGTCACGTGCGAATATGGGTCATGTCGGGTCAAAAAGTAGGTCAGTAGGGCAAATCAGAGAAAAACCTTGTGAACACACTAGAGGCCACTGTTTTGGTCTAATCATTATCAAACTAGCTCAGAATGATTGTCTTGACAATATATCGGTCAAGTTCGAATATGGTTCATGTCAGGTCAAAAAGTAGGCCAGTAGGTCAAATCATAGAAAAACCTTGTGAACACACTAGAGGCCACAGTTTAGGCCAGATCCTCATCAAACTTGCCCAGAATGATCATCTTGACAATATCTGAGTCAAGCTCGAATATGGGTCATGTTGGTCCAAAAAGTAGTTCTGTAGGTAAAATCATAGAAAAACCCTCTGAACACACTTGAGCCACAGTTTTGGTCCGATGATCATCAAACTTGCTCAAAATGATCATTTGACAATATCTCAGTTAATTTAGAATATGGGTCAAATCTGGTCAGTAAGTAGGTCAGTAGGTCAGATTGTTGAAAAACCTTGTGGACACACTAGAGGCCCCAGTTTTGGTCCGATCATCTTCAAACGACAATTCCTCCTCTACCCTTGGGCCAATTTTATTAAAACTTTGAAGTAATGTTGCTTAGATGACCTTCTACCAAAAAGGCTAAAACAATCCCTAAAAATAGAAAATTTTTTGTAAATTTGTTTCAAACGTGAACCCCTCCTAAACCCTAAAGCCAATTTGATTCAAACTTCACAGGAATGCTGCCTAGGTTACTCCCTACCAAATGAGCTAAAATCACTCTGCTGATGAACAAGATGGCCACCATAGCTAAAAATAGAATGTACTTGAGATAGTGACTCACAGGTGAGCGAATCAGGGCCCTCTGGGCCCTCTTGTTTGTATTGGAGTTTAACGGCCCAGTCGACACTATTTTAGGTCATTTTTGAGGTAGTCAGTTAACCTGATCACACTATCTTGGGCAGGCTTATACGTAAGCAGTTAACCCGTACAATGCATATTCTTTTGCCAGAAACTGACAACTGCCCTTCTTGAACCAGCAGAAGGGAGAGAATGACCGTAGAAAAGATTTCATGATCAATCTTCACGCAAGAATGTTGCCGACTCCGGCAGGTATCAAACCTTTGTCCTCCTGATCACCAGTCAGAGGCGCATCCGACTGAGCTACCCAGGCCGGCTTCTGATTCCATATAACTTGCCTTGCTTGCTTTGTGTCCTGGCATTGGTTGCAACATTAGTAAGCAACCATATTTGAGCCCCGCCAAGCGAGTTTGTGTCTTCGAGCATTCCGTCATGACAAATTTTAACTGCGCATGCCCAGCCATTCAGAGGGGCCAGGGATATGGCTTTCTGTCTGAAGGTTCCTTTTGATTCACTGCTCGCATAGGCGATAAGTACCAAAATCGCTTGACGGGGCCCATTTAATGCTGAACCAGACCTGTGAAATGATACCATCACATAAATGCAGTGCGTAACATCAGATTTTCCCCCTTATTTATGTTTAAAAAAAAAAAGAAATACTGTAGTGGAAGCAAAAAGGGGATCAAAGGTATATAATAAACATAATTATTATTATCCCCACGCTTTTCGAAGAAAAAGTGGGGATATTGTAATGGTCTTCGTCGTCAGTATGTACATCTGTCTGTCCGTCCGCCTTACCGGATAACTCCTCCTCGACGGTTATAGATAGAAATTTGAAACTTTGGGAACTGATAGATCTTTGGTCTTGGGAGTGCATGATACTTTCGGAATTTTGATCACACCCCTAGGGGTGGGTCAAGGGGGTGGGGCTGCAGGGTGGTCAAAAATCAAAATTTCCAGAACATGGCCGTGTAACATATCAAAGCAAATGGCATGATGAGTAGATTATGTAGTGGCGTGGGGATATTCGGTGGCGTGCCATCGACTGCGCAATTCTAGTCACTATTGTAACTAAATTGATCTGCCATATAGTATCACTCCCCCTGGATGTTTACAGATCTTAGGCATCACACTGACATGCCCATGTCTCGAGCCGGTGAAAAGTTTATCTTAAACCATCCATTTGATGTGATACATTGCGGTAGATCATGTTTCTGTAGTAATAATGTGTATGTAGTTCCGTAATTGGGAGAGTAATCAGAACCTTAACCCTTCTCTTGCTGAATATTCATTTTAGCCACACCCATCTCTGACTTTGAACCAATCAGATTGCTTATTGTTATTTGTTCCTACAAATTCATAAACTGAATGTCAAACAGTGTAGATCCTGATCAGATGGCTTCTTCAGAAGCCATCTGATCAGGATCTACACTGTTTGCAATGATAGGGTTTGTCGTGAACAGCAAGATAAGGGTTAACTCATTGTATACTAGTGGTCCGTAGTGAACTCTTTCATTTGTCCATTTGTCATATAAGGGATGGTAGGTCTATTTTTTCGTTTTTATTGCGTTTTTGACAGAAAATTCTGTTAGCAAATAGTGCAGGCCCAGATCAGACGCCGCAGAACGCGGTGTCTGATCTAGGCCTGCACTGTTTGCCAAGGTAGTCCCCTTTAGGGGTTTCCTGCCTGCAATGGGGTTAATCCATTTCAGATGGGAACCCAAAACAGGCCTAGCTGCTAATTCAAACTTTATTTTTTGTGATAAAAAAAAATTTAAAAGATTTTGTATGTAGGTTGTAATTGGTGTTTTAAAGTAGCATTGTTGAGCTATCTGAAAAAAATGCTTCCAAAAATAAAATACATATAGCCGGTATTTTTCTTTAAAACAATACAAATGAATGCATTTTATGCAAAAATGCAAACAATTATGATGACAGGTAAACGAGTTTGAGAGGGATTCCCTAACTAGGTTTTTCACACCAGTTAGGTCTATTTTTAGTTCGTGACAAAAATAGAATCCCCATATATATGAGGTTATGCGACGTTCATTATTGGCCTTTTTTGCCTAGGCCATGCCTGAATCGGAAAAAAAATATGACGCTGAATACCATGCCATAAGTAACGACACTCAAAGACGATACTTTCGCCATGTATTTGTAAAGTGACAGATTTATTTTTAGAAAAGAAATTCCGAACACATGTTCAGAGCAAAGGGTAAACAAGAATATAAAAAAACGACCGTTTTCACAAAGTTCTGAAGCTGTATTTGGCTCCAAAAGTGTACACATGACAAAGGAGTAAGCATTGAAGATAAAAACCGGAAAAAAAAATTTGAGACCTGGTAGCTCAATAATGCACCTTTAAAGGTTTAAAAAAATTTCAGAGTTCAAGCACTTTGTCAGTCAGTGCATTTAGATCTTTAAAGTTAAAATGTATTTAGATCTCTGTTATGCTGGCATTAAGTTACAGGGTAAACTGTTGATGCATTAGGATCATTGTGGATGGCATTGATTGTCAGTTCTTCACAGAATCAGACAGGGGCAATGCATACAGCTGACATAATTTATGTTTTGTCATTTTTGCAAGGGAGACAAGTATTGTACCTTCCTGTTTGCTGGCCTGTGCTTCAAACCCCTCCAAAGAAGGGGTCTACTCGTGATACAATGCGGCAGATCATGTTACTGTAGTTTGATGGCCTGTGCATCAAACCCCTCCAAAGAAGGGGAAAGATTTTGCTCCTTAGCAACAAGCTTAACTCTTATCATGCTGTTCACAACAACCCATATCTTTGGAAACAGTGTGTGTGTGATTCGGGTTTAACGTCGCTTTCAACAATTTTTCAGTCATATCACGACGGTGTCTGGTTGTGACAGGGAGCTCAATGCTCACTTTTATAGTACTGCCTAACTGAAGTATCATGTCCCAGACACATTACATGATACCACACCCAGTCACATTATCCTGACATTGGGTCGAACAGTCCTAGCTCTACCCCGTAAATCTGAGTGCCAAGTGGGGAGCAGCTAGTACCATTTTTAACGACTTTGGTATGTCCCGGCCCGGGTATCGAACCCGTGACCTCCCGTTCCCCGGAGCAGACACTCTACCAACTGACTGAGCTATCGGGGCCAGTTTGGAAACAGTGTAGATCCAGCCATCTGATCAGGATCTACAATGTTTGACATTCCGTTGATGAATTTGTGGGAATAAATTACATGAAGAAATCTGATTGGTTCAAAGTCAGAAATGGGTGTGGCTTAACTGAATATTCAGCAAGAGAAGGGTTAATTAAGGATTTTTTTTCTTTATTTCTCTATGAAATGTTTGTTTGAAATGTGTACCATAAATGTTTAAATGTGTACCATAAAGTCTTAATAAGTGTGAGAACTTGATGTAGTTCTCAGAAATTTTACAAATTTTTCACCATCCAGCAAGGAGTCCAACAGGTGCAGACAGAATGGTAAACAGTGTTGAACCTTATCAGACTGCTCCTTCAGGAGCAAGGAGCAGTCTGATCTGGGTCTGCACTGTTTGCTTAGGCCTATCTGTCCCATTACATGGATTATTATGGTTAGAATTGCTTCATTATGGCAATTCTTAGTTAATATGTTATAAACAAATTGTCCTTTGATCTCCTAGTTACACCTCCTTATACGGCCTCCACCTATCCGAGCTTGAAGAAATATATGGGCTGCATGAGCTTCCACGCAGAGCTGAAACTGACTGCATATGAGGATATAAGCCTGCCCAGGCATGGTGGCGCGAGTCGGCCCGTCCATGCTAATAAACCTTATTGGTTTCATTGGGCGACCGGGCTTGAGATGTCGTTTCATCTCAATGTCAGGTAAAAGTCCCACAAAATTAGAAGCAATATCTCCAAAATGACAGGGATGTTAAACCTCAAATCAAACAAACAAAACGACCTCCACCCATTCGAGGCTTGAAGAAATATATGGGTTGCATTACGCTTCCACGCAGAGCTGAAACTGACTGCACACGAGTACTTATATACTGGTAAACCACTTAGAGGATCTAAGCCTAACCAGGTAAAGCGGTGCGAGGACTGTCCATGCTTATAAACCCTATTGGTTACATTGGGTGGCAGGGCTTGAGATGTCATTTCATCTCAATGTCGGGTAAAAGTCCTACAAAATTGGAAGCAACGTCTCCAAAATGACCTTAGTGACGGGGATGTTAAACCTCAAATCAAACAAAACAAAAACATTTTTTCCTAGTTACAGGTCCTTATCTGGAGCTAGTTATTTTGGGTCATATAGGCATTGATTGCCAATTTAATTTCTTTCTATTTCTTTCTGAGACAGGGGTTGTTAGTGTTTAGCGGTTCACTTTGTAACAATGATACAATTCCAAGTAGGTCCTGAAAAACGACAGCGGCCATCGATTTTGTCGTTTATTGAATCATGGCTTGAAAATGAAGCTCTAAACGAAAGTTTTGATGGGGTTTCTAATCAGTGTCTGTCATCTTTGGATAAGGAGCAGACAAAACCAATCCATAAGTATGTGAAACGCAGGGCAATGGAATTACAGCTTCATGGAAAGCAAAATATGGCTGAGTCGAACCCTTTCTTGAGTCCCTAGGGAATTTCGCTACATAGTAAATAGTAAGGGAAAAATTTAGGCTATTTTTGTTCCTTATCTTGCGAATGTATGCTGTGTGTACTCATTAGAATCGCCTCAACAAGGCGATTCTAATGAGTACACGCAGCATACATTTATGTTATAGAACACTGAAAAGAGGCCCCAAAATATCCCCTTTACGCCTCCTGGCAGTAACCCTCAGTGGCTCGAACTACCCCTGCCTCAAACAGAATTTCGTGGTCCCCAAGGTGTTCGAGCCATCGAAGTTTGACTGTAGAAGTGAAGGCAATAATCAGGAATCGATACAATTAACCCACAGCTCCCATCAGAGACACCAAAGGGAAAGAAACACAAACATGAAGCAACAGCCTAATGGAAACATTAATAGCGGAAAGCCAAAGGGACAGTTACTTTCCCACAAAATGGCCAATTGGCTTTCCAAAACAAAATAATATAAGTGGTACAAACACTCAAAGACAATTACCATAACAAAAAATAAACCGCAACAGAAGAACTGCCTTGGAACGGTCAGTGAAACGAATTCCACTGGGGGTTGGGAGGGGGGCTTAAATCAAGTCTGTCAAAATTATTTTTGCTGCCCAGTCTATGTAATTACATGGACAATGGCAGTATAAGTGCTGCAGTATTGTAAACTTCTGGGTCCAGTTATTAGGAACTAAATGATGTCAATAGTTAAGATGTCATTGAAACTTTGGTCATTGAATAATGCAGTAATTTGAATATACATGTACGTGTACTAATATTTTTGCAGAAAAAAATTGTGAGCAGCTTTTGCAAATGCAAAAGCTGCTAATGCAAAAGCTGCTCACATTTTTTCAGCAAAAATACGCCTGTATTGTGTATTTTGCTTGCTAGAACAGTTAACAATTTGACCATTACCAGTGCTTTGAACATCTGGGCCCTGAGAAAAAGATTCTACCCAAAAACCACAGCTGGAAATTTGAGTGTGAAAATTTATTTCAGCAAATGACAATTTAAAGGTCAAAGATCAATGTTCTGGACAGTTGGAGCCACGACATCAGATACACTATTAACCCTTGTCCTTCTGAGCCCGGATAATGCCTTACCTTTCAAACAATGTAGATCCAGATCAGATGGCTTCTGAAGCCATTTGATCAGGATCTACATTGCTTGTCATTCAGATTGTGGATTTGTTGCAATAATTTGCATCAAGTAATCTGATTGGCTGATAATCGGTAGTGGGTGTGTCAGATTAAAGTATTCAGCAGGGCAATCTGGGTTAAACCTCAAGTAACAGTCACCTCTGTTTAGTAGCCACATCTCTTCATCAGCCATGAAAAATGCCAGGCCTTACCGGTATATATCAGCAAATACATATCTATGAAATGTTCGATTTTTGAAAAATTAAATGCATAAAGGTTTTTGTCGCGCCTGCTATTAGCATGACGTGATTTTGGAGTCCAATTTTCCATCTGTCCGTTTGTCAAACCGTCAACATTTGTGACCACCATAGCGTTCACACTAATGGTCAAGTGCATGGCAGGCATGATATAGCATTCGGCAGAATCCTTGTGCATTTATCACTATAATATCGGTACTTTAAATATTCAGACACCTGAACTTCTTTTCTATACTTGTTCTAAACTATAAACAAGTACAATTTACTGGTCAATGTTGTGTTCTAAAAATTTGTTTGTTTGTATTGGAGTTTAACGTCCCAGTCAACACTATTTTAGGTCATTTTTGAGCCGGTCAGTTTACCTATCCACACTTTCCTGGGCAGGCTTATACATAAGTGGTTAACCAGTACCGTGCACATTCTTTCGCCAGAAACTGACAACTGTCCTTGAATCAGCGGAAGGGACACATTATGACCGTAGAAAAGATTTTATGATCAATGAAAGAATGTTGCCGACCCCGGCAGGTATCATGTCTAAAAATCTTAAAATGCTGCTGGACGAGTGACAAACAGTATAGACCCTGATGAGATGCCACTTCTGCTACTTAACTGTGGCATCTCATCTGGGTTTACACTGTTTGCCTGAATACATATGGAAAATGTAGTTACACCACAACTTCATTATAACATGGTTTCTTCCTTATAACACGGTTTGGATATAACACAGTTTCAATATGGATCCCAAAAATGTATAGATTATCTGTCCAAACACTCTGTCCAAACACATACAGTAATTACGGTATGCATAGTCATGGCAAAAACAAGCCTTCATAAATGCTCCAAGTCAGGAAGCACCCTTGGGTCAGCAGACAGTCATATATTACATAGTACCCATGCCATGCTGAATAAGTTAATTTGCCACACCCAAATCTGACCATCAACCAATCAGATTTCTTGATAGACATTCAACTTCACAAACAGTACTAAGATCTTGATCAGAAGGCTTCTATATAGAAGCCATCTTATCTGGATTTACACTGTTTGCAAAAGACTTAGGGTTTTTTTTGTACAGCCGGATAAGGCCTGGTTAACTAATTTTATACCAGAACGAAATCTTCCGCAGGCACAAAAGAAAGAGAGAATTGTGTTTTAGGGACTGTGTTTGCTAACAAACAGACATGAAGTCAAAAAAGTTTTCTTGTTCGAAAAGTTGAAACAAAAAAAAATCCTTGGAATCAAGTGATGCTAGAATTGTGGGCGTTGGTGGCCTAGTGGTAAAGAGTGACTGCCTCTGAGGTAAACGCTTAAAGAGTGACTGCCTCTGAGGTAAACGCTAGATCTCTCACAACTGTGATTGTATTACAACTTCTGCAATGGAAGGTCAGTAGTTTTTTTTTTCTAAGGGTACTCCAGTTTTGATCAGCTAGATGTAGATATACAGTATAATTCCTATATTAAGACCACCTTTGGGACTGTTCAGAAGTGGTCTTAGTGGTCTTTAAGACCACTTTTGAGCAGTCCCAAAGGTGGTCTCTTATTAGGAGACACTATGTATAGAAAACACAAAGAAAGAATGACTGGAACCTTCTTAATAAGCTTTTAAAAGCAGATTAAGTCTTAATTAGCTCACCAGAGCCGAAGGCTCCGGGGGAGCTTATAGGATAGGCAGTTGTCCGTCGTCGTCGTCGTCTGGCGTCAACACTTTCAAACGACATCTCCTCTGAAGCCACTGGGCCAATTGGGCCCAAATTTTATCTGTAGCATCCTTGGGCTGGGGGATTGAAAGTTTGTGTTTTTTATCAAAATCGGCTCATTAGTTTGGTTGCCATGGCAACTTGTAGTTTCCATAGACTTATAATGGGGAAAATTGAAAAATGGCATTTACTGCCAAGCCTCTGCAGATATTTTGAGAAAACTTTCATAGAAATGTTCCATAGGCAATCTACTATCTGCTGTATGATTTTAAGCTTTCTGCTCATTTTTATTGGTTGCCATAGAAACCAAAATGCAAAAAATAGACAAAAAATACTTAAAAAATCATCTCCTCAGAAACCATATGCTCTAGGAGGCTGAGACTTTATGAAAATATTCACAATATTTGCCATTACAGGTTTTGTGTTTTTAATGAAATTTGGCCTTTTAGTTTTGTTGCTATGGCAACTTAGAGTTTCCATTGACTTATAATGGGGAAAACTGAAAAATGACATTTACTGCCAAGTCATTGCAGATATTTTTACAAAACTTACATAAACATGTTCCTTGAGTAAACTTCTCTCAGCCATATGCTTTTATGTCAACCTGGGGGTCCCCTAGGTTGTGCCGGGGCCATGCCCCGCCCCCTCCACTTCATAAAATGCCTTATATCTCAGATACCTTACAGATCCAAACCCCTAAACCATATATATTCTTGTTCCTTATGATAAGATGCATTAAGTGACACCAACCTGGGGGTCCCCCGGGATGTGCCGGGGACATGCCCTGCCCCCTCTATTTCATAAAATGCCATTTATCTCAGAAACCATTCAGATCCCCACCCCTAAACTATATATATTCTTGTTCCTTATGCTAAGATGCATTAAGTGACACCAACCTTGGGGTCCCCCCGGGATGTGCCGGGGACATGCCCCACCCCCTCCACTTCATAAAATGCCATTTATCTCAGAACCCATTGAGATCCCCACCCCTAAACCATATATATATTCTTGTTTCTTATGATAAGAGTATTAAGACACATTCAGTGCTACCAACATTGGGGTCTCTCTGGGGTGCGCTGGGGCCATGCCCCACCCTTCCACTTCATAAATGCCATATATCTCAGAAACCATTCAGATCCCCACCCCTAAACTATATATATTCTTGTTTCTTATGATAAGACGCATTCAGTGACACCAATCTGAGGGTCCCCTAGGATGTGGCGGGGCTTATGCCCCACCCCCTCCACTTCGTAAAAGGCTGAATATCTCAGAAACCATTCAGATCCCCACCCCTAAACCATTTAAATTCTTGTTCCTTATGATAAGACGCATTCAGTGATACCAACCTTAGGGTCTCCCTTGCCGCACGGGGGCTATGCCCGACCCCTCCACTTCATAAAAGGCCCAATATCTCAGAAACCGTTCAGATCCCCACCCCTAAACCATATGAATTCTTGTTCCTTATGTTAAGATGCATTCAGTGATATCAACTTAAGGATCTCCCAGGCCCCACCAGGGCTATGCCCCAACCTACCACTTCATAAAAGGTGATATATCTCGGAAACCCTTCAGATCCCCACCCCAAAACCATGTATATTCTTGTTTGTTATGAAAAGACGCATTCAGTGACACCAATCTGGGGGTCCCCTAGGATGTGCCAGGGCTATGCCCCACCCCCTGCACTTAGTAAAAGCCCAATATCTCAGAAACCGTTCAGATCCCCACCCCTAAAGCATATAAATTCTTGTTACTTATGATAAGACGCATTCAGTGATACCAATCTAAGGGTCTCCCGGGCCGCACGGGGGCTGTGCCCCACAACTCCACTTCATAAAAGGTGATACGTCTCGGAAACCATTCAGATCCCCATCCCAAAACCATATATATTCTTGTTTCATATGATAAGACGCATTCATTGAAACCAACCTGGGGGTCCTCTGGGATGTGCCCGGGCCATGCCCAACCCCCTCCACTTCATAAAAGGCTCAATATCTCAGAAACCATTCAGAACCCCCACCCCTAAACCATATAATTATATTCTTGTTCCATATGATGAGACACATTCAGTGATACCAACCTAGGGGTCTCTGGGGGTGTTCTGGGGCTATGCCCCACCCTTCCACTTCATAAAATGCAATATATCTCAGAAACTGTTCAGATCCCCACCCCTAAAATATGTATATTTGTGTTCCCTATAATAAGACTCATTCACTCACATCAATGCGTCTATGTGCTAGGGCAACATGCTGATGCCATGGCCCACGCCTCTACTTCATAAAAGGCCATATATCTCAGACACCATTAAGATCCCCACCTCATAATCATATATATTATTGTTTCTTATGATTAGACACATTCAGTCACACAAACTTGGTGGTCCACAGGGGCCATTCCTCTCCTCATCATTTCATAAGAGGGCCTCATATCTTGGAAACTGTTCATATCCCCACCCCTAAACAATATATTTTCTTGGTCCTTATTATAAGACACATTCAGCGACAACAATCTTGGCTTTCCTGGGGTCTGCCAGGGCTATGCTCCAACCCCTTCGCAGCTTAAAAGGCCTTATATCTCAGGAACAGTACACATCCCAACCCCTAAACCATATATATTCATGTGCCTTATGATAAGATGGATTCAGTGATACCATTCAGGGCTCTGTTGGGTCCATGTCTCATCCTTCCTCCTCATAAAAGGCCTAATATTTCAGATACAGAGTCCACATGGGTGCTCATTTTGAAATGGGGGAGACTTTATAATCAATAAATTAAAACCTGAAACCATACATGGCTGCCAGTTGGCAGTGTCCGCCTGAGTTCTGGTGAGCATTGTGGCCCATGGGCCTCTTGTTTTAGGTGGTCTAAGTAACAACAGAATTTTATTTTATATACCAGACAAATAATCTTTAAAGGGCTGTGAAACCAAAACTGAAAAAAAAAAAAAACTTGCACCTTCTTGTCACACAGCTAAGGACCCTATTCTTCAAAATCATTCCTAAACTAATAAATCTTTGTTTCTTATTGATTTACTTCAGAAACTCCCTGTGGGATTATTTACATCCAAGAAATCTTTGTGTCTTGAAATGGAGTAGCAACGGATCTGCCCTGTAAACTAATAACACACTAATTCAATAAATTGTGGAAGAACAATATGACCTGCTGTAAATCTGGGGCTTTCGTTTGTTTGATTTGAGGTTTAATGTCTCTGTCAACACTTTATAGGTCATTTTGGAGACGTTGCTTCCAAATTTTTGGGACTTTTACCCGACATTGAGATGAAATGACATCTCAAGCCCTGTCGCCCAATGAAACGCTTTGCCTGGGCAGGCTTAGATACTCTAAGTTGTTCAGAACTAACAGCATTGAAAGTTAAGTAATCTTAAAAACTTCAATCATTCAATATGGCAAATATATTAATATTTTTGCTGGAAAAATGTGAGTAGCTTTTGTCAGCTTCTCACATTTTTTCAGCAAAAATAACAAAGTTTTAGATATTGTACTTGCTAGAACAGCTAACAATTTGACCACTAATGAGCTCCTTAAGCTAACGAGACTTTGAACAACTGGTCCCTGGACAAATCTTGAACAGCAGGGTATTGTTTGTTGTTTCTCAGTGGGCTCTTCATAAAAATGCTAGTTTTCTTGGCAGCATGAACCGTGAAAATCCGAAAAATTCGGGGACCTTGAGGACTTGCTGTAATTCTTCTAAAAGTTTAGCAAATTTGTTTCATGATCCAGCAAGGAGTTCAAAAAGTGCCAACAGATTGGCAAACTTTGCCTGGACAGGCTTTGACCTTCCAAGCAGTTTACCAGTACCCATTTGTGGTTGGTTTCAGCTCTGCGTGGAAGCACTATCCAGCCCGATCTATTTTTCAAGGCCCAATAGGCGGGGGGACCAATATGGTAATTTAACCCTTGTCCTGCTGAGCCCGGATATGCCTTATTTTCCAAACAATGAAGATCCAGATCAGATGGCTTCTGATGAAGCCATCTGATCAGGATCTACATTGTTTGCCATTCAAATTGTGAATTTGTTGCAATAATTTGCATCAAGTAATCTGATTGGTTGATAATCGGTAGTGGGTGTGGCAGATTAAAATATTCAGCAGGACAAGGGTTAAATGACAGATACATTTGGTCATTCTTGGCAGCTGCAGAATCCAGGGTCAGATTAGGGTCTATACTGTGCTTAAAAAACAGTTTACCCTTAACCTGCTGAACAAGACAACCTGCATACAGTAGAACTTCGATGGCTCGAACAACGATGGCTCGTTTACCGTGGCTGTGTCTAATACATTCTTGAGCCCCTAGCGAAATAAAATCCTCTACATAAGAAATAGTGGGGGATATTTAAGGAGATTTTAGTCTTTTATCTTGCAAATGTATGCTGTGCGTACTCATTAGAATCGCCTTGATGAGGCGATCAGGGCGTCAAGTTACCTATATTTACCTATATTTTCCTATATTTCAGGCCATTACCTATAATAACCTATAAAATCCTATATTTTACCAAAATACCTATAAATACCTATAATTTGGAATTTTGGGTAAGCAAAAAATACAAAGTTTGTAAAAAATCTTTGACAGTAGATGTTTTCTATAATATTTGAACTTTATAAGCTGTTATCTTTTAGGAATTTGTATTCCTTTCAGGTGTAGAGACCCAGTCCAGCCCAGCTTTTTGAAAGCTTAAGCTAGTGGAAGTTCTGCTATTTTTAGCTCACCTGAGCCGAAGGCTCCGGGATCGGTAACCGTCCGTTGTCATCGTCCATCTGTATGTCCTTCCACATATTTGTTATATCTCCTACAACGGCATCTCTTCCTAAACCACTCAGCAAATTTTGACCAAACTTGGCAGAAATGGTCTCTGAGAGGTCCTCCCTCAAAATTGTTCAAAGAATTCCATTCCATGCAGAACTCTGGTTGCCCTGGCAACCCAGAGGGAAAGATTTGAATAAAACCTTTAAAAATCTTCTTGTCTGAAACCAGAAGGCCAAAGTCTGTGATATTTGGTATGAAGCTTCAACTAATGGACCTCTACCAAGATTGTTCAAACTATAGCCCTATATAGGCTTATATAGGGAAGACCTTTAAAAATCTTCTTGTCTGAAACAAGAAGGCCCAGGTCTTTGATATTTGGTATGAAGCTTCATCTAATGGACCTCTACCAAGATTGTTCAAATTATATCCCTGTGGCCAAAATGACCCGCACCAAGGCCTACTGGTTTTACAAAGGCTTATATAGGGAAAACCTTTAAAAATCTTCTTGTCTGAAACCAGAAGGCCCAGGTCTTTGATATTTGGTATGAACCTTCATCTAGTGGATCTCTACTAAGATTGTTCAAATTATAGCCCCGGGGTAAAAAATGTCCCTGCGACGAAGCCTACTGGTTTTACATAGTCTTATATAGGGAAAACCTTTAAAAATCTTCTTGTCTGAAACATTTGGTATGAAGCTTGATCTAGTAGATCCCTACCAAGATTGTTCAAATTATAGTCATGGGGCCAAAAATGGTCCCACACCGGGGCCTACTGGTTTTACATAGGATTATATGGTGAAAGTATTTTAAATCTTGCCTGAAACCAGAAGGCCCAGGTCTTTGATATTTGGTATGAAGCTTCATCTAGTGGACCTCTACTATGATTGTCCAAATTATAGCCTGGGGGGCAAAAAAATGGCGCTGCCCCAGGGCCCACTGGTTTGACACAGACTTATATAGTGGACCTCTACCAAGATTGTTAAAATAATAGACCTGTGGCCAAAAATTGCCCTGCCCCTTGACCCCCATGTAAGTCTCTTAGCTCAGGTGAGTGATATAGGACCATCATGGTCCTCTTGTTTAAATTTGAAATGTTCCATGTCAGTTTTGTTTTTACTATTGTTTCTTTATGAATATTTAACAAGTTTTGCTGTTGTTTTTTTTAGCAGGGGAGCTATTATGATCAGTCATCATCCACTGTCGTCCTCCATCCATCTGTCTGTCTGTCCACAATTCCTTTAAATGTCATCTCCTAAATCCCTGAACAGATTTTGACCAAACTTGACATAAATCATCTTTAGGTGGTCCTCTCTCAAAGTTGTTCAAAGAATTTCAGTCCATGCAGAATTCTGGTTGCCGCGGCAAACAAATTAGGGAAAATAAGAGAAAAAAAAATTTAAAATCTTCTTGTCTGAAACCAGAAGGCCAGGTCTTGATATTTGGTATGAAGCATCATCTAGTGGGTCTCTACCAAGATTGTTCAAATTTTAGCCCTAGGGCCAAAACTGGCACTGCCCCGGGACCCACTGATTTTACATAGGCTTATATAGGGAAAACCTTAAAAAAATCTTGTCTGAAACCAGAAGGCTCTGGTCTTTGATATTTGGTATGATGATTGTAGAGTGAACCTTGACCAAGATTGTGCAAATTATAGTGCTGGAGCCAAAAATGGGCCCTCCACGGGCCTACTTGTTAAACTATGAATCACGTGAGAGATCCGGGGCCATCAAAGCCCTCTTGTTTAAAGGGAAGAATGTCCCATGTTTTGATTCTGCCTAAATTGTCAGTTGGGTTTTGTTATCTCTTGTTTTTATTGTTTTATCTAAGAAATAGATAAGTGTTATGATAAAATTTGAAATGTTCCATGTCAGTTTTGTTTTTACTATTGTTTCTTTATGAATATTAAACGAGTTTAGATCACTCAGTTCTGTATAAAACATACATTGCGGGCATTCATTAGAATCATCTAGTTAGGACTGATTTTTATGGCGATATATTAAAGATTTTTTCCTTAATTATAACCAGCTGTCCACCTTAACTATCTCTATATGTTGTATTATTAATAAAAGAGATAGCTGGTAGGTGATGGTGGAAATCGGGCTTGTTTTCTTCAGTGTAGGCATTACCTATAATATCCTATATTTCTGGCCGCTAGATACCTATATTTCTGGACCTTACCTATATTTTTGACTCCTAATATCACTTGACGCCCTGGGCGATTCTAATGAGTACACACAGCATACATTTTCATTACGGAACACCAAAAAGATGTCTAAAAGTATATCCTTATGCCTCCTAACAGTAACCCTCAGTGGCTCGAACTACCCCTGTCTCAAACAGATTTTCGTGGTCCCAAAGGTGTTAGCTGAGCCATTGAAGTTCGACTGTAGTATCTTGCAAACAGTGTAGACTGTTTTCCCAGCTTTATAATACACTCAGAAACAGTCAGCCCACTAGTGCTATAAGTGCTTTGATTTTTAGCTCACCTGAGCCGAATGCTCAAAAGGTGAGATTATAGTATACCAATGGTCCGTTGTCTGTCCTTGTCCATCGTATTCCATTCACACTCTCAAGCATCTCCTCAGGAACCATATTAGGCCATTATTGAAGTCATATTTTATTTAGAACAGCTATGCCTCACGGGAACTTAAGGTCTATATAATCGGGCAAAGGCAAAGCGGTGCGAGTCAGACCGTCCATGCTTATAAACCCTATTGGTTTCATTGGGCGGCAGGGCTTTCACCCCGCCCATAGGGGCTTGAAGAAATATATGGGCTGCATGATGCTTCCATGCAGAGCTGAATCCGGCCCGCACACTAGTACTGGTAAACTGCTTAGAGGATCTAAGCCTGTCCAGGAACCGCAATGCGAGGCGGACCGTCCATGCTAATAAACCCTATCGGTTTCGTTAGGCGACAGGGCTTGAGATGTCATTTTATCTCAATGTCGGATAAAAGTCCCTCAAAATTGGAAGCAACGCCTCCAAAATGATCTTTACAGAGTTGACGGGGATGTTAAACCTCAAATCAAACAACTTGAGATGTCATTTCATCTCATCCCACAAAATTGGAAGCAACATCTCCAAAATGACCTTCACAGTGTAGATGGGAATGTTTAACCTCAAATCAAACAAAAAACAAACTGCCAAGCCCACGTATGGTAGAAACCCTTTAAAAATATTCTTCTCCAGAACCATGAGTCAGATGACTTTGAAACTTGGCAGGCAGCATATTAAGGGACTTGAGCCCTACAAATTATGTAAATGATGATCCTGGCTGACCTTGACCTATTTTAAGGCAAGATCAAATTTGGCCCTGCAGTCATTTGGATGGGAAAAAAGGTTAAACAGTGCTGTTATCCTAAACAATCATTTAATTTATGAAATGAAAGTAGGTATTATATGAACCTCTAGGAATCTCAAAGGGAAAGGTCATTCAGTGACCTTGGCTTAAGGTCACTCTAAGGATTGAATGTCCATCCGAATTTCAAACATCTCCTCCGAAACCACAAAGCTACTTGGAGACAAATTTTATATAGAATGTCTATGCCTCATAGGAACAAAAGGTTATGTAATTGGTCTGGTCACATGACCCAAGTATGGCCGTCATGCCTATATATGGTAAAAACACTTTAAAAATATTTGTCTCCAGAACCATTAATCAGATGACCTTGAAACTCGGCAGACAACAAAAGGGACTTAAGCCCTACAAAAGTTATATAAAGGATGACCCTGGGTTGACCTTGCTCCATCCAATGGCAAGGTCAAATTTGGCCCCTTATACACTTAAATCGGAAAAAGGTAAAACAATGCAGTTATCCAAAACAGTTATAGTTTATGAAATGAAAGTACATGTAGGTCTTATATGAACCTCTATGCATGACAAAGATCAGGGTCATTCAGTGACCTTGGCTAAAGCTCAAGGTCACTAGGATTGAATGTCCATCAAAATTTCAAACATCTCAGAAACCGCAGACCCAATTGGTGTCAGATTTTTTATAGAACATCTATGTCTCATATATGAGAACAAATTAGTTTATGTAATTTAATTATTAGTCATTTTAAGATGGCAGCTATGCCCAATATGTTAGAAATCTTAGTTTTTAGCTCACCACAGCCGAAGGCTCCGGGGGAGCTTATTTTTAGCTCACCTGACCGAAGGTCATGGTGAGCTTTTGTGACAGTAAGATGTCCGGCGTCGTCGTGCGTCGTCCGTCGTCCGTCGTCCGTCGTGCGTAAACTTTTTCTTGTGAACACACTAGAGGCCACAGTTTTGGTCCAATTATCATCAAACTTGCTCAGAATGATAATCATGACAATATCTCGGTCAAGTTCGAATTTGGGTCATGTCGGGTAAAAAAGTAGGTCAGTAGGTCAAATCATAGAAAAACCTTGTGAACACTCGAGAGGCCACAATTTTGGTCCAATCATCATCAAACTTGCTCAGAATGATCATTGTGACAATATTTTAGTGAAGTTTGAATATGGATCATGTCGGCTTAAAAAGTAGGTCAGCGGGTCAAATCATAGAAAAACCTTGTGAACACCCTAGAGGCCACAATTTTGGTCCAATCATAATCAAACTTGCTCAGAATGATCATCATGACAATATCTTGGTCAAGTTCGAATATGGGTCATGTCCGGTCAAAAAGTAGGTCAGTAGGTCAAATCATAGAAAAACCTTGTGAACACTCTGAAGGCCACTGTTTTGGTCCAATTATCATGAAACTTGCTCAGAATGACCATTGTGACAATATTTCAGTCCAGTTCGAATATGGGTCATATCGGGTTAAAAAGTAGGTCAGCGGGTCAAATCATATAAAAACCTTGTGAACACCCTAGGGGCCACAATTTTGGTCCAATCTTAATCAAACTTGCTCAGAATGATCATCATGACAATATCTCGGTCAAGTTTGAATATGGGTCAAATGGTTCCGGTCCGTTGCACATCTAGGTCACAGGAGCCAAAAACAGATTTTTTTCACCAAAAACTTAAAAAATCTTCTTCTCTGAAACCACAAGGCCCAGGTCTTTGTTATTTGGCATGAAGCTTCATCTAGTGGACCCCTACCAAGATTGTTCAAATTATAGTGCTGGGGCCAAAAATGCCCCCGCACGGGGGCCCTTTGGTTTTACATAGGCTTATATAGGGAAAATCTTTAAAAATCTTCTTCTCTGAAACCACAAGGCCCAGGACTTTGATATTTGGTATGAAGCTTCATCTAGTGGACCCCTACCAAGATTGTTCAAATTTGAGTGCTGGGACGAAAAATGCCCCCGCCACGGGGCCCTTTGGTTTTACATTGGCTTATATAGGGAAAATCTTTAAAAATCTTCTTCTCTGAAACCACAAGGCCCAGGTCTTTTATATTTGGTATGAAGCTTCATCTAGTGGACCCCTACCAAGATTGTTCAAATTATAGTGCTGGGGCCAAAAATGCCCCCGCCCCAGGGCCCTTTGGTTTTACATAGGCTTATATAGGGAAAATCTTCAAAAATCTTCTACTCTGAAACCACAAGGCCCAGGACTTTGATATTTGGTATGAAGCTTCATCTAGTGGACCCCTACCAAGATTGTTCAAATTATAGTGCTGGGACAAAAAATGCCCCCGCCACAGGGCCCTTTGGTTTTACATTGGCTTATATAGGGAAAATCTTTAAAAATCTTCTTCTCTGAAACCACACGGCCCAGGTCTTTGATATTTGGTATGAAGCTTCATCTAGTTGACCCCTACCAAGATTGTTCAAATTACAGTGCTGGGGCCAAAAATGCCCCCGCCCCGGGGCCCTTTGGTTTTACATAGGCTTATATAGGGAAAATCTTAAAAAATTTTCTTTTCTGAAACCACAAGGCCCAGGACTTTGATATTTGGTATGAAGCTTCATCTAGTGGACCCCTACCAAGATTGTTCAAATTTTAGTGCTGGGACAAAAATGCCCCCGCCACGGGGCCCTTTGCTTTTACATTGGCTTATATAGGGAAAATTTTTAAAAATCTTCTTCTCTGAAACCACAAGGCCCAGGTCTTATATATTTGGTATGAAGCTTCATCTAGTGGACCCCTACCAAGATTGTTCAAATTATAGTGCTGGGGCCAAAAATGCCCCCGCCACGGGGCCCTTTGGTTTTACATAGGCTTATATAGGGAAAATCTTTAAAAATTTTCTTCTCTAAAACCACAAGGCCCAGGACTTTGATATTTGGTATGAAGCTTCATCTAGTGGACCCCTACCAAGATTGTTCCAATTTTAGTGCTGGGGCCAAAAATGCCCCTGCCCCGGGGCCCTTTGGTTTTACATAGGCTTATATAGGGAAAATCTTTAAAAATCTTCTTCTCTGAAACCACAAGGCCCAGGACTTTGATATTTGGTATGAAGCTTCGTCTAGTGGACCCCTACCAAGATTGTTCAAATTATAGTGCTGGGACAAAAAATCCCCCCCTGCCACGGGGCCCTTTGGTTTTACATAGGCTTATATAGGGAAAATCTTTAAAAATCTTCTTCTCTGAAACCACAAGGCCCAGAACTTTGATATTTGGTATGAAGCGTCATCTAGTGGACCCCTACCAAGATTGTTCAAACTATAGTGCTGGGGCAAAAAATGCCCCTGTCCCGGGGCCCTTTGATTTTACATAGGCTTATATAGGGAAAATCTTTAAAAATCTTCTTCTCTGAAACCACAAGGCCCAGGACTTTGATATTTGGTATGAAGCTTCGTCTAGTGGACCCCTACCAAGATTGTTCAAATTATAGTGCTGGGACAAAAAATCCCCCCCTGCCACGGGGCCCTTTGGTTTTACATAGGCTTATATAGGGAAAATCTTTAAAAATCTTCTTCTCTGAAACCACAAGGCCCAGAACTTTGATATTTGGTATGAAGCTTCATCTAGTGGACCCCTACCAAGATTGTTCAAACTATAGTGCTGGGGCAAAAAATGCCCCTGTCCCGGGGCCCTTTGATTTTACATAGGCTTATATAGGGAAAATCTTTAAAAATCTTCTTCTCTGAAACCGCTAGGCCCAGGTCTTTGATATTTGATGTGTAGCTTCATCTAGTGGACCTTTGACAAGATTGTTCAAATTTTAGCCTTTGTTGATGTTTGGTATGAAGCTTCACCTTTAAGACCTCCCTCAACATTATGTACATTAAAGCCCTGGGGCCAATAATGGCCCTCTCTGGGGCCCACTTGTTACACTATGGATCAGGTGAGCGATCCAGGGCCATCATGGCCCTCTTGTTTCTAATTTTAGCTCTGTTGGCCATTTTGTTCAGCGGAGCTTGCATATCTTGCTGTCCTGCATCTATTGACTGTATGTTTGTTATAGCCCCGCTTTGAAAAAGTGGGGCTATATTGGATTTGCCATGTCCTTCTGTCATTCCGTGATTCCGTTAATTTGTGTTGGCTCCATAACTTTGTATCTGCTTAACATATTTTCATGAAACTTCACACAAATGTTAAACACCATAAGACAATGTGCAGAGCGAAGGAATTATAACTGTGGATTGCCTACTTTTGGAGTTATTGCCCTTTGAACATTTTCCGTAATTCCGTAATTCCGTGATTCCGTTAATTTGTGTTGGCTCCATAACTTTGTATCTGCTTAACATATTTTCATGAAACTTCACACAAATGTTAAACACCATAAGACAATGTGCAGAGCGAAGGAATTATAACTGTGGATTGCCTACTTTAGGAGTTATTGCCCTTTGAACATTGAAAAATGGCAATTTTAATTGTGTCCGCTTCATAACTCGAAAACCGTTTGAGATATTTTTAGGAAACTTCACACAAATGTTAAGCACTATGAGACGATGTGCAGAGCGCAGGAACCATAACTCTGCATTGCTTATTTTTGGAGTTATTGCCCTTTGAACATTGAAAAATGGCAATTTTAACAGTGTCCGCTTCATAACTTGAAAACCGTTTGAGATAATTTCATGAAACTTCACACAAATGTTAAGCACTATGAGACAATGTGCAGAGCACAAGAACCATAACTCTGGTTTTCGTATTTTCTGTGTGTCTGTCTGTGTGTCTGTCTGTGTCTGTTAACAATTTTCGTGTCCGCTCCATAACTTTAAAACCCATTCACATATTTTCATGAAACTTCACACAAACATTAAACACCATGAGATGGTGTGCAGAGTGCAGGAACCATAACTCTGGATTGCCTAATTTTTGAGTTATTTCCCTTTGAATATTGAAAAATATCAATTTTAGCCGTCTTTGCTCGATAACTCAAAAACCGTTTGAGATAATTTTATGAAACTTCACACAAATGTAAAGCACCATATTACGTGTGCAGAGCGCAGGAACCCAAACTCTGGATTGTCTACTTTTTCAGTTATAGGCTTTTGAATATTAAAAAATGGCAATTTTAACTATGTCCGCTCCATAACCGTTTCTGATATTTTCATGAAACTTCAAATAAATGAAAAGCACCTTGAGATGATGTGCAGAGTGCAGGAACCATAACTCTGGTTTGCCTACTTTAGGAGTTATTGCCCTTTGAACATTTAAAAAGGCAATTTTGACTGTGTCGGCTCCATAACTCACAAACCATTTGAGATATTTTCATGACACTTCACACAAGTGTAAAGCACCATGAGACAATGTGCAGAGCGCAGGAACCCTGACTCTGATTTGCCTACTTTAGGAGTTATTACCCTTTGAACATTGAAAAATGGAAGATGAAATTTAGTATAAACATGGACATTCTGGTAATGTATCATGCTCATTGAAATGAGGGACAAGGGCTCACAACTCTTAGAGTTTTTCCAGATAATGTAAAATTTTCAACAGTTATTTCTTGTTCATAACTGTTTTCTCTGCAGCTTAAATAACTTTCTTCTCTGACAGCGCTGAAGCGGGGCTATAGTCAGATCCTCTGACAGCTCTAGTTTGATTTGAGGTTTAACGTCCCCGTCAACACTGTAAAGGTCATTTTGGAGACGTTGCTTCCAATTTTGTGGGATTTTTACCCGATATTGAGATGAAATGACATCTCAAGTCCTGTCGCCCAATGAAACCAATAGGGTTTATTAGCATGGACGGTCTGCCTCGCACCCTGTTCCTGGACAGGCTTAGATCCCCTAAGCTGTTTACCAGTACTAGTGTGCGGGCCTGATTCAGCTCTGCGTGGAAGCATCATGCACCCCATATATTTCTTCAAGCCCCTATGGGCGGGGGGAAGATGACTGTATGTACTATAGTTATGTAAGTTTATGTGCTCAAGGGCCTATAAGCTTGTATCAGATTTGGTTACCCACTTCATTCTATATACATTTGTACTAATTATTTAAGTTTACCTTGCAACTTAACCCTTATCTTGCTGAATATTCATTTAAGCCATGCCCATTTCTGTCTATCAACCAATCAAATTACTTGATGTAATTTATTGCTACAAACACATAAACTGAATGCCAAACAGTGTAGATCCTGATCAGATGGCTTCTTCAGAAGCCATCTGATCTGGATCTACACTGTTTGCAAAGATAGGGTTTGTCGTGAACAGCAAGATAAGGGTTAACCCTTGTCCTGCTGAGCCCGGATATGCCTTATCTTTTAAACAATGAACATCCAGATCAGATGGCTTCATCAGAAGCCATCTAATCAGGATCTTCATTGTTTGACATTCAGCGCATGAATTTGTTGCAATAATTTGCATCGAGTAATCTGATTGGTTGATAATCAGTGGTGGGTGCGGCATATTTAAATATTCAGCAGGTCAAGGGTTAACACAGGCTTAAATGAGTCTTCACAATGTTCTTTACATCCCTTGAGCATTCCTACAAAGCAAGCACCTCAAAGCAAGAATAATGAATGACAGCTTTGCGTGGGTTATTATACAAAACAGAAAATTTTGAATCTATAAATATTATATGCAAATATGTCGGTATTATTTTGGTTTTTTGACTCTTGAAAATCTATTTGGAAATTGGCTGAACTTTTTGCAAACAATGTAGGCCCTGATCAGACGCTTCATGCACTGTTTGACAGTCTTAGGAATCATCCAGTGCAAATACAGGTTTGTAAGGCATTTTGAGATTTTAGCTGAATGCACAGTTTAGAAACCCATACGAAGATACATTTTTATGCAGTCTTAATTGGAATTGCCATACTGTCACTGTTGATGCGCCCACGCAAGTACGTAGAATAATTGTGATGTTTTAGAACTCTCGTTATTACTCTATCCATGAACAATCTGGACCAGCCTGTGCCTGCAGATGCTATAATCTGAGGCAACACAGCTGGTAGATACAGATCAGAAAACGTGAATGTACGAAAGTATGGTCTAGTACTTTTCAAGGTTGTAGAAGTTCAGGTCAGTCCGGTTCTTCACCGGTTTTTCACCCTTGAGTGGCAGCCACAAAAGTGTGCCATGATATTATTGTAGCTCTGAGAGAATCAATATAAACCTCCTGGGAGGCTATTTTGAGTATCAGCATAATAAAATGTGTCTCAGATCCAAGGTCTTACTAGCACACAGTATTTAGCCCTTATCTTGCTGAATATTCATTTAAGCCACACCCATTTCTGTCTATCAACCAATCAAATTACTTGATGTAATTTATTGCTACAAATTCATAAACTGAATGTCAAACAGTGTAGATCCTGATCAGATGGCTTCTTCAGAAGCCATCTGATCTGGATCTACATTGTTTGCAAATATAGGGGTTGTCGTGAACAGCAAGATAAGGGTTAAAGAATTGATTCAGAGATAATTTTTTTGAGTGTACATTTTATTGGTACACTCATTAGATTTGCCTCAAAGAGGTGATAATAATGAGTGTCTATACAGTGTATGCTTTTATTCAGAAATAAGATAACTGTATCAGATTTTCATGATTGGATTTTCTATAAACTGTCCCTATAGTAATTTTGTCTTCGGAAGCATTTTTTGGGCTTGGCTCAAATTATTGGTGACAAAAATAATGGTTGTGTGTCACAGAAAGAAGCAATCATGGGAAACTGCGGTACATTTATTGTCTCAAAATAGTTAGTGCTTTACCCATTTTGTACTGAATGGAATCTCCCCCTTATATGCAGTGGGTCAATCCATTTCAAAATTTAGGGGTGTCAGATTCAGTTATTAAATGAATGATTGAACTTTCTGCAAACTGTGAAGGCCCAGATCAGAGTTTGCCATTAATAATTACCTGCTTCTACCTTTCATGTAATTTAACAGATTAAAGTCAATGGGAGATTATGGATTCGTGTTTATTTAAAGCTTTTATTATGATAGATTAATCAGACAGTTTGTTTGTTTGATTTGAGGTTTAACATCCCTGTCAACAATGTATAGGTCATTTTGGAGGTATTGCTTCCAATTTTGTGGGACTTTTACCAAACATTGAGATGAAATGACATCTCAAGCCCTGTCGCCCAATGAAATCAATATGGTTTATAAGCATGGCTGGTCCGTCATGCACTGCTTTACCTGGACAGGCGTAGATCCTCTAAGCTGTTTACCAGTACTGGTGTGCGGTCAGATTTCAGCTCTGTGTGGAAGCATCATGCAGCCCATCTATTTCTTCAAGCCCCGATGGGTGGGGGCCAGATTAATCAGACAGACCAGAAAAATGTAATTTACAGACTTTTTTGTCCTCTTTCTTCATTGTGTTACTTTCATAAATTTCCCACATTGACAGTTTTACCATAGTCGCTTTCGGTTTTGTGGGACCTCTTCCCGACATTGAGATGAAACAACATATCAAGCCCTAACACCCAAAGAAACCACTAGTGTTAAAGGAGCTGTCTGACTCGCACCACTTTTCAGGCAGGCTTCGTTAGACCTTCTAAATGGTTTTCCAGTACTCAAGTTCGGTCAGTTTCAGCTCTCCTCGGAAGCATCATGCAGCCCTATCTATTTCTCCAAGCCCCAATGGCGGGGACGGGGTGGGTCGATTGTCTCTGAAAGTATTCTGGAGAAACGATCCTGAGACTTTTTCATTTAAAATAGAAGTGGAGGCAATGATCAGGAATCGATACAATTAACCAACAGCTCCCAGAGACACCAAAGGGAAAGAAACACAAACATGAAACAAAAGACCCTAAAGGAAACATCAATAGCGGAAAGCCAAAAGGACAGTTACTTTCCCACAAAATGGCCAATAAACCCCGAAATTCATATATACTGTAAGCAAACAGCCCAGATTTGACTATTTTTTGCGCACTGACAGAAGAACAGTTTAAGAACATTGACTGGAAGTTCTAGACCTGTTCTATATTTGTTCTTGCACTCTAAAGAACAATTCAAGAAGTTTTGAAATTCTTAAAATGATCTTCATCAGTCTTTGTAAATGTTCTGGAACATTTCAAGATTGTTAGTTCTGGAACACAGCATGAGCAGAAGAACTGTTTTTAATGTTGCAGAACAGTTACTGTTGTTTTGTTTGATTGAATTGAGGTTTTACATCCCATCAACACTCTTTAGGTCATTTGGAAACTTTGCTTCCAATTGTGTGGGACTTTAACCTGACATTAACCCTTATCTTGCTGAATATTCATTTAAGCCACACCCATTTCTGTCTATCAACCAATCAAATTACTTGATGTAGTTTATTGGTACAAATTCATAAACTGAATGCCAAACAGTGTACATCCAGATCAGATGGCTTGCAAAGATAGAGGTTGTCGTGAACAGCAAGATAAGGGTTAAGATGAAATGACATCTCAAGCCCTACTGCCCAAACAAACCAACAGGGTTGATATGCAGAAATGGTCTGACTTGCACCACTTTGCCTGGGCATGCATGCTTAGACCTAAGCGGTTTTACCAGTACTCATGTGCAGTTGGTTTTAGCTCTGCGTGAAAGCACCATGCAGCCCAATCTATTTCTTCAAGCGCTGATTGGCGGGGCCTGTTTAATTGAGACAAAAAAATTGCAGTGGTTGAGCTGGGTTTTTTTTAGGTCCCCAGTATGTATTGTTTTTGCCCTGTCTGTTTGTTGGTTTGTTTGTGGACTACTTCAACATTGGTCATAATTTTTAACTGTTTTAGATAGAGCCTTCATACTTGGCATGCAGGTTCCTTGTGACGAGGGCTTCCAACTCATATAAAAATTGGACCTGTGACCTTGGCCTTGACCTGTGACCTACTTTAAAGAAAACATTAAAATTGGTCATAACTTTCAAACCGTTTCAGATGGAGCCTTCCTATTTAGCATGTAGGTTCTTGCGACAAGGGCTTCAAACTCATGCAAAAAATTCTGACCTGTGACCTTGACCTGTGACACACATTAAAGAAAAAATTAACATTTGTCATTACCGGTACTTTTGAACTGTTTGAGACAGAGCCTTCATATTTGGCATGTAGGTTTCTTATGACAAGCTTCCTGACTCAAAAATAATTTGACCCTTGACTTTGACCTTGACCAGTGACTTACTTTATCATAACTGTTGAACCATTTGAGATAGAGCCTTCATATTTGGCATGTATATTTTTTGTGACAATGGCTCCCCACTCATACAAAACTTTGACCTGGGACATTAACCTTGGCCTCTGACCTACTTTAAAGAAAAAATTGACCTCTGCCCGGGGACTTGTTCATGTTTCACAAACACATCTTATTGTATTTCTCATTCAGCCCCCACCCATCAGGGCTTGAAGAAATATATGGGCAGCATGATGCTTCCACGTAGAGCTGAATCCGACCAGCACACAAGTACTAGTAAACCGCTTAGAGGATCTAAGCCTGCCCAGGCAAAGCGGTGCGCACGAGTCGGACCGTCCATGCTTATAAACCCAATTGGTTTCATTGGGCGACAGGGCTTGAGATGTCATTTTATCTCAATATCGGGTAAAAGTCCCACAAAATTGGAAGCAACGTCTCCAAAATGACCTTTACAGTGTTGATGGGGACGTTAAACCTCATATCAAACAAACAAAAATTTCTCATTCAGCTTGTGTTGGCAGAATGGCAAACAGTGTAGACTGTCAGATCAGAATGCTCCATTTAGGGCTTTAAACTGTTTGCTTCTAGGTCATTCTGGATATTACCATATGTACTGTATGTATTCACCATATTTGCATTATTTGCTGGCTTCCAGCTTGCACATTGTCAATATTGGAAAAACAGGTAGCCAGACCCCCCTGACCTTTCAAGGTCAGGGGGATCTGGTTACCTGTTTTTCCAACACTGATAATCTTCAGACTAGGAACCAGCAGATAATGCAAATAAGGTGAATTTGTACAAACAGGCCTGAGCAAAACAGTCTAGACCCAAATGAGAAGCCACAGAACAAGGCCTATCATGAGTCTGGCTATTTTCTACACAACATCTCTTGTTCAAATTTAGAACAAGTATGTAAGCCATACGGTAAATTGATTGTCAGATAAAAATCAGTATTGTCATATTGTCACGGATCTGATCCACTTCACGGGAGTCCTCAGGATATGATCACAAAAAATGTAACAATTAATTGATTCACTCATACTTTTAAATACACTGGAGAAAAAAATGTTTTGAGAGCAATAGAAAAAATTATCTCCCTTGGAAATATCATATGTTTTGGAGTTTAACGACCCAGTCAAGCCTGCTTTAGGTCATAATGAAGCTGGTCAGTTTACCTAACCACACTTTTTCAGTTTTCTAAGTGGTTTACCAGTACAGTGCAGATTCTTTCTCCGGAAACTGACAACTGCCCTTCTTGAATCAGCAGAAGGGAGAGAATGACCATAGAAAAGATTTCATGAATACCAGTCCCTTTTAACCCATTTTATACTAGTGGACAAGTCCATTTGTCATATAAGAGGTGTGAGGCCTAATTTTCATTTTTATTCTGTTTTTGAAGGAAAATTATTTTAGCAAATAGTGCAGGCCCTGATCAGATGCCTAGTTCTGCTGTGTCTGATCTGGGCCTGCACTGTTTGCCAAGGTACCCAATCAGGGGTTTCCCCCCGCATGCAATGGGTTAATGTTTTAACCCTTAACCCTTATCCTGCTGGACATGACAACCCTTCCTAAGCAAAAAACAAACAATAGGTCTGACACCCCTTACATGACAAATGGACTTGTCCAACATTTAGCAAAGGAAGAGTCAACTTGTATACAATGGGTTAACAAAGGTTTATGCAGCCCCCACCCATAGGGGCTTGAAGAAATATATGGGCTGCATGTTGCTTCCACGCAGAGCTGAAACCGGCCCACACACTAGTACTGATAAACCGCTTAGAGGATCTAAGCCTGCCCAGGAACAGCGGTGCGAGGCGGACCTTCCATGCTAATAAACACTATTGGTTTCATTGGGGGACAGGGCTTGAGATGTCATTTTATCTCAATGTCAGGTAAAAGTCCCACAAAATTGGAAGCAACGTCTCCAAGATGACCTTTACAGTGTTGACGGGGACATTAAACCTCAAATCAAACAATACAAACAAACAAACAAAGGTTTATCTTTTGTTTGGTGATGTCATGTATTAGAACAAATTGTGAAAAAGGGAAAAAATGAAGACTGATCAGTCAGTCTGATCTGGGTCGACACAGTTCCTTCAGGGACAGGCTGATCAGATTCTGCACTCCCTTCCTCATATGGGAGCAGTCTGAACAGGATCTACAGTGTTAAGAGAATCACTTTCTTCTCTTTAAGTCATTATGGCAAAACTATTTGAGCCGGGGCACAGCATTTCCTACAATTTACAGTTGTGCCCAGCCAAAAATGAGATCAGCCTGAGCAGAAATACAGTCTGACCAGTGACTTCTCTCGCTGCATGGAGGAGCATTGGGCCCTTAGCTATCCTTAGAGCGCACAATGAAGACTCTGATCAGACTGCACGGATGTGCAGGCTGATCTGAGTCTTCGATGGGTGCACACGTAAATTGTAGGAATTGCTGTGCCCCGGCTTATTTTCATATTGACTGGTGTCCAATTTGTAACAGAGTAATGTCCTCTCATGATTTGTTGTCTCCAAGACTTATGTCATGGTTGCCTAGCAACGAATATCCTGGATCCTTATACTGATATAAATTGTTTTTATGATAGATTTCATTTTCAGCTTATACCAACACTATTAGTGATAGTTTTCAACATCGCATCCTGTTTGAATGTGTATTTTTGAAAAAGAAAAAGTATGTCCTTTTAAACCTATATTTGAATCACTGTAAATAATTTCAGTCATGCATGCACTGGTGCATGATTTGTTGGATTTAAGGTTTAACTTCCCGGCAACACTGGATATGTCATTTTGGAGACGTTGCTTCCAATTTTGTGGGACTTTTACCCGACATTGAGATAATACGACATCTCAAGCCCTGTCGTCCAATTAAACCAATAGGGTTTATAAGCATGGGCGGTCTGACTCACATCGCTTTGCCTGGGCAGGCTTAGATCCTGAGATTAAGCGGTTTACCAGTACTCGTGTGCGATGGTTTCAGCTCTGCGTGGAAGCATCATGCAGCCCAGCTATTTCTTCAAGCCCCGATGGGCGGGGACAAATGTACAGTAAAATTCACTATTATCACATTGTATATACTAGTGGACTCCATTGCAACATGATGGACAAATCCATTTGCCATAATTATAAGAGGTGCCATGCCTATTCCTTTGTTGTTATTCTATTTTTGACAGAAAATTCTATTGGCAAATAGTGCAGGCCCTGATCAGAAGCCGCATTCTGCAGCGTCTGATCTGGGCCTGCACTGTTTGCCAAGGTTTCGTGCATGCAGTGGGTAAAGACCACCAAAAATTAAGAGTAAATCTGCTTTTAAAAGCTTATTGAGAAGGTTTCAGTTATTCTTTCTTTGTGTTTACTACACCGGTCAGTATGTCTCTGTAAGAGATCATCTTTGGGGCTTTTCTTTCAGACCACTTTTGAACCGTCCCAAAGATGGTTTTAAAAATAGGAAATTTACTGTATATTGTATCCTCCATCCTTTCGACCCAGTACACCACATTAACAAGCCCCTTGGGGGAAAGTAAGTTTTGTAAGGGTTAACATTATTTTCCTTATTTTTCTTATAAAGAGAGATTGTGATTACTCATTAGAACTGCTTCAATTGGGCAGTTCTAAGCACTATGTTCTGAGGTCTACAGTTTTAGCAGAAATATGAAAATATCAAAAATTTGCTCAAACATAGATTGTGGGTACTCATTAGAACCACTTCTATGAGGCAGTTCTAAGGACTGCCCATGCAGAGTCTATATGTATTTTAGCAGTAACGAGAAAATATCAAAACTTTGCTCAAACATAGATTGTGGGTACTCATTAGAACCTATCGGACTATGTTCTTATGAGCACCCACAATTTACCGATATGTTTAGAACAGAAATAAGGAAAATAAAAGAAAAATTCCTCTGGAAAATCCTAGCACTAAAGATCAGATGACTTTGTTTTATTGTAATGGAGCTTCTCTCATTCCCCTATTTTTGCAGACTCCATACACATGTAAAAGCTGCAAGCGATGTAGATTACCCTGCCTACGGTGTGACGGGACCCACTAAAGAAAGGTCACCATCTCAAGGGGACAGGAAACTGGCCCAGAGTGCTCAGATGTATCATTATCAACATCAGAAACAACAGATGATTGCTATGGAAAAGTGAGTATTTTTCCAAGTAAGCGAGTACAGTTAAATTCCACTATTAAGACCACCTAAAATTAAGACTAATTCTGCTTTAGAAAGCTTATTTTGTTGAGTGCACTTAATCTTTCTTTGTGTTTTCTACCTTCATTGTCCTCTGGTCAGGGACCACCTTTGGGACTGTTCAAAAGTGGTCTTAAAGACCACTTTTGAACAGTCCCAAAGGTGGTCTTAATATAGGAATTTTACTGTATTTGAGAAAATTGAAAACCAAAATTGTGAGTTGATTGTTTCTGAGTTTAGGCTGAGAAAATTGTCCTGAACATGGACTCAGATGGTTTTATTTGGTCTGAATAAGGACTCAGACTGTTCAATTTCTCACGTACCATAAAAATCCTAAAGATTCGGACAGCTTGAGGACTTTCTGTAATTCTCCTAAAATTTTAACAAATTTGATTCACGACCCCACAGGCTTAAGGAGTCCAAAAGGTGCAGACGGAATGGCAAATAGTGTAGACCCTGATCAGATAAAGGAGCAGTCTGATCTTGGTCTGCACTGTTTACTTAGGCCTACCTGTCTCAATTCTCAGGATCATTATGGTAATTTCCTATACTGTTGCCCCAGATTAAATGCCGCTTTCTGTGGCATCTGATCTGGTTCTACACTGTTTGCCAAATCCTTACTTTGAGTGATAGGCACATGAACATCAGCAACTTAAAGCTACTGCACTTCCAATCGTAACTTCAAGCTGATTGACAGACAACCAACCCAACAAGGACAACCCCTACCCTTGCAAACATTGTAGATCCAGATCAGATGACTTCTGAAGAAGCCATCTGATCAGGATCTACACTGTTTGTCATGCAGTTTGTGAATAGAATGAATATAATATATCAAGCAATCTGATTGGCTAATAGTTTTGTAATGGGTGTGGCTTGGTTGATGTATTCAGCAAGATAAGGGTTAAAGGAGTTTAGATGATATGGGCAGGGATCTTTGAACATGTATGCTCAGCAAAGTTTCAAATCAGCCTGTATAGTATTACAATATTATTACCCAACATACATATATCGCACAAGTTTGCCATTTTAAGTAGAATTGGAACACCCAGCAGATCTTTATGCCATTTTTCAAAGGGAGACAACTTTCGGGACTTCCTGTTCGCTTTTCTGTAAGCCCTGTCCCACTGAAAAAGGGGTCTACTCTTAAAGGAAAGAATTTGCTCCTCAGGAGCAAATTCTTTCCTTTAAGAGTTGAACCCTATTGAAATGGGAGACAAAAATACTTTAGCAAGAGTTGCCACCCCTGAAGGTGTACCCATTCGCCTTAAGTGATAATCTGGTGCAATACATGTAGTTCTGGATATTGGCTGATGATAATTGCCTTGATTTTGTTAGCACATTAGAATGTATATTACAACCCCTGTGCTTATGTACGGAACCCGGGAAGGGACATGATTTTTTTTTATTTTATAAGTTGTGCGCACAAGATAATATCTTGTGCGGACAAGATATTATCTTGTTCGGACAACATATTATCTTGTGCGCACAAGATATTATCTTGTGCGGACAACATATTATCTTGTGCAGACAAGATATTATCTTGTCCGCACAAGATATTAAGTTGTGCGAACAAGATATTATCTTGTCCGCACAAGATAATATCTTGTCTGCACAACATAGATCTTGTTCGGACAACATATTATCTTGTCCGCACAAGATATTATCTTGTCTGCACAAGATATTATCTTGTCCGCACAAGATAATATCTTGTCCGCACAAGATAATATGTTGTCCGAACAAGATAATATCTTGTCCGCACAAGATAATATCTTGTTCGCACAACTTCCCAAGATCTATGTTGTGCAAACAAGATAATATGTTGTGCGGACAAGATATTATCTTGTGCGGACAAGATATTATCTTGTTCGCACAAGATAATATGTTGTGCGAACAAGATAATATCTTGTCCGCACAAGATAATATCTTGTCCGCACAAGATAATATGTTGTCCGAACAAGATAATATCTTGTCCGCTCAAGATATTATCTTGTTCGCACAACATAATAAAAATAAAAAATCATGTCCCTTCCCGGGTTCCGTACTTATGGGCAATACACAATGTTTTTTCTCAGATTAAAATAGGAACCAGTAATTTCTGCCAAAAACAACAATAAAGTATGGTATCAGGCATGACTGGCGATGCATCTCTATAAGAGGTTTTAGGAATTCCGTTTATGACGTCATCCTTGCGCATGCGCAAAGTACTGGCCGTCAATTGAAACGGCCATCGGTATTCAAATGTATTGGCGGAACTTAAAATGCTAACAATATTCAGATATTTTGAGAGAAAATATACCCGTTTTCATTGAAATAATGCCTCGAGAAGGAAAGAATGATATTTTACTTTCATTACCCAAATTAATTTATCCCAAATCCGTTTTTAATTGACGAAAATCTTTTCGTGAATGACCCATGTCAATGGCTTGAAATACCGTTATTCACAAAATAAGTTTTTACGTAACTTTCGTTTTATTCGCTATCTGTCTGTCTATCTATCTATCTATCTATCTATCTATCTATCTATCTATCTATCTATCTATCTATCTATCTATCTATCTATCTATTTCTCTCTCTCTCCCTCTTTCTCTCACTATTTCTCTCACTATCTATCTATCTATCTATCTATCTATCTATCTATCTATCTATCTATCTATCTATCTATCTATCTATCTATCTATCTAATTTATCTAATCTATCTATCTATCTATCTTGAGAAATCTGTCCAACGATCTGTCTACATGTGCAATTTAAATGTCCATACTGACAGTCGAAATAAACTAATGAGTGGACTGACGGAGGGGCGTTGAGTCAATGTTGGTTCGACGTCATGCCGTCGACACCCACTCCACCTCACTTCATTGTTACATTTAATCGTGATGATCAGCCTTCTTGTGTAGGTTGTGATCAGCCATTCAATGTGAAACATATCTTAATTGACTGTGTTGACTTTTCACCCACACGCAACTTGTATTTCAAAGCTGTCACTTTGCAACAACTGTTTCAAGATGTACCTCTTGATAATATTATTTTATTCTTAAAAGATATTGGACTTTTTCATAAGATTTAACTGGTTCAGATTTTTTTATAAATATCATACTTACCTTTTTACTTTTAATATCCTCATAATTCTTCATGCCGTTTAACCATTAACCGCTTGACGCTTATGCCCCACAAAGAGGGTTGACACGTCGTTAAACACGAAATCATCATCATCATCATTGTCACATGACCGTTGGCATGAGAGAGAGACAGAGACAGAGAGAGAGGGGTTTGACTGACAAACTGACAGTAGACAGACAGACGGCACACAGACCGACTGACTGAATGACTGACTAACAGACGAACGGACGGACTGTTAGACAGACAAATAAACATACTGACAGTCGAAAAAAGCAACAACAACAACAACAACCAATGAGTGGACTTACAGACGGGCGTCGAGTCAACGTTGGCTCGACGTCATGTGGTCGACAACCACTCCAACTCACTTAAATGGCACGTGACCGTTGAGATGGTTTGACTTATCCGAGTATCCAAGAAGCCCATAACCCTTTTTGTACCAAATGGAATCTTCCTCCTTATATATAGCAGGAGTCATTTTCAAAATTTAGGGGTGTCAGGTTGTGTTTTCTTCAAAATTTATTTGGAAAATGGCCGAACTTTTTGCAAACAGTGTAAGCCCTGATCAGACGCCGCGTTCTGCGGCGTTCTGATCTGGGCCTGCACTGTTTGTCACTTACCCCTTTTGGGCTTTCCGGTACCAAATGGGTTAATGTAGACCTAAGGGCTGGGCAGGTTGAACCAGTCTACAAATCTACCAGATTTTACTGTAAAATCTTGCACTTGCGAAGGAGTGTTTAACATTCTTATGCTCTGAAAGGGTGTTCTACGTTTGTTTTGAATTTAATGTTCCAATCCCACTTAGTCTTGATGGGTCCGAGCACTGGGCAAATGACATTTTATTAAGCAACGCCGTATTATCGCCAACGAAACGTTGTGACGTTTCATCGACGTTGCAATGTCAAATTCAATGCATGGCTTTGTTCAAAGTTGTTTTGATGTAGACACGACGTTGTTGACACGCTACATGTCGGTTGACGTAGCGTCATTTAAGGACAAACTGTAATTGACATTTGCCTGCGCTCGCTAATTGTGTGTGTGTGTGAGAGAGAGAGAGAGAGAGAGAGAGAGAGAGAGAGAGAGAGAGAGAGAGAGAGAGAGAGAGAGAGAGAGAGAGAGGGGTGGACCCTGTTGGGTCGTATGTACAATATATCACATCTGGCAGCATATCGGTGTTTCTCCAATTATCATACATTAGAATTCCCCAAAAGTTTAAAAGAATTCCACTGTTAACACTTTATCGGTCCCACTGCCTTTGAAGCAATACGACAGATGACGGCCAGGGCTTTTCCCGTTCTATTTTCAGAACCGGAAGTACGTCACGAAAAAAGCTCCTATAATCAAACATTGCAGATCCAGATCAGACCGCTTTGAAGGAACATTCTGATCATGGTTTACACTGTTTAACTCGAGCCTCATATTTTGTTTACACTGTTTAACTCAAACTTCATATTGTTCTTATTTGGTCATTTGTTGTCTTCAATGGATGTTTTTCGTACACCAGTTGCATAATAAAATAGTTATTTCATTGTTGTTTTGGAGATAGTCAAAACGATTGCCCCTTGGCACCTCAGTCAGACCGATGCACAATTGCAGGTCAGACAGAAGCACAATTGTACTTGGCCTATATTTATGGCCTTTTGCAGTAGTGCATTGGGTCGTCGTTGGTGCCTCGGAGCAATAGTTTTGACTATCCCCCAATCAGCCATTAAGTAACTGTATATTTCGGGGCAGTAGTTTTGACAATCCTCCAAACAGCCATAGAATAACTTTTGTTTGTTTGATTTGAGGTTTAACGTCCCTGTCAACACAGTATAGGTCATTTTGGAGGTGATGCTTCTAATTTTATTGGACTTGTACCCGACATTGAGATGAAATGACATCTCAAGCCCTGTCGCCAAATGAAACCAATAATGTTTATGAGCATTGACGGACCAACTTGCACCGCTTTGCCTGGGCAGACTTAGATCCTCTAAGTGGTTTACCAGTACTCGTGTGCGGTCGGTTTCAGCTCTGTGTGGAAGCATCATGCAGCCCATCTATTTCTTCAAGCCCCAATAGGCGGGGGCCAATGAAATAACTGTATATTGAGGACCTGCAAATAGTTCAGATATCCTTGAGTTTGATTGGTCTAGACTAGAGTTTCAAGTTGAAACCGTGGTTTAAACATTTATTGTGCACTTGGCTTGCCATAATAAGCCTGCCCAGGAAAAGTGATGTTAACCTAACCAGCTTAACATGACCTTCATTTTGTTGACTGGGCCATAAAAATCCAGACCAAACAAAATACTTGTCATCGTTTATATGATATATAGAGGATCTTACATGAGTGCCTATGTATTATTGAATTTATTTAACAAGTTGAGGAAAAGGGATAAAATGCGAGGCTTTGCCGAGCATTTTATCCCTTTTCCTCAACGAGTTTAATAAATTCAATAATACACGAGCACGAATGCAAGATTCTATTTATCATATGACATTTAAACGCATTTAATTCATGATTGTTTACAAAAATGTCAATATTCCGCCATAAGTAAACGCGACATCGTTAAGGACGTCATACATGTAACGTTACGGGACATATCTAGCTAATTTGCATATTTAATCCACTAGTGGATTATCGAAAATAATACATGGTGTTATTACATTCTCAGATGCGACGTCATATGATTAATAGCTTTAATAACCTATATGTATCTAGCTAATTTGCATATTTAATCCACTAGTGGATTATCGAAAATAATACATGGCGTTATTACACTCTCAGACGCGACGTCATATGATAAATAGCTTTAATAACCTATATGTGTTTCCCAGTTCAATACTCAAGTTCAAAAATAGTGACTTTCCGATCATTCTTTGGTTAGCTGCCAGTATTGGGCCAGTCTCACTAGCTCAGTTGAATGTGCATCCAACTGGTATCTGGAAATCAATGGTTTGATCCCTGCAAGGTCGGCAGTTTTCAGAACGATTAACCATGAAATATTTGTAGGGTCTTTTCTCTCCCTTCCACTGATTCAAGTGGCAAAAGAATATGCACTGTACTGGTTAACCGCTTACATATAAGACTGCCCATGAAAGTGTGGATAGGTAAACTGACCAGCTCAAAAATAACCTAAAATAGTGTTGACTGGGCCGTTAAACTCCATTGCAAACAAACAAATCCACTGATTCAAGAGGAGCAGTAGTCTGGTTCTGGCCAAAGAATGAGCACTACTGGCAAACCACTGCTCAGGAAGAGGGTAGTTAGTTAAACTGAGCAGCTCAATGTCACAAAAATAATATGTTGAAGTGGCTGTTCAACTCAAAGTTAAATATTACCCAGTGCTTCAATTTTTGTGTGAATCTAAAATCACGCGGACATTAGCAGTAGACCCAAAGATTATCATACATTGAAGTACAGAGGACCCGCGTTATAATGACAGTATTTGTTCCCTATTATTGTGCAGTTATAAAGAATCCCAGTCTGGAGTATGATAGGTTATGAAAGGTCTTTTCCCCATCATTACTCCAAGAAACAAATGTTATAGACATTTGTTAGAATCACGTCAGTGAGACGATTCTAACAAATATCTATAACATTTGTTTCTCGAAGTATTAAATTACAAGAATCTTTCATGACTATGGATTCCATTTTTGTGCATTTCCAACCCGAGGGAAGCCCACATTGCTCGCAATAGATGCTAAGCCTTGAGCTTAGAATTCATTCCAGTGAAATTGTCGTTATAACTAGTTTTGCCGTTATAATGAATGTCGGTATAAAGAGGGTTGACTGTCTCATTCCATATGACCAGTTCTGTTTTAGTGAAATGGTGATAATGTAAACAAAGCAAAGATTAAAGTGACCTTTGTTTGGAATAAGTGGAATAAGCGCTTTGTAGACAATAGTGGATGATCATATTTCATTATATTTCCACATGGGCCCCGTCAAGCGATTTTGGTACTTATGGCCTATGCGAGCAGCGAAGGTTCAGGCGAGCCTGCGCATCCGCGCAGTCTCGCCAGAACCTTCGCTGCTCGCTCATAGAAGCAGTGAATCAAGAGGAACCTTCAGACAGAAAGCCATATCCCTGGCCCCTCTGAATGGCTGGGCATGCGCTGTTAAAATTTGTCATGACCGAATGCTCGAAAACACAAATTTGCTTGGCGGGGCTCATATTGTAAACAAAACAAAGAATAAAGTGACCTTCATTCGGAATAGGCGGAATAAGCGCTTTGTAGACAATACTGGATGATCATATTTCATTATATTTCCATATAAGATCAGGCTTTATGGAAATGATGACAGATGAGAAGAGAGTAAATTGCTTTTCTCTTGTCTTTAGATGGATGGATGCACTTACAAGATTTTTATGCCACTTTAAGTGACTTATTCAAAGGGGGCAACTTTGCTTACTTCCCATTTGCATCCCAATGTAACATAGGCCTGTCAAATAAAGGATCTATACTTGAAGGAAACAATTTGTTCCACCTCATCTCGTTACCATACTAAGCCCCTGCCCATAGGGGCTTGAAGAAATATATGTGCTGCATGATGCTTCCACGCACAGCTGAATCCGGCCTGCACACTAGTACTGGTGAACCGCTGAAAGGATCTAAGCCTGTCCATGAACCGCGGTGCGAGGTGGACCGTCCATGCTAATAAACCCTATTGGTTTCATTGGGCGACAGGGCTTGAGATATCATTTCATCTCAGTGTCGGGTAAAAGTCCCACAAAATTGGAAGCAACGTCTCCAAAATGACCTTTACAGTGTTGATGGGGACGTTAAACCTCAATTCAAACAAAAAATCGTTTTCATACTTGTTAAAATATTTGAACAAGAACAGTTTACTACTTGATGTTGTGTTTAACCCTTCTCTTGCTTCATTTTCTTTTAAGCCACACCCATTTCTGTATATCAACCAATCAAATTACTTGATGTAATTCATTGCTACAAATTCATAAACTGAATGCCAAACAGTGTAGATCCTGATCAGATGGCTTCTTCAGAAGCCATCTGATCTGGATCTCCACTGTTTTCAAAGATAGGGGTTGTCTTGAACAGCAAGATAAGGGTTAAAGATAGCTGGATGAGTGGCAAACAGTTTAGAATCTGATGAGATGCCGTGTTCTGCGGCGTCGAGAACTTGGCAACGCATCTAGATTTAACCCTTTTACCACTCAGGGATTTTGTGAATTTCGCTGATTTTCACAGTGTTGCACCTGACAGCAACTTCAACTAGATCTGCAGTCGATGGTAAACCATCGCAAATACCCGCTTTTTTCTATTAATAACACTAATGACTATGTATTAGCTAGCCAAAACTACATGTAAGTTAAAAAAAGTTGCAAAGAACATTCTAACTGATAAGCAAAGTTTCAGAAGTGTAACATTTATACTTTAGAAGATATGGCAAAGTCATACTTTTTGACCTTTGACCTTGGGGTTATGTTGAATCCACCTAAAGTATCCCAATTTATTCTATATCCCAACAGCCATCCAATAACAAAGTTTCAGACGTGTAACTCCAATTGTTTAGAAGATATGGCAAAGTCATACTTTTTGACCTTTGACCTTGGGTTTGAGGTCACACCAAAAGTAGCCCAACATATTCTATATTCCAAGGGCCATCCAATAAGCAAAGTTTCAGAAGTGTAACTCCAATAGTTTAGGAGATATGGCAAATCATATTTTTTGACCTTTGACCTTGGGGTCATGTTGAGGTCAAGGTCACACCCAAAGTATCCACATTTATTCTATATTCCAAGGGCCATCCAATAATCAAAGTTTCAGAAGTGTAAATCTAATAATTTAGAAGATATGGCAAAATCATACTTTTTGACCTTTGACCTTGGGGTCAAGGTCACACCAAAAGTATCCTGACATATTCTATATTCCAAGGACCATCCAATAAGCAAAGTTTCAGAAGTGTAACTCCAATAGTTTAGGAGATATGGCAAATCATAATTTTTGACCTTTGACCTTGGGGTCATGTTGAGGTCAAGGTCACAAAAAAGTTGCCCACTGCCATCTACATTCCATGTACTATCCACATGCAAAGTTTCAAAAGTGTAACTTCAGTGGTTGCAGAGGAGATCCAATCACAAGAAACGTGACGGACAGACGGACGGACGGACAGACGGACTGACGCCGGATCGAACTGTGGTACGAAAACAATATACCCGATTTTTCTTCGAAAAAGCGGGTATAACTAGCCATTGTTTCATAATGGATGGTCTGTTTTACACCAAACTCGGTATGAATGTTCATTGGACAGTAGCCTTTCAAATGCAACCTTTAATGACTTGATCATTGTTGTCATGGTAAAGAGGGGGCATCTCAAAGTTGGCAAAAAGTGTGTTTTCACATGAATTTTTGACCACATTTTCATCTTCACACAGCTGTCAAGGCAACAATTAAGGTGTTTGGCACTGGCCATTTTCACTGTTTGCAGCATGTTTTATCAGCATCAATTTTCAGGCATTTTTGACCCCAGCCGCCCTCAGATATAAGTTTTAGCGGCCGGTTGGGCCATACACCCAAAATTTTTCGGGATGTGAGGGGGGCGCTGCCCCCCTTCAATCCCCCCCACAGAATATTTTTAGGGGGGAGGCGCGCGAAAAAACAGGTCACTTTTTAGCCCAACAAATCCTAAAGCAAACACAACTATCCAGGGCTAGATATAAAGATTTTAGGTGCTTCTGGGGCTTAAAATGGGGGGGGGGGGTGCAGACACGTAAAAACACGTATCTGAGTGGGAAAGGGTTAACTGAAATCTGGGAAAATACTGAATTTTAGTCTAAAATGCATTAATTATATCTGAAATATTGTTTCTTGCAAAAAAATGATGAAAAAACATTATTTTGGTCAGTTGGGATTTTCTTCATTAACTGAAATCTGGGAAAATACTGAATTTTAGTCTAAAATGCATTAATTATATCTGAAATATTGTTTCTTGCAAAAAAATGATGAAAAAACATTATTTTGGTCAGTTGGGATTTTCTTTACCACTCAGGGATTTTGTGAATTTCGCTGATTTTCACAGTGTTGCACCTGACAGCAACTTCAACTAGCCATTGTTTCATAATGGATGGTCTGTTTTACACCAAACTCGGTATGAATGTTCATTGGACAGTAGCCTTTCAAATGCAACCTTTAATGACTTGATCATTGTTGTCATGGTAAAGAGGGGGCATCTCAAAGTTGGCAAAAAGTGTGTTTTCACATGAATTTTTGACCACATTTTCATCTTCACACAGCTGTCAAGGCAACAATTAAGGTGTTTGGCACTGGCCATTTTCACTGTTTGCAGCATGTTTTATCAGCATCAATTTTCAGGCATTTTTGACCCCAGCCGCCCTCAGATATAAGTTTTAGCGGCCGGTTGGGCCATACACCCAAAATTTTTCGGGATGTGAGGGGGGCCCTGCCCCCCTTCAATCCCCCCCCACAGAATATTTTTAGGGGGGAGGCGCGCGAAAAAACAGGTCACTTTTTAGCCCAACAAATCCTAAAGCAAACATAACTATCCAGGGCTAGATATAAAGATTTTAGGTGCTTCTGGGGCTTAAAATGGGGGGGGGGGGGGGTGCAGACACGTAAAAACACGTATCTGAGTGGGAAAGGGTTAACTGAAATCTGGGAAAATACTGAATTTTAGTCTAAAATGCATTAGTTATATCTGAAATATTGTTTCTTGCAAAAAAATGATGAAAAAACATTATTTTGGTCAGTTGGGATTTTCTTCATTAACTGAAATCTGGGAAAATACTGAATTTTAGTCTAAAATGCATTAATTATATCTGAAATATTGTTTCTTGCAAAAAAATGATGAAAAAACATTATTTTGGTCAGTTGGGATTTTCTTTACCACTCAGGGATTTTGTGAATTTCGCTGATTTTCACAGTGTTGCACCCGACAGCAACTTCAACTAGCCATTGTTTCATAATGGATGGTCTGTTTTACACCAAACTCGGTATGAATGTTCATTGGACAGTAGCCTTTCAAATGCAACCTTTAATGACTTGATCATTGTTGTCATGGTAAAGAGGGGGCATCTCAAAGTTGGCAAAAAGTGTGTTTTCACATGAATTTTTGACCACATTTTCATCTTCACACAGCTGTCAAGGCAACAATTAAGGTGTTTGACACTGGCCATTTTCACTGTTTGCAGCATGTTTTATCAGCATCAATTTTCAGGCATTTTTGACCCCAGCCGCCCTCAGATATAAGTTTTAGCGGCCGGTTGGGCCATACACCCAAAATTTTTCGGGATGTGAGGGGGGCGCTGCCCCCCTTCAATCCCCCCACAGAATATTTTTAGGGGCGAGGCGCGCGAAAAAACAGGTCACTTTTTAGCCAAACAAATCCTAAAAGCAAACATAACTATCCAGGGCTAGATATAAAGATTTTAGGTGCTTCAGGGGCTTAAAATGGGGGGGGGTGCAGACACGTAAAAACACGTATCTGAGTGGGAAAGGGTTAACTGAAATCTGGAAAAATACTGAATTTTAGTCTAAAATGCATTAGTTATATCTGAAATATTGTTTCTTGCAAAAAAATGATGAAAAAACATTATTTTGGTCAGTTGGGATTTTCTTCATTAACTGAAATCTGGGAAAATACTGAATTTTAGTCTAAAATGCATTAATTATATCTGAAATATTGTTTCTTGCAAAAAAATGATGAAAAAACATTATTTTGGTCAGTTGGGATTTTCTTTACCACTCAGGGATTTTGTGAATTTCGCTGATTTTCACAGTGTTGCACCCGACAGCAACTTCAACTAGCCATTGTTTCATAATGGATGGTCTGTTTTACACCAAACTCGGTATGAATGTTCATTGGACAGTAGCCTTTCAAATGCAACCTTTAATGACTTGATCATTGTTGTCATGGTAAAGAGGGGGCATCTCAAAGTTGGCAAAAAGTGTGTTTTCACATGAATTTTTGACCACATTTTCATCTTCACACAGCTGTCAAGGCAACAATTAAGGTGTTTGACACTGGCCATTTTCACTGTTTGCAGCATGTTTTATCAGCATCAATTTTCAGGCATTTTTGACCCCAGCCGCCCTCAGATATAAGTTTTAGCGGCCGGTTGGGCCATACACCCAAAATTTTTCGGGATGTGAGGGGGGCGCCTTCAATTCCCCCACAGAATATTTTTAGGGGGGAGGCGCGCGAAAAAACAGGTCACTTTTTAGCCCAACAAATCCTAAAGCAAACATAACTATCCAGGGCTAGATATAAAGATTTTAGGTGCTTCTGGGGCTTAAAATGTGGGGGGGGGGGGTGCAGACACGTAAAAACACGTATCTGAGTGGGAAAGGGTTAAACTGTCAGGCCTAATTGTCAAAATACATAAGATAAAAAAGATCATTTTTAAGAAATGGAACATGTTGTAAGTTCACGAGAAGATATGTGGGTGTCTGAATATAATTCTGCCAGCTTTGGTAGCTCAGGAGGTGATGGGTTTGATACCTGTCGAGTCTGATACATTCTTTCTTGGAGTTCTACCATGAAATATTTTCTACGGTCATCCTCTCCCTATCGCTAATACAAGAAGGGCAGTTGGAGGTTTTGGCTAAAGAATATGAACTGTTCTGGTTTTTGGCTTATGTCTAAACCTGCCTAGGAAAAGTGTGGTTTGGTTAACTGACTGGCTAGATATGACCTAAATAGTGTTGACTGGGCTGTTAAACCCCAAACAGGCAAACAAACATATAAATCTAAAACAAACAAACAAAACAATGGTGGACATGTTACTAACCCAAAGGCCATCGGGGCTTGAGGAAATCGATGAGCTGCATGATGCTTCCACGCAGAGCTGAAATCGACCCGCACACGAGTACTGGTAAACTGCTGAGAGGATCTTAGCCTGCCCAGGCAAAGCGGTGCGAGTCGGACCGTCCTTGCTTATAAACCCTATTGGTTTCATCTGGGGGCAGGGCTTGAGATGTCATTTCATCTTAATGTCGGGTAAAAGTCCCACAAAATTGGAAGCAACATCTCCAAAATGACCTTTACAGTGTTGACGGGGATGTTAAACCTCAAATCAAACAAACAAATAAAACTAACCCAAAGGCTGAACCATGACACAAACAGAATGCTACTGAATTAGCCTGAAAATAATGTTTCAGTAATGTGATAATGCCTCCATTTAGAACCCATTTAGCAGAACATTTTTCGTCTCTAAGAATCACCTACACAGTCTGGAGTTTCTGCTCAGAGAAGGATGATATGTCAGAAACTGGTGACAGAATAACATACAGTGTAAACAACTATAATGACAAGGCTAAACATATTTATATTACAATACAACCTCTTTAGAACCCTCCTCACTATAACCTATTTTGGATATAATATGAGTTAAAGAGCTATTAAGACCAGCTGAAATTAAGACTAATTCTGCTTTAAAAAGCTTAATTAGAAGGTTGCAGTTATTCTTTCTTTTCTTCGAATTTCCTGCACACACTGTCCTCTGGTCAGGGACCACTTAAAGACCACTTTTGAACAGTCCCAGGGGTGGTCTTAATATAGGAATTTTACTGTATATACCGGTATACCATAAATGTATAGATTGTGTATATAGAATAATGTCCATAAATGGTCATTTTTAATGATAGATTCTGTCATTATTAGCACACACATTTTCAAGCAACTTCCGGCTTACACTCAGTCCCATTGAAGTAGCTTCTGGCTTACACTCAGTACCATTGAAGAAGCTTCCGGCTTACACTCAGTACCATTGAAGTAGCTTCCGGCTTACACTCAGTACCGTTGAAGTAGCTTCTGGCTTACACCCAGTACCATTGAAGTAGCTTCTGGCTTACACCCAGTACCGTTGAAGTAGCTTCCGGCTTACACCCAGTACCATTGAAGTAGCTTCCGGCTTACACCCAGTACCATTGAAGTAGCTTCCGGCTTACACCCAGTACCATTGAAGTAGCTTCCGGCTTACACCCAGTACCATTGAAGTGGCTTCCGGCTTACACCCAGTACCATTGAAGTAGCTTCTGGCTTACACCCAGTACCATTGAAGTAGCTTCCTGCTTACACCCAGTACCATTGAAGTAGCTTCCGGCTTACACCCAGTACCATTGAAGTAGCTTCTGGCTTACACCCAGTACCATTGAAGTAGCTTCCGGCTTACACCCAGTACCATTGAAGTAGCTTCTGGCTTACACCCAGTACCATTGAAGTATCTTCCGGCTTACACCCAGTACCATTGAAGTAGCTTCCGGCTTACACTCAGTACCATTTTTCCACATGCAAAAACTAAGTCTGGCTTGTTTTCAGTTTTTGGCACAGTTTTGCCCAAATCATGTTTCTCAATTAGCACATTTAAATTCTTTTTCTGTACAACCTGATCATTAATTTCATGTAAAAATTGTGGTATTTAGCGACCCACAATGTATGTCAAAGGTCAAGACCCTTGTAGAAATTTCCTAGTCAGTTTGTAAATATTGGCTATCTATGTATACTATCTATCAATCGGTAAATTTCTTAGTTTGCCTCTCAGAATAGTCAGGTATTTGGTGTCCCCGTTTAACAAAAATAATTCAGAAATCGTGTTTAGAACTTGAACTTCTTTGTTACATACTAATAATCTTCCATAATAACGATCGTTTTCAATTTGTTTCAAAGTTTTACAAGGTACCCAAAACTTCGCGTGGCGACGTCTTCTTTGTATTTTCAAATCTTGCAAATAAAATGCTTATTACATAAATTTGAACATTTTCTCGTGCACATTTGTATACACACGCCTACGGAACGATAGAATGCGTAACCATTGGTTAAGAACGTGAAGCAATTAGAGCGACATCCGGTTAGGAATTAGATCGCTAAAAAAGGTAAAGAAACTGTGCAGTTTCTGTGTTTCATAAGTTATATAATTTTTACGAGGAAGTTATTTAAAAAACGGGGAATTACATTCAGGAGCCCATTGATATCGGCATCTTTGGAGTAAATACCAAATCCCGTACTTCACACATTTTGGCTAAATTTAGTTTCTCCTGCTGAAGGTGAACTCAAGCCTTAGAAAACGAGTGGTTTTTCGAGGTGTTTGTTGCCTTTTATTTATTACTGCGCTTTGCTACAAGTTCAGCGTATTAACATGCACAAACAATAAACATATATGGTTAAATGTGTTGTGGATATTTTGCTTGTCAATGCAGCACTAGCGAGAAATCACCACGGAAAAGGTCGAAAATGGTTGGTTACGCATTAGATCTATAGAAATGATAACAGAACTTGCAACTATAAAGCGGATCTGTTTTCATCTCCACGGCCCCAGAATCACCCGCACCTTGTTCTACGGAACCATTTTTAGCCAACCTGATAAGCAGTGCGCTATTGATTCGATAATGACATAGTATTTTATGGAAACACTTTCAGTCTCCAGAATCATAGTACCGAATGATTTTCACTGACTTTTACGCTGTGTTAGTTTTATCAATGGTCCGCTAATTGACTGAAATGAATTAAAACAGGTTTTGGAGTTTTAATTTCTGCGAAGAACTCCTCATCTGCCAAAATTTGCTGGTTAAGCATTAGATCGTCTGGTTGAGCATTCGATAACCAGAGGAGAAAATCAAACCAGTTGCTGCCTAAGTAAATGCCAGCAGCTTACTACAATAAAAGGTGGTCTACATATGATTTCTGAATTGTGTTAAAATCACCAGAGAAAGAAAGCTGTGATGAAAAATACTTTTCTGGACAAGACCATTAAATGTCTGGGTATCATGCTTATCTGACCGAATGACGCGCCGATTCATAAATAAGAGGTCATTACTTGCTTTTGTAGAAAACAAAATGGCCAGCTTACGCTTTGTAATGGCGATTAAATCTATATCCGGATGGGACGGCCATTAATGAACCGTCTCATCCGAGAATCAAAGTTGTTCGCCATCCTGTAAATGAATTTGACTAAATCCCCTATTAACAAGAATTGCCCAAAATAAAAAAATGGAGAGAACCCGTTTAAGAAACTCAGGCGTGAAAGGCTAAGGGTAAGATCGTTAACACTGCAGATACGAAAGCCTATTTGGCTCATGTAGGAGAAAATAAAATACCGTAAAGGCGTAGTAACGCGACACAAAAGACGTAATAACGCAACAAAGGCATAGAAACGCAAAACAAAAGACGCAGTAACGCCAATCAGAAGGCGAAGCTACGCAAAAAAGGCGTAGTAACGCAAAAACAAGGCGTAGTAACGCGAAAAAGTGCATACTAATGCAAAAGAAAGACGTAGTAACGCAAAAGAAAGGCGCAGTGATGCGAATCAAAGGCGTTTATACGCGAAATAAAAGGCGTAGTAATGCGAAAAAAGGCATAGTAACGCAAAAGAAAGGCGTATTTGTTTTAGCTCGCCTCTGCAAAGCAAATAGGTAGCCGGAATATCCTACTCCTGGGACTGCGGATGCCCCAAAATATATGTCTGTATCATGATCGATAACCCAGATCGGAGATCCCGTGAGTTCTATGCTAACTGTCAAAACGATAAGATAAAAGATACTGTCTAAAACCAACTTCTTATTAATACAAACAGCGCAAGAATGACACACCATGTATTCTTAATCATGTTAATCAAGACGAACTAGAATCCATTTGTAAAATTTATAAATTTTGAGTAAACAGGAGGACAGGTGCGTTCATTAAATTGAGAGAAGTAAGTAAGTAAGTCAGTCAGTCAGTAAGTAAGTAAGGACTTTATTTAGTGAGGGTAGCAACATTTAGCACATACACAAATACATGTAAAAGCTAATCTTCCACGAGGCCCTAAGCTAATCTTCCATGATCTAATCTTCCTTCTTAATAAAACATACACGCTATAACATTTTGTTTCATCGGCAATGTCATTTTTAGATATGAGGAAAAAATATAGATAAAATAAATTGATAGAACATACAAGTTATAATATTTTCTTCCATCTGCAGTATCATGTTTAGATATGAGGAACTTTTGAAACCGTTTTGAATATGGAGCAATATTTTCTCACGGATGTATCTCGGCAGTGATTAGGCAGTTTACATTAAGCCAAAAGTCCAGTTTTTTGTTCACTATCGACCGACTATTGATAATATTGTATTTAGTACTAAAAAGGTTGTAGACATTTGTTTTCTCCACATCATTTTGTTTCTTTGAATAATCATTACGAAAACACGCCTATACAAATACAATGTAACCTTTATCGCCAAAAAAACGAAAATTTTAAGATGAAAAATTGTGATATTTTTCTCATTTCTGCACAAAATATAATGTGATTTAAAAAAAACAACAACAAAGGACTGGTGGGTCTATTGCCTCCGAGTGTAGGTAGGAGAAATAGTCTTAAACTGTTTCATTAATCTCTTAAATTCCAGTGTCCAATCAAATAGTGTACATCTTCACCAGACGCCGGATTCTGCAGCGTCTGATCAGGGTCTACACTCTTTGCCAAGCCCATCCTATGTTTCCAAGATAACCATCTTTAGTTTTTCACAACAGTCTGACCTCACTGCGACTATTTTCATTCTAATAGTTTTCCCGACAAGTCAGTGATATTCACGTGCACTTAAGCATAGAACAGCTTTTCTTCTGAGCACCTTTGGGTCGATTGACAAACAATTCCCAGTGGAATTATTTTCACTGACTGTTACAAGGCGGTTCTTCTTTGGCGGTTTATTTATGTTATTGTTTGTCACTGATTGTATGTATCGCATTTTGGATAGCCAGCTGGTATTGATTCCTGATCATTGCTTTGCTTCTATTTTTATAAGCACCAAGTTTATAATCATGGGTGTCTTATGCTCAACCTGGCTCTCTAATGCTTGACCATAGAAACACGATATAGATTTAATCGCCATTAAAAAGCGTAAGCTGGCCATTTTGTTTTCTACAAAAGCAAGTAATGACCTCTTATTTATGAATCTGTGCGTCATTCGGTCAGATAAGCATGATACCCAGACATTTAATGGTCTTGTCCAGAAAAGTATTTTTCATCACGGCTTTCTTTCTCTAGTGATTTTAACATAATTTAGAAATCATATGTAGACCACCTTCTATTGTAGTAAGCTGCGGGCATTTACTTAGGCAGCAACTGGTGAGATTTTCTCCTCTCTGGCCATCGAATGCTTAACCAGACGATCTAATGCTTAACCAGCAAATTTTGGCAGATGAGGAGTTCTTCGCAGAAATTAAAACTCCAAAACCTGTTTAATTTTATTTCAGGCAATTACCGGACCATTGATAAAACAAACACAGCGTAAAAGTCAGTGAAAATCATTCGGTACTATGATTCTGGAGACTGAAAATGTTTCCTTAAAATACTATGTCATTATCGAATCAATAGCGCACTGCTTATCAGGTTGGCTAAAAATGGTTCCGTAGAACAAGGTGCGGGTGATTCTGGGGCCGTGGAGATGAAAACAGATCCGCTTTATAGATGCAAGTTTTGTTATCATTTCTATAGATCTAATGCGTAACCAACCATTTTCGACCTTTTCTGTGGTGATTTTTCGCTAGTGCTGCATTGACAAGCAAAATATCCACAACACATTTAACCATATATGTTTATTGTGTGTGCATGTTAATACGCTGAACTTGTAGCAAAGCGCAGTAATAAATAAAAGGCAACAAACACCTCGAAAAACCACTCGTTTTCTAAGGCTTGAGTTTACCTTCAGCAGGAGAAACTAAATTTAGCCAAAATGTGTGAAGTACGGGATTTGGTATTTACTCCAAAGATGCTGATATCAATGGGCTCCTGAATGTAATTCCCCGTTTTTTAAATAACTTCCTCGTAAAAATTATATAACTTATGAAACACAGAAACTGCACAGTTTCTTTACCTTTTTTAGCGATCTAATTCCTAACCGGATGTCGCTCTAATTGCTTCACGTTCTTAACCAATGGTTACGCATTCTATCGTTCCGTAGGCGTGATACATGTATTGATTATTTAAGTTTGCAGATGCCTTGAATCTTGAATACTCATTAAAGACACCCCACAGCTGGTTTTATTACATACATTCAATATTTTACCCTTTCACCCCTGAGTTTCTGAACAGGACATCTAGCTTTGATATTGGGAAAGAAAGGGGCTTTTGTCCAGTTCATTGACATGATGGCAAACAGTGTACATGTAGATCCTGGCATAACTACTCATTACTTGGCTGTCATCTGGATCTTCAATGTTTGCACCAGTTGGCAATAATCTTGTCTGTGGCTATGACTGATGCTTATTGCAGGTGTTGTCATTTCAAGAATTGATAATGTCTAATTGTAGAGCTAATGGCGAGATGAAACCAGATGCTTCAGAAGATGAATCGGAGGAGGAAAATGAAGAGGGAGATTATACAGTATATGAGTGCCCTGGTCTAGCGCCGGTAAGATTACTTAACCCTTTTTGGACCAAATGGAATCTTCCTCCTTATATATAGCAGGAATCCATTTCAAAATTTAGGGGTGTCAGGTTGTGTTTTCATCGAAATTTATTTGGAAAGTGACTGAACTTTTAGCAAACAGTGCAGGCCCTGATCAGACACCGCATTTTGCGGTGTCTGATCTGGGCCTGCACTGTTTGCAAGGGTACCCGTTTTGGGGTTTCTGGTACTAAATGGGTTAAGAAATAGATCAGCTCTAGCAGTGATTTGTTGAGTAATATATCACTGTTTGGAGGTCAGTTGTTAGGTAGATCAAATCATAAGCATGTAGAGTGAGTGATTTATCTACTTACACCTGACCGACAAACTGTGATATAGTATTCAACAAATCACGCAATAGAGCTGATGTATTTTGATTCTAACACACTGAAAGTCAACTAAAAACTGTTGTTTCCTTCATATTCTCTCAACATTCCGCCATTGTTTGAAGAATCCCACCAACATGTTTGACTGTAACACATGCAGTTACCTGCTTTTGTAAAATACTTGAATGCATGAAAAAGACGTAACTCTATCTAATGTCGAGATAATGACGTCACAAAACATTATAAAATGGCTGCTCGTGTCGGGCTTTTTTGCCTAGTGATTTAGGCTACCAGTGTTAGAATTGAAATTATACAGTATATGAGTGCCCTAGTCTAGCCCTGGTAAGGTTGAGAGATTATAATTGATACCATATATGAGTGACCTGGTCTGCGCGGGTAAGATTTCATGAGATTATACAGTGTATGAGTGCCCTAGTCTAGCCCTGGTAAGGTGGAGAGATTATATAATTATGTGCTGTGTTTGCAGGGTCTTGTCCATCATCTGTTTGGGTTTTAGAACTTCGGGGTTGAGACACACTGATGAAGATTAAATATCAGAAAGGCCTCTATGTCACTAAATTTGGTATAGTAACGCCTTACGGTAATTAGAATGATTACTTGAAAGATAATACAGTATATGAGTGACCAGTCAAGTGGTGGAAAGATCAGTTGAGATTACACAGAATATGAGTGCTCTGGTCTAGCTTAGAATGAAAAGATTATTTGAAAGATTATACAGTATTGTGAGTGACCAGTCAAGTGGCGGAAAGATCATTTGAGATTATACAGAATATTAGTGCCATGGTGTAGCTTAGAATGATACGATTATTTGAAAGATAATACAGTATATGAGTGCCCAGGTCAAGTAGCAGAAAGATCTTTTGAGATTATACAGAATACGAGTGCCTTGGTCTAGCTTGGAATGATAAAAATTTTTGAAAGATAATGCAGTATATGAGTGCCCAGGACAAGTGGCGGAAAGATCATTTGAGATTACACAGAATATGAGTGCCCTGGTCTAGCTTAGAATGATAAAATTTTTTGAAAGATAATACAGTATAATAGTGCCCAGGACAAGTGGTGGAAAGATCATTTGAGATTATATGGAATATGAGTGCCCTGGTCTAGCTTAGAATGATAAGATTATTTGAAAGATTATACCTCCCCACCTCCTGTGAGGATCGTGATATATTATTTTTGGTGTGCATCCCGTTAGCCTTGCTTTGCTGTGATGGCGTTGACATCAGGGTAGCCTGTTTGAAGACATGTCTCCTAAACCAATTGATGGTTTCTGACCAAACTTGCATGGTTACATCAATAGGCTGGGAGAAAAGCGTCACTAGAGTTTAATGACCTTGACCTCATTTTCAAGATCATAAACTTACAAAACCTGTCGATTTGGGACTAAAAAAGGTTGTCTGCACTCATTCTCATATAAAGGATTTGGGTTGAACATGGTAAAATATATCATTGAAACATTCCAAAAATTTGATTAGATGTTGGTTAACTACATAGACCTTAATTTCAAGATCTCGGGCTCAAAAAAATGGTCAATTTTGGGTCATCAATGGCTTGTATGCACCTTATTTCATAAAGAATTGATGAATTTTGGCCAAACTTGATACAGTACATCATTACATGTACAACCTACCAAAGATTTGATTGATTTTGGAGAACTTGACCTCATTTTCAATGTCTCTGGTTCCCCAAAACTGTTTACCCCTTATCTTGCTGAATATTCATTTAAGCCACACCCATTTCTGTCTATCAACCAATCAAATTACTTGATGTAATTTATTGCTACAAATTCATAAACTGAAAGCCAAACAGTGTAGATCCTGATCAGATGGCTTCGTCAGAAGCCATCTGATCTGGATCTACACTGTTTGCAAAGATACGGGTTGTCGTGAACAGCAAGATAAGGGTTAATTGTGGTCCACAAAGTGCTTGGAAATTTCTTGGCGAATAGATTGGTAATGATAAAAAGATGACCTGATAAACTTACGAATAAATTTTGAAATACACTTCATGAGTTCTGGTCCTTTGTAAATTTGGGCTTTTTTACCTTTTCAGCAAAAATGCGAAAGTATCACATATTGTACATGCTGGAACTATTAACCTTTATCCTGCTTAACATGACAACCCCTACCTTCGCAAACAGTGTAGATCCTGATCAGATGGCTTCTCAGAAGCCATCTGATCAGGATCTACACTGTTTGTCATGCAGTTTGTGAATTGAATGAATTCAGCATATGAAGTACCTTATCCTGCTGTTCACAACAACTCCTACCTTTGCAAACGGTGTAGATCCAGATCAGATGACTTCTGAAGTAGCCATCTGATCAGGATCTACACTGTTTATCATGCAGTTTGCGAATTGAACAAATACATTATATCAAGTCATTTGATTGGCAGATATCAGAAATTTGGGTTTGTCTAAATCAATTTATTTAGCAGCCCCCGCCCATCAGGGCTTGATGAAATAGATGGGCTGCATGATGCTTCCACGCAGAGCTGAAACCGGCTGCACACATGCTAAACCCTATTGGTTTCATTGGGCGACAGGGCTTGAAATGTCATTTCATCTATATGTCGGGTAAAAGTCCCACTAAATTGGAAGCAACAGCTCCAAAATGACCTATACAGTGTTGACGGGGTTGTTAAACCTCAAATCAAACAAAATCAGCAGATGAGGGTTAATGTTTTGACCATAAATGGGTTTAGCTAGTTTGAAAATGCTTGAACAGCTGGACACTGTACTAATAATACATATTTTGTTGAATGTTTCAGACTGGGGAAATGGAAGTACGCAATCCACTTTTTACTGAAGATGCACAAACTCCTGTGAATGGCCAGCCGGCTGCCATAAACGGTTTACCAGAAGATAAAAAACAGTAACGTCAGAAAAAAGAAAAATGTCATTTGAGAATAATCGTGGCATACCATAGCAAACTGTATACTAGAATTAGCTTTACCACAGCATACACTTAGGCCTCTTTATTACACTCTTCAAACTTTCTTGGCGAAGATGAAAAAAAAAAATACAGTCAAACTTCAATGGCTCGAACACCTTTGGGACCTGGAAAATCTGTTTGAGACAGGGGTAGTTCGAGCCACTGAGTTTACTGTCAGGAGGCATAACGAGATACTTTTAGACATCTTTTCGGTGTTCTATAATGAAAATGTATGAAATGTATGCTGTGTGTACTCATTAGAATCGCCTCATCGAGGCGATTCTAATGAGTACACACAGCATACATTTGCAAGATAAAGGACTAAAATCTCCTTTATTATTCCCACTATTTCTTATGTAGAGGATTTCCCTAGGGGCTCAAGAAGTTCGACACATCCATGGTAAACGAGCCATCGCTGTTTGAGCCATCGAAGTTCTACTGTATATTATGCTCAGAAAAAAATGTTTAGGTCATAATGTACAGCACTAATATTTGGCAGAATGTTTTTTTCAGGGCTGTAGGAGATCAAAATGTAAAGCCGAAAAATGAAATACCCACGAGTATTTTTTTTTTCAGTAACTATCTGAGCGTATATTGTTTGACAATACTTTTGAAAATGCCAAAATTTAAATGCGCAAATGTGGTTAATTTTTAAGCAACTGAATTTGCATGCTGCAGATATTGAGTTTTTCACAGATATACAAAAATGATTATTTAGAGTCTTTTTTCTTTAAATAGTCTTTTTTTTTTTTTTTTTTTTTTTGCCACAGCAGTCTCTCAAAGGGGACGGATATACTTTAAGAAAGACAAATTTATTCAGTAGGGGTCTACTGTTCAAGTAGACACCTTTTTGGAAGGGGTTCATTTGAGAAACACAAACAGTCTCCCCCTTCCAGAAAATGGAGGCTACCATGAAAGGTGTATCCATTCAGCTTTTTTAGCTCATGTTTTGCTGAATAAATTAATGGTGCAACACCCATATCTGACTTGTAGCCAGTCAGATTAGTTGATGTAATTTACTCCTACAATGCATGAATTGAATATCAAGGAGTGTAGATACTGATCAGAGGACTTCTTCAGAAGCCACATGATCTGTCTCTACACTGTTTACAAAAGGTAAAGTTTTTATTGTGGTTCAGGGGGACAAGGGTTTGAACAGATTGAACCCTTTTTGTACCAAATGGAATCTTCCTCCTTAAATATAGCCAGAGTCCATTTCAAAATTTAGGGGTGTCAGGGTGTGTTTTCTTCAAAATTTATCAGGGAAATGGCTGAACATTTTGCAAATAGTGTAGGCCCTGATCTGTTCTGCACCTGTTCTGCGGCATCTGATCTGGGTCTGCACTGTTTGTTAAATACCCATTTTGGGGTTTCTGGTACTAAATGGGTTATAGCCCATGAACAGTGTTATAAAGAGGTCATGAGTGTATGTGAAGATCATTTTATTGGCATAATGGGATAAAATATTAAAGGTACTGGTAAAAATACTGTAGGCTAGTATGTTAGGTTATGGGTAATTATTTTTAGAAAGTTGATTAATTGAAATTCATTATAGATATGGATCAGTCACTAATCACTCAGTTCTTAGAATTTCACAAAAGCAATGTGGACCAGGATCAGATACAGCGTAATGCAGGGTTTGATCAGGGTCTGTATGTCCATTAGTTACAGAGATAATAACAGAGACAAGCCACACAGCTCAGGGCTAGAAAAAAAATCAACTCGTCCACTTGCAATAGCGAGTGCCTCGTGTTCTAGGATGAGTAAAAATTTTTAGTCCATACAAAATTTATCAAAATGTACATGACTTTGGTCATGCAGGACAAGAGAAATTTTTGAAGAATTTTCAAGCCCTTCAGCGTCAGATAGAGAGGAATATCACAGATAATTTGAGTAAATTTTTCTATATTTCTCTCTATATTGTTCCATTATGATTGTGATTATAACGAGTTGTGTCACTATATGGAATGTTGATATAAAGAGGGCTGCCTGTACATTTTGCTGGAGATATAAGAAAAAAAATTATCTCAAGCTATTCTCATTACTCGTCCTCAACAGAAGCTTTGGGGAAAAAAATATAAATTTATACATCTACCTTTGTTCATGACAAGTATTAGACTTCCACAAGTTTACCAACTAGAGTTCACTTAGTGCAATATGCATTCATCCATATATATGAGCAGGAACGTAGAAAAAAATAAAAATTCAACAAAATTTGTCATTTATGCAGAACCCAAATTACATGCTCAGTTGATATGAGCATGAAAACTTTCGCCACCATAGAGCCTAGACTCATGGTCTTTGTTCTGTTTTTCTGTGTCACTGCTCATTAACCATCCTCTCATTAGAATATAGATATATAGTTGAGTACGTAAAAATCCTAAAAATTTGGACACCATGAGGACTTGCTATAATTCTCCTAAAACTTTAACAAATTTGTTTCATGGTCCAGCAAGGAGTCCTACAAGTGAAGGCAGAATGGCAAACAGTGTAGACCCTGATCAGACTGCTCCTTCAGGAGCAGTCTGATCTGGGTCGGCACTGTTTGCTTAGACCTTTGTGTCCCAACACTTAGGATCATTACAGTATTATTTTTATCTTTATTGAGTTAATTGTATTTTAAAAACTCCTTGCCTTGAAACAATTCTGGCAATAGTTGACCTTCACCTTGCTGAATATTTCCAAATACTACACTCCTCCCCAATTTTCAGCCATTTGTGTTGCATGATTTCAATTTTTACTATGGCTTCAGAAGCAAAATTGAAAACATCAATTTTTATTATGGATTCAGAAGCAAAATTGAAAACATCAGTTTTTACTATGGATTCAGAAGCAAAATTGAAAACATCAATTTTTACTGTGGGTTCAGGAGCAAAATTGAAAACTTAATTTTTAGTATGGATTCAGAAGCAAAATTGAAAACATCAATTTTTACTATTGATTCAGAAGCAAAATTGAAAACATCAATTTTTACTATGGATTCAGAAGCAAAATTGAAAAGATCAATTTTTACTGTGGGTTAAGAAGCAAAATTGAAAACTTCAATTTTTAGTATGGATTCAGAAGCAAAATTGAAAACATCAATTTTTACTATGGATTCAGAAGCAAAATTGAAAACATCAATTTTTACTATGGACTCAGAAGCAAAATTGAAAACATCAATTTTTACTGTGGGTTCAGAAGCAAAATTGAAAACTTCAATTTTTAGTATGGATTCAGAAGCAAAATTGAAAACATCAATTTTTACTATGGATTCAGAAGCAAAATTGAAAACATTAATTTTTACTGTGGATTCAGAAGCAAAATTGAAAATATCAGTTTTAATTATGGATTCAGAAGCAAAATTGAAAACATCAATTTTTACTATGGATTCAGAAGCAACGTTGAAAACATCAATTTTTACCATGGATTCAGAAGCAACATTGAAAACAGTCTGCACTGTTTTCAAAAAAGGATATGTCCAGAATTGGCATGGTGAGAGAGTAAATGTGAAAATTCTTGTGTCCTTAAATTCTTTTTCTATTTTTTTTTTTTTTTTTCCTGATAATGTTAAACCAGGCCCGAAGATTATAGGATTTCAATTTGCCCTGCATATAGATTTTAAAATGTAAGTGCTAAGTTCTGCCTAAAAATGTATAGATATAACCCCTACATGCATACCAGTTACTATTTTTTTTTTCTATATATTGTCTCTTTGATTTTATTCTTTGATCTGTCATCCAGAATGTGTTCCTATCATTGTTATTTATATATACATAAAGATAACCCACCCATGTGAGATCATACTTTCTCTCATTTCTCAAAAACTGTCAATTTGTGATGTTTCTCGTTTTTGCTTCAATTTAGATTATGGGGTGCTCATTGAGGTGGTTCTAATGATTACCCATAATCCTTGTTTTTGAGCAAGAAAAATAAAGGAAGTTATGTGTACCATTGTAAACCCAACTTATTCTATATTTATCATATTACGTCGCGTCTGAGAGTGTAATAATGCCATTTAAGTAATTGACTATCCCGTATTGATCGGAGGTCATCTGTATTAACACCAGGTCAACCAATATTAACTGAGGTCAAGTGAGGTCAAAAAATCAATGATCATGATTTAATTGTGTCAATTATTAAAATTGTCATTGATCAAGTAATTTTGTATTGACCCAGTTACAGGTCCTAGGTCAGGTGTATTAGCGCTCGGCCTTTGGCCTCGGGCCAATGCAGCAGACCTCGGACCTGTACTTGGGCCACTACGAAATTCCTTGATTAATAACATTATAGCAATAAATTTGATAATCCACTAGTGGAATTAATATGAAAATTAGTTATGTATGCCCGTAACGCTACATGTACGACGTCCTTAAAGACGTCCCGTTTACTTAATGGCGGAATATTGATATTTTTATAATAAATATAGGGAACAAAATGAGTTCTAAATGTCATATGATAAATAGAATCTTGCTTTTGTGCTCATATATTATTAGTTTTATTAAACTTGTTGAGGAAAACGGATAAAATGCCGCCTCGCATTTTATCCCTTTTCCTCAACTCATTTATTAAAATCAATAATACATGAACACTCCTATAAGATCCTCTATATAAAGTGGGGTTTACAATACACAGGCATTCTAGATGCAGACTTGTTGATACAACACATGGAATTTACAGGTATAATAATCCAGAGAAAATATTTCTGACATTTTGAAACTCAGTTATATTTTGTTCAATATTCTTCTCTGTCTCTATTGTTTGTATATAACTTTTAAATTATATTTAATATTAACCCTTATCTTGCTGAATATTCATCTAAGCCACACCCATTTCTGACTTTGAACCAATCAGATTACTTGATGTAATTTATTCTTACAAATCCTAAACGGAATGTCAAACAGTGTAGATCCTGATCAGATGGTTTCTTCAGAAGCCATCTGATCTGGATCTACACTGTTATCAAAGATAGGGGTTGTCGTGAACAGCAAGATAAGGGTTAAATTTCCTTTTATTATTTTTTTTTTACAATTTTCTTGATAAAATGAATTCCATTGAATCATCTAAGAAATCCACTTGTAAGCTTTGCAAGTATCAGTTCCATTTCAGACAGCCGTTTTTTTTTTTTTCAGTTTTTTGCATAAATAAGAAAAATACAAAATACAGATGATATGGGAAATATTTAACAAAATAATTCTCGTATATTTTTCCATATTTATCCTTTAAGGGATAAGATACACCTGATAAATTGTCTGTCATTTTTAAAAGTGGGGACATCTTTCCTGGCTTCATGTTTGCTATAAACTTAGGCCCCTCAAAAAAAGGGATCTACTCTGAAAAGAATTGGCCCCCCACCCATCAAGTCTTGAAGAAATAGTTAGGGCTGCATGGTGTTTCCACGCAGAGCTGAAACCTACCACACATGAGTCTGGTAAACCCCTTAAAAGGTCTGGGCCTGCACAGGCAAAGTGGTGTAAGTCGGACCCTCCTTACATATAAACCGTGTTGGTTTGTTTTGGTGGAAGGGCTTGAGAAGTCATTTTATTTCAATGTCGGGTAAAAGTCCCTCAAAACTGGAAGCAGTGTCTCCAAAATGACCTAAATAATGTTGATGGGGATGTAAAACCTCAGTTCAAACAATCAAACTCTGAAAAGAAAGAATTGCTCCTGAGGTGCAAATTCTCTCTTTGAAGTGTAGAGTCTGCCAGACATATGCTTGAAAGTGTCACATTCTCTGGAAATGTATCTTTCCCCTTACACATATGCTGTGCTAACAAGCATATATTTGTTCTAGATCACTTGATATGTTTGTTATAACAGGCATTTTTAAGAGGAGATATAGAAAAATGTCCCCAAATAGTCCTATTAAAGTAAGCCTTTTCATCAGTTCAACATGGTTTTGCTTTTTTGCATTTTGTAATATATGGTTTTGCTTATTTGTATTTTGCAAGTTTATGATATTATATCTTCATCTGTTTGTCCCCAAATTCTAGAACTATATGCCATAAAGGGGATTTGATAGACTTAAAGAGGGGAGGCAATTCTTTATAAAACACTTTTGTTTCCCCTATCTACAATGGTCTAGTCTTAAAGAAAAGAATTTGCTCCATAGGAGCAAATTCTTTCCTTTAAGAGTAGACCTCTTTTTCAAAAGGGCTTACTTAGTAAGAAATTTAGCAGAAAGTCTCAGAATATGTCTCCCTTGTGAGTTGTTAGAAAACAGGCAAGGTGTAGCCATTTCCCTCAATTTCCTTAGAAAATCAGGATAAAAAAAGTGGCAGAAACAGCGTACATTTCTCAAAGGAGTAAAATTTTCTTGAAGTGCTGGTAGTTATTGAGTATAAATTATGGCTATTTAAACTTTTGTTTTATTGTGAAATGTAGCTATATTGCCTAGGTAAATGAATTTACATGAAAATGTTACCTCCCTTTGCCAAAGGATGCAACTCTAGAAACCTGAAAGTTGCTTCCCCAAAATTTGAACCCTTAAGGGAAATTGGTACATTTAAAGGGGAGGCAAGTCTCTAGAAATATTTTTGTCTCCCTTATCACTGGATGTGTCTATAGACGTATCCAATGTTTTGACATGTGACCTTGTTTACCTGTCATTGTGCATGTGCAAAATTACTTTTCCTTTTGATAACGATCTTTCGTGGTTGGCAAAAAGCCCTTGGTTCCATATAAACACATTGTAAATAGGTTCAATATTACAGGCATATTTTAGTTGACAGTCACAGAAAAACGATCAAATTACACTTAAAATGAGTAGATAAATATATTATAGAGCTCATTCGTGCATCTTCCGCGTTCAGTCATTCGTTTTGCGCATTTTTATTACAAATAATTAAGACCTTCCCGCCTCGTTACCTGTATATGTTCAACAGGTAATTTAATCATGGAACCATCCTTAAATCTTCTAGAAACCAATAGTTACTAGCCAAGACATGTCTATTATAAAAGTTTAAAGGTTAATATTGTCATTTTGATTCCAGACAAAATACAAGTTTAGAGAAAATAACATCGCATTTACAATGGCGATTAACGGCCAAAGACGTTTTATGCCAACCACCGGTCAGTCCCGGCAAATAGTATTATTGAGTGATGACGTTGTGTTTGGATGTGTCTATTCTTAAAGGAAAAGAATTTGCTTCTGAAGAGCAGATTAGTTCCTTTAACCCTTGTCCTGCTGAGCCCAGATATGCCTTATCTTTCACACAGTGAAGATCCAGATCAGATGGCTTCTTCAGAAGCCATCTGATCAGGATCTTTATTGTTTGTCATTCAGCTCATGAATTTTCTGCAATAATTTGCATCAAGTAATCTGATTGGTTGATGATCAGTAGTGGGTGTGGCAGATATAAATATTCAGCTGGTAAAGGGTTAAGCAAAGAGACCTTATTTCAGGGGGACTGGAATATATAGGAAAGTGAAAAATCCCCAAAGTTATGTCACTTGTATAACAGAATATAGAAAAAAAATCAGACCCGCACACAAGTACTGGTAAACCGCTTAGAGGATCTAAGACTGCCCAGGCAAATTGGTGGGAGTCGGACCCTCCATGCTTATAAACCCTATTGCTTTCATTGGGCGATAGGGCTTGAGATGTCATTTAATCTCAATATCGGGTAAAAGTCCCACAAAATTGGAAGCAACATCTCCAAAATGACCTTTTGCAGTGTTGACGGGGACGTTAAACCTCAAATCAAACAAACAAACAAACCATTCCCCTTAAAAGTAAGGGAGGTAACTATTTCCATGAACTCTTGTGTTGAATTGTGTTATGGTAGTTCCAGATAAGGAAGGTAAAAAAGATAATTTTGGGATAAATACATTTTCTTATTTCTCAAATAAATCATATGTTGTGGGTACTTGTTAGAATCGCCTCACCGAGGCGATTCTAACAAGTACCCACAATATATGTTTGAAATGAGAAACAAAGAAAATTATCCCTTTATTATCATCGTTACTTCCTACCCGGTACTATGGATCATCATTTGATCATTTGTTGCAGTTTATTTAGACCCCGGTTGTGATTTTGAGCCTTGAAAAAAATATGTCCACGACAAAGATAAAAAAATAATGACAGCATTAGGTTTGAAAAACTGGGGCCAGTTGTTCAAAACTAACAAGTTAGTGAATCGTTAAAACTTTCATCATTTAATGTGACAAATATACTGACATTTTTGCTGAAAAAAATGTGAGCAGCTTCTGCAGATGCAAAAGCTGCTTACATTATTACAGCAAAAAATACCTTTATATTAGGCATTTTACTTCCTAGAACAGTTAACAATTTGACCACTAACAAGCTTGTTAAGCCAGTGATGCTTTGAACAACTGAGCCCTGGACGATGCTTATTAAGCTAACAATGCTTTGAGCAACAGGGCCCATAACTCTGATGTACAGACTGGTATTTAAAAGATTTTTGCACTGGGCATATTTATTTCAGTTTGAGGCTCATTAAGATAAGAATGGTTTATGTTGTATTTTATGTTTTTAATTCTTTCAATGTTCAGCCTTAAAATGATGGCTTCTCTATCTTAAATACGAATCTGTTTTCATTTAGAATGGACGTTGTGCTAAATCTGAACAGTTTATTACAAAAAAAGGTAAAAAAAATGGTGAAACTAGAGAAAATTGTTATTTCTGCAAGGTTACACAAAGTCCGAAGTAACATTTACCGGTACATCACGAAAAATGCCGATATAATTTTGACCCCCTTTGAACTCCACTTTTACATAGTAAAACTGGGGTTTACAGGGGTATACCTTATTTTTCTTATTTCTGCTCTAAAATATAGATTGTGGGTACTCGTTAGAACCACCTCATTGAGGTGGTTCTAACGAGTATCCACAGTCTTTATTTTGAGGAGAAATAAGAAAAATACCACAATTTTTCATCTAAAAATTTTCGTTTTTTTTTTTTCGGCGGTAAAGTTTACTATGTATTTGTGTAGGCATGTTTTCATAATGAGTAGGGCTTACTTTGGTTCAGAAGTTAATGTTCATGATATGGTTTGTTGATTTGCTTTTGTAGACTGGCAAGCTTGAGCAAAATTATTGAAATAATTATACGGAAATCATAACTATATAAAAACGAAACATTTGAATTTATTAAACGAGTTGAGGAAAAGGGATAAATGTGAGGCTGTTCTGTGCATTTTATCCCTTTTCCTCAACGAGGGCGATCTCATTATGTTCTGGTAAACCGCTTAGTTGGTCTAAGCCTTTCTAGGAACAGTGAAGGTAAATGACCAGCCCAACATGACCTTAGTTGTTGATTGGGCCTTTCAAAATACACTTGATCGTTTCTGTTTGAATTATTGAAACAAACTCAACCTGACATCACTCACTTTTGAAACTGACTTTGCTAAACATAGTTATTACCTTGAAAATGGGTTTATTGTTGTCTTTACTCCTTATATGGAGCTAAGGATTGTTCATGAATGTGTCTCCCTTTAGGTTCACATTTTTTACCACTCGCTTGTGGACCTATTCAAGTTCTATACAGCTTGTTTTCTGTGAGAGAAATAGACACAGAAAAAAAAGTGTGGTAAAAATGTCAGGTGTTCCGGAAAACAATACCATGCTATCATGTTGGTTTCACAGCTGAAACATCTTTACCCTTGCCCAGCTGCATAGATTAATTTTGCCACACCCAGTTCTGATTATCAGCCAATAATATAACTTGATATGATGTATTTTCTCAGTTCAGTTTACAAACTAAATGACCATAGTACAGGTTCTGATCAGACTGTTTCTTCAAAGCCATCTGATCTGGACCTACACTGTTTGCAACTGGCCCCAACCCATCTGGGCTTGAGCCTATCCTGGCTTGAAGAAATATATGGGCTGCATGATGCTTCCACGCAGAGCTGACACCGACTGCACACGAGTACTGTTAAACCGCTTAGAGGATCTAAGCCTGCCCAGGCAAAGCAATGCAAGTTGGACCGTACATGCTTATAAACCCTATTGGTTTCATTGGGCGACAGGGCTTGAGATGTCATTTCATCTCAATGTGTAGTAAAAGTCCCACAAAAATGGAAGCAACGTCTCCAAAATGACCTATATAGTGTTGAAGGGGACGTTAAAACTCAAATCAAACAAACAAAAGACTGTTTGCAAAGATGTCTTCAGCAGGACCAGAAGTCAGTTTAAGCCTTATCCCACTGAACACAACAGCCCCTATCTTTGAAAACAGTGTAGATCCAGATCAGACGGCTTCTGAAGAAGCCATCTGATCAGGATCAACACTGTTTGACATTCAGTTTATTGATTTGTAGAAATAAATTGCATCAAGTAATCTGATTGGTTCAAAGTCAGAAATGGGTGCGGCTGAATTAATTATTCAGCGGAATAAGGGTTAAAAAGTCTTTAGATACAGTCTTTATAGGGCTTGTGTGTTACAAAAGTGTTATTTCAATAATTTTGCAATAGACACCACAACCTCTTTGTAACACTATTAATGCAGAAACCGTGTTACTTTTACAACTGTATTATATCCAAACAAAAATGTGTGTAGATTATATAGAAAAATGGCCATAAATACAAAAATGTGTAGATTATGTAGAAAAATGGTCATTTTTCTAAATAATCTACACATTTTTGGAATCCATCTTGAAAACGTGTTAGAAGCCTCCATGGTGTAGTGGTTACGCTACTCACCTTGTAAACCAGGGATCGCAGGATCGATCCCGGGCTTCTCCAGACTTTCTTATGAGTCTTTAAACCGAGGTTCCGTCTCCGTATGACCTTAGCTGTTGGTGGGATGTAAAACTCAAACACTCTCTCACTCACTTGAAACTGTGTTATATCTGAACTGTGTTATAATGAACTGTCTTATAACGAGGTTGTGGTTTACCTTGCTGTATGTTGTTAGTAGGTCATGCCTGTGATATGTACACTGTTGGATTTATATATTGTTAAAAAAGCCGTCTATATTTCTATTCTTATTTATAAGGGAATCTTTTATTATTGCGAGTGTTCGGTGATTATGATAGGACATTTTGTTTTACATTTTCACATCAGAGTCAATAATGTTCATTACGAAAACATGCCTACAGAAATACATTGTAAATTTTATCGCCGGAAAAAGAAAAAAATTTGAGATAAAAAATTTTGATAATTTTCTTATATTTGCTCAAAATATAGATTGCGGGTGCACATTAGAACCGCCTCGATGAGGCGGTTCTAACATGTACCCACAATCTATATTTTCAATATAGATTGTGAGTACATGTTAGAACCACCTCATCAAGGTGGTTCTAACCACCTCATCAAGGTGGTTCTAACGGGTATCCACAATCTATATTTTAGAGCAGAAGTAAGAAAAATAATGTTTACGCCCGCAAACCCCAGTTTTACTGTATAAAAGCGGGGTTGAAGGGGGTCAAAATTATATAGGGGTGTTTTCGTGATGACTGCTTATTAAACACTAATTGACGATCGAACAAAATCAGGTCACAAGGAAAGTTAAAGTTTGGTTCACTTCCTTTGCTGTTGACCCGTTGCTGTTCATACTCCAACGTATGTAAATTTTTTAATGACATCTTTGAGGAAGTTGTGACAATTACCAACATTTGTGTTGTCTTGCCAGAGCATTTGTTGTATGGTCAATTTTGGTGGAATCTGAGAAGGCGTTCTAATGGCTTATTATTATACCCCCACAAATGAAATTTGGGGGGGTATATAGGAGTGAGCTTGTCGGTCTGTTGGTCTGTCTGTCTGTCTGTCGGTCGGTCGGTCTGTTGACTTGGTTTCCAGACGATAACTCAAAAAGCGCTTCACCGATTTTTATAATTTTTGGTACACTGATGTAACATCATAAAATACAGGTCAAGTTCGATTTCCACTACAATTCGTCAATTTTCGACATAGTTATGGCCCCTTTCAAGTGAAAAAATTGCAAAATGCGCTGCTGTACTATCAAGGCAGTTTGCAAAATGCGCTGATGTACTATCAAGGCAGTTTTTGTGGGGGTATTCATCACCTTTAGTGATAGCTCTAGTTTTACATATAAAATATCAATTCTTGCAGTGCATCTGTAGTACGGTGGCATTTTTTTTTTATAAAATGCACAAAGCTTATATGAAAAAAAAATGTTCAAGGGTTATGTCAAGACAAGTCACCAAACACTCTCTTCATCTGTAGCTCTGTATGTTAAACTTTTGCCCACCACCTGTACTTTAGTTGGAGGTGTTCTGTAAGTGTCAAGAACTGTAAGAAATCTACATTCAGTGAAAACTCAACTACTCAAACACTAATAACTTGTTTTCCTTGGCTTTTTCGAACAGGCTCATAAGTCCCTGAAGAATTCTCCCAAAAAGCCCCAGATATCCGTATATTTTTGGATTTTTTGGGGTGGTTATCCAGATTATGTCCTAATAGGTATGTGGTGTGTACTCATTAGAATCGCCTCAATGAGGCGATTCTAATGAGTACACACAACATACCTTTATTTTATAGAAGATGGTGAAAAAGATCCGGAAGTGGTACACAATAAGCCACAACTTGGGGCTATAGTTAAACCTCAGTATTTCGAACGTCACCTTTCTCAAACAAGTTTTCCTGGTCCCAAAGGTATTTGAGTTATTGCAGTTATACTAGTCTGAGGAACAGAAAATAGCCAATTTTGGATAATTTCGGGACATTTTTTCTTTTACTCTATAAAACCATACATTTTCTGTTCTTTTTATGATTGCCTACTTCAGCAATTTTAGCAGTTGTCCCCACAGTTTTCTTTTTTTTTTTTTTGTGGAAAGATTATCTCAGCTTATCACTGGATATTCCAATTGTAAACTGTCACCCTGCGGAAATTGCCCGTGTGGGCTTAGACAGTATTCCAAGACAGATACTTGGTTCCTTAAAATACACATTATATTCCTATTTGTTCTGATAGATCTTGAATCTCTTTCTCAAACTATCAGTTGGTTGTTGAGGTTAGTGTTGAGGGGAAGTAACTCAGGCTGGTTTTAGTTTTTATCCATCTTCATTATCATACCATCAGTTCATCCAAAAAAAAAATGTATGACACAAGAGTTGTCACAACATGTTAAGGGGTTCAATCAGCATTGAAAGTAGCAGTTGTGCAAAGTCTCGTAAGCTTGCCCAGTTGTTCATAGTATCGTTAGCTTAATGAGCTAGTCATGGTCAAAATGTGTAGCGATGAAAAATGTTAACGGGTCTAACAAATACAATGTCTTAATACTTTTTGCATTTTTTTGCTGAAAAAATGTGAGAAGCATTTGCCTTTGCAAAAGCTACTCCCATTTTTTCAGCAAAAATATTAGCAGATCAGTTTTAATTGTATTTTGAGGTAGTTGGTTTTAACAACTGGGCCCAGTTCAGCAAAATTTTGGGGATGCCGGACAGATAAGCAGACAAGGGGACTGTCAAAGGGCAGTAGATGAATTTTCAGGGGTAGCAACTCCAGAATATGAAGAGTATTTCTGTCTCCCTTATCAGTTTGAAGTCTACCCTATAATAAATTTAAAATTAAGCCTATTCTTAAAGGAAAGAATTTGTTCCACAAATTCTTTCCTTTATGAGTAGACTTAATTTTAAAGGAATTCTTTCCTTTAAGAGTAGACTTAATTTTAAAGGAATTCTTTCCTTTAAGAGTACCGGTAGACTTAATTTTGAAGGAATTCTTTCCTTTAAGAGTAGACTTTATTTTAAAGGAATTCTTTCCTGTAAGAGTAGACTTACTTTTAAAGGAATTCTTTCCTTTAAGAGTAGACTTTATTTGAAAGTGACTCAGAAGTATCAGCCTCAGTGGCATAGTCAGATGCATGTCCGACTGGTAATCAGGAGTTCACGGGTTTGATTATCACTTGGTCGGCAACAGTCTTTTGTGGAGATTGATCGTGAAATATTTTCTACAGTCATTCTCTGCCTTCTTTCGATTTAAGAAGGGCAGTAGTCAGTTTTGGACAAAGAATGTACAACTTACTGGTTAACTGCTTATGTATTTTTACCCAGGAAAAGTGTGGCTAGATAAACTGACTAGCTCGACATAACCTAGATAATGTAGACTGGGTTGTTTAACTACATACTTTAATCAAATCAGACATGTAAGCTTCTCGAATGTCTGCTGTCTAGGCTCTTATTTTACATATTGATTTGTATAGTCATTAAATCAAAGATCCCTTAACATAGGCATCCCGAAATATTTGCTCATTTGGAACGGAAGAAGAGATTGAAAAGAAACAAAAAAGCAAACGATCTGATTACGCACAAAAATTAAAAGTAAAGCACAATTCATATACGTTATTTGTTGAAGATTTAGTGCTTTTTAGCAGTGAAATAAAATAGGGCAGTCACTATAGTGATTCTTTAAAGTTTATGTTGAAATTGAGCACTTTTTGACATTTGTACTTTTGATATGGTCAAAATAAAACAAAACTGAGGATAAAAAAGTAAAAATATATCAGTAATTTATCAGGTCCATGTTGTGACACTATTGTTAATTATAAAAGTTGTTGGTGTTATGTTTTATTTCATATTGCTTATTTAAGAATTATTCCTGGGCCCTTTCACCTCCGAGTCTCTGAAGAGGATTCTTAACAGATTTGGGTTTGTACAAATCCATTCTAGTTATTAGGTGGGTTTGTTAAGATCTGTTTCCGGGATGACAAACAGTGGAGGTCCAGATGGGACGGCTCATACTGAGCCGTCCCATCGGGACCGCCACTGTTTGCATAGGTCTCTGTACCAGTCTACAGGGTTGAAAGGGTTAAACCTGAATTAGGATAAGATCAGTCTGTCATGGGAGACAACTCTTTTAGACATATTTATGTTCCCCTTTTTCAAACTCTTTTGGACAATTTTTGTTCCCCATTTTCAGTTGTGCTCTGAGAAAAAGAATTTGATCCATAGGAGCTGAGTTTTTTCTCTCTCTGTGTAGACACTTTGTTTGGGGAAATATCAACTATAGGAACTGATTTTTTCTCCCGTTGTAGACACTTCATTGGCGGAAATATCAGCCCACACAAAATGAATAGAATAAACAGGAAATCACCAAAGTTGTCTCCCTTGGTGGAAAATCATGTCAGATATATTAATACACTTCTGTGTTAAATTTAACTGGTGCCTCCTCCAAGGAGATTTTTCTGACCTATACTAGTATATGTAGGTCCATGTTCTTTTTCTGCTTTCTCAGAAGTGGCTACACTTAAAGAAAAGAATCACACCAGATAACGAAATCCTGGATTTAACCCTGGGATAGAAATTTTTATGCTACTCAGGGCTTGGATAAAAATCGAGAATAGTTTCAGTAAATATCGGTTTGTTTATGAATCTGGTAACAAAGTAATGGTGTAGGAAAGTGTTACCAAGTACTACGCGAAATATATTAAAAAAAATATTGGTTAAAATTTCATGTTGTGACTGCATATAAAAAAACTGATTTGTTTATGTCAGCAATCAGTTAACATTACTGACTTTTTGTGATATTTAAACTGGGACCAAAACAGTAAAATTAATTCTTTAGCATTCCAGCATTAATGCAATTTGAAATAAAACAATTAGTAGTTATAACCTGTTATTGTTTTATTCTGTACCCACACACAACAGATGTCAATGTTTATCCCCGCCAATATGATAATAGGTCTGTGAGCTAAAAATGGTGCCTTTCTTACTCTAGAGCTGGCATTTTTCTGTCAGATGAAAATGTTCAATAGTTGTCTTATTTCTAATCAAAAATAGATTGTGGGTACTCTTGGAGCGGAAATAAGAAAAACAAGCAATGAACAGTAAAATTCCGATATAAAGACCACCTTTGTGACTGTTCAAAAGTGGTCTTAAAGACCACTTTTGAACAGTCCTAAAGGTGGTCCTTGACCAGAGGACACTGTGGGCAGAAAACGCAAAGAAAAATTAAGCGTATCTGTAAAAAATAAGCTTTCCCTTACAAAAAAAGCTTTTAAAAGCAGAATCTTAATTTTAGGTGGTCTTAATAGCGGAATTTTATTGCATTATATATCATTGTATATCCCAGTTTTCTCTGTATATTTTGGGGTTTACAGGGGTGTTCATTACACAGGCTTGTTAGCATGGTGTGTACCCACACACAATGATGTGTTTATCCTCTTTAGCCCAGTCTGATGCTAGTCTGACTGGTGATCAGGAGGATGCGGGTTGGATACCTGCCGGGGTCAGCAACATTCTTTCGTGGAGTCTTTTCTACTGTCATTCTCTCCCTTCCGCTGATTCAAGAAGGGCAGCTGTCAGTTTCTGGTGAGTGAATGTGCACTGTACTGGTTAACCGCTTACGTATAAGCCTGCCCAGGAAAAATGTGGATATATAAACTGACCGGCTCAAAAATAACCTAAATAGTATGGACTGGTCTGTAAAACTTCAATACAAACAAACAAACAAAACTGTGTTTATCCTTACACTGAAGTTTTTATGCCCCCGGAATCTAAGATTCTGGGGGGCATATAGTTTTTGGTCTGTCCGTCTGTTTGTCCGTTTGTCTGTTTGTCCGTTTGTCCGTCTGCAAAAACTTTAACATTGGGCATAACTTTTGAATGGTAAGTGGTACAGCTTTCATACTTCACATGTGCATTCCTTGTCACAAGACCTTTCAAGAGGTACCATAAATTTTGACCTCGTGACCTTCACCTTGCGCTGTCCGGGGGCATTTGTGTTTCACAAACACATCTTGTTTTTAACTGACTGGCACGCATTTTTCTGGTCGGATACTCCTCTATCATAAACTGAATCAAAGCACTGACAGCTAGCACTGGTGCATCACAAAAACACACCTACATAAATATGACCCCACCCCCCCCCCCCCCCCCCCCACCCCTACCTTGAACCCCACTTTTATAAACTGGGGTTTACAGGGGTGAACATTATTTTTCTTATTTCTGCTCTAAAATATAGATTGTGGGTACTCATTAGAACCGCCTCGATGAGGCGGTTCTAACGAGTACCCACAACCTGTATTTTGAGCAGAAATAAGAAAAACATCAAAATTTTTCATCTTAAAAATTTCATTTTTTGAATGATAAAGGTTACAATGTATTTGTTTAGGCGTGTTTTCGTAATGTGGGATGATTGTCTCTGAGAGAAGACTGTGAAAATAGTCCTGAACTTTGGTTTAACCTTTAAATTCCTGTATTTTAAGCAAACTGTAGACTCTGATCAGACCCCTGCTGCTTTATGTGGCATCTGATCCAGGTGTTCACTGTTTGCCAATGACCAGTGCAGATTTTACTTTTTATACGGAGACGTCATGGGTAGAAGACTGCACATGGTCAGCTACAGGCATGAAAACTGAAGTGGGCAGGAAGCTTCTGTAGCAGTCGACTGAAAAAATATATAGCCTTCATGTGAGTCCTTGTACCTATATGATGCAGTTCGGTCCAACCAAGTTCATAGCAGTGGTAAGAAGGTTCCACTTGCAAGGGTCCAAATGATGTTGAATTCTCTGATCCATTCCTTGTGACAAATTGTGTCAGGCAAGGCTGTGTACTAGCCCCAGCACTGTTCAGCATGATGTCCTCTGCCATGCTCACAGATGTTTTCCAGGATGGGGACAATGGTATATCTATTCGGTATGTTTCCAGGATGGGGACAATGGTATATCTATTCGGTATGTTTCCAGGATGGGGACAATGGTATATCTATTATGTATTGCTTTGATGGGAAGCTTTTCAACCTTAGAAGGCTGCAAGCCAAATCCAAGGTGCACAGGTGCTAGATGAGTGCCTCTTTGCTGATGACATGGCAAAGGGTGCTACAACAGAAGAGAAGCTGCAAAAAGGTGTAAATCAACTATCTGACTCCTGTGACAGCTATCACAATCAGCATTAAAAAGACCCAAGTAATTTATCAGCCAGCACCTGGCCAGCCTTACAAGGAGCCCACCATTACAGTGAAAAGTGGTAGACAAGTTCACCTACCTCGGAAGCACATTGTCGAGAATCTTTTACATTGATGATGAAGTCAATGCCAGGATTGCCAAAACTAGTGCAGCATTAGGCAGACAATGTGATAGTGTTTTGGATCGAAGTGGAATCAGGTTTGACACAAAGCTGAAAGTCTACAGAGTATGGTCCTGCCAACACTATGCTTGTACGTGTACAGTTTACCAATGACATGCCAGAAGACTGAACCAGATGTGTAATGAACCGGAACCATTTGAACAACTTTGAAAGGGGACCAACCAGCGATTGCGGATCGTGATCAATGATTGTGATAGAGTAGCATGATCAACAATCATGAGTCCTGATCCATTTTACTCATATATAAGGCAGTGTGAGAGAGCAGAGAGGGTTTTTTTGGTTGATAAGTTCTGGAGTGAGATAGAGTTTTGGACCTGTTTAGGGAAATAGTACCATCTTGTTTTTGTAAAGATTATAGTTGTATATGGTAGAAAAAAAATATATACATTAAATAAGTCAAAATTCTACAATCTTAGTTATTAATGGGATATTAAACTCGGCCACAGAAAATTATAATTATTTTCCATCAAAGTGGTGGTAGACAGTAGATTCTTCCTGCTGAGTACTGACCAAGTTGGAAATTAATTTATGAGACCCAAGAAATATTATAAGAAGAAGTTTTTGTAACACTGGTGAGCAAGCGGTGGGATGGTACTTATACATGCCATTGAAGTGTAATTATTTGTGATGTGGGAAAATTACCTGTTTTAATTGAATGCTGAAATTGGTTAAAGTGGTTGTTTCGAAAATGTCTCTTGAGACTGAAGTTTCAGAGTTAAAGACTACATTGGGTTTACTGGATGAGGAGAAAAGGAATTTGATCACCCATTTTGAGTTACAAGTTCGGGATGAACTGTCTGCTTTGAAAAGTACAGTAGATTTGTTAGAAGAGGAAAAGAACTTAGTTTCACAGATGAAAGTCCAAGAAGAAAATTATGTTGCTACAATCAAGTCTTACATAGAAAAAAGAGATATGCTGGAAAAACAAAAAAAAATGAGCAAATTGATAAATTATTAAAGGAAAAATGTTCGCTGGAGGCAAAAATTCTTGGTGAGGACCAAGAGGCATCAGTTTTGCAATACAAGTGGTAGGGTTTATATTGTCTTGTGTGTTTTTGTTGTGTTTCTAGTGCTTAAAGTGTTTCAATATGGGCCCAAAGAAAGTGCTTAGTAAAGATGACAGTGCTCTGGGCACAACCGGTGATAGATTAGAGGAAGTGCGTGATAAATTATTGGAAGCTTATAGTGAAGCAGAAGATGTTAGACGCAGAAATGCTCACCTTGAAATTGAGAATAGTAATTTGCAGTCAGTTTTAAGAGAAAAAGATGTTGAGTTAAAATATCTGAGAGACAGAATGGATACAGAGTTACAGAGTGTAATTCGTGATAGAGATGTCACAATTCAAAGGATTCAGGATGAGCTGGAGACAGCGCAGATAAAGCTTGCGGAAGCGTGTTCGGCTCGTGATGTAAATCAGGTTCTGATGCTCTGTCTCTGGTCGGGCTCATCGGAGTCTAACTGTTGGTTTTCTTTTGCTCCAGCATTTCTGTGGTTTCTTGCTGTCGAGTCCTCACCGTTGTCCAACCTCCGTGGTTCTTTGATTTTTGTGTTCACGGAGTTGTTGCACTGATGAGTTAGGAGGCCTTCATGCGGACTGAACAAATTATTTGTCTAAATCGCGACGGAAGTAAGGGCGAGGATTGTGGCCACGTAAAATCGATTTAAGCCCTCCAGTGGAAATCTTCCACTGGCCGTTCCAAGGCGGCTCTTCTGTGGCGATTTATTTATGTTGTTGTTTGTTACTTACTGTGTGTATCACTTGTGTCTTTTGGTTTTGGATGGCCATATGGCCATTTTGTGGGAAAGTAACTGTCCTTATGGCCTTCCTTTGTTTAGGTTTCCATTATGGTCTGGTCGCTTAATGTTTGTATTTCTTTCCCTTTGGTGTCTTTTATGGGTGGAGTAAGTTAATTGTATCAATTCCTGATCTTTGTTTTACTTCTACTCAAAAGAGAGGAAATTCAGATGTTCACAGGAATACCCCGAATGTTACGGCAGGGCCGGCACAACATGCCGCAGGTGGACATTTGGACATACCCCTGCCCAGGCAAATGATTTATGATGGGAAAACACCTTATGAGTTGTTCATCAGGTCATTTTTAGCATTAGCATACACATGTGGTTGGGATGACAAGGAAAGGGCATTTCGTATACTGAACAGCCTACGTGGAGAGGCTGCTGATTTCATTTTTACACAGGTCGATCCAAGGGTTCAGCAGTCATTTTACGCACTTGAACATGCACTCGAAGGACGATTTAAAGAGAGACGATCAGAAACATCATTTTTGGCAGAACTGGAGAATAGGAAATTGGATCCAAAGGAGAAAGTATCTGAGTTTGTGGCAGATATTAAGCGATTAGTTCGAAGGGGTTACCCTACTGCAGATGAGCGTACCTTCAATAAAATTGCTTTGAGGCATTTCATTCGTGGCTTGTGTGATCAGCAGATGGTATTGGCAGTGGGAATGAAAGATCCAAAAACTGTCGAGGATGCGCAGAATATTTTGGAGACTTACACAAAGTTACGCGATGAATCAAAACCAAGTGGGGCAGTGCGTGCAAAGGCTGTGAGGCCTAATAAAACGGAGTTCAGATTCATCACAGAGTCCCGGCTGAATGACCGACTTTCAGAAATGGAGGGCAAAATTACGCAAATTGTCGATCAGAAAATGGAGGTTGTTGCTTTGATAAAAGAACAAAATACGAAGGCAGATGAAGGCAGGGCAACAAAACGTAGGAATATGTCCACAGTAGAATGTTTTAAATGTCATGGAATGGGACACTATGCAAGATTCTGTGAAGCACAAGCTGGGAATGGAAATGTTCAGGACAATACTGTCACCATTGAGGAAAACTGGGATTGACTGGGGCAAACGGCCCTGCCTCAGTCATTATAAACAGAAAAGAAAACTGTTCTGTGACACTTCCTTGTGACGAAGTTAGTTATTGTGTATCTATTTTATTACCAGTTAGTGTTAGCAATATAGAATATAAGTTAGTGCTGGACACTGGTAGTGCAGTGACCATATTATCTTCAAATGTATATAATAAAATTCCTTTGGATGTGAGACCCCCCTTGAAAAAAGTGAGTTCAGCGGTAAAACTTGAAGTTGCAAATGATGGACTTTTATCGGTTTTAGGAGAAGTGTCCTTAGAATTTAAGATTCAAAAAGACACTTTTGAATGGGATGTTTTTGTTGCACCAATACGGGAAGATGGATTACTTGGGCTGGATTTTCTGCAGGCCACAGCTACTCCCTAAGTTCAGAGTCTGGATTGAAACTGAACAAGAGAAAGTACAAGACTATTATTGAGAAAGTGCACCTACGTGCTGTGCGAGTAATTTGCAAAGATACTGTTGTTCTCCCTGCAAATTGTGAGATGGTTGTATCAGGGGTGTGCGCAGAAACCAAGCTGAAAACAAAACAGGCAATGGTGACTCCTACTTGTGACCATGACGACAGAGACTATCTGGTTGGCCATACATTAGTGGACCCAAGTAGGTCAGATATAGGCATTCCAGTGCGAATTATGAATCCGACGAACAGTGATTTAACTATTAACAGTAAAACCGTCATTGGTGTTATGCAGGAGGTTGAGGAAGTTAAGCCATTCTCATGTTCATCTGACACACCATGTCTGCAGACAGTGAAGAGTGAGCAAAAATTACCTGACCATCTTCAGGATCTTTTTAAGCGTTCTTGTAAAAACTTAACAAGTAGCCAGTCACAGGAGTTAAAGCAGCTTTTAATAAAACATGAATGGGTATTTGCAAAATCTGCAAATGACTTGGGTAGAACTTCAGTGGTAAAGCACAAAATCTATGTAGGGGACAACCAACCTATTAGGCAGAGGCCTAGAAGAGCACCAAGAGCGTTTGCGAGTGAAGAAGACAAAATTATTGAGGAACTGCTCAGATCAGGCGTGATAAGGGAAAACACTAGTCCCTGGGCAAGCCCTCTTGTTTATGTGAGAAAGAAAGATGGGGGTACTCGACCATGTGTTGACTATAGAAAACTCAATGAATTAGGAAAGAATAAAATGGAAGCATATCCGATACCAAGAATGGATCAGTGCTTAGAGTCCCTAGGTGGTGCCATGTTGTTTTCGAATATCGATCTCCAGTGTGGTTACTGGCAGACTGAGGTCGATGAAACCGATAAACCAAAGACTGCTTTTGTATGTCGTAAGGGGCTGTACGAATACAATACCATGCCATTTGGCCTCTCAGGGGGGTCCAGCAACGTTTCAGCGCTGTATGGAACTAGTTATGCGAGGTCTACAGTGGTCAGTTGTTATAATATACTTGGATGACTTGATCATTCATGCCAAGTCATTTTCTGATCATCTGCAGCGGTTGAATCAAGTGTTTTCCAGGCTTTCAATAGCAGGACTGAAGCTTAAAAGTAGTAAATGCAACTTATTTCAACGGGAAGTTGTATTTTTATGCCATGTTATTACGGAAAATGGTATAAAGTAGAAGTAAAACAAAGATCAGGAATTGATACAATTAACTTACTCCACCCATAAAAGACACCAAAGGGAAAGAAATACAAACAATAAGCGACCAGACCATAATGGAAACCTAAACAAAGGAAGGCCATAAGGACAGTTACTTTCCCACAAAATGGCCATATGGCCATCCAAAACCAAAAGACACAAGTGATACACACAGTAAGTAACAAACAACAACATAAATAAATCGCCACAGAAGAGCCGCCTTGGAACGGTCAGTGGAAGATTTCCACTGGGGGGGGGGGGGGCTTAAATCGATTTTAAGTGGCCACAATCCTCGCCCTTACTTCCGTCGCGATTTAGACAAATAATTTGTTCAGTCCGCATGAAGGCCTCCTTACTCATCAGTGCAACATCTCCGTGAACACAAAAATCAAAGAACCACGGAGGTGAGACAACGGTGAGGACTCGACAGCAAGAAACTTCAGAAATGCTGGAGCAAAAGAAAACCAACAGTTAGACTCCGATGAGCCTGACCAGAGACAGAGCATCAGGCACCAACCAACATTATCTCTCTAATTTTCAATAAGCCTTTACGTTGGAGCCATCATAGAATCTGAGGCCTGACCCACCGGCGTGCAATTAAAGAAGGAAGCAAAGTTGCCAACCGTGATTGGGTTAACTACCATGCACGCAGTCTGTCGTATAACATTTATGTTGTACCCAATCTTTTTATATTGAAGAATGGTTTTACGAAATTGGGTGCTGAAGTCATTGCGGTTATATATTTTTCTGAATTTATATGCTAAGTCACCATAAAATTCGGGTTCCGATAGACCTTGTTGCAGAAGAGATTTAAGTCCAATATTGAATTTTGAAATTAAATCAGAATGGCGTCTATAAAATTTTGAAAAGGCTTTACGTAGTTTATGGTACCGATAACCCTGATTAAGGAGTTTAGCCGTTAATAATTTATTACGAGTGTTGAAGTCAGTAACATGACTACACACTCTAGCAAATCGAATTAACTGCGAAATATAAACGACATAGGATGGCGAACGAGGAACATCACCATCCAAAAAAGGAAAATTTACAATCTCAAAATCAAAGTCATAACCTGACATAAATAAAGTCAAGTGCATTAAGGAATGGCCCATTCCAAAGAATGTACATGATATAAGGAGTTTTTGTGGATTTTGTTCTTACTATAGGAAGTTTATTCGAAACTTTTCGCAGCGGGCTGCCCCAATCAATAGGTTGTTAGAGGCCGGACAACCATTTGTTTGGACAGAGCAATGCCAGAAAAGTTTCGAAGATCTAAAATCAGCACTGACTGGAAATGAGGTAATGGCGTTTCCACAAGATGATGGATTATTCATTGTTGACTTTGATGCAAGTGATACAGGGATAGGTGGAGTTATGTCACAAATGCAGTGGTGTGAGAGAACACAAAAATGTGAAGAACGCCCTATAGCATATGCCAGTAAATCATTTACAAAGCCTCAGCGAAATTACTGTACCACGCGGAAAGAGCTACTGGCAGTGGTTACTTTTGTTCAGACATTTAAACAGTATTTGCTGGGACGTCAGTTCACAATAAGATCTGATCATAGTTCACTGAGATGGTTGATTTCATTTAAAAATCCAGAGGGTCAAATAGCACGGTGGATTGAGGTTCTGTCTCATTTTGATTACAAGCTTGAACATCGAAATGGAGCCCGTCACAGGAATGCTGATGGTCTAAGTAGAATTGCCTGTGATCCTGAGGCTTGTCAGTGCTATGACGGCATAACTGTTTTGGGGAATCTGCCATGTGGAGGTTGTGTCAGCTGCAGGAAGAAACATGAAGAGTGGTCAATTCTTGCAGACATTGACGATGTGAAACCTCTGATGACCAAGAGGGTGGACATAAAGAGTGCAGTTTGTGCATTCAGATTATTGTTTTTCCACTTTCTGTGTTTAGTCAATGCTTGTGGAGAAAAGTTTGCGAAAGCCTGCAGCGTGACTTTTCTTGCCATATATGGAGCTGTGCGTAACATTTTAAGTTGGAGTTACAGACAACTGAGTTGTTTTTATTCATCTCGTGACCAGAAGAGAAAACATAGTGGTAGAATATGTTTCAGCAGGGTCATGGAGTCGCTTAGTTATCGTCTCAGAGCCCAAGGGAATGTTGATTCAACAGGTGAGCCTGTGAAGCTTGGCGAGGAAGTGTTGACAAAAGATTTCGGTATTGGGACACATGCAGGTGGCCTTTTTCCTGAAGGGAGTGAACAGATGCAGTCACAAAACAGTGAAGTTGTTTACAACTTTTCAAACTGGGTGGGGTCATATTCTGCTATTGAGTTGGCAAAAATGCAGTCAGCAGACCCTGATATTGGAACAGTCCTTAGCTGGAAGCTTCAGAGCCAAATTAGGCCTTCTAGGGATAAAGTGGTAGCTGAGAGTCCTGCTATTCGCAACCTATGGTTACAGTGGCAGCAATTGTGCGTCCACAATGGGCTTTTATTTAGAAAATGGGTATCAGCAGACAATACCTCTAGTAACGATCAGTTTGTGCTTCCCTTTATATTAAGAAAGGAAGTATAAAGGTCCTTGCATAATGACATCTTTTCCGCTCATTTAGGGGTGCATAAAACCGTGTCAAAAGTTAAGCAAAATTTCTTTTGGTACAAAATGAATAAATCAGTGAGGCTATGGATTAAACAGTGTTCATTCTGTGAGGCCCGCAAGAGGCCTGCCAAAAGAGCCAAAACACCTCTGAATACAGCGTTGGGTTTCACCTAGACCGTGTATCAATAGATATCCTAGGTCCTTTTCCTGTGTCGAGAGCTGGTTCTTGGTATATCCTGGTTGTGCAGGATAACTTTACAAAGTTTGTTGAAGCCTATGCCATAGCTGACCAATCGGCTGAAACAGTAGCAAATAAACTGGTTTTAGAATTCTTTTCCAGGTATGGATTGGCATTAGATGTGCATAGTGATCAGGCTAAAAAACTTTCAGTCTGAGTTGTTTAGGCAAGTTTGTTGTTTGTTGGAAATCAATCAAACAAAGACAACGAGTTATCGACCTTGTTCTAACGGAATGGTAGAACGTTTCAACCAGACACTCGTTAACATGATAACCACTTACGTTAACAAAGAGCAAAATAACTGGGACGTTTATCTTCCCATTGTGACATCAGCATATCGAAGTTCAGTTCATGAGACATCAGGATATTCACCAAATTACTTGATGTTTGGAAGACATTTTAACCTTCCCATCCACGTTTTGGTAGGTTTACCAACACAATCAAAACAAGACTTTAAATCATACACTGATTATGTAGTCAATCTTAATGAGAAGTTCACAAACATTTATGGTCTGGTACGTAAAAATTTAAAAGCAAATGCAGTACGTCAAAAACGGGATTATGACGCAAGAATTGCTTTCCATGCCTATTCAGTAGGAGATATTGTGTACATTATGGATAGCAGCAGAATCATTGGAAAAAGCCCTAAGCTTAAGCGTGAAGTATGGAAGGGACCATTGGTTGTGATCAGAAAGTTAAGTGACATTCTTTATGAGCTGAAGGGGCAACCAAAATCAAAGCCTAAAATTATTCATCATGATCGGATCAGACCCTTTAAAAGCAGTTCTATACCTCAGTGGGTCTTGTCACTACAACAAGATCTGAAAGCTGGAAATACCTTCGTTGACAGTGCCACCAAAAAGGTATGTAGTGGGCAAAGGCCAAGAGATAAGCCCTTAAATAAACATAACAAAGTAGACCACAAACCTAAGATTTCCATGGAATCCAAACTTTCTCACGGCAAAAGAACCAGAAAACCACCTGAAAGGTTACAATTATAACCTTTGTAAATTCTTAATTTGTTACTTAATTAAGATAAAGGCCAACTAAAATAATAATTCAGGGTTGTTATCACTTCTTGAAAACTTACTGTCACCTCTAGTTAACTCAGTCTGATTGTGAGTAAAATTTGGGGCATATATAAGGGTGGACATACTAAATGTAACCATTTTCTGTTATGCCATCAGTAAGGAAGTATTCGTGTGATCAATGTAAGAAGAAATATACAACAAGACAAAATTTGAGGCGCCACAGTTTGGATAAACATAATTGCTGTAGTTTGGATACTTTAGAAATGAAGTGTACTAAGTGCAAAAAGACTTTTGTAACTGTAGAATCTTTCAAAAATCACCTAAATATGCAGGCTGGTCAAGGAGCGTTGAATACAGACAGTGTGGGAACTCCATTACAAGATGAGGTCCCAGCAAGTGAGTCAGGTGACATTATCACATTGGACTGCTTTGCAGCCAGGGCCAAGTGGAACCTCAACAGCTGAGACAATGGGCAATAGCATCTCAACAATAACAGTCAGTGTTCCTCCTGAAGAGTCATTATACACAGATCTCCAGGATTATGTGGAAAAAGAGGTCTTCTCACCAATAACTGATGACGAGTCATTACCCAATCCAGAACCTTTGGTGAAAAGAAGGAAAACCGCCCCTGCTGCTGTACCTAAGACCAGGTCATCGGAGTCGGTAATTGACAGACTTAGCCAATTGGAAGAGAAAATGAATTGTCGGTTCAATCAGTTGGAAGGATCATTACAAAGGATCGAGGGTCAGGTTTGCCAGGCAGTCCAGCAAAATTCCAGTAGGCAACAACATTATGTACGATCATTAATTGCTGTGCTTCATAAAGACATGAAGTCAGCAAAAGAGGGTGTGCAGCGACTAGGTTCCTTAAAAAGTCAACTGCCACAGGAAGTAATTCAGTCAATAGTGGACTTAAATGGGTCACTCATCCAGCATATCCGGAAAAATGAGTAGAACACTTCATCATGTTGTTTAGTGTAAGTGGATATAAATATTCAAAGCATTGTCATCATAATCATCATCATTATTGGAAAGGTGTGTGTTATAAAAATATTCATTCAGTTCATGTCTGTTTGAGGAAGTATCACAAAATTCATGTTGTTTTCATTGTTTCCCTTGGATGTAAATTTTCATATTTATCATCTTCATAATTTGTATGAAAGACAAGTTTGAATGTGTGGCTTAATTGAAATGTTTTTTACAGTTTCCAATTATGTATAATATACATAATAATATTGGATTATATTTTCCTTGGATTATATTTTCCCTGTGATGGATTAAGTGAAAATGACACTGGAGTGTAGCAAATTCTCTGGAATTAACAGGTTGTTACAGTGCGATGTTACCCCGCACTAAGGATACACAGCTTAATCAGTGTATTAAATCACAAGTGTGATGTTACCCCACACTTGAAGGGCGTCTCCATCACATGGAAAATAGTCTCCGTTTTGCTGGGTACTAATAATTTCACAAGTGTGATGTTACCCCACACTTGATTAGGATGTCGTATTTGAGGACACAGTCAGAACTCTAAAAACCAGGGACACTTACAAGTGTGATGTTACAAGTGTGAAGGTGGTTGTGTAATGTTAACATTATAAACACCATTTATTTTCTTGATCCACATTTGGGTACGCATGTGCATTATTACATGAGCTTGTCGGCCCACGACCTTTGGGGCTTGATGAAATAGATTGGGCTGCATGATGCGTTCACGTAGAGCTGAAACTGACCGCACATGAATACTGGTAAACTGCTAAAAGGTTCTAAATCTGCCCATGAAAAGTGGTGCGAGTCGGACCATCCATGCATATATAAACCCCATTTGTTTCATTTGGCGGAAGGGTTTGTAAGCAAGGGGTCTCGGGTTCGAGTTCGGATCTGGTCGCATTCATTTCTTAAAGGCCGTTTTATGTATTGAGATATCATTTCATCTCAATGTCGGGTACAATACAAAAACACGCCTAATTTCAGTTAAAAATTATGGAATTTTCCATATTTCTTCTCCAAATATAGATTGTGGGAACTCGTTAGACCGCCTTAGGCGGTTCTAACGAGTATTCAGAATCTACTATGATATTTTTGAGCAGAAATAAGAAAAATAATGTACAACCCTATAAACCTCAGTTAAAATTTAAACCATTGTTCTTTATAGGATAATGTCACTTCCTTGGTTTAGGTAATAACCATTGACCTGATAACAAGCAGTGCAGATCCTGATGGGGCGGCTCAGTAAGAGTTATCACAGCTAGATCTACACTCTTGCACAGGTATTTGTGTCGGTCTACAGGCCTGATGAATAAAGCAGCTCGTATAGGCGTAGGCTCCTACAGGCGTTTTTTTCTACGGAACCCGGGAAGGTACATATCTGATCCAGTATCTAGCAGAACAGAATTTAAAACAATAAAATTAGCGTGGAGTGGGAAACAAAAAATATGTCGTTTAAACAATATAATATGTCGTTTAACATATTTCTTGTTTTCTGTTCCACTCTGAAAAAGTAGCGGGGAATTTAAAACAATGAAATTAGAATGGAACAAAAAACAAAAATATGTCGTTTAAACTTCATATTTATTGTTCTCTGTTCCACTCTGAAAAATTAGCGTGGAACTTAAAACAATAAAATTAGAATGGAACAGAAAACAAAAATATGTCGTTTAAACGACATATTTCTTGTTTTCCATTCCACTCTGAAAAAGTAGCGTGGAATTTAAAACAATAAAGATGTCGTTTTAACGACATAATCTTGGCCTTTTCATTGGTTAAAGATGTCGTTTTATCAACATACTATGTCGTTAAAACGATATAATCCTAGCCTTTCATTGGTTGGTCATATCACACGGTAATCATGGCGGATATTACCAGGCGCGACACACTCGCCAATGAAATAAAAATCAAAAATGAGTTCCTTTAAGAGCAATGAAAACATTCATAAGAACGAAGATGGGTCATACTACGTAGTTTCGGCTAATAAATAAAAACCAAAAATGAGCCCCTTCAAGAGCAACGAAAACACCCATAAGAACGAAGACGGGCCACACCACGCAGCCTCGGCCAACAAAGCCCCATCAGTGACCCTGTAATGTTCCGGCAAAGAAAGCCAGTGGAAACATACTGCAATTTTGCGAATTTCGAATAGGCAGTCGATTCAAAGACCAATATAAACCAAAATGGGGTCCAAATAATTAAAAACCTGTCTAGAATATGAGTCTAAACCAATAATTTATTTCCGATTTCTCAGAATATTCACGCTGATCTCAAAGGACCAAAAGTAAAATATAAACTAGGCTAGGATTATATCGTTTTAACGACATATTATGTTGATAAAACGACATCTTTAATCAATGAAAAGGCCAAGATTATGTCGATAAAACGACATCTTTATTGTTTTAAATTCCATGCTACTTTTTCAGAGTGGAATGGAAAACGACATATTTTCGCTTTCTGTTCCATTCTAATTTTATTGTTTTAAAGTCCACACTACTTTTTCAGAGTGGAACAGAAAACAAATAACGACATATTTTTGTTTTTGTTCCATTCTAATTTTATTGTTTTAAATTCCACGCTCCTTTTTCAGCGTGGAACAGAAAACAAGAAATATGTCGTTAAACGACATATTTTCGTTTTCTGTTCCATTATAATTTTATTGTTTTAAATTCCACCCTGCTTTTTCAGAGTGGAAAAGAAGACAAGAAATATGTCGTTCAAACGACATATTATATCGTTTAAACGGCATATTTTTGATTTCCACTCCACGCTAATTTTATTGTTTTAAATTCTGTTCTGCTAGATACTGGAACAGAAATGTCCCTTCCCGGGTTCCGTATTTTTCACACCTTTTAACATTCGATTCGATTTTGCTTAATCGTTTTATCAGCAAATTGACATCAATCGCTTACACAAACTACTGTTATCATCTTTCGGTCACCGCCCATCGGGGCTTGAAGAAATAGATCGGCTGCATGATGCTTCCACGCAGCGCTGAAACCGACCCGCACACGCGTACTGGTAAACCACTTAGAGGATCTAAGCCTGCCCAGGCAAAGCGGTGCGAGTGTCGGACCGTCCGTGCTTATAAACCCTGTTGGTTTCATTGGGCGGCTGGGCTTGAGATGTCATTTCATCTTAATGTCGGGTAAAAGTCCCACAAAATTGGAAAAAACGTCTCCAAAATGACCTTTAAAGTGTTGACGGGGACATTAAACCTCAAATCAAACAAACAAACAAAACTATTATCATAGGCGTGTTGCTGAACTTCATACAAGTAGAAGTAAAACAAAGATCAGGAATTGATACAATTAACTTACTCCATCCATAAAAGACACCAAAGGGAAAGAAATACAAACATTAAGCGACCAGACCATAATGGAAACCTAAACAAAGGAAGGCCATATGGACAGTTACTTTCCCACAAAATGGCCATATGGCCATCCAAAATTAAAAGACACAAGTGATACACACAGTAAGTAACAAACAAGGCCTAAATTTTACGAAAACTTACCTCATCGTCCTAAAGGATAAGATGGGTCTCAAGTTAAAGATAAATGTCTTATCTTTCATTTTCTAGGGGTCGTACGTTCAGAAATGGGTAGAGTCATATCTAAAATGGGGAGATAACTCTGATACTAGAAAATGGTAAAATCTGCAAATAAGAGTGTTGTAAATTATGTGATGAATCTTTACCATTACGTGCTTATACTTTTTAGGTTATATCCATAAATGTATGTATATGTCAAATTTTGTGATTGTCTTCTTTATGCAAATTCTGTTGTATATGACCGGAAGTACAGCTAAACAGAGTATTTGCCTTTATGTTGGAGTTTCGCTATAAAAAGTGTTGATGCTTAACTAAGTATAAGCCTAGAAAACATTTTATTAAAATCATTTTTTGTAACTTCCCGCAAAACGACAACAAAATATTCACTGAATTTGGAACACAATCATTAAGAATCGATTCGTATACAAAGATTTTGCCCTACGATGCAATTTTGATAAAAATAATAATGTCATTTCTGTGTTGTGTTGGTAATTTATATATATATATATATATTTTACTGGATATTGCACGACCCGCAGAAAAAGCAACCGACTGAAGTCGGTTGATTTCTAAGAGTGCCCTAAAATCACCGTGTCATTCTGTCATTCGGTCAATCGGTCATTCTGTCAGTCTGTCAGTCTGTCCGTCCGTAACCCGTTTGTGAAAATTGGTGATAGTGACTTAACCGCTTGGAATATTTAAACAATTTTTGGCGTACTGATAGATATCAATGAGATCTAACCAATGAACTTGCGTAATATTACATTCCATTTAGTATAGCCTCGCCGAGGCGAAAAATGTGAAAATTTTCGAACTGCTTCTCCTCGGAAACCGTTGGGCCGATTGAAGTCAAATTTCATATGGAGCCTCTATGGGATGGGGGAAACCAAAATTTGCTCATGGGGTCCAGGTCACATGACCAAAATGGCCGCCAATCCATATATGGTAAAACCCCTTCAAAAATAGTCTTCTCCAGAACCACTGGGCAGATTTCCACGAAACTTGATAAATAGCATCTGGGACGTTGGCCCATCATAAATTGCTAAAATGGTGACCCTGGGTTGACCTTGACCTTCTTTGTGCCTAGGTCAAACTTTGACACATATGCTTTTGTATTGGAAAAGTGAGAATGGATTTTATCCTGCAAACGATTCAGAATACAGAACTAAAGTATAAGATATATTTTTGCTCCTTACGATAAGGCGCATTTATTGGGGGAACCGTTTTAGGTCCAGGTCACATGACCAAAATGGCCGCCATACCCATTTATGGTAACACTCATAAAGCTAAAAGCATCCGGCGGGTCGTGCACTTCAGCTGAAGCACTGGTTTATTATTATGTCTATGTTTTCACGCCTTGACGCTTATTTCTCTTTCTGCTGCATTATGCTGTATAAATTTACAAGTATGAAGGTCTGAAGCCTCTGCAATGGATGAAGTATGAAAATACTGTTTTATATTTGCAATTAGAACAGCGTAAATAGAACAGTTTAAATAGGACTGCCAAGTATCCGACGTTATAAAAGTAAGAATAAAGGGATAATCAAAAATAAACATACTTTATACAACTAAACTTTTGGAACGAGACACTATTCCAATCAATTACACCAACAATGTTTTTACTGAGTCAGCTGCGTTCGCTAATTTCTTGATTTTGCTGTTTCACAAGGAGTCAACTTACCCCACCCACTATCAGTAAAATATGCATTAGTCAGAAACTCGTTGACAGAGTGTTTGGTGTCGTTTACTCGTGTCACCGAGTAAACCTCAGTCGATTTACTAAAATTCTATGAACCATTGGTCTATAATATTTCATTAAACAAGAGGGCCAAGATGGTCCTGAATCGCTCACCTGATTTCGAGATGTCACACGGCTTCGGAAAGTAATGTGGATAACTGACAGCCATCTTAATCCATGAAGCAAAACTGTTGCACTTAGATAGATGGACACCTGAGCAACATGATTGCAAACTTGATGTTTGAATGTTTTGTTTTTTAGATTTGAGGTTTAACGTCCCCGTCAATACCGTAAAGGTCATTTTGGAGACGTTGCTTCCAATTTTGTGGGACTTTTACCCGACATTGAGATGAAATGACTTCTCAAGCCCTGTCGCCTAATGAAACCAATAGGGTTTATTAGCATGGACGGTCTGCCTCGCACCGCGGTTCCTGGACAGGCTTAGATCCTCTAAGCGGTTTACTAGTACTAGTGTGGGGGCCGGATTTAGCTCTGCATGGAAGCATCGTGCAGCCCATATATTTCTTCAAGCCCCTATGGGCTGGGGCCAAACAGTTTGAATGAAAATGACATGTAAATTTAGAGGAGGCTGCCATTTAAAGAGGTTTCTATTTTAGCCCTGGCGGCCACCTTGTTCAGTTGGGTGGAACTGTTGTAGTTTGTTTGGTAGATGGTCATCCATAGCCCCAGATAACCGCGGTTCTCGACACATTATCGTTCTTATGTCTGCAAAAATGGGTCATCCATAGCCCAAGATGTGGTATCCACACAATATTTTTCTTATATCTGCTCGGAAACGTGTGTTGTGTGTACCTATCTACGGCGAGGCGCTTCTAATGAGTACCCATAGCATGTATTTGCATGCAGAAATAAGAAAATTATCAGTACTTTTCGTATGCAAAAGCGCCTTATCTTGAGCTATGGGACTCATTTACGTATAACTACTCTGAAATTTGAAAGAAAACGTAGCAAAAGTATAGGAGCAGTTGTCATTTTTTTTTATTTCTAGCTGAAGCTGCCATCTTGTTCTTCTGAGCAAAACCATTTTAGCAATGTTTAGGGTTTTTTTAAGCAAGAATCCTACGAGCTATGAAGTTTGAATGAAACTGACCCAAAGGTGCAGGAGGAGTTGTCATTTAAAGTGCGTTTATTATTATTATTAGTATTATTATTTTAGTTCAGGCCGTGGTGGCCATCATGCTCATCCAAGCAAAACTTTAATAGCTAATTTGGTAGCGGGCTTCTCAGCAACCTTCCTGTGAAGCTTGAATGAAAAGGGACCAAAGGAATAGGAGAAAGTGTCTCTTAAAGGTCGTTTTTCTATTTTTAGCTTTTTTGGCCATTTTATTCATCATTGCTGAGAAGTTTTGGGAAATATAGAACCAAAGGTGTAGGTGAAGTTACCATTTAAATATTTTTCTAGTTTTAGCTCTGATGGCCATTTTGTCAATCCGAGCGGAGCGTGTTTTTACTATTCTGGTAGAGGGTCACCTGAGCAATATTAATATGATGATTGATTGAAATTGACCTCAGGGTATAGGAGTTGTGGTCGTTTAAAGATGTTTTTCTATTTTTAACATTGGCGGCCATTTTATTCATCATAGTGAAACTGTTTTAGCTATAGTGGTAGGGAGTCACCTAGGCAACATAACTGTAAAGGTTGAATCAAATTGGCTCATTGGTTAAGAAGGAGTTGACGTTTAATGCAAATGGTTGTGGTGTTTTCTATTTTTTAGCTCTGATAGCCATATTGTTCATGAAGAAGAAGCCTTTTGTTTGTTTTGATAGCAGTCAACTAAGAACTTTTCCCATGGGGTTTGAATGAACTTCGTCTAGGTGTAAAGGAGGTAAAGTGAAAGTTGTCGTTTGAAGTTTTCATTTTTTGTTTTAATTTTTTAGAATTGTCGGACATATTGTCCATCAGAGTTTTATGTTTGCAGCTATTTTAGTAGGGAGCCACCTTTGGCAACATTACTGTGAAGTTTGAATCAGAGGCCCAAAGGTTGAGGAGGAGTTGGCATTTAAAGCAAATTGTTGACGTTTTTCTAGTTTTATCTCTAGTAGCGATTTTATAATTAAGAACGGAACCAATTTTTTTATTATTTTGATAAAGAGTCACCTAAGCAACATTCTTATGAAGTTTGAATGAAATTGAAAAAAATTGTCCTTCAAATATGTTTCTTACTTTAACTCCTGCTGCCACCTGGTTCATCGGAACGGATCAATTTCAGATATTTGGTAGGTATATAGGGAGCTACCTAATCAATATTGAAGTTTGAATCAGAGTTGTTCAAGGCTTTAGAAAGAGTAAGCATTTGAGGCAAATTTAAATTTACGTGTTAACGTGGAATTCTTTCCACTGACCGTTCCAAGGCGGTTCTTCTGTGACGGTTTATTTATGGTGTTGTTTGTTACTTACTGTGTGTATCACTTGACGATGTGTCTTTTTATTTTGGATGGCCATTTGGCCATTTTGTGAGAAAGTAACTGTCCTTATGGCCTTCCTTTGTTTGGGTTTCCATTATGGTCTGGTCGCTTCATGTTTGTGTTTCTTTCCCTTTGGTGTCTTTGATGGGTGGAGTAAGTTAATTGTATCGATTCCTGATCTTTGTTTTACTTCTACTTTACTCTAGATTTATCTCTGATGGCCATTTTGCTCATCAGAGCGGAACCGTTTTAATTACTTTGGTAGAGGATCACCTATGCAAGTGTCCAATGATAAAGAAGCTGTCGTCGGAAGCCGGTTTTTTTTAGCTCTTGCGGCCATCTTGTCCATCAGAGCAGAACGATTTTTGCAATATTTGGTAGGTAGCCATCTAGGCAATGTTCCCGTGAAGTTTGAATCAAATCTGCAAAAGTGTTTTGGAGAAGTTAGCATTTAAAGCAAAATTAATTTGTTTCTATTTTAAGCTCTGTTGGCCATTTTGCTCATCAAAACAGGACCGTTTTAGCTATTTGGTAAAGGGTCACATAATCAACGTTCCTATGAAGCTTGAATGAAACTGGCCCAAGGTAAAGTAGTTTTGTGTGAAGACTTGTTCTAGTTTACCTCTGGCGGCCATGCTGTTCATCGGAGCGGAGCAATTTTAGCTGTTCTGGTAGGGAGCCCGCTAGTCAACATTCCTGTGAAGTTTAAATCAAATTTGCCCTAGGGTTAAGGAGGAATATGCATAAAAAGCAAATTGTTGACATTTCGGAGGTTCATCTCAGCAACATTCACATTAAGTTAGAATTAAAATTGTCCGAGGGATAATGGAGGAACTATCGATTGAATATATTTTTTTATGTTTAGCTCTGGCAGCCATCTTGTCATGAAAGAATAACAATTCTAGCTATTTTGGTAGGCCAATAGGCAATATTCCTTGTAAAGTTTGAATCAAATAAGCACATGGGTTCATTAGGAGTTAGCATATAAAGCAAATTGTTGACGTTTTTCTATTTTAGATGGTCACCTCAGCAACAGCAAGAATAAAATTTGGCCAAGGGGTAAAGGAGGAGTTGTCGTTTGAAGTTTTTCCTTCTATTTTGAGCTCCGGTGGCTATCCTGTTCATCGGAGCGAAACGGTTTTAGCATTTTTGGTGGGGATATTTTTACAACGACAACGATCAGTCTCGAATGCGTACATTCTATTTTCACAAAAACTGTATTTTGTTGGCTTGATTTTTATTCGGGTTTTACGGCCCAGTGAATAGTAATTCCGATGTGTTTAGACAGAGTCTTTGAACTAAACATGCAAATATTGATAACTATGCCACAATGAAAATTACCCCATCCCGCGGCCTTTGATATTGTGTGTCGGGGAGGAGTGCACAGAAGCTGAGGAGAGGGCAGGTATTATAAGTCATTGAAAATATTTTAAAATGATTTCGCACCGAAATTTATAAACACTCTATTTTGTTTGTTTGATTTGAGGTTTAACGTCCCCGTCAACACTGTAAAGGTCATTTTGGAGACGTTGCTTCCAATTTTGTGGGACTTTTACCCGATATTGAGATGAAATGACATCTCAAGCCCTGTCGCCAAATGAAACCAATAGGGTTTATTAGCATGGACGGTCTGCCACGCACCGCGGATCCTGGACAGGCTTAGATCCTTTAAGCGGTTTACCAGTACTAGTGTGCGGGCCGGATTTAGCTCTGCGTGGAAGCACCATGCAGCCCATATATTTCTTCAAGCCCCTATGGGCGGGGGCTAATAAACACTCTATAAAATGCTTAACTGAAGGCTCTTTCATTTTTCGAAAGTCGAGCCTATTCATTTCATTAACACGACTTTGTAGTATAAAGTGATTTTTAGGACTTTAAAGTGTAAACATGTTCAGAAGAAAAACAAAAGATAAATTTATTGTTTGTGTTATTTTAAGCTAAATATTGCTTGTATGTGCTCGTTAAAACCGCCTCATTGACGTGTTTAACACGAGTACCAACGCTCTTTGTTTTGAGTGGTTAAAAGGAAAATAACGTTTGCCTCTGTAAATCCCACTTTTACAGGGTTGGGGTAGGCCTCACTTTCCCGAGGTGGGGTTTACCGAACCTTTCGTTGCACGAACTTGTTAATGTAACGACATTTTAAATTTGTGCGAGCACAACCTGGTGCAATTGCTACATATAGAATCTTTTAGAGAACCTCGCATTTTCATTAACAGCTGCCCATGAAATTAAGTCTACTGGCTGATCAGACAGAGAGTCGCTGGATTCACTGAATTCGCACAAAGTTGACTCAATGTGAAGTTTTGGACGCCTAAACGTCGACTCGGCGTTGATTTAACTGTTACATATCGACGTTTTGTGTTCACGGAGATAAATGCACCGACAATTGGATGTAAAATGACTTTCTTAAAGTTGCTTTAGAAATGTATTGGAAAAACGCATTAAACCTATACCTTTTCACACAGGGTGTGTACCTTTGACAGTGGGGTTCAAAGCCACTATGGGTATTAGGACGTCAAAATGTAATGTTTTGATTAGCGAAATTGTTACATGTTTAGAAAATTACAAGTTTAATGCTGTGTTTTGAAAACTAAAGTTAGTAGAAAGAACGATCACAGGTGAAAAATCCGATTTCATATGTTAGGAAGAGTTATCTCCTCATAAAATATCGACCAATCTAAAAATAGCGCCCAAATTGCACACAAAAAGTACAAAATTGAAATGTTCTTGACGAAAACGGAACAATTTGCGTAAAAAAAGACAGTTTTGAAATGAGTAAAATTCATGTAGAAGTACAAGCTCTTTGATTTTGGTTTCAACGAATGAAGAGTTATCTCCCCATTTTAGTGTGATTCTACCCATGTTGGAGCGTACGACCAATTTATAAATAAAGTAGGGACATTTATCTTTAATTTGAGACCAGTTTCATCCTTTATGACGGTGAGGTATGCTTTTGTCCATTGAACTTGGTTCGGCAACGCGCCTATCACCTTTACTGGTGCACGGTAATTAAAGACGCTGTTAAAGAGTGCGTGTTTTCGATATGAAAACGTAGTCCCATACTGATGTTAACTTGTGGTATCCATCACGAAATCACGCCTTTTATAATTTAACCCCCTTCCCCTTAAACCCCATTTTTTATTTAGTAAAACTTTGGTTCACAGGAGTATCTTTTGTTTTTTTCTCATTTCTGCTCAAGAACATAGATTGTAGGTTTTCGTTAGAAACGCCTCGCCGAGGCGGTTCTAACGAGTACCCACAATCTATGTTTTTTGGCAGAAATGAAAATACAATCAGAATTTTTTAGCTTTTTTTTTTTTTTTTTTTTCATTCTTGTTTATAATATTTCAGTATGAAGACATAGTCCAAAACTGATGTTTACGCTTGGTATCCCTTGACAACAATCAGCGATATCGACTCCCTTGTGCTATCAGAGACATAGTGAAAACATTACGTACGACAGTACTCCAGTGTACAAAAATGACGTCTTTTACCATATTTCCTTTATGAGGCGGTTTTAAAAAGCTCCCACAATCTATGTTTTTTTTTTGCTCTCAAACAAAGATTGTGGTGCTTTTTAGAACAGTCTTAATGAGGCTGTTGTAAGGAGTACCCACATTCTAACAGGAGTCTTATATAGATTGTGGGTGTTTTTAGATCCGCCTCGAACGACGTTTTTCATATATCTAGAGTTATCATATTTCCACGGAAAATATTTAAGATTTTTTTTTATTTCTAACACAAACGTAGATGGTGGTTACTCTTTAGAACCTGGCATCAGTGAGGGGAGGCTAAAGAACAACCAAAGAGCAAGATTGTGGGTGCTCTTTAGAACAGTGTCGAATAGACGGTTCTAAGGAGTAACGACAATACAACGGCGTCTAACATAGATTGTGGGTACTCTTTTGAACCGCCTCGAACGGCGTCTTTCATATACAGTAGAACTTCAATGGCTCGAACATCTTTGGGACAAAAATATTCTGTTCGAGACAGGGGTAGTTCGAGCCACTGAGGGCTACTACCAGGAGGTATAAAGGGGATAATTTTGACACTTCTTTTCGGTTTTTTATAATTTATTTCTATAATATAAATGCATGTTGTGTGTACTCATTAGAATCGCCTCGTTGAGGCGATTCTAATGAGTACACGCAGCATACATTTGCAAGATAAATAACGAAAATATCCTAAATAAACCCCTCACTATTGCTTATGTAGCGAAATTCCCTAGGGACTCAAGAATGGGTTCGACTCAGCCATGGTTTTTTTGTTTGATTTGAGGTTTAACGTCCCCGTCAACACTGTAAAGGTCATTTTGGAGACGTTGCTTCCAATTTTGTGGGACTTTTACCCGACATTGAGATGGAATGACATCTCAAGCCCTGTCGCCCAATGAAACCAATAGGGTTTATTAGCATGGACGGTCCGCCTCGCACTGCGGTTCCTGGACAGGCTTAGATCCTCTAAGCTGTTTACCAGTACTAGTGTGCGGGCCGGATTCAGCTCTGCGTGGAAGCATCGCGCAGCCCATATATTTCTTCAAGCCCCGACTCAGCCATGGTAAACGAGCCATCGGTGTATAACATAGTCGTTCTCTGAGCATATAACATGTATAACATGTATGACATATAATGTTGAAGGGCCGTAAGAAACTAGCCTTGTATGATCTATAGTGTTGGTGGGTCGTAAAGGCATATCATATTAACAGTTATTTTACTATCTAAACTGTTAAAGCTTAACTGTGAATCTTTCTTTCTATAAAATATTGTTTTTTGCTAACAGGCTATAACTTGATGCATTGTACTTCCTAAACTTGATTTACATGTCTTGTTTATATTGGAATGGATTCAAATCAACTGGACTGAGTTCAAATCGTCATTTGACATATGAAATATGTGATTACGCAGTAACCACCTGGTGTTTATCAGTTTCCAGAGACATGCAGGTGCAGTAAACAAAACTTACATAATTCTAAAATGTATTCGGATACGCCACTCAAAAAGGGGTATTTGTATATACATATGCCTATCACCCGAGTACATATTATGGTTTATGTCAGTTATTGGGGTGTATGTTTTAATGTTAAGTCAATCAAACAGGTGCAGTAGGCTTTTAAAGGAATTTAGGAAAACAATAACCTTTAAATAATTGCGTGGTAGCGTCCTGAAAATATGCAGTATGATTGACGTTTGCACAAATAATAAGGGTGTAAACGTGAATTGTAAAATGTTAGAAATGCTCAGAGAACATATATAAGGTCCAGTTTTGAACACGTTAGTTAGATCTGAATTTGGGTTTAAAAGAGGTAGAGAGATCCACGCTTGTAATAGATCTCATTTTTGAAAGTATCAGATTGAAATTAATCTGATACAACTTTTGGGCTGTCGCGGAAATGAAATGAAATGAAAATTAAAATTCAGAAACTTTAGAAAACTTTATTTTATTGTGTTTTAAAAAGAGCGAAGTACTAAAACAAGAACACTATACGACATAGGTCTATGGTACCCCACTACGTAACAGTGTGGTATCTAATTTGGTGCCGTGACCAGGATTGAACTAAGGATTAAACACAGGACCACGAGGATGGAAAGTCAACAACAACCTGGACAGAAGGTAGGACATTTTACTTGTTACATTTTCTATTCATGTGTGTAGGCTGAAAGTTTACCAATGAATAATAAGTAGTCTGCCTTATGTTTGACCATGTTAAACATGTACAAATCATTGTGAAATTATTTTAGAAAATTATTTTAGTTTATTTAATTAACTTAAAAAAATGGCGGAAGGGCAAGGTCAAGCACCACCAGATATTGCTCAGGTTTTTAATAATTTAACTTTAGAACTGAATAGTGTTTCAAATGCTTTGACTGCGCAGGTAATCTCAAACACAGTCTTTAAATTTGACGGATAGAGAGTGGATAAGGTCAATAGAAAAGTATGCGACCTTAGTAAATGTACCTGATGCACGGAGAAAGCTAATTGCATATCGGTCGTCAAGTGGGGCGGTGAGTGGCTTCCTTCACCGTTATATGCAAGCTAACCCAGATAATAATTGGGTTCAGCTTAAACAGCAACTTGCTGTGAGATTTTCAGATGTGACAGACTCTCAAACTGCTCTGTCCATGTTGAGATTTGTGAGGCAGAAGCCTGGCGAAAACATACAGGTTTATGCCGAACGAATTCTTTCATTAGCTGAAATTGCCTACGATAACCAGGGAGGCAATGCTATTGAAAGGCAGTTAATAGATATCTTCGTAGACGGTCTTACAAATGACCAACTGAAGATGAAGATTTTAAGGGATGAGCCCGACACTTTGCAGGGAGCTGTGGCTATTGCCACAAATGAACAAAACTTAAGGACAAGAGTGTCAATGTCACATCATAATTGGCAAGGGTCCAACACAAAAACAACACCTATGGAGGTTGACCTTTCACGAGGTCGCAGATATCCATACAATAATAATAGAAGGGTAAATAGTACTCAAAACAGACCAATTAAATGTTGGTCTTGTGGTGGGAGAAGGCCACATAAGTAGGGATTGCAAGAAGGAGGAGAAAAATAGAAAACCTATGGGGCATGGAAGAGGTAGGTTTCAAGCAAGTAAAACCCCAGGTCATCAGGAAAACTAGGTCACTCTTTACATGAGGAGATCGGTGTAAAGAGTAGTAAAAATAACATACATGATACTAAACCTCAGAAAATTTATAAGGTTAGTGTTTCAGGTAGTCCAAATTCTTGTCTTGTAAAGATCGGAAGGCAAAAGTTTAAAACTCTTGTGGACACGGGAGCGGAGTGTTCATTAATGCATCGCAGAATATATGATCAGCTTAAAAACAAGCCAAAATTGCAGAGCAAAAGAGTAAGCTTACAATCAGCAAACGGCTCTGAACTGCAATGCGATGGGTGCATTACTGTGCAATTCTGCATCGGTGGTACCGAAATGTCCCAAGATTTCTATGTCATTAGAGATTTGAATAGAAACTTGATATTGGGTTTGGACTGGCTTAAACAAAATAATGTTAGGATTTATTTTGACCTAAAATGTATAAGGATAAACGGTAAACATTATGTAAACTTAGAGGAAGACATACACATTGCATCAACAGTTAGGATGAAAAGAACATGCGTAATTAAACCACAAACTGCTATGATTTGTTATGGCAAGGCCAGAGAAAACCCAGACATACCTGTTGGTGAGTCATATGAGGTAAAACAAATTGACAAGGGATTTTTAGTTAATCAACCAGGTTTACAAATTGTTAATACTGTCTCAACTTTAGCTAGAGATAGATCTTTACCTTTATTAATTGTAAACAATACAAACAAATTTATTAAAATTTATAGGCATGGTCTTTTAGCAAAAATTTCGGACATTCAAAGTGAAAACATGATACATGTAGATTCAGTATGTCAAAATAAAAATGCAGATACTGAAATAAATCTTAAGGACTTAGATGTACCTAAAGAATATAGAACGCATATAAAAAAGTTAGTCTTAAGAAATCAAGACTTATTTGCAAACAAAGACTCAGAATTAGGTCAAACTGATACAGTTAAGATGCAAATAGATACAGGTAGTCAAGAGCCTATTAAAATGAGGCCATATAGAACGCCAATTAAAAATAGGGAAGTTATTGATAAAGCTATTGAAGAAATGTTAGATGCTGATGTTATCAGAAGATCTCGATCCCCTTGGTCATTTCCTGTTGTTATTGTTGACAAAAAGGATGGTAGTAAAAGATTTTGTGTAGACTTTAGGAAGCTTAATCAAATCTCAAAGAAAAACTCATATCCTTTACCTTTGATAGATGACATTTTAGCATTGTTGGGTAAAGCAAAATACTTCAGTTCCTAAGATCTTAAGAGTGGTTATTGACAGGTTGCCATGGATGAGAAGGATAAAGAGAAAACAGCTTTTGCATGTCACAAAGGGTTATTTGAGTTCAATGTAATGCCCTTTGGCCTTTCCAACGCTCCAGCTGTCTTCCAGGAACTCATGTTTATTGTGTTACAAGAGTGTAATCACTTTGCAACAGCATACTTAGATGATATCTTAGCTTTCAGTGCAACTTTGGAAGAACACTTGAAACATTTAGATATTATTTTGGCAAGCTTAGACAGCATAGTTTAAAACTGAAACTTAAGAAATGTAGTTTTCTTAAATTAGAGACAAATTATCTTGGTTTTGTCATTAGTGAAAATGGAATTCAACCAGATGAAAAGAAGGTTGAACCAATTCGATCTTTACCAGTTCCAACTTGTGTTAGAGAAGTCAGATCTTTTATTGGGATGTGTTCATATTACAGGAGATTCATACCAAACTTCTCTCAAATAGCCGAACCAATAATAAATTTAACTAGAAAGTATGCACATTACAAATGGTCTGAGACACATCAGAAAGCTTTTGAATATTTGAAAGAAAGCTTGACTTCTGTTCCACTTTTAGCATATCCGGATTCAAACAAACCGTTCACTCTTTATACAGATGCTAGTGATACTTGTATAGGGGCATGCCTTACACAAGAATATGATGGTGAAGAGAAACCGATATATTATTTGTCTCATAAACTTAGTAAATCGCAGTGCAAATGGTCAGTGGTTGAAAAAGAGGCTTATGCTATTCATTTCTCACTTCAGAAATTAGATTATTACTTGCACAATGCTCAGTATGTTATTAAAACTGATCACAAACCATTGAAATATCTTCTTGAATCTCCTATGCAGAATAAGAAGATACAACTTTGGGCTTTGAGTATGGCAGGGTATAACTGCACTATTGAATACATTAGTGGTACTACAAACACTTGTGCTGACCTACTTTCGAGACATCCAGACAATGTCAATGCACAAAAAGACAATGTATATCAGAGTTGTGAGGACGGTGAGGAACAAAATGTCATTGATGTTAATGAAAACTTATATGAGGTCAATGTTTTAGATTCAAATCAGTTTGATCCCAAAGCTTTTGCTAGTTGTAAATTGCCAAACGATGAGTCATTAGAGAAGTGTGATTTGTCGGAGTTTACCAAAAGTGGTTTTGACATAATTGTTGAACAGAGTAGAGATGATGACAATTTAAAAATCAGGGCAATGATTTTGAATGGTAATGAGAGCAAAGATGTTCAGAAGCACTATCTTGTGATAGATGATCTAGTTTATTATATATCCAATGTAGATGATGATCCATATTTGAGATTATTTGTTCCAAAACATCTCAGAGTGCTTATCATTCAACAGTACCATGATCAGAATGGGCACATGGGTGTACAGAAAACTTTTGATTCTGTTCGTAGAAAATATTATTGGCCAAACTTATTCAAAGAGCTGAATAAGTATGTAGCTGAGTGTACAATTTGTCAGACAAGATCTTTACAGAAAATCAGTCAACCTTTACAAGAAACGGATATTCCCCCATATCCTATGGCAAAAGTTAGCCTAGATCTTTCTGGACCATATCCAACAACTTTATCAGGTAACAAATATATCATTGCTTTTGTAGACTGGTATTCTGGTTGGCCAGAAGCTTTTGCTGTACCAGACAAAACTGCTGATGCAGTAGCTCAGTTGTTGATTGAAGAAATATTCCCTAGATTTGGTAGTATGTTACAAATCGTGTCAGATAACGGGACAGAAAATGTCAACAAAATTGTCAAGGAAATTTTAGAGAATCTTAAGATAGATCATATTTTGACAAGTGTATATCACCCACAAAGTAATGCGAAGGTAGAAAGATTTCATAGAACCTTGCATGATGTATTGTCGAAAAGAGTACCAGATAATAAAAAAAACTTGGGATTTGTTTCTTAACCAAGCTTTGGCAGCAATACGATTCAATGTAAGTGAATCTTCAAAGTTTTCTCCCTTCTATCTGCTTTATAACAGGGATGTTGTCTTACCTATAGATAATATCATTAAACCTAGGAGGAAATATTTGGGTGAAGAATCACATCAAATTGCTTTTCAAGAACAGCACAAATCATTTGTGACTGTAAGAAATAACTTACAAAAGGCTAAGAAAAGACAAGCTAAATATGCAGATAAGAAAAGTAAAGCTGTAACTTATGAAGTTGGTGATCCAGTTTATTATAGAAACAATCAAAGAAAAGGAAAGCTAGATCTTAAGTGGAAGCCATATTATAGGATTTTAGAAAAGAAAGGTCCTGTAACTTATGTAATTAAGAATCAGTTAGACGGCTCTACTAGTAAAGTTCATGCAGAAATGTTAAGATTGGCAAATAAATGTTGATGATTGGCAAATTTCCAAGGATGAAAATAGTCGTAGGTTGAGAGATGCAGCTTATGTTTTACCACCTCAGGCATCTTCTGATTCTGACTCTGATTCGGATGAGAATCTTCCATTAGCGAAATTAGTTAAAAGGTACAGAAGGGAAAGAGAGAACTCTGACAAAGAATCAGACATCCCCTTAATGGAACTTAGAAATCGCATTCAGAGTAGAAGAGTAGAGAACGTAATTATAATAATAGTAGCGATGAGGAATCAGCTAGGGGTATGGATTGTGATGATGAGCGACACTCTGAAACAGATCCATACTCCGGCGAAACCGAAATCTACGCTTCAGATAATTCTTGTGCACTTGATTCTGATGTTGAAAAGATGTCCATCAATGAGATCAAGTTGCCTAAGAAAGTTCGTAAGACAGTGAAAAGAAAAACAAAGCAGTCACAAAACAAAAGTAGTGGCGTGAAACAGTTATTGATGTTAATATCAAATATGCTATAAGAGACCTCGTTTCTTCTGTGTATGCAGTTAAAGTTTAATTTTTGAAAATAGTAAAATGTGTTTTACTTGTTCATTTCAGATGAACACAGTGTATTTTTACATATTTCTTTTGGTCATTGCTTATTAGCCATTCTTTTGGCTTATTTACGTCTGAAAATGTTGTTTTTCAGAAGACTAATGGGATTTTTATAAATGACGCGCACTGGTATGTGACATTTGTACATGACTTAAGACCGTTTGAAACCCTTATTAATCGGATCAGTAATGATCTTATACGTACAGACAGTATGGTGAAAGCAATCACAGATATCTACCAAAGCTCTAACCTTACAGGTTATGTAGAAACCTTTAAGAGTTTACATGTTGAGGTAGATATATTGACTGATTCGTATACTGATTTATTTAGTCAGTTTGATGAATACAAAGCACTCTCATTAAAGAATAGAGGTCAAAGATCACTTCTTCCAATTATTGGTCAGTTAATGAGTTCTTTATTCGGTACAGTTTCGGAAGACGACCTTGACGATATAAACAGAAATATAAGAAATCTGGCAAGCAATCAAGAACAAATTATACATGACTTAGATGTAAGTTTATCTGTCTTAAACTTAACGAGAATGCAGGTAGCAGAAAATAGGAGGTCTATAATGGATTTAATTATAGTCGTTCAAAAGCTAGATAGGTCAATCATGAGATTGCAAGAAACTTTTGAAAAGAAGTTTGTAAGACTTGAACAGTTCATACATACATATTTACAATTTCAGTTAATTCTTGATGAGATAAGATTAACAACTCAAGATGGTATGACTTATCTGGAAAATCTTAAAGCAGAACTTAATATGTTATCTATGCATCATTTATCAACCTCTACGATTTCACCACGAAATCTTAAGATGCTACTGGTCGAAGTTGAATCAAAACTTCCAAACAATTTTGAGTTACCAAGAAATCCTCGAAAAGATATTTGGTATTTTTATAAGACTTTGACATGTATAACCTACTTAGAAGATAATGAAATTAGAATTGTTTTGAAAATTCCATTAATTAATACAAAAGAAGAATATGAAGTATATAAGGTACATAATTTACCTTTACCATTAATTAGCACTAACAGCTTGGTAAAATATAGTCTTGAAACTGAATTGCTGTTGGTCTCAAAAGACAGATCAAAATTTTCATTGCTGTCTGAAAATACTTATCAAATGTGTAATACATATTATTTGCAGTTTTGTAATCCAGAGACTGCGTACTATCAAACAAACATTAATAAATTTTGTGTTATGGCATTATTTACACAGAACAAGCATGACATTAAAAGGTTAAGTAAACAAGTTATTATTTTAGATCAGGTTTTGCCAACCACAAAATACTTTTTTGCAGGTGTGTGGATAATTGTGACTGATAAACCATTAATGTTTACAGTTAACTGTCAGTTAAATAAACATAGAAACAGTGGCATTAAAATTAAATCTCCATTTGACATTTTAAAGTTAAATAATACTTGTAAAGCCTATAATAAATACTTACAGCTGCCTGAATATTTTGATAAACAAACTGCCTTTGAAAGGTCAGATCCTTTACAGGCTTTGTTGTCATTGCATAATATTTCACAGTTTTTCATTTGGAACATTTCCAAAGCTGAACTTGACAAATTAAAGCCAGTAAATATTCCATCGCATTTGAGAGCCTTGACAGAGATTCCATTGCAAAGTTTTCTGCGCGAAACAAGAGCATATAAAACGGTACAGGTAGTTGATAAGAAAGGTACAAACCATTGGACATATGCTTTTGTAATTGTAGCCGCGTTGTCATTTATAATAATTAGCATAGTATGTATAGTCAGACATAAAAGTACATGTAATTTGGGCCGAGTAATTGGTAAACGGCAGGCTAATATGCATGACCTTGAGAATGTGAATGTAAAATGTTCTCCTTCACATGGTGGTTGTGAAGAGGTAGAGATGTCCGGTATGCTAGAAAAAAGGAACGTCGATTACAGTTCTGAAGGACAGAAACCCTTCAAGCGGACGGATGCATCACTCGCTTGGCCTGTATCCAAGGATGTGACTACAGAATTGTCTTAAGTGGCAGTGAACTGTACATGTAAATAGAGGATCCTCGTCGTTATAGTTGTTAGTTTATTAGTGAATCCAGGTCACTGGAAATAATCCTGGTTATGTTAACAGTAAGAGATACTGTTACATTTTATTGTGTACTTTGTATGACCCTTAAGGTCATGCATTGGCGAATGACTTTTAAGTTGTGTAAAGTCCTTTGTGTTACCCTTAAGGTGCGCATAGCTGAAGCTTTTAAATAAGAGTAGGGTTTGAACATTTAAACATAATGTCTTTACAGTCGGATGTTACAGTCATGCAGTCATATTATGGTGAACGGGAGGAGGAGCAGAAGCAACCATACCCAGTGCATATGGTGATAAATGCTCACACAAAGCCATCATCGGAAGACGACAAGATTTTAATTCCAAAAGATAGGGTGCCTATATATCCTATACCAACGCCAACGCCGCCGAGAGAAGATGTTTAAATGGACAAAAACTTTATTCATATTAGTGTATTATTTTAATAGTGTTGTGTTATTCTTGTGTGTGTTTTAAAATTACATGTTTTCAGAGGACTCATGGACTAAAGTGTTAACTTTAGAAAAGAGACATGAAAACTTGATGACAGTATGTTTACACTGAATAACTTTATTTAGTGACATTTATTATGTGTATATGTATATACATATGTTGGATAATCCGGGTCATATTTAGAGAAACATCCTTATCATTTTAAGAAAGGGTGTTGATCTAAATGTGAATTTATATATCAATCTTCAGTGGTAATAATCCTGGTCACACTTAATGTATTGTTATAAGATGATTTTATTGTTTGAAGTGTGACGTATATTGGAAGCTTGATGTGTGTAATGCAAATACTTAATTTGTTTACTAACGTGATCAACTGGACACAAATTATCTTAGATAGGATGTTTACGATTATAAATTAATTTTCTTGTGTAAGAAAATTAATTTATTATAAAAAAGGGGAGGTATATAACATAGTCGTCTCTGAGCATGTAACATGTATAACATGTATGACATATAATGTTGAAGGGCCGTAAGAAACTAGCCTTGTATGATCTATAGTGTTGGTGGGTCGTAAAGGCATATCATATTAACAGTTATTTTACTATCTAAACTGTAAAAGCTTAACTGTGAATCTTTCTTTCTATAAAATATTGGTTTTTGCTAACAGGCTATAACTTGATGCATTGTACTTTCTAAACTTGATTTACATGTCTTGTTTATATTGGAATGGATTCAAATCAACTGGACTGAGTTCAAATCGTCATTTGACATATGAAATATGTGATTACGCAGTAACCACCTGGTGTTTATCAGTTTCCAGAGACATGCAGGCGCAGTAAACAAAACTTACATAATTCTAAAATGTATTCGGATACGCCACTCAAAAAGGGGTATTTGTATATACATATGCCTATCACCCGAGTACATATTATGGTTTATGTCAGTTATTGGGGTGTATGTTTTAATGTTAAGTCAATCAAACAGGTGCAGTAGGCTTTTAAAGGAATTTAGGAAAACAATAACCTTTAAATAATTGCGTGGTAGCGTCCTGAAAATATGCAGTATGATTGACGTTTGCACAAATAATAAGGGTGTAAACGTGAATTGTAAAATGTTAGAAATGCTCAGAGAACATATATAAGGTCCAGTTTTGAACACGTTAGTTAGATCTGAATTTGGGTTTAAAAGAGGTAGAGGGATCCACGCTTGTAATAGATCTCATTTTTGAAAGTATCAGATTAATTTCAATCTGATACAACTTTTGGGCTGTCGCGGAAATGAAATGAAATGAAAATTAAAACTCAGAAACTTTAGAAAACTTTATTTTATTGTGTTTTAAAAAGAGCGAAGTACTAAAACAAGAACACTATACGACATAGGTCTATGGTACCCCACTACGTAACAGGTGTTCGAGCCATTGAAGTTCTACTGTATCTAGTTTTTAACAAAATGGGGCTTAATAACACAAAACGAACTGAAAATTGCTTGACATTTCATAGGAATCGTCAGCCATGTAGATGATTCAGAGTTAATGTCAATCCCTATTTTCTCAGAAAATTAAAATAAAATCAAACAGGAGTGACACAACGTATTTGTCACAAATTTGAGGTATCGCGACTCTTTGGTGCGGTCATTGGGCATCTTAGTGGCGAAACAAGGGCCTGAACGCTTTCCATATAAGTTAGCCCGGAAAATTGACAGTCAAAAATAAATAAATAAATATTTAACACACACACGCACACGCGCACGCGCGCGCGCGCACGCACACACGCACGCATTTTTGGCATCTTTAGAGGGTAACATATTTACCGTATGTTTACTTCTATTTCCAAATAGCACAATTCTACGCGTTTCTATATGTACTTTTACTGTCTTGAAGTTTGACCCGCTAAAATATCCTTGAGACAAGCCCTACTTAGAAATAACTTTAATGGAATAAATTAACACAAATGATTGATAATTGCATAATAAACCCTATTTTGAATGCTTCTATGCTGTCCTTGACAGTCCTTTTGCAATCCTTGTCAGCCCCAATAGTGTTTAGTAGGGCCCAATGCCCAGGTCTTTGGTGTTTGGTATGAAGCTTCATCTATCTGACCTCTACCAAGATTGTCCAAATTATAGCCCTGGGGCCGAAAATTCCCCCACACCGGGGCCCATCGGTTTTACATAGACTTATATAGGGAAAACTCGGCCCCCGCCCATCGGGGCTTGACGAAATGGATTGGCTGCATGATGCTTCCATGCAGAGCTGAAACCGACCCGCACAGGAGTACTGGTAAACGGCTTAGAGGATCTAAGCCTGTTCAGGCAAAGCGGTGCGAGTCGGACCGCCCATGCTTTTAAACCCTATTGGTTTCATTGGACTGCAGGGCTTGATATGTCATTTCATCTCAATGTCGGGTAAAAGTCGCACAAAATTGGAAGCGACGTCTCCAAAATGACCTTTACAGTGTTTGACGGGGACGTTAAACCTCAAATCAAACAAAACAAACAATATAGGGAAAACCTTTAAAAATGTTCTCGTCTGAAACCAGAAGGCCCAGATGTTGTGTTGTTAGTAAGACTGAACCGCTTCATCTCGTGCTGGAGCACAAAGACCTGGCTATCAGTGTCCACAAGGTGTCCAAATAGTGACATACAAGTCAGCTCTGTATTGTCACAGGGAACCGCTGGCTCATATGTCTAGCATCTAAATACAGGGCCATCTTGGCCTTCTTGTTTTTTTGTTTTTTTTTTTTTGTTTTTTTGTTGTTTTTTTTTTAAATGCTTGACGAATCGAATTCAAATTTAAAACAAAGTTTTTGGGGCTGTTAGAAATTTAAGTTTGTTCAACTGATTCAGATCACAAGACCAAGGTGGTTGCGATGACCATATATGGCAAAAAATCTTCAAAAATTGTTTTCTCTTAGACCAGTGGGCCAGTTGCCTTGAAATTTTGATGTAGCATTGGGGTATCTAGCCCATCATAGTTTGTCCAAATGATGAGCCTGTGCTGACCTGGACCCATTTTATTTGGTCGTTTGTGCTGACTCAGGTCTTTGAAGTGATGCTGTCCTTAATGGCTACAAAGCAGTTCAATCTGATCAGTATGAAATGTGAGGACTGAGTGTACGACTTTGCCAGGACAAGTTGAAGATATTCATTCCCCAGATAAACTAAGTGATCACGATATTGTCTCCGGATATTTAAAAATTCACATTCCACCAACAAAAAAAAATCTCGGAGGAAGGTGTACTCATCAGAAAGGTGACTATGAAACTATGAGGAAGGATGCACTCAGATCTGCAAAGGAGAAATACTTTAATGGTCATTCAGATGCTCGGTCTGTCCAGGAGAACTTTAATATGATAACTTCTTTCAATCATACTTCGGCCGAAAATCATATCCCCTCAAATAGGTCTGTATCTTCTATTCTTGCACACCAGACAAGGAAATCCGTGATTTTACCCTGGGATAGAAATTTATGTTCTGACCCTGGTGTTCCGACCCCAAATCGAATATAATCGCGTGTTTGATAAATGCACTGGTTGATTACAACCTCATGCGCGGCGTCGTCATGCGTGACGTCACTAAACATTCCTGTTATGTCATCACAAAATGGCGGACGTCGGTAACCGAAGTGACAGCAGCATTAAAAATTCGCAATAGAAATGGAAGGTATGCAAGAAAAAGAATCCAATATGGGTGTGAGGCGTGGATAGAAAAATCCGTCCCTCGGGATCACTGTCCGGCATCACTCGGCAAGCCTCGTGATGCCGGACAGTGTCCCTCGGGACGGATTTTTCCATCCACCCCTCACACCCATATAAGATTCTTATATTCCCTGGATCACACCAAAGAAAAAATCGCAGAAGGAATACATGTAAGATTCATGCAAAGGCAAAAAAGACGGGAAGTGGTAAACTCCGGACAAAATTTGAAATCAAGGTTGATATATATATAAAAAAATAATCAGCATGATTTGTGTGTGAATAACTTGGTAGGTGGTGTAAAGGCAAATCCCAGAGACCTCTACAGATATATCAACAGCCAGAAGATAGACAGGCAATGTATCCCACCCCTTAATAAAAGGAGGGAACAGGTTTGCTGAATCAGACTCTGAAAGGGCAGAAGAACTAGTTGCTCAGGAGTGATCAAGTTACTTCAAGGCTTAAACCCCAGTAAAGCCTTAGTATAAGCATATTTTATTGCCTCTGTACATAATACAACATTACAAACAATGGGGTAGGGCTACAAGTTCTACCAACATTAGTTACAGCCCTTCCCCAGTTAAGCCTTAAGACATGATGAGCTTCATCCTAGAGTCCTGATGAGTTAGGTCCAGTTTTTGCACACTTGTTTCAACAGTCTCTTGATACGGATGAAATCCCCAAAGAATGGCTCCTAGCGAACATTTGTCCACTCTTCAAAAAAGGAGATATGGCTCTTGCCCGTAATTATCGCCCTGTGTCTCTGACTTGTGTTCTGTGTAAATTGCTTGAACATATAGTCTGCTCAAACATCATTGCCCACTTGGATGAACAAAAACTTTTGTCAGTCAGACAACATGCATTTAGGAAAAGGCATAGCTCTGAAACTCAGCTGAGGACAGTTATTAATGACTGGGCAAAAATCTTGGACAAAGGGCGACAGGTGGATACATTTATTCTGGAATTCGAGAAGGCTTTTGAAACCCCACCTCATGAAGTACTTAAATCTAAGTTATTTGGTTTCAGAATAGGTGGGAAGACTCCCAAATGGATAGATTCCTTTCTCTGCTACAGAAAACAGCGCGTTGTTGTTAATGGTGAATCTTCGGAGTGGGCTCCAGTTTTGTCTGGAGTGCCAAAAGGGACTGTTCGTGGTCCACTATTGTTTTCCCTGTACATCAATGATATTTCCGCTGACATTGACTCAGAAATAAGACTGTTCGCAGACGATTTTGTTTGCTACCAGGAAAGTAGAGATACAGATGACTCACTGAAACTTCAGAATGACATAGATAGATTAGGATGTTGGGCACGAAAATGGGACATGAGCCAGTTAAATGCAATATTAGGCAGGTGACTAGGAAGAGATCTAATAAAATTGAGGCTTTTTACGCCTTAAAGGGAACGGTCCTCGAGAATGTGGACTCCATTAAATACCTTGATTGACAATCACACACAACTTGAGATGGAATACTCATATAAGCAACATGTGTATTGAGGCAAATAGAACGCTTGGCTTCCTGGGCGTAACCTTCATCAGTGCCCTCAGGATGTAAAAGAAGCAGCATATAAAGGTCTTGTTCGCCCGATCTTGGTATATGGTACTTGTATCTGGGACCCCGGTGGAGTGGTGCTTAACGAAGAAATTGAGAAAGTTCAGAATAGAGCTGCTATATTTGTAACATGCAATTACTGCTTTGAAACAGAGAGCCTGACTGAAATACTTGGAAAATTAAAATTGGAGTCTCTCAAAAAAAAAAAGGAGAAAAGACAGAAGGCTCATCCTTATAAGGTCTAAAGGGTGCTGCCAGTATTCTAACAGATGGCCTTGTCTCTCCAGTTAGGCACTGTAGAAATCACCATTCGATGGCGTTTCAGACCCTTACTGCAAGAAATGACATTTATAAAGAGTCGTTCTTCCCCAGAACCATTAGAGATTGGAATGCCCTACCCGATTCGATTATTTCGACAGCTGAAGGTGCTGATGATTGTGTAGCTAAATTTACCTCTTTGGTTAGCACTAGGGACTAACTTCCCACATCACAGGTCCTGATGTATGAATGTCATTTGGCTTGTCACCAGTAACGATTCTGTTTCTGGGTCTGGCAAGTTTGTACTCATGAATCACCTGAATTCTAATGAGTACACCTTACATAACGTCATGTTATAGAATATCGATAAAAGATACTTAACTTTTTCTGATCTGGCACTCTTAATACCACCGAATGGTTCGAACTATCCCAATCTTGAATAAATTTTCACGATCTGTCTATCTATCTTCATATACTGAGTCGGTCATACTTGGCCATTAACTCAGTTGGGTGGTGCGCTAAATTTAGAATTTAGCTAAACAAAATCACTGGATACGTCCTTAAAACTATTTACTATCTGCATTGAGTGGTGTACTAAAACGCATACCTCTGAGTCCCAATCGACACCATGCGGGCTTTGAACTCCTCTGCAGTTTTGGAATTTAACACAGAGGATGGAAGACTATTCCACTGGGGAATAGTTCTATGGAAGAAAGAATTCTTCAGGGCATCACTATAGGCCTGGTACCTACGATATTGACTGTTGTTTAGTTTTGATGCCCTTGTTTGAGTTGAACTAACCACAGGGTCAAGTATGTACCTTTATTAAGAGACACTATATCAGAGTGTATCTTATAAAAGAAGGTTAAAGAGGACTGCTCACGACGGGTCTCCAACGATGGCCATTCCAGCTCATCGAGCATTTCGCCAACACTACATCCGTTCCGCCATCGCCTGCAGGTCCATCAGGCAGCCGTCCTCTGAACCTTCTCAACTTGTTGAATCTGAGTTTGAACATGGGGGCGCCAAACAGGAGATGCCTACTCGAGTTGAGGTCGAACCAATGTTTTGTAGGCGACGTCCTTTTTCTGCCTAGGAGCAAAAGCCACAGTGCGTCTAAAAATCCTAATGACCTAGTTACCTTGGATGTAATCTCAGAAATATGTTGACCCCAATCCAGATTATCAGTGATGGTGATGCCAAGATATTTTGCGGATTGGACATGCTCCAATGTATGCTGATGTAGTGAGTAGTCGAATTGAATCTGCTTGTCTGGAGTGTGCCGTGACACCCTCATTGAAAGACATTTGGCCACATTGAACTTCATTTGCCAATCGACCTCCCAACGTACTCGGCTATCCAGGTCATCTTGTAAGATAAGGCAGTCAGAAGGAGTATATATATTCTTATACAAAACACAAGAAGATCATTGATAAATACCAAAAAAAAAAAAAAAAAAAGGACCGGTCCAAGTACCGAACCTTGAGGGGCACCAGACAAAACAGGGACTGGATCCCACGCTTGGCCATCAAGTACAACTTCTTATGAGCGTCCAGAGCTAATCCACCTGTCGGGTTCGCTTTGCTTTTATATCATACTCAATATAAACTAAATCATGATCGGCCTTACTGATCAGGGGCATCGCTTTGACACGACTAACGTGGGACTGGGAATTTGTAAATAGCAAGTCTAGTCTATGTTTTTTTTTCTTGCCGGGTGGGTATATTTACAACTTGGGAGAGGCAATGTCTAAGAGTTGTTGTTGTGTTTGCCTCTTTGGCACCCCATGGGGTACCTGCTGGTTGCTCCATTTGATATCTCCACCATTGAAGACCCCTCCTACCAATATGAGGGTATTCAAGACCAAAGGTCTTCAAGACTGTACTGGACTGAAAGAACAAGCTTTTGTCTTTGTTAAACTACCTCTTGGAAATAAATTATGTCCCCTGCCATGTAGTCGATAGAGATACAGGTATTTGTTTGTTTGTTTGTTTGATTGATTGGAGGTTTAACCTTCCCTTCAACACTGTATAGGTAATTTTGGAGACGTTGCTTCCAATTTTGTGGGACTTTTATCCGACACTGAGATGAAATGACTTCTCAAGCCCTGTCGCCCAATGAAAGGTTTATAAGAATGGAAGGTCCGACTCACACCGCTTTGCCTTGGCAGGCTTAGACTACGTAGTATGACCCATCTTCATTCTTATGAATGTTTTTCATTGCTCTTAAAGGAACTCATTTTTTATTTTTATTAGATCCTTTAAGCGGTTTACCAGTACTTGTGTGCAGTCGGTTTCAGCTCTGCGTGGAAGCATCAAGCAGCCCATCTATTTCTCCAAGCCCCGATGGGCGGGGGCCGTAGGATACATGTATAATTCCAGTGAAGAATAAAATGTTTTAACTGGTACATGTATTCTACAAAAGATCAGAGCAAAGCTTAAACAGAATGACATAAATCCAATCTGACAGATGTCCTAAAGGTGTGATGAAACGTCCACTGCCATATACTTTTTAGCAAACCAGTATCAGAAGACTTTTAGAAAGCTTTAAAAGATCTAATCATACTACAACTAAATACAGAGACAATCGTATTTTTTTTTTTATTTATTTATTTATTTATTTATTTATTTTTTTTTTTTTGTTTTCATGCAGCAACTGTAACATTTTCAACAAAACAATATGAATTAATAAATAAAACAAAACGAAAATAAAGGGAGACATACGGAACCCGGGTAGGGACATGATTTTTTATTTTTATTATGTTGTGCGAACAAGATAATATCTTGGGCGGACAAGATATTATCTTGTTCGGACAACATATTATCTTGTGCGGACAAGATATTATCTTGTGCGGACAAGATATGATCTTGTTCGCACAACATAATATCTTGTGCGCACAATATATTATCTTGTTCGCACAACATATTATCTTGTTTGCACAACATAGATCTTGGGAAGTAGTGCGGACAAGATATTATCTTGTGCGGACAAGATAATATCTTGTGCGGACAAGATATTATCTTGTGCGGAAAAGATATTATCTTGTGCGCACAAGATTGTGCGGACAAGATCATATCTTGTGCGCACAAGATCTATGTTGTGCAGACAAGATATTATCTTGTGCTGACAAGATAATATCTTGTTCGTACAACTTAATATCTTGTGCGGACAAGATAATATCTTGTCTGCACAAGATAATATGTTGTCCGCACAAGATAATATCTTGTCCGCACAAGATCTTATCTTGTCCGCACAAGATAATATCTTGTCCGCACAAGATATTATCTAGAAGCCTCCGTGGTGCAGTGGTTACGCTACTCGCCTTGTAAACCAGGGATCGCAGGATCGATCCCGGGCTTCTCCAGACTTTCGGATGAGTCTTTAAACCGAGGTCCCGTCTCCGTATGACCTTAGCTGTTGGTGGGACGTAAAACTAAAACTCACTCACTCACTCAAGATATTATCTTGTGCGCACAACTTATAAAATAAAAAAAAATCATGTCCCTTCCCGGGTTCCGTAGAGACATCCGAATTTTGTTTCTCTCGTTCGTTTAGGTTATTACTTGAAGTAATTATACATTTTGTTGCTATAGCTATCCTTTCTTGTTCTGTATACCTTTTCTTCGTATGTTTGGACTTGGAGTGGAAACTTTATGATTTAAAAAAAAATAAATAAATAAAACTACCCTTCTGTTGTGAAGAACAGAGATCGCATCACGAAAACACGCCTATATCATTTTGAACCCATTGAACCACACTTTTATATTGTAAAACTGGGGTTTACAGGGGTAAACCTTATTTTTTTATTTCTGCTCTAAAATATAGATTGTGGGTACACGTTAGAACCGCCTCATCGAGGCGGTTCTAACGTGTACCCACAATCTATATTTTGAGCAGAAATAAGAACAATACCACCAATTTTTATCTTAAAATTTTCGTTTTCAGCAGAAAAGTTTACAATATATTTGTATAGGCGTGTTTTCGTAATGACCGTGCTTCCTTTTACAAAATGTCATCGTACTCAAAGATATATTACCTGCGTCCCATCATGATTTGTTGGCTTGTTTTTTAGATTTACGGCCCAGTCAACACTATTTAGGTCATATCGAACCGGTCAGTTTAGCTAGCCACACTTTCTCCAGGGAGACTTGTACATAAGCGGTTAACCTGTACAGTGCACAACTGACAACTGCCCTTCTTGAATCAGCGGAACAGAGAGCCCCGTCATAAGAAGAGCTGTTTCGTCTATTTGCGGACACTAATGATGCAGATCGGCCTGCGCATATGCGTAGTCTGATCAGATTCTTAATGTTCATTGACTGGATAGTACAATGTCTAGTTTCTATGTAAAAAACATATCTGGCTAGAGGTTACTTCTGTCTTATCTGGTCGCAAAATTCCGATTCTAGGTTTTCAATGTTTGTTTATTTGCGGTTAAACGTCCCCATCAACACTGTATAGTTCATTTTTGAGACGTTATTTTGTGGGACTTTTTCCCAACATTGAGATGAAATGACAACTCAAACCCTCTCGCCCGATGAAACCAATAGGGTTTATAAGCATGGACGATCCGACTCGCATCACTTTACCTTGGCAGGCTTAGATCCTCTAAGCGGTTTACCCGTACTTGTGTGCGGTCGGTTTCAGCTCTGCGTGGAAGCATCAGGCAGTCCATCTATTTCTTCAAGCCCCGATGAACTTTCTATTCTGGACACCTTTTCTATGTTCAAACGCCTTACCAATTTTAGCGCCCGGCGAAACGATATACCAGGGCTCTACTGGCGGAAGCTGAAAACAGTGGTTTGATTTTGTTACTAAACTATTCACATGTCTCTTTGGTGTCTCACATGAAGTCTTTTCTACGGTCTTTCTCTCCCTTCCGCTGATTCAAGAAGGGCAGTTTTCACTTTCTGACGAAAGAATGTGCACTGTACTGGTTAACCGCTTACACATAAGCCTACCCAAGGTAAACTGGTCGGCTCAGAAATGACCTAAATAGTGTTGATTGGGCCAATAAACTACAAACCTAACAAAAACAAATCTTTGGTGTCTGATGCAGGAATCAAAGTCACAATTTACCCCTTGTCCTGCTGAATATAATTATTTAGCTTCACCCATTTCTGACTTTCAACCAATCAGATAACCCTATGAAATTTATTCATTCAAATTCACGAACTGAATGTCAAACAGTGTGGATTCCGCTCAGATGCTTCTGTAGAAGCCATCTGATCTTGATCTTTGTTTGTTTGTTTGATTGATTTGAGTTTAACGTCAACACTGTAAAGGTCATTTTGGAGACGTCGCTTCCAGTTTTGTGGGACTTCTACCCGACATTGAGATGAAATGACATCTCAAGCCCTGCCGTTCAATGAAACCGAAAGGGTCTATAAGCATGGACGGGCCGGCTCACACCGCTTTGCCTATACAGGCTGGTGTGTGGGAATGTGTGGCGGCGGTAAAACGTCTCCCTGCCCTACATCATTGTGTAGATTATATTTTCTTGTCCTTTGGGATCATTGATTCCATTGTGGAATTTTGAAAATATCTGAGGGTCACTGATGAGGCCTAATTGGCCGAAACTAGCTAGTCTGGTCCAGAAAACATGCACACTCCATATTTTTCAGTTCTGTGGTGTATTCCTTGCTTCCAAAGGATAACCCTTTTATAGAACATATTTGATCCTCTAAGTGGTTTACCCGTACTCGTGTGCGGGTCGGTTTCAGCTCTGCGTGGAAGCATCATGCAACCCATATATTCCTTCAAGCCTCGATGGGCGGACTTATCTGGATCTACACTGTTTGTTACGGTAAGGTTTATCATAGTTCAACAGCATCAGGACTAACAAAATCAGGTGTCTGACACATTTCACCATTATGATAACACATCCGTGTGATATAGTGCATTTTTCATGCCTCCAAAAAGGTATTTTTTTCTGATGAAAATGTGTGATATTTTTCTTATTTATACTCCAAACATAGGTTGTGGGTGCTCGTTAGCACCGCCTCAATGAGGCGGTTCTAACGAGTACCCATAACCTATGTCTCTGGGCAGAAATAAGAAAAATAATGTTTACCATCGTAAACCCAGTTTTCCCTGTATAGAGTGGGGTTAAGTGGGGTGTTCATTTTACGGACTTGTTCACGTGATGCAGATAAGTATAGCACAGAGAAATTTCAATAACTGGAGCCCTGATATCTCGTATACCATGGCTGAGTCGAACCCGTTATCAGATCTCCACGGTATTCTGCCAATCGCCCCAGGAAAGAAATGGTGAGGGACGATTTAGGGGTACTTTCTTCCTTTATATTGAAACGTATGTTATGTCCACTCATTAGATTTGCCTCGATGAGACAATTCTAATGAGTACACACAACCTTCCTTTATTTCAAAGAACATCGAGCAGATTATTAAATTATTGCCAGAATGTACAGTAGAATTGCGATGGCTCGAACACTGATCGCTCGTTTACCATGGCTGAGTCGAACTCGTTTTTGAGTCTCTAGGGAATTCCTGTACATCAGTAGTAGTGCGGATTAATTTAACAGATTTTTTACTTTTATCTTGCAAATGTATGCTGTGTGTACTCATCAGAATCGCCACGATGCGGCGATCCTAATGAGTACACACAGCATACTTATTTTGGTACAAAACACCGAAAACATGTGCCGAAATCAACTCTGTTATACCTCCTGGGCGTAACCCCTAGTGGATCGAACTAACCCTCTCTAGAACAGATTTTCATGGTCCCAAAGGTGTTCGAACCATTGAAGTTCGACTGTATCATGTTTAGGTGCTATAAATAGCACTCAATGGCTTGAATTACCCTTGTCTCGAACAAATTTCATTCCCACGCCCATCGGGTCTTGAAGAAATAGACGGGCTTCATGATGCTTCCACACAGAGCTGAAACCGACCCGCACACGAGAACTGCATGGTTAACCGCCCAGAGGATCTAAGCCTGCCCCGGCAAAGCGGTGCGAATCGGACCGTCCATATTAATAAACCCTATTGGTTTCATTGTGCGGCAGGACTTGAGATGTCATTTTATCTCAATGTCGGTGAAAAGTCCCGCGAAATTGGAAAGCAACGTCTCCAAAATGACCTATACAGTGTTGACGGGGACGTTAAACCTCAGATCAAGCAAACATGGTCCGAAAATGTTCGACCCAGTGAAATTGATAATAATATACATAGTTTTCAAAACGAGTGTCTTTATTAGAACAACCGAAAAAATCCAAATTATGGTTCCTGTGAGTGTATCCTTTCTTAGGATAATACCCACACTGCACACCATTGGTCAGGAAAGTCACAGTCATTTACGCGTCCAGAGACTATCACGCCATTTCACCACAAGAGTGGCCTAAGTGTATCGTTTACAACATGCAACGAATACAACGTTTAGGCAACATTTCAAAAAAAAAAAAAAAAAAAATCCATTTTTAGTCTGTGAATTCACAGACTGTAGTAGTCGCTCGATGACCCTTCTCATCCACCGTCTATTGAGTTTTTTTTTTTAGAAGCATAGTAGCTATCGCTTTTGGATATGCCTCAGGACTACTGCAAAACCTCCGCACAAAATGTAGTTCCTGCCTAATTAACTCTTATCATGCTATGCACAACAACCCATATCTTTGGAAACAGCGTAGATCCAGATCAGATGGCTTCTGAAGAAGCCATCTGATCAGGATCTACACTGATTGACATTCAATTTAGGAATTTCTAGGAATAAATTACATCAAGTAATCTGATTAGTTCACAGTCAGAAATGGGCGTGGCTTAACTGACTATTCAGCAAGAGGAGGATTAAGATTGTAGGTCATGAAACCATTGATAAATAGAATAATTATTCTGTTATCAACACAGCTGTGTTATGCATGCTGAATGAGAAAGTACAATCCTAGTATGAATGACCCGAAAATCTGATTAAATGTTGCAGCTCATAATTTCTTTATAAACTTGTAATCCAGCATCATTCTTGTGCTTTACAAGATCTCAATTTAAAGAGCAAACAAGGTCAACAAACCTATGTAATTAACGTGACACCCCCATAAACCCACCTTTTTTCAGAGAAAAATAGGGTCTGCAGGGCAAACTGTATTCTTCTTATATCTCTTCTTAAACAAGGATTGTGGGTACTCATTAGAACCTCTTCATTGACGCATTTCTAATGAGCACCTACATTCGATTTTTGAAGCAGATATAAAACCATTACCGTGTTTGAGCTTTAAAAGAATGCGTCTACTATGCACATATATATGTTAGAAGCAGAAATACATGTAACAGTACAGGATGTTTTGTCAGAGAGACATCTCAGACGAAAATCAGATAATAATTTCAAATGTTATCTGTTAAGTGCTATAGTGGTGTTTCTTCACATACAAATTTTGGGCACTGGCAAATAGTGAAGATCCAGACCAGACACCCTGTAATTCACAGACTTTGAGGCTTCTCAAGCCTTTGATTGTCTTAGTGTCTAGCGGACGTGACAAAATGCAGGACCAGTAAGTAAGGTTAATATTTTAACCGAAGTCCAGCTAATACAAAATTGATTTTTTTCCTTCTTTTTTTTGTATTGCGAAAAGGTCACAAAGAGTGCAACAAAAGGTCAATGGTAAAGTTTCGCAGCAATCAGTTCCACTTTTTATGGTCATTCGACCCATAATTATTAAGCACAGAAGTCTTTCGTCGTTGATGTCCACGTGACAATCACTAATTTGTAGGAAATCTAGGTAACGGTTATTTATAGAATATAGCCTCACTATTCTTATCGATGTAAGTTCAGAGTGTTGGGTAGGAGGGTTATCTATAGAATCTTGACTGGAATCATCTGTTGGGTTTGGCAAACAGTGAAAACCCAGATCACACGCCGCAGAAAGCGGCGTCTGATGAAGGTCTACACTGTTCACTTACAGTACAGGGGCCAGTTGTTCAAAGACTCGTTAGTTTAACGAGCTCGTTAGTGGTCAAATTGTTAACTGTTCTAGCAAGAAGAATATGGAAAATGTTGGAATTTTTGCTGAAAAAATGTGAGCAGCTATTGCATGCGCAAAAGCTGCCCACATTTTTTTAGCAAAAATTTTAGCATATTTGCCATATTTAATGATCAAAGTTTAAAAAGATACATTAACTAACGACGTCGTTAGTTTTGAACAACTGGCCCTAGGACTTTAAAGGTTTAACGAAACAGTCTAAGTCTCCGTTTAGGACACACTCAGAGACAATCGACCCACCAGTGCTTTCAGCACTTTGATTACAAAAGCAAGTCTCAGCCAGCGCACAACCAAACATAAGACCAGCGAAGAAGCAGATCAGCCAGTGCATCAGCGCAGTCTGATCAGAGTCTTCACAGATCACAAGAGCCTTCTCCAATCGAACGTATCATGCTTATTGCAGCTCTTGTCCTACGCTTGTACAAACTGAAAAGTGAAAAATATGAGTTTTGTACTTCTGGCCTTTACGTTGCATTTTTACGTGAACATATTTTATTTTGATATCTGCTCCGTAGTGCGAAGCATCGTCTAAGTCAATAGTACTTGAATGCGAACAGTAAAGGTTCTGATTAAACTGTGCGCATGCGCAAGCTCGTTTAAAGCTTTATAATTCGCATATGAGACAAACACCCTCGTTACATCAACAGACTAGAGTATTTAAGGAAATAGGTACATGCGGTTCTTTTCAGATTGTTTCATCAAGGGGAACAACCTTCGCATTGCCAGTTCATGTTTCCTCCTAAAAACTAGGTCCTCTGTAACAGGAGCATACATTTTCCTTTTAAAAAGCATAATGTGTTGCCTGAGTTGTCGCCCCTGAAGGTGTATCCATTCCCCTTAAGGTATCCCTCTCTCTGCAGGCCCATAACATTGATTCAACTTTGATTCTAACACTGGTCGCCAATAGAGCCGTGCAGTGATATATTGAGGCGTCACGCAAAGAGCCACCGTTTTATGACGTTTTGCAACGTCATTGATAGTTTTCTCGACGTTAGACGGAGTAACGTCCTTTCCTAGCATTCAGGTACGGTACAAAAACAGGTAGCTGAATGTGTTACAGTCAAATATACTGAGAGGCAAATGTAAGTATACAGGTTACTGAACGCTGATTTGCGCCCAAATGTCTCCCTCTATACATACAGATGTGGCATCATAAATAAGAACAACCACTTTCACATAATTTGCAGCATTTTTCTTTAAAATTGATAAACGGATAATGAAATTGCATCACTTGAAATGGACTTGGGGTCTAATCCAATTTTTGTCTTGAGTGGTTTCCCTTTAAACATGTGTTTCGGATATGGGTGATTCAATAAATGATTTTTCGTGCAAAAGATTCAAAGAAGGGGAACTGATTGGTTAGCATATATCCCATATTTAAATTATACACAAGGTAAATTGCATAATTTTTTGTCCAAAGAAAAGTCATTTTCGCCTTTTACGTTCTTCCTTTGATTAAATGCTTTATGTTTCATTGGCATTTTTATTGGGGAGTAACTTTTCTTTGAGCAATTTTAGAGGGATCACTAAGGAGTAAGCATAAAAATGCCGAGGAAAACAAAAGTTATGCGAAAATTTTAAATGAATATCTCTTACACGATTTGAGAAAAAGACTCATTTAATTCACTATGATTTTAATTGAAAGGGAGGTAATCCGGAACACGCAGAAATTCCAATTGTGTTTAAAGCTGTTTGTTCGGGTTTAATCGCAAGGTAATGTTGGCGTTTTATAGAAGAACATTCGTCCATGACTTTTGCGGTGTGCATAGATTTGAATGTCATGTACAGCACGAGATTTTGTTGGAAATATTGATTATCCATGAAGGGCAATAACTCCATCATGGATGACTGCAACAGGAAACGAATTTGGAGTTTTACAAACTTAAACGTTTGGGAAAAAGGGCATAGGCATGTTTCATTACAGACAGCAATGCAAGATCGGGTATTCCAAATCAAATACTGTATACTTTTTATTGCCTCTCAGTATATGTTGGCGGGTTTTATTCAAACAATGGCGGAATGTTGAGAGTATATGAAGGAAACAACAGTATTTAGTCGACTTCTAGTGTTTTAGAATCGAAATAAATCAGTTTTGTTGCGTGATTTGTTGAGTAATATATAACACTTTGTCGGTCAGTTGTAAGTAGATAAATCAGTCGCGCTACAGGCTGCTCGTGATTTGATCTACCTTACAACTGACTCCAAACAGTAATATATTACTCAACAAATCACTGCTGGAGCTGATCTATTTCTCAAATAAACGTCGAAACAACGTTTCAACGTTCATTCAACGTTGGGTGCCTGCTGGACTGATTTTATAGCATAACAAATACTACAGGGACCGATTAAAGCTTTTAGACATTTTTTAGTTCAGGCAACAGTGTCTTCCTTTCTTTTTCTCTTTTTTTCAAAAATGGCGGTTGAATCCGGACCGACCGAACCGAAGACTGGGCAATTCCATGGACTGTTTGATCTGTCGCTCCTTGATACCCGATAGCAGAGCTCGAACACGAGACATCAGATCGCCCATCTTGTGTCTTTTTGAAGCTGAAAAAGACATGTTAAAATATATTACCTTTTTTCCAAACCGAGCCTTATTCTGCCTTCGATTTGAACCGGGACAAGACAACAAAAAGACGTGTGCGACCGGTAATGACTCGGATCAGCGTGCGCATGCGTGCGTTCTGACCAGTTTCTTGGCTATTCGGGTTTGTACTCTAACCCATGTATGCCTTGAGGCCCTTTTATGGGACTTTGGCAAACAGTGCAGATCAAGATCAGACGCCGCAGAAGGCGGCGTCTGATCTGGGTCTACACTTTTGCTTAAAGAACATTTATTTGTCAAAGAAAAACAAAACCTGACACCCCTAAAATTGGAAATGGACCACTCCAAACTTATCAGGTGGAAGATTCCGTTGTCATATATGGGTTCAAGTCTTTAGTTATCCAAGGACCGCTGAGCGATGTCATACTCAATGTGAATTAAGGATGTAGGATTTGCAATGCCCGAGGAAACGATATCGTAAAGGTGGCATTTGCAAGGTTGAGTCAAACTGCCATGCCTCGAACCCAATTGGCTCGTGCATTATGGCTAATTCAACCCCGCGTCATGTGTCCCTTGGGAATTCTTCCTGTAGAACCTGATAAAAACAGTTACATGTAGTTATAATTTAGGAAGATATTTCACTATGGATAGGTATGCTGTGGCACTCAGTAGAATGGCCCCGATGAGGCGATTCTAACGAGTTCACCATTGACAAAAATGGTCTCAACGTGTCAATATTCGGATGGGTAACGCGCTTAATTTATAACGGGCCATTAAAACGTCAAATAATCGTTTACTTTTTTATCATTTCTAAAACTGAGGCACTTTCAGGGGTGGGTGGGGGGGGGGGGGACAACTCAGGCAACATTCCCCCTACTGTAAGAAAATGTTTTTATTTTATTTATTTTTCCAAACGATTCTGTTGCAAAAAAAAAGTTAGGTCAATTTTAAAGACAAACTACCTACCCCTCTTCCTATTAGTTTCTTTGGGGAATTTTGTCTTGAAACTGTGACACTTGTAAAAGCAGCATATGTGTTTTAATATGAAAACTGGGGTTTACGGAGGTATACGCTATTTTTCTTATTTCTGCTCCAAGACATAGGTTGTGGGTACTCGTTAGAACCGCCTCAATGAGGCGGTTCTAACGAGCACCCGCAACCTATGTTTGCAGTATAAATATGAAAAATATCACGGATTTTCATCGGCAAAGTAGCCATTTTAGAAATGAAAATAAATGCACAATGGCGCACGGGTGTGTTATCATAATGTGGCTTCTGATCTGGCGCCACTAACCCTCAGTAGGCCAAACCACCCCTGTAACGAATACATCTTCATGGCCCCAAATGTGTTCCGAGCCATTGAAGTTTGACTATATATGTGTGGGGTCTTGTACATACCGAAACAGATTCTCATACAAGTCAGTGAAACTAATGCCCTTGTAAACCCCACTTTAACCCTTTTTGTACCAAAGTGAATCTTCCTCCTTATATATACCAGGAGTCCATTTCACAATTCAGGGGTGTCAGGTTGTGTTTTCTTAAAAAAGTATTAGAAAAAAAAGGCTTAACGTTTTTTGCAAACAGTGTAGGCCCTGATCAGACGCCGCGTTCTGCGGCGTCTGATCTGGGCCTGCACTGTTTGCCACAGTACTCGTTTAGGGGTTGCCAGTCTGAAATGTGTTAAACGAAATGGAGTAGGAAGGGTGCGTACAAGGATCCACATTAATTATCTCATTTCTGTTCGAAGAAACCGATTGTCTGCATTTCACAGAAACGCCTTAATGAGACATTAGGTGTTTCTAACTAGTATCCACAATCTGTGTTTGCAACAGAAAAACATTTTCAGAAAATGCCAATTTTGAAGCCATGAATGTGCATCACAAAAACATTTTCAGAAAATGTCACTTTTGTAGCCTTGAAGATGCATAAGAAAAACATTTTCAGCGAATGCCACTTTTGTAGCCATGAAAGTGCATCAGAAAAACATTTTCAGCAAATGCGACATTTTTTTCTGAAAATGCCAATTTTCTTACTAGGAAAGTATAACAGAAAAATATTTTCAGAAAATGCCTCTTTTGTAGTCATGCTGGTGCAACAGAAAACCATTCTCTTGTAGCAATGAAGGTGCGACAGAAAAACAGTTTCAGAAAATGTCCCGTTTGTAACCATGAGAGTGTGGCAACTTTTTCAACAAGCCACTTTCATAGCCATGAAGGTGCAACAGAAGAAAACAACGTTTTCAGAAGAAGAAAAAAACACTTTTATAACCATGAAAGTGTAACAGAAAACCTTTTTCAGCAAATGCCACTTTCGTACCATGACAGTGCAACAGAATAATATTCCCAGAAAATTCCAATTTTGTAGCCAAGAAAGTGCAACAGAATTGATATTTTCCAGAAAATCATTTGTGGCCATAAAAGTGCATCAGAAAAACATTTTCAGAAAATGCGAATTTGGTAGCCATGAAGGTGCAAAAGAATAACATTTTTAGAAAATGCCACTTTTGTAGCCATGAAGATGCTACATAAAAACATTTTCAGAAAATGCAAATTTTGTAGTCATGAAGATGCAACAGAATAATATTTTTAGAAAATGCAACTTTTGGAACCATGAAGATGCAACAGAAAAAAACATTTTCAGAAAATGCCACTTTTGTAGCCATGAAGATGCAACAGAAAAAACATTTCAGAAAATGGCACTTTTGTAGAAAATGCCACTTTTGTAGCCATGGAGATGCAACAGAAAAAACATTTTCTGAAAATGCCACATTCGTAGCCATGAAGTTGCAACAGAAAAACATTTTCAGAAAATGCCACTTTGCAGCCTTGAAGATGCAACAGAAAAATACTATCAGAAAATGCCACTTTTGTTGCCATGAAGGTGCAACAGAAAAAACATATTCAGAAAATGCCAATTTTGTAGCCACGAAAGTGAAACAGAAAAACATTTCAGAAAATGCCACTTTTGTAGCCATGAAAGTGCAACAGAACAACATTTTCAGAAAATGACAGTTTTGTAGCCATGAAAGTGCAACAGAAAAAAAAAAAAAAAAACACTTTTTTTTTCAAATACCAATTTTGTCACCAGGATAGTATAACAGAAAAATATTTTCAGAAAATGTCTCTTTTGAAGTCATGATGGTGCAACAGAAAAATATTTTTAGAAAATGCAACCTTTTTATCCATGAAGATGCAACAGAAAAACATTTTCAGAAAATGCCATTTTTGTAGCCATGAAAGTGCAACAGAAAATTATTTTCAGAAAATGCCATTTTTGTAGCCATGAAAGTGCAACTGAAAATTATTTTCAGAAAATGCCATTTTTGTAGCCATGAAAGTGCAACTGAAAATTATTTTCAGAAAATGCCACTTTTGTAGCCATGAAAGTGCAACAGAAAATTATTTTCAGAAAATGCCATTTTTGTAGCCATGAAAGTGCAACAGAAAATTATTTTCAGAAAATGCCATTTTTGTAGCCATGAAAGTGCAACTGAAAATTATTTTCAGAAAATGCCATTTTTGTAGCCATGAAAGTGCAACAGAAAATTATTTTCAGAAAATGACAATTTTGTAGCCATGAAAGTGCAACAGAAAATTATTTTCAGAAAATGCCATTTTTGTAGCCATGAAAGTGCAACTGAAAATTATTTTCAGAAAATGCCACTATTGTGGCCATGAAAGCGCAACAGAAAATTATTTTCAGAAAATGACAATTTTGTAGCCATGAAAGTGCAACAGAAAAATATTTTCAGAAAATGCCACTTTGGTAGCCATGAAAGTGCAACAGAAAATTATTTTAGAGAAAATGCCACTATTGTGGCCATGAAAGTGCAACAGAAAATTGTTTTCAGAAAATGACAATTTTGTAGCCATGAAAGTGCAACAGAAAAATATTTTCAGAAAATGCCACTTTGGTAGCCATGAAAGTGCAACAGAAAATTATTTTAGAGAAAATGCCACTATTGTGGCCATGAAAGTGCAACAGAAAATTGTTTTCAGGATATGCCACTTTTGCAGGCATGAAAAAATGTACTATCCCTCCTAGTGAGACCAAATCAGGGGGACCTAAGTCATATGCATACCAATATTATTTTTGCATTCCTGCTGTTTTGTTATTATTAATATTATTATTATTATTATTATTATTATTATTACAGGGTGTCCAAAAAGTAAGTTAACAGTTTTAACCCGTCATAACTTTTTTAATTTTAAAGCTATTTTGATGAACAATATTCCAAATTAACGCACATATCCTAAAGTTTTTATACGACATAATTAAAACGCGCCAAAATAATTGACGTTGTCGCAAAATGACGTCATTTAAAATCTTGTTTTTTCCAAGATGGCGCGTTTGACGTTAGCCAAGCGTATTTTCATTGTAAAGAACTTTTACGAAACTAAAAGCGCTACAGATGTTCAAAGAAAATTTAAATATTCATTTAATGGTGATACTGTAAGTCGACTAAATATCTACAAGACTATCAGAAAATTTGAAGAAACGGGATCGGTGAAAGACGCGCAAAAGTCGGGACGGCCGAAGACCAGTAGAAGTGATGAAAATGTGAGCACGCTTCAAGAACTTATGCAAGACAGTCCTGAAAACTCAATTCGGCGTACATCCTCGGAGACAGGTATCCCCAAATCATCCGTTCATAACATAATAAGAAAAGATTTAGAACTTTATCCATATAAAATACAAATTATGCAGAGCTTAAATATAACGGATCAAGTGGAAAGGCTATCATTTTGTAACTGGGCATCAGACGTTATTGACACTTACGCCGATGCTTTTAATGATGTGTGGTTTAGCGATGAGTCACATTTCCTTTTATCAGGACATGTTTGCAAACAGAACATGAGATTTTGGGCAAATGAACAGCCCCACCAAATAGCAGAAAGGCCACTCCATAGCGATAAAATTACAGTTTGGTGTGCTATGTCATCCAGGGGAATCATTGGACCGTATGTGTTTAGCGATACTGTTAATTCAGACCGCTACATGTCGCTATTAAACAACAAGTTTTTACCGGAATTGCGGAAACGATCAACTGACATTAACAGTGAATGGTTTATGCAAGATGGAGCAACACCACATACGGCTAACAAAGTGTTAGATATGTTACATGACACATTTGATGAGCGGGTAATTTCCAGACGATATCCCGAAGTGAAACAATGCGGCGTAACTTGGCCTGCGCACAGTCCAGACCTGAACCCCTGTGATTTCTTTCTTTGGGGTTATCTTAAATCGGTTGTTTACAAGCCCAGACCCACAGATACTGCTATGTTATTAAAACAAATACGCAGGGAAGTCAAGAAGATAAGTGTTGGCAATTGTGCTAGAGTAATTGAAAATTTCAAGCAGCGAGTACGGGAAGGAAAACGTCGAAAGGGGCGGCATCTGGAAAACGTCATAAATTACTAAATTGACGTCACTGGACAAATTTGGTATTTTTTGTTTATTGTTTGTTATTTTTTTATGCTTTAATGGATTTGTATGAAATTTTATAAGAAAAAACTTAAGGATATATGCTATGTCTGTGAGAAATTTTATACCGCTTTCACAACGTTATGATGTATTAAAATCTCGTCAAAACTGTTAACTTACTTTTTGGACACCCTGTATTATTATTATTATTATTATTATTATTATTATTATTATAGACCATATTAGGTTTTCAGGAGAAATTTTAACGATCGTCCAAAAAAGTTGCAGGCACGTCTTCTTACTTTTAATTGCATATACTCATATATGTGATCTGAGTTGTCCATTACGACAACACACCCGTGCAACATTGTGCATTTTTCACATCTCCAAAATGGCTGCTTTTCAAATGAAAATCTGTGAAATTTTTCTTATAAATGCTCAAAACATAGGTTGTGGGTACTTGTTAGAACCGCCTCATTGAGGCGGTTCTAACAAGTAACCACAACCTATGTCTAGGAGCAGAAATTAGAAAAATAATTTATACCCCTGTAAACCCCAGTTTTCTCTATATGAAGTGGGGTTTAGGGGAGTTCTTCATTTAACGGATTTGTTTTCGTGATGCTAATAAAGTGCTAGTTGAAATGTAGTGGTCGAAAACCGGAATACTAAACAAATCTGATTTTCCTTTTTGTAGCTAGTGGGTGATTTCCTCAATCCATACCTGTAATGAATTGGCTTTTTTTCTAAATGTCACACATCTAGTGACAAATCGGAAAAATATGGATTACATTATAAAAATATTTGAGCCTCAGGTTTTAATTCGTTCATTTTACATAGAGAATCTTACACGAGTGCTCATGTATTATTGAATTTATTAAACGAGTTGAGGAAAAAGGATAAAATGCGAGGCTTTGCCGAGTATTTTATCCCTTTTCCTCAACCAGTTTAATAAATTCAATACTACACGAGCACGAATGCAAGGTTCTGTTTATCATATGACAATTAAAACACATTTTATTCACGATTGTTTACAAAAATGTCAATATTCCGCCATTAGTAAACGCGACGTCGTGAAGGACGTCGTACATGTGACATTACGGGACGTATCTAGCTAATTTACATATTTAATCCACCAGTGGATTATCGAAAAATATTGCATGGCGTTATTGCACTCTCAGATGCGACGTCATATGATAAAATAGTTAAATACAACAATTGATCATTTAATTAATTAATTAATTAAACAAGAAGAGGAAAGAAATGAAACAAAAGAAAGTAGCAAAAAGAAAAGTGAAATAGCAAAGGAATGGACATTCATACCTTTGTGATGGCTATGTCTTTCTTCTGAGTTTAAATTCTTCTGTGTTTGAATGATCTCTTCTGGTGACATCATTTCATCGCCAATAATTTCCCGAAAACGGAGTTTCTTTGTTAAAAGTTTTCGAAGATCTACAAAATAAAAGGGGTTTGTTTTACCTCTAGGCTGCTTCTGAATAAAACTACAGCGAAACTAAAACCGCGGAATGAACACCCCTTTTAACCCCGCTTTATATAGGAAAACTGGGATTTACAGGAGTAAGCATTATCTTCGTATTTCTGCTCAAAGACACAGGTTGTGGGTACCCGTTAGAACCAATGTGGCGGTTCTAACGAACACCCACAACCTATCATAACATGAGCAAATCCGTGAAACGAAGACATCCCTAAACCCCACTTTATATAAGAAAAGTGGGGTTTATGGAGGTTTACATTATTTACATATATTCTAAAGGACAAGTTTCATCAAAATCTATGGACGAGTACTGTATTTTTGGGTCAGGTGTGTCCATTCACCTCAAATGAAATGAGGGTATGCGATGTAGTACAAACAGCATACATTTTCAAGATAATTCATCAAATTTTCCCCGGTGGGAGCGGGATACCCTGATATTACGATAACACACCCGTTTGACATAGTGTATTTTTTCACATCTCCAAAAATGGATACTTTTCGGATGAAAATCCATGATATTATTCTTATTTGTATTGCAAACATAGGTTTTGGATGCTCGTTAAAACCGCCTCATTGAGGCGGTTCTAACGAGTACCCACAACCTATGTCTAGGAGTTAAAATAAGAAAAATAATAATTACCCCCATAAACCCAAGTTTTCTTTATATAAAGTGGGGTGTAAGGGGGTGTTCATTTCACGGACGTGTTCACGTGATGATATAAGAAAAGTGGGGTTTATACATTATTTACATATATTCTAAAGGACAAGTTTCATCAAAATCTATGGACGAGTACTGTATTTTTGGGTCAGGTATGCCCATTCACCTTAAATGAAATGAGGGTATGCGATATAGTACAAACAGCATACATTTTCTAGATAATTCATCAAATTTTCCCCAGTGGGAGCGGGATACCCTGAAAAATCAGACACATCATGAAAACACGCCTATATAATTTTGACCCCCTGTAACCCCACTTTTATATAGCAAAACTAGGGTTTACAGGGGTATACATTATTTTTCTTAATTCTGCTCAAAAACATAGGGTGTGGGTACTCGTTAGAACCGCCTCGACGAGGCGATTCTAACGAGTCCCCACAATCTATGTTTGGGGCAGATATATGGAAAATAACAGCATTTTTATCTGAAAATCTTCATTTTTTGGTGGTAAATTTTTCCAATATATTTGAATAGGCGTGTTTTCCTAATGTTTTTTTTTTCATATCTGTCTCTATATTTTTTTTAAATATATTTCATTAATTGTGCTTAGTTTATTTTATTTTTGTTTGTTTGGTTTGGTTTGGTTTAACGGTCCTTTCAAGATTATTTCACTTATTTCGGGCCGGTCGTTAATCAGTGGTGGGCAAAAAAACGGAGTACCCGGAGAAAAGCCACCTGACCTTTCGTTGCAGAACTGGGCGTCTCACATTGACACGAGCGAGGTACGAACCACAGTGGTGAGATGCTTAATGATTAAGCGCTCTTACCAACTAGGCTACGAGGCCCGTAAATGTGCATATCGTGATTATAATCTACTAATAATATTAACAGATTCCTTTGCTGCAAACAAGGACAAGTAAAAATATAATATGACACGAGCCCAAGGTGAGTTCTACTGCTAATAGAAAGCATAAAAAATAGCTTGAACAATTTTCTTGTAGAAATCCTACTATAAAGACAGCAGTGATACCTGTGGGAGACATGTTGTCTGGAAAAGTAGCGGCAAGATCTCTCTCTAATCTGTCTGTGTCTATGGAGTCTAAATTTTCTAAGGGATATGCTAGAATGACGTGGAGGCAACACGTGACGCACGTGAGTAATAATGATAGTGACGATGTCTGCATGACCCTGGTTGCTGGTACTGAAAATAAAAAAAAATACTAAAGATTAAATACAGTGAAATTCTGCTATTAAGACCACCTAAAATTAAGACTAATTCTGCTTTAAAAAGTTTATTTAGTGGGTTGCAGGTTTTCTTTCTTTGTGTTCTCTGTAAATAGTATCCTCTGGTCGAGACGACCTTTTGGACTGTTCAAAAATGGTCTGAAAGACCACTTTTGAATAGTCCCAAAGGTGGTCTTAATATCGGAATTTGACTGCCTTTTATACGAGGACTGTTCAAATATGAATTCAAGTAGAAAGTTTTCTCATGCACTAATGCGAAAATCACCTGGAAATAAATATCACAGCGTAGAAAAACATTTTACCTATACATTGATACCAAACCTGTTAAAATCCGTCCACTTTAGCCATGTATATCGTTCGATAAACACTGTCTACTCTTGTATACTAATACAAAACATGGTTGGAAGAAGGTCAGAGTACGCCGTTGAAATACGGTCCTATATTAAGAATCGTTGTATTCTTGGTATACGGTGCAAAGACATTTTTGATGAAATATGTTCGGTTTATGAGCATAATGAAATATCTTTTCCGACAGTTTTTCGTTGGTGTAAGAAATTCAGCTGTGGGCTAGGCTCAACAGAAGATGCACCTCATGATCGTCGGCCGAAAAGAGCAACATCTGCCAAGATGGTTGCTTGAGTGAAAGAAAAAGTTGCTACCGATGCACGATACACCACTAGGCAAATAGCTAGTATGGTTAGCATCTCATTAGGAGCAGCTCATACAATTCTGAAACGGGATTTGAAAATGAGAAAGATCTGTGCTAGATGGATTCCCCATCTGTTGACAGATGGGCAGAAAAAGACACGCGTCCAGTGCGCCAAGAAGTTGCTTAAAAAGTTTCCAAATTACAATGCAGGGTCTTTCGCTAATGTCGTCACAGGTGACGAGACATGGGTTCACATTTTGTAGCCAAAACGAAAGATTCAGAACAAAATATGGGCAACAAAGTATTGCAAAAGACCATGCATATCAAAGCGGACCATGAGCGTCAAGAAGGTAATGTATGCCATATTCATTTCAAATCAGGGCCCTGCTATTCAGGTTGCTGTGCCTAAAGGCAAATCTGTAAATGCGAAGTTTTACAAGAATAAAGTTCTTCGAAAATTGAAGACATATTTCAAAGAACGAAGACCCGCAACTGGTTTGGCCAATGTCAGATTGCTTCATGACAATGCGTCACGCACAAGGCGTTCATTGTGCAAGACTATCTGAAGCAGGAAAAGTTTGTTGAACTCCCTCACAGCCCCCCCCCCCCCGTATTCCCCTGACCTTGGCCGTGTGACTTTTCTGTTCCCGTGGCTGAAAAAATACCTTTCTGGTCGAAAATTTGTACAGCGCAAACACCTCGGTTCTGCAATATTCCAGTGTCTTCATAGTATACCTCGAAAAGACTATCAAAATGCATTCAATGATTGGAACAGAAGACTGAAAGTTTGTATATCTGTTAAAAGGGAATACTTTGAGGGGACAAAATAAATTTTTCATCGAAATCTATCACGGAATCATTTTTATGTGCTTAGTTGCATTCATAATTGAACAGTCCTCGTAAATATGGCCCGTTTGATTACCTCACCTGAGCATGAAGCGCTCAGGGTGAGCTATTGTGATTGCTATTTGTCCGTCCCCCGTCCCCCGTCCGCCAGTCCGTCAACAATTTCTCCAAATGACGTCTCCTAAACCACTGAGCCAATTTCAAAATGATTTCACGGAAAGGTTTCTTCTATTCCTGAATGGTTTAGTTTCGCTCAACAAAATGATCGCCAGAGCTAAAAATAGAAAAAAAAACTGTGAACGACATCTCCTATGCATTTGGCCCGATTTCAAAATAATTTCATGGAAATGCTCCTTTTGGTGACGCTCTATTCAAAATATTTAAATAGTTCCACGTTCCTCTCCGCTGAACAAAATGCCCACCGAAGCTAAAATATAGAAACAAAAAACTTTAAGGACATCTCCTCCTACTCTATTTCTAAATAACTTCACAGGAATGTTCCTTGGGTGTCCCTCTACCAAAGTTGCTAACATGGTTCCACTCTTTTGAACAAAATGGCCACCAGAGCTAACAATAGACAAAAAATAAACATATCCTCCTAGGCTAGGAACCGATTCCAAAATAATTTCACACACATTCTTTAGGTGACCCTCTACCAAATTGCTAAAATGGTTCATCTCCGCTGAAAAAAAAAATGGCCACCAGAGAAAAAAATAAACGACATGTCCTAGGCCGATGCCCCGATTGCAAAATAATTTCACAGAATTGTTTCTTGGGTGACCATCTACTACAATTGCTAAACTGGTTCCCTTCCGCTGAGCAAAATGGCTACTAGAGCCTAGGATAACAAGAGGTCCATGATGAACCTAATTATAGTGTTCACATGACTGGGGGCACCTGTCTAAATGTCATTGTAAAATCAAAGCACTGATAGCACCGATGGGTCAATTGACCCCGAGTGTGGGCTGAATATCATTTAAAGGATTTTTCTTTTTTTTAGTTCAGGCTTCCATTTTATCAGCCGATTTCACCATTTTAGCAATTTTGGTGGAGGAACATTAAAGGCACATTCCATCCATTTGTAAGTTTATTTTGAAATTGGTCCAGTGGCCTACGAGGAAATGGCATTCATTTTTTTCGATTTTCAGCTCTAGCAGCCACTTCTGTCAGCCGAGCGGAAATATTTCAGCAATTGTATCGAAAAGGGGGATATGAGAAATATTTCTGCTAAAATTATTTTGAAATCAGGCCATTGACACAATTACTTGGGAATCTGGCAATTGGCCTAAACATTACGAGAACACGTCTATATAATTTTACCTCCCTCAAACTGGGGTTTAAGGCGGTATACATTATTTTTCTTATTTCTGCTCACAAACATAGATTGTGGGTACTCGATAGAACCGCCTCGTCGAGGCGGTTCTATCGAGTCCCCGGAATCTATGTTTTGAGCAGAAATAAGAAAAATATCACAATGTTTCATGTTAAAATTTCTAATTTTTGGCCAAAAAATTGGCAATGTATTTGTATAGGCGTGTTTTCGTATTGATGTCGATTGAAGGTTTTCAGCTCTTGGAGCCACTTCTTTTAGCCGAGCGGAACTATTTCAACAATTTTAGTGTAAAGGCGCATATGAGAAACATATTTTAGCTCTGGTCGCCATTTTGTTAGATGGAAAGAAACCATTTTAGCAGTTTTGTAGGTCACCCAATGACTATGTCTGTGAAATTATTATGAAATCGGGCTATTGGCCTAGGAGCAAATGTCGTTTAAAGGTACTTCTATATTTAGCTCTGGTGGCGATTTTGTTCAGCGCAGCGGAACTTATTTTACAATTTTGGTAGAGGGTCATCAAAGGAACATTTCTGCGAAATTATTATTTTGAAATCGGGCCATTGGCTGGTGGCCAGTTTGTTCAATGGAGCGAAACCATTTTAGAAATTTTGGTAGAGGTTGACCCAAAAGACCTTTCTGTTAAATTATATTGAAATCGGGCCATTGACCTGGGTGGAGATGTCGTTTAAAGGTTGTTTTCTATTTTAGCTCTGTTGGCCATTTTGTTCAGCGGATCGGAACCATTTTAGCAATTTTGGTAGAGGGTTATCCAAGAAACATTTCTGCGAAATCGTTTTAAAACTAGCTCAGTGGGTTATGAAGAGATATCATTTGAATTAATCGTTGACGGCGGACGACGGACATATAGCGATCACAATAGCTCACCTTGAGCACTTCGATTTCAAAATGAGTAAGGAGGCCTTCATGCGGACTGAACAAATTATTTGTCTAAATCGCGACGGAAGTAAGGGCGAGGATAGTGGCCACGTAAAATCGATTTAAGCCCCCCAGTGGAATTCGTTTCCGCTGACCGTTTCAAGGCGGTTCTTCTGTCGCAGTTTATTTTTGTTATGGTTTGTCTTTGGGTGTTTGTGTCTCTTATATTATTTTATTTTGGATAGCCTATTGGCCATTTTGTGGGAAAGTAATTGTCCGTTTGGCTTTCCGCTATTGATGTTTCCATTGGGTTTGTTGTTTCATGTTTGCGTTTCTTTCCCTTTGGTGACTCTGATGGGAGCTGTGGGTTGATTATATCGATTCCTGATCATTGCCTCCACTTCTATTTCGTAGATATGTTCCTTTGATGGCCCTTAACCAAAATTGCAACAATGGTTTCGCAATTTAGGGCCTACTGAAAAATGGCCACCAGAGCAAAATAGAAAAAAAAAAACACTTTAAACGACATCTCCTCCTAGGCCAATGGCCTGATTTCAAAATAATTTCACAGAGATTGTCCTTGGGTGAACCTCTCCCAAAATTATGAAAACATTTTGCTCCGCTGAATAAACTGTTCTCTTTTTTCTCAGTGCCAGATCATAAAGTAGAAAAACCTATATCGGGGTGACCCTCTACCAAAATTGCTAAATTGGGTCTCCTCGACTGAACTAAATGGATGCCAGATCTAAAAAAAAAAAGAAAGACATTGAAACATTGACATCTCCAAGTCCAAAGGCCTGATTCCAAGATGATTTCACAGAGATATTCCTTGTCCTTGGGAAACAAGCTACCAAAATTGCTAGAATGGTTCTGTTCCACTGAATAAATGGCCACGAGAGCTAAAAATAGAAACAAAAAAAAAAAAAAAAAAAAAAACAACAACAACGAAAAAAAACATTAAACGGCATCCTAAGCCAATGACCCGGTTTAAAAATAAGTCCACATTAATATTCTTCGGTTGATCCTCTACCCAAATGGCTGAAATGATTCTGCTTGCTGAACAAAATGGCCACGGTTTAGCATGCCAGAACTTATTATATTAATAAAATTTAAACGACATCTCCTAGGCCAGTGACCTGACTTCAAAACATTACGAAAACACGCCTATACCAATACAATGCAGCCATTATCGCCGAAAAAAAAAAAATTTAAGACGAAAAATTGTGATATTCTGATCAAAGTATAGATTGTGGGTACTCGTTAGAACCGCCTCGATGAGGCGGTTCGTGGGTACTCGTTAGAACCGCCTCGATGAGGCGGTTCTAACGAGTATCAACAATCTATATATTAAAGCAGAAATAAGAAAAATGAGGCGGTTCGTGGGTACTCGTTAGAACCGCCTCGATGAGGCGGTTCTAACGAGTATCAACAATCTATATATTAAAGCAGAAATAAGAAAAAATAAGGTTTACCCCTGTAAACCCCAGTTTTCTATATATAAGTGGGGTTCAAGGAGATCGAAATTATATAGGCGTGTTTTCGTGATGTAATTTTACAGAAATGTTTCTCTTATGCCCCTTTACCAATACTGCAAAATAATTCCTCCCTGCTAGATAAGATGGCTGCCATAGCTAAAAATTGAAATAAAAAATAAAATTTCCTCTTAGGCCACCGATCCGCTTTCAAAACAATTCTGTTGGAATGTTCCTCTCATGACCCTCTACCAAAATTGTTAAAACGGACTGATCGGCTGAACAAAATGGAAGCCTGTGCTAAAGAAAAAAGAAAATTTTATAAATGATATCCAGCCTACACTCAGAGACTGTTGTTATACCAGTGCTGTCAGTGCTAGGATTTTACAATTATGACATTTGGACAGGTGCTTAATAATAGCTTGGAAAGCGCAATCTATTCCGGATTTAAATATTAAAGGTAGCTGTCATAGTCTTGCATTAAACCATCATCAGTTGGTTGGAGTGTGTGTGTGAATTCGGGTTTAACGTCGCTTTCAACAATTTTTCAGTCATATCACGACGGTGTCTGGTTGCGACAGGGAGCTCAATGCTCACTTTTATAGTGCTGCCTCACTGAAGTATCATGTCCCAAACACATTACATGATACCACACCCAGTCACATTATCCTGACACTGGGTCGACCAGTCCTAGCTCTACCCCGTAAATCTGAGTGCCAAGCGAGGCGCAGCTAGTACCATTTTTAACGACTTTGGTATGTCGCGGCCCGGGATCGAACCCGTGACCTCCCGTTCCCCGGAGCCGACACTCTACCAACTGAGCTATCGGGGCCGGTCAGTTGGTTGGAGATGTCACAGGTAGCTGTCATAGCCTTGCACTACTAAAACATGTTGTTATAGTCAACACTTTTTTATGTCATCTCGAGTCAAGCAACATTTTTTTTTATCATTGCTAACGTTAATACAATACCACAACGAATGGACAAAACGTTTAAATCATGGTTGTCGGTATCAAATACTCCGTAAAGCGTTTTCTAAATTTTATAGTCATCATTTCAATTTAGGTTCAAAATTCAATGTTGGACAGGTGATACATGAGAGCAACCCGATCATGGCTGACAACTTTGCTTCCCTCTTAAATTGCACGCCGGAGGGCCGAGCCCTAGACTCCATAATGGCTCAGGCTAAAGACGTTTAAATAAGTCGGTTTGTGTGTGGTGCTCTGTCTCTGATCGGACACATTGGAGTTCAACTGTTGATTTGAATGTCTCAGACATTTTACATGAGAGCGGCAGAAGCTGTATTGTTTTTTCTTTGTTATTTTTTACCCTGATGGATTCCCCGTGGAGCCCCCCCCCCCCCCTCCCTCCAACGCTACCTTCACCTTAACCAGTTTTAGTATGTAAAAATGCTACAAAATAGCTTTGAACATAGTCGCTAATTCTGTACTTACAATAGTTACTGTTTTGCATCGACAATTATATAGATTTAATTCAATGGTATTATCGCAAATGTTTAGGGAAACAGATTCAAATAAGTCTCTGACTTTCTTCTGAATCCCTTTTTGTATGATTTCAGTCATATTTGCTTTGTATTGTACTTGTAGAATACGAATAAAATATGTTTAAACCAACTGTTGGTTTCTTTTGCTTCAGCATTTTAGTTCTTGCTGTCGAGACTCATCTCTGTTCCATGCCTAAAAATGTTTAATTTAGCAGGGACACAGCATTTCCAACAATTTACATATGCGTCCAGCGAAGACTCAGATCAGCCTTCGCATTCACGCATGCTGATCAGAATCTTCATTTGGCAGTGTAAGAATAGCTAATGGCCCGATGCTCCTTCATATAGCAAGAGAAGTCTCTGGTCAGACTAAATGGATGCACAGGCTGATCTGATTCTTCGCTTGGTGCACATGTAAATTGTAGGAAATGCTGTGCCCCGGCTCAATTTTATGGTCTCGGAGATGACCTACTGCACACCTTTATGTTGATTGAGCATATAACATGTGTAAGCCACGGCAGCCACCCCTTACAAAAGTAATGTTATCTCTTACCGACCGATTCAAGGCAGTGCTTCTGTTGTGTATTGTCATTGTATGTCTTTGCTGGTATTTTTACTTTGGCCATTTGGGGAAAAGAAACGGTCGTTTTGGCTTTCTACGTGAATTTTTCCTCATAACGGAGTTGCTTTATGTGGGTCTTTCTTTCCCTTTGGTGTCTCGGGCGGAAGGTTATGATAAATGCATCGATACCTGGCCCGGAGGTTATAAAACATTTTTTCATAATAAACTCAGCTGAGCGTAAAATTTGAGGGTCACTGATGAGGCCTAATTGGCCGAAACTAGCTAGTCTGGCCCAGAAAACATGTACACTCCATATTTCCAGTTCTGTGGTGTATTCCGTGCTTCCAAAGGATACCCCTTTCTAAAACATATTTATAATGCTAAAAAAATTAAGACACAAAGGAAAGGAGCAATTTTACCGATCAGCACAGAATGTTATTTGTCCTGCTCATAAATGTTAAAATGCCAACATTTGTTGGCATTTTAAAATTTATGAGCATGGCAAATTCCATGCTCATCTGTGTTGAGCATGAAAAAAAAGTTTTATTACCTAGGGGCCTGGTAACCTTGGGACCTGGTCATTGCCTTCCTTCCTTTTGTAACTATAGTTATAAAACAGGTCTGTGATCCAGTGGAGGCAAACTCCTTTAAATGTGTTTGATGAACAATCAATTGTGTCGCATTTTTGCAGTTTATAAACATTGGATCTCTTTCACGCATGAAAGTCCGAAAAACGGATTCAGTTGTGACTTCTGGAAAATCACCTTGTAGGCCAGGGGCCAGTTGTTCAAAACTAACGACGTCGGTAAGTTAACATATTGTTAAAATTTTGATCATTTAATATGGCAAATATACTTATATTTTTGCTGAAAAAAATGAGAGCAGCTTTAAATTTGCTATCCGGTAGCCATTCAGCTAAAGATGGCTGTTAACATGCGAATCAGACGGTTAGTTACAAAATGCATGAAATTGCATTTGCTCATACTATTCTGCTCAAGAGTTGTCTTCCAGTATGTGCCTAGAAAGGTTTTGGCATTGCGCATGTGCAGATGATCTTTTTGTGTCTGAGATGAAAGAGCGTATCCATTGAATATAGAAATTCCCTTTAGCTTTACAATATCTCATGATATTTCACTCTACAGCCAAGACTTTAATTTGTGAAATTCTCAAATAATCTCCCTTTCAATTAAATATATAGCAATTTTCAAACTGTTGTTATTTCTATACCTATCATTCAAATTCAGCAATATCTTTAAAAAGCGCTTGACAAAAACAAAACAAAATTTCTGTATTTTGCATTTGTAGTAACTATGGTAACAGAAGCATTTTTACGTATACTAACTTTTTTGACCGAGTGTATATTACCAGGTCAGATGAGACAAAATACGAACCATTCACGACACAATTGCGAGTGATATAAGACATTCGCACGATAATCGTGAAATTACTCTATCAATGTCTACGTGCAGCTAGAGACCTAAATGTATAACTTTTTGGGTGGGACTACCAAACGATACTCAGCTTTTGCCTATGATCAGCGGGGATCCGGGCGTGTCCGCACTTGCGGCGGGCTCCCCTGGGACCCTGCTGGACAGAAGTGGAGTGTGATGCCTTTTTCAATGGACTGGCTCATGTATTGTGTTGCACACTACTGTCCGTCGGGGAATGGTAGGCAGGGACGTTATTATAAACTTTGTGGCTAATGGGTCAAACGACAGAATAGATAAATAGCTGCTATCCATTTGTCGATGGATTGCAAACTGATCTATTTTGATGCTTTATTGCTTACAGCCAATGCTCTTTCTTTACGTATCGTGAAACAGGGGCTATCCTTATTGCGATCGGACTGCAAATGTTTTTGTTTTCTACGTCCTCGTCAACATAATTCAGGTCATCCTGAGGATTTTGCTTGCAGTTTTGTAGGACTTTACCCAACATTGACATGAAATGACAATGCATGCCCTGCCGCCCAACGAAACCAAAAGTCTTTTATACACTGGAGTGTTTGACTCGCACCACTTACCTAGGCAGCTTGGGCCTTCGGGGCTCATTTGTGGTCGGACTCGGGTCTGTGCGGGGGCGCCGTGAGGCCCGATCTATTTCTCAAGGCCCTACTGCAATTTTGACTTTGTACATGCCTACCTTTTGTATTGTCATGTATATCCGTGCTCAGGTGTATGCTTTCTTATGCATCAGTATATAATTATGTCCATGGATGTTTGTTTTCTGGTGGCCATATACAGTCGAACTTCGATAACTCGAACACCTTCGGGACCATGCCTTTATCCCAAAAAAGAGTAGTTCCGAGTTATCGAAGGTTATTGATACTGCTAGCCGAGAGATAAAAGGGATGACCTAAGGATATATTATCGACGTCTTACAAAATAAATGTGTGCTGTGTGTACTCAGAGGAGTCGCCAAAATGAGGCGACTCTCGTGAGTACACACGGCTTACTTTTTAAATTAAAATGAGATAAACCGCCATTAATTGACATAAATACGCATTTTTCTGGAGCTATACGAACACTTTTCTAGGGACCCAAGAGTTCAAATTAGCCATGGTAAAGGAATTATCCGTATTCGAGTTATCGAAGTTTCGCTGTATATCACTCCACCCACAGACATTTTTTCTCCTTTTTACTTCCTTTGTTCCTTTTCTAATGTTCACATGTTTTGTCTATTGTTTGTTTTTAATTGTTTATATTTTATATCTTTGCTCCACGGGGATCGCAGCCTTCAAAAGGACATGTTGCTATACTGTAATGCACAGTGTGAAGAAGTCTTGAGCAGTCCTTTAACTGCATCCATAAAGGAAATGCGCTGTCTAATAGACTGTATAACATGAATGATATTGTAGAGTACAGGATGCGTATAGGACTGCATAACTATCGACATCTCAAATACAAAGGCTTGTCTCAATTTACCCATTTTGAACTCTTAACATTTTTGTCAATGCTGCTCGTGATGTGTGGCGACATAGAAACCAATCCAGGACCTGTATTAGATTATCTTACACCTTCACAAACATCACTTGATCTAATTATCATGCCATTGCTGTTAGTGCGCTCAGGTGACATTGAATTGAATCCAGGCCCAACGGATCTGCGGGACGATACTAGCGTTTCCTCCCATGGATCAGATAATATTGAAGAAGCAGCTATAATGAACAACTTTTCCATACTTCATTATAATATTCAAAGTATTTCAAATAAAACAGATTTAATCGGGGCAGAATTAAAAAACTTTGACATTATTTGTCTAACAGAAACTTGGTTAAATCAGGGAGTGACAGATGATTTGGTCACTATAGAGGGATATAAACTTTATAGGCGTGACCGAGAAGGGGATAGTCATGGGGGTATATGTATTTACATAAAAACCAATGTATATACACGCCGTAGATTAGACCTCGAAATTCCAGATATAGAATGCATTTGGATGGAACTCAACATTCATAATAGAAAATTTTTGTTGGGTACATTTTACAGACCTCCTAATTCTCCTGCTGCAACCCTGGCTTCCATAGAAGATTCCATTGGTCTTGCTTTTGACACAAACATTAGTAATATTTTTATAACAGGAGATTTTAACCTCGATATTTTGAAGCAAGCAACGGGTAATAAAATACGCGACATATGTCATTATTTCAACCTGGAGCAACTCATAACGGAACCGACACACAAAACGGAGAATTCGTCTTCGGCTATTGATCTGATATTTACTTCCGACAAAAATGCTGTACTCCTAAGCGGAGTTGGTGATCCCTTTCTCGACCAAAACATTAGATATCACTGTCCAGTTTTTTTTTTGTTCTAAATTTTAAAAAATACATTTCACGAGTCTTTCACCGGCATATTTTGCTCTTTGATCGTGGGGACTATCAATCTCTTTCGCAGGAGGTCGAAAATACTAACTGGAATGAGCTAAAGGACAATGACGTTGATACATACAAATGTATGCCAAAAACATTACTGAAAAAATTTCAAACCTGACTTCCAAACACATTCCTAACAAAACAGCAAAAATTCGTCAATCTGATCCTCCATGGCTAACTAATGAAATCAAGAAAATGATCCGTAAGAGAAAACGTATATACAACAAATTCAAAAATTCGTAAATCTAAGCAATTACAAACAGAAAAATTGGCAAACAAATTAAAGAACGAAGAAATCAAACAGAAAGACTGGTGGAAAACACTAAAACAGTTTATTAAAACCGATCAATCGTCAACACTCCCGCCCCTTTACAAAGAAGATATTGTTTATTCAAAAGACGAAGACAAGGCTAATCTAATGAATGACTTCTTTATAGAACAAACAATGCTAAATGATGACAATGCCTCTCTACCCACTGATGTTCCTCAAGCTCAGAATTTTCTCAGCTTAATTTCAACCACTCCGACAGAAGTTGAATTAATATTAAAGTCGTTGCAATTAGGTAAAGCAGCTGGTCCTGACTCAATCAACAATCGCATTCTTAAAGAACTAGCTGTTCCTCTATCTGAACCACTCAGTGATCTTTTCAACTTCTCTCTAAGAAAGGGTAAAGTCCCAAATACATGGAAAGAGGCAAACGTGATTCCAATCTTCAAAAAGGACGACCCTTCAGTCATAATTATTGACCAATTTCTCTCTTAAGTACTGTAGGTAAAGTCCTAGAAAAAATCGTTCATAAGCACCTTTTTAACTTTATTCGTGACTATAATATACTAACATCTCTTCAGTCAGGATTTATTCCTGGAGACTCAACTGTTAATCAATTAGTTCATATCTACAATACATTTTGCAAAGCGCTCGACGAAGGTAAAGAAGTTCGTGCGGTCTTTTGCGACATTAGTAAAGCCTTTGACAGAGTATGGCATAAAGGCCTTCTATTCAAACTACACAGCATTGGTATTTCTGGTTCGCTACTGCAATGGTTAACAGATTACTTGAATAATAGACAACAAAGAGTAGTGCTACCTGGAGCTGCATCGTCTTGGTCTGTTATCAAGGCAGGAGTCCCACAAGGCTCCATCCTTGGCCCGCTTCTGTTTCTGATTTATATTAATGACATAGTTGTAGACATACATTCTTCTATCAGGCTCTTTGCAGATGATACTACTCTGTACATAGTGGTGGAGAACCCCATGCAAGCGGCAGCCAAGATTAACTCTGACCTGGCTAAGATTAACTCATGGGCAATGAAATGGCTTGTTTCTTTCAATCCTGCGAAATCCGAGTCAATGATTTTTTCGCGAAAAATAAATAAACCCTATCATCCTCCTATATCAATGAACCAGCAACACATTAACGAAGTACATTCTCACAAGCATTTAGGACTAACTTTTCGACCGATTGCACCTGGCACGACCATATAGACAACATCAAAACGAAAGCATGGTTCCGGATTAATATAATGCGCAAACTTAAATTCACACTCGATAGAAAATCCCTACAAACAATATATACTTCTTTTATAAGGCCACTTCTTGAATATGCCGATGTTGTCTGCGACAATTGCACCCGATACGAGGCGAACGAATTAGAAAAAAATCAAAACGAAGCCGCACGAATCGTTACTGGAGCAACAAAACTTGTATCAATCAACTCTCTTCTCTATGATCTTGGATGGGAAACTCTGGAAGCTCGGAGGCAAAAACACAAACGTACTCTATTACAAAATGCAGAATTTTCTCACACCCGAATACCTATCTTCACTAGTACCACTCACGGTAGGCAGTAGCACAGTTTACGAATTGCGAAACAATGCCAATCTACAGACTGTCAGAGCCAACTCGCAACTTTATTATACATCCTTTCTCCCGTCGGCGACTCGCAACTGGAACGACTTGCTAGATGACAAGAGAAATGCACCCTTATTAGCAGCCTCCATGCATAAACTACAGTCTAACGAAAGGAAACCACCGTTATATTTTTGTGCAGGTAAAAGATTTGGGCAAGTACATCATGCCAGACTAAGACTTAATTGCAGCTCGTTACATGACCATCTCTTTCAAAAAAAATATTCTTAATAACTCCTTATGTGCTTGTGGAGCCGTTGAGGACACGAATCACTACCTCATGGTCTGTGCACAGTACACTGACATAAGACAGGACATGTTAAACATTGTCTCCGCTATTTGCCAACCTGCTTTAAACACCCTTCTATACGGCAGTACTGATCTCTCTGTGAATGATAACATACAAATATTCTTAGCAGTACAAGATTTTATTATTAAGTCTAAACGATTTTGTACTTCAAATTTATAATCACAGATTTCAAATGCCTTGCTGGTACTTATCTCAGATGTACAAATATGTGTAGTTTTTCTACACGGGCGCACATACATACATAAACATATACATGCACGTTCATATAAAAAAGGTTGTGAAACACATCTACTAACTCGAGCCAAAATTAAACAGCTACAGCGTCCAATCCAACCGATCATCAGTCTTTGTCTCACATCACGATTCGAAGAGCGCTACTGAGTTTCTGTAATGTATTGCTTCTCTTGAGACAGCCCAAAATCACAAGACTTGATTCTTCAGTGCTAATTACCTTAAATCCATTCCCCGTGGAGCCATATGCTTAATATTACGGGCCTCCGTGGCCTAGTGGATAAGAACGCTGACTCTTAGTCATTAGGTCTCTCACCGCCGTAGGTTCGAGCCTCGCTCGGGCCACGTGTGAGACGCCAAGTTCTGCAACGGAAGGTCAGGTGGTTTTTCTCCGGGTACTCCGGTTTTCGCCCACCTCTGATTAACGATCGGCTCGATATGAGTGAAATAATCTTGAAAGGGCCGTAAAACCCAACCCCCCCCCCCCAAAAAAAAAAAAAATGCTTTATTTTACTACTATTCATTTTGTAACCAAAATGAAATTCACTTACAATATCTTCACAATAACTTACAAATTCGAGCAAATGTGACAATCACAACTATAATTAGTACATTGATATTGTAATCGAGGGATACAGATTTGAATAAGTCATTTGACTTTTTTCTGAATCCCTTTGTATGATACTTGTATTCTTTGTCAACATTATCTGTGTAAAAGATGTATGTATTATACAAAGAAATAAAGTTTAAACCAATCGTGAATTAATCGTGCGAGTATCCCACGCCGTTCGCCCTAACGTCGCTCAGTTTGAATTTACTCGCAATTTAGTCACGAAGTGTCTTAGTTATGTCGCAATTGGTTTGCAATTTAGTCTTATTTATTTCGCAAACCTGTCGTGTTCCAAGCACTTTACGACTGCCGGAAACTTAATTGCGAAGGGTCCGCGACAAGTCCGCGACGGATTCGAGACACCCGCGATGACTTTGCGATTATTTGGCGAGTAATTTTATCGCATAAAATTTTTGAACATGTTCAAAATTTTCGCGAAACGTTTGCGACTCTTTGCGACACAAGTGAGGAAATTGCGAATCACTACGACTGTTTCAAGACCGCTTTGAGACTCACTGGCGAATGTAAGTCGCAAGCTGTCGCAAACAGTTGCATCCCAGTGAGATAGGGGCCGTAGCAAATTAGACCATTGAATAGATGGTCAACGGCTGCATGTCGACACAAGGCGAGCTAAAACCGGGGACTAACTGGAAGTGTCGGCAAATGTATTGTGTGGGGCAAAATTGTAGGGGGGGGGGGGGGGCGGTGGGGAACAAGAAAGCTTTAAAACTCTATTTTCATGTGGCAAGTTATATGAAGCATAGTTATGTTTTTCTAACACAACATAAACAATGAGTTAATTGACAACTGCAATTCTGCATATTACAAAGCAATTTCAGTTAAAAATGAATCGATCGTCACTATTGAAATGAGCAGCCGTCATTCTAATGTAAATGTTTCAGAGAGAACAATGAAATCATAGACCTTGTGTAGCAATAAAAATAAAGTATCTTCAGAAATGACACATGCATGCTTCATATATATCCAAATGTCACCGAAGCATTGTTGAAAAGGCAAATTGAAAGTGTCTGAAACAACCATTATACGTTTAGAAGGTTAGTAGACTCGGAAACATGAAGCTAGCCAGGAGGTATAGCCTAGCCACTAGGCGTTAAAATGAATAATATGGTATTACAATAATCTTTTGCACTAAAATGAACAGTGTATAAAAGTTTAGCTAGTCTAGTCTCTCTGACTCAATGATAATCCTAAGATTTGAGACACTACCAAATAAACTTGCCATTACTAAGAAGGTGTTAAATTTTTAATACAATAAAAATACCAAAAAATGATCAGACTTTTATTATCAGACTAGTAGCTAGTCTCCAGGAGGTATTGCATTCACATTCTTACACTATCATTTCAGAAATAAGCTAGATACATGATATATTCGCTTTATTATTGTCAGAAAACAGTGAATTATATTAAACTTGTCCGGACAATGCCTCACTCCGAGTTCTTCGGTTAATCCTTCCAGGGTTCTGTACCATCAAGAAAACACACCTGCATAATTTTGATCCCCTCGAACCCCACTTTTATATAGTAAAACTGCGGTTTACAGGGGTAAACCATATTTCCTTATTTTTGCTCTAAAATATAGATTGTGGGTACTCGTTAGAACCGCCTCGATGATGACCCACAATCTACATTTTGAGCAGAGATAAGAAAAATATCACAAGTTTTCATCTTAAAACATACACATTATATCAATAATAAATAAATGCAATGATGAAAAATACCCTTAATGTATTCCTGTCTTTTTGTCAGTGTTTCATGGTGGTAAAAAATATGTGGTTTGGACGCCACGGCAGCATGGAAATACGCCTATGTAATTCTGACCCCTTGATCCCCACTTTTATAAAGTAAAACTGAGGTTTACAGGCCGGTAAACTTTATTTTCCTTTTTTTCTGCTCTTAAATATAGACTGTGGGTACTCGTTATAACCGCCTACCCGAGGTGGTTCTAACGATTTCCCACAATCTATGTTTTCAGCAGAAATAAGCAATATACCACATTTTTTTTTTTTTTTTTTTTTTCGTTTTCAAATTTTGCTTTTTTTCGGCGGTAAAGTTTAACCATGTATTTGTATAGGCGTGTTAACGTAATGGGGAACAGATGCACTTTCAAGCGAGACAACTCTTTACAAATATTTCGTCCACACTTAAAGAAACACATTTGCGAAAAGCGAGCATATTTGTAGAGATCAAATTAATTTTTACACAATATAACCTTTCTTTGGCTTGCCCGACGTTTACAGAAAGTCCGTCAGAAATGATTTCTCGGCCCCGCTCATCGGGGCTTGAAGAAATAGATGGGCTGCATGATGCTTCCTCGCAGAGCTGAAGCCGGCCGCACATGAGTACTGGAAAACCGCTTAGGGGATCTAAGCCTGCCTAAGGCAAAGCGGTGCGAGTCGGACCGTCCATGCTTATAAACCCTATTGGTTTCATTAGGCGACAGGGCTTGAGCTGTCATTGCATCTTAATGTCGGGTAGAAGTCCCACAAAATTGGAAGAAACGTCTCCAAAATGACTTATACAGTGTTGACGGGGACGTTAAACCTCAAATCAAACAAACAAAACCATACTTTTCATATCTCACTTTGTAAAGACCGTAGAGGCTGTAGAACTGAAGACTGATCAGACTGCATTGCTCTGATGTAAGACTCATCACGATAACAAGTATATAAAATGACCCCCACCCGCTAAACCCCAATTTACATAGAAAAAAAATGGGATTTTCGGGGGTATTCATTTTTTATTCTTATTTCTGCTCTAAGACATAGGTTGTGGGTACTCGTTAGAACCGCCTCAATGAGGCGGTTCTAACGAGGACCCACAACCTATGTTGGCAGTGTAAATGAGACAAATATCAAGGATTTTCATCAGAAAAGTAGCCATTTTGGAGATGTGAAAAAATGCAGTATGTCGCACGGGTGTGTTATCGTAATGTCGTTGGTTGCAAAAGCCTCATTGTAGGTTTCGTTTATTTTTTATTTTTTATTTATTTTTTTATTTTTTATTTTATTTTATTTTATTATTTTTTTTTTTTTTTGACATTTTGGAGACATTGCTCCAATTTTGTGGGACCTTTTCCCGACATTGAGATGAAATGACATGTGAATCCCTGCCCGCCAATGAAACTAATAAGGTTTATTTGCATTGACGGGTCGGCTCGCACCACTTTGTCTGGGCACGCTTAGTTTACCAGTACTCGTGTGCGGTCGGTTTCAGCTTTGCGTGGAAGCATCGTGCAGCCGAATCTATTTCTCCACGGGTGGGCGGGGGCAAGTAGGTTTCGCAGTACGATGGTTCATTTAATATTGTTTATTGCTTGTTAGCTCTCATAATTCATTGTTAACCTACATGCAGATCAGAGTTATATGTATATGAATTATGACTGATACTACAATGGAATCCAAGCCGAGGGTTCTGTTAACTCCCAACGTTAAACCTAAGCCCGCCCAACAGACATGCTTTTGACCATCCAAAAGTAGTTCCAGACAGGCTTTCTATTGCGGTTTGTCAATCGTTCGTCTGTTAACCCATATATGCCTAGCGGCCCTTTTTTGGGACGTTGGCAAACAGTGTAGACCCAGATCAGACGCCGCAGAACGCGGCGTCTGATCTGGGTCTACACTGTTTGCTCAAAGAACATACATTTTTGTACAACTTACATTAAACAAAACAAATCTGACACCCCTATAATTGAAAATGGACAACTCCAAATTTATAAGATGGAAGATTCCATTGTCATATATGGGTTAATTATCGTTGATCCATAGTCTGCCTTTGCCTGTGCTTAGGGTTACCCTCTTTGCTGATCTTTGCTTTAGTCCTTTTCTTCGTTAACCATGAGATTTTGAAAACTTAAACCATAAACTGGAACATAAAATTTCTAATTCACTGAACTTGGCTTTTAGGTCATTGGCAAGGTCGTTTTTACAGCTGAATACACCTATCCCTGCAGGCACACACTGTTGACGCAACGTTGAATCAACGATGGGTGCCTGCTTGGATGGTTTAGTATCTTTCTTCCAAATTAAATTTATCATATGGTTGAAAAAATGAAGTAGTAAATCCGTTAATTAATTGATTGCAACGGCAAATCCTTGTGGAACTCTTGTGTCGTCTCCCAGAGAAGGGATGAAAAGAGATAGGACAGATAATGGAGGAGACGGGGGCGACTTTAGAATCTCTCCGTCACTTAATATTACCTAACTCTTACCCTAACTCTAGTGACCTGACCATCCGAACCTAACATCTAACCCTAACCATCAGTGACCCAATCCTAACCAGAACCTAAGCCTAACTCCTAACTCTAACCTAACCCTAAGCATCAGTGACCTAATCTTAACCCTAACCTAACACAAACTCCTAACCCTAACCCTAACCTTCGGTGACCTTATCCTAACTCTAACCTAACCCTAACTCCTAAGCCATCAGTGACCTAATCCTAACCCTAACCTAACCCTAAATCCTAACCCTAACCATCAGTGATCTAATCCTAACCATAACCTAACCCTAAATCCTAACCCTAACAATCAGTGACATAATCCTTACCCTAACTTAACACTAAATCCTAACCCTAATCCTAACCATCAGTGACCTAAACCTAACCCTAAACTACACCTAACTCCTAACCCTAACCATCAGTGACCTAATCCTAACGCTAACCTAACCCTAACTCCTAACCCTAACCCTGACCATCAGTGACCTTATCAAAACCCTAACCTAACACTAATTCCTAACCCTAACCAGCAGTGACCTTATCATAACCCTAACCTTACCCTAAATCCTAACCCTAACCATCAGTGACCTAATCCTAACCCTCCTAACCATAACCATCAGTGACCTAATCCTAACCGTAACCTTACCCTAACCTAACCCTATCTTCTAACCCTAACCTAACCTTAACCATCAGTGCAGTGACCTACTCCTAATATACCAAAGTCAGTAAACAGTCATAACCTAAGCCTAACTCCTAACCCTAACCTAACCCTAAGCATCAGTGACCTATTCTTAACCCTAACCTTACACTAAGCCCTTACCCTAACAATCAGTGACCTTATCCTAGTTCTTACTCCTAACCCTAACTCTAACCATCAGTGTCCTAATCCAAACCCTAACCTAACCCTAACTCCAACTCCTAACCCTAACTCCTAACCCTAACGATCAGTGACTTTATCCTAACTCTAACCTAACCCTAACTCCTAACCAATAAGTGACCTAATCCTAACCTAACCCTAACCCTAACCATCAGTGACTTAATCCTAACCCTAACTGCTAACCCTAACCATCAGTGACCTAATCCTAACCCTAACCTAACCCTAACTCCTAACCCTAACCATCAGTGGCCTAATCCTAACCCTAATCTAACCATAAGCATCAGTGACCACATCTTAACCCTAACCTAACACTAAGCCCTAATCCTAACCTAACTCCTAATCCTAACCATCAGTGACTTAATCCTAACGCTAGCCTTACCCTAACCTAACCCTAACTCCTAACCCTAACCCCTAACCCTGACCCTAACCTAAATCATCAGTGACCTACTCCTAATATACTGAAATCAGTAAACAGTGGCGGACAACTAACCATAAACTAAGCCTAACTCTTAACCTTAACCTAACCCTAAGCATCAGTGACCTTATCCTAACTGCCACTCCTAACCCTAACAGTCAGTGACCTTATCCTAACTCTCTCCTAACCCTAACCCTAACCATCAGTGACCTAGTTCTAACCCTAACCTAACCCTAACCCCTAACCCTAACCACCAGTGAGCTAATCCTAACCCTAATCTAACCCTAACTCTTAACCCCAACCCGAACTCCTAACCCTAACCTAACCTTAACCATCAGTGACCTAATACTGAAGTCAGCAAACAGTGGCGGACAGTTATCTAGCCGAGGAGACGAAAGTGAACATAAATGGAAGTGTAGAAACTAAAGAAATAACAACACTTCCCCATCTACCCTTAACAGCTGCAAGGACAGCAGGCATTGACCAACTGCAAGCCAATATCAGTTGAGCTCCCCAGTGACGCAAGATACACGACACCTTTGTCTCACCAAACCACCCAAGTAAAACCTTTAACCCATTGTGTACTAAATGGAATCTTCCAACTTATATATAGCAGGAGTCCATTTCAAAATTTAGGGGTGTCAGATTGTGTTTTCTGAAAATGGCTGAACATTTTGCAAACAGTGTAGGCCCTGATCAGACGCCGCGTTCTGCGGCGTCTGATCTGGGCCTGCACTGTTTACCAGGGTATCACTTTTTGGGGTTTCTGGCACAAAAAAGGGTTAACGTAAGACTTAAATATTGTCTGGATAATGTAATAGCCTTTTATGGTTTTGCCAGTTTCCCTATATAGAATTAACCCATATATGCCTAGCATCCCCCAACAGACACTGACAAACAGTGAAGACACTGATCAGCCGCCACAGAACGCGTCACTGTGTGCTCAAAATTCATTTTTTTCTGTTTTTTTTTTTTTTTTCAAATAAAAAAATAATACAATGTATCAGATAAATCATGAGGAAGATTCTCTGTGTCATATATGGGTAAATGTGCTGTACTATATGAGAAACATTTGAAACATACATCTTCTATTTTTGCCAGGCTTCATTTTGTCTCGTTTATTTTTAATTTCTGACAACAACAATCAGATGTACATTACATTTGTTTTGTGGACATTATGTATTGATTATCATATTAAGGCACATCAATATGAGTTTTTGTTCAAACATCCGACTCTGCGGTGACTTCCTGCAACACTACCCGTATTATTGAGCTTAGGTACGCAACAAGAGTTGTCACTATAAGTGAGCAATTCCCCCGTATTTGAGGAAAGGGCCGTAACTCCTTCGAAAATAATAGGACCAACGTGAAAATTGCGTTAGGCATCCCTTCACCTCACAAGGAATGCATGTGCAAAAGTTTCAGCTCAATCGTTGAAGAAATGTGGAAGTAGTTCGCATCACAAAAAAAAGCGGACTTACAAACGGACAGTGCAAAAACTATATGCCCTCCTACGGGGGCATAAAAAAGATGCGATCAACGAAGATTATAAAATCAGCCTCATCAGGATTTCAATTTGTGTTTTTGGACTCGTCAGAATTCACAGATGACTTCTGCCACTAGCAAAATCTCTAATCGGGCTGTGTGAATGCACAAGTCAACCCGAAGCTTTACAAATGTACTGGTGGCAAATGTCAACTCGCGCTTTTCTGTGTGATAGTCGCATTCTAGCCCACACAAGAGAAAACGACCCATTGCATTTTACGATTTATGTTCTACAAATACGTGTAAGCGGCCAACTTATTATGTCCCCCACCGCAGTGCATATATTGTTTTTGGTGCGAATCCCGTCGACGTGGATTTTAATCAAATTTGCATGGCTATAAAATTGTGACAAGGTGAAGAACTAATTAAATTTTGATGATCTTGACCTTATTTTCAAGGTCACAACGTTAAATTCAGGCCCAATTTAGATTGTGTGCAGTGTATGTCATGATCTACACGGATGGAGTTAAATCGAATTTGCATGGATATAATACTTGGTCAAGATGAAGAACTGATTAAGTTTCCAAGACCCTGACCTTGTTTTAAAGGTCACAGCGATGCTATTAAATTGAGCTTGTTGAGTGAGTGTTTGAGTTTTACGTCCCACCAACAGCTAAGGTCATACGGAGACGGGACCTCGGTTTAAAGACTCATCCGAAAGTCTGGAGAAGCCCGGGATCGATCCTGCGATCCCGGGTTTTTCAAGGCGAGAAGAAAGCACAACCTGACACCCTAATCTTGCTATTCACAACAACCCCTATCTTTGCAAACAGTGTAGATCCAGATCAGATGGCTTCTAAAGAAGCCATCTGATCAGGATCTACACTGTTTAACATTCAGTTTATGAATTTGTAGGAATAAATTACATCAAGTAATCTGATTGGTTCAAAGTCAGAAATGGGTGTGGCTAAACTGAACATCCAGCAAGAGAAGGGTTATGTTGTTGTTGATTTGAGGTTTAATGTCCCCTCGCCAAATGAAACCAATAGCGTTTATAAGCATGGACGGTCCTACTCGCACCGCTTTGCCTGGGCATGCTTAGATCCTCCTAGCGGTTTACCAGTATTCGTGTGCGGTCGGTTTCAGCTCTGCGTGGAAGCATCATGTAGCCCATCTATTTCTTCAAGCCCCGATGGACGGGGCCAGCATGTGATTGGGTTGTAGGTATCTTAAGTGTCATGATCAGTCGGTTAATAACCATACACTGTCAAACTGTCCGACTGTTCCGCATCTGTACCTCGCAACCTGTGCGTACAAGTCATTTGCATACTCACAGTCCTCTGTTTTGAGTAAACGAGTGTCGAAATAAGACGTTACATAGTAATTGGCCTGACTGTGCGTGGTAAGGCTGATCGTGGCGCAAATGCCATAATAATAATAATAATAATAATAATAATAATAATAATAATAATAATAATAAAGTGTCTTTGTTTTCTGAGGATGACACATCAAGAAGTTGTTTATATACCATGTGATCCTCATTATAATACAGTAGAACTTCGATGGCTCGAACACCGTTGGCTCGATTACCATGGCTGGGTCGAATTCGCTATAGAGCCCCTAGGGAAATCCTCTTCATAAGCAATAGTGGGGGATAATTAAGAAGATTTTAGTCTTTTATCCTTTTATCCTGCAAATGTATGCTGTGTGTACTCATTAGAATCGCCTCGGTGAGGCGATTCTAATGAGTACACACAGCATACATTTTCATTACAGAACATCGAAAAGATGTTCAAAAGTATCTCGTTATGCCTCATGGCAGTAACCCTCAGTAGCTCGAACTACCGCTGTGTCGAATAAATTTTCATGGTCCCAGAGGGGTTCGAGCCATCGAAGTTAGACTGTAGTTACAACAGTTAAGTGGTCCCGCCCATCGGGGCTTGGAGAAATAGACTGGGCTGCAAGGTGCTTCCACGCAGAGCTGAAACCGACCGCACGTAAGTACTGGTTAAGCGCTTAAAAGGCAGACAAAGTGGTGTGAATCGGACACAGCCCATGCATATAAACCCTATCGGTTTCATTGGGCGGCAGGGTTTGAGTTGACATTTCATCTCAATGTCGCGTAAAAAGCCCCACAAAACTGGAAGAAACGTCTCCAAAATTACCAAAATAGTGTTGACGGAGACGTTAAACCTCATTTTAAAGTAAAACAACAGTTATTTTTTCAGTTGATCTGGCTCATCTGATTTAAATGTTTTAAACGCCCATGTTTGAAAAACGGCCGTATTATGTTATGCACCCCCCACCGGCGTCCGTCCGTCCGACCGTCTGTCTGTCCGTCCGTACGTGGTTTCCGGATTACTCCTCCTACAGTTTACGTTCGATCAAGCTGAAACTTCATTCAGAGTTGGATCATGTTGTGGGGCAGCGCATATTGTTTCGAGGTTATGGTCCACCAAATATTAATAGACTTATGCCCCTTTCAATTTTTTTTTTGTAAATTTTTCGTTTCCGGATGACTCCTCATACAGTTAACATCCGATCAAGCTGAAACTTAATACATTGTAAGACCATGATGTGGGATAGCGTATATTATTTCGAGGTTATGGTCCACCAAATATTAAGAGAGTTATGTACCTTTGATTTTTTTTTTGTAAACTTTTCTTATTCGGATAACTCCTCCTACATTTTACATCCGATCAAGCTGAAACTTCATACATAGTTAGACCGTTATGTTGGGCTGCGCATATTGTTTCGGGGTTACGGTCCACCAAAAAATACTAGACGGTTATGCTCCTTTGAATTTTTTTTGAAAACTTTTCGTTTCCGGATGACTCCTCCTACATTTTACATCCGATTTAGCTGATCATATATAATTAGCCCATGATGTGGGGAAGCGCATATTGTTTCGAGGTTATGGTCCACCAAATAATAATAGAGTTATGCATTTGAAAAATTATGTAAACATTTTGTTTCCAGATAACTCCTACATTTAAGATCCAATGATGTTGAAACTTAAGTAAGACCATGATATGGAACAGCGCATATTATTTTGAGGTTACGGTCTGCCAAATACTACCAGAGTTATACCCCTTTCACAGATTTTTCTAAACATTCCGTTTCCCGATAACTCCTCTTTCATTTTACATCTGATGAAGCTGAAACTTTATATATAGTAAGACCATGATGTGGAGTGAGTGAGTGTTTGAGTTTAACGTCTCACCAACAGCTTAGGTCATATGGAGACGGGACATCGGTTTAAAGACTCATCCGAAAGTCTTGGGAAGCCCGGGATCGATCCTGCGACCCCTGGTTTACAAGGCGAGTAGAATAACCACTACACCACGGAGGCTTCTAAACCATGATGTGGAACAGAGCATATTATTTTGAGTTTACAGTCCGCCAAATATTACCAGAGGTTTTCCCCTTTCACATATTTTTCTAAACATATTTTGTTCCAGGATAATGCCTCCCACATTTTACATCTGATGAAGCTGAAACTTTACGTATAGTTAGCAGCGCATATTATTTCAAGGTTACAGTCCACCACTTATTGCCAGAGTTATGCCTATATTATTGTTGGAGACAGGTAGTTTGAGCCATTTGGGGTTATTAATAGTGCCAGGTAAGGATATATGGAGCTCATATTGTTCCTTGGTAAACCCAATCAGTATATATATTTGCTCCATCTTGCTAATTGCCACGGGCGTATAATGCCCCGCTTGGGGAGCTCTTGTTTTTGTTTGTATGTAGAAATAATGATCGCTAAAGCAAGCAATGATGAGTTGTCAACTATGAATCATTAACCCTTTCACCCCTGAGTTTCTTAAATGAGCTCTTCATTTTTTTAAATGTGGACGTCTTCATTCTTTCGAATTTGGAGTTTAGTCAAAAACCATTGCTAGGATGACAAATGGTGTACATCCGGATGAGATGGCTCATTATGAGCCATCTCATCTGGATCTACACTGTTTGCAGGCTGCACCTCTCTACATGGTTGAATGTATTACACATAAAAACACCACTAGGCAGCTATCAGTCTGATTGATGACAGTTGAATTTTCCTTTTAGAGCTTATTGCACGGTTCTTAATTTATGGACACGTTATTGACAGCTACGATAGGTTATGTTCCTTTTCACAAAGCAGCTTTGTCTAACATTATTTTTTAAACTTTGATTGTTGCATCTCAGTTTATAATCAATAAGATGTCAGGTCTACGTTAAAACATGTTTAAAATGTCTACAGATGTTCTCTTAATGCTATATTATTGAAAATTGCGTACTGAAAACATAGAAAGCAGCCTTAAAGGTGCATTATTGAGCTACCGGGCACGGTCTCAATTTTTTTTCTGGTATTTATCTTCAATGCATACTCCGTTGTCATGTGTACACTTTTGGAGCCAAATACAGCTTCAGAACGTTGTGAAAATGGTCGTTTTCATTCGTGTTTACCCTTCGCTCTGAACATGTGTTCGGGATTTCTGTTCTAAAAATAAATCTGTCACTTTACACATACATAGCGACAGTATCGTCTCTGAGTGTCGTTACTTATGGCATGGTATTCAGCATCATGTTTTTTTTTTTCGATTCAGGCATGGCCTAAGAAAACCAGGCCAAAAATGAACGTCGCATAACGTCATATATGGGGATTCTATTTTTGTCACGAACTAAAAATAGATCTAACTAGTGTTCGAAACCTAGTTAGGGAATCCCTCTCAAACTCGTTTACCTGTCATCATAATTGTTCGCATTTTTGCATAAAATGCATTCATTTGTATTTTTTAAAGAAAAATACCGGCTATATGTATTTTGTTTTTGGAAGCATTTTTTCCAGATAGCTCAATAATGCACCTTTAATGTGAAAACAGTTGACATGATTTGTTTGAGTGACTAAACATCTATAATGCTAAAGAATGGCTGAACTCTGTTTCCAAGTAAAATGGTTGAGGCTAATACAGTGAAATTCTGCTATTAAGACCACCTAAAATTAATACTAATTCTGCTATAAAAAGCTTATTATGAAGGGTACACTTAATTTTTCTTTGTGTTTTCTCTGGTCAGGCATCACCTTTGGGACTGTTCAAAAGTGGTCTTAAAGACCACTTTTGAACAGTCCTAAAGGTGGTCTTAATATAGGAATTTTACTGTATTTGCAAAAAATTAGAGCATGTTGGCTTGTAAAATATTAATCTAAAACAGGAAAATGTATTGATTAATTCATGAAGGTTTTTCTAATATATGATTATTATTATTATTATTATCATTATTATACCCCCGCAAACGAAGTTTGAAGGGGGTATATAGGAGTCAGCTTGTCGTCTGTCGTCTGTCGTCTGTCGTCGGTCCGTTACAAAAAACTTTAACATTGCTCATAACTTCCTTATTCTTTGACCGATTTCTTTAATATTCACACACCACACACCTTGCCACTAGTACTTAAGATTGATATACACAAACCTGACCTTGACCTTTACGTTGACCTTCCTCAAGGTCAAATACTTGTAAAAATTTGTCGTCGGTCCGTTACAAAAAACTTTAACATTGCTCATAACTTCCTTATTCTTTGACCGATTTCTTTAATATTCACACACCACACACCTTGCCACTAGTACTTAAGATTGATATACACAAACCTGACCTTGACCTTTACGTTGACCTTCCTCAAGGTCAAATACTTGTAAAAATTTGTCGGTAGCGGGGGTATAATTGGCGCCCGTTAGGCGGCAGCTCTAGTTATTATTATTATTATTTTACGGCCCTTTCAAGAGTATTTCACCTATTTATTTTTATTTATGATAAGTTTAACAGATTTTTGTTTTTGTTTTTATACGAATAAGATATATTTTACAACATGTTTTATATTTGTTTTTATTGTAAATATTCACGGTGTCTTAAAGGCCGGACTCGCCCGAAAATCAATCACAGTGCCACGTTTTTATTTCATCACGTGAACAAGTCCGTGAATTGAACACCCCTAAACCCCACTTCATATAGAGAAAACTGGGGTTTAGAGGGGTAAACATCATCTGCCTTTTTTGTTCAAAAACATGGATTGTGGGTACTCGTTAGAACCGCCTCTAACGAGCACGCACAATCTATGTTGATAGAAGAAATAAGAAAAATGTTGTAATTTTTACCCAAAATTTGTCATTTCTGACACCACGTTGGACGTCATTATTTCACACGGATATGTTTTCCTAATGGTATTTTGTCCTGTTAGATTGATTTGTGTCACTCTAATAAACTATCTTCTTCTTCTTTCGAGCAGATTGTTAATCAGAGGTGGGCAAAAACCGGAGTACCCGGAGAAGAAAAAAACACATAACCTTCCGTTGCAGAATATGACGTCTCAAATATGAGGCTCGAATAACAGGGATGAGAGACCTAATGATTAAGAGTTGTTAGAAAAACTTTAATTCGTCATACATATGTCAGAATTATTAAGAAATCACCTCGTGACCATGTGTGATTACATCCTTATTAATTGATTATTTTTATCATCACGGAGGCTTCTATCAAAGGAATTAACGCGTACCACACAGATAATAAATGGTTATGAAGTCTGAGGACCGCTTTATATATATTTTATAGGTCACTGTTCTAATTCAAGAAAGTAGAGATAGTGTTATAATGTGACCCCCCCCCCCCCACGCCCATCGGGGCTTGAAGAAATAGATAGGCTGCATGATGCTTCAACGCAGAGCTGAATCCGACCCGTCACAAGAGTACTGGTAAACCGCTTAGAGGATCTAATAAAAATCAAAAATGAGTTCCTTTAAGAGCAATGAAAACATTCATAAGAAAGAAGATGGGCCATACTACGTAGTTTCGGCTAATAAAGCCTCATCAGTGACCCTGTAAGGATCCGGCAAAGAAAGCCAGAGGAAACATACTGCAATTTTGCGAAGTTCGAATAGGCAGTCGATTCAAAGACTGATATAAATCAAAATGGGGTCCAAATAATTAAAAACCTGTCTAGAATACGAGTCTAAACCAATAATTTATTTCAGATTTCTCAGAATATTCACGCTGATCTCAAAGGACCAAAAGTAAAATATAAACTGCACTATGGTTGATGTACGGGGAGACGTTTTACGGCCGCCACACGACACAACACCAGCCTGCCCAGGAAAAGCGGTGCGAGTCGAAAAAAAGAAATGAATAAAGAGTGATGTAATAAATGATATAATTACAAATTGTCAAATGTATCAATTAGTACATCGTAGGCGTAACATAGTCTTTGTTATTGTTTATCGTAGTGACAACCGCTGGCTGCTGGTTGCTAAGGTTTGTTTGTTTGATTTATAGTTTAACGTCACCGTCAACACTGTATAGGTCATTTTGGAGACGTTGCCTCCAATGTTGTTGGACTTTTACCTGACATTGAGATGAAATGACATCCGAAGCCCTGTCGCCCAATGAAACCAATAGGGTTTATAAGCATGGACGGTCCGACTCGCACCGCTTTGCCTGGGCGAGCTTAGATCCCCTAAGTGATTTACCAGTACTTGTGTGCGGTCGGTTTCAGTTCTGCGTGGAAGCATCATGCAGCCCATCTATTTCTTTAAGCTTCGATGGGCGGGGTGGTTGCTAAGGTAAACTGGAAATAGAAAAATGGGGGTAGTGTATTTCATTTTCAAAAAGGACAAAATTATTTTCATTTTTATTTCACAAAATTTATATGGATGTGTTCACAATAAATTTGCAATTTTACTCCCGCTGGCACAGAAAAGAAATTACAATTTAAAAAAAAGTTATGAAAATAAATTCATCACTTTTTGTCGCTGTATTCAGTAGTTTTACTATATATTCTATACATTTAGAGGGTGCTTCCAAATATATGTAAAAAAGAACTAAAAAGTTATTTGTAAAGTTTCATTAAAAATACATGTGGATATTTGAAAAAGAATTTAAAGTCATGAGCCGCTTGCACAGAAAAGATATTCCTATAAGTTTTTATTTTATGGGAAAATAAATATCAAAATCCTATATAAATCTATGTATTAACTTTAACCGAAAGCAGTTACCTGGATGTCCGTCAAAGTTCGACTTGCGCCAATTAGACCAAAGGTAACCCTTACGATAACACATTCGTGCACCACAGTGCATTCTTAACAGTTAATTTTCTAATGAAAATTTGTGATATTTTTTCTTATTTCTCATAACATAGGTTGGGGGTGCTTGTTAGAGACACCAAAGGGTAGGGTTACACGTACCGAGGCATAAATGTCGAAAGAGTGGACGTGAAAGAAAGAGGCGGTATCCGATACTTTGCGCCAGTCAAGGTGGTTGTGTGTGCAAGTGTGTTGGTGTGTGTGTGGTGGTGGTGGTGTGTGTGTGTGTGGGGGGGGGGGGGGGGGCAAATCAGCACGTCCTCTTTCGTCCCCGAACGAACAGAAGGTAAAACATCGGACAGCTTTGGACCCTCCGAGGCCGCGGGCCAGCCAGCCGTAGTCGATTTAGTCTTGCATCCAAACACAGCCCCAGCCAACCGCTCCGCAAACCGTCCGAGGATACAAGCAATCTGTCGTTGATCACAATAAACATTCCATATTAGGTGCTATTCCAAACTTATATTTAGCACAGTTTAGTTCCAATGGAGTAGACAGTGCTTGAGTGCTCTTGAATTTAAACAGGGTTTCACTTGTCACTGTTAACCCTTGTCCTGTTGAATATTCAAATATGCCAAACCCACCAGAAGCCATCTGATCTGGATCTTCATTGTTTGGAAAATAAGACATATCCGGGCTCAGCAGGACAAGGGTTAATATTGGTAAAATAGTATTTTATCAATTTCTGAAGGCGGTAAATACGGAACCCGGGAAGGGACATGATTTTTTTTTTTATTCTATAAGTTGTGCGCACAAGATATTTAGTTGTGCGAACAAGATATTATCTTGTCCGCACAAGATAATATCTTGTCTGCACAACATAGATCTTTTGCGCACAAGATATCATCTTGTCCGCACAAGATATTATCTTGTCCGCACAAGATAATATCTTGTCCGCACAACTTCCCAAGATCTATGTTGCGCAAACAAGATAATTTCTTACATGCTTTTCAATGAATGATAGAGATTTATCAGTGAAATATATAGAGGATATTTGATTTTTTTCAGTGTAAGATCGAATTTTATTTCATCGAATGAACACAAAAACTGTTATTTTCACGAGTGGCGTAGCCACGAGTGAAAATAGCAGTTTTGGTGTTCATGAGTGAAATAAAATTTTATCTTGCACTGAAAAAATCAAATTTTCTGTTTCTTACATGCTTCAAAAGGCAATATTTAGCGTCTTTAATGGTGTCGCTCACATTCGGAGAAAATTATCTTTGTTCCTATTCGTTTCGCGTCAATTTAGTGGTGTCCATCGTGTTTAGTGGGTATACTATTGGGTGTAAACTGAAAGTTTGCACCTGAGAAATGGCCTGGGATGGTATTATTATGAATGATTAATGAAATAATTGAGAGAGTAGTTTTCCAAAGAAGTTGCTGGCAAGTCTAACGTCGCGCGACAAAAGACGTGACGTCAGCGTCATAAATGACGTCAGTAACGTCCCCGTCACACATGAACGGGCTATGCGTCAATTAGAACACATTTCAGTATTGTTCAGTTATCTGACAAAGCTAAAATTTAAATTAGAGCTAGATTTGAAGAAAAAAGTAGTCCCAAACAGTGAAAAATAAAAAATCGTATTTTCACTGTTTGAAACAGTGAAAATATCGATTTATATTTCCCTGATAAATCTCTATCATTCATTGAAAAGCATGTAAGAAAAATCGATATTTTCACTGTTTGGGACTACTTTTTTCTTCAAATCTGAATCTAGTTTCAATTTTATCTTTGTCAGATAACTGAACAATGCTGAAATGTGTTCTAATTGACGCATAGCCCGTTCATGTGTGACGGGGACGTTACTGACGTCATTTATGACGCTGACGTCACGTCTTTTGTCGCGCGACGTTAGACTTGCCAGCAACTTCTTTGGAAAACTACTCTCTCAATTATTTCATTAATCATTCATAATAATACCATCCCAGGCCATTTCTCAGGTGCAAACTTTTAGTTTACACCCAATAGTATACCCACTAAACACGATGGACACCACTAAATTGACGCGAAACGAACAGGAACAAAGATAATCTTCTCCGAATGTGAGCGACACCATTAAAGACGCTAAATATTGCCTTTTGAAGCATGTAAGAAACAGAAAATTTGATTTTTTCAGTGCAAGATCAAATTTTATTTCACTCATGAACACCCAAACTGCTATTTTCACTCGTGGCTACGCCACTCGTGAAAATAACAGTTTTGGTGTTCATTCGATGAAATAAAATTCGATCTTACACTGAAAAAATCAAATATCCTCTATATGTTGTGCGAACAAGATAATATCTTGTGCGCACAAGATATTATGTTGTGCGAACAAGATCATATCGTGTCCGCACAAGATAATATGTTGTCCGAACAAGATATTATCTTGTTCGCACAACATAATAAAAATAAAAAATCATGTCCCTTCCCGGGTTCCGTAGGTAAATCTCCAGGTTGCACATTTAGTATTTTAGCAATCGATGTAAAGTATTCATTTAGTTTGGCGGCCAAATTTTCCGAGATTGTTATCTTTTCGTCATTTATTGTAAATTCAACAGGGAGTGCATTAGATGGTGCATTTTTGTTGTTGCTGACGTATCGCAAATGTTTCCCAATGGATCTGGTGTCTTTAGAATTTTCAACAGATTCCGAGAAATATTTTCGTTTAACAGACCGAATAAGTTGTTTTGTTTTATTGCGATAACCTTTCTAGTGTTTTCATTGTTTCATTCGTTTGCTTTTATCGCTGAGCTTTTGCATCTTTGTTATTTCTGGGTTGAACCATTCGGAAGAGCGTTCATGCTTTGCCCGTTTTGATTTTACAGGAGCATGTTTATTCAAGCAATTCATTATCAGCGCAATCCATGTATCAAAATTTTCGTCAGTCTCTGCAGTATATGCAGTTAGGCAACTTTCAAGATCACTTAAAAATAGTGATTTATCAAACCACAGGCGCTTGAAGTTTGGTCCATCAAAACGTATTGAAAATGTCCAAATATAAAGACGCTGCTGCAGTTTCAAAGAAATTGCTCTTACGAACTTTTGATTTTGAACCTTATGAATTACTTATGGACAGAACTGCAAGCTCATGTGATCACACTGATTAAAAGAACGGTAGGAGGCGGTCGAGAGTCTTGTTTTTTTATTTTCTACAGTTTACTTTCCGTGTTAGACAAATTGGAAGAGAGATTGGATACAAAGCATTCGGTAATATTTTCAGGATTAGATTTTCTCGTATTAAATTTTACTCAGTTCATCACACATACTCTTATTTATCGAGGGCTAGCATAGTCTTTCGCTTTATTTCTTTCTTTTTTTCTCTCTTTTTTTTTCTTCTAACGTTCTCACGAACTTTCTTAAATTATTTATCAGATATTGTCAGTTGTGAAACGAGTTTTATTACTCACATTAGCGCAGTCTGAACTGGGTCTTCGCTGTGAGTCATATGGATGACTCAAAGCTTTTTTATGTCTCACTAGTACCCAAAGTAGAAGTGGAGGCAATGATCAGGAATCGATACAATCAACCCACAGCTCCCATCAGAGACACCAAAGGGAAAGACAAACATGAAACAACAGACTCTGATGGAAACATCAATAGCGGAAAGCCAAAAGGACAGTTACTTTCCCACAAAACGGCCAAAAGGCTATCCAAAACAAAATAATGTAAGCGACACAAACACCCAACAGACAAACCATAATAAAAAATTAAGGTATCAAAAAGATGTCAAATTAAGGAACGATGAAAAGCAAACTCTTAAGTTTTGATGATGATGATGATGATGATGATGATGATGATGATGATGATGATTTCGTGTTTAACGACGCGTCAACCCTCTTGGTGGGTCATAAGCGTCAAGCGGTTAATGGTTAAATGGCATGAAGAATTATGAGGATTTTAAAAGTAAAAACGTAAGTATGATATGTATAAAAATCTGAAACAGTTAAATCTTATGAAAAAGTCCAATATCTTTTAAGAATAAAATAATATTATCAACAGGTACATCTTGAAACAATTGTTGCAAAGTGTCAGCTTTGAAGTATAAGTCACGGGACTGTGAAAAGTCTACACATTCAATTAAGATATGTTTAACAGTGAATGGCTGATCACATCCTACACAAGAAGGCTGATCATCATCATTCAAAATATAAGAATGAGTAACTCTAGTATGGCCAATGCGCAGTCGCGTTAATACTACATCCTCTTTCCTGGAAAACTGTGGAGGAGATCATTTTGTTCCAACGACAGGTTTAATGGCATGGAGTTTGTTATTTATTTCATGGTCCCATGCATCTTGCCATTCCGACAAGATGTATCTGTTGATAAATGGTTTAAAACTATTAAAAGGAATTTTAAAAACAGACGGATCAAGATTGAGCGATTCTTTTGCTTTCTTGTCAGCATATTCATTGCCCACAATGCCAATATGGCTCGGAAGCCAACAAAACAAGATTTGGTGCGTTTTAGAAATTTCATGATGTTTTTCGATCAATTTTTATATTTGAGGATTTTTAGATGATGAATGGTCTAAAGCCTTAAGCACAGAAAGTGAATCAGAAAATATAATTGCTTTTTGAATTGTTGAAAAACTGATAAAATCTAAAGCTAGGTCTATTGCTTTGGCTTCTTAAGTTTTGAACTAGAATAAAGAAAACAATGTGTTATACTGCAAATAAATTTCCCGGCTTTTGATTTGACAGCGTAAGGGCAATTATTTTTCATATACCCCGTGAGCAAAACTATATACCCCTCTCGCGCGTGCTTTCCCTGAATTGCGATGTCCGCCATCTTGGATTTACTGCAGTTGATGAAAATATAAGCAAAATAGTTTCATGCAGCACAATAAAATAGAAAATTTTGATTGTTTTTCATTCATTTGGTAGGCCTACTTTATCTCATTGCTTTCCATTGTAAAACTTTCATTCTAACATGACGTAAACATGTTCCCTATGAGCATCATGATCAACGTAGATCTAGTGCGTTACAAGGACGCGTTTAATGACGTCACATGTAAACATGTCACGACGTCCGTTACAAAAGAAAACATTATTAGTTATTTTGATTCTTGACGGGGAACATGGGGTCACATTCCCCGCCTGAGAGCGATATTTGCCCGAGCCGTTTTTATACTGCAAAGCTTTTTCGTGACATTTTGTACATCTTCCAACGTTTCCTTTTGTAGCTGGCGTGATGAGAAGTAGCTGTTTATATGTAACGTCATCAAACGCGCACTTCTGTACGCACTACGTTGATCACGGCGCTCAGAGGGAAAATGTTTACGTCATGTTAGAAAGAGTTTTATAACGTAAAACAATAAAATAAAGTACCAAATGAATGAAAAACAATCATAAGTTTCTGTTTTGTTGTGGTACATGAACTTATATTTTGCTGCAGTAAATCCAAGATGGCGGACATCGCAATTCAGCGAAGGCAAGCGCGAGAGGGCTATATATTTTAAGACTAATCCTGCGTTAAAATGCTTATTTAGTAGGTTGTGTTTCCTAAACCCAGTGTCTCCTAATAAAAGACCACCTTTGGGATTTTAAGACCATTTTTGAACAGTCGCAAAGGTGGTCTTAATACAGGAAATTTACTGTATATAAATATGTTAATTGTATTTTAATAACTATTTCAGTAACCGTATTCAAGTTTATTTCGCTAGGAATTTTCAACTTGCTTGAAGTTTTATCTCAAATTTCTGGCAAACTGGATTAAAATTGTTGTCTTGCACATGCATAACACTCCATAAACTTACCGTTATCGCGGTATGTTGTAGTAAGCTCCTTTAGTATTTTCAACAAATTTCAAATGAAAGAGTGTTTTATTTTGGCTACTTTTATGCGTTTGGCAATCCGGCACTCTATTTGCGTGGACGTATCACGTGATTGTAATGGCTCGACGTCATAGTGGCAGGAATCCCCCGGATGTAATGTGTATTAAGAACAGGAAACTACGGGATTAGCGTGTATTATGCTTCTCCAAATGACAATAATGGCCCAGTCAGCCTGTGATGAGCAGTCAAAAACGTTAATTGAGTCGCGGTGCTGCAAAATAACAAGGGAGACCGACGGATTCGGTTTGAAAGCCTACGCATGCGCATAGCATGCACATTGCACATTGCATCCAACGTCTTACATATTGATCCTAGGTTACTCATGTGAACGGACAAGATCTGATCAAAGTCGTTACTGACTGAACGAACTATTTTAGGCCATGCTTCGGCCATTGAAAGGATGAGGTTGCTCGTAAACATACAATTACGAAACAGTCAACCCACTGAAATTTCAAGACGAAAACGTGAAGCAAACACTCAGATCATGTGGCACATTAATTCCGTCCAGTTTCATCCATCAATGGTTCATCGAGGTAAAGGACTATATGAAAGTTTATGGGTGTGTGCTCCGAAAGTGCTCGATTGACAAGATAGATCGGAATCCACAGATACTTGGGGCCTGGACTCAGGTGAGTGATCATGCGCCGAACTGACCTATTGAAGTTCGATTTTTGCACAGTTTGTCCATAGTTAAACATGGCTGAGCGCTAGCATAACCTGACCAAAAAGCATCATGTCTAGAAATCTTATACATGAAAGTAGTTGTGATGGCTATATAGCCATTTTTCCATAAAAGGGCTATATAGCCATCACAGCTAATTTTATTTATAAGCTTTCTAGACATGATGAAGCTTTTTGAACAGGTTATGCTAGCGCTCAGCCATGTTTAACTATGGAAAGACTGTGCAAAAATCGAACTTCAAGAGGTCAATTCGGCCCATGATCACTCACCTGATTCCAAGCCCCAAGTATCTGTGTCGGTAACTGGCTCTCACTCGGGGGACAGCTCATAGGATAAGTGTACTCATCGCATAGGTGATCAGATGAGGCTCAGGCGAGCATGCGCATAATGCAGGCTTGTCAGAGCCTTTGCTGCTCACCGACATGTAGAGGAGACATTGAAATAGCTGAAAGCAACAAATCATGCATCTCGTGCTATTTTGTTTTCAGGTTAGTAACTAAACTATAAGGAAAACCGAAGAGGGGTGAATTACGCTGATCCTGAACTTGTTGAAGGGAATAAATACATTTTTCCCCGAGGCGTTTTTCTTTGAAATAGATTGTGAAAAACTATGCTGTCAATCGCTATCTACATAACGCGCAGCGTAGAGCCTGATCAGACTGCCTCGGTGCGCAGGTTGATCCGAGTCTATCATTCTTCAAATGGCCGAAGACTCCTTTTCGTCTGTTGCTATTATCCCCTTTCACTGCCTCTAGGAGACCAGTTTTTGGTTACTTGCAAAACTGATGTTCGATGTGTCATGGTAAACGACAAAGAAGTCCCAAATTACCCTGGACAACTCCGGTAACATTACCTGACCGTTTCTGTATGACCTTTACCCTCACCATGGTGAATATTCAATTTGCTACCCTCTTCCTCGATTTTCAGTCATTTGTGTTACATAATTTCAATTTTAACCATGAATTAGAAACACAATGGTAAATGCATGTAGTATAGTTCCTGATCAGTTTTTCCGGGTCCAGGGTGGTGAGGGTTAATAGTCATGACTGATTCCTATAACTCCAAACAAACAAAAATAGGAGGCCCGCATCAGATTCATGATGAAATTTTGTGCATTTTGGTCGATTGTTCATCAAAACATATCTTCGATGGGGCAAGTAACGAAAACACGCCTATATAAATACATTGTAAACTTTACCACCGAAAAAAACACACGAAATTTTAGGACGAAAAATTGATTTTTTTCTTATTTCTCTCTAAATATAGATTGTAGGTACTCGTTAGAACCGCCTCGATGAGGCGGTTCTAACGAGTACCCACAATCTTTTTTGAGCAGAAATAAGACTATATAAAAGTGGGGATCAAGAGGGGCAAAATTATATAGGCGTATTTTCGTGATGTCTTTATTTTGGGCAGCAATAGGGAAATAATGAATCCCCCGTAAATCAAAGTGGGGTTTATGGGGTGTTCATTGTTAATCTAATAATTGCAACAATAATTGTGTACTGCTGGGCAATTACTACGTGAATTCAACGGTCACTTAACTTCGATAAATCTATCGTACATACAAGAATCCAATGTATAAACTTATGTTTAGAAAATTTCTTGTTGTGTTTTAGTGTGTTTACCAACCATTCGTTTTTCAAACAAAAAACGGACATTAATAAAGCACTGTCAATGAGCGATAATAAAGTGTAATATTACCTTTCAAAAAATGTATAGACATGATGTACAATATGATAATTGGATAATATTTTATATTTTTGAATACAATTGCAATTAAATTATCATGACAGTTGCTCAACAGGAGCAACAATACACTTTTCTATACTTAAGCTATAAGTCATTTCGGCCAGCTCCTGAAAAATAAAGACAAATATACGTGGATCAGCAACTACTGCGATCAGTTTGCGGATCCTGATCGACGTTGTTGTACGCTTAACGTTGCAATACGTGATAACGATCGGTTAAGCAGGCCGTGTGGGTGCGCAGTGCAGTCTGGGTTCTTTATAACCCTGTACGGCATTTCGTGAAACTTTATTGCAATGTCACTCTATGACGTCTCACCATGTCACCGCACACCAAAACTCGCCGACTCGTTAAAATACCTCCGGGTACAAACTACCCGTTTTTACGCACAATTTGTCAAGGATTTCGTCACTGCTGGGGTCAGGAAGGGCTCAGATGTCATACCATGACTCCGACATTGAGTCATGTAAATTCTGTTTGAATTCACCCGCTGATCATCACGCCGACAACCCCATGTAATTAAGTCTTTAAGGGGAAATAGATACGCCTTCATGGGAGGCAACACAAAGTTACTGAGCGCATTAGCTCTTCGTCATTGATGTACACGTGAATGCAGGAAAGCCAGGTAGCGGTCATTTGTTTAGAAAGTACAGTGAAATTCCGCTATTAAGACCACCTAAAATTAAGACTAATTCTGCTGTGAAAAGCTTATTTAGAAGGGTGCAGTTATAAGTTCTTCGTGTTTTCTGCACACAGTGTCCCCTTGTCAGGGACCACCTTTGGGACTGTTCAAAAGTGGTCTTAAAGACCACTTTTGAACAGTTCTAAAGGTGGTCTTAAAGCAGGCTTTTTACTGTAGCCGCGTTATTCTTATCGCTTTTAGGTCAGAGTGTTGCGAAAGGGGGTGATCTTTAGGTTCCGGACTGTAATCATATGTTTGGTTTGGCAAACAGTGGGGACCCAGATCAGACGATGCAAAACGCGGCGTCTGATCAGGGTCTACAATTTTTGCCTACAGTACAGGAATTGAAGGGTTAAACGAAACATTCTAACCCCACCCCCACACCCCATTCAGCCGGGACAATTTTCCAACACTCAGAGACTATCGACCGCAGGGCCCGGATAGAATGACCGTAGAACAGATTTCAGGATCACTCTCCACGAAAGAATAGTGCCTACCCCGGCAGGTATTGACCACGCGTCCTCCTGATCACCAGTCAGACGCGCATCTGACTGAGCTACCGAGGCCGGTACCCGGTAGATGTACTAAGAAAACCGGTGATGATTGCTTTCTGGTTTTAAATCTGTTTAACTCTTAAGTTTTCACAGCAACTTAGCTTAGAATGCATATTGTAAGAAATGCATGCAATCAGTGTCACTGAGGGACATGCTCCAGAAAAGGTTTGACCAAGATCGATCTTTTTCCGATCGGTTGTTTGTAAATCGACTCAAAATTAATGATACTGCCAGACCTATATTGCTATTGTTCACGTGACATTTACTAACTATTTAGGTTAAATCGTGAGCAAATTTAACATATACGACACATAAGTCACTTTATGTAGCTTTGTACAATTTAATTTCCAGTTTTAATGGTATCATATTTTTCCTGTTATTTTGCTAATATAGTACAATTTGCAGCAAAAAGTACAGAAGCAGAACAGACGCCGCTAAAACGGGGCGTCTGATCTGGTTCACATGGTTTGCTTTTGCCCCCTTTTTGAGACGTTATGCACATATGGCTTGAATGTAACAAATAAAGCGCAAGGAAAACAACGAACTGATAAGTACCGGAAAGTCTAGGTTCCGGACATATTTCGACTACACACAGTGACAATCAGATCTGTGGCCTCGGGCAAGAATGCATCAGGTCGATTCCAACACCCCGGGGTTATAGCTTGACTATTTGACCATTGGCAAAGCAGCCATCAATAACTGTGTAAAACAACCGAAACAGATACAGTCGACCTTCAATGGCTCGAACACCTTTGGGACTATGAAAATCTGTTCGAGACAGGGGTAGTTCGAGCCACTGAGGTTACTGTCAGGAGGTATAGCGAGATACTTTTAGACATCTTTTCAGTGTCCTATAATGAAAATGTATGCTGTGTGTACTCATTAGAATCGCCTCATCGAGGCGATTCCAATGAGTACACACAGCATACATTTGCAAGATAAAAGACTAAAATCTCCTTAATTACCCCCACTATTTCTTATGTAGAGGATTTCGCTAGGGGCTCAATAATGGGTTCGACACATCCATGGTAAACGAGTCATCGGAGTTCGAGCCATCGAGGTTCATCTGTAATTACACAACAACCACTGCTGGATCGTTAAGCTGGAAAATTTATCCTGTCTTCGACTGTTTCTTCACATGCAACCCTTTGTTGTGGTCGGGCGTGTATCTTGCGTCACTGGGGCGTTCAACTGATACTGGCATACAGTTGGGCGAGCCTGTTGTCACTGCAGCAGGTAAGGGTAGAGGAGGAGTGTTGCAATTTTTTCTGTTTCTATACTTCCATTCATTTTCCTCTTTCTCCCCGGCCCCTCACATTCATCTCCTATACCATCTCGTCTATCTCTTTTCTCCCTTTCTCTGGGAGTTGACGCAAAAAGATCAAGGGTTGACTTGTCGTTAAACAAAAAACAATTTCATGCAATCACTTGTTCTTTAAGCAATCAGTGTAGACTCTGATCTCGTTTGATCTTGGTTCGAATCGTTTCCGAATGTCACAGTTTAGGAACCTATGTTTATACAATATTGTAACCAAAGAACTGAACGTACTGGTTAAACAATTGTCCCGAAGTGTGGGCTGGGAAAAAGTGATGGACACAGACTTAGACTGTTTCGTTTTACTCTTAAATTTATGTTTTCTATGCAAACAGTGGAGACCACGATCAGACGCCGCGTTCCGCGGCGTCTAATCGGGGTCTAAACCGTTTGCCAAGTCCAACCCAAGGATTCCAGCACAGATTTTACAGATAACCCTATTAGTATAACGCAACACGCTGACTTCCCTGCGATAAAATTGACGCGCCTATTTCCTATAAATTATTGTTCGTTTGTTTGATTGATTTGAGGTTTAACGTCCCCGTCAACACTCTAAAGGTCATTTTGGAGACGTTGCTTCCAATTTTGTGGGACTTTTACCCAACACTGAGATGAAATGACATCTCAAGCCCTGTCGCCCAATGAAACCAATAGTGTTTATTAGCATGGACGGTCCGCCTCGCATCGCGGTTCCTGGACCGGCTTAGATCCTCTAAGCGGTTTACCAGTACTAGTGTGCGGGCCGGATTCAGCTCTGCGTGGAAGCATCATGCAGCCCATATTTTTCTTCAAGCCCCTATGGGCGGGGCCGGTTTACTATAAATAAGTTGTCTGGATTTCTTGCACATCAGTGATAGTCACGTAGACATTAGCACTGAAGAGATTTTATGCAAAGAAACTTTCGGTCGATGACAAGCAATCGACACAAAAACAATTTCCTATAGTGGCCGGTACTTAATTTGAATTGTGCTCCGACTATTACATTAAATTCGCTTTTGTGGTCCGTAATTGTCACGTAAACAATAGCAATGAAAAATAGAAGTGAAGGCAGTGATCAGGAATCGATACAAGTAACCCACAGCTCCTACCAGAGACACCAACGGGAAGACACAAGCACCAAACAATCAGACACCAATAGCGAAAAACCAAAAGGACAGTTACTTTCCAACAAAATGGCCAACTGGCTATTCAAAATAAAAAGATATAAGCCATACGCACACTCAAAGACAAACCACAACAAAAAAGAACCGCCATGGAACGGACAATGGAAATAATTTCACGGGGTGAGGGGGGTGCTTAAATCGATTTTACACCCTTGATTCCGTCGCGATTTAGACAAATAATTTGTTCAGTCCGCATGAGGGCTTCCTAACTCATCAGTGCAAAAATCCACCAACCACAGAGATGAAACAACGGTGAGGACACGACAGCAACAAACCACTGAAATGCCGGAGCAAAGGAAAACAACTTCTGTACGCCGATGGGCCCAACCAGAGACTGAGCATCAGATCAGGTACCAACCTACATTACATAAGTACCCGGTCTTGCAGTATTATTAATTTAGGTCGATTGTCAAACACTGGATCAGAATTTTTCAAATATGATACTTTGAAACAGAGAAACCTGCAAATTGGCCCATTAGAGAGAAAAACTGTGATTGTTATGCATGTAGGTCATTAACCGGCCATGTCATGGAAGGCAGAATTACTGAGTTCGTTTTAATTATAATATCGCAGCAATTTGTTGTGGATGATTAACACCATTCCAACATACAGAAATGTTCATCTCTTCTGTTTTGGTCCATGTTATGTCTTTGTCAACGTTCAGTATTCGCATCATGTCAACGAGTGCGTGTAATAAGCACCCCTCTAAACCCCACTTCATAAGGGTACAAACTATTTTCTTCTTTCTGCTCAAAGACATGGGTAATGGGTACTCGTTTGAACCGCCTCAATGATGCGGTTCTAACGCGCACCCACAACCTAAGTTTTGAGAAATCTTCACCCCAAATAATACCGTTTTGGCATCATGGAAACAGGCCTATATAATTCCGACCCCCTAAAACCCCACTTTTATACAGTAACATTGGGGTTTACAGGGGTAAAACGTTTTTTTTTTTCTTAATTCTGCTGTAAAATAAAGATTGTGGGTACTCGATAGAACCGCCTCGATGAGGCGGTTCTTACGTGTACCCACAATCTCTATTTTGAGCAGAAATAAGAAAAATATCACATTTTTACTTCTCAAAACTTTCGTGTTTTTTTTTCGGCGATAAAATTTCCAGTGTATTTGTATAGGCGTGTTCTCGTAATGAGAAATAAAAAGAGTGCCGAGGCGGTTCAAACGAGTACCACAATCTATGTTTTGAGCAGAAATAAGACACACCCATGTAAACCCCAGTTTTACTATATAAAAGTGGGGTTTAAGAGGGTCAAAATTATATAGATTAGTTTAGCCCTATCAACTTCCTTGGTTACGCTTGCGCATGCGCAGTCTTGTGTGGCAAAAAATCAGTCGAGCGCGTGTGTGCATAGTAAACTAAGGAAACAAATGTTTTTTAAGCGCCGTGTTTGTCATTTTATTAAGGAACCCGGGAAGGGACATGATTTTTTTATAAGTTGTGCGCACAAGATAATATGTTGTGCGGACAATAAATTATCTTGTTTGCACAACGCGCACAAGATAATATGTTGTGCAGACAGGATATTATCTTTTTCGCACAACATATTATCTTGTGCGCACAATGTGCGGACAAGATATTATCATGTTCGCACAACATATTATCTTGTGCGGAAACATATTATCTTGTACGCACAAGATATTAAGTTGTGCGAACAAGATATTATCTTGTCCGCAAAAGATTATATCTTGTCCGCACAACATATTATCTTGTGCGCACAAGACAAGATATTATCTTGTTCGCACAAGATTATATCTTGTCCGCACAACATAGATCTTGTGCGGACAAGATAATATCTTGTGCGCACAAGATATTATCTTGTGCGGACAAGATATTATCTTTTTCGCACAACTTAATATCTTGTGCGGACAGCAAAATATCTTGTGCGCTCAATATATGCGCACAAGATAATATATTGTGCGCACAACATATTATATAGTGCGCACAAGATAATATCTTGTTGACACAACTAAATATTTTGTTCGCACAACATATTAAAAATAAAATTGAATGTCCCTTCCCGGGTTTCGTATTTCATCCACAATATTCATAGACTTTTATTCTGCAATTCACAATCTTTCCGATTTCTCTGAGCTTATGTTATTTTACTGTAGCGCTGGAACGCTGTGGTGTATTGGTAAAGCCGAGAGAAGCCAGTTCGATCCTCGCAAGCGCCAAGTGTTATTTCCTTGAGCAAGATATTTTATCCATATTGCTTAGTAGTGGTTTCATCCCTGGGAAAGAGGGCCACATGGAAGATAGGTACTAGTATTAAATGTGTTACCCTCTGTAAAAAAGGTCGATTATTATTTTTTATCGTTTTACTATTCCATTAAACATTAAACATGTACATGCCTTTTGTTGTTCATCACTTGTCAGAACCGATACTTTGAAAAACTTATGACAAATAAGACTCCTAGCCAAAGTAGATAGCACTTAGAGATTCGGGACTAATCTCATTAGGCAGGGTGAAATGTAACAGGTCGACCGTGTGGCTCGGTAGCTCAGTCGGTAGAGTGTTTGCACAGTATACGAAAGGCCCTGGGTTCGGGTCCCGGTCGAGTCATGTTCTTTTTGTTCCCTGTGACATTTGGTGGCTTAGTGTGGGTACAACACCGCATCTGAGAGCATGTATGAGTAGACTGTGATAGAACTTCGAGATTCGGGACGAATCTCATTAGGCATTGGGTGGGGGTGGGGTGCGATGGAAAATGTAAGTCGATAGTTCAGCTCGTTAGTTCAGTCGGTTGAGTGGTCACACGATAAGCAATAGACCCTGGGTTAGCGTTCCGGTCGAGCCACCTTCTTTTTCCACCCCTTTGACATAAGTTTTCGTATTCAAGGTCATTTTAAAGGACAGTTTTGTCTACTTTCTTTCTTGTCCTTTTCTTTATTTGTTAATTTTAGTGATTTTACTTTCGAGACTACCAGGTTAAAACTAAACACCGAAAATTGGAATTTGTGTTTTTGACAGGACCAATTTCCAAATCGCGGAAACACGTCTATTCAAACATATTGAATATTTTACCACCAGAAAAAAGACAAAGTTTTCAGAAAAAAAAATATTTTTCATAATTTTGCTCAAAACACAGATTGTGGGATCTCGCTAGAACCGCCTAGGCGAGGCGAGGCGGGTCTAACGAGTACCCACAATCTCTGTTTATTTTTAACAGAAATAAGAGAAATAATGCATACCCCTGTAAACCCCAGTTTTATAAACATGGGGTTTAAGGAGGTAAAAATTATATGAACGTGTTTTCGTGTTGCTTTGTTTATTTTGAGCAAGCGCGAGGGGGATTATAAGAATTTGATATGGGGCTCTGTTGTGGATGGGCGGTGGAAACGCCCATCTACAACAGAACCCCATATTGGATTTTTTTTTCTTGCACAACAGCTCCCAAGCATTTCCTTTCTATTTATTTTTGTAAGGTTTCATTTTTGTGCACTATACTTTTCATTTTTGTTTTATTTAACAATACTCATGATATTCATCCGCTGTTTTGCCGGTTAGTTTTGACAGCTCGCGAGTATATTGTTTACAAACTGAAAGCATTGCGAAAGTAGTTCCGATAGTTGAAAAGAATTGAAGCGCACTTATATTAGTTGCCTGGGTCGGAACAACAGGGTCAGAGCATAAATTTCTATCCCAGGGTAAAATCACGGATTTGCTTGTTTGGTGTGCAAGATTTTTTTTTTTGTGCTCACGGTATATGAAAAATACGTTCCCATAGCCAAGTTCTGTTCAAGTGTTGGCTCCCGCCCATCGGGGCTTTGAGAAATAGACTGGGCTGCATGATGCTTCCACGCAGAGCTAAAACTGACCGCACATGAGAACTGATAAACCGCTAAAAATGTTTAAGCCTGCCCAGTGTGAGTCGGGCCGTTTATAAACCGTTCTTTTTTTTTTTTTTTTTTTTTTTCATTTGGCGGCAGGGCTTGAGAAGTTATTTCATCTCAATGTCGGTTAAAATGCCCACAAAATAGGAAGCAACGTCTCAATACTGACGTAAATAGTGTTGACGGGGACGGTGAACTTCAATTCATACGAAACAAAAGTATCCGCCCTATTACTGGTGGTAAACGATTGACCTTTATCAATAGAAGCCTCAGTGGTGTAGTGGTTACGCTACTCGCCTTGTAAACCAGGGGTCGCAGGATCGATCCCGGGCTTCACCAGACTTTCGGATGAGTCTTTAAAACCGAGGTCCCGTCTCCGTATGACCTTAGCTGTTGGTGGGACGTAAAACTAAAACACTCACTGACCTTTATCAGGCACCCCCTATATTAATTGCAGCGTAGCATATTGACCTGATAAAGAAAGATATGCTATCTCAGGACAAGTGAGCTTTATCAGGTTAACGTAACGTTGCACTTTTATTAATGAACCGGACTACTGGCAAAATTACAAAAATGTTATTGTTACTGGGAAAAATGGAAAAAAAAAAAAATACTTGAAAAAAATATATATACATCATGGGGAAAATATGGTCAGCTGTTACTGAATATATCGACCGCAGAATGCTGTTCGATAACTGATCGTAAATTGCTAATTTAAGAGTGTACAATGGGATAATCCGCCCCGCCCTCGGGGCTAAGAAATATATGGGCTGCATGACGCTTCCACGCAGAGCTGAAACCGTCCACACACTAGTACTTATAAACCTTTCCAGGAACCGCGGTGCGAGGCGGACCGTCCATACTTATAAAACCTATTGGTTTCATTGGGCGACAGGTCTTGAGATGTCATTTCATCTCAATGTCGGGTAAAAGTCCCACAGAATTGGAAGCAACGTCTCCAAAATGACCTATACTGTGTTGACGGGGACGTTAAACCTCAAATCAAACATACAAACAAACAATGGGATTATCTGATAAATAGAATACCAGATTCGTGTCATTTGATATCAAGTTAACCGGGCTCGGCTTCGAGAACGCATGTAGAATCGCTCGGCAAGCCTTGCGATTCTACAAGCGTTCTCGAAGCCTTGCCTGATAAACTTGATATCAAACACCCACATGTTGAATCCGTCAGAGGAGTAGTTCGCAATCGCATTATTTTTCTTGCGATTAGCGCAATTGTCAGTTAATTATTCGATTTTTTTATGTTTTAGGTTCAACGACACGCCATTTTGTGTCATCAGAAAAAAAATCGTAGATGAAAGTAAGGGACAGAAGAGAGCGGAAGTGTAAAAACAGAAGCAATAAGAGCACTGTCCTCGCCCCTTACATGTACCTGCTGCAAGGATTGCAGGCCGGCCTTACCAAACTGTCAGCCAATATCAATTACGCAAGACAAACGCCCAAACATACAATTGTCACATTCAAACAAATTAATGACTGCTATCGAGTCAGTCTGTACAAATGGCCGATTATTTTCTTGCCACACAAAACTGCGCATGCGCAAAAATACGGAATCGTTGGATAGCATTTCCTTAGCAACCGTTGACGTCCTAAACTCATCGTGTTTTCGTAATGTAGAGGAATGCGCATTTTATGTCGTATTATTTATTTATTTATTTTTTACTCGTCGGGAATCCTTCAGGTTAGAAAAGAAAGAATTTGCTCCCAAACTGCTAAAAGTTTTCACATGAAAAAAAAAAAAAAAAAAAAAAAAAAAAAGACAGGCAGCTCAAAAGCAAAACAGCTGGCGAACGTCAGACCGACATCGACACGACGTTGTCACGTGATATCGATTTATTGGTTGATTCATGATTGATTGAATTCGTTGGGGGGTTAACGACACGTCACTTTGTGTCATCTGAGAAAGGGAAATAAGGAGATGGAAGAGACAGTAGAGGATATAAAAGTGAAGAACAGAGAAAAAAAAAAAGAATGAATGGAAGTGAGAAATTGAAGAAATAACAACATTCCCCTTCTTGAAGGAACCGTGAGCCAATATCAGTTGGACATCCCAATGACACAAGAAACGCGACATCTTCGCCTCGCCCAGCCTCCCAGACAAGTCGTGTCGATGTCAGTCTGACGTAAGCCCGCCATTCTTCGCTTGCTAGGTAGACCGTTCAAGGGTAGATTTAACACTTTTTGTACCAAATGGAATCTTCCTCCTTATATATGGCAGGAGTCCATATCAAAATTTAGGGGTGTCTTCAAAATTTATTTGGAAGCAAATATTGGAGGCCCTGATCAGACGCCGCCTTCTGCGGCGTCTGGTCTGGGCCTGCACTGTTTGCCAAGTACTCTTTAGGGGGTTTCCGGTGCAATAAGGGTTAATTGAAAAGGGAGTTGCTTCTCTTGAGAGGTTTTTACGTAACTATTTAATTTATATTTTAGCTTTAATATGACAAGGGAAATCGGCGGCAAACAGTATACATGCACATCTAGATCACATTCGCTGTATTCCGGCGTCTGATCAGGGTTTCCACTTTTAGATTACAGGATTTTTTTCAAGAGAAACTAGTTGTCTTTTAAACTTGTCTTTGCCACATAATAGGATAACCCGTCCGTTTATTTAACAACTCAAAAATGTAATTTTCATATTTTACAGTCAACCCTCTTTACACCAGCATTCGATAGTTTCAATGGAACAAACCTTTAGCTCAAGATGAAATGGTAAATCATCACGAAAACACGCCTATAAAATTTTTACCCCCTTGAACACCACTTATATACAGTAAACCTTATTTTTCTTATTTCTGCTCTAAAATATACATTGTGGGTACTCGTTAGAACCGCCTCGATGAGGCGGTTCTAACATGTACCCACAATGTATATTTTGAGCAGAAAAAAGGTAAAAATCACAATTTTTCATCCTAAAATTTTCATTTTTTTGGCGATAAAGGTTAGACTGATTTGTATAGGCGTGTTTTCATAATGTGGAGATATTCAAGAACATTGTGCTTATTTATTACTCCAAGAAACAAATGTTGTATATATTTGTTAGAATCGATGTCCACAACATATGTTTCTTAGGAAGACCTTTGTTATCCAGTTTGAGAGTCTGAAAAGCGACAAAGTCGCTATAGCGGCAAACTACTGTTATAGAGAGGGTCGTCTATATCCAGCAAATATAGATTGCGTTACGCGGCGTCTGATCAGGATCTAAACTGTTTGCTTAAAGTACGGGACTTAAAGGTAAAACAAAACAGCCCGATTCTCCGTACAGGACCACTTTCCCAGCTCAGATACAATCAACCCAACAGGGCTATCAGTTATAAAGTGGGGGTTTCACGGGCGTTCATTACACGGACCTTTTATCGTGATAATCGTAGGACATTACGATAACACATACGTGCGACCTAGTGCATTTTTCACATCTCCAAAATGGCTACTTTTCTGACGAATATCCTTGATATTTTTCTTATAAATGCTCAAAGCATAGGTTGAGGGTGCTCGTTAGAACCGCCTTATTGAGGCGGTTCTAACGAGTACCCACAACCTATGTCTTGGAGCAGAAATAAGAAAAATAATGCATACCCCCGTAAACCCATGTTTTCTCTATATAAAGTGGGGTTTATTGGGGTGTTCATTTCTCGGACTTGTTCACGTGATGAGATGTGCAAAATTCAGTTTCCCAAGGTTTCAGATTCGTCTATATGCAGTAAGTCTTTCTATCGTCTTGAACGATTGTGACATGTAATTTCCTCTAAAAAGCCCTCTTTGCTTTTAAAACGGCTTACATCTGTCAGCTGGCGTGATGGCTCGATTTGTGAAGCAACGTTAAGTCATCCGCACATTTCTTCATATATCTAATTTCCCCTATTCATCCTATAACTAATCCTTATTACAAGTCTTTGTTGCTTTTTTCTGTCTCTTAGATAAGTACATGAGCCCGCTACGACAAAACCAATCTCATGGGTGTGGGACTAGAGGAGACACAAACCAGCCATCTCAGCTAAATAGACAAGCAAAAGTCTGGAATTTTTAGATATAGAAACTGAAAGTATTCTTCTTTCCAAGCAGTGGGCATGAATGCGCTGCTCATACTGCACGGATGAACAGACTGATCTGGACCCCTGTTGTTCACAAACTGACAAACAGATTTTCGCATGACGTAGCACATCTATGAACAGACATGCGAGAAAAAAAGCCCTTTACGTTTCCCAATATATGCTCTACAACAGCGCGATCGCAGGCAGTCAATAGGGCTAGGCGCATAAAGTCCTGAAGATGTTTGCGAGTATCAATGCTCTGGCGAGACTGCGCGTTTGCGCAGGATCACCTGAGCGGCACTTGCATGCTCGCCTATGTGATTAACACCTTTTACCATGGCCTCACTGCGCGTTTGCACAGGCTCTCGTGTGCACTTGCTGCCTGCCTATGTGCCCTTCACCATGGCTTGACTGCGCGTTGGCGCTGGCTCGCCTGAGCTTGTGCTGCTCGCTTATGTGATTAGAACCCTTTTCCATGGCCTGAATGCACTGTGCATTGGCTGCTCGCCTATGTGATTGACATCTTTTACCGTTGCTTGACTGTGCGTTTGCGCAGGCTCGCCTGAGCATGTGCTGCTCGCCTATGTAATTGGTTCTCTTTACCATGCTCTTACTGCACGTTTGCGTAGGCTGGCCTGAGAACGTGCTGCTCGCCTTTATGATTGGCATTCTTTACCATTGCTCGAATGCGCGTTTGCGCAGGCTCGCCTGAACATTTGCTGCTTGCTTATGTGATTAGAACCCTTTACCATGATCTGACTGCGCGTTTGCGCATGCTCGCCTGAACATTTGCTGTAATTGCGTAGCAGTGGTGTATTAGTCACTGCCTCTCTGTCGCTCCAGAATGAGTGTTCGGGAGCGATTAAAAAAGCTTGAAGCTTCCATCGCAATCGAACTAAAATAAATTAGTATAAACTAACATTTGCTGCTCGCTTATGTGATAAGCACCCTTTCCCATGACCAGATTGCGCGTTTGCACAGTCTCGCCTGTGCATTTCCTGCCCGACTATGTGCACTTTCCCATAGCATGACTGCGCGTTTGCTCAGGTTCGACTGAGCATGTGCTGCACGCCTATGTGATAAGCAACCTTTTCCATTACCGGACTGCGCGTTTGTATAGGCTCAACTGAGCAAGTGCTGCTCGCCTATGTGATTAGCATCCTTTCCCATTGCATGACGGAGCGTTTGCTCAAGCTCACCTGAGCATGTGCTGATCGCCTGTGATTTGTGTCCTTTCCTATGGCCTGATTGTGCATTTGCACAAGCTCGCCTGAGCATGTGCTGCTCGCCAGTGTGATTATCATTCTTTCCCATGGCCAGACTGCGCGTTTGCGCAATATCGCCTGTGCATGTGCTGCTCGCTTATGTGATCAGAACCCTTTCCCATGACTTGACTGCGAGTTATCACAGGCTCGCCTGAACATTTGCTGCTCGCCTATGAGATTAGCCCCCTTTACCATGGCCTGACTGCGCGTTTACGCAGGCTCGCTTGTGCAATTGCTACCCACCTCCGTATTTAGCACCCTTTACCATGGCCTGACTGCGCGTTTGCGCAGGCTCGCCTGAGCATGTGCTGCTCGCTTATAAGTGATTGGAACCCTTTACCATGTCCTGTCTGCGCGTTTGTACAGGCTCGCCTGAGCATTTGCTGCTCACCTATGTGATAAGCTACCCTTACCATGGCCTCACTGCGCATTTGAACAGGTTCGGCTGTACATTTACTGCCCGCCTATGTGATAATCACCCTTAACAATGACCTAACTGCGCGTTTGCGCAGGCTCGCCTGAGCATGTGCCGCTCGCTTATGTGATTAGCACCCTTTACCATTGCCTCACTGGGCATTTTTGCATTTGTTGCCTGCCTACGTGATTAGCATCCTTTCCCATGGCCTGACTGCGCGTATGTACAAGCTCGCCTCAGCAACTGCTTCTCGCCTTTGTAATAAGCACCCTTTCCCTTGGCCTGACTGCGCGTTTGCAAAAGCTCGCCTGAGCATGTGCTGCGAGCCTATGTGAATGGAACCATTTTCCATGACCTGACTGCGCGTTTGCGCATGCTCGCCTTTGTGATAATCATCTTTTTACATGACATGACTGCGCGTTTGGACAGGCTCGTCTTAGCATGTGTTGCTCGCTTAGATGATAAGCATCCTTTTCCATCGCCTGGCCGCGTGTTTGCACAAGCTCGCCTGAGCATTTGCTGCTCGCTTATGTGATTACAACCCTTTTCCATGACCTGACTGCGCGTTTGCGTAGGCTCGCCTGAGCATTTTCTGTTCGCCTATGTGATCAGCACCCTTTTCCGTGGCCTGTCTGCGCGTTTGCGCAGGCTCACCTGAGCATGTGCTGCTCGCTTATATGATTACAACCCTTTTCCATGGGTTTTCTTAGGCTCAACTGAGCATTTACTGCTCACCTATGTGATTAGCATCCTCAACCATGAACTGACTGTGCGTTTGTGCACGTGCGCCTGAGAATGTGGTGCTCGCTTATGTAATTACAACCCTTTTCCAAAATCTGGCTGCGCTTTTGCGTAGGCTCATATGAGCATGTGCTGCTCGCATATGGGATAAGCACCCTTTACCATGGCCTGACTGCGCGTTTCCGCAAGCTCGCCTGAGCATGTGCTGCTCTCTTATGCGATTATAACCCCTTTTCATGAGCTGAACGCGAGTTTGCGTAGGACCGCCTATGTGATAAGTATCCTTTTCCATGACCTGACTGCGCGTTAGCACAGGCTCGACTGAATATGTGCTGCTCCCTTATGTGATAAGCCTCCTTTCCCATGACCTGACCGCGTGCTTGCACAAGCTCGACTGAGCATTTGCTGCTCGCTGATGTGACCTTTTCCATGACCTGACTACGCATTTGCGCAGGCTCGCCTGAGCATTATTCTGCTCGCCTATGTGATCAGCACCCTTTTCTGTGGCCTGACTGCGCGTTTGCGCAGGCTCACCTGAGCATGTGCTGCTCGCCTATGTGATTACAACCATGTTCCATGACCTGACTGCGCGTTTGCGCAGGCTCGCCTGAGCATTATTCTGCTCGCCTATGCGATAAGCACCCTTTACCATGGCCTGATTGCGCATTTGCGCAGGCTCACCTAAGCATGTGGTGCTCGCTTATGTGATTAGAACCCTTTTCCATGACCTGACTACGAGTTTGCTCAGGAGAGCCTGAGCATTTGCTGCTCAAATATGTTTTAAGCACCCTTTACAAGTGCCATTCTGCGCGTTTGCACAGGCTCGCCGGGGCATGTGCTGCTTGCTTATGTGTTTAGAACCCTGTTCCATGACCTGACTGCGCGTTTGCGCAGGCTCGCCTGAGCATTTGTTGATCGCCTATGGTTTACCTGTGCATTTGCTGGTCGCCTGGACTGCGCGTTTGCACAGGCTCACCTGTGCATGTGCAGCTCGCTTATGTGATTAGAACCCTTTACTATGACCTGACTGCGATATTGCTCAGGCTCGCCTGAGCATTTGCTGCTCACCTCTGTGATAAGCACCCTTTCCCATGACCAGACTGTGTGTTTGCGCAGGCTCACCTGAGGATGTGCTGCTCTCGTATGCAATTAGTATCCCTTTACCATGACCTGACTGCGCGTTTGCGCAGGCTCGCCTGAGCATGTGCTGCTCGCTTATATGATTAGAACCCTTTACCATAGCTTGACTGCGCATTTGCGCAAGCCCGCCTGAGGATGTGCTGCTCGCCTGTGTGATTATCATCCTTTTCCATGGCCTGATTAGCATCGTTTCCCACGGTCTGACTGGGCGTTTGTAACCGCCTGAGCAAGTGCTGCTATGTGATTAGCATCCATTCCCATTGCCAGACTGCACGTTTGCACAAGCTCGCCTGAGCATGTGCTGCTGTCCTTTTTGATTAGCATTCTTTCCCCATGGCCTGACTGCGCGTTTACACAAGCTCGCTTGAGCATGTGCTGCTCGCCTGTGATAGGGTCCTTTCCTATCGCCTGACTGCGCATTTGCACTAGTATGTGCTGCTCGCCTGTGATTAGAACCCCTTTTCATGACCTGACTGCGCGTTTGCAAAGGCTCGCCCTGGCATGTGGTTCTCGCCCGTGTGATAAGCATCCTTTCCCATGGCCCGACTGCGCGTTTGCACAAGCTCGCCTGAGCATATGCTGCTTGCCTGTGATTAGCATCCTTTCCCATGGTCTGACTGCGCGTTTGCGCAGGCTCGCCTGAGCATGTGCTGCTTGCCTCTGTGATAAGCACCCATAGGCTAGCCTCTGTGATAAGCATCTCATAGGCCAGCTCATCTGTATCGTACGATTTTCGACTATCTCTGACTGGCAATCACCTCAAATTATGAAATATTCTTGATAAGGCCGTAAAGCGAAAGCAAATAGGAAACCCTAACCTATTGGTAAGAAACCGCAAACGGACAGGGATTATTTATTACCGCCACCACGCGGCCCTTATAGTGAAGTGATATACGATAGTCCGCGATCTTTTAATACACGTTTAAGTGTCTTGTTCTATTATTTTCATATCTCCACGGTCATGATTTCGTACAACTTATGAATCCTTTCAACTTCGGCAAGATGACTTGACATAAGCCCATCTTCGCATAAAGGGGCTTTTACCATAAATGTTATCGGTGATATTATCCAACATCTGACTTCGTAAAACTTAAAATGCGTCCACTAACTCTCTCTCATTCATTTATGTGCGGGAAACTGTGAATGCTCTGAGGAGACTGCGCTTGCTTGTGTGGTCTTGCCAGAGCCTTTGCTGTTCTCATATTTGACCTTTAATTCGTGCACTGCCTCATGAATAGAATACACACGGCCTTGATGCCCCATTCAATAAATCGTTTACACTATGGCGTTCCAAGGTTTAAGTTTTGAAAATGAATTATTCTCTAAGTTTGCTTTTTATGCAGGGTTGGTATTACTGAAGACAGTTCTAATGAGCGTTTGGACTGCTGTGTATCGTATCACGAGACAGGTAGGTCCTCTGTTAAGTTTTCTGAACCTTTAACATCACGGCGACGTTACAGCAATATCACTATGCTGCATACTGCATTGTGGCGATTTCAACATAACGATTGCGCTGTAATATCGTCGTGATGTGTGTGAAGCATAGCGACATCGCTGTAATGTCGCCGTGATGTGTGTGAAGCATAGCGACAGCGCTGTAATGTCGCCGTAATGTGTGTAAAGCATAGCGATATCGCTGTAATGTCGCCGTGATGTGTGTAAAGCATAGCGATATCGCTGTAACGTCGCCGTGATGTTTGTGAAGCATTGCAATATCGCTTTAACGCCGCCATGATGTGTGTGAAGGATAGTGATGTCGCTGTAACTTCGTCGTGATGTTTGTGAAGCAAACCGATATCGCTTTAACGTCGCCGTGATGTGTGTGAAGCAAAGCGATGTCGTTGTAACGTCGCCGTGATATTTGTGAAGCATAACGATATCGCTTTAACGTCGCCGTGATGTTTGTGAAGCAAAGCGATATCGCTTTAACGTCGCCGTGATGTGTGTGAAGGATAGTGATGTCGCTGTAACTTCGCCGTGATGTTTGTGAAGCAAAGCGATATCGCTTTAACGTCGCCGTGATGTATGTGAAGCAAAGCGATATCGTTGTAACGTCGCTGTGATATTTGTGAAGTATAACGATATCGCTTTAACGTCGCCGTGATGTGTGTGGAGCATAGCGATATCGCTATAACTTTGCCGCGATGTGTGTGAAGCATAGCGACATCGTTTTAACGTCGCCGTGATGTGTGTGAAGCATAGCGATATCGCTTTAACGTCGCCGTGATGTGTGTGAAGCATAGCGATATCACTGTAACGTCGCCGTGATGTTTGTGAAGCATAGCGATATCACTTTAATGTCACCGTGATGTGTGTGAAGCATAGCGATATCGCTGTTACGTCGCCGTGATGTTTGAAGATACCGATGTATTTGCTAACACCCATGTATGCGAATAGAATCTTTACTGAAAAGTACTGGACAGATCCATTTCCAGTTTATTTTACTTATTGAAAGTTTTATATACACAGTGAATTTCCTATAACAAGACCACGTTTGGTGCTGTTCAAAAGTGGCGTTTAAGACCACTTTTGAACAGTTCCAAAGGTGGTATCTTTCTTGAAGATACATAGTGCCGAAAACACACCGGGTGAATGACCAAACCTTTAAAATATGCTTTCTAAAGGAGAATTAGGGAAATTGCATTTGAAAATTCATTTGTATCGCACAAGATAATTTTCCAGCCAATGAGTTCATGTAGTTTCCTTCCTTCAAAAGGAAAAGCTTGTGTGAACTTTGGTAAAAATGTAAAAAAATCCTTCTTTTCCTTTTAGATCGTTTTCCGTCTTTAAATAAGAACAAGATGAAACAGCCTTCTTATTCTTTTAGATAGCTTATCCATATTAATCTGTGACTTTTGACTCGGATGGTTTTCCATTCTCACCTTTCTACTTGACAATATTTACATAAAATTTGGTACTAAGTTATTTAGATAAGTTGTGGGTATTCCGATGGGTACTAATTACGCACCACTTGTGTTTGATCTGTATTTGTTCTGTTATGAGAGATACTTCATGATGTCCCTTTCTGCTGAAAACCAGTCTGAAATCATTGAAGCTTTTGGCTCCACTTCTAGATATTTGGATGATTTATTAAATATTGATAATACCTATTTCGATGGTTTGATCAGTCACATTAACGCCGCTCATCCCCGAACTTCAGTTGAATAAAGGAAATTCTTCTAATACCGAGGCCCCGTTTTTGGATGTACATCTATCTATTGTAGATGGGTTTGTTTCTTGCAAAATTTATGATAAACGCGACGATTTTGATTTTGAGATTGTAAATTTTCCATTTTTGGATGGTGATGTTCCTCGTGCGCCATCCTATGGCGTTTATATTTCGCAATTAATTCGATTTGCTAGAGTGTGTAGTCATGTAACTGACTTCAACACTCGTAATAAATTGTTAACGGGTAAACTTCTTAATCAGGGTTATCGGTACCATAAACTACGAAAAGCGTTTTCAAATTTTTATAGACGTCATTCTGATTTAATTTCAAAATTCAATATTGGACTTAAATCTCTTGTGCAACGAGGTCTATCGGAACTCGAATTTTATGGTGACTTAGACGGAGATATCGTTTGCGCCTGCCTTTGGAATGTTCCATTAACAAAAAGGTAAACCAAGTCATCCGATATTGTGTGAATTCAACTGTAACACAAACAATGCTGTGGTGTATATGGCTATTTGGACCGCTTGCAAAAACCATGCGAAAGACACTCTACCGAATCTTCTGGTAGACTCAGCGAATTTGACATATATTGACAACACATGAGTAGCTCCGCCTAGTCAGTTGTATCTGCGACTACTATACTTCCTTTGGATACATGTCGAGCTTAGGTAGTAGCAGTGTATAATAGGGCCGCATCGCGACAAAACCGGTTTTAGGACATCTGCAACATTCGAAGACTTAGTTCAGTCGTAATAGCATAAAGACTCTACAGGACAAATATGTTCTATAAAAGGGTCATCCTTTGGAAGCATTGAATACATCACAGAACTGAACAATATGAAGTGTGCATGTTTTCTGGGCCAGACTAGCCAGTTTCGGCCAATTAGGCCTCATCAGTGACCCTCAAATATTTTCAAAATTCCAGAATGGAATCAATGATCCCAAAGGACAAGAAAATATAAACTACACTATGATATAGGGCAGGGAGACTTTTTTCGGCCGCCACACACTCCCAGACACCAGCTGTAGTGACGTTAAATATGTTCTATAAAAGGGCCATCCTTTGAAAGCATTGAATACACCACAGAACTGAAAATATATTAAGTGTGCATGTTTTCTGGGCCAGACTAGCCAGTTTCGGCCAATTAGGCCTTATCAGTGACCCTCAAATATTTTCAAAATTCCAGAATGGAATCAATGATCCCAAAGGACAAGAAAATATAAACTACACTATGATATAGGGCAGGGAGACTTTTTACGGCCGCCACACACTCCCAGACACCAGCTGTAGTGACGTTAAAGGCTGTCAATGCATTGTAAACCGAAGATTCTAGTGGGGCTACATGAAATCACATGCGCATCTGAACATTTGTACGTCGCGATTGTTAGGAAGGCCATTTTGTCGCGACGACGCGGCCCGTATTTAATCATTGGTAACCTAAGCTTCGGACACTATCAATGTTTATAGACTGCACTTGGGCCACGGCCTGAATCACCGGCTAGCTAAGAATGACAGATAGAATTTGTCATATTAAAAGCTAGAAAATTAACCGCGATTGTCCGTTAGACTTTTCCGGTTATCCCCGTGATGGGCACTATAAGAGGCTGTACTTGGACACGTCCGATTCAAATGTTATAGTGCCCGCTGACCATCTACCACAGATTAGTCTTTATCACAAATGAAACACGTCTTTTTTTTCACTGGCTAGAAACGCATCACGTGCAAGTTGCAAATCTGCGGTAGAGGCACTGCGGGCACTATCCCATTTGAATCGGACCGGTCCAGTGCCTGCTACAGAGATAGCCGGAAAAAATTTACGGATAATTATGAAGCCGGAAAACTTTTACGGATAATTACGATTACTGGTATTTATGCCTATACAAACAGCAGATTCAAATGTTGGGACGGAAAGGTCTGGACAATCAGTGAAGACCATATTCATATTGCTCAAAGTTTACATTATATTTTACAACGGTCATTTGTCATAACTGTTTTAGTTCAATTTTTTAGAAGCAATAGAAACATTAGCTTCGGCACTATCTGCGGCGAGGGCCATATCAACCCGGCGGTCCAGGCCCGGGGGCAGTCCATTAACCTTGATAGTGCCCGAAGCTTACGTTACTGTTGCTTAATTAGCGACTTGAACGTGATGCGTTCTTAATCAAATTATTAAAATAGAATACTGTAAATATCCGTTGTTGTTTTTTATTCTAAGTATATATTTTTATTTCCATATTGATGCATGAATACAAAATAAACAATGACATTAAACAATTAGGAACTGAACGGAAGCTTGTAAGCTTATTTCACTCGGGATGATTCTTCTACCCGTCTTTGTCTCGATATGAAACGGGCCTGGTCTTTGTGGTCATTAGATGACATAAGAAAAGTGTTTCTTTATAAGATTATTTAAATTTCTTTCTCGTTACTATGAGAAATATTCTCGTTCGTGCGAGATTTTTTCTCGTTTGAAAAAGAAAATTTCTAGAAGGAACGAGAACATTTCTCGAACAACGATATTTTTTCTCGTTCGTGCGCGATAATTTTTCTCTCGTACGAGATTTTTTCTCGTTTGTACGAGAAAGTTTCTCGTTTGTACTCGAAAATTTCTCGTTTAAACGAGAAGGTCTCTCGTTCGTATGAGAAAGTGTCTCGTTTGTAAGAGAAAACTACAATGTTTATTTTTTCTCTCTCTCTTATTTTGACCTAAGTAGGCTGTCGTAATCGTGGAATTGTGTGGTGATGCGTTTGTTTCTATATTCAGGTTTTCCCAAGTCCAGAGGATTATACTTCAGCTGGAAAGTCGGCAACAGTGACACAGGATCCACATATTGAAAGAATTAGAAGGTAGTAAACCTAAAACATACATGATCAGACCTCTATGAAAATCTTTCTCAATGTTCATTTTGGAGTCGATTGTTTATAAATAGATCCAAAGTTACTAAGTACTGGAGCTTCCCGTCTGCTTCTGTCCACAAGCCTATTGCTGAATGCTGATCATATACGAAATTCGGGTAACATCTATTCACAGCAGCACTATATTTCTTCCTGTGGCATCAGAGCGCTGCTCAAAAAAGGTTGGTTGTCTGTAGAATCTGGACTTGGCTTGTGTACTGTATACCCTGATCAGACACTGTCTGACCACAGGTTCCTTTAAAATAGGAATTGAAGGCTTTAACCAAACAGGGTACGAACACGTTCAGGATCATTTCTTCAGCCTACTCTCAAAGACAATCGACCCACCGGTACTGTAAGTACTTTGATTATATACAGTCAAAACCGCAATGGGACGTAAACATTTTTTTCTAGATAGAGAAAGCCTTCGAGCTACTGACGGTTCGTCATAGCGCCAGGTAAAGGGGGGAAGGGCATTTTGAGGTAAATTTAGGGATGTATTTTTCGAGCTTCTATAAAATAATGGTATGTTGTGTGTACTCATTAGAATCGCCTCTTCGAGGCGATTCTAATGAGAACACACAACTTACAATTTCAGGATAATGTAAGAAAAAACGTCCTTGATTATCTCTTAATGGGTGTCTGGAGAGACGGAAAGAAGTCCTAGGAACTCAAAAAATAGTTCGGCTCAGCCATGGTAAACGAGCCATCGGTGTTCGAGGCGTCGAAGTTTCACTGTACTCAGAAATATGTTATATTTTTAGACATATTTCATGTCATGAACGGTCTTCCCAAATCAAAACTATAAATATAAGTATGATTTGAAGGGACTTCTATGATTTCTTTTCTGCGAAAAGTATGAACAATTGGATTTCCTTAAAAAGAAAAAAAAATGACTACCCACAATTACTTTTGCTCATAGCGCACCCACATATTTAAAACATTTTGACAGAAATCACAAAATAATAAATACAGACATCCAATAAGACCAGATGGTCCGAATTCGCGCACCTGAGTTTCTTCGGGATAATAGGTCACGCCTCCATACCGACCCCCCCCCCCCCACACACACACACCCACACCTCACAGCCCCTGTAAACCCCAGTTTTACTATGTATAAAAGTGGGGTTCAATGGGGTCAAAATTATATAGGGTTGGTTTTCGTCATGAAATAATTCTAGCGATTTTTGACAAGAAGAGTTTGCCAAACGTCTCCCTGCCCTACATCATAGTGTAGATTATGTTTTCTTGTCCTTTGGGATCATTGATTCCATTGTGGAATTTTGAAAATATCTGAGGGTCACTGATGAGACCTAATTGGCCGAAACTAGCTAGTCTGGCCCAGAAAACATGTACACTCCACACTTTTCAGTTCTGTGGTGTATTCCTTGCTTCCAAAGGATAACCCTTTTATAGAACATATATGAAAGTTTTCTATATAGATATATAGGGAAAATAAGCCCAGCCCCGAGCGGTCATATATATTTTTTCATATCATAACGGCTTGAACAATATTGGTAGAGGGTCACTGAAGGACCGTTTGGGTCAAATTATTATAAAATCGGTTTAGTTCTTTTTGACAAGAAGGTTTGTAAGCATAGGGTTGGGAGTGGTGTGGGAACTATCCGCTTGCGGCCTATCAAAATAACTCACCTTGTGGTGAGCCAAAATGGTATGAATGAATAATACACATGCCAAAAAAGCAGATCCAGGGCTATTGTAATCATTATTGCTAATTTTAAGGGAAATTTGAAACGTATCTTCGGGTGCAGTGACAACTATTTATTTTCGTCTCCATTTTCAGTAGGTTTCTACGGTTACAGAAATTATTTGCCCCTGAGGAGTGACTTCTTTGCTATTTTGCTTTGTTTCCTCAAACGATTTTCCGTGTTGGGGTTTTTGTGTCTTCACATGCGTCGTGGCTTGCACGTTTTCAAAACTTCCCCGATTAGAAAGAAATACAGAGTCATTTCGAGCCTGTATGTATCAAGGACTTCCCCCTGTATGCAGCATACCCGTCCATGTATAATAATGATAATTTGGTAAAATTTTTAAAATATGAAAAGTTGCGCAATTGTAATCGGGCTACTTTCTTTTTACTTTTTTTCAAAACATGCTCATCACATTTGTGCATTTCTATATACATGTATTTAATATTTTACTAAGTAACCACAGCCTTTACGAAAAGCAAGGTAGCCAAGAAACGTAATTGAGAAATTAGGCTCACGATCAGTTCCATGTACAATGAAATTATTAATATTTTCTTAGAATGATAATACATTTCACCTTTAATCTATTTTCACTCTTTGTGGTTGTCAGATGACTGTTTTCCGTCATGCTGTACTAAATCTAGACCGCGAATCCAGTCTTTGATGCGTTTCGCTTTCGCCAAAGATGTGTTCCTAGGTCTATGGCAATATGAAAATACTTTGTGCTGTACATGGCATGAATCGCGGATGCTCTCGTCGCTATTGTGGGGCGTATGCTGTTTGGATAGTGGTTTCCGCCACATACTCCCTGCCCCATGCTGTGACGGCCATCGTGCGGTGCATGTCGTATACGAACGGCGCTTAGGGGACCCTATAAATCTGCTATTTATCTTTGAAGCCTTTTGCTTTCGCCAAAGATGTGTTTCTAGGTCTATAACAATATGAAAATACTTTGTGCTGTGCATGCATCGCGAATGCTCTCGTCGCTGTTGTGGGGCGTATGCTGTTTGGACATTGGTTTCCGCCACATACTCCCTGCTCCATGCTGTGGCGGGCGTCTTGCGGTGCATGTCGTATACGAACGATGAAGAGGGGACCCTATAAATCTGATATTTATCTTTGAAGCCTTTCGCTTTCGCCAAAGATGTGTTTCTAGGTCTATAGCAATATGAAAATACTTTGTGCTGTGCATGCATCGCGGATGCTCTCGTCGCTGTTGTGGGGCGTATGCTGTTTGGACAGTGGTTTCCGCCACATACTCCCTGCTCCATGCTGAAGCGGGCGTCTTGCGGTGCATGGCGTACACGAACGATGAAGAGGGGACCCTATAAATCTACTGTTTATACTTTCTTTTATATCTTAATTATCATAATGAGCCTTTTACCATCACCGTCATAGTTTTTAGGCTTCAGATTTTAAGCATTTATTTCAGACATGTTTTATCGTATGCATTATAACAGTTCTTATCAGTAGAACAACATTTGTGTTTTCAGTTTATGTAAGAACGCATATTCAACTTTTAAGTACTATCACAAACTAAAGTTTTATTCCTAGACTTCAGTAAATGTTTTATAAATGCTGTATATATTGTAGATAATTGAAATAGTTTTATATATGTATTTTGTTTATTAGCTAAGAGGACCATATGTTAGAAAAGTATCTACATGCTTAATATGTTATCCTCTATAAATAAAGACATTATTATTATTATTATTAAGTGTGAGTTTGACCGCTCATTGAACCCCAGCGGTTACTGTATCCGGACATCTTTACCCATTACAAGCGCCATTTTTCAAGAATTAGCAAAGAAGACCGGTACATATCTGCTCTTTCAGTTGTAAATTTGCAACATCAACAGTATGCGCATGGCCATTCCGAAATGGAAAATGTTTTGGGTAGAAAGACATGTTCGCTGACATTACGTGTGACTGAGTGCCAGAGAATTAACTTAAGTTTATGACATGTAGACAACTTCTGTTTAAAACAGATGCACAACAAACAGTCGCTTTGTCTAAAAAAACGTTTGCATGTGACAAACAGAATAACCTGTACATGTACATGTAAACAATACAATAGCAAATTTGGTTTGTTATCTCCAATTTAACAAATACATGTAGTTTATAATTTCAACTGTCACAAGCAAAGGTCAGAGCGACCGTTCAAATGTTACTGATGTTACCCCCGACTACTAACTGAGCTGTGTTAATTGTGTTAGTATGTTAATGAAAATGAACCTTCGGAGTGGGCACCAGTTTTGGCAGGTGTTCCACAAGGTGCCGCTCTTAGTCCATTTTTTTCTTCTTGTACATTAATGACACTTCTTCTTGTATCTCTGCCACTGACGGACTCAGATATTGGCTCAGAAATCAGCTCAAATGACTTTGATTACTATTGTGAAATAAGAAATGCAGATGACTCATTGAAACTTCAGAATGATATGGTTAGACAATAAAATGGGGTATGAGATTTCAACGTGTAAAGTGCAGTACTATGCAGATAACTAGGAGAACAGCCAATAAAATTGAGGCTGCTTACACTTAACGGGGAACGATCATTGACAATGTGGATTCATTACAACTTACGCGAAAAAGAGCAGAGACAGTAGGTTTTTCTGGCCCAGAAAACATGTACACTTGATATTTTCCAGTTCTGTGGTGTATTCCTTGCTTCCAAAGGTTAACCCTTTCTATAACATATTGAACGTCACTACAGCTGGTGTCTGGGAATGTGCGGCGGCCGTGAAATGCCTCCATGCCCTTCATCATATTGTAGTCTATATTTTCTTGTCCTTTGGGATCATTAATTCCATCGCGGAATTGAAAACATTTGAGGGTCACCGATGAGGCCTAATTGGCCAAAACTAGCTAGTCTGGCCCAGGAAACATGTACACTTCATATTTTTCGGTTCTGTGGTGTATTTCTTGCTTCCAAAGGATAACCCTTTCTAGAACATATTTAACGTTACTACAACCGGTGACTTGGAATGTGTGGCGGCCGTAAAAAGTGTCCCAGCCCTACATCATAGTATAGTTTATATTTTCTTGTCCTTTGGGATCATTGATTACATTGCGGAATATTGAAAACATTTTAGGGTCAGGGATGAGGCCTTATTGGCCGAAACTAGCTAGTCTGGCTCAGAAAACATGTACACTTCATATTTTCCAGTTCTGTGGTGTATTCCTTGCTTCCAAAGGATAACCCTTTCTAGAACATATTTAACATCACTACAGCTGGTGTCTGGGAATGTGTGGCGGCCGTAAAACGTCTCCCTGCCCTACATCATTGTGTAGTTTATATTTTCTTGTTCTTTGGGATCATTGATTCTATTGCGAAATCTTGAACACATGCGAGGGTCACTGATGGGGCCTATTGACCGAAACTAGCTAGTCTGGTCCAGAAAACATGTACACTTAATTAATATTTTCCAGCTCTGTGGTGGGTTCCTTGCTTCCAAAGGATAACCTATTGTAAAAGGTCTACAGCGTGCCGCTGAGGACCTTATTCCCCCAGCACTCCAGAAATCACCAATTATTGAACCCTATAACAAAAGCTGACAATTACAAAGGATCCTTCTCCCCTAGAACTATTAACGATTGGAATAACCTTCCAGGTTCGGCAAGCTGGGTGCAGAGGATGGTATACCAAAGTTTACCTCTTTGGTGAGAGTTAGGAACTTACTTCCCACATCGAAAAAATGAATGAATGTCATTTGATGTGTCGCTAGTAACAATTCTGACTCTGAGTACAGGTCAGCACTTCGTAATTTGAGGTGTGCCCTATTAATTTAGAAACAATGTCATGAATAAGTTCAGAAATCATAATAATGAGAATCAGAAAGGCATTAAAGAGTATGGATCGTTTGGAATTACAAACAGCATCACGTATCGTGACTTTGCATGCGGAGTTAAGAGTTTTAAGATTATATATAGGATCTTACATGAGTGTTCATGTATTATTGAATTTATTAAACTCGTTGAGGAAAAGGATAAAATGCGAGGCTTTGCCTCGCATTTTATCCCTTTTCCTTAACGAGTTTAATCATGTATTATTGAATTTATTAAACGAGTTGAGGAAAAGGTAAAATGCGAGTTGAGGAAAAGGATAAAATACGAGTTTAATAAATTCAATAATACATGAGCACGAATGCAAGATTCTATTTATCATATAACATTTAAAACGCATTTTATTCACGATTGTTTACAAAAAATGTCAATATTCCGCCGTTAGTAAATGCGACGTCATTAAGGACGTCGTACATGTAATGTTACGGTACGTATCTAGCTAATTTGCATATTTAATCCACTAGTGGATTATCGAAAATATTTAATTGCGTTATTACACTCTCAGACGTGGATAAAATCCGTGTTTGTTGTACGCCAATTTGAACTAACTAACCGCGTTATGATGTATCATAACCCGTGATACGTTGTAGCCTAACACACACAAAAAAGACAAAAATAAAAAAACAAGCTTTGAACCATCCCATCGACACCAACTGGGGCTCAACCTGAGGCTGGGTTGGTGAAAAAGACTAGACAAAAGAAGAAGTTTTTTTATTAATTTCCTTTCGCCAATTAGGCGCAAGCTGCAAATTTATACAGAAGAGCAAGGCAAGAATAAGGAAGACTGGGTTTGGGTACAATGTAGACCATTTAAAAATAGGCCAGCAAGATAAAGCATGTGCATGAAAATACGAGGACTGTTCAAATATGAAAGCAAGTAGAACGTTTTCTCATGCACTAATGCGAAAATTACCTGGAAATAAATATCACAACGTAGAAAAACATTTTACCTATACATTGATACCAAACCTGTTAAAATCCATCCACTTTAGCCATGTATATCGTTCGATAAACACTGTCTACTCTTGTATACTAAAAAAAACATGGTTGGAAGAAAGTCAGAGTACGCCGTTGAAATACGGTCCTATATTAAGAATCGTTGTATTCTTGGTATACGGTGCAAAGACATTTTTGATGAAATATATTCGGTTTATGGGCATAATGAAATGTCTTTTCCGACAGTTTTTCGTTGGTGTAAGAAATTCAGCTGTGGGCTAGGCTCAACAGAAGATGCACAACATGATCGTCGACCGAAAAGAGAAACATCTGCCAAGATGGTTGCTAGAGTGAAAGAAATAGTTGCTACCGATGCACGATACACCACTAGGCAAAGAGCTAGTATGGTTGGCATCTCATTAGGAGCAGCTCATACAATTCTGAAACGGGATTTGAAAATGAGAAAGATCTGTGCTAGATGGATTCCCCATGTGTTGACAGATGAGCAGAAAAAGACATGCGTTCAGTGCGCCAAGAAGTTGCTTAAAAAGTTTCCAAATTACAATGCACGGTCTTTCGCTAATTTTGTCAAAGGTGACGAGACATGGGTTCACTTTTTTGAGCCAAAACGAAAGATTCAGAACAAAATATGGGCAACAAAGTATTGCAAAAGACCATGCATTGCAAAGTGGACCATGAGCGTCAAGAAGGTAATGTATGCCATATTCTTTTCAAATCAGGGCCCTGCTATTCAGGTTGCTGTGCCTAAAGGCAAATCTGTAAATGCGAAGTTTTACAAGAATAAAGTTGTTCGAAAATTGAAGAAATATTTCAAAGAACGAAGACCCGCAACTGGTTTGGCCAATGTCAGATTGCTACATGACAATGCGTCATCGCACAAGGCGTTCATTGTGCAAGACTATCTGAGGCAGGAAAAGGTTGTTGAACTCCCTCACCCTCCGTATTCCCCTGACCTTGCCCCGTGTGACTTTTTTGTTCCCGCGGCTGAAAAAATACCTTTCTGGTCGAAAATGTGTACAGCGCAAACACCTCGGTTCTGCAATATTCCAGTGCCTTCATAGTATACCTCGAAAAGACTACCAAAACGCATTCAATGATTGGATCAGAAGAGTGAAAGTTTGTATATCTGTTAAAGGGGAATACTTTGAGGGGACAAAATAAATTTTTCATCGAAATCTGTCACGGAATCATTTTTATGTGCATAGTTGCATTCATATTTGAACAGTCCTCGTATGTGAGCAAGACATAAAAAGCCTAAAACATGCAATCACTGTTTACATCGTTAAATGATCTCCAATAGTTCATGATATACTGGGTACTTCTTCCTGTCAACCTCAACATCTTAGAAGTGATTCATTTGATTATTGTCCAATGGCACTTAATTGTTAACACTGATCCAAGGTAGATCCAAATACCTTATAATAAGCAATGATTATCACATGACACTCTGAAAATTCACTTGTCCAGGTACTGGTACATATAACTATATGAGAAATAGTCCACTTTCGTCACCATTGAATACACCAAAGTACAAGTTATTGCAAAATGTCTTCTGCAACTATAACCATGAGGGATACAAGATATTTGCAGTAGTTCTGCTTTTGATAAAGCATATAGGCATTAAACGGTCTACCTAATCTTCTGTGAACTAAATCTGCCAAAAAAAACCCACAACTATATACAAATACATATATGTATATTTATATGTATTTATATATACCTCGCACTGAAGGGTGGGAGGGTGGAAACAAAAGTTTGAAACTAGAAAGTATGAAAATATATCCTTAAGCGTCCCCTTAAGCGTTAATGCATCATGATCTTTTTGTTTGTTTGTTTGTTTGATTTCATGTTTAATGTCCCCATCAACACTGTATAGGCCATTTTGGAGACGTTGCTTCCAATTTACTGGGACTTTCTCCGACATTGAGATGAAATGACAGCTCAAGCCCTGTCGGCCAATGGAACCAATAGGGTTTATAAGCATGGACGGTCCGACTCGCACCGCTTTGCTTGGGCACGCTTAGATCCTCTTAAGCGGTTTACAAGTTCTCGTGTGCGGGTCGGTTTCAGCTCTGCGTAGAAGCATCATGCAGCCCATCTATTTCTTCAAGCCCCGATGGGCGAAGGGGGGGGGGGTGCATCATGATATATCGCCATCATTAACCCTTAATAGTTCAAACTGCCCCGCCCCTATCTCGGACGCATTTTAATAGCCCCAAAGGTACTTTACGAAAACATGCCTATATAATTCTGACACCATTGAACCCCACTGTTATATGGCAAAACCGGGGTTTGCAGGGGTATACATTATTTTTCTAATTTCTTCTCAAAAATATAGATTGTTGGTACTCGTTATAACCGCCTCGATGAGGCGGTTCTAACGTGTACACACATTCTATATTTTGAGGAGAAATAAGAAACATATCACAATTTTTCATCTTAAAATTTTAGCTTTTTCTGCGGTAAAATTTACAATGTTTTGGTATAGACATTTTTTTCGTAATGAATAACCCCTTAGTAGTTCAAACTGCCCCACCCCTATCTCGACCGCATTTTCATGGCCCCAATGGTATTCGAGGTATTGTAGTTTGACTATAATTGTAGTCGAGTTATTGTAGTTTGATTATAATTATATTGCAGGTGTCATCAGAATGATCTCGAGAACGTCCTGCCCTTTGTTTTGATTGGCTGTTTCTACGTTCTCACGGAGCCGGATGCCTTCATTGCGACGCTTCATTTCCAGATCTTTGCTGCAGCTCGAATTCTTCACACTGTTGTCTATCTAAATGGTATCCGACAACCAGCCAGAGGTCTCATGTTCACCATAGCGTTTTGTGTTAACGTTTCTATGTTGGTGACTGTGGTGGCTTCAGGAGACTTTTAAAGTACAGAGGCCCCGCGTTATGACGACATTCGTTATAAAGGCAAAACTCGTTATAACGACAATTTCAATTGAATGAATTCTTAGCTCAAGGTTAAGCCTCGATTCCGAGCGGCCTGGGCTTCCTTAGGGTTGGAAATGCCCAAATCGAATCCATAGTCATGAAGGATTCTTGTAATTTGATACTCCAAGAAACAAATGTTGTAGACATTTGTTAGAATCGCCTCATCGAGGCGATTCTAACAAATGTCTATAACATTTGTTTCTTGGAGTAATTATGTGGAAAAGATCTTTTATAACCTATCATAATCCTAACTGGGATTCTTTATAACGGCAAATTCATTATAACGGCACAATAATAGGTAAAAATACTGTCGTTATAACGCGGGTCCTCTGAATAAGTGAAAAGGTATGACACAAAGTGTCAACCCACCTGTTGACTAGATTGGGATTGCATTGCACTACATGTACTTTGAATTATCATCACGAAAACACGCCTATATAATTTTGACCCCCTCAAACCCCACTTTTATACAGTAAAACACGGGTTTGCATGGGTAAACCTTATTTTTCTTATTTCTGCTCTAAAATATAGATTGTGGGTACTCGTTAGAACCGCCTCGAAGAGACTTTCTAACGAATACCAACGACTATATGTTGAGCAAAAATAAGACAAAATATAACAGTTTTTCATCCTAAAATTTTCATTTTTTCGGCGATAAAGATTACAATGTATTTGTATAGGAGTGTTTTCAGAATGTTGAGGCGGTTCTATCGAGTACCAACAGCCTATGTCTTGGAGCAAAAATAAGAAAAATAATATACCCCCATAAACCCCAGTTTTTTCTATATAAAGTGGGGTATAGTGGGGGTCTTCATTTCACGGACTTGTTCACGTGATGACGATGGGGTCTCAGCATCCTTCCAAACCACCATTTTATTCTTAGGTCAGTTTTAAACTAGAAATGTGTCCCAGTTTGACAGACTGTGTCATTCTTAGACCGTCCATGTCAACATTAAAATTTGACATTATCGACTTTGTCAAAGTGAAGCGAGTTGCACAACAGCGGTTGATTAGGACGGTAGGGCTTAAGATGTCAATGTCGGGTAAAAGTCGCACAAAATCAGACAGTAGCCTCTCCAAAAAGGCCAAAATGGTATTGACGGGGACGTAACACCTCGACTGATACTGTGGGCATGTTTTTTTTTTTCTTCTTTCTTTCTTTCTTTTTTTTCAATATTTTTACTTCGTTTTGATATTTTCTGTCAATTTTTGTCTTCTTTTCGATACTTTTGTCTAATGAAATAAATTCGACAGCTTGGAAACCAATACCGAAACCGAAAATTGAATTCAGCCCTGTTAAATTATACAGTGTTGTTTGTTATGCTTGATTTGAGGTTTAACGACCCCATCAACACTATATAGGTCATTTTGGAGACGTTGCTTACAATATTGTGGGACTTTTACCCGACATCGAGATGAAATGACATCTCAATATGCATGGACGGGTCGACTCGAACAATTTTGTCTGGGCAGGGGGGGGGGGGGGGGGGGGGGGCAAATATACAGTGTTGAATTCGACATACATTTTAAGACTGATCATGGGGACCCATCTTTAGGAAAATTACAGATTGGCATGCGTGACTAACAAAGAGCCTAGCCTGGCCCTGAGGTTATAAATCTTATTTCATGCTCAAATCACTCGAGCATGAAATTTTTCCTGCTCATAAATATTAAAATGCCAACAATTGTTGGCATTTTAATATTTTTGAGTAGGATAAATAGTAGCTTCTGGTTATCTAAGCAGAAAGAATACCCAATTCATCTGCATTTTGATATTTATAAGCACTTAAAATTACATGTTCCAGTGAGCTGAGCATGGAAAATGTTTTATGACCTCGGTGCCCGGTGGTCTTCCCCATCTTCCCCATCTGAAAAGTGTCATCAACGTCCTCTGATGCCCAAAACTATAACACTCCCATGTGAAATAGTACATTCTTTCATATCTCCAAAAACGGTTATTTTTCTGGTAATGTGTTTCTTAATTATACTCCAAACATAGGTTCTAGGTGCTCGTTAAAACCGCTCAAGGAAGCGAATCTAACGAGTACCCTAAACCCACGCTCGTTAGAACCGCCTCAATGTGGCACGTATACAGAGTACCATTATCAACATATGGCTTGGAAAAATAAGACGTAAAAAAATATGCATACTCATGTTACGCATGTTTCCTCGATAGAACATCACGAAAAAAACGCCTATATAATTTTGACCCCCTTGAACACCACTTTTATATAGTAAAACTGGGGTTTCCGGGGGTATACCTTATTTTTCTTATTTCTGCTCTAAGATATAGATTGTGGGTACTCGTTAGAACCGCCTTGATGAGGCGGTTCCAACGCGTGCCCACAATCTATATTTTGAGCAGAAATAAGAAAAATATCACATTTTTTTCATCATAAAATTTTCATTTGTTTTCGGCGATAAAGGTGGCAATGTATTTGTATAGGCGTGTTTGCGTAATGAAGTGGGGTTTAGACGGGTATTCACACACTGTCATACTAAGGAATTTTCTTGTCGCATGTGTGAGAAAAGAGCAACCAAACATACAGTCAAACTTCAGCCACTCAAATACCTTTCAGGCTATGAAAGTTAATCATGTGAACAAGTCCGTGAAATGAAGACCCCCCTACACCTCACTTTATATAGAGAAAACTAGGGTTTACTGGGGTATTAATCATTTTTCTTATTTTTTGCTCCAAGACATAGGTTGTGGGTATTCGTTAGAACCGCCTCAGTGAGGCGGTTCTAACGAGTACATACAACCTATGTTTTGAGCTTTTATAGGAAAAATATCAAGGATTTTCATCAGAAATGTAGCCATTTTCGAAGATGTGAAAAATGCTCTATGTCGTACGGGTGAGTTATCGTTATGTTGTTCGGTACTGGGGCTGTTCGAGCTCCCTTGGGTTAAAATCAGGAGCCATAATCCCGAACTTTCAAATGAATTGTATGTTGAGTATACACATTAGGCGATTCTAATGAGTACACACAACAAACGTTTTAAATAGAATAAGTAAATCTATGTAAAAATACACTTTCTGTTTTTCACAAGTGAGTGAGTGTTAGAGTTTTACGTCCCCACCAACAGCTAAGGTCATACGGAGAAGGGACCTCGGTTTAAAGACTCATCCGAAAGTCTAGAGAAGCCCGAGATCGATCCTGGGATCTCTGGTTTATAAGGCGAGTAGCGTAACCACTACACCAAGGAGGCTTCTATCCATTTGTTGCAAAGGCCTCTGGGTAGAATACCCAGGGATACGAGACTAGTGTTCAAATTAGCCATGGTAACTGGGCCATCGCTATTCGAGTCATTGAAGTTTCACTATATATGACCCCCACCCCCTCCCCCGACCCAGCGCCCACCCCCCCCCCCCCCCCCCCCTCATATAAAGTTCGTTCAACATAAAACAAACAACAGGCTATACTAAGTTCTTATTATAAATTGAATATATATACACATACCATATATGGCACACGTGTTGGGCCCAATCGGGGTCTGGGGAAAGAGATTGGGCTGCATGATGCTGCCATGCAGAACTGAAACCGACCGGACATGAGTACTGGTAAACCGCTAAGAAGGTACATTTGCCTGCCCAGGCAAAGTGTGGCGCTCGGACCGTCCCTACATATAAACCCTATTGGTTATTATGAACGTTCGGACTTGAGATGTCATTTCATCTCAATGGAAGCAATGTCTCCAAAACGACCTTCATAGTGTTGATGGGGACGAAAAACCTCAATTCCAACAAACAAGTGAGTGAGTGTTTGAGTTTTACGTCCCACCAACAGCTAAGGTCATATAAAGACGGGACCTCGGTTTAAAGACTCATCCGAAAGTCTCAATTCCAACAAACAAAACTAATGAAGATTTCATCCCAAAAAATCCAGGAGCTCTTCATTTGAAGATACTTTATGTATACATGTGCAACTCCAGCAAAAGAGGTTTTGGGATGTTTATCTCATTTCTCCATACAGCAAACATTTTTTTGTGCTTACTTGTTAGAATCGCCTCGTTGAGGCGATTCTAACAAGTACTCACAACAAATTTTCCATCAGAAAATAAGATAAATTCTCTCTTAAGTTTACCTCATTAAGCCTCCTTATGTGGAAATATGTTTTGAAAAAACTTGACTTAGAAGCTTGTTTGTTTGTTTGTTTGAATTAAAGTTTAGCGTCACCGACAAGACTATTTAGGTCATTTTTGAGACGTTGCTTCCAGTTTTGTTGGTCTTTTACCCGACATTGAGGTGAAATGACATCTCCAGCCCTGTCGCCAAGTGAAACCGATAGGGTTTGTATTCATGGACAGTCCAACCCGCATCACTTTGCCTGGGCAGGCTTAGACCTTCTAAGCAGTTTACCAGTACTCATGTGCGGTTGGTGGAAGCACTATGCAGCCCAGTCTATTTCTCCTAACCCCGATGGACGAAGTTCCACAATTTTATCAGCGGTATCTGTACAGGCGAGGAAACCATTTTTAAAGCACTGGGGCCGGCGAATTAGCAGTTCAGCTTGGCCGCCCATCAGGTATGACCAAAGCCTTCGCTGCCCCTGTTAATTAGGCGTCTATGGTTTTGTTTTGTTTGTTTTGTTAACGGTTACATCGAGCCACCACAGACTTTCGAAGACTCATCTTAACCCTTATCTTGCTGAATATTCATTTAAGCCACACCCATTTCTGCCTATCAACCAATCAAATTACTTGATGTAATTTATTGCTACAAATTCATAAATTGAATGCCAAACAGTGTAGATCCTGATCAGATGGCTTCTTCAGAAGCCATCTGATCTGGATCTACACTGTTTGCAAAGATAGGGGTTGTCATGAACAGCAAGATAAGGGTTAAAGTCTGGGGAAGCTCGTAATACACTAGATTTATAAAGTCTGATGAGAACTGATTTTTTGGCATTTTCAGTCAGGTAGTACATACTGTGAATAGATGTACCATCCCTCAGTTCCTCTAAACACTGTACAGTCGAACTTCAATGGCTCGAACACCTTTGGGACCATGAAAATCTGTTCGAGACAGGGGTAGGTCGAGCCACTGAGGGCTAGTATCAGGCGGCATAACAATATACCTTAAGACATCTTTTTCCTGGGTTTTATAATGAAAAATGTATGCTGTGTGTACTCACTAGAATCGCCTCATCGAGGCGATTCTAATGAGTACACACAGCATACATTTGCAAGATAAAAGACGAAAATATCCTAATTTTTACCCTCCCTATTTCTTATGTCCAGAAATTCCCTAGGGACTCAAAAACGGGTTCGACTCAGCCATGGTAAACGAGCCATCGGTGTTCGAGCCATCGAAGTTCTACTGTATTTCTGTTCAGCTATGTTTGAGTCAGCAAAAATTAAAATCTGGCCTGACATGCTGGCTTAAGATATTAAGATAAAATATGGAATGCCTGAACAAAACCATTAACATTTACAACTGATATCTGCCTAGGAATCCACGACCCCTGGTTTTTAAGGCGAGTCACTTAACCAATACACTACGGGTTTTCTCATGAATTGGACTTTAGAGCCATTAAAGATGGCTTTTCTCACATAGGTATTCAAGCCAACTGAATGGCTGATTCATGGGATCTGCCATGCCTTGAACTTAAAGATCTTTCAAAGATGAGATTCCCTGTAGACACGTTCCAATTGTCGCGCCATTAACAATTGAAAATAAATTGAAGATTAACTCTCTGCATGGTGGGTATTTTTCAGCCGACGACATTTTGTGTTATTTTTCTTATTTTTCCATGAAAACAGAATTTCACAAATCCCGTGTTCTGCCAACAATTTGTCATCTGCTGAATAAGCCCAGAGAGTGATAAGTCTTATAAGTTCTATTCTTGCATAAAAACACATGCACATGGCTGTTTGAAGCAATTTTCAAATGGACCGTAAGCCATGCCCATGCAACAAAACCCATGTTCGAATCATGAAATTCATGTACTGTATTTTGAGCTTTTGATATGACAAGATGGGCATTGCTTTGTTTGCGTCACGTTCAGCCACGTAACTTTATCGCCCTGAACGTAGCATTTTTAAAAGAGTTCTATGATGATGTTAGAGGGTTACTGCGTAACAAAGTCATTGAATAAACATTCTGAACTAGCCGCCATGTTGGTGGAAGAGTTTATATGGAGTTTATATCACATGTACTTGAAGTCTCGCTAGGGTCACATGTGATACGCCAAGTTCTGCAACGGAAGGTCAGGTGGTTTTTCTCCGGGTACTCCGGTTTTCGCCCACCTCTGATTAACGATCGGCTCGATATGAGTGAAATAATCTTGAAAGGGCCGTTAAACCAAAATAAAAAAAAACAAAAAAACTTGAAGTCAATATTTACAGTTTTATTGGCTTTACGATTTTCAAGTTCCTGTGGTTTATATTGAGCCTTTTGGCGTTTTCGTCAAAATTTGTCGGAATCGTAAGTTATGCAAGAACAACAATCGTCCACGGTTATTTCATTGCATTAGCATTTGCCGGATCCCTCGGAAGATGTTTAAACATGAGGCCGCTAGGCAATTTTAATGCATGAAAAACCATGGTTGAACCCTATATTTGAATGTTATGTCATCATGGCAGCTCGACACTCTTTCGACGCTGTTCAGTTCTGATGATCGTGGCTATCAAGGATATTTCCAATCGTGGTTATATGTCCGTTCTGTACGATATAGCCGTTCTGCTCCTCTCGCTCTGCAATGCGTTTTGCCATGTCAATCTTGGCGAACTTTCTGAATCCCTCTATCAGCATTAATCCATTAATGAACCCTCTGCTGATGGACCACGGTGCACTTATGCATTGAATGAGCTTAAACATACCAATGGTGCAGCCGAAGAAGGATACTGAAATGAAAAAAGAAATCAAAGAACTGACAGCAATGGTGTTTCGATTGTCTTTGAGTGAGGACTGGGACAATGGCCCTGAATGGCCCTGTTCGTGTAATCCGTAAATTGCTAAACTTTACACAAACAGTGAAAACCCTGATCAAACGCCACTTTCTGTGGCGTCTGTTCCTAGTCTACACTATTTGCCAAACCGAACAAATAAGTCTAGACCAGATCTATTCTACAGGTAACCTCTTAATACAACATTTTGTTTTCACAATCATAAGAATAGTGTGGCTATAAATAATAGTTTCTTGGATTTGCTCCAAAGTTAAGTCACGTACCCATCAGCAATCATTATTGTGCTCAGTTACTCTGGGTCGACTGGCAAACAATCAGCCCATAAAGATAGGAATTAAATGAGCCACACTCAGTGAAAAAGTGCTTTCAAGCATGTGCGTAAACTAGCTTCTAGTCTGATGATTTAGTTCTTTTCAATATGTATTTTCCCCATCTTGTCTATAGCTAGTCCATATACTGAGGTTTAGGTCTGTATTATTATTAGAAATTGGCCACTATTCTATAGATTAGCTACAAAGTACTCATGTCAATTTATGTAAAAGATAAAAAACAAAGGGTCCATTTTATTATATTTCTAAGCCTTGGGCAAGGCTAGTATCTGCGCTCAGCGAAAACTCGGATACACCTGAGTACCCACTTAGACTCAGCCTTCCCCATTACAAAAACACGCCTATTTAAATCTTTTGAAAATTTGCCGCCAAAAAATGACAATTTTCTAATAAAAAATTGGCGGTACTAACGAGTACCCACAATCCATGTTTCTGAGCAAAATGAGAGCAATGATGTACACCCCTCTAAATGTAAAAACGGAGTTTTAAGGGGACTGGGAACACATGTTAGATTTATCCGCTATTTTTCAAAGGGAGTTGTGGAACTTCATGTTCGCTTTTCTAGAAGCCCTGGACGTCAAACTAAAACTAAGCCATCAGAAGAGATGGCAAATCCCCCGACTAAAAGCCAATATGGCCTTCAGAAGATTGTTCACAAACAGAAAGTGCACCAGAATTAAAATACACTAATCAGCCCACAGACTATTTTGTATATGTAATGTTTAATGTGACTAACTTCACCTAACGATACTAAGGGTCGCTTCTCAACATGATGAAGATCCAGGATTTCGAATGCACAAAGTACGGGTATACTGAGTTGTGGTTATTGCATATGATATGCCTTTTCAAGCGTGTATTCAATTGTGGCAAGTACCAGCAATATATCTTAGAGGTACTGGAGTCATGGCCATCACAAGATTATACTGCCAAGAGAGATAACTAAAATATTAGGGCACTCAGAATTTTGGTTCTTGCGCATGACACGTCTCTTTAACCTCATATGTACAAAGAACCAGCAATATGTCTCATAGGGTATTGGAGATAGGGTTATCACACGCTGGTCCTACTGTTATATTGGAAGGGGAGATAACTCAAATACTGAAGCACCAAGATTTTTAGGTCTTGCGCACGACATACCTTCTATACCTTGTATACAATTCTGACACGTTCCTTCAATATATCTCAAATGGTATTGGAGTTATGGCCATCACAAGGTTATATTTTCAGGGGAGATAATTAAAAACCAGGGCACCCACAGTTGTAATTCTTGAGCATGACACACCTGCTTAACATCATGTACATCTGTACCAAGTGCCATCAATATGTCTCAAAAGGGTATATGAGATATATTGATCAAAAGATGGTCATACTGTTATATCGGAAGGGAAGATAACTCAAATACCATAGCACCCAGAGTTGTTTCTAGCACATGACACGCCTGCTTAACCTCATGTACAATTGTACCAAGTAATATCAATATATCTCAAAGAATATTGGAGATATGGCCATCACAAGGTAGTCATTCTATTTTATTGGAAGGAGAGATAACTCAAAAACGATGGCAACCAAAGTAGTGGTTCTTGCAGATGACACGCCGTCTCAGCCTTGTAAACAATTGTACCAGGTACCATCAATATATCTCAAAGGGTATAAGAGTTATGGCCATCACAAGGTAGCCATTCTATTTTATTGAAAGGGGAGATAACGCAAAACCTCTGGCACCTAGAGTTGTGTTTTTTGCGCGCCGTCTCAGCCTTGTGAACAATTGTACCAAGTACCATCAATGAATCCCAAAGGGTTTTGGAGTCATGGCCATCACAAGGTTGCGTCTACGGACGGACGGACGGACGTCAGGCTGATCGCTATATCGGTCGGGGCATAAAAAGAAGTTTACTCTTCAAGGAAAGAATATGCTCATCTGAAGCAAATTCTTTCCTTTATGAGTTGATCCCTATTGACATAGGAGAAAAATATACTTGTGCAAAAGTTACCTCCCCTGAAAGTCTATCTATGCCCCTTAAGGCCGTCAAATTTATATAGAATGTTTTCGTGATGCTGGCTGTAAGAAGTTCGAGATCACCGATCATCCATATAGTGCACAGAGAAGGGCCTGATCAGACTTCGCGGATGTTCAAGATCGTCAGAGTTTTCCCTTGGTGAACACATCCAAACGTCAAACGTATCATTTTGATTGAGCGACCCGGTTCATGTGCTAGTCTCAGCCATGGTAGTCCAAAAATCATCAAGTTTATGTATCAGCCTGACCAGGAAAGTGTTATTAGGAAAACTGACCGACTCGACTTGACAAAAATAGAGTTGACTAGGCCATTAAATACAAAACAAAATCAAAAACTGGAAATGTTGTTTGTAAAACACTATGCCCCCAAACATATCAGCTATTTTTCATGGACAATCCATAATATATGGAATTTCAAAACATGCAATGTACAAAAGCCTAAAGATACAAAGAGTCATTACTCATGAAGTATTTTTCGGAATTTCTCAAAAGTTAATCCAGTCATCTTCTTATCACTAGTAATCCACTCACCAACTGTCAAGCGTCTCGCTTTAATACCTGTTGAGGTATTTTCATCACGATAACACACCCGTATGGCATAGTGCATTTTTTCATATCTCCAAAATGGCTACTTTTCGGATGAAAATCTGTATAATTTTTGTTATTTTTACTTCAAACATAGGTTGTGGGTGCTCGTTAGAACCGCCTCATTGAGGCGGTTCTAACGAGTACCCACAACATATGTCTATGAGCAGAAATAAGGAAAATAATGGATACCCCACTAAACCCCAGTTTTCTCTATATAAAGTGGTGTGTAAGGGGATGTTCATTTCACGGACTTGTTAGCGTGATGGGTGACAAGATTTCATCCATTTTTTTTTCAAAGGGCCGTAAATCAGGAAAGGGGCATGATGAGAAAATAAAATACGTCTCAGCTATTTTTTTTTTTTTTCATAAGGAATCCATATATAAAATTTCAAAACCCTACCATATATGGATCTAAAGTTAAGTTATGCACCACAAAGCGTGCAACATGCAAATACCCAAAGCTACAAAGGGCCATAACTCATGAAGTATCGTTTTCGAATTTCTTAAAAAAATTACTCAGGTCATCTAATCATCACTAGCGATCCGCTCATCAACGTCCAAGGCTCTAGCTTTAATTGTTATTGAGATATTTTGCTAACAAGATGTCATCTCTCTTTTTTTCAAAAGGTCAAAACTCAGGAAACTTGCATAATCCTGACGAGAAAAATATGTGTCAGAACCCTACCATACATGATTCTAAATTTATGATATGTATTACAAAGATCGCACTGTACAAGAAGGGCCATATCTGACGAAGTATTTTTCGGATTTTTTTCAAAAGTTGATCATCACTAGCAATTCACTCATCAACTTTCAAGGCTCGGCCTTAAATTTGTTTTGCTGACAAGATTTCACCCATTTTTTTTTTCAAAGGGTCATAACTCAGGAAAGGAGCATAATCCTAAAGAGAACAAAATATTCGTCGCTTATCCACATTTGAAATTTTAAAACCCTACCATACATGGTCCTAAAGTTATGCTACGCATCAAAAGTGTAACGGACGGACGGACGGACGGACAAACGGAGGAACGCACCAGAATTTATTGCCCCCTCCCCCCCCACACTTCTTTGAAGTTGGGGACATAATCAGTACGGTAGCAGGCCCTAATATTTTGCACTCATTTAACGTAGTACTATATGTCACATGTGCATTGTCATAATGATCTGACAGTCTCCATACCCACCCACTCAGGATATAAGAATCTTTCATGGGGTTGAGATGCACCAGCGGATAGAAAAAATCCGTCCCGAGGGTCACTATCCAGCATGACGAGGCTTCAAAATTGATACACTTATATCGCGACGATCGCTAATCACAGACGCTCGAATTCCCATTTCCCGGGAAAAGTCAAACTGATCTTCCGTTGCAAAATTTGGCATCCCACCTGTGACCCGAGGAAGGCTCAAACCTGCAGCAGTGAGAGGCCTATTTTTAAGGAGTCTGTGCTCTTAACCACTAGGTCAGACGTCTATAAAGTGGGGTTTACAGGGTGCATATTACACGGACTTATTATCTAGACAGATCTAAGATGGAAAACCATCTAGGTAAAAATCACAGAATAAGATGGGAATCCATCCGAGAGAATAAGACGGTTTTCTGTTAGCGTATCATCACGTGAACAAGTCCGTGAAATGAAGACCCCTTACACCCCACTTTATACAGCGAAAACTGGGGTTTATAGGGGTAAACATAATTTTTATTATTTTTACTCCAATATATTGGTTGTGGGTACTCGTTAGAACCGCCTCGATGAGGCGGTTATAACGAGCACCCACAACCTATGTTTGCAGTATACTTAAGAAAAATATCATGGAATTTCATCCGAAAAGCAGCCATTTTGGAGATGTGAAAAATGCACTATGTCGCACGGGTGTGTAAGCGTAATGGTATAGTTGTGTGTTTTTGTGGGGTACATTGTGTTATGCCTGCATCACATTAACAAATCAGTGCAATGAATATTCTTGAAAATCCACATGAATTTGGAAGGATATATAAGTCATATTCTTTATTCATACTCAAAATTACAGATTGTGGGTACTAGTTAGAACCGCCTCCAAAATCTTTGTTTCTAATTAAAGCAGAAATAAGAAAAGTATCAAGATATCTCATAGGGAAAATTTCATGATATTTTACGACAATGAAAGAAAAATTACATCACACGGACGTGTTATCCTTGTACAGTGAAATTCATATAAATAAGACACTTATTCCAAACAGTTCCAAAGGCGGTCTCTTATTAGGAGACACTGGGTGTAGAAAACACAAAGAATAACTGATACCTTCTCAATAAGCCTTTAAAAGCAGATTTAGTCTTATTTTTGGTGGTCTTAATAACGGAATTTTACTGTATTTACATTTCCAGTTCAAAGTCTAATGTAAACCTATAGAAAACAAGCAAATTCCACAGAGAATTTATGTCCCCCGCCTTTTCATTTGTGCGGTTAAAAAATAAGTAAGTTAACCAGGCAACCAGTGGTATCACTTAATGCGGAAAGTGAAAAACAATAATTGAAGGATTCTGTAAAAGGCACATGCACATTTTCAGTCCGTGATCAAAACACCTGTAAAGATTCTGAAGGATCAGTTTTTAACTGTAGGAGGAGTTGCACTCACAATGTACCTACTGCATATCCAGTTTCATATTATAGATGGGAAAAAAACAAACTCTAAGTTAAAAATGTGAAGAAAGAGAAAAGAATTATTTGAAGATTCTGTAAAAAGCACATGCATATCTTCAGACCATAATTCAACCAACTTTTAAGTTTTGGAAGGATTGGCATTAACCTGTAGGAGGTGAGTGAGTGAGTTTTTAGTTTTACGTCCCACCAACAGCTAAGGTCATACGGAGACGGGACCTCGGTTTAAAGACTCATCCGAAAGTCTGGAGAAGCCCGAGATCGATCATGCGATCCCTGGTTTACAAGGCGAGTAGCGTAACCACTGCACCACGGAGGCTTCTAAACCTGTAGGAGGAGTTCACAAGGTACCTACTACATTATACTCTTTCATAGAATTGATGCATGGAAAAAAGTTTAAGTTAAAAATGTGAAAAAAAGTGAAAAAATTAATTGAAGAATTCTGGAAAACGCTGATGCACAATTTCAAACCATGATAAAGACACCTCTAAAATTCCAGAAGGATCGGTTTAAAACTGTAGGAGGAGTTGCGCTCACAAGGTACCTACTACATTATACTCTTTCATAGAATTGATGCATGAAAAAGGTCTAAGTTAAAAATGTGAAAAAAAGTGAAAAAAATTAATTAAAGAATTCTGAAAAAAGCATATGCACCAACTTCAAACCATCATAAAGAAACATTTCAGAAGGATTGGTATAAAACTGTAGGAGGAGTTGCGCTCACAAGGTAACTACTATGAATTCGGAACCATGCAAAAAAGTCGTTAAAAATGTGAAAAAAAGTGAAAACAAAAATTATTAAAGAATTCATAAAAAGCATATACGCAACTTCAAACCATGATAAAGACACCTGTAAAATTTCAAAAGGATCGGTATAAAGCTGTAGAAGGAGTTGCGCTCACAAGGTACCTACTATGAATTCGGAACCATGCAAAAAATGTCTAAGTTAAAAATGTGAAAAAAGTGAACAAAATTTATTCAAGGATTCTGAAAAAAAACACATGCACAACTTCAAACCATAATAAAGACACCTGTAAAATTTCAGAACGATCGGTTCAAAACTGTAGTAGGAGTTGCGCTCACAAAGTACCTACTACAAGCTCGGAACCACGCACCACGCACCACGGAAAGCCGAATACTATGCCCCCTCGCTTTTCTTCGAAAAGGGGGTGGGGGACAACAATGGACTTCATACTTCCATGAACGCATCGAGTCACATGATTTTCATTGACGTCAAGTGACGCCAGTCTACTTAACGTGAGTCTAAACCATGGTTATCTACGGGCGTTGGTGACGTCAACTGTTCCGCTCTTTGTAGAAAACAGCGTGTAAATGTTTTTTCAGCTTTAAAAGTTTACCCCAGGAGCATTTTGTCGCCCAGTGATGAGGGGCAAAAACTGTAAATATTAAAACAAACTTAATTTTCTGTTTTTCATGAACTTGTATGAACGGCAGGTGGTCACTAGCAAAGTTTACATGAACCCCTTGAATAGCAGAAAAATAAAATTCATTTCTTAATCATGTTACGCTCGTCTCTTAATGGGCTACTACTCAAGATGTCATGGCAGTGTTTGCAACCGGCTGTTACGTCCCTTAAAATACTTCGTTTGTATTGGAGTTTAACGGCAACACTATTTTGGTCATTTTTAGCCGATCAGTTTACCTATCCACACATTTCCTGGGCAGGTTTATACGTACATGTAAGCGGTTAACCAGTACAGTGCACTTTCGCAAGAAACTGACAACTGCCTTTTTTGAATCAGTGGAAGGGAGAGAATCACCATAGAAAAGATTCACGAAAGAATATTGCCGACCCCGGCAGGTATCGAACGATTATCAGTCAGACGCGCATCCAACTGAGCTACCGAGGCCGGTCCCTTTATGTAGTACCGAGAAAGTATTTAATTTTAGCACTGGCCTCGGTAGCTCAGTCGGATGCGTGTCCGACTGGTGATCAGGAAGACGCGGCTTCGAAACCTGCCGGGGTCGGCAACATTCTTTCATGGAGGCTGGTCGTGAAACATTTTCTACGGTCATTCTCTTCCTTCAGCTGATTCAAGAAGGGAAGTTGTCAGTTTCTTGCGAAAGAATGAGCAGTGTACTGGTTAACAGCTTACGTAAAAGCCTACCCAGGAAAAGTGTGGATAGGTAAACTGGCCGGCTCAAAAATGACCTAATATAGTGCTGACTGGGCCGTTAAACTCCAATCAAACAAACAATTTGATTTTAGCGCATTTTTTAACACGCAATGGATATTCCAGTATCATTTTTATGCTATAGATAATGGTTTTGAGTTTAACGGTCTAGTCAACACTTTAACGATCATGTCCAGCCGGTCATTTACCTTTCCGACCTGTTCACATAGCCATTAGCTGTTTATACTGAGAATCTAGCGGAAGGGAGAGAATGAAAGTTATCACAGATATACAATCGAAGCTATGTGATAAATACATCAAGAAGCAAAATGACAATTAGCTGTGTTAACTGTGAAGTTGCATTATGCTGACCGTATATGTGGTTGATTATATGGCTTAAAGGATTGAATACCATACTATTGTGATAGGAAATGTTTAATTTTTGATAGCAACCAAATATTTGATGATTTTTTTTTCTTCATGTCAGACTATAATACGTTATTGTCTATAAAACACCAAGAATTTGTCACTAGGAACTATACGGTAACGATTCTTTTATGTAGATGGGATTGAGGCTAGCTGTGTTTAGGCTTTGACGTTTTTGAAAAGTAATGACCAGTATGACTTTTGTTTTTGTTGTATCAAAAACCATACCATTGCTTTTGCACTAAATATGTAGTTGACCAAGAGCTAGCTGGAGATTTTGTTCAATAGTTCAATAGAATTTTGGTTATCATATACGGTATTATCATCAGCATACTGATCTGCAAAAGCATTTCCTATGTATAAAGGAAGATCATTGATGAAGAGTAAAGATAAAAGTGGTCCTAAAATGGAACTTTATTGTACACCGCATTCAACTTGTTCAAAATTTGACTTGCTACTATAAACAGAAACTTGCTGCCGTTTGTGTGTATGATAGGAACTGAACCACAAAACTGTTTGGTTATTAAATTTTGACAAAAGAATTTGGTGATCAACTAGATCAAATGCTTCTTTGAAGTCAACGAGAATCATACCGACCATTTTTCCATTGCCTGTTGCATTTAATCATCAGTCTATTATATGAACCAGTACAGTTTCAAGAGAGTGTTCGGATCGAAAACCTGACTGGGTTTATGCAGTAAGTTATATTTTTGAAGATAGCCTGTAAGGCAATCATGTACATGTTTCTTAAAGACTTTTGATAAAGTAGGCATTACTGATGTCGGACGATAGTTATTGATATAATCGCTTGGTCCATTTTTATAAAGTGGTGAGACATTTGCTTCTTTCCACTTATTTTGAAAGGTTTAGTTGTTAATACTATCCAGAGGACACACGTCACTAGGACAACACGCACCGACGTTGATGTGACGTTGCATAAAAACATGACGTTGTACCGACGTTGATGTCACGTCGAAATTACGTCATGTGTCTGCTGGGTATGTATACAAATAAAAGTAATGTCATCCGCAATACAGGGGACTTCAATTTTAAGAAAGCGAGATTCAGTATTGTCAGTATCTGTAGTATTACAAGAATCCGTCATGCGGTAAAGGTTAGGAGTAATTTTGAAATTGTAGAAAATGCAAATAGAGCAAAGTACAGTCAACTTAAAAGTGTCACCCCTCCAAATAAAGTCGATTATTATAATTATCATTGTTAATGCTATTAATAATAAAATAATTATTATTGTCGCTGTTTCTATTATTATGATGATTATTATTACTATCATTACTATTGCTGATTCTATTCTATTCTATTCTATTCTATTATTATTATTATTTTATTTTCATTTTAGTAGTAGTTGTAGTAGTAATAGTAGAAGTAGTAATGTAGTAGTACAAATCTACTTACATGAAGGACCCTGGCTGAAGTAACAAAGATACGTCATGGCAAGAAACACGTGGTTCCCATAGACCCAACATCCAGCTAAAATCTGAAACAAAACAAAAGCTTTGAAATAATCTGATGAAATGATTACCCTAACAACGGACATGGTGATGACTTTTTGAAAAGGCAAAAGGCAGCTCTCCCGTGCTGGTTATGTTCTGAAAATAAAAAAATGAAAACATTCTGTGTCATTCTTTATTGCGACGGATGGATAACAAGTCCGTACAATGAACACCCATCTAAAACCCACGTTATAAAGAGAAAAGTGGGGTTAACGGGGGATTTTTTTTCCATATTTTGCTTAACCCAAAGATTGTGGTTACTCGTTAGAACCGCCTCATAGAGGCGGTTCTAACGAGCACCCACAATAACATAAGAAAAATATAAAATATTTTCATCTGAAAAATGCTACTTCTACCGCATTTTAGCCCTTATCTTGCTGAATATTCATTTAAGCCACACCCATTTCTGTCTATCAACCAATCAAATTACTTGATGTAATTTATTGCTACAAATTCATAAACTGAATGCCAAACAGTGTAGATCCTGATCAGATGGCTTCTTCAGAAGCCATCTGATCTGGAGCTACACTGTTTGCAAAGATAGGGGTTGTCGTGAACAGCAAGATAAGGGTTAGCATTCATTCTCACAAATGCATAGAACATAAATGCCATTGAGATCTACAAGATTAGAGTACATTTATTATATTGCATAAATAAACAATGGGACAGGAAACACGTTATGACAACAAAGTTGACATCTACAAGATGGCATATGCTTCCAACAAAAACTAAGAATTGCCTGCAAAAAGGATTGATCTGGCCTCAAGTCAATTAACCTTTTTCATGTTCCACTGACTGGCATCAGTCTGTTTAATAAGAGATACATGATGGACCTGATTCGCTCACCCGAGTTATGATGGACTAACATTATTGTTAACAGGTTTTCTATATTTAGCTCTGACAACCATTTTGTACAGCACAGCAGAACCACCTGACCCACTGGCCTACGGGATGTTCTTCGAGGATTGTTTTTTTTTTTTTTCTATTTTTACTATCTGCAGTCATATGGACATTTTGTTTAGTAGAGCAAACCCTTTCAGCAATCTATGCAGTCATCATTATATTTATATTACTTTGAGGCGCCTTGAATTTATATTTCCTTATAATCTTTTGATCAATTCCTTTCATTTGGCCCTAAATTTAATAAGGGCACGTACCTTCTAAGTGCTTAAGTCCACCTGACTCTCACCCCAGGCAACATAACTTTATTTTTATATTTGTAGAAAAGAGCTGGGCTATTCTGTTGCATCAGTGGTAAGAAATAAAATCTAGACTGAAGTGATACAGAAAACGTGTCATGTTCTCCAAACAGTGTAGACCCAGATCAGATGCCAATTAGAGTTCATACTGTTTGCTTGAACCCAGTAAATGCCATATAAAATTAGGGAAACAGTAAAACAAACAAAGGGAAGCATCACAGAAAATATTTTAAGATCAACCAATTGTACTATTATTTCCTGTATGCCATGATTTCCAATGTTGAAAGATGATTCCTTGATTCCTTTTTTCATTATCATTCGGGTGGGCGGGGTGGGGGTTGTACGGGATGTTTCAATGGAACAGATCTTAGCCGAGCCATTCCGTTTATTCAATTTTGGAACAAAAGTTTAAGAGAAACATTTATGTGAATTGGGTTTGAAATTCCGCCACTGACCTATATAGGCTCTGGCCCCGGATTTGCCTTGTAAGACATGTGAGACTTTGGGACGAAGTCAAAAGATAAATAAGGGGAGGGGGGGGGGTGGGTATAATGGTTATTGATATACACAAGTTCTACAACTGGCTCTATAAGCGACATGGGTAGAGTGGTTGGCTTTGTCACGAAGTTAAGCAACGGATATCGCGGTTAGTACCCGGATGGGTGACCGCGTTGCTTGACATCGTTGAAGACCCCCAAAAAGCAACACTGGTGGCTGCGGTGGGATTTAAACATTGCTGCTGGTTTGTTGCATAGGCTTTGCCCTCTGATTTACGTTGTGAGGCATGTGTGACTCCAGGACAAAGTCAAGAGATGAGGGGGAGAAATGTAGCCCGCTCTTTTAGCGACGCGGGTAGAGTGGCCGGCTTTTCACGAAGTTAAGCAACGGATATCACGGTTAGTACTTGGGTCATCGCGCTGCTTGGTTTCGTGGACGACCCAGCTTATGCTACCACATGTCATTTACAGTTTTTATTATTATTATTTTTAGCTCTGGCAGCCATTTTCTTCAGTGAAGTGGGACCATTTTAGCAACACTGATAGAGGGTCAAGAAAGGAATATTTCTGTGAAACAATTTTGAAATTGGATTATTGACGTTTTGTTTTACTTCTATTTTAGCTCTGGTGGCCATTTCGATCAGCGAAATAGAACCGTTTTGACAAGTTTAGTAGAGAGTCACAAAATGATCATTTCATTTAAATCAGACCATTAGCCAAGGAGTAGATGTAGTTTAAAGGTTTTTTAATCTTAGCTCTTCGGGCCATTTTGTTCAGGCGAGCAAAACCACTTAACAATTATGGTAGGACATTCCTGTGAAATTATTTTGAAATCGGACCATTAGCCTAGGAGGAGATGTCGCTGTAAGGTTGTTTTTTAGAGTGGAACCATTAAAGAAGTTTTGTAGAAGGTCACCAAGGGAACATTTTTACAATTTCGGTAGAGGGTCACCCAAGGAACATTCCCGTTAATTTATTTTGAAATCAGACCATTAGCCTAGTCGTTTAAATGTGTTTCTTTTTTCCTATTTTTAGCTGTGGCTGCCATTTAGTTCAGCAGAGAGAAATCAATTACATGTATTTTAAAACTGGCACTATGGATTTGGAGGAGATGTCATTTAAAGAAACTGTTGACGGACAAATATAAGACGGACGGATGGACGCATAGAAAACGGACGGACGCCGGACTAAAAGCAATCACAACAGCTCATCTTGGGCACTTCGTAATCAGGTAAACTAAAAAGGTAAACCAAGCCACTCGATTATGTGAATTCGATTATAACACAAGCAAAGCAGTGTTATAAAACACCGTCCTGCCAATCTTATCTCCGACTACTTTTAATACTATTTGTACATTGAATATTCCATGACATCGTATATATAATTAGTTCATGAATTCATTGCAATACTTGTTGTCACATTGTATTGACCTAGTGTAGGCAGAAACTTTAAATTGTCATATGCCTGACGTTGTTTTTATATTAGTCGCAGATAAGAATGGGAGGGCGGAGCTATGTATTGCATCCGCCTTTGGAACATTCTATTAACAAATCAGCCGACTGTAACACAAAAATATGATGAATATGGCGATTTGGTCAAATTGCAAAAAGCACGCAAATTCACTATACTCAAACTTCTTGTGGACCTAGCGACTTTGACATATGTTGATATGTTAAACCAGTGTTATTTTCAATGGCAAACCTTAAATTCAAAATTTGAATAATTTATAAGAATTATTTAAACTCCAGTTTCTGTATTTGTTAAGTGGATGAAATAAGGAACAGAACTTAATGATCTGTAAACACACTTACCTCAAGTAGTCTACATGAAATTTTGAAGTAAAATCGTAGTTTTGAACATTTAAAATAATACTTAATATTAAAACTTAAGTTTGATTTTCGAATTAGAATTTCTCAGTTCTATCCAAAATTATGAACAACATGCACAGTAATCCAAGGGCATGAGAAAAATGCATTAGGTAGCTGCAAAATGGAAAACGTGGAAGGTCAAAATTATTTTTAAAAAGTTTAAACCACAATGACATCACGGAATATTGCATTTAAACCAAAACAAAATTCTAGAGAGGTTACTCTTAGAGGAAAGTGGGTATGTATCAAATATAAATGAGTATAACTGTTGACGTAACTGTATCAATGAAGCAATGTTTTTTTGTTTTTTTTTCAGGTGCTTTTCACTAAAATGACCCTCTTCTTGTCCGCTTTCACCCTGCGTAATACTAAGAATATAAAAAAAAATCTTTCTAATTATTCTTGAGCAAGCAAGTATTTCTCTTCGGAAAAAAGGCAAATGCATTAAATTTCACCTGTATTAATCAGCAAGCACATTTTGGTTATCCCTTAGGTTCCAGCTTAAAACAGGTCGGACTGTAAATAGTAAAAAGAGGGCGGTTGCGGTTCTTAATGTCACCTGTATTTAAAAGTAGGCCAAGGTCACTCAATGTCTCTAATAGCCAATAATCTGGAGGCCAGAACTCTTAACATATCCATGTCACACTTATCAATACATTTAAAGAGAATTCAATTAAAACCGATTAAGCTATTGAGCAATGTGGGTTACGGCACACTACGTCACACAATGTCAATATTACTTATCAATCTATGGACTTGTGTCATGCTACAGGCTGAACTCAGCATGCAGATATATGAATATAGACGGACGGATGGATAAACGGACAGATGGATACAGAAGACCGACAACCATGCTATTTATGATACTTCTGGAGACCTTCTCTTAAAGTTTCATAAAGTGCTGATTAAAACCTAAGGAAGTTATGCTGATAATAAAGCGAATAATAAGTTAATTCAGATATCAATGAGGCATAACCCTAAGATAATCCGATCTAGCCAGTTTTTGAAATTGTTTAAAGTTTTGTCCATGTCCATCTTTTCTTTACGTTTCAGGATGATCCGATGATCACAAATTGAGATATACTTATGAAAAGGCATGGCATTGGCATATACAACAACCAAATGGACATAACTCGATTTCGCCAGTTTCCCAAACTCACCCTAGCTTAATCCACAGCCTACTTATGTGAAAGTTTCAGAAAGATGCGATCAAATCTGTAGGAGTTATGTACCTGACAATGTGATGGTATTTCATAATCCAGGTCGACCAATCTCTTTTATCATGAACCTACTTAATTGGAAGTTTCAGGAAGACGCAATTAAAACCGAAGGAGTCATGCTGAATAATCGTTTTCTGCATTGAAGTGGACTTAACTCTACCATTAATAGCCAAGGTCCACCAAGCCAGTTTTCAACCCATCATAGCTGATAAAAACGAAAGGAATTTTGGTGACAAAGTAAAATAAAAATAGCTGTTTTCAGGAAGCAAACGGACAAACTTCCTTGATAAAAGAACGTAGGTTGACCGAGCCAGCATTTGAACTCATTCAAGCTTTTTATCATCAGTCTACTTAAATGTATTTTGTTTTTCAGGAAGACCTGGTCAAAACTAAATATATATTGATACTAACAAAGTAAAAAATAGACATTTTCAACAACCAAGAAGACATCATCATAATCATAATCATAAATTTATCTACTTTGCCAATTTTCAAACTTATCCGCACTTTTAATTTATCCTTAGTCTACATATGCGTAAGGGTCTGCAAGATCCGATGAAACATAAGTACTTATAATGATAACAAGTTCAAAAATAGGCATTTTCAGCAACCAAGGCCAACCGTGCTAGTTTTCAAACTCTTCCGAGCTTTTATCACCATCTTAATTGTATGCAAGTTTCGGGAAGGATCTATCGAAACTGAAGTCTCTGGAGTGATGACAGGCATTTTTCCACTGTGAGGTTTTGGGACCTTGTACAAAGTTTTAATTCAATTTCCATCGAAAAATGTATGTTATCAATGCTCTACCAGAGACATGCTACAGATGAAAATGATAGAGAACAGCCTGCATGCTACATAGATAAAACTGATCGAAGGTTTTGACGCAAGACGGACAAACGACTGACCGACGGACAGAGGACGGATTTGTTGCCATCATATAAATAGGCTTAGGCTCAGGTGAGCAAAAAGGCCTGTCCACTTTTGTTATCATGGGGTTTCCTTCTATCTGTCATTTCCTCGTAACTGTTTAATTACCTATAAAATAAAAACATCTACCAAACTGCCCTGTTAATAAATAAATAAATCTTTATCGATAAACCTGCCATCGAGTGAACCATGCCTGAAAAAGTATGTAGTGACGCACGCATAGTAGTCGCAGATAAGATTGTCTAGGCGGAGATACCGTTTGTACCTGCCTTTGGAATGTTCTATTAAGAAAAAGGTAAACGCAGTCTACCGATTGTTTGAATTCAAACGAAACACAAACAAAGATGTAGCGTATATATGACATTGCAGAAAGCACGTGAAAAGTACTCTACCGAATCTTCTGGTGGCCTCAGCGAATTTGATATATACTGACAACACCGAAATACCTCCGACTAGTCAATCTTATCTGCGACTACTATACAAGCCAGGTAGTGTGACTCACTTTGGCAATACTCCCATCGATTTAACACGTTGGCACATAAAGATCATATTGTAATCTACAGGAGACAAAATAGGCAGAAAACTGTTTCCAATTAGAACAAATTTCTGGGCCACAGAAAAGGAATTGGATTTATGTTTACACATTTGTTCGTTCTGCCATTCAAAGTCATGGATTTGCCTTTTCCGTCCTGTGATATAAAACAAGATTAGTATTCAAATACCTGTTGTTTTCCTGTTTGTGTTTACTTACCTTATTTGTCCAGTAGACACGAAGTATTGGGTTCATTTTCCCCGTCTTGTGAGAATTGTTGCCGTCCAACACTGAGCTATTTTAAACATTTAAAACACAAAAACGGGGAAGGTTTAGTTTTGTCTGAAGATACAAGTTATTTGTGATCAATGTTCTCACCCATCTCTCATTGTTTACTCTTTTAATATTCAAAGAAAGAGTAGTTCTGAAACTTTAAGTCAAATGACCAACGAAGTAAACGAACTAAAAGGTAAATTAGAGTCACCCGAAACTTTTATTGTGTTCATAAAAAGCAACCTAATTACCAGATTTGATCTGAGGAAATATGACTAAAGTCTACACTAATGTACCCCGTTTTACTGATTTCTAAATACATGTATGCTAAAGGATTCTCTTTACATACATTGACGATAAATTAAGATCATCATCGACATTTATTGAGAGAAACACATTTAGTAACTAGTACATGTACGTATCTTCCATCTGGCCCTCTTTTTCTAGGGTAGGACCGGTACTAAGCAATGTGGATAAAGTCTCTTACACAAGGAAACAATACTCGATGTTAGCGAACCAAATACATCAAGATCTCGAGTCCGATGCTTTACCACTGCACCACAGCGCTCCACATGTAAACTGTGAAGTCTTCTTACCGTTTATTCATTTACAAACTAATAAGCCCTTTAACTAAGCCTACATGTGTACTTAAAACGTCTGGAATGGTACATGATTCGCTTTAATTTAAATACCTGCTTCGGTTAGTGAGATGTCTAGTTTTGTCTAGATGCACATTTAAAATGAGTCATCCATATTCACTCGCAAGATACAGGTTGTCAAATAACTCATGCATCGCTCAAACAGTGCCCACATGCTTAAATGCCCTGCCGAGTCAAGAGTTCATGCTATATGTACAAAAGTTGTGGCCCATATTAAGAAGTAAATGTGAATTTATGACACGGTTCATTGGGTCTGATATGGAAACAGTATATTATGTAACGGACGAAAAGTATCATCAATCCCTTTGCGATCGTATAAATCACACCACGGTGTAGTAATGCACATTTTATCCAAAGACATGTGTATTTCCAGCTGATCTTTAGGATCATTTTGACGAAAAGAGCTGCACGTACTTTTCTTTTTTTATAACCATAATAAACATATTTTATTGAAATGACCAAGTCTTACTCAAATATGATGCATTCACATAAGGTTATTAATTATTGAAAGTTTGTAATTTCTTGTTTACAAATATTTTCATAAATTAAACGAAGACCAGGAAAACAGTATTTATCAGATGCCGTCGCGTATGAGAATGTAATATCGTCATGTAATAAATTCGATAATCCACTGGTCGATTAAATATGCAAATTACTTAGATACGCATTGTAACGTTATATTTACGACGTCCTTAACGGCGTCGCGTTTACTAATGGCAGAATATTGGCATTTCGGTTGAAAAATAGTGAATAAAACGCGTTTTAAATGTCACATGATAAATAGAATTTTGCATTCGTGCTCATGCATTATTGAATTTTTTTTAAACTCGTTGAAGAAAATGGATAAAATGCTCGGCAAAACCTCGCATTTTATCCCTTTTCCTCAATTCGTTTAATAAATTCAATAATACATGAACACTCATATAAGGTCCTCTATATATCATACCTCCACGCCGCCAGATTTCAAGGATGCACCTGCCTTACACTTTTCAATGTTTATTTAGAAACGACAAAATCAAATGTTTGCCAACTTCAAAACTGAAACGCCTTACTTCTGTTTCAAATAGAGTTAGTATATATTACTGCTTCTTACAAACAAGGGTTTGAAGTGATCTGTATAATATGTAACAATGTTTTCGTTGAATTTCAGATGTATTGACTGTTATAACGAACTTCGTATGATAAAAATATTTTCTCTTGGGGTCGTATATGTTTCTCGCTTCCGTTTGATTTTGTTTGTTTGTTTGATTTGAGGTTTAACGTCCCAGTCAACACTGTAAAGGTCGTTTTGGAGACGTTGCTTCCAATTTTGTGGGACTTTTACCCGATATTGAGATGAAATGACATCTCAAGCCCTGTCGCCCATTGAAATCAATAGGGTTTATTAGCATGGACGGTCCGCCTCGCACCGCGGTTCCTGGACAGGCTTAGATCCTCTAAGCGGTTTACCAGTACTAGTGTGGGGCCAGATTCAGCTCTGCGTGGAAGCATCATGCAGCCAATATTTCTTCAAGCCCCTATGGGCGGGGGCTTTTGAAACCTTGCAATTGGCATACATCTACAGACCGATAATCATCGTTTTAACATATGTATTTCAAACAGGTAAAATAAAAAAAAAAGTTTTGAAAAATCAAGATCAAAATCAAGATCAGAACATACGTCACGACCAACAATGAAATCAAAGACACGCAAATGTGTCCTTTACATTTAATTGAAGACAAAACAACAGTAACGCTGCATCGTATTACATCATCACGAAAACACGTCTATATAATTTTGACCCCGCCCCTCTTAAATTTAACTTATATAGTAAAGCTGTGGTTAACATCGGTATAATTATCTTATTTCTGCTAAAAAAACATGGATTGTGGTTTCTCGCTAGAGCCGCCTCGGCGAGGCGACTCTAACGAGATCCCACAATCTATGTTTTGGGCTGAAATATGAAAAATACCAATATTTTATCTGTAGATTTACATTTCTTGGTGGTAAAATTTCAATATGTTTGAACAGGCCCCTTTTTGCTATGATTGCTTTAGAAGTGTCGTTTCGTAAATTTAATGAATCGAAGGTCAAAATATCATATATTATCACAGAGTGAAAATGTCATTTTTATTTGTTTCATATATGCATTGAGTTCACTGCAGAGTATAAAATAAAAGTGTCTAACGGAATTTTGAACGGGATTTTCAGTACAGCTTTGGAGCAAGCTAATTACTATGTCAGAAAGCAAAAGCAGTTTTCCCACAAAATTCAAGGGTTCAACCTGTGTAGACCAAAACAGTTTTTAACATTTGGTAGATTTAATTCATATCTAAATTTCTATTCGTAATGATCAACTTGAAAATGTATTTGATGGAAACTGGTGAACAAAAAACTTAACTTGGACATTTGGATATATGCACGAAAAATGCCATTTTAAACCAAAATTTAGGTGACTGTTTGAGTCAATGGTCTGTATATTGAAGCAGTACCTCTAGTGAGGCAACAGTTCAAATATATGAGATGGAATCTAACGAAGAATAAAGGGAACACAGTACTTTGAATAATAATTAACAAAAAGGTAAACCTTAAATAAATGTAAGTTAGAAAACCGTCAATTTTCACCCCAAATATTGGTCTATTGTGCCATTAATTGATTGGACATGAAAGCGTTCCATCCAATGAAGTATCAAAACCTAACATGAAAGCAATCCACTTAAGAATAAAGGTAATACATCACTTTGAAAAGGGATTAATCAGAAGGTACACCTCGGACGGTGCCAAACGTCCGCCCACCCGAAAGGATGTTTTGTTTGTTTGTTTGTATTGGAGTCAATAACGAGTGAATAACGGCCAAGTCAACCCTATTTTAGGTCATTTTTGAGCCGGTCAGTTTACCTATTCACACTTTTCCTGGGTAGGCTTATACATAAGCGGTTAACCAGTACGGTGAACATTCTTTCGCCAGAAACTGACAACTGCTCTTCTTGAATCAGCGGAAGGGAGAGAATGACCGTAGAAAAGATTTCATGATCAATCTCAACGATAGAATGTTGCAGACCCCGGCAGGTATCGAACCCGCGTCCTCCTGATCACAAGTGAGACGCGCATCTGACTACCGAGGCCGGTAGGAAGGGTGTTTTAAAAACCGGTCCAAAATAGAAGTGAATGCATTGATCAGAAATCGATACAATTAACCCACAGCTCCCATCAGAGATATCAAAGGTGAAGCAACACAAACATGAAACAACTAGACCCTAATGGATACAAAAATAGCGGAGAGCCACAGGGACAGTTACGTTCCCACAAAATGGCCAATTGGCTATCTAATACAAAAATATATAAGCGATACACACACTCAATAACAAACCATAACAAAAATAAACCGCGACAGAAGAACTACCTTGGAACGGTCAGTGATTGGGCTTAAATCGATTTTACGCGGCCGCAAGCCTCGCATTTACTTCTATCTCGATTTAGACAAATAATTTGTTCAGTCCGCATGAAGGCCTCCTAACTCATCAGTGCAACATCTCCAAGAACACAAAAATCAAACAACCACAGATATGAAACAAGGGTGAGGACTCGACAACAAGAAACCACTGAGATGCTGGAGCAAAAGAAAACCAACATTCAGATTCCAATGCAATATTAAAAAAACTGCCATATTAAAAGCTATGCAAAAACATGATAATCAGATAGCCTCTTTTAAGTTGCAAGAATGTGAATAGTGTGAAACAAATAAAGCTGAAATAGTAAAAATCAAGAATCAGTTTCTCTTTTCAAGAACATACAGACGGAAAATCATGAGCTAAAATGCAAAGTTACTTTTTCTAGGTCTTACACAAGAGCACAATTGGAATGCACCAAGCGGGAAAGGGAATTCAAATGTGTGTGCTTGGTAAAGTCTCGAATTAGACTGTGCACAAATTGTCAGAATATAATATTCTCTAACTACATGAAGGAGCTTTTGGACATGGGTCATATTACGAAAACACACCTTTACAAATGGTTGTTAACAAAAAACGGTTGAACAATTGTGATATTTTTCGGCACCCCGCCCAACGGGGCTTGAAGAAATAGATGCGCTGCATGATGTTTCCAAACAGAGCTGAATCCGACCGCACACGAGTACTGGTAAACTGCTTAGAGGATCTAAGCCTGCCCATGTAAAGCGGTGCAAGTCGGACAGTCCATGCTTATAAACCATATTGGTTTCATTGGGCGACAGGGCTTGAGATCTCATTTCATCTCAACGTCGATTAAAATTGGAAGCAACGTCTTCAAAATGACCTATACAGTGTTGACGGGGACGTTAAACCTTATACAAACAAACAACAAACGTTGTGATATTTTTCTAATTTCTGCTCAAAATATAGACTGTGGGTACTCGTTAGAACCACCTCTCGCTAGAACGCTAGAACCGCCTCGGAGAGGCGGTTCTAAACGAGTACCCACATTCTATATTTCAGAGCAGAAATAAGAAAAAATATGGTTTACCCCTGTAAATCACAGTTTTACTTTATAAATGTGGGGATCAAGGGGTCAAAATTATATAGGCGTGTTTTCGTGACAATCTAAACATTGCCAAGCGAACACTGGCCAGAGGGTGCGTGGGCACAGGCTGATTGAAGTCTTCGCTGGCCGCATACGCCCGAAGACCCATCTCGCTTTGTGTGGCCCTTGTGATATTTAACCGCTGAGAGAAATGTAATAAAATTTCAGATGATTGACATAGGCTTGTATATTACGGACAATAGCCCGTTGTAAAGATTGATCTTGAACTGGTTATCTATGTGAACTGATCTGTAAACAACTATTCATTGCAAAACCGAGGATTATTCAAGCAAGTCGCAAACGAAAGATGAGAAATCGAAAAGGACATATTGCGTTCCAAATTTTCCTACGTAAAAATTATTCTGACCAGCACTGATAAAACCCTTAAATAAAGAATGAAATGCACATCAAGACAGTGCATACATATACAACGAAACGACCGACTTTGTGTATTTTGTTTGTTTGTATTGGAGATTAACGGCCAAGTCAACACTATTTTAGGTCATTTTTGAGCCGGTCAGTTTACCTATCCACACTTTTCCTGGGTAGGCTTATACATAAGCGGCTAGTCAGTACAGTGCACATTCTTTCGCCAGAAACTGGCAACTACCCTTCTTGAAGCAGGGGAAGGGAGAGAATGACCGTAGAAAAGTTTACATAATCAATCTCCACGATAGAATGTTGCTGACATCGGCAGGCATCGAACCCGCGCCCTCCTGACCATCGGTCAGACGCGCATCCGACCGAGCTACCGAGGCCGGCAACTTTCTGTGCGTTTGTGTATAAATAAAAGGATTAAATTCTTGGACGTCCTTACTTGTTTTACAGAGCAGCACTTATCTGCTGAAACGTTAAGGTCGAAATTTAAACTCCCATAATTGCGACGCCACGGTGTTTATTATTACTATTATTATTATTATTATTATTGGCATCATAACCTGAAATTTGGAGAATGGAGATATGCGATTTATACACATTTTATCAAAACAAAATGAAAATGAATTTTCGTTTTGTATCAATGATGATATAAAATTTATACACATCAATGAGATACTTGTAACGAGGTAAAAATAAGTTGAAAACTATCATACTTATGCATGTGAACCCAGTGTCCAGCGACGTCAAAAGCAGTCAGAATCTGGAAGAACCAAATATACTGAGGGTATAAGTAACAACAAACAATGGCCATTCCCAATGTGGCCACCTCATCAGTGAGTTCATCTAGCTGTTGTCCGTAGATGGAAGCTGTATTGAAAAGAAAGAAGACAGAACAACTTAATTAAGGAGATACAAATTGACATTTTGGTAGAAAAAAATCATTTGTTCTACGTCTGTTTAAATTGACATCAAATTGTTGTTGCATCTTTGTCCCTGACTCATACAAAGTTGATTCATTCTGTAGTTTGCTTACATGACTCTTCGTTGATATAAGATCCCTCAGGCGGATCAATTTGATACTTATATTCTTGCACACCAGACAAGGAAATCCGTGATTTTACCCTGGGATAGAAATTTATGTTCTGACCCAGGTGTTCCAACCCCAAATCGAATATAATCGCGTGTTTGATAAATGCACTTGTTGATTACAACCTCATGCGCGGCGTCGTCATGCGTGACGTCACTAAACATTCCTGTTGTGTCATCACAAAATGGCGGACATCGGTAACCGAAGTGACAGCAGCATTAAAAATTCGCAATAGAAATGGAAGGTATGCACGAAAAAGAATCCAATATGGGTGTGAGGGGTGGATAGAAAAATCCATCTCTCGGGATCACTGTCCGGCATCACTCGGCAAGCCTCGTGATGCCGGACAGTGTCCCTCGGAACTGATTTTTCAATCCACCCCTCACACCCATTAGGATTCTTATATTCGTGCACACCAGGGGCCAGTTGTTCGCGGGCGGATTTTGCGGTTATTCTTACACCCAAGTAAGATTCTTATACTCTTGCACACCAGATAAGGAAATCCACAGTTTTAGCTTGAGAAAGAAATTCTGTTCTAACTCTAGTATTCTTACCCCAAATCGAATATTCACGCGATTTTGATATGGTTTAATACAACCTCATGTGCGCTTACGTTAAGGTTGGCACATTACGTGGCGTCATTCAAATCACTATACATAGTGTCATCACAATATGGCGGACGTCGGCAACCAAAGTGACTGCATTATTAAAAACCCACGCTCAGAAATGGAAGGTATGCAAGAAAAAGAATATTACTGTACCTCGAGATGCCGGACAGTGACCCTTGGGATGAATCGTTCCATCATTCACTCACACCAATGTAAGATTCTTATATTATGTAAGATTCTGCATTGAAGACACCCATGTAGTCTTTCTATCGACCGGCCCAATGTGGGCGTTTATTTCCAGTCTGTTAGTGCAATTGTTTTGAGAGTTCTTGCGTGTCACTAAATTTCTTTTGGTCGATTGCGATGCTTGTAACATAAACTACGCAAAGCCTTTTCAAAACTTTATAGACGCCATTCCGATTTGGTTTCAACATTCAATGTTGGACTTAAATCTCTTCTGCAACAAGGTCTATCGGAACCCGAATATTATGGTGACTTGGTATATAAATTCAGAAAAATATATACTTGCAATGACCTTAGCACCCGATTCCGTAAAATTATTCTTCGATATAAAAAGATTGGATACAACATAAATGTTATACGACAGTCTACATGCATGGTAGTTAACCCAATCACGGTTGACAGCTTTGCGTCCCTCTATAATTGCACACCGATTGGTCAGGCCTCAGCTTCTATGACGGCTTACTGATGATTAGAGATAATTTAATCTTATGTAATGTTGGATTGTGCCTGATGCTCTGTCTCAGGTTTGACCTATCGGAGTCTACCTATAGGTTTTATTTTGCTCCAGCATTTCAATGTTTTCTTGCTGTCGAGTCCTCACCATTGTTTTATCTCTGTGGTGGTTCTCTGTGGGAAAGTAACTGTTCTTTAGGCTTTCGGCTATTGATCTTTCCATTAGGGTCTAGTTGTTTCATGTTTGTGTTTCTTTCCCTTTGGTGTCTCTGATGGGAGCTGTTGGTTAATTGTATCGATTCCTGATCATGGCCTTTACCTCTATTTTGTTTTTAAAGTATCCGAGAGTTTTCTGCTTATCCAGTTTTCTGACGCGTCAACGAGGCTGTTAAATGTAATTTATTATCATAAAACCACGGCTTTACCTCAACAAATAGCAATAAAGCTATACCCATTTTAATGTTCTTATTCATCTGATGGCACATTTTGTCAGGGGCGTAAAACAATATGTCCACCAATGAAAGGCGACATTATATAAATTCGTCAAATTTCGACAGCATATCCTAGAATATATTGCAGTAAATGTTACCGTTTTCCTATCAAATGTCGCGACTCATTCGCGAAATGTGGAGATGTCCAGCATATCTACTGCCTATCAGGAATATGTGAAGTTTACATGTCATGCCATAGACACTGTAATTCAGGTCCTCCCTTATCATAAATTCTTTCACAATCTATTCACTCGAATATTGAATTTTCCTGTTCAAAAATATTAAAATGCTAATAATGGGTGGTATTTTGATATTTATGAACAGATGAACAGGACGAACATCATTTGTTTTTCGTGCTTCGAACATGAAAAAAAAACATTGTTGGTAAGTGATTTACTACATTTTTGCCCTGAGACATTCAGGATTCATATTCAATTGATGGCCAGGCAAATGTTTAATGGTCTCTGTGCCTAAATTTAAATTAAAAAAAAAAACTTTATCATCAAATTCAGCATCTCAGCGAGATTAACGGATGTTCACAATATAGACTTACAGGAAAAGAAATAAAAAAATCATGCAAAAGAATTGTCACTTAATACAAATTAATACACAGTCTCTACAAAATAGTTAAATTTATTGTGCCCCGTTACCTCGTGGCAACGGCTAAAGATACCATACAAACAGCAGATTTATTGTTCTGAAAGGTATCAGCTTCATTTTACTGCTCCCTGAACGAAACTGTTTGATCTGGGAAGCAAGGCGGACGAGAATGAAGCAAAATAAGCGTTGGGTTTGGTGAAAATGAAAACACTTCAAAGGAATTCATTCCTTCTTAAATGTTTTCCCTAATTCACAATCAAGTGCAAGCATTGAAGATTCAGCTCAGTTCTGCACAGTATGATCAGGTCATTTGAAGTCGCAAGAATAAATTCTGGAGCCGAGCATAAACACTATTCTGAAGATTGATAACATACAGTACACGTATTATGTCGAAAGTATTTCACCTCTTTAAAATTATTTATTCAAAACCAATACCAGTGAATAGCAAAAACTTTTAAAAAAGAAATGTATGTGTCGGAAGCATACGTATTTATCTTCTCCGGCAAGTAAGTTGTATTTGGATGAAGTCCTGCGTGAGTGAGTGAGTGTTTCAGTTTTACGTCCCACCAACAGCTAAGGTCATACGGAGACGGGACCTCGGTTTAAATACTCATCCGAAAGTCTGGAGAAGCCCGGGATCGAACCTGCGACCCCTGGTTTACAAGGCGAGTAGCGTAACCACTCGACCACGGAGGCTTCTAATGAAGTCCTGCGTGAGTGCGTAGTCACCATTGATACTGGGTTGAAAGTTTGACTTGCAGCTATATAGCCACAGTTTTATTAATAGAAATTGCAATTTTCTGGCAGTTCTTATACAGTCGAGTACATTTGGATTTCAAATATTTGAACTTGTTTTGAAACCAGGGTTTGAATTTGTATTGAAATGCATTGAAGTATAAGAGAACGTCAACAATAGCAGAATCCTTTTGTTATCTGTTGGTATGCACATGCTCATTTTAATATCCTAAAAGCTCATTCCTATAGGAAAGAGTTAGCTCTTAAGCCCCTTAGCCCTTTTGTTCGGAGAAAATCTGACTTGGAAGTGGGTTATTATGAGTGTAATTTCTATATTCCTTTGACGCAAACACATATTTCAAACTTACTTTGTCCCAATCGCCTGGCGGCATAGCCATCGAACTCGTCTAGGAAGGCACTTAAAAGGTAACAAATTGCTGTCAGAACATGATTCTCCTGGGAATATGAGAAGGCCACGATAAGTAGAACTAGTCGTAGGTATCCTGTAAGAAAAAAGGCGAGTCTCAGTTACATGTACATTTACGCTGGTACAACACCAGTTTAAGGACGCAGTCCGTCACTGACTAAACAGTTGTCTTGTCACAATGGTATAGAAAGTAATAAAACTTCTCTCGCGTTTGCCTCAAATGCTCTTTACACGGCCTTCGAGTAACAGAATGACTATCAATAGTAATACTCATCACAAGAGCATCTGCAATATCTAATTCAGAAATATAAGAATCCTATATGGGTGTGAGGGGTGGACAGAAAAATCCATCCCGAGGGCCACTGTCCGCATCACGAGGCTTGCTGAGTGATGCCGGACAGTGATCCTGAGGGACGGATTTTTCTATCCACCCCACACACCCACATAGGATTTTTTCTTGCATACCTTCCATTTCATAGCGAAGATTTTAATGTTGCAGTCACTTCGGTTACCAACGCCCGCCATATTGTGGTGACACTACAGGAATGTTTAGTGACGTCACGTAACGTGCTGAGACGTCAACCTCAACGACGGCGCATATGAGGTCCTATTCTACCAGTGCATTTATAAAACACGCGAGGATATTCGATTTTGGGTAAGAACACCGGGGTTAGAACAGAATTTCTATCCCAAGTTAAAACTATGGATTTCCTTGTCTAGTGTGCAAGAAGGTCTATTATATTCTGCATCACTTCACCAGACCTTATGGCAGTAAGACATTTTTCGATAACCATCGCCCATTTTTCATAAAATTATTACACACATATACAACTGACAGAAACAATTGACAGGCCAACGTCCCTCATTTCGGATGCTTAGCATAGAAACGCTTTTCAAGAATTGCAACTTTTCTCAGCAAAACCCTTTAAACTTTGTGACATATCACCTCCATTGACATAAATAGTTGATAAAAGAGTTGTTTAACCATTTATGTCAACCGGTCGCAATTCAAGGGAAATTGCCAGGCGTGTAAACCTGTAACTAGAACAGCATACAGGGCAATTTAAAGCTAATCTCGTATTTCTCAACATCAGTGAAATATCGTAAAATTGTTTTAAAATTCGGACACTTTGAGGACTTGCTATAATTTTCCTAACATCCAGCAAATCTGGTTCACGATCAAGCAAAGAGTCCAAAACGTGTCAACAGAATGGCAGTCTGATCTGGGTCTGTACTTGTTGCTTAGGCTTGTTTCTCCTAATACTTAAAATCATTTCGGTAAATTTATGGGTTATTTTTTGAACATCTGAAAGCATATATATTGAAATACATATGAACATTTCATCGACACTTTTTTATATCCGACAGCTAGCGTGATAGCTCAGTTGTAAGTGTACTTGCCTCTGATGCTAAAGGTCCCGGGTTCGATCCCCGGCAGCGGCGATAAAATTTCGTTGTCCGAACACGTGCCATTGGCATCATTTGCAGGGATGAATGTCATAAAGTGCACCGTCCTTCGGATCGGGACGTTAACTGGAGGCCCCCTGTGCAGGGAGAACCATCCCCTGTGTAGGTTAAAGAACCCTACCATAATTACATGATTACTGTGTAGGCTTTCATCCTGCAAAACTGGAGTGTATGTAATATACATCTGCCTAGAATGTCCGCGAGGGCGTATTGCCGTATATAGAGAAAGAAAGAAAAGAAAGAAAGCTATTTGGCAAATCGGAAGCAAGGCTCTGTTAAGTTTTTAACCTGGTGGTCTGAAAATCTTACTTAACTTCTATACCAAGAACATTTTTTCTTTTGGATACCGCTAAGTACCCAGATCTACATTTTTATATTTTAAGACTATTTGCTACCTCAAGTGAAATGCATCCTTTGGACCGTTCATTAAGACCAACCACCACGTTTGAACTCCACAAGGCGTTCTCTTACTAAAAAAGATTCGGTGTAGAAAACACAAAGCAAAAATGAACCTTTTGCAAATATTATTAAAAGAAAGATTTAAAAGAGAATTTAATTTGATGTAATGTTAGTTGTTGCCTTATGCTCTGTCTCTGGTTGGGCCCATCGCAGTCTATATAACTGTTGGTTTTCTTTAGCTCCAGCATTTCAGTTCTTTCTTGCTATCGAGTCCTCACCGTTGATTCATCTCTGTGGTTGTTTGATTTTTGTGTTCTCGGAGATGTTGCACTGATGAGTTAGGAGACCTTCATGCGGACTGAACAAATTATTGTATAAATTGTGACAGAAGTAGGGGCGAGGATTGCGGCCGCGTAAAATCTATTTAAGCTCTCCACTCCCTCCCCCAACCCACCCCCGCCACGAATTTCACTGACCGTTCCAAGGCGATTCTTCTGTCGCGGTTTATTTTTGTTATGGTTTGTCTTTGAGTGTGCGTATCGCTTGTATTATTTTCTTTTGGATTTATTTATTTATTTATTTATACAATATTTTGAGAGGGTAACGCAATTAGCTAAAATAGCTAGTCTACCTAGCGGCCCTCTTAAAACATATTTACATCTATACAAGTAAGCAAACAAATGCAATATAAACAGTCAATAAAACCTATATGAAACGCTGGCTGCCAAAACAAGTAATGATAATAATAATAAAAAAATAACAAGAACGGTGTTAAAAAATAAAAAAAGAAATGAAAGAGACATTAGACGGCGATACTTTATCTTAAAACAATAAATGAAACAGCAGGAAAATCTAGTTAAGACTATCTAAGCAAGCAGGATAGAGGCCAGCTACTTGCTAAGACATCAAATTAATATTGAGCGCATAAAACAATATTGTTAGCCATCTTAAAATAATTTCACCTGTGTTAAAAATAATAATGATACTAATAATAATAAAGCTTACCGTATTAAAATATTAGAGCATACAGTATGTGTCAGCAACTATTTTAAGAGTATAGATTTTGAAATGATTTAACAATTTATGCACACCTGTCTGGTAATACCACGTCTGAGCCGAACAATCGCAATGTGAAACCAGCAATACACAGCTAGGACAACAAATATGTGGCAGACCAATGTCTAAACAGCATACCCGCTGTCCCAGCAGTTGTATGTGCACCGCGGCAGTCCAGCACAGCGTCGTTTCGGGCGTTTGTCTAGTAGTATTGTACCCAGGAGGCATATGGCGCAATTGTGACGCCACATCGACCTCGGTTTAACGTCACGACGCTCATGCAACGCCACATCCACGCCGAATCAACATCGCGACGCTCCACCGATGCATGCCCAAGCGACGTGCGCCTGTTGGGTACAAATCAATTACATTAATATATATCTTACAATGATATGAAATCATTGTTCATTCCAAGAAATGATTTTTTACTGACAGTTTAAAACTTGCAAGGGAAGATGAACTTTTTACATCATTTGGTAGCGAGTTCCATAGCTTTGGTGCAGAAGCTGAAAACGATCTGTCAAAAGTTGACGTTCTAGATCTTGGTACTAACAAGGAACCATTTCTCGTCGACCGTAAAATACGATTATGCGTTTCAGATGTAGGGATTAGTAAAGCAGTAATGTATCCTGGTGCGAGATTGTTTAAGGCTTTAAAAGTTAGTACTGCTTTGTTATAGTTATGGCGATTTTGAATAGTCGACCACCCCAATTCCTTGAACATTTCTGAAGAAGATGTGTTATAATCAGCATTTAATATGATACGGGCAGCTCGTTTTTGCAATTTTGATAGTCGCTCGATATTATTCTTTGCTGTCGCTCCCCAAGTATTGGACCCATAGTCCAGCAGTGGCAGAACATAACCTTGATAAAACAATTTTTGAACTTCATGGGGAACGTATAATGACAGCTGTTTTAGAAGGGAAATTTTTGCTGAAATATTGGCACAGAGATAGTCGATATGCGCGGTCCATAATAAATTTTCGTCGATAAAAACACCTAAAAGCTTTTGTTTATCGACTTGTTTAATCTTATTTTTTTTTCAATTGTGATATTAAAGTTTGATGCATCCCGGGTTTTATGTCTAGTTCCAACAGCCATGTACTTTGTTTTATCGAAGTGAATTTTCATTTTATGTTGGTTTGCCCAAGCATTTGATTTTTCGCCACCATGTTGCAGTTTGGGTTCAATTTCCAGTTTTGCGTTCCCATTTATATGGATAGTTGTATCATCTGCGAAGATGTCCGTGTCGCAGAAATCCATTTCGAGAGGCAGGTCATTTATTAATATCAAGAATAGCCAATTGGCCATTTTATGGGAAAGGCTTTCTGCAATTGATGTTTCCAATAGGGTCTAGTTGTTTCATGTTTGTGTTTCTTTCCCTTTGGTGTCTCTGACGGGAGCCTATGGGCTAATTGTATCGATTCCTGATCATTGTCTCCACTTCTATTTTTGTCTTAAATTGAGCTGGTTTTAATAGCGGAATTTATTCTATGTAACTCGAAAACCACAGTTTTGTCTCGCAAAGAGATAATACATAATTCGAATACTATTTCATTTAGTCTCTGGCTGGATAAGAAGTGTAAGAGAAGATTTGTCTGGCACCAGTATACAATAACATTCAATGGCCTTCAAAACAAAGTCACAGTCAAATTTTAAATGGGTCAAATATGACCAGGTGGCCCATTTCCTCTTACACCATGGAACAACAGTTGCCGTCCTCCAGTCAACAGTCTGCGTCCTCAAACGAGTACAACCAACGATGAAAAGCTACAATAAATAAAGGAGGGTAAATGAGGTATGGGAAAGTCTCCTGAGTTCATCTGTCTTAAAGTCGATACTTACACTTCTTGGAAACCTACATTCCAACTTTTGTACAGTACAGCGATTTAAAATGAACTTACAGAACACTCTGTGCGACCAGCAAAAACTAAGATGCTATCTATCTGCGCAGACTAATCAGAGTAGATGCCGGTCGCATAAACATTCTATTGTCTCTGGGACTATCCAAAGAGCCGTATATGAAGACTGGTCAGCATTACGAAAACAAGCCTAGTCAAATATATTGAAACAACAAAAATGTAATAAAAATATTCTGATATTTCTTCATCTTATTGCTCAAAACATAGATTGTGGTTAGTCGTTGGAACTGCCTCGGCGAGGCGTTTCAAGCGAGTACTAACAAGTTATGTTTTGGGAAGAAATAAAGAAAATAAAGTATACCCCAGTTTTACTGTACAAAATAGGAGTTTAATGGAGTCAAAATTATATAGGCGTGTTTTCGTAATGCGATTGGCCTGTTACACGACAACCCCTATCTTTGCAAACATTGTAGATCCAGATCAGATGGCTTCTGAAGAAGCCATCTGATCAGGATCTACACTGTTTGACATTCAGTTTATGAATTTGCAGGAATAAATTACATCAAGTAATCTGATTGGTTCAAAGCCAGAGTTGGGTGTGGCTAAAATGAATATTCAGCAAGAGAAGGGTTAAGTTTTAGCATGCACTGCATCATTAATTATACTGGCGTGGGGTAGAAAAGATAAGAGTGGTGTATGCAAGTGTTTTGCTTGTCTACAGTATAAATATTACCTTCACCTTGCCGTACTTCTGGGGCATAAACCTTTCGACTCTTCTACAATTCCATGTTTTCTGGTGTCCATTCACATTTTTTTTTTTCATTTCCGATGCCAAGCCTTTGGCATTTCTGTGATGATCATCTATGAAATGAAAGCTTCAAATAATTAATGCCCAAAGTCCGTCCTTTGTCAAACGTCTGTCCGTCAGCAGCGGCCCCATGTCCCGTGAGTAAAGCCACCCATAGTTGCGGCATAATGGTAACCACGTAGCTCTGAATAACCCATAGCTACATACATACGACGCTTGAAGAAATATATGGGCTGCATGATGCTTCCACGCAGAGCTGAATCCGGCCCGCACACTAGTACTGGTAAACCGCTTAGAGGAACTAAGCCTGTCCAGGAACCGCGGTGCGAGGCGGACCGTCCATGCTAATAAACCCTATTGGTTTCATTGGGTGACAGGGCTTCAGATTTCATTTCATCTCAATGTCGGGTAAAAGTCTCACAAAATTGGAAGCAACGTCTCCAAAATGACCTTTACAGTTTTGACGGGGACGTTACACCTCAAATCAAACAAACAAACAAACATACATACGACTGAAGTCACACAAATACATATAGTATACACATATGATATAGTTCATTTTTCAGTAACGGGCACGGTCTGGAAATATTTGTAGATAGGTTCAATATGCCCTAATTCATTCCCCTTTAGAACAACGCAAGTTTGCACTATGAGGGTAACTTACATGGCGCTGGGAGTCGCGATATTCAAAGAACAGATTTGACTTTTATTTTCATTTTTGGAGGGGAGAGGGTGTCTTAGCTAAGACGTCGAAGGCGCTGTCTATGGGGCCAAACCTTGTCGATTTAGTTTGACCGTGTATACGGACGAACCTTAATTCCGTGTGCTCATTCCAACCATTTTTATGTCGAATACATGCCCCTAAAAACTATATTTGTGACCGTAAGTGGGAACATTATGTATCCTGCATATCGAAGTATTCGGATTTAAATCTGATTTGTCAATCTATTTATGATATGAACTTACGATATGACTTGAAATATTTTGAAATAAAAATGGACATACTCAAAGCCCCGATAAGGGGACAACAAACTTTGTATTTCACTAAAAGAGTTAAAGCAGGGTGCTGCAACATGTTGCACTTCTGGCCAACCCTGCTACCCTTTATGGTTGGAGAAATTCTGTCAAAACAACTGTATATTATCGAAGTCTAAAATCATCTAGACAGACTTCGTATATGAGCCAGCGCACGACAAAACCTACAATAAGACATGTGCGCCCGTCGAAGACACCTATCAGCCTGCGCATCCATTATGTCTAACCAGAGACTTTTCTTGCTGCATGAAGGATCGTTGGGCCCTTAGCTATCCTTACAGCGCAAAACGAAGACTCTGATCAGACTGCGCGGATGCGCAGGCTGATCTGAGTCTTCGTTTGGCGCACGTCTTATTGTAGGTTTTGTCATGCGCTGGCTCATATATTTTATGTATAAGTTATTAAGCACGTAAAACCCCTGTTTAGCCTCTCAAACACGATGGTAACAAAGTCTACTTTTAGACAGCTTTCATGCATTAAGAATGCCTTAAGAACCAGCATCCTGCCCTTTTTAAACGCCGAAGGAACACTAAATATGTTCTAGAAAGGGTTATCCTTTGGAAGCAAGGAATACACCACAGAACTGAAAAATATGGAATGTACATGTTTTCTTGGCCAGACTAGCTAGTTTCGGCCTATTAGGCCTCATCAATGACCCTCAGATATTTTCAAAATTCCACAATGGAATAAATGATCCCAAAGGACAAGAAAATATAAACTACACTATGATGTAGGGCAGGGAGACTTTTTACGGCCGCCACACATTCCCAGACACCAGCTGTAGTGACGTTAAATATGTTCTATATAGAAAGGGTTATCCTTTGGAAGCAAGGAATACACCACAGAACTGAGAAATATAGAGTGTACATGTTTTCTGGGCCAGACTAGCTAGTTTCGGCCAATTAGGCCTCATCAGTGACCCTCAGATATTTTCAAAATTCCACAATGGAATCAATGATCCCAAAGGACAAGAAAATATAAACTACACTATGATGCTAAAACTGTTCACATAAATCTCCGACTGCACGTACATTAACGGAGTATTACTCAGGAGTGCGTTTCTGAAGTCCTTATGACTCCACGGTTAAGCTCTCTTTTCGCTCCGAACTAGTAGGAATAAGGAACCTTGGCCATGCACGTTCGACTATTAAATTAAATCAAGTGAATACTAATTGCAGTTTTGCAACAGTATAAACCAGGGCCGGATTGGCCGTGGCCAGTAGCCTTTAACGGTAACTAGTCGCGATCAGCTTTTGCAAAAGTCATTAATGCGTACCCAAGAAGCATTTCCACTACTCTGTGCAGTGAACACACTTGTGAAACAGAACCGAATGCAACCAAAACAAAATTTATCCTGTTCGGCAGTCACCCACAGTTGAACAAGTGCAATATCAAAGAAATTGAAATGTCAATGATAAAATCTGACTTCATAGTTGTATCAGATAGTTAGGTGCTTTTCTAGACGACACGCTGGATTTCAAGAAACAAGAAATGTAAAACTGCCATGTTGAACTATTTCAAGATCAAAAGTATCCGCAAATTTCTAACTAAAGAAGCCACTGAGGTCTTAGTCCTGTCATTGGCAGTTTCCCACCTGGATCACAGTAACGTTATTCTTCAAGGTATTGCTCAGTCACGCCTACGGAACGATAGAATGCGTAACCATTGGTTAAGAACGTGAAGCAATTAGAGCGACATCCGGTTAGGAATTAGATCGCTAAAAAAGGTAAAGAAACTGTGCAGTTTCTGTGTTTCATAAGTTATATAATTTTTACGAGGAAGTTATTTAAAAAACGGGGAATTACATTCAGGAGCCCATTGATATCGGCATCTTTGGAGTAAATACCAAATCCCGTACTTCACACAGTTTGGCTAAATTTAGTTTCTCCTGCTGAAGGTGAACTCATGCCTTAGAAAACGAGTGGTTTTTCGAGGTGATTGTTGCCTTTTATTTATTACTGCGCTTTGCTACAAGTTCAGCGTATTAACATGCACACACAATAAACATATATGGTTATATGTGTTGTGGATATTTTGCTTGTCAATGCAGCACTAGCGAGAAATCACCACGGAAAAGGTCGAAAATGGTTGGTCACGCATTAGATCTATAGAAATGATAACAGAACTTGCAACTATAAAGCGGATCTGTTTTCATCTCCACGGCCCCAGAACCACCCGCACCTTGTTCTACGGAACCATTTTTAGCCAACCTGATAAGCAGTGCGCTATTGATTCGATAATGACATAGTATTTTATGGAAACATTTTCAGTCTCCAGAATCATAGTACCGAATGATTTTCACGGATTTTTACGCTGTGTTTGTTTTATCAATGGTCCGGTAATTGACTGAAATGAAATAAAATAGGTTTTGGAGTTTTAATTTCTGCGAAGAACTCCTCATCTGCCAAAATTTGCTGGTTAAGCATTAGATCGTCTGGTTGATCATTCGATAACCAGAGGAGAAAATCAAACCAGTTGCTGCCTAAGTAAATGCCAGCAGCTTACTACAATAAAGGGTGGTCTACATATGATTTCTGAATTGTGTTAAAATCACCAGAGAAAGAGAGCTGTGATGAAAAATACTTTTCTGGACAAGACCATTAAATGTCTGGGTAACATGCTTATCTGACCGAATGACGCGCCGATTCATAAATAAGAGGTCATTACTTGCTTTTGTAGAAAACAAAATGGCCACCTTACGCTTTGTAATGGCGATTAAATCTATATCCGGATGGGACGGCCATTAATGAACCGTCTCATCCGAGAATCAAAGCTGTTCCCTATCCTGTAAATGAATTTGACTAAATCCCCTATTAACAAGAATTGCCCAAAATAAAAAAAAAATGGAGAGAACCCGTTTAAGAAACTCAGGCGTGAAAGGCTAAGGGTAAGATCGTTAACACTGCAGATACGAAAGCCTATTTGGGTTATGTAGGAGAAAATAAAATACCTTAAAGGCGTAGTAACGCGACACAAAAGACGTAATAACGTAACAAAGGCGTAGAAACGCAAAACAAAAGACGTAGTAATCAGAAGGCGAAGCAACGCAAAAAAGGCGTAGTAACGCAAAAACAAGGCGTAGTAACGCGAAAAAGTGCATACTAATGCAAAAGAAAGACGTAGTAACGCAAAAGAAAGGCGAGTGATGCGAATCAAAGGCGTTTTTACGCGAATCAAAAGGCGTAATAATGCGAAAAAAGGCATAGTAACGCAAAAGAAAGGCGTATTTGTTTTAGCTCGCCTCTGCAAAGCAAATAGGTAGCCGGAATATCCTACTCCTGGGACTGCGCATGCCCCCAAAATATATGTCTGTATCATGATCGATAACCCAGATCGGAGATCCCGTGAGTTCTATGCTAACTGTCAAAACGATAAGATAAAGATATTGTCTAAAACCAACTTCTTATTAATACAAACAGTGCAAGAATGACACACCATGTATTCTTAATCATGTTAATCAAGACGAACTAGAATCCATTTGTAAAATTTATAAATTTTGAGTAAACAGGAGGACAGGTGCGTTCATTAAATAAATTGAGAGAAGTAAGTAAGTAAGTAAGTCAGTCATTCAGTCAGTAAGTAAGTAAGGACTTTATTTAGTGAGGGTAGCAACATTTAGCACATACAAAAATACATGTAATAGCTAATCGTCCACGAGGCCCTCAGCTAATCTTCCACGATCTAATCTTCCTTCTTAATAAAACATACACGCTATAACATTTTGTTTCATCGGCAGTGTCATTTTTAGATATGAGGAAAAAATATAGATATAATAAATTGATAGAACATACAAGTTATAATATTTTCTTCCATCTGCAGTATCATGTTTAGATATGAGGAACTTTTGAAACCGTTTTGAATATGGAGCAATATTGTCTCACGGATGTATCTAGGCAGTGATTAGGCAGTTTACATTAAGCCAAAAGTCCAGTTTTTTGTTCACTATCGACCGACTATTGATAATATTGTATTTAGTACTAAAAAGGTTGTAGACATTTGTTTTCTCCACATCATTTTGTTTCTTTGAATAATCATTACGAAAACACGCCTATACAAATACAATGTAACCTTTATCGCCAAAAAAACGAAAATTTTAAGATGAAAAATTGTGATATTTTTCTCATTTCTGCACAAAATATAATGTGATTTAAAAAAAAAAAAAAAAAAACAAAGGACTGGTGGGTCTATTGCCTCCGAGTGTATGTAGGAGAAATAGTCTTAAACTGTTTCATTAATCTCTTAAATTCCAGTGTCCAATCAAATAGTGTACATCTTCACCAGACGCCGGATTCTGCAACGTCTGATCAGGGTCTACACTCTTTGCCAAGCCCATCCTATTTTTCCAAGATAACCATCTTTATGTTTTCACAACAGTCTGACCTCACTGCGACTATTTTCATTCTAATAGTTTTCCCGACAAGTCAGTGATATTCACGTGCACTTAAGCATAGAACAGCTTTTCTTCTGAGCACCTTTGGGTCGATTGACAAACAATTCCCAGTGGAATTCTTTTCACTGAATGTTACAAGGCGGTTCTTCTTTGGCGGTTTATTTATGTTATTGTTTGTCACTGATTGTATGTATCGCATTTTGGATAGCCAGCTGGTATTGATTCCTGATCATTGCTTTACTTCTATTTTTTATAAGCACCAAGTTTATAATCATGAGTGTCTTATGCTCAACCTGGCTCTCTAATGCTTGACCATAGAAACACGATTGGATTTAATCGCCATTAAAAAGCGTAAGCTGGCCGTTTTGTTTTCTACAAAAGCAAGTAATGACCTCTTATTTATGAATCGGTGCGTCATTCGGTCAGATAAGCATGATACTCAGACATTTAATGGTCTTGTCCAGAGAAGTATTTTTCATCACGGCTTTCTTTCTCTGGTGATTTTAACATAATTTAGAAATCATATGTAGACCATCTCTTATTTTAGTAAGCTGCTGGCATTTACTTAGGCAGCAACTGGTGAGATTTTCTCCTCTCTGGCTATCGAATGCTTAACCAGACGATCTAATGCTTAACCAGCAAATTTTGGCAGATGAGGAGTTCTTCGCATAAATTAAAACTCCAAAACCTGTTTAATTTCATTTCAGGCAGTTACCGGACCATTGATAAAACAAACACAGCGTAAAAGTCCGTGAAAATCATTCGGTACTATGATTCTGGAGACTGAAAATGTTTCCATAAAATACTATGTCATTATCGAATCAATAGCGCACTGCTTATCAGGTTGGCTAAAAATGGTTCCGTAGAACAAGGTGCGGGTGATTCTGGGGCCGTGGATGTGAAAACAGATCCGCTTTATAGATGCAAGTTTTGTTATCATTTCTATAGATCTAATGCGTAACCAACCATTTTCGACCTTTTCCGTGGTGATTTCTCGCTAGTGCTGCATTGACAAGCAAAATATCCACAACACATATAACCATATGTGTTTATTGTGTGTGCATGTTAATACGCTGAACTTGTAGCAAAGCGCAGTAATAAATAAAAGGCAACAAACACCTCGAAAAACCACTCGTTTTCTAAGGCTTGAGTTCTTCTTCAGCAGGAGAAACTAAATTTAGCCAAAATGTGTGAAGTACGGGATTTGGTATTTACTCCAAAGATGCCGATATCAATGGGCTCCTGAATGTAATTCCCCGTTTTTTAAATAACTTCCTCGTAAAAATTATATAACTTATGAAACTCATAAACTGCACAGTTTCTTTACTTTTTTTAGCGATCTAATTCCTAACCGGATGTCGCTCTAATTGCTTCACGTTCTTAACCAATGGTTACGCATTCTATCGTTCCGTAGGCGTGTCAGTGCGAATTAAGTAAACTACAACATATCTAGAACATCACGAAAATACACCTCTAGAAAATTTAACCCCCTTAAACCCCACTTTTATATAGTAAAACTGGGGTTTATAGGGGTAAACCTAATTTTTCTTATTTCCGCTCTAAAATATAGATTGTAGGTACTCGTTAGAACCGCCTCGATGAGCGGTTCTAACGAGTACACAAAATCCATATTTTGAACAGAAATAAGAAAAAAATCAACTTTTTTAATCTTAAAATTTTCCATTTTTCGGCGGAAAAGTTTACAATGTATTTGTATAGGCGTGTTTTCGTAATGACATGTACCCAAAACTAGTTCTCAACCGCAATATGCAAGACAGCTCAAAAAGGCATTGTACGATCTACACTGGTTACTTATTAAGGCAAGAATTATTTTTAAGATCCTCAACTGTTTTTTTGGAACTGATCCTCAGTACCTTATTGAACTTTTGTCTAATTAGGTTTCAAAGTGCGCGGACTTCGTTCCTCGGAATCATCAGTTTTGATTAGTCTTCATTAGTCTTCGCTGACCGCATGACCATGTTTTTTTATTATTATTATTATTATTTTTTTTATTTATTTATTTTTTTTTTGCCTAAGGCAACACCACAAGGTCTTCTTTAGCTTTGAAATACGCTATAAAAGGTTATATATTTCAACCAACTGGACCATGGAACTTTGGGTAACACCCGACCAAATAGTTATACCAACAAAACCCCTTGGTTATCAAATAACTGACCATCTCAGGAGTATGAAATTTATCTTGCTTAAAGTCAGTCACGTATTATAATTGGACGATTAAAGTTTTACTTTATCCCATTTTGTACCGGAAACCCCAAAACGGGAAACTGGCAAACAGAGCGTGCCCAGATCAACGCCGCAAAACGCGGCATCTGATCAGGGCCTTCACGGTTTGCAAAAATTTAAGCCAGTTTCCAGATAAAGTTTGAAGAAAACACAACCTGACACCTCTTAAATGGACTCCTGCTATATCTAAGGAAGAAGATTCCATTTGGTACAGAAAGGATTATTATATTGTTTTTCGTTTTCTGCATAAACGCTTAGATGACGTGCAGAGAAATAATAAAGACATTGTTACAGCGATATAACAAAGGTAGAAACCTGATATCCCAGACGCAAGGAAGCTGACGGACGATGAATGTTTGTTTGTTTTGAGGTTTAACGTCCCCGCGTGGAAGCACCATGCAGCCATATCTATTTCTTCAAATCCCGATGGGCGGGGACGGTGATGAATGCGGGTAACCGTTAAAGGAACATATATAAACGCCCTATTTTAATATTGTTTTATTTGATTTGAGGTTTAACGTCCCCGTCAACACTGCAAAGGTCATTTTGGAGACGTTGCTTCCAATTTTGTGGGACTTGTACCCGACATTGAGATGAAATGACATCTCAAGCCCTGCCGCCCAATGAAACCAATATGGTTTATAAGCATGGACGGGCCGACTCGCACCGCTTTGCCTGGCCAGGCTTAGATCCTCTACGCTGTTTATCAATATGTTACACTTCTTTGGAAAACAGTATAGCTTCCAAGCCAGCTGACATTGATGTATACTGATTTAAAAAATAACAATCGAAATATCCGGGTAAGGGTTATCCTGGACTTGGCTGAATGGTGGGTCTTTTATTACAACATGAGTCAACAGATCTACATGGGAGGGTAATCCGGACGTATCTTCATTTCGTTTCGTGTGCTAAATTATTTAACGACCCCAGTAAATACAGGACTGTAAGGACAATTAACCACACTTCTTGTGCCTAAACTGACCTTGCAGAAAATATACAGTCTAAGATCACGTGAACAAGTCCGTGAAGTGAAATCCCCTAAACCCTTCTTTATATAGAGAACATTGGGGTTTACAGGGGTATACATTATTTTTCTTCTTTCTGCTCCAAGACATATGGTGTGGATACTCGTTAGAACCGCCTCAATTAGGCGGTTCCAACGAGTACCAACAACCTATGTTTGCAGTATGAATAAGGAAAATATCACGGATGCTCACCAGAAAAGTAGCCATTTTGAAGATGTGACTAACATTATGAATTTCAATGATACGAACGCCTTTGGGACGATGAAAATTTGTTCGAGATATAGGTAGTTCGAACTACTAAAGGTTAATTATTGGGCCAGATAATGGGGCGTAATGGGGGTTACCTAAGGGGTATGGGAACACATGGCGAATTTTTCCGCCATTTTTCAAAGGGACACAACTTTCGGGACTTCATGTTTACTATTCTATAAGCTCTGTCCCACAGAAAAAGGGGTCTACTCTTAAAGGAAAGAATTTGCTCCTCAGGAGCAAATTCGTTTCATTAAGAGTTGACCCCTATTGACGTGGGAGACAAAAATACTCTCGCAGGAGTTGCCTCCCATGAAAGTGTATCCATTCCCCTTAAGAAAATGGTTAAGTTATGTGTATTCATAATCGCCTCACTGCGGCCATTCCCTTTTGTACAAACAACATACATCTTCAATATTCCCACAAAATTCGAAGTAACGTCTCAAAAATGACCTAAATAGTGTTGACGGGGACATAAAATCTCATTTCAACAGAAAGATCTGCAAGATAAAATCTGAAAAACTTCCCTAAGTTGACCTAACTGGAGCTTCAGAAAGAATTCTATATGGACTTAAAAGCGAGTTCAAACGGACCGTTTTAGGAGCCTCAGTTAAAACTCGCCTTGGTTATGATACTCGCCTTGTAAACCAGGGATCGCAGGATCGACCCTGGGCTTCTCCAGACTTTCGGATGAGTCTTTAAACCAAGGAGCGTCTCCGTTTGGCCTTAGCTGTTAGTGAGACGTAAAACTCAAACACTCACGCACTCGCTCACTCAAACGAGCCATCCGTGTCAGAGATATTAAAATTAACCTGAATGCTGGAAAAGTAATGGGATTGGATTTTAACGGTCCAATCAACACTATGTTAGGTCATTTCTGAGTCGGTCAGTTTACCTATCCACACTTTCCTGGGCAGGTTTATACTTAAGCGGTTAACCAGTACAGTGTTTATTCTTTCGCAAGATACTGACAACTGCCCTTCTTGAATCAGCGGAAGGGGCAGAATGACCGTAGAAAACATCCCATGATCAATCTCCACGAAAGAATGTTGCCCGACCCGGCAGGTATCGAACCCGCATCCTCCTGATAAGCAGTCAGACGCGCATCCGACTGAGCTACCGAGGCCGGCTACGTAATCGGAAAGGAGACATTGCGTCAAAATGCCTAGGCAAATTGTTCTACTGAGCATCATCCCAGCACATTCACCGTCGTTGGAAGGGTTATATTAACCCTTGTCCTACTGAGTGAGTGAGTTTTAGTTTTACGTCCCACCAACAGCTAAGGTCATACGGAGACGGGACCTCGGTTTAAAGACTCATCCGAAAGTCTGGAGAAGCCCGGGATCGATCCTGCGATCCCTGGTTTACAAGGCGAGTAGGGTAACCACTGCACCACGGAGGCTTCTACCTTGTCCTACTGAAGATTTAAATATGCCACACCCACTACTGAATATCAACCAATCAGATTACTTGATGCAAATTATTGCAACAAATTCAGAAACTGAATGACAAACAATGAAGATCCAGGTCAGATTCAGAAGCCATCTGATCTGGATCTCCATTGTTTGAAAGATAAGACATACCCGGGCTCAGCAGGACCAAGGTTAACCTTGATGCAACGTTAGGTCAAGGCTGTGTGTCAACAGGGGTTCACACAAGGGAAAACGCCAATTCCATTTTGTCGCGTTGAATAGAAATCAAAGTTGGCGGGGTGTTATGTAGTGCTAGCAGTGCGGCGCAGAGCTGGATTCGTTACTTCATGTTTTGTCCGTTTAAAACCAAATCAAACACAATTGCTCTTGGCACAGTGGTCATAATTTTTTTTATATATATAAATCTGACACAATTTTCATAAACCTGTCACAAACAACCTTCAATGACAAATCAAGGACGGGAGAATAACTTATCATTTTTGCACTGATAAAATCTAAAAGTTATATGAGAAAGGTCGAGCTTCGATGACTCTTAACACCTTTGGGCCGAAAATATTGTTCAAGATAGGACTATTTTTTTTGTTACATCCCCGTCAATACTATGTAGGTCATTTTGGAGACGTTGCTTCCAATTTTGTGGGACTGTTACCCGACACTGAGATGAAATGACATGATGGAATGGCCTTGTCGCCCAATGAAACCAATAGTTTATAAACACTGACGGTCCGAAACGCAGACTTAGATCCTCTAAGCGGTTTACCAGTAATCGTGTGCGGTCGGAGTTAGCTCTGCGTGGAAGTATGGTGCAGCCCATTTATTTCTTCAAGCCCCAATGGGTGGGGCCGTAAATAATTTTGACCCCCTTGAACCCCACTTTTATAAAGTAAAACTGGAGTTTACAGGGGTAAACCTTATTTTTCTTATGAACCGAATTCATCATATAGTTTGGAAAATAGAATCTCTGAAAAATGTTTAATATAAAACTTCTAAGTCCGTGACCTTGACCTTGAGGCCACTGGCATAAGCGGGGTTGTTGCTGAATAAAATTTGGACATATATCGATCATTATTCCAAATATGAACCAAAGCCATCGTATGGTTTGGAAAATATCATCTCTTAGAAACGAGTTCTAAGTCTGTGACCTTGACCTTGATGTCACTAGCATGGGTGGTGGAATTGCTGATGATGTCTAAAACACGAGCAAAATCCATCATATGGCTTGTAAAATATGAGCTCTTAACAAACTTTAACACTGCGGTCATGGACATAGGTGAATAAACCTTTGGACCTGTATCTATCAGCACACCCAAATATGTAACAAATCCATGGTCAGTTTCGAAATTAGGAGCTCTTAAAACTCATAATTTTTTACCCAGATGCCGATTTCAACGCCGACGCCGATGCTAACGCCGGGAATAGTGCAATAAGTCTTGCTGGACTCTGTCCAGGGGAGCTAAAAAGCGCTAAACCAAATTTAAGCGTATGCGTGGATCTGCAGGCTGAGCTAGTTGCTTGTGAGCTTTTCCCATTTTCGGACTATGTCCACTCTGTTTGCAACAATGACTTTTAAAGTGACAAGCAACACAGCACACAGAAGACAACTATTACATCTTAGTGACACACCTAAGGCGAGTCTAATGAGTACACACAATATACTATTTTGTTTATAGAAGTTCGTAAGGTATCCTTCAGCTCATGACGTTGCACTATGATTAAACCTCATAAGTTCGAACTACACTATCTCGAACACATTTTATGGTCCCGATGCTATTCGAGTTATTCAAGTTCGACTGCAAATATCACATGACCCGTATGTAGTCGTAACCAGTATTTGAGGCGGCCAGCTAGGGCTCGTTTGACAGGTACTTACCAATAATATTCGGAATAAAAAGGTACACATTATTTGACAGCATCCACCTGTAGGAGAATATGATTGACAGGCCTCGACCTATAATAAAATAAAATAAATAAATAAATAAATAAAAATAAACATGACATTATGTAAAAGGTGAGTAGCTTGACCACTTAAAAGTACACGATGGATTTTTCTTAAACTCCTGTCGCATCACGTGATCAAGTCCGTGGAATGAAACCCCCTAAACCCCACTTTATATAGAGAAAACTGGGGTTTACGGGGGTATACATGATTTTCCTTATTTCTGCTCCAATACATAGGTTGTGGGTACTCGTTAGAACCGCCTCAATGAGGCGGTTCTAACGAGCACCCACAACCTACGTTTGCAGTATAAATAAGAAAAATATCATGGATTTTCATCAGAAAAGTAGCCATTTTGGAGATGTGAAAAAATGCACTATGTTTCACGGCTGTGTTTTCAAAATGGTATAAACTGATGCTATAAAGAATAGTCAGTGTCTCTGATTTCAGGTGAGGGTTTGCCAGTTTAATTGACTGTAGTTATTTCAAACTCAAATGTGCCTGAATTTTCAGTTTGAGACAACAGTAGTTTGAGATGAAAGGGGCTAAAATGTTAGGCATGAAATGTATGTTGCAAGATCAACACCAACTATACGAAATTTCGTTTGACTTTGGCAATAGTTTGAGGTATTATTCATAGGTAAAAACGCCCAATACGCATATTAATATTTGCAGTAAAGAGAAAGCACCCAAATAATAGTGTTCTCCATTAGAGAATATATATGAGCTGCTCTTAAAGGAAGGAATTTCTTTTCTTTAAAGAGTATAGCCCCAATCTCGGAGAAAGATGTTTTACATAGAATTTTCCTATTTGTGCGTATAAATAATATTTTGGTTCTGTCTACGCCCCTGTAAATAGTGGGTAAGTTGTGACAAAATATGAGCAAGTTTCTAGACACAGTAGCATGCATAGACGACAAGAAAATGCTATAGGCGTCACAGAAAAGATTAGTATGAGCCTGCACATAAGCGCAGACTCAAAAGAACCTTGGCCTAGACAAAATCTTGAGGTAATTGCATGCAAGATACTGCTCTAACCTATTAGATAGCGCAATACATAGAGAATACCAGATTCGTGTCTTTTGATATCAAGTTTGTCAGGCAAGGCTTCGAGAACGCTTGTAGAATCGCGAACCAAACAAGAGCATTGTACAAAGCTTGAAGTAGGAAAAAAATAGGTTTGATCATGACTAAATCACTCATTACTACCTTGGTGTATCAACACACCGATAGTCCCGACACGACCAACGCCACCTCACCAATAAGTCTGCATAATGAGCAGTGAGCACCCCCGAAAACCCCACTTCATATAGACAAAAAGGGGGTCCGCAGGGTTATACTTTCTTTTGCTCAAGACGCAGGCCGTATGTACCCATTGATGCTCCAAACAACGCCGACAATCCCTGCCTGCGTCAGAAATTGCCGTTTGAAGAACGCTAATTCTGGACATATCTAAACGCTGTTTCAACACACGCGCGCGCCGAACCGGCATACACGACCGAAAGCAACAGCATACTTGCAATAAAACAACTCACCGCGGACTAAAAAAATCGTTCACAGGCACTCCCGCCTTCCCAACCCCAATCGCCCATACCGAACCGAACCACGACCGCCGTCCGGGGACATGTGTTGTGTAACTGACCTCTACTGTATGGCTTTTTTATCCTCTACCACAAGTCATGATCATTGCTATCGTTATATGCCTTATTTGTCGACAGTGCAAACCCAAGTCAGATTGCTGGACAAGCATTCCCTTTCGAGTCCTCGCCGTTTTACACTTTTATCCACATATTTTGCCCATATGTGTACCTGCAGTTGTACAGCTATAATTCTTAGCTATTCACAGTAAAAATGTTACAGCAATCAACAGCATACTGAGCAAAGCATCTGTGACTTTATTGTTTCTGTCCTGTTTTTTGTTTGTTTGTTTGTTTGTTGGGTGGGGTTATAACTTTTGAATCGTTTGAGATAGAGGCTTCATATGTAGGTTCCTTGTGACAAGGACTATCGACGCATACAAAACATTTGATTTGTGGCCTTGACCTTGACCTGTGACCTACTTTAAAGAGAAAACTAACTAACAGCTGATTTGTTTCAAATAGAGCCTACATATTTGACATGTAGACACCTTATAACAAAGGCTTTTGACGTATACAAAACATTTTGACCTTGATTATTTTACCTTGACCTGTGACCTACTATAAAGAAAAAATTAACGTCTGCCATAACTTCTGAATCGTTTGAAATAGAGCCTTCATATTTGGCATGTAGGTTCCCTGTGACAAGGGCTTCTGACTCGTTCTAAAATTTGATATTGACCTGAACCTTTGACTTACTTTAAAGAAAAAATAACTTTGAACTGTTTGAAATAAAGCCTTCAGGTTTGGCATGTAGGTTCCTTGTGATATGGCCTTCCCACTCATACAAACAATTTTGGCCTTTGACCTTGACCCTGACCTGTGACCTACTTTATCATAACTTTTGAATCTTTTGAGATAGAGCCTTTATATTTGATCTGTGCCCTTGACCCTGACTCTTGACCTACTTTTGAGAAAGTGCCTTCATATCTGGCATGTAGGTTCCTTGTGACATGGCTTTCCCACGAATACAAAAGTTTTGACCTGTATCCTGTGACCTACTTAGATAACTGTTGAACCATTTGAGAGAGAGCCATCATATTTGACATGTAGTTTCCATGTGTCAAGGGCTGCACACCCGTACATAAATTTTTGACCTGGGACCTTGACCTACTATATGGTAACTTTTGCACCGTTTGAGATAGAACCTTCATATTTGGCATGTAGATTATGTGTAACAAGGGCTTCCCACTCACATTAAATTTTGACCTGTGACCTTGACCAGTGACCTACTTTTTCATAACTTTGGTACTGTTTGAAATAGAGCCTTCATATGTGCCATGTAGGTTCCTTGTGACAAGGGCTTTTGACCTGTGACCTTGACCTGTGATCTACTTAAACGAAAAAATATGACCCTGCCTTGGGGCATGTTCGTGTTTCACAAACACACCTTGTTCATGTTTGTACTTTGTTTTTAATGTTTACAGGCTTGCCATTACCATTTATTGTGAATGTGTTTATGTTTAACAGCCACTGTTCCTGCATGACTGTATAGATACAGTAAACTTCCTATATTAATACCACCTTTGGGGCGGATCAAAAATGGTCTAAAGAGACCACTTTTGAACAGTCCTAAAGGTGATCCCTGACAGAGGACATTGTAGGCAGATACCACAAAGAAAAAATAAGTGTAGCCTTCAAAATAAGATTTTTACAGCACAATTAGTCCTAATTTAATTGGTCTTAATAGCGGAATTTCACAGTGTATGTACACAAGCTCGCATGGCCATTGCTCAATAATTTGGCAAGCGTGAAGTAGTGACACAGGACATAATTATACGGTATGATCTGCACCAAATACAAATGAATCTATGTAAGATTTTGCCGACCAATTTCTTATGCTGGAAACATCACAGCAGTCCTGTTCATTTACAACCATAAATGCGCTCAGAGGCGTTATATCAGAGTCCATATAGTTGGCTAATATTCCTTAATTATCCACAGTAAAACGACTACACGAAGCCCCCTTTGGAACTGTTAAAAATACGTCCCAAAAGCGGTATCCCACCAGAGCACAGCGGATAAAGAATATGCCCGCGAAAAGAAAAATAATTTACACCACTTGCAGCCTCCCCTTGCAGGAAATACTATAATGTTATTAATCAAGTAATTTCGTATTGGCCCAGGTACAGGTCCGAGGTCTGCTGCATTGGTCCGAGGCCGGAGGCCGAGGGCTAATGCATCTGACCGAGGACCTGTATTTGGGTCAATACGAAATTACTTGATCAATGACAATTTTATTGACACAATTAAAAAATCATGATTATTGATTTTTTTTACCTAACTTGACCTCATTTAATATATGTTGACTTGGTGTTAATACGGATGACCTCCGATCAATACAGGATAGTCAATTAATAATAATCCATATAACCTACGGATCTCTGGAAATATCCTACACCAACCTATTCTTCCGTCTACAAATAGAGCTTGGAAATTTATCCGAAGGTACCAAGCAAAAAGACTAAATGGAAACATCAAGAAACCTCCCAAATGCTATAACGCCGGTTCTAGAAAAGGCCAAGTTTTACATGCCCGCCTGTGAATGGATGTCTCAAATATACCGAAAGAACATTGTTCCAAGTCCTCCGTGCAACTGCGGTGGCTTTGAACGCCAAAATCATATCTCAAGTGAGTCTCGCGAGATGTGATGTTGTTTTATCATTCGAGTCGAATCCGCCATACAAGTTTTTTTATGTCTAACATAGTGGAGCACGTAGTCGAGATAGATGTAAGCTTTGGATTTTGAAATTGTAATTTCCTTAGTTGTTTGTTTATGCAGTCAGGAGATTCGGTCGGAGACTGCCACTATTTTTTTGCAAATTTTCAGGCGGAAACTTTGTTCGATAGGTCGAGCAAAACGTTTTAGGTGTTACTGTAATGTTCATTTTTGAGATAACAGTTTAGAGAGCTGTTTGTTTTAGTTTCTATGTGAAAAACAAGGGACTGAGTTTGCTGTTTTGACTTGTTGAGTTTTGAAGCCGTTTGAGGTTACATGTATTTTTGGCGCAGTGTTTGATTTTGCAGTCAGGAGATTCGGTCGGAGACTGCCACTGTTTTTTACAAAGTTTCAGGCAGAAAATTTGTTTGATAGGTCGAATAACAAGAGGGCCATAATGGCCCTGGATCGCTCACCTGATCGATAGAGTAACAAGTGGGCCTCGGGGAGGGCCATTATTGACCCTAGGATTAAAATGTGCATAATGTCGAGGGAGGTCTATAAAGGTGAAGCTTCATACCAAATATCAACAAAGGCTATAATTTGGACAATCTTTGCAAAGGGCCACTAGATGAAGCTACACACCAAATATCAAAGACCTTGGCCTTGCGGTTTCAGAGAAGAAGATTTTTTTTAAAGATTTTCCCTATATATAAGCCTATGTAAAACCAAAGGGCCCCGGGGCGGGGGCATTTTTGGCCCCAGCACTACATAAGCCTATGTAAAACCAAATGGCCCCGGGGCGGGGGCATTTTTGGCCTCAGGGCTATAATTTAAACAATCTTGATAGAGGTCCACCAGATGAAGCATCAAACCAAATATCAAAGACCTGGGCCTTGCTGTTTCAGAGAAGCAGATTTTCAAAGATTATCTCTAAGTCTATGTAAAACCAAAGGGCCCCGGGGCGGGGGCATTTGTGCCCCGAGGGCTATAATTTGAACAATCTTGGTAGAAGTCCACTAGATGAAGCTCCATACCAAATATCAAAGACAATGGCCTTGCAGTTTCAGAGAAGATTTTTAAAGATGTCCCTATATAAGTCTATGTAAAACCAAAGGGTCTCGGGGCGGGGGCATTTTTGGCCCCAGGGCTATAATTTGAACAATCTTGATAGAGGTCCAATAGATAAAATTTCACACCAAATATCAAAGACCTAGGCCATGTGGTTTCCTAGAAGAAGATTTTTAAAGATTTTCCCTATATATGTCTATGTTAAACCAAAGGGCCACAAGGTCTGAGGGCTATAATTTGAACAATCTTGGTAGAGGTCCACTAGCTGAAGCTTCATACCAAATATCAAAGACCTAGGCCTTTTGGTTTCAGAGAAGAAGATTTTTCAAGATTTTCCCTATACAAGTCTATGTTAAACCAAGGGCCGCGGAGCCGGGGCATTTTTGGCCCAAGGGCTATAATTTGAACAATCTTGGTAGAGGTCCACAAGATGAAGCTTCATACCAAATATCAAAGACATCGGCCTTGCAGTTTCAGAGTAGAAGATTTTTAAATATTTTCCCGATATAAGCCTATGCAAAACCAAAGGGCCTCGGGATGGGGGCATTTTTTTGCCCCAGCACTATAATTTGAACAATCTTGGTAGAGGTCCACTAGATGAAGCTTCATATCAAATAGCAAAGACCTGGGCCTTGCAGTTTCAGAAAAGAAGATTTTTAAAGATTTTCCCTATATAAGCCCATGTAAAACCAAAGGGCCCCTGGGCGGGGGCATTTTTTTGCCCCAGCACTATAATTTGAACAATCTTGGTAGGGGTCCACTAGGTGAAGCTTCATACCAAATATCAAAGACAATGGCCTTGCAGTTTCAGAGAAGATTTTTAAAGATGTCCCTATATAAGTCTATGTAAAACCAAAGGGTCTCGGGGCGGGGGCATTTTTGGCCCCAGGGCTATAATTTGAACAATCTTGATAGAGGTCCAATAGATAAAATTTCACACCAAATATCAAAGACCTAGGCCATGTGGTTTCCTAGAAGAAGATTTTTAAAGATTTTCCCTATATATGTCTATGTTAAACCAAAGGGCCACAAGGTCTGAGGGCTATAATTTGAACAATCTTGGTAGAGGTCCACTAGCTGAAGCTTCATACCAAATATCAAAGACCTAGGCCTTGTGGTTTCAGAGAAGAAGATTTTTCAAGATTTTCCCTATACAAGTCTATGTTAAACCAAGGGCCGCGGAGCCGGGGCATTTTTGGCCCAAGGGCTATAATTTGAACAATCTTGGTAGAGGTCCACAAGATGAAGCTTCATACCAAATATCAAAGACATCGGCCTTGCAGTTTCAGAGTAGAAGATTTTTAAATATTTTCCCGATATAAGCCTATGCAAAACCAAAGGGCCTCGGGATGGGGGCATTTTTTTGCCCCAGCACTATAATTTGAACAATCTTGGTAGAGGTCCACTAGATGAAGCTTCATATCAAATAGCAAAGACCTGGGCCTTGCAGTTTCAGAAAAGAAGATTTTTAAAGATTTTCCCTATATAAGCCCATGTAAAACCAAAGGGCCCCTGGGCGGGGGCATTTTTTTGCCCCAGCACTATAATTTGAACAATCTTGGTAGGGGTCCACTAGGTGAAGCTTCATACCAAATATCAAAGACCTGGGCCTTGCGGTTTCAGAGAAGAAGATTTTTAAAGATTTTCCCTATATAAGCCCATGTAAAACCAAAGGGCCCCGGTTGGGGGCATTTTTGGCCCCAGCACTATAATTTGAACAATCTTAGTAGGGGTCCACTAGATGAAGCTTCATACCAAATATCAAAGACCTGGGCCTTGCGGTTTCAGAGAAGAAGAATTTTTAAGTTTTCGGTGAAAACAAAATCTATTTTTGGCTCCTGTGAACTATATGTGCAACGGACCAGAACCATTTGAACGACTTTGAAAGGGGACCACCTAAAGATCATTCCTGTGAAGTTTGGGCAAAATCCGATCAGTGGTTTAGGAGGAGATGTCGTTTGAAGAAATTGTTTACTATCTATCTATCTATCTATCTTCTTATACTGAATCGGTCATATCTGGCCATTACCTCAGTTGATTGGGCGGCTAAATTTAGAATTTAGCTGGAAAAAAAAAGAGAGAGGCACTGGATGCGTCCTTAAAACTATTTACAATCTGCATAACAGAGGTATCCTAAAACGCATACCTCTGAGTCCCAGTCTTACACTGTGCGGGCTTTGAACTCTTCTGCGGACTTGGCATTCACCGCAGCGGAGGGAAGACTATTCCATTGGGGAATAGTTCTAGGAAAGAACGAGTTCTTCAGGGCATCACTATAGGACTGGTATCTACGATATTGTGAGTCGTTTACTTTTGATGCCCTTGTTTGGGTCGACACTGTAACAGGGGTCAAGTACCTATCTTTATCAATAGACACTGAATCAGAGTGTATCTTGTAGAAGAAGGTTAAAGAGGACTGCTCACGACGGGCCTCCAGGGACGGCCACTGTAGCTCATTAAGCATGTCACCGACGCTACTTCTATTTCGCCATCGCCTACAGGTCCATCGAGCAGCTGTCCTCTGCACCTTCTCCACCTGCTGAGTCTGAATTTTAACATAGGGATGCCAAATGGGTGATGCATATTCAAGTTGAGGGCGAACCAATGTTTTATATGCAACATCCTTTGTCTGCCTAGGTGCAAAAGCCAAGTTCCGTCTAAGGAATCCTAAGGTCCTAGTTGCTTTAGATGTAATCTCTGAGATATGTTGACCCCAATCAAGATCGTCAGTGATGGTGATACCAAGATATTTGGCGGATTGAACATGCTCCAAAATTTGCTGGTGAAGTGTATAGTCAAACTTAATTTGCTTGTCCGGAGGGTGTGTCGTGACACCCTCATTGAGTGACATTTGGCCACATTAAACTTCATTTGCCAAACGGCCTCCCACTGTGCAAGTTGATCCAGGTCATCTTGTAAAATAAGACAGTCAGAAGGAGAATATATGTTCCTATACAGGACACAATCATCAAACCTGATATTATCGGGGAGATCATTAATGAAAACCAAGAAAAGGACCGGTCCAAGGACCGAACCTTGGGGGACTCCAGATAAAACAGGGACTGGATCAGACGCTTGGCCATCAAGTACAACTTGTTGTGAGCGCCCAGAGAGCCATGAGCTAATCCACCTATGCGTGGATCCTCTTATCCCATAGTACTCCAGTTTATGTAATAGTCTTCTGTGAGGTACCTTGTCAAAGGCCTTAGCGAAGTCCATGATGATCAAGTCAGTCTGTTTGTGGCCACGGTTTATTGCCCCATCCAGATTGCTCACAATGTCATGGTAAAATTGAACAAGCTGCGTTTCGCAAGACCTTTGACTCCGGAAACCATGTTGACAGTCAGCAAGAATGCTCTCAAAGGCTAAGTGCTTGTTGATGTTGCTTACTTATATATGCTCAAGGGTTTTGCAGCAGATGCATGTGAGCGACACTGGTCTATAATATGCTGCATCATATTTTTCCCCTTTTTTATAGACCGGGGTTACATTTGCTTGTCGCCAGTCATCTGGTACAGTGCCCTGGGCAAGTGATTCATTGGAGATAAAGGCCAACACATGAGATATTTCAGCACTACATTCCTTAAGTACCCTGGCATTCAGGTCATCGGGCCCAGATGCCTTGTGTATCTTGAGCTTACCTAACAGTTTAGCGACCCCATTGGGGTCAACTGTTATGTCCCCCATAGAGGGGAACGGACTTGCACCTTTTGATGGTAGCTCACCATCAGTTTCACGCGTAAATGCTGATTGAAACTGTTTATTGCAAATATTAGCCTTATCGCGCGCATCTGTTTTTAGAATTTCATTTTCCCTTAACGAAGTGATCCCAAACGCATCCTTTTTCAGGAACTTTACGAATGACCAAAACTTTTTAACTTTACCATTTTTTGCGGGCTATCGGGATCTATATTACGGACGGACGGACGCACGCACGGACGACGGACGACGGACGAAAAGTGATCACAAAAGCTCACCTCGTCATTACATGACAGGTGAGCTAAAATTTTCAGTGTTACCGTAATGTTCATTTTTGAGTTAACATTTTAGAGAGCTGTTTGTTTTGTTTCTATGTGAAACACAAGGGATTGAACAGCTGATTTGACTTATTGAGTTTTGAAGCCACTTGAAGTTACATGTATTTTGGCTCGTAGATGTATAGGTTTTACGCGGGTAGTTTTAGAGACATGTGGCGAGATGTTGTTGCTTGCTGCTCAAGGCCAGTGTTCATTCAGGTCACAAGTGTTTACAAGTTCTCGGTTATTTAAGGCTACGGCGGAGTATTTTCGCATTATTGGGACAGTTTAGTGGCTAGGTTTGCTTTGAGGTTCAGCTGTTATTCTGGCTGTTTGAGCCTGCTTCGGGCCGGCAATTATGATTAAAATACTTTTTGCTTGTCTTCTAGGTGTTTTAAGGGCAAGTAATTTTCACTGCTTAACCTTTTATACCTTACCATGAACATGTATTCGGGTGTCTACTGGCAACGTTGGACCAATGAAGCCGATTAGAGGGAGGGGCAAGAGGGCAAAGTCTAATTTGTCATGTTTTTAATTTAGGCGGTTTTCAATAGGGGCTACCAATGTCCTTACCCAGGAGGTCTAATCTCCCAGTGAACGTTATTTTTCACGCGGGTTGGGGCTGGGTGTTTCTCTGATTTGGTTATTTTGAGGAGGATCCTTAAAATATTGCAAAGGTGAAAATATTTTATTCAGTAATTCCTTATTTGGAAATGAGTCAAGAGTTTAACCCAAGTTCTGTGTTAAGCAGTCAAGGGGAACATTTGGTTAATCTACACGTAGAGACAACCCTGCTTCTCATCACGTGAACAAGTCCGTGAAATGAAGACCCCCTATACCCCACTTTATATAGAGAAAACTGGGGTTTAAGGGGGTATACATTATTTTTCTTATTTTTGCTCTAAGACATAGGTTGTGGGTACTCGTTAGAACCGCCTCAATGAGGCGGTTCTAACGAGCACCCACAACCTATGTTTGCAGTATTTATAAGAAAAATATCACGGATTTTCATGAGAAAAATGGCCATTTGGAGTCGTGAAAAAATACACTATGTCGCACGGGTGTGTTATCGTAATGTCAACTCGGTTGCCATAAGAAGAGGTTGTTGGGACTCCGTTATGTACAGTTTAGCCGGTGTATAGGCCGCCTGTATTGAGTAATTATTTGTTTGGAAGCGCCACTACTTCGGATCCCAATAAATGTAAAGTAGTAAAAATCTACCTGTATTTAGCAAGCACCTGTCTTCTACAGTTGGACTGGATGTTTGCTAATTACAGGTTCGAGCGTATATGCTTTTTCGGAGCGATATACACATAGATCTATTATGGTATGATATCCATGGCTGAGAATAAAACGTTTAAGGAGTGTTTGGAGAGTGAGATGAGTGTTTAGCAGCTGAGAGGAAGTTGTTCATTCTCTATTCCCCAGTACTTATACATAAACTTGAGTCAAAATTGAGCGGAGGGTCAATTTCACTGGGTATTCCGATCGACCCGGACGGAATTGAAGAAAACCGCTCGCTAAAAGAGAAGGTTATTTCTTGGATAGCTGTTTGGTTACCCTAGATTGTTGAATATGTTTCTTGTAGATTGAAGAAATTGTTGACATTGTTTCCCGCAATTACCACACTAGTGGGTGGTGTAACGCAGACTGAAATTCTTAGGCTCAAAATTAGGTAGCTTGTCACATTCATTCTTCTGCAGAGCCGGTGCGTTGTCAGATTTTTAGTGTGCTGAGCTGTATATAACTGGACTAGTATACTGATTAGGCCTTTGTAGTTGTCAGTACGCTGGCTGTGATAAACTCGGAATCAGGATTGTTGCTTGACACCCATCATAAATCATTATAAATCATCAAATCACAACTCAGTATATTAAAATGAAGGTCTCCCTGTTTCCCGTGGTCTTATATCTTGGGTTCACTCTTTGGCAAACAACTTATAGAATGCACCCAGATGATGGAAATGAGGAGTGCAGGATTACAAATAAGGAGAGCAGTAGTAGAATTTCCCAGTACTTGGCAATTACAAGGAAGAATGGGAACAGGTGTTCGGAGGGCTAATGGCACGGTGGAAATCTTCCTGGGGCCAGTTGTTCAAAACATCGTTAGCTTAACGAGCTTGTTAGTGGTCATATTGTTAATTGTTCTAGCAAATACAATATCGAAAATTTTGGTATTTTTGCTGAAACAAAATTGAGCAGCTTTTGCATTTGCAAAAGCTGCTCACATTTTTTTCAGCAAACATTTTAGCATATTTGCCATACTTAATGATCAAAGCTTTAACGATACGTTAACTAACGATGTCATTAGTTTTGAACAACTGGCCCCAGTTGTTTAAAGATCAGGGGCCAGTTGTTCAAAACTAACGACGTCGTTAGTTAATGTATCGTTAAAATTTTGATCTTTTATTAAGGCAAATATGCTAGTATTTTTGCTGACAAAATGTGAGCATCCGCTCAAGCTGCTCACATTTTTTCAGCAAAAATACCAAAATTTTACATATTAAACTTTCTAGAACAGTTAACAATATGACCACTAACGAGTTCGTTAAGCTAACGATGCTTTGACAACTGGGCCCAGCTGGATTGCATTAAGTCACAGCACAAGGGTAAAAAACCAACGGCTGTACATGTTCTAGGTGACCTCAACTTCAGAGACATTGTTTGGCCCGAGAGGCTCAGTAAACGAGGCACAATGCTCAGTAAATACTGAGTCAGTCCGAAGGACAAATATTAATTGACATTATGAACGATCATGGCTTAGAAAAAATTGTTAACTTCCCTACTCGTGATAATAGCGCATTGGATCTGATCCTTACGACTTTTGCCAGGACAGCTGGAAGATATTCAGTCTCCAGATAAACTAAGTGATCACGATATTGTCTCCGGATATTTAAAAATTCATATTCCACCAATAAAGAAACCTCAGAGGAAGGTGTACTCGTATCAGAAAGGTGACTATGAAACTATGAGGAAGGATGCACTCAGATCTGCAAAGGAGAAGTACTTAAATGACCATTCAGATGCTCGGTCTATCCAGGACAACTTTGGTTTGATAGCTTCTTTCATTCATACTTCGGCCGAAAATCATATCCCCTCACAAACATATTGTCTGCTCAAACATCATGGCTCACTTGGATGAACATAAACGTTTGTCAGACAGATAACATGCAGTTAGTAAAAGGCATAGTTGTGAAACTCAGCTGAGCATAGTTACGGATTACTGGGCAAAACTCTTGGACAAAGGGGACAGGTGGACACATTTATTCTGGACTTCGAGAAGGCTTTTGACACCCCACCTCATGAACTACTAAAATTTAAGTTATTTGGTTACCAAATTGGGATGAAAACTCTCAAATGAATAGATTCCTTTCTTTGCTACAGAAAACAGCGCGTTGTTATCAATGGTGAATCTTCGGAGTGGGCCACAGTTGTGTCTTGAGTACCACAAGTATGGTGTACCTGCAAATTTACGGGTACAGCCGCATTTAAAATAGGAGTGTACCTGCAAATTTAGGGGTGTACCTGCAAATTTACGGGTATACCCGTATATCTAAAATGCGGGTAGACCGGTATCGGTCATTTTGACCCTTTTGGTACACCATACACAAGGGACTGTTCTTGGTCCACTATTATTCTCCCTGTGCATCAATGATATTTCAACTGGCATTGACTCAGAAATAAGATTGTTCGCGGACGACTGTGTTTGCTACCAGGAAATTAGAGATACAGATGACTCACTGAAACTTCAGAATGACATAGATGGATTAGGATGTTGGGCACGAAAATGGCGCATGGGATTTCAGTCAGATAAATGCAATATTATGCAGATAACTAGGAAGAGATCTAATAAAATGGTGGCTTCTTTCACCTTAGAGGGAGCGGTTCTCGAGAATGTGGAATTAAATACCTTGGTGTGACAATCATACACATCTTGAGATGGAATACTCATATTAGCAACATGTGCACTAAGGCAAATAGAACGCTTGGTTGCCTGAGGCGAAATCATCATCTGTGCCCTCAGGATGTAAAAGACGCAGCATATAAAGGTCTTGTTCGCTATTTCGGTAGAAGGTCATCTAAGCATTATTCCTATGCAGATTGAATGAAATTGGTCCAAGGGTACAGGAAGAGTTATCGTTTCAAGTCTTTTTCTATTTTTAGCTCTGGTGGCCATCTTGTTTGTCAGAGCGGAACGATTTTGTGAAGTTTGAATAATATTGGCCCAAGGCTTTAGGAGGAGTTCGCGTTCGAAGCATATTTACGATATTTTTTTTTTAGCTCTGGCGGCCATTTAGTTCATCGGAACGGGATCGTTTTAGCTATTTTGGTAGAGGGTTACCTAAGCAACATTCCTATGAAGTTTGAATGAAAATGGGGCAAGGGTACAGGAGGAGTTGTCGTTTGAAGATTTTTTCTATTTTTAGCTCTGGTGGCCATCTTGTTCATCAGAGTGGAACGATTTTAGCTATTTTGGTAGGGAGCCACCTAGCCAACATTCCTGTGAAGTTTGAATCAAATTGGCCCAAGGATTTAGAAAGAGTTCGCATTGAAAGCAAATTGTTGACGACGCACGACGGACGACGGATGACAGACATTCACTGATCACAATACCTCACCATGAGGTGAGCTAAAAACCGACCTATTAGGCCATATCACTGACTAATTCGTGCTTTGCATGGAGGTCAGTCTAATGTCAAATTGCACCTCTCTCTCTCTCTCTCTCTCTCTCTCTCTCTCTCTCTCTCTCTCTCTCTCTCTCTCTCTCTCTCTTATACATTTTATGTCTTTCTACACTTAACATTTCCTGACCAGTCACAGTAGCTCTGCACATTTTACTGTATGCCAGGAGATGACCTACACACAAGCCATTGGCTTACTGTCAGGTCCTGAACCATATGTATTGGTCTGTTTTGTATTCTTGTATGTACTCGTAATCAAAATAGAGGATCTTACATGAGTGTCCATGTATTATTGAATTTATTAAACGAGTTGAGGAAAAGGGATAAAATGCGAGGCTTTGTCGAGCATTTTATCCCTTTTTCTCAACGAGTTTAATAAATTCAATAATAAATGTCCACGAATGCAAGATACTATTTATCATATGACATTTAAAACGCATTTTATTCACGATTGTTTAACAAAAATATCAATATTCCGCCATTAGTAAACGCGACGTCGTTAAGGACGTCGTACATGTAACGTTACGGGACGTATCTAGCTAATTTGCATATTTAATCCACTAGTGGATTATCGAAAATATTACATGGCGTTATTATACTCTCAGACGCGACGTCATATGATAAATAAATGATAGCCAGAATTAAAATCTAGTGATGTACTGAGCGAAATCACTGGTGCGAAGAGCCGCCTTTACGTCATTCATTGCTTCCTTGACGTTAGATGGTGTAGTGTTGTTTTCTCGTAACAGAAATGTTATGCAAACAAATAAACGCATGTGATACGGTCAGTTATATTGGCGGGATTCCTTTAAACAATGGCGGATGATAGAGAGAATATGAAGCAATCAGTAACATTTTCGTCTACTTTACGTGTGTTATTATCTAAACAAATCAGCTCTAGTACCGTGATTTATTGAGGGATAACTAACTGTTTGGAGGTCAGTTGTAAGCAGACAAATCACTCGCGCTGCGCGCTCGTGATTTAATCTACTTTACGACTGAGCTCCAAACAAAGATTTATCACTCAATAAATCACCGCTACTTAATTTAAACAAGACGTAGAAGAATAAAGCTCTTTTGCCTGGTTCACACAAAAATGTCAGTCAACTGGTTTGAACTGGATTTCTGCCAACTACACTGCTTGGCCATAAGTAAGTACCCAGCTTGATATTTGCCATCGAATTTTGTTTAAAGTTCAACTTCAATTTTAATTTGCGTCATTATTTGTTTACATGGCTAATTGTAAATTAGCTCATTCAACACAGTTATTCAGTGACGTCATTCTGACGTAGTGGAATTTCCACCTTTTAGATGACGTCATCGATGCGCGTGCATAAACAAACATGGCTCCGAGAGGCAGAGAATTCACAGACGAACAAAAAGAAACGCTTGTTGCTTTAAATCAGAAGGGATTCAGCTCTCGAAAAATTAGTGATTTGGTTGGCAAAAAATGGGCAATAATAATCAGTTCAAGTTTCAGGGACGTTATTTACCTTGGCGGTGGGGATCCAGACCAAAATAGAACACGCATCCCAACCACATCACGAAAATATTCCTATACAAACCCTCCGCAAGATATACCGCCGAAAAAGGAAAAATTTAAGATTATGTTTTTGATAATCTCCCTATCTCCACCCAGAGCATGCATCGGGGGTACCCGTTAGAACCGCCTCATCGAGGTGGTCCCAACGAGCACCAACAATCCGCACTTCAGAACAGAGAAAATGAAAGTAATGCATGCCCCAAGTAAACCTCAGTTCAGCTATGTAAAAGTGGGACCTCAAGGAGGGTAACTTTTATATAGGCACGTTTTCGCGATGAGATAAAAAAAACAACAAAAAAAACACGACAACAACAACAAAAAACATCGATCTTTCGTAGGTCCTTCTAGCAAGCAATCGACCTGGATTCAAACTATAAATAAGGTGTGTCTAGGTGTTATTCATTACACGGGATTAACGTGTTTATTATTATTATTATTATTATTATTATTATTATTATTATTGGACAGTGATCAGACTCCTGATCTGGGCCCACACCGTTTGCAATAATGACTTTTAAATGCAACAAGCGGACATCAACGCAGACGATAACTGTTGTGATTGGCATCCTTAGGGTTAATATGATTAGTTGTTATAAAACACATTTAACTGGTTTGAACTGTTTTCTTGCCATTTAACCCTTTTGGTACCAAATGGAATCTTCCACCTTATATATGGCAGGAGTCCATTTCGAAATTAAGGGGTGTCAGGTTGTCTTTTCTTCAAAATTTACTTGGAAAATAGCTTAACATTTTGCAAACAGTACAGGCCCTGATCAGACGCCGCGTTCTGCACTGTTTGCCAAGGTACCCCTTTATGGGTTTCTTGCTCAACTGGTTTAAACTTGTTTCCTACGCACATTTAAATTAAAACAGAGCGCAAAGAAATTTATACTTGAAGGTGTTTTTCATTATTGAAGGGCCTCAAACTGGGCAAACAGTGTAGACCCTGATCAGATGTCAATGTGCCATTTTGCGATCCAAGACCGGCCTATATTGGATAACCAATTCAAACATGCAAAACGTTTTCCAGTACGAGTTGCGGCATCTTTATTTTCATTGCACCCTGTTTATCTTTGCACACGGTTTTATTTTAACCCATATCTGTCAATGGAGTATTCCAACAAATGAGTTTGGAGTTGTCCATTTCCAGTTGTAGGGGTGTCAGGTTTGTTTTTGTTTGTGGCATTTTTTTTTTTGCACAAATGAATGTTCTTTAAGCAAACAGGGTAGTACCAGATCGGACGCCGTGATCTGCGGCATCTTATCTGGGTCTGCACTGTTTGCCAGTGCCCATTGTTATATGTTGGGCAAGTCCATTTGTTATTTAAGGGGGTGATGGATTTTTTGTTTCGTTTTTATTCTATCTTTTAAGGAAAATCCTGTTAGCAAACTGTGTAGACCCCGATCAGACTCTGCATGATGCGGCGTCTGATCTGGTCTGCACTGTTAACGGGTTCCAAGGCAAGTCTAAAGGATGTGTATAGGTAAAACCGAAACAAATTTACATTACTAAAACACGAAAAAACGAAAATTTTCATACGAAAAATTGTGATATTTTTCTTATTTCTGCTCCAAATATAGATTGTGGGTACTCGTGAGAACCTAGCCCCCGTCCATCGGGGCTTGAAGAAATAGATGGGCTGTAGATGCTTCCACGCAGAGCTGAAACCGACCCGCACACGAGTACTGGTAAACCGCTTCAGAGGATCCAAGCCTGCCCAGGCAAAGCGGTGCGAGTCCATGCTTATAAACCCCATTGGTTTCATTGGGCGGCAGGGCTTGAAATGTCATTTCATCTCAATGTCGGATAAAAGTCCCACAAAATTGGAAGCAACGTCTCCAAAATGACCTTTACAGTGTTGACGGGGACAATAAACCTCAAATCAAACAAACACATTCTTATTTCTGCTCAAAATATAGATTGCGGGTACACGTTAGAACTGCCTAACTGAGGCGGTTCTTTCTAGTACCCACAATCCATATTTTAGAGCAGAAATAAGAAAAATAATGCATACCCCTGTAAACCCCAATTTGACTGTATAAAAAGGGGGTTAAAGGGGGTCAGTGAGAGAGAGTTTGAGTTTTACGTCCCACCAACAGCTAAGGTCATACGGAGACGGGACCTTGGTTTAAAGACTCATCCGAAAGTCTGGAGAAGCCCGGGATCGATCCTGCGACCCCTGGTTTACAAGGCGAGAAGCGTAAACACTACACCACGGAGGCTTCTACCAAGGGGGTCAGACTTATAAAGGCGTGCTTCTGTGATGTCACACAAGGAAATTTTGTCTGAAATAAACAGAGAAACGTCAATGCCTCGTGAACAATGCATTACGAAAACACGCCTATACAAATACATTGTAACCTTTATCGTGGCGAAAAAATGAAAATTTTAAGATGAAAAATTGTGATATTTTTCTTATTTCTGCTCAAAATATAAATTGTGGGTACTTGTTAGAACCGCCTCATCTAGGCGGTTCTAACAGGTATACCCACAATCTATATTTTAGAGCAGAAATAAGAAAAATAAGGTTTACCCCTGCAAACCCCAGTTTTACTATATAAAAGTGGGGTTCAAGGGGGTCAAAATTATATAGGCGTGTTTTCGTGATGGCTGAGTTCAGTCCATAGATCATATTTTCCTTATACATCAAGATATGTTTCAAGAAAACAAGATTTTAAGAATTATTAAGTGAGATAGAGGCCTCCGTGTAGAAGTGTACCCGCGCATAAACACAGGGAATGTGGGTTTGACTCTGGGGTTCTCCAGACTTTCGGAGGAGTCTTAAATCCGAGAGCCCATCTCCATATGAACATAGTTGTTGTGCGGACATAAAACAAATATACACACACGCATGCACACACGCGCACGCATCCCCCCCCCCACCACACACACACACGAGATGTTGTTTTTCATAGTTTATCTTGAAAGTGCACGTTTTATGATGCTTTAAAATAGCCTCAATGAGGCTAAAAGTGAATATTAATGTATGTTCCATTAGAATCATCTCGAAGGGTATATAGCAGCCCTGCACCTCATGACTTACCACCTGACCATGATCAAAGGTTGGGCAACAGAGCGAAGGCCAGGCTACTGAAAAAGCTGTTTGTTTTATCAGCAATAAAATAATTATATACATCATACAGCAACTAACATTAAATCACATTGGAAATGTAAGCGGTGGATACAGCTGCTACAGTGTTTCAAGGTTGTTTTCAAGGGGGACAATCTTCGGGGCTGATTTTTGCTCTCCTATGCGTCTCTTAAAGGAAAGAATTTGCTCCTCAGGAGCATTATTTTTCCATTAAGAGCAGACCCCCATCCTGAGAAGAGACACAAAAAAGGTTAAAAGAGGTGCACCTCTTGAAATGGGAGCCGTTCATATTACGGTTACACGGCCCGCAGTGCGACTTAATTTTAATTAGTGCATCTTTTATATCTCCAAACTGGCTGCTTTTCTGACACAATTCCATGATATTTTTCTAATTTATACTACAAACATAGGTTGTGGGTGCTCGTTAGAACCGCCGAAATGACAGGCTGTGGGTGCTCGTTAGAACCGCCTCATTGAGGCGGTTCTAACTAGTACCCAAACCTATGTATTGTAGCAGAAATAAGAAAAATAATGAATACCACTGTTAACCCCAGTTTTCGCTACATAAAGTGGCTTCAAGGGGTTCATCATGGACTTGTTTCAGTGACTATTGTTTTTTTTTTTTTGTTTTTTTTTGTTTTGTTTTAGTTGACCTTGACCGCTTTTTCATCGCATACACATTATTGAATTTTCGTTAAGCCTAGGAAATTACCGATTACCGATTGTTTGTGTGACTTTAAAGAATTTAAATAAAATAAAATAAAATGAAAATACTTACCACATGTAAATTTTCTGGTCTGTTCCATAATTTATAAATTTTCACTTTAATCAAAGTGGTGTTTTACCACTGCAACGATCGACCCAGCTGTACTCTAGAATATTCTATACAGTGTATTTGCAAAAATGCTTTGCTTATTATAGACACATCCAAACACTATGTCATCGCTCAATAATACTATTTGCCGGGACGTACCGGTGGTGGGCAAAAAACGTATTTGGCCGTTTATCGCCATTATAAATGCGATGTTATTTTCTGTAAACTTGTATTTTGTTTGGACTCCAAACGACAAATTTGAGCTTTAAACTTTTTAATAGACATTTCTTAGCTAGTGAGTATTGGTTTCTGGAAGATTTGAGGATGTTTTTTTATGAATATTACCTGTTAAACTTATGCAGGTAACGAGGCGGGCCGGTCTTAATTATTTGTAATAAAAATGCGCAAAACGAATGACTAAATGCGGAAGATGCATGAATGAACTCTAAAATATGTTTATCTACCCATTTAAAGTGTAATTCGATCGATTTTCTGTGACAGTCAACTAAAATATGCCCGTAATATTAAACCAATTTACAATGTGTTTAAATGGAACCAGGTGCTTTTTGCCAACCACGAAAGGGTAGCTTAACACTAAATATTGCTGAGCTGGGGAACCAGCACTTTGGGACAGAAGATTTGATAGAGGATCAAATACCAACTGTGCATTTCATTGGTTATATAGGCTGGATTTATTTCATTTTAAGAAAAGGGTACTTATAGCAAAACAAAATAATAGATGCTTTGCAATTATATCTGCAAGCCCAAAAATATTGCTGCCACATTTTCATGGTCACCCCTTTGAGAAAAAATTGCACTGTTATTCACTGCGGCGCTACACATCAACAATATGGCGGACAATAGCTCAAAAAGGAGACGGGCTACATGTGGATTTTTTCTTTGGGATTTATTCAGCTAGAGTTGCTCTACAAACCACCAAGGTTTGAAATATTTTGCATGTACAGTTTTTGTTGGAGATGGAAAAATGTTACTATTGTCGTCTATGGAAAATATTTAGTGGTAAGCTCCCAAAGACCGTTATCGGAAGGAAAAGTAATTTTGCGCATGCGCAATGACAGGTAAACAAGGTCACGTGTCAAAACATTGGATCCGTCTATTGATTGGCGCTGATATGCGAACCTACATTTCATATGAAATTTAAGAAGTGCGCCTTCAGTGAGTTTCATAGATTTCATATGAAATGATTACGTCCCTATTATTTTTCTCATTATTTTCACAGAAAATGGGCATTAGCGCTGGTACTATCCAGCTGTTTGAACTAGCATTTGTCAGATGAAAATGTTTGTTATTTTCCTTATTTCCAAACATAGATTGTAGGTGCTCGTTAGAACCGCCTCATTCTAACGAGTACCCACAAACTATGTTATGAGCAAGAATATGGAAAATAATGCATACCCTAAGAGTCCCCAAGTCCTCTGTACATAAACTGTCATTTGAAGAGTATTTCATTGTAACTTATTTTTTTTTTCACATACACACAAACTGTCCAGTTTTGTGCAGAAGTTACCGGTATCACCTATTTTTCATATTGCCGGTAGTCAAGTGCATCTACGCTTGGAGAAGCATATTGGGCTGCATGTGCAGAGCTGAAACTGACAGAACATGAGTTCCGGTATATCGCGTAGAATGCAGCAAAGTGATGCGAAACGGACCGTCCCTAGTTTTTAACCCTTGCCGTTTCTTTAGGCGGCAGGTCTTGCTCAATGTCGGGTAAAAGTCCTACAACCTCTCCAACATGACCTAAATCGTATCGACGGGGACGTAGAACCTCAATACAATAAAAAAATCAAACATAGTTTTCCTTTTTAACCCATTTTCTACAGGAAACCCGAAAACGGGTAGTTGGCAAATAGTGCAGGCCCAGATCAGACGCCGCAAAAAGGGTTAAACCTTCAAGCGCTAGAAATGTTGAGCAGACTTTGAAAGTGTTTTTTTTTTTTTTTTTTTTTAGTTATAGCTGAAAAACAAAAAAAAGAGAAAGAGAAAACATGTCATCTACGCTATAGTTTTCTGCATTGCCTGAAGGGTTAAGACTAACATGTAGCCACCGTACAGGAATGCACAGCGCCCTCGCCCATCGGGGCTTGGAGAAATAGATTGGGCTGCATGATGCTTCCGCGAAGAGCTGAAACCGACCGAACTTGAGTATTGGTTAACCGCTTAGATGGTATAAGCGTGTCCAAAGAAAGTGAGTTGAGTCGGACCGCTCCTTAAATTCTAGCGAGTCTGTAGGCGGTAGGGCTTGAGATGTCATTATATCTCAAAGTTGGGTAAAAATCCAACAAAATCGGAAGCGACGTCTCAAAAATGAACTAAATAGTGTTGATAAGGACGTAAAACCTCAAACACAAACAAAACAATATGGTGCGCCCTTTTACTTTTATTCCCTATTTATAGATATCGATAATTTTTATGGCTATCCAAAATTCGGTCCAACACTTGAATGCATCTGTGAACCAGTATTTTTCATAATTTATTAAAGTTTTACCTATATACAATAAAAACAGCTGTGGTGGCCCAACACGGCCGACATCTTTGAATTAAAAGTTTGAAACCTGACCCAATCAAATGCTAATTAGTTACATAATATCATAACTGTTCAATTCTGTGTGAAGCATGCGGTTTGGGAAATAAAGTTCCACAAATTCATTTTCAAAGTGAACCGAGGTTTTCTGTCATATCTTATTTTGTTCAGAATCCCCGCCCATCGGGGCTTGAAGAAATATATGGGCTGCATGATGCTTCCATGCAGAGCTGAATCCGTCCTGCACACGAGTACTGGTAAACCGCTTAGAGGATCTAAGCCTGCCCAGGCAAAGCGGTGCGCACGAGTCGGACCATCCATGCTTATAAACCCTATTGGTTTCATTGGGTGACAGGGATTGAGATGTCATTTCATCTCAATGTCGGGTAAAAGTCCCACAAAATTGGAAGCAACGTCTCCAAAATGACCTTTACAGTGTTGACGGGGACGTTAAACCTCAAATCAAACAAACACAACTTATTTGGTTCAAGTATTTTGGAGCGTAGCTCTTGCAGCGTAGCTCCAGTGAAATGAGAAGTGATTTCGGCACTACTTTTAGCGTTAAGGCGTATGACCTTATCACCATGGCCAGTGAGAAAATAGAGCCCCGTGTTAACATAGTAGATTATTACGCCATGCGGTATCTTCTTATAGACTGCTTCACAGACCACCTATTTCAAACGGAATAGATGAATATTTTTAATAGATGAACTGTGTAGCAGTCTAATCTTTTTATAGTTCAGTTCATATAACCCGGTTTACAGCCCATTTTGTACAGTAAAATCCCAAACCTGGCAACTGGTAAACAGGACAAACCCAGATCAGATACCACAGAACGCGAGTCTCATTATGACCGACACTGCATACTTACAAAAGGTTCAGCCATTTTTGCCAAATATTTCGTGGAAGCCACAACCTGAGATCCCTGATTTTAAAATGAACTTACAATGTATTCCATACTGATATAAGGGTTGAGGACTCCATTCGTTTAAAATGGGTTGTAAGTACGCAGTCTGGGTCGATAATGTAATTCTTTGTTTCATCCAGTCATTGAGTTTGGACAGGTGCACGTCAAATTTTAAGGAGCAATGCTTAAATATTGCAGTTTAGACACAGATGAGACGCCACTTGTTGTAGCGTCTGATCTGGGTCTGCTCTGTTTGTCCCCTTAAAAGGCTACTAGATATATACTCAGAGTATGGGTTAATGGGGGGGGGGACACTGTTACTTTTGTTTAAAGCGACTTGTCTGCGTCCTAGGCATGTGACCATAAAGAAAGCAAATTATCAGCTCAGACGCAAGTTCGATACCTGCCGGGTTCGGCAACATTCTTTCCAGGAGATTGATCGTGAAATCTGTTCCATGGTGATTCTATCCCTTTCGCTGATTCAAGAAGGGCAATTGTTGGTTTCCGATAAAAGACTGTGCACTGTGCTGTATTGACAATACCTAACCAAAGAGATTGCCTTAATGCCAGATCATTTCATAAATGTCCTCGTCGAGGCAATTTATTTTTATATAATGATAATGGAGTATAATGTATAAACATCTTCAAATATTCCTATGGGTTGATATTGACAATAACTAACCCAAAGAAACTGTCGTATGCAAGATCACTTCATAAATGGCCTCACCGATGCAATATATATTTAGAAAAAATTTAACAGAGTATAATGTTCAAACCTCTCTGAATATTTCGATCATTTTTGGCATTCGGATTGATATTGACAATACCTAACCCATGAGGCTGTTTATGCACGATTACTTTTTGAATGGCCTCGCCGAGGCAAAATAATATAAAGAAATGAATACGGAGTATAACATCTAAACCCGGCTTTGATCATTTTCGGCATACAGGTTGATATTGACAATATACATAACCCGCAAAATTGTCTTATGCCAAAATACTTTACAAACGGCCCCACCTAGGCAAACTGGTTGAAAAATTATTTTGAAGTGTAACTTCTAATCTACTTGGAATATTTTAACAACTGTTAGCATGCAGCTAGATAATGTACAGATCTAACCAACGAGATTCCTGAATGCCCGATTTCTTTATTTTAGCCTCGGCAAGGTAAAAAATTCACCCACTGACACGGTCGTATAACTTTCAAACCGACGGGTATATTTTTATAATGTTTTGCATGCAGATGTAAATTGACAAGCTCAAGCTAATGATATTGTCTAATGCCAGATAACTTTATAAACAGCCTCGCCGAGGCAATTTTTAAAGACTGATTACGGATGTATAACTTATAAACTGCTGGGAAAATTATGATAATTTTTCACATGAAGATAAACGTCATCAAGACGTAACCAAGGAGAATGTCTAATGCAAGATAAATAACCTCCCCAAGGTAATTTTTCAAAAACGAATTATATAAAATAACTTTAAAGCCGCCAAACAATTGCGCAAGCCGCAGTTATTGCACGAACTATAGCTCAGCAGAAATCTTCAAGTAAACTGTAGAACTGCATGGTTGCTATATTGCTACAAACATTGATTGTGGGTACTTGATAAAACTGCCTCGTCAAGGCGGTTCAATCAAGTCCCCGCAATCAATGTTTTGAGCAGAGATAAGAAAATATCACAATTTTGTATCTTAAAATTTCCATTTTTTTTGCCGAAAAATTTACATTGTATTTGTACAGGCGTGTTTTCGTGATGGTTGTTGCGGGGTCTACACCTTAGTGTGAGTTAATTTCAATATAGGTCTTGTTGCTTTAACACGACTTCTGGCCCAGAATAGCTTGAAACAGCTATGTTCATTGGATCTATATGAATAAAAATCAAAAATGAGTTCCTTTAAGAGCAATGATAACATTCATAAGAAAGAAGATGGGTCATACTACGTAGTTTCGGCTAATAAAGCCTCATCAGTGACCCTGTAATGATCCGGCAAAGAAAGCCAGAGAAAACATACTGCAATTTTACGAATTTCGAATAGACAGTCGATTCAAAGACTGATATAAATCAAAATGGGGTCCAAATAATTAAAAACCTGTCTAGAATATGAGTCTAAACCAATAATTTATATCTGATTTCTCAGAATATTCACGCTAATCTCCAAGGACCAAAAGTAAAATATAAACTGAACTATGGTTGATGTACGGGGAGACGTTTTACGGCCGCCACACGGCACAACACCAGCTGCAGTGAAGGCTAATAAAAATCAAAAATGAGTTCCTTTAAGAGCAATGAAAACATTCATAAGAAATAAAATGGGTCATACTACGTAGTTCGGCTAATAAAGCCTCATCAGTGACCCTGTAATGATCCGGCAAAGAAAGCCAGAGGAAACATACTACAATTTTGCGAATTTCGAATAGCCAGTCGATTCAAAGACTGATATAAATCAAAATAGGGGCCAAATAATTAAAAACCTGTCTAGAATATGAGTCTAAACCAATAATTTATTTCTGATTTCTCAGAATATTCACGCTGATCTCAAAGGACCAAAAGTAAAATATAAACTGCACTATGGTTGATGTACGGGGAGACGTTTTACGGCCACCACACGGCACAACACCAGCTGCAGTGAAGGCAAATAAAAATCAAAAATGAGTTCCTTTAAGAGCAATGAAAACATTCATAAGAAAAAGATGGGTCATACTACGTAGTTTCGGCTAATAAAGCCTCATCAGTGACCCTGTAATGATCCGACAAAGAAAGCCAGAGGAAACATACTGCAATTTTGCGAATTTCGAATAGGCAGTCGATTCAAAGACTGATATAAATCAAAATGGGGTCCAAATAATTAAAAACCTGTCGTGAATATGAGTCTAAACCAATACTTTATTTCTGATTTCTCAGAATATTCACGCTGATCTCAAAGGACCAAAAGTAAAATATAAACTGCACTATGGTAAAATACCAATCAGACGCTAAATTTGCCTAACGCAAATTATCAAAGCTACGCTCCACCAGCACTCTCAGTGCTTTGATTTGTAAACAGGATAAGAGGGAAACGAACTCGCATTACCTTTCCTATCTTTTTTTTGCATGGAACTTAATCATTTTATCAATGTATGCATACCGTGCCCAAAATAGAGTGGACCCAGATCAGATGCTGCTAAAATGCACGCGCTTTTGTAGGTTTTCACCCAGATACCTTCGAAATTTGCAAATGATCTGGGCCTGCACTGTTTGCCAGGGTATCCGTTTAGGGGTTTCTGGTACAAAATAGGTTAAGAAAACACGCCTATTCAAATATAATGAAAATTTTACCACCTGAAATGAAAATTTTCAGGTAGAAATTCTGATATTTTTTCATATTTCTGTTCAAAACAAAAATTGTGGTACTCGTAAGAAAACACGCCTATTCAAATACAGTGAAATTCCGCTATTAAGACCACCTAAAATTAGGACTAATTCTGCTATAAAAAGCTTATTTTGAAGGGTACACTTATTTTTTCTTTGTATTTTCTGCCTACAATGTCCTCTAGTCAGGGACCACCTTTGGGACTGTTCAAAAGTGGTCTTTAAGACCACTTTTGAACAGACCCAAAGGTGGTCTTAATATAGGAATTTTACTGTATAATGAAAATCTTGCCACCAAAGAATGAAACTTTTCAAATTCCGATATTTTTCATATTTCTGCTCAAAACATAAATTGTGGGTACTCGTAAGAACCGCCTCGACGAGGCGGTTCGAACGATACCAACAATCTATGTTTTGAGCAGAAATAAGAAAAGCATGCACACCCATGTAAACCCCACTTTCATTATTTAAAAGTGGAGATTAAGGGGGTTAAATAATATACATGAAGGCGCGTTTTCGTAATGCAAAATCGACTATCCTATTGGCGAACTTCAAGCTCCTGTGATTTGCAACGTAAACGTAAATCTATATCAGATGACTACTGAATAAGCCATCTGATCAGGCTCTACACTGTCATGTTTGTGAATTGATTATGCATTATATCACGTAATTTGATTGATGGGTAGTCAGAATAAATTTATGCAGCAGAATAAGGGTAAGTGTTCGCGTCTCAGACATTGCAATGCCGCTTAGACTACCGTGCGATACAAGGACTTTTGCTAGTCCGTATAGTACTCACTGGTACCCATCCTGAGAAATCTATGTGTGTACTCACGAAACCTCAATTTTATGTGAGCCCACAAGGGTGGATTGCTTCATCAACAGCATGGCTCTATTAAATCGTAACAAAGTCAAGCGATGAGCTTTCGCTAACTATATTAAGCAGCTCTACAGAGTTAGGTTCGGTCGGTCAGTATTACAGGGAGGTTGATCTGAGTAATTGCTGGGCGCTTGCTTCCCTCTACTTGAGTCAATGGCTACATGCAGAGATCGATGGTATGGCGCCTGTTGGGCACCATTCTTTATGAAGTATTTTCTACGACCATTTCTCTCCCTTCCACTGATTCAAGATGGACAGCTGTCAGTTTCTAGAGAGAGAATGTGGGCTCGATAAGCCTTCCCAGAAAAGTGTGAACAGATGCTGACCGACTCGGCTCGATGAAACGTAACATGATACAGCTGACTGGACCGTTGAACTTCAAGGGACAGTGTTATCAATTTAGAGAATAACGAAGACTCTGATCAGCTTGACGCACACGCCTTTTCAAATATATTAAAAATTCTATAACCAAAAAATGAAAATTTTCAGATAAAAAATATTACATTTTTTTCGTATTTCTGCTCAAAACGCAGATTGTGTGTACCCGTCAGAATCGCCTGATAGCTCAGTGGTTAGTGCACTTGCCCCAGATGCTAGAGACCCCCGGTTCGATCCCCGGCGGCGGTGATTATCTCGGTGTCCGAACACGCCTCATTGGCATCATTTGCAGGGATGAATGAAAAAAGTGTACCGTCCGTCGGATCGGGACGTTAACTGGAGGTTGCCTGTGCAGGGAGAGTCATGCAGTGTGCAGGTTAAAGACCCCTTCCGTAATTACATGATTACTGTGTAGGCTTTCATCCTGCCAACCTGGAGTACGTGTAATGTACACCTGCGCGTTATTGTCAGATGTAACCGATCGCAGTATAAGTAGAAAGAAAATGAAAGACATCACGAAAACACGCCTATATAAACTTGACCCCCTTGAATCCCACTTTTATATAGTAAAACTGGGGTTTAAGGGGGTATACATTATTTTTCTCATTTCTGCTCAAAAACATAGATTGTTGGTACTCGATAGAACCGCCTCGTCGAAGCGGTTCTATCGAGTCCCCGCAATATATGTTTTGAGCAGAAATAAGAAAAATATCACAATTTTCATCTTAAAATTTCTAATTTTTGGCCATAAAATGGCAATGTATTTGTATAGGTGAGTTTTCATAATGAAAAGAGGCGGTTCGAACGAGTACCAACAATAACGAGAACACACAATGCATGTTTTAGAGCAGACGTATAAGAAAAATAACATACACCCCGTTAACCCCAGTTTTACTATATAAAAGGAGGCCTTCATCTGGACTGAACAAATTATTTGTCTTAATCGTGACCGTAGTAAGGGCGAGGATTGTGGCCATGTAAAATCGATTAAAGCCCCCAAGTGGAATTCGTTTCCGCTGACCGTTCCAAGGTGGTTCTTCTGTCGCGGTTTATTTTTGTTATGGTTTGTCTTTTGGTGTTTGTGTCGCTTATATTATCTTATTTAGGATAGCCTTTTTGGCCATTTTGTGGGAAAGTAACTGTCCTTTTGGCTTTCCGCTGTTGGTGTTTCCGTTTGGGTCTGTTGCTTCATGTTTGTGTTTCTTTCCCTTTGGTGATGGGAGCTGTGGGTTAATTGTATCGATTCCTGATCATTGCCACTACTTCTATTTAACATGTTAAGGGTGTCAAAGCTACATAGGCGTCTCTCTCTCTCTCTCTCTCTCCCTCTCTCTCTCTCTCTCTCTCTCTCTCTCTCTCTCTCTCTCTCTCTCTCTCTCTCTCTCTCTCTCTCTCTCTCTCTCATCAAACAAGCCTGTTTTTACCATTAGACAACACCAAAGCTGCAGATTAGACTGTGCATCCGCATTTAATCACTGCTTGGATAGTACAGTACCTTTAGCATCGAAAGGGGGCTTTGAAAAATAGATTGGGCTCCATGGTGCTTCCGCGCAGAGCTGAAACCGACTGAACTTTAGTGCTGGTGAACCGAGAAGGTCTTAAGCCTGCCCAGGAAAAGTGGCACGAGTCTTTGGGCGGTAGGGCTGAGATGTCATTTCACCTCAATGTCGGGTAAAAGACCTATGAAATCGGAAGCAACGTCCCCATAATGACCTAAATAGTGTTGATAGGGACGTAAAACCTCAATACAAACAAAAATCCCCTCTGGCTTCGATATCCGAAACTTATTGTCTCTAACTTGTCTCATCACGTGAACAAGTCCGTGAAATGAACACCCCACTAAACCCCACTTTATATAGAGAAAACTAGGGTTTACGGGGTATACATTTTTTCTCATTTCTGCTCCAAGACAAAGGTTGTGAGTACTCGTTGGAACCGCCTCAATGAGGCGGTTCTAACGGGTACCCACAACCTATGTTTGCAGTATAAGTAATAAAAAAGATCGTGGATTTTCATCAGAAAATTAGCCAATTTGGAGATGTGAAAAAATGCACTATGTTTTATCGTAATGTGTTTCACAAGGCTGGTCTTCTTGGGTCTTGTGTCGTCGTAAACCCACACCACGAAAACAGGCCTATATGATTCGACGACCTTTAACCCCACTTGGGATTTAAAGAGGTAAACATATTTTTTTTCTTATTTCTGCTCAAAATCATAGCATGTGGGCACTCGTTATACCAACCGAGGCGGTTCTAACCAGTACCCACAATGTATGATTGGAACAGGTGAGTGAATGTTTGAGTTTTACGTCTCACCAACAGCTAAGGTCATACGGGGACGGGACATCGGTTTCAAGACTCATCCGAAAGTCTGGAGAATCCGGATCGATCCTGCGACCCCTGGTTTACAAGGCGAGTAGCATAACAACTACACCACGGAGGCTTCTGATATGAACAGGTAATTATTATATGAACAATATCAGAGGTTTTATCTGGAAATTTTCATTTTTTTTTTATTTTTTTTATTTTTTTATTTGGTAAAATTTTCATTATATTTGAATAGGCGTGTTTTCATAATGCCGAAGACAGGCTATCTTGAGAATGGGCTCAATTTTGCGTAGCTTGTTTTATCTTATCACTTGTACTAACTGATAACTTATAATGATTTGATTGTATAATATGGATGTATTTAGACTTTTCTTGTGTGTCCTGGTGAGCTTTAATCCTGCTGGTAAGCAGATATTTTATCAATCGAAGTTTATGCTCAACCAATGCACCTCGATGCCTACTTACGGGCAGCTACAACCTGTACAATGCAAGCGGTAGTTCTGATCAGTTTTCCGTGAAGGAATGTCCCTGTTACAGAACCTCGAAGCTCGCTTTCTACACATTAACATTCGGAAAGTTTTTACACAGCTTTTACGCAAAGTTTTCACTTCATTTATCCGATAACCTTGTCTGTCGTAGTGATACTGCAAATCTCAGTCTTGTCCACTCTTTGATAGAACCTTCCTGTCCACTATACAAATACCTTGTAAACATTACCGCCTGCGAAAACGAAAATTTCAAGATGAACAAATTGGGATATTTTTCTAATTTCTGCTCAAAATATAGATTGTAGGCACTCGCTAGAACTGCCTTGTCGAGGCGGTTGTAACGAGTACCCACAATCTATATTTCAGAGCGAAAATAAGGTTTACCCTTGCAAACCCCAGTATAACTACAGCAGAACTTCGATGGCCCGAACACCGATGGCTCGTTTACCATGGCTGAGTCGAACCCGTTCTTGAGTCACTAGGGAATTTATGTACATAAGATATAAGGAGGGTAAAAATTAGGATATTCTCGTCTTTTATCTTGCAAATGTATGCTGTGTGTGCTCATTAGAATCGCCTCGATGAGGCGATTCCAATGAGTACACACACCATAAATTTTTCATTATAGAACACAGAAAAAGATGTCCTAAAGTATGTCGTTATGCCTCCTGGAATTAGCTCTCAGTGGCTCGAACTACCCCTGTCTCGAACAGATTTTCATGGTCCCAAAGGTGTTCGAGCCATTGAAGTTCGACTGTACATAAAAATGTGAGGTTCAATGGGATAAAAATTATACAGGCGTGTTTTCGTGATGTCTCCTTTTGTCTTCCACGTCTTCTGATTCTACTGACGAGGCCTCACGAGTGGGAGACATATCCATCTTATCTTAGCTCCCATTTGTTGGTTGTGGTGGGGACGTCTTTGTAAGCATCAGTCAGTGCCCGAACCCGACTGCGGGCCTCTTCATTTGTGATGTCGGCCTTGTAAAAAAAATGTCAGGGATCCTTCTCTGGTGCCCGCTGTGGGGACCCATCCCTTGGGATTGGATTCTTCTGGCACACCAGATAAGGAAAACCATAGTTTTAGCTTGGGACAGAAATTCTGTTCTAACCTTGGGGTTCTTACCCAAAATCGAATATTTTCTCGTGTTTGATAATACGGTCTCAAATGCGTCGTCGTTAAGGTTGACGTCACAGCACGTTACGTGGCGTCACTAAACATTCCTGTAGTGTCATCACAATATGGCAGATGTCGGTAACCGAAATGACCGCAGCATTAAATTCTGCGCTAAGGAATGGAAGGTATGCAAGAAAGAGAATCCTATGTGGGTGTGAGGGATGGATAGAAAAAAAAAACGTCCCTTGGGATCACTGTCCGGCGTCACTCGGCAAGCCTCGTGATGCCGGACAGTGACCATCGGGACGGATTTTTTTCTATCCACCACTCACAGCCATATAAGATTCTTATATTGGTCCTAGTTCCGAAAGAACTTCGGGTTTAGAACCGGCTTCATCTGTCACTATAGATCCTGGGTACCTTGACGGCTATTACTGTCTCTAGCCTTTGTTTCATTAATCCCTAAATATCTCCGAGGTCTTCCGTGTTTCTCCTCATGAGCTTGGTTTTCTAGCACTTATTTTCGTCGCAAATCTAGTCATTACGCAAATACGCCTATACAAATACATTGCCACCTTTATCGCCGAAAAAAATGAAAATTTTAAGATGAAAATTGTGATATTTTTCTAATTTCTGCTCAAAATATAGATTGTGGGCACTCGAACGAGTACCCACAATCTATATTTTAGAGCAGAAATAAGAAAAATAAGGTTTACTTCTGTAAACCCCAGTTTTACTATAAAAGTGGGGTTCAAAGGGGTCAAAATTATATAGGCGTGTTTTCCTGATGGGCTGCTTGGATGAGGCAGCGTACTAAGTTATTGAGTTCCAGCAGAGATCATGTCAGTTCACCAATATCATTTACAAAGCGCAGATATGGTTTTGTTCCAGATATGGTTTTGTTCCTTCCCCTAACCCAATGTTTGTCCTAGGCCTCAGATATGATTTGAAAGGAATTGACGGCATCGCTGCCTGACCCAAACTGTGGTTCTGATCCAGTCACCTAACTTGATTTCACATTTGTGAGTCAGTCTCGTTTCAAATTGCACCAGCTATACCGGTTATTTATAGCATCGATAGTTGTCTCCCTGTGACGTCAAAGCGCAGTGTTACAGATAAAATCGTACTAGAGCAAACAGTGGCTAACTAGTCTAACGCTTAATCTGATCAGATAAGCTTTAAACAAACAGTTTATACATGTGTATTTGCGTTAATAATCAATAAATCAAAGTACTGAAAGTACTAAGGAAAGTTGATTTAAGAGGTATATTCACCATGATAAAATGGTAGTGGTAGATTAAACAGTTCTCTAAGTATCTTTTTGACAAGGTTGAAAAAGGAGTTGAACCAGGTTCGACTAAGAAAAAAAATCCTGTTGCTTGTTATTGTCCTCGTGACAATCACTGACCATCTGACTGGCGCCGACCCTGAACAAAATCCAGGTATTGGTTATTGATAGCACCCCTAAGATGTCAGAGCGGAATGTCAGAAGAAAATTCTGGACTGTGCTTGTTTGTATGTTTGTTTGCTTGTTTTGAGGTTTAACATCCCCGTCAACACTGACTAGGTCATTTAGAGACGTTGCTTTCAATTTTGTGAGACTTTTACCCAACACTACCCAAAATGAAATGACATAATTATCAAGCCTGTCGCGCAATGAAACCAAATAGGCTTGTGGCATGGACGGTCCAATTCGCACCACTTTGCCTGGGCAGGCTAAGATCCTGTAAGCGGTTTACCAGTACTCATGTGCGGTCGATTTAAGCTCGGCGTGGAAGTATCTTGCAGTCCGTCTATTTCTTCAAGCCCTGATGGGCGGGGGCGGTAGGACTGTGCGCGTGCATCTGGCCATTGGCAAACAGAACCTTCATAATCAGACGCCACATAATGCGGTGTCCGATCAGAACTAATGTACCTGCTTAAACGAACGATTCTCAGTTCATGACTATTCTCCAAACTTACATTCAGAGACGATCGATCCACCAGTTTTCTCAGCACTTTGATTAATTGAGTATTTACGCAAATACGCTGTTTATCTGGAGCACTGGACGGGAGTGAACTTTAAAACCTATTTGTTTCTTTCGGCGAGTCATGGGTCCCCAAAAATGAAGTGTACATTGCTTTCGGAGACGTTACAGCAGAGCCCTTTAATTTCTACATTTTAAACAGTGGAGACGCTTCGACTTAGATTCGTCTTCCCAAGTGTCTATAAAACGAGTGCATATGCACCCAAAAATGCAAAGCTTCCTTTTATAACAGTGAAGGGTCTGATTCGAGGTCACAGAATGAGGTGTCTGATCAGTGGCTTCTGAATTTGCTTAACCAATATATGACAATGGAATCTTCCAACAAATAAGTTCGGAACAGGATTGTCAGATTTGTTTTCTTAAAGGAAGGTTTTGCAAGAATATATGTTTTTTTAGCAATCAATGCAGACTCAGATCAGACGCCAAGTTGTGCTGCGTCTGATTTGGGCCTACAATACTTACATGCCATAATCAAAGTACTGAAAGTACTGAGGAAAGTTGATTTATGATGAATACTTACTATGATAACAATGTCAGTCGTAGATCAAGCTGTTATCTAGATATTCTGTTAACAAGGTCCCAGAGGGTTAAAAAAATTCGACGAAGAAAAAAATGATTCATCGATTGTTTAGAGTTTGAATGGAAGTGTAGAAAAAGAAGAAACAACAACGACCCCCACCCCCACCCCCCCCACCCCACCACCTACCGTTACCTGCTGCAAGGACAACAGGCCTTGCCAAAATGTAAGTCAATATCAGCCGTACTCCCCAATGACACAAGATACACATCACCTTTGCCTTATCCAACCAACCCCACGAAAAACGGAAGAAAGGAAGAAATATAAACGTGTCTGCTAATTTCTTCATGGTAAAACCATAAATTTATAGATTAGCTCAGTGAGTGAGTGTTTGAGTTTAACGTTCCATCAACAGCTAAGGACATACGGAGACAGGACCTCGGTTTAAAGGCTCATCCGAAAGTCTGGAGAAGCCCGGGATCGATCCTGCGACCCCTGGTTTACAAAGGCGAGTAGCGAAACCACTACACCACGGAGGCTTGTACATTCTATGCTTGTCTCATCTGCTAATAATCTTACAGAGAAGTTCTCCTAGCGGGTACATGACATCTTAACAACATCGCATCAACGTCGCGTTGATACGAAGATGCACATACGTTGTGCAGCCGCTCGGAGCTATGTTCCTTCTGGCGTGGGGAGAATAACTTGACGGAAAAAAAGATCATTTTTAAACCATTTCATTTAGACATTATAACCCTGATCAGACGCCACCTTTAGCGAACTTCGACTACCCAAGGCAAACTAAAATACGTTTAAAACCAACCTGTACGGAACCATTAACCCATAAATGCCAATAGTTTCAATACTTTGGCATTCGGAAACAGTTAATACAGATTAGAGGCCACAGAATGTAGTGTCTGATCGGAGTCTTCACTATTTGCTTAAAGTACGGAACTTGATTTAAAACTCACAGCTTAAAGCCTTAAACGACACATATTTTGTAATAAGAGCTCTCGAAAGCAGGTAAATAACTGTGTTCGATGTCGGTCAGTAAAGGGTTGTATAGTCATAGAGAAGCGAGCTTACCCTTTTAACCCTGTAGACCGGTGCAGACGCCGAGGTAGAAATACACTGTATCTATGCAAACCTTGCAGATCCTGATAAGACGGCACGTAGCTAGCACGTCTTGCCAGAATCTACATTAACACTGTTTGCCATCATGTCAATGAACTACTCAGAAATCCCTTTCTTTTAGAACATATTTAAAGCGAGAAGAGTCGTGTTCAGAAACTCAGGGATGAAAGAGTAATTTCTCAAACCAGTTGCATAAACGCGTAGAAAATTAGTCCCAGAGTATTGTTTTCTTTTCAGAATTAGTCTTTCTGTGCCAATTTATATCAAGTCCACCTTCAGTGCAAATGTTAAGAAATCAATGCGCTGGAAAAGGAAATGAGGCAAGTGCTTAATTTGGACTATTTTATGCAGCGATCGAACAGCGGAAGTGTAGTAACGCGGTCCAGTACCGGAAGTAGAAATGCAATGACATATAAACTTGAATACAATAGGGAGCTTACCACTAAATATTTTCCATAGACGACAATAGTAATATTTTTCCATCTCCAACAAAAACTGTACATGCAAAATATTTCAAACCTTGGTGGTTTGTAGAGCAACTCTAGCTAAATAAATCCCAAAGAAAAAATCCACATGTAGCCCGTCTCCTTTTTGAGCTATTGTCCGCCATGTTTGTTGATGTGTAGCGCCGCAGTGAATAACAGGGCAATTTTTTCTCAAAGGGGTGACCATGAAAATGTGGCAGCAATATTTTTGCCCTTGCAGATATAATTGTAAAGCATCTATTATTTTGTTTTACTATAAGTACCCTTTTCTTAAAATGAAATAAATCCAGCCTATATAACCAATGAAATGCACAGCTGGTATTTGATCCTCTATCAAATCTTCTGTCCCAAAGTGCTGGTTCCCCGGCTCAGCAATATTTAGTGTTAAGCTACCACAAGTATCAACCTTTCAAAAATGTCAAAAAAAAAAAAAAAAAAAAAAAAAAGGAATGAGAAACCCAGGGCTGCGTCACAAAAACCAAAACAAAACAATTAAGTCTAGATTCAGGACTATTTTCCAGCCTACACTCAGAGACAATCGATCCACGTACTCTCAGTGCTTTGACTGGACCTTGTGCTGTCAAACAGCCACCCTAATTGCTGCTGTTCTGCCTCCTCTCTCCCCCCCCCCCCCCCCTTGAGGAAAACTGTTTCAAAATCACGCTGGTTTTAACCCAAAACACACTTTACATCCCTAATTTTCGACTCTAAATCATCAGCACCACACCGCTACCCATTTCAAAACGTACGCGCATGTGGCTTTAAGCTTAAATGTAAATGAAAATTAAACAGAGTGTCAGAGTCGTACCATTTTCATGCACATTATTCTAAAATCATCTAGATTTGACCATAAAATCACTTTGCATTCATTAATGCAAAGTGTTTCACCCACCATCTTCATTTTCTTTGCATATGTGTCCCTTCTAAGAACAGCTAACAATTAGCACACCCGCCCCTTCCATTTCAAAAGTCTGCTTACCGGCGTGGAAAATCAACCTACACCAGATGTTGTGTTAAACAAGTATTAAAACAGGCACATGACGTAGATATAATCAAATTTTCATGTCTTAAAATGCAAATTTTTCAAACCGAAAAACGACCTTTTTCTTATTTTTCTCACCGGGAGAAAGTACCCACAATCTGTGATTTGGAGCAAAAATAAGATCAAGGTGGTTCTAACAAGTACCTACAATCTATGTTTTAGAAAGGAAATAGGAAAAAACGGGATTGGCAAAAGGACAGAAAATGACTGGAAATTTAGCAAACCTTAAAGAGGGTTATTATGTATCCTGAAACCATTTAAAGCTGATCTCCGAATTCCCCTGCATCATACCTATGACATGCTGTTACCAATTAATATGTCAGCCCTGAACAATTAAAATCTCCACTTTACGTATTAATTCTTTCACATCTGCTACTTCTTGCATGGTTATACAGGCATGCATACACAATTGATATTCTTAGCATGATAAATAGAACCGAAGGCAATGATCAGGAATTGATACAATTAACCCACAGCTCCCATCAGAGACACCAAAGAGAAAGAAACACAAACACGCAACAACTAAACCCTAATCGAAACATCAATAGCGGAAAACCAAAAGGACAGTTACTTTCCCACAAAATGGCCAATTGGCTATCCAAAACAAAATAATATAAGCGATACACACACTCAAGGACAAGCCATAACAAAAATAAATCGCGACAGAAGAACCGCCTTGGAACGGTCAGTGAAACAAATTCCACTGGGGATGGGGGGCTTAAATCGATTTTACGTAGCCGCAACCCTTACTTCCGTCGCGAACTACAAACAACTGAAAACGGAATTTAGGGTGAAAATAATTAAGCCTCCTCTTCAAACGAGATTTTGAATATTTACAAGGATACATATGACTAAAATGCCTTTTTTTCATATGTTTAATTATTCATTTAAAATATATGTCTGTTGCATCGCTTATCCTGGAGAATTATTTCTTTTCATAATCAAAACAGGCTAATTTCCTTCCCTGTCGCTGCAGTAAACATTTGTTTACCTCCGAAATTCCGCATACACCGAGATCCCGATTTATCAACCGCTGTTGAAACCAAATTACATGTTAAGCCTCCAGTCTTTCGCCAGAAACTGACAACTGCCCTTCTTGAGTCAGCTGAAAAAAAAACGTGGTCATACGATCAAACTTTTCGAATGCAACAAGACTGACCGTATGGGCATTTCCTAATATTTAGTCGTTTTGTAACAATAAACATGATAATGTACTTTTCTAAACCGATGTTTTATTTCAGTTTCAATGAATACCACTGGGGAAGATGACACGTTTGATTTCCGAATAAACAAAAATGGTTCCTATTCGCTGAATATCAACGCCAAACTTTGGCTGGAAAATGGACCGACATTTTTCAACGGATTTGGAGAAACGTGGTCAACAGACAATCCCGATAATCCTCTGGTACTTACAAACGTCAAAAATGTTTCTGGTGGTACCATAGAGCGGTGGCACGAAACGCAGTTTATGTACATGCTTGGTAACACAACGACATCCGTGACGGCGGCTATCAGACTGTACAATAAAGCATACCCAGCAAAGGTGTTATTTACGCAGGTGAGATGTTAGGCCTATACAAAGATACAGCAGAACTTCGATGGCTCGAACACCGATGGCTCGTTTACCATGGCTGAGTCGAACCCGTTCTTGAGTCCCTAGGGAATTTCTGTACATACGAAATAGAGATGGTAAAAATTAGGATATTTTCGTCTTTTATCTTGCAAATGTATGCTGTGTGAACTCATTAGAATCGCCTCGATGAGGCGATTCTAATGAGTACACACAACAAACATTTTTCATTATAGAACACAGAAAAAGATGTACTAAAGTATGTCGTTATGCCTCCTGGAATTAGCCCTCAGTGGCTCGTTTACCATGGCTGAGCCTAACCCGTTCTTTAGTCCCTAGGGAATTTCTGTACATTAGAAATAGGGAGGGCAAAAATTAGGATATTTTCGTCTTTTAGCTTGCAAATGTATGCTGTGTGTACTCATTAGAATCGCCTCGATGAGGCGATTCTAATGAGAAAACACAACATACATTTTTCATTATAGAACACAGAAAAAGATGTCCTAAAGTATGTCGTTATGCCTCCTGGCATTAGCCCTCAGTGACTCGAACTACCCCTGTCTCGAATAGATTTTCATGGTCCCAAAGGGGTTCGAGCTATTGAAGTTCGACTGTATTTTCATTCTAAGTGCAGTTCCTACTTTAATCACCATATTGAGAAATGCAATTTCAAATGATCGGTTAGTGGCGTCAAAATGAACCATGAACATGCTTCTGAATTATATAGAGTTTATTACATTTTCTGTGGTGATTTACTGCGATTTCTCAGTAAATTATAATCTATAATTACGTTTCTGACGTCGTTTATAACAACAATAACAATGGTTGATGTTTGGTGGAAAGTCTGATAAAATCATGGAAATCAGGCCTCAGATTCTATGACGGTTCCAACGTAAAGGCTAATTGAGCATTAGAGAGATCTCATTCAAGGTAATGTTGGTTGGTGCCTGATGCTCTGTCTCTGGTCGGCCCCATCGGAGACTAACTGTTGGTTTTCTTTTGCTCCAGCATTTCAGTGGTTTCTTGCTGTCGAGTCCTCACCGTTGTCTCACCTCTGTGGTTCTTTGATTATTTGTGTTCACGGAGATGTTGCACTGATGAGTTAGGAGGCCTTCATGCGGACTGAACAAATTATTTGTCTAAATCGCGACGGAAATAAGGGCGAGGATTGTGGCCACGTAAAATCGATTTAAGCCCCCCAGTGGAAATCTTTCCACTGACCGTTCCAAGGCGGTTCTTCTGTGGCGATTTATTTATGTTGTTGTTTGTTACTTACTGTGTATATCACTTGTGTCTTTTTATTTTGGATGGTCATGTGGCCATTTTGTGGGAAAGTAACTGTCCTTATGGCCTTCCTTTGTTTAGGTTTCCATAATGGTCTGGTCGCTTAATGTTTGTGTTTCTTTCCCTTTGGTGTCTTTGATGGGTGGAGTAAGTTAATTGTATCGATTCCTGATCTTTGTTTTACTTCTATTTTTCAATTTTCACGTTCGTTTGATATTTTTGAGGGAACACCTGCAAAATGAAGGTAAAGTATGTATGATTTTCTTGATAATACAGTTCTTCTTTCATAACATTGTTGCGTTTGTATTTCAAGCACAGGATGATTTAGCATTGAAATGAAAACAAGATTGCGACTGATTTTCAAATTAGACCACACCTCCTGAATTCATGCCCTGACTGGAACTGTTTTGGTAGCAAATCAGAACAGTTGAATTTGAAAATTCAAAGGTAAAACATAAATGAAAATGTTTGTTTTGTTGTCTTGATTGATAACTGATAATTAAATCACTCTTGTTCTAAGGCTTTCGTGAAAAAATCTCATTCTCTATCGCCGACTTGTTTTTTTTTTTTTTTTTTACTTTTAAGCCTTAGAACACTGTGAATTATTTCTCCGTAATCGATCAAAAAATAAATAAAAATAAACCCTATTAATTTATGTATTATTTATTTATCTTTGATCCATTTATTTCTCCATAATCAAACAAAACAAGAAAATAAATATTTTATTATATTTTCATTTATGTTTTACCTTCGAATTTTCAAATTCAACCGTTCTGATTTCCTATCAATAGTTCCTGTCAGGGCATGAATTTCAGCAGGCGTGGTTCAGTTAGAAAATCAGTCGCCATCTTGTTTTCATTTCAATGAAAAATCATGATGTGCTTAAAAAAGATGCAACAATGTCATGACATCAGGACTGTATAATCAGGAAAATCATACCTTATCTTCGGGCTTCAGGTATTTACTCTATGTTCTATAAATGGGTTAGCCATTAGAAGCAAGGAATACACCACAGAACAGAAAATATACGGAATAAGCATTTTGTCTGTGCCAAACTAGCTAGTTTCGCCAGTGGGCATTATCAGTGACCCTCAAATATTTTCAAAATTCCACAGTGGAATCAATGATCCCAAATGACAAGAAAATATAAACTGCACCATGATGTAGGGCAGGGAGACATTTTACAGCCGCCACACATTCCCAGACACCAGCTGTAGTTACGTTAAATATATGCTGTAAAAGAGTTATCCTTGTGAAGCAAGGAATACACCATGGAACTGAAAAATATGGAATGTGCCTGTTTTCTGGACCAGACTTGCTAGTTTCGGCCAATTATGCCCCATTAGTGACCCTCAAATATTTTCAAAATTCCACAATGAAATCAATGATTCCAAAGGACAAGAAACTATAAACTACATTATGATGTAGGACAGGGAGAATTTTACGGCCGCCATACATTCCCAGACACCAACTCTAGTGACGTTAAATATGTTCTATAAAAGGAGTTATCCTTTGGAAGCAAGGAATACACCACAGAACTAAACTATATGGAATGTACATGTTTTCTGGGCCAGTCTAGCTAGGGTGGGCCAATTATGCCTCATCAGTGACCCTCAAATATTTTCAAACTTCCACAATGGAATCACCGATCCAAAAGGACAAGAAAATATAAACTACACTATGTTGTAGGACAGGGAGACTTTTACGGCCGCCACACATTCCCAGACACCGGCTGTTGTGACTTTAAATATGTTCAACAAAATGGTTATCCTTTGGAAACAAGGAATGCACCACAGAACTGAAAAATATGGAGTGTGCATGTTTAATGACCCAATTAGGTCTCATCAGTGACCCTCAAATATTTTCAAAATTTCACAATGGAATCAATGGAAAGTAGAAGTAAAACAAAGATCAGGAATCGATACAATTAACTTACTCCACCCACCAAAGACGCCAAAGGGAAAGAAATACAAACATTAAGCGACCAGACCATAATGGAAAGCTAAACAAAGGAAGGCCATAAGGACAGTTACTTTCCCACAAAATGGCCATATGGCCATCCAAAATTAAAAGACACAAGTGATATACACCCAGTAAGTAACAAACAAAAACATAAATAAATCGCCACAGAAGAACCGCCTTGGAACGGTCAGTGGAAAGATTTCCACTGGGGGGGGGCTTAAATCGATTTTACGTGGCCACAATCCTCGCCCTTACTTCCGTCGCGATTTAGACAAATAATTTGTTCAGTCCGCATGAAGGCCTCCTAACTCATCAGTGCAACATCTCCGTGAACACAAAAAATCAAAGAACCACAGAGGTGAGACAACGGTGAGGACTCGATTTCTGATTTCCATGATTTTATCATATTTTCTGCCAAACGTCACTATTGTAATTGTTGTTACAAACGACTTCAGCAATGTCGCCTATCAATTATGACATCAAAACGTTCGAAATGAAATAATTCACTTGGGTGAGTTATAGATTGTAATTCACTAGAAATCTCAGTAAATTACCACTGAAAATGCAATAAATGCGTTTAATTAGGTGACGTTTTGGCATCTTTGTCGCCGTTCCGCTGTTACTGCCTGATGTTACTCTGGAGCTTCAATTTATGTCTCGTACCAAATGTTTGTCGACCTTGGTAGCTCCGTTGGATTCGCTTCTGACTGGAGATCAGGAGGTCGCGTGTTAAGATACCTGCTTGGTCGGTAACATTCTTTCGTGTAGATTGATCATGAATTCTTTTCTGTGGTCATTCTCTCCCTTCCGCTGCTCCAAGAAGGGCAGATGCTAGCTTTTTGCGAAAGAATGTGCACTATATACAGCTGGTTAACCGCTTACGAATAAGCCTGCCCAGAAAAAGTTTGGATAGGTAAACTGACCGGCTCGATATGGCCTAAATAGCCTTGATTGGGCCGTTTAACTCCAAAACAACCAAACATACCACTTGTTTCGTCAAATTATATAGGTAAATGTAAGCTTGAACATTCAAATGATACAACCGCCGCCAACGGTTGATTACTTTGCTTCCCTTGTTGATTGAAGCCGGTGGCTCGGGCCTCAGATAATATGACAGCTCCGGCCCAAAGACTGTTAGTCGGATGATGCTTGGCGCTTTGTCTCTGGCTCGGGCCGCCGGAGTCAATCTGTTGGTTTTCTTTTGATTCAGTATTTCTTTTTTTTTTTTTCATGCTGTCGAGTCCTGATCGTTGTTTCATCTCTGAGTTTTTATGTTCTCGGAGATATTGCACTGATGCTTTCCCTGCTAGCATTCTACATAAATCTACAGCGGGCCGTTAGCGGCCCGTCAGCTACCCTGACGGGCCGCTAACGGCCCGCTGTAGATTTATGTAGAATGCTAACTGGGTTACAAACTCTTCACGCGGATTGAACAAAAAACATGTGTAAACCACTACATAACTAAGGGTGAGATCTTTAGCCGCGTTAAAACGATTATAACCACCACCCCGAGTCAAATCCTTTACTGACCGAGCCAAGACAGTGATTCTATTGTTGTTTATTGTTTATTATTGACGTTTTTTGTCTAAACTCGTGTAGGTACTGGTTATATCTGCTTATGTATTTTATTTTAGATAATTTTCATTTTTATGAAAGAAACTGTCCTTTTGGCTTTCTACTTGTAATGTTTTAATTTAGTTCCTTTACTTAAGAAATAGATCAGCTCTAACTGTGATTTGTTGTGTAATAAATCACAGTTTGGAGGTCAGTTGTAAAGTAGACAAATCACAAGCGCGTAGCGCGCGTGATTTGTCTACTTACAACTGACCGACAAACTGTGATTTATTACACAACAAATCACTGGCTAGAGCTGATCTAGTTCTATTCTAACACGCTGAAAATCGGCAATAATGTTGTTGTTTCCTTCAAAATCTCACAACTTTTCGCCATTGTTAGAAGAAATCCCGCTAAAATTATCGACTGAAACACATGCATTTATATCCTTTTCTAACGTTTTCGATGCGAGAAAATGGCGTTACACCGTCTAACGTCAAGTAAATCGACTAGTGACGTCATAAATTTGCAGTTTTAATGACGTCACACGTCACGCTCTTCCGAACTGTGATTTGTTGCAGAATAAAACACAGTTATTTTGCATTGCCTATATAGGCGCGCTGTGTTAGAATTTGTGTTTGTGCTTTTTTTCTCATGATGTCTTTGGTGGAAAGTGTAAGGTAATTGTATCAATTCCTGATCATTGCCTCAGTTCACTTAAAGTTTTCATTTACCTAGCACGCGACACAATATAGTCCATAGAAAGGATCTTATATGAATGTTCGTGTATTATTGAATTTATTAATTGAGTTGTGGAAAAGGGATAAAATGCAAGGCTTCGCCGAGCATTGTATCCTTTTTCCTCAACGAGTTTAATAAATTTAATAATACATGAACACGAATGTAAGATTCTATTTATCGTATGGCACTTAAAACGCATTTTATTCACGATTTTTAAACAAAAATGTCAGTAATCCACAATTTATAAATGCGACATTAGCGACATCGTACGTGTATCGTTACGGGGCGTATCTAACTAATTTGTTTATTTAATCCACTAGTGCTTTATCGGGTTTATTACCTGGCGTTATTACATTCTCAGACCCGACGTCATATGATAAATTTGGATAAACGCCACTAATTTGTGCCTTAAAATCATTATCACACCTCCATTTTTTTAATAATAATAGAAATAATAAAAGGAAAACATTTCTTGCAGATGGCATATTTCCCGATATAATGTAGTGTTGTTTTGAAACGGATAGGTGTGCATCAAGTGTAGTAGTTTAATCTAGTATCAGTCTGTGTAGCCTACGTGTCCACACACAGCTAATACGGCGATTTTAAAAGTAACGCCAATTGATATGTGGTGTCACGAAAAATACTGAAGGACGCAAACATCTAGATACAAACATATAGGAGCAATGAATAACAAGTTATTGTATTTTAACACGATACGCAAGAGCATTAATTGAACACCTGCCTCCGATGCCGACTGAGAAATCCAAGTGCTCGGATAAGCGGATTAAGGCGGCTCTGGATAGATTACATGTATTAAAATATACAACAGAAACTCGTACAAACTCATTTCAACAAAAGAAAAACCGTTCTCTCTGGAGGGTGGATTTCCGCATTAACGGGAGACTCCTGTGAGACTGCATAATAACCATGTCGAGACGAATTAGATTTCATTTTGAATGGCACAATTATTTAAAACCTGTCTGATTTATACATATTTCAAGCTCACCTGGTCGGCAGAGCTACACATAGATACAAGCTGAATCTTGAATATTATTTAATTAACTGAAGTTTTTAATCTACATTTCGTTCTAAGCCAATTATCCAATTTCAAAAGAATTTCACAAAATTGTTTTTATTACAGTTTGCTAACATGATGCTACTCCAACGCCCAAGATGGCTGCAAGGGCCAAAAAAAAGAAGGCACACTTATTGAAATTTCCTGCCCAACAAATTCCAGTATTTCAGATGAATGTCATAGATAGTCTCCTCTAATAATCATTTACTAAAAGTTATAAAAGATTTCATTCAGTCAGCTAAACAAGGTGGCGATCAAAGATTAACGAGAAAAAAAACTTATAATAACTTCTGTCAAGCCACTAACCGATTTTAGGACCCATTCATACTTTCATGCTGAATTATTTTCGTTCGACTGCAAAAAATGCCCAACAGTAATCTGTAATCGGTATCTCATCTAAACCAAAGGCTATGGCAAATGTTAAGCACAGATGAGCGATCTAGTGCAATCCTGACGCCTGGCCCTTTATTATATATACAGGTGGTGAATAAATAGAGGATCTTTCATGAATGTTCGTGTATTATTGAATTTATTAAACGAGTTGTGGAAAAAAGATAAAATTCGAGGCCTCGCTCAGCATTTTATGCCTTTTCCTCAGCGAGTTTAATAAATTCATTAATACACGAGCACGAATGCAAAACTGTTTATCATATGTCATTAAAAACGCATTTTATTAATTATTTTGTTTTACAAAAATTTCTATATTTCGCCAATAGTAAACGCGACGTCGACCGTGTAAGGTTACGCGGGCGTATCTAAATACCTTGCATATTCAATCCACTTGTGAATCACCGAATTTAATTCACGGCGATATTACATTCTCAGATACGACGTCATATGATAAAAAACATGCTTGAAAATATTTGATTTACAGTATGATTTCAGACGTTTACAAATGGAGCAGAAAACACTTCAAGGAGTGGGATGTCTCAGAATGAGACACTTTCTGGTTTTCCATGTTTTCAAGTGAAAGACCCGGATGAACAGCTAGGATTTTTGTCATACGGTGGATACATGTTTGGATACACAGATTTAGAGATGTCCACGTATGTACAAGCGAGCCCATCACGTAAACGTCCGCATGAAATGAACATCCCGTGTTTCGTTTGTTAGCTCAGAACAAAAATTGAGGGTACTGGTTAAAACAGACTTATAGAGGTGGATATAATAAACACCAACATTCTACGTTTAAATCGTTTTAATTTTTCTTCTCTAAGTTGATCATTAATCAATCTTCCCGCAACCATGAAAAATATTTTTGTATTATTTGGCGTCGTTGTCATGTAGTGGCGCTAAGTCATTTCATATTTGTGTAACGCAAGGTGTGTTATCATAGGAAAAAATTCAAGGAAAAATTGTCATGGGATTAAAAGACAGGACTTGACTCATAAAATTCATATGAAATGAAGTCAATATATCACAGGAACCACAGATTTAGAAATGCATTTTTTTTTCAGTTTTAAAAATTGCGTCGTAATTAACACAAATAGCTGTTGCATTTTTATACTTACCCAAAGGCACACAGCGTTGACTCAACGTTGATTCAACGTCGAAACAAAGGTTTCTTGTCTTTTGTTTTCATGGTTTATTGTAGAGTCAAATTTGGGTATTTTAAATCATTCAACAAGTAGAAACACCGAAAGGTAACAAGCACACACACGCAGACGTGTATGTATACACTCAATCGAAGCTTGTCAGCAAACTACTGAGTGTATTTTTGCAAAACTTTTTTATTTACCTTTCACGCGAAAATCCTTATCATTAAAACTTACCCTTTTTAACGACATTATAGGCCTGTTTCTTAGGCAACATTCTGTGGAATAATCGATTTATCAGCTTTAGAGGCACTGAAACACGCGTTTTATCGCCGTTTTTCAGGTTTGACAGTTCCACCGACAATATTAATGACGGTATGACAGGAGGACCACTTGCTATATTCAGTAGAGAGGGCCAGACGGTGGTTATCTCGCCGTATAACAACTTCATGGCGGCGTCGGCCTGGCATATATACAAGCCTGGTGGTCACTTGTGCTGGGGTATCATGGGAGGTGTAAATGAGATTCCTGCTAACTTTAGTTATAGTACATTGTTGGTATTCGACGATGGACTCAATCAGGTATTATGCCGGGTTTCAATTTACTGATAATAAACTTTGTTTGTGATTCTTTCCCTTTGGTGTCTCTGATGGGGGCTGTGGGTTAATTGTATCGATTCCTGATCATTGCCTCCACTTCTATTTTCTACCACGCAAAGAATTCCAACTAAAGTCTGGAGGCCGGTACCGTTTCATAAAAACTGCCACCCCAAAGACACAATTTGATAACGGAAAAGTGATCATACTAATAATTAGTAAAACGTTGGTACAGATTTGCAAACCACAAGTTTTCTTTCTTTATCATTTGTTGCTGAAAGCTATTCTGATTCCACATGCATTTAACTTCCACCACCAAAACCAAAATACAAAAACAACACTTTTGTCACATTACTCACGTCTTAAGCTGTGTCAAAACGTCTTTATATATTTTCCGTTAGTTGTGAGTGAAGTCTGTAAATGATAACGTCGCAAAACATCACGACGTCGTCCTTGACAATGTGCATTATAGGGAGACGATTCGAAGTAAAATGGTCATATTTGCAAAAAAAAAAAAAAAAAAAAAGCTCACACTTGTCATTTCGTATGAAAGTAATGAAACTCGCCGAAGTCTCGTTTCTTAAATTTCAAATGAAATGACCACGAGTAAGAAATCATGCATGTAAAACACTTTGTGTTCTGTAACCGATAATTCCAAGTGTATTTTCAGGCATTTGAGACCTGGGGACAACAACTGCGTAGGCAGTTTGGCATTATGAATGATATAAAAAGAGATGAGCTGAAGAGGGCTGATATCACTTTAAATTACCTCGGATACTGGACTGACAACGGTAGGGTTTTCTTGGAATTACTTCTTGAGAACGTATATGCAATGCACTGGTCTACCACTTCAAAGTCTGTCCCCAAAAACAACAGATTAACTGACCATTTTGAGTGTTGCTGTTGCCGACTGTTTCCTTTCTACTTTTAACTTTCTTTTTTTTTTTCTTTAAAGTTTATTCTGATCACTATTGGAAAGGGACTGTCTCTTCGGGAATTCTATTCCGCAGCTACGGCGACAGGACCAGATTTTGTGATGGGCTCAGTACCGAAAACCAAACAGGAAATAACATTAACACAATCCCTTGTTATAAGTTTACCCAATAACGTCGATATAGATAAAATAAATAAATAAAATGTTGTTGGTGTAATGCTGAAAGTGACATAATACTTTAAATATTTGATAGGTGCGTATTACTACTATAATCCAGAGAAGAATAAAAGCTACGATGAAACGCTTTCCGATGTAAAACACTTTGCTGACAACTGGCTCATACCTTACAAGTAAGAAATTGATTCGAAAAACCCTTAAGACGTCATTCACAACAATCGTCGTCTGCTTTGTTGTCTGCTGGTTACTTTTAAAGGTCATTATTGCAAATAGTGTGCATTTAGATCAGGTGCAGTCTGATTAGGTTCTACATTGTTTGCCTGTGTGCAGAAGTAGTTTAAAGGCATAAACAGACGACATTTTATATGCAATTTTTCTTTGCGCGTCGGGGTCAAACCAGTGGGGTCATCTTAATTTGGCTTAAGCCTCACCCACATTAACAATCTTTGTCGATTTCGATGCCGCCAAAGTCGTATGGAAGGGTTTCACAGTCGATAGATGTTATGTATGGAACGTTTGTTCAATTTAACAATGGCGAATTGGACACTTTTGAATTAATCAATGTTGCTTGTGTAAATATGACCTTAGTCTGTCTTTCGTCCAATTGCATCAACAAGTTAGCACCTTCAAGGAATGAAAGCAGTGCCAAAGTCAGTGCCAGTAGTTAAAGTTTGCAACGATAAAGATAATAGTTCTACAAACAAGCTGAAAATTCAGGCATAAAATATGTTATATGAAAGGATTATCTTTTAGAAGCAAGGACAATACCACAGAACTTAATAGGACGAGGTCTACATGTTTTTGGGCCAAACCAGGCAGTTTCGGTCGATTAGGTCATCAGTGAATTTTCAAAATTCCACAATGAAACCAATGATCAAAACTGACTCAAAGAATATTAGCAAGCCGTTCAGGTCCAATTTTAGTATACTGGACAAACATATCCGTTTCTGTATTTAACGTTATCTACAGCTCTAAACTCTGGATAATTGCAACATATAGATACAAACCAAACTCTGCATCATGTGTCTTCATCGCCTTGCTAATATGATCGGGAAAATACCATTTCTGCACATATCAAGACAGAAACGACTGTTGGAATAAAACGTCCTTCTGTGAGTCACTTAAGGGGTATACACTTGGGTCCAGTTGTTAAAAAAACGACAACTTCAGTTTACATATCGTAACAACTTTGATCATTAACTCTAGCATATATACATTAATATACGCTCGTATTTGCTGAAAATAACACGCAAATACAAACGCTGATCGCCGTCTTTCAGCAAAACTAACATTGTACAAGATATTTAACTTACTGGAACAGTTACGGTTTTTATCACTATTGAGCTTATTAAGCTAACAATGCTTTGAAAAACTGAAATATTTGCATCCATTTTAAGAAGAGAAACAACATTCCTGATTTACTGCTAGCTTTTCTGTAAACTTAGAATCTCCGAGTTACTGGTCTACTCTTAAATGAATTTATTGGTCAGGGAGACAAAACTGTTTTGAAAGAGTTGCCTTCTCTGAATGTGTATCAATTCCACTCAGTAAGAAACGTTGCAACGCCGACCATGCAATAGGTTATCAAGAACGATCGACATCCCGAGCCCAGTACCTGCATATGCATTAACTCATCAGTTTACAACTGCGCACATGTACCAAAAATGTAAAAATTCCGTTGTGTTTCTCTCCTAGATATGTCGAGCTTGACTCGTGGTGGTACGCCAAGGACAAAGACTATGGGGCTGTTCTCACATGGACGCCGACGAAAAGTGCCTTTCCTTTTGGAATCAAGTAAGTCCGCAAAACTGTATATTTTTTATGTTATATATATTTTATTTTATTACTTTTGTTGCGGAAACTGCGGAAATTTCTGTAAATCTTATAATTTATAATAAACCAGACAACTTTTTATTGTCAAATGGACAAGATCTATTCGGTGCAGTAGAAAAATGCAGTTTGGCATTAATGGATTGATGCTTGTCGTCAAATTATGATGCATCTGCTTTCATGCACCCGTTCCCGACACAAAAATTCCATGTGTTTGATTTAAATGTTGTTATATTAAAGAAATAAAATTCGCCTTTCTTATGCTTCTTTACAGACTCTTTGGCTTTATGTTGTTGGTGCAATTTTTGTTTGTTTGTTTTAACTGTTCATATGTGTAGACGTGTTTGTGCGTGTGCCTGTCACTTTGACTGAGAAGACGTTATTTTATCATGGGTAGCTTGCTACTCTTACTTTTCTTTAACTATTTAAAACTATATAGAATATCTTTTAAAGTAACTGAACCCCATTGGGACCCATGCGTACTTTCACAATGTCTTTGTGTTACTTGAGTTTGCGAATTGCTTCGTTACTTTATTATAAAGCGTTTACTGGAAATAATGAATAGATATTTTCAAATATCTTGTTTAAACTGTGTATGAACGATAGGATTTTATGCATGGTAACTGCAGGCTTTTATGGCATTAATACGACTGCATATGTCTATTAGGTTAATATATTACAACCACTACATATTAAAGAGACAATGGGGTTAGTAGAAGTATATATCATTTCCCTAAATTTTGCTCCTAAGCATAAACTGTTGGTACTCATTAGAACAGTCTCGTCATCTCAATCTTTGTTTGGGGCAGAAATAAGGAATCTGTAACAGGAAATTCATCTGAAAAACGCTAGTCCTACAGATATGATTGACCCCATTGTAGCGCATGGGTCTGTTATCGTAAACGCTTGCATCCAATAGAGGTAAAGGAAAGCGTTCATTGGCGTTTCGTGGATGGTTCTAAGCTACAATTACTGCCCAGGGTTATTGTGTTACCAGGAGTTCTTAAATATTCCTTAATAAACGTCTGAAATTATGGTAATTTAGCATAAGACTGCATAATAAATCGACCATTAATGACAAATAGGGACTGAATATATTTTCAGAAACTTTACGCAGAAGACGAACTGGCCAACAACACTTCATAACAGATACTGGTAAAAACATTTATAAATTTCACCTTGAAAAAAAATACAGAGCACAGAATGCATACGGATAAAACAAAATGTAAAACAGCAGCATATGTTGTTAGAAAGTGTGTTGTCAGAAATTCTGATTACTCACTTTTTATCATGATTACGAAAACACGCCTCTTTAAATATAATGGAAAATTATTTGTCCATTAAAAAAAAATTCAGATAAAAAAAATCTGATATTTTTTATATTTCTGCAAAAACACATAAATTGTGGGTACTCGTTAGAACCGCTTAGGTGAGGTGATTCTTACGAGTACCCACAATCTATATTTTTGCCAGAAATTTTTTGTTTGTTTGATTTTAGGTTTACCGTCCCCGTGAACACTCTATAGGTTATTTAGGAGACGTTGCTTCCAATTTTGTGGAATTTTACCCGACATTGAGCTGAAATGACATTTCAAGCCCTGTCGCCCAACGAAACCAATAGGGTGTATAAGCATGGATGGTCCGACCCCTCACCGTTTTGCCTGGGCATTCTTAGTTCTCCCGAGTGGTTTACCAGTACTCGTGTGCGGTCGGTTTCAGCTCTGCGTGGAAGCATCGTGCAGCCCATCTTGATGGAAATATGATAATAATGTATACACCTGTAAACCCCACACCGGTTTAACTGTATTAACTTGAGATTCAAGGGGGTCAAAATTGTATAGGCGTGTTTTTGTGATGATAAAATCAATGGGTAAAAACTAGTTTAATTTTGTTATTGAATTTATATTGGTGAATAATTTTCCGTGTGGGGGTAGGAAATTCCAACGATAGAAACATTTATAGATTATTAGCTGTGGGTTAAATGTCATTGCCTTAACTTCTATTTTTCATGTTGTGAAATATTCGGCAAGAGCTCAAATGAAGAAGGACGCACGAGCACAATATAAAGTCAATATTTTTTATATCATATACCAAAAAGTTGAGCTGTCTACTAAAAGAAGCTTTATCTAGCATAGAAATCGGAGCATAAAATCAGGTTTTACGAGGGCGCTTCGGAAAGTTCGTAGAATTTTGTTGTAAATCACAAAACAGTAATTTTATACCTTTTTAACTTCAACATTTCCTCTATTAAACATATGCAAACCAAAATGATATGCTAAGATACAGAACTTTTATGTCCTTTACAAGCACGTAAGGTACAGGTACCTGGAGCTCACCGAAGTCAATATCACGTCGCGCAAGCGTTGTTTGAGTCTAGCGATCGACGCACTTTCTCAACATAGTCAGCAGCGATATCTATAGAATTTTTTGTGTGTCTGCTCTTCCATTTGGTGTAAGTTTTCATATACCTGTCCTCTATTAGTGACGATTCAATTATCTGAGTCTGTTTGGTTAGTTCCTCCGCCGAATCGAATTGTACTCTACGCAAACTCGCTTTCAACTGGGGAAAAAACGGAAATCCATTGAAGTCAGATCCGGAATGCATGGCGGATGTTCCAATACGTCCAATCCAAGGAGACCAATCTCAAGCTGTGTAGATTCTGCTCTGTGGCCCGGGGGATTATCCTTATGTAAAATTACTCTATCAATAGACATGTATGGGCGCTTAATAATGCGTTGACGAGATCCCGTCTCAGTACCTGAAAAACAGCCCAGGCACAGCCTCACAATGGTTCAATCTTGAAAGAAAACAATGCATGTTCAAACAAGGGGACACACATTCTTGCCCATTATAGAAACAGCACTGTAGGCAAATAAATCTTAAACGAGACCCCGTCTCAGTACCAGAAAAACAGCCAAGGCACAGCCTCACAATGGTTCAATCTTGAAAGAAAACAATGCATGTTCAAACAAGGGGACACACGCTTCTTGCCCATTTTAGAAACAACACTGTAGGCAAATAAATCTTAAACAAGATCCAGTCTTCCTTTGTATAGGTTTCCATTATGGTCTGGTCGCTTAATGTTTGTATTTCTTTCCCTTTGGTGTCTTGATGGGTGGAGCAAGTTAATTGTATCAATTCCTGATCTTTGTTTTACTGCAGCTGGTGTTGTGCCGTGTGGCGGCCGTAAAACGTCTCCACGTACATCAACCATAGTGCAGTTTATATTTTACTTTTGGTCCTTTGAGATCAGCGTGAATATTCTGAGAAATCAAAAATAAATTATTGGTTTAGACTCATATTCTAGACAGGTTTTTTAATTATTTGGACCCCATTTTGATTTATATCAGTGTTTGAATCGACTGCCTATTCGGAATTCGCAAAATTGCAGTATGTTTCTTCTGGCTTTCTTTGCCGGATCATTGCAGGGTCACTGATGAGGCTTTATTAGCCGAAACTACGCAATATGACCCATCTTCTTTCTTATGAATGTTTTCATTGCTCTTAAAGGAACTCACTTTTGATTTTTATTTGCCTTCACTGCAGCTGGTGTTGTGCCGTGTGGCGGCCGTAAAACGTCTCCCCGTACATCAACCATAGTGCAGTTTATATTTTACTTTTGGTCCTTTGAGATCAGCGCGAATATTCTGAGAAATCAGAAATAAATTATTGGTTTAGACTCATATTCTAGACAGGTTTTTTAATTATGAGGACCCCATTTTGATTTATATCAGTTTTTGAATCGACTGCCTATTCGGAATTCGCAAAATTGCAGTATGTTTCCTCTGGCTTTCTTTGCCGGATCATTACAGGGTCACTGATGAGGCTTTATTAGCCGAAACTACGTAGTATGACCCATCTTCTTTCTTATGAATGTTTTCATTGCTCTTAAAGGAACTCATTTTTGATTTTTATTTGCCTTCACTGCAGCTGGTGTTGTGCCGTGTGGCGGCCGTAAAACGTCTCCCCGTACATCAACCATAGTGCAGTTTATATTTTACTTTTGGTCCTTTGAGATCAGCGTGAATATTCTGAGAAATCAGAAATAAATTATTGGTTTAGACTCATATTCTAGACAGGTTTTTTAATTATTTGGACCACATTTTGATTTATATCAGTGTTTGAATCGACTGCCTATTCGGAATTCGCAAAATTGCAGTATGTTTCTTCTGGCTTTCTTTGCCGGATCATTGCAGGGTCACTGATGAGGCTTTATTAGCCGAAACTACGCAGTATGACCCATCTTCTTTCTTATGAATGTTTTCATTGCTCTTAAAGGAACTCATTTTTGATTTTTATTTGCCTTCACTGCAGCTGGTGTTGTGCCGTGTGGCGGCCGTAAAACGTCTCCCCGTACATCAACCATAGTGCAGTTTATATTTTACTTTTGGTCCTTTGAGATCAGCGCGAATATTCTGAGAAATCAGAAATAAATTATTGGTTTAGACTCATATTCTAGACAGGTTTTTTAATTATGAGGACCCCATTTTGATTTATATCAGTGTTTGAATCGACTGCCTATTCGGAATTCGCAAAATTGCAGTATGTTTCCTCTGGCTTTCTTTGCCGGATCATTACAGGGTCACTGATGAGGCTTTATTAGCCGAAACTACGTAGTATGACCCATCTTCTTTCTTATGAATGTTTTCATTGCTCTTAAAGGAACTCATTTTTGATTTTTATTCTACCTCACTACCTGAAAAACAGCCCGGTCACAGCCTCACAATGGTGCAAGCTTGAAAGAAAACAATGCATGTTCAAACAAGGAAACAGACGCTTTTTGCCCTTTATAGAAACAACACTGCAGCAGGCAAATAAATCTTAAACCAAACACGCAATAAATGTTATCCTAATCTAAGAATAGTATGCTGCAATGACTTTCTGGCCACCTGGTTCCCTGTGTTGCAAGATCTCCACGTGCCTGTCCATGAAACAAAATGAACATGTGTTTGTCCGCACTTATTTGTGCCCGTGTTTTCTTCGAGTGGTGTACCGGAGGTTTCCACATGGATGACAGCTTTGGTCTCATGAACGAAATGGTGTAACCAGGTTTCGTCAGTTGTGATGATCCTATCTGGAAAATCGTCATCTTCAGCATCGTAGCGGCTCAGATATATCTCGGCGCTCCTTTTCATTTTCCTTGAGTAATCGCGGCACTCAATGAGCACTCACTCTAGACATTCCAAGTATTTCAATTAATATCGCATATACAATAGAACACGCAGCACCAAGCTCCTCAGCTATAACTCTGACGATGGTTCTTCTAACCATGTTAACTATGTCATTAACCGAATCCTTTATGGAATTAGTTACCACTGCCGATCTGCCGCTCGTGAAATCTTCCTCAACTGATTTATTTCCGCTCTTAAAACGCGAATAGCATTTATTAACAAAAGCTGAACTGCATGCATCACATTTTCGGATTGATTGGATCATTCTCATTGTGTTTTTTTTTTCGGTGATTAATTCGGAGCAATACAGAATTTCACCACTTTCCGCAACTCAGCTCCACCGTTTGACGTCATGATTTTTCAGTTGAGATAAGAAAAAAGGCAATAGTTTTCTTCCGGAAGAACGAATTGTTTTGAAATTTTCAGGAAATTGCATCGTGATGTCGATTTAATGCTTTACGTTTCCGCACATTTTTGAAGTTAAGCAAACAGTCGGATATTAAGTGTATGTCTACGAAAACATGTTTGAAAAATTACGTATTGTTCGGGCTGCTCCGGCTACTAATAATGACGTTGATACGACAATCAGTATATCCGGTTTCCTTGGTCGGTTTTGTTTTAAACTTTTTTTCAAGTACTTTAATGATAAGTAAAGGTCCATGCATATCCCATTCCATGTATATTGGATGAAGATTATCAGATATATAACAGAATTCAACAAACTTTCCTAACAACCCTCGTTTATCTTCGAGTGGTTTCAAATGGAAAATAATGCATGTCGTTAAGTGTCTCCCTTCACGTTGAAATACCGCGCCTAATAATCTGAAAACGACGTGAACGTTGGTGGATGTGACGTTATTTAAACATTAACGTTTTCCCACACAGGACAACATTTTTCCAGATTGTCCAATTTATCCTTTTTTTAAAAAAATCTCCTGGTTTCATAAAAAATATCTAAAACCTATACAAATGGCAGGTAGGTAATATCTGACAGCATAACACGCGCTTTATACACTTTATCACAGTCTGCATTCCTTATGCTTAACATTCCTTCCATACGCACAACAAGAAAGCTGCCATTTTGGCCACGTTTGAAAGTATGTCTACTGAGAACAAGACTACTTAAATATGTTCTATAAAAGAGTTATCCTTTGGAAGCAAGGAATACACCACAGAAGTGAAAAATATGGAATGTACATGTTTTCTGGGCCAGACTAGCTAGTTTCGGCCAATTAGGCCTCATCAGTGACCCTCAGATATTTTGGAAATTCCACAATCGAATCAATGATCCCAAAGGACAAGAAAATATAATCTACACTAAAAAACTCTTTACAGAAGGCCAAGACAAGCTGCCGGCGTTACAATGGTTACCTAAACTTCATAAAAGACAACACAAAGGCACAATTTATTGCAAATTCAAGCTCTTGTACCAACACTGAACTTCCAAAATTATTAACTTCATGTTTTGCTACCATCGAGGGACATGTGGCTGGCTGTTGCGACAATTTCTTTGAAAGATCAGGGAGGTCTATAAAAACTTTAAATAAGTTGGAGTCCGGACGTTTTCGTGTTTCAAGTCTGTATACTTATGATCTTTCCACCCTCTACACTACACTTCCTCATGATCTTATAAAAGAAAACCTTAGTGGTTTGGTTGAGTGGACGTTCGTGGCGACGATTACCTCTGTCTTGCATGCGATGTAAGAAATGATATTTTCACTTCTGACGAGCATAAGCATTGTACTTTATGGTCATGTCAGAATGTGTGTGAAGCCTTCACCCTTCAACTTGACAATATTAACATGGGGTTTGGTACTAAGTTTTTTAGACAAACAGTGGATATTCCGATGGGTGGGTATTGTGCATCCCTTGTGGCTGGTCTGTTCTTGTTTTGTTATGAAAGAGACTTTATGGTGTCCCTTTCCGTTGAAAACCAATCTGAAATCATTGAAGCCTTTATTTCGACTTCTAGATGTTTGGATGATTTATTAAATATTGACAAAAACTATTTCGATGGTTTGATAAAATAGAAGTGGAGGCAATGATCGGGAATCGATACAATTAACCCACAGCTCCCATCAGAGACACCAAAGGGAAAGAAACACAAACATGAAACAACAAACCCTAATGGAAACATCAATAGCAGAAAACCAAAAGGAAAGTTACTTTTCTACAAAATGGCCAATGGCTATCCAAAAGAAACACAAACATGAAACAACAAACCCTTATGGAAACATCAATAGCGGAAAGCCAAAAGCACAATTACTTTCCCAAAAACTTGCCAATTGGCTATCCAAAACAAAATAATATAAGCAATGCAAACACTAAAAGACAAACCATAACAAAAATTTAACCGCGACAGAAGAACTGCATTGGAACACTCAGTGAAACGAACTTCACTGGGGGTGGGGGCTTAAATCGATTTTACGTGGCCACAATCCTCGCCCTTACTGCCGTCGCGATTTAGACAAATTATTTGTTCAGTCTGCATGATGGCCTCCTAACTCATCAGTGCAACATCTCCGTGAACACAAAAAAATCAAACAACCACCGAGATGAAACAATGGTGAGGACTCGACAACAAGAAAACGCTGAAATGCTGGAGCAAAATAAAACCAACAATTAGACATCGATGCGCCCGACCAGAGACTTCATGCGAACTGAACAGATTATTTGTCTAAATCGCGACGGAAGTAAGGCTGAGGGTTGCGGCCGCGTAAAATCGATTTAAGCCCCCCCACCCTCCAACCCCCCCCCCCACACACACACACACACACTCCAGTGAAATTCTTTTCACTGCCCGTACCAATGCGGTTCTTTTGTCACGGTTTATTTTTGTTGTGCTTCGTCTTTGAGTGTGTGTATCGCTTATATCTTTTTGTTTTGGATCACCAATTGGCCAATCTGTAGGAAAGTTACTGTTCTATTGGGTCTCCGGAATTGACGTTCTGTTAGGGTCTAGTTATTTAATGTTTTTGTTTCTTTCCCTTTGGTGTCTCTGGTGGGATGTGTGGGTTAATTGTATCGATTCCTGATTATTGCCTTCGTTTCTATGTTGGAATATGCACTTATCTACGGGTTCTGTAACTTCATGTTCCACGTGTGCCTTATATTTCGAATTATATAATCAATAACATTTTATAATGTGCCCAAAAGTTTAATCAGCCTTTTCTGGCATAGAAATCTGAACGTAAAGTTATATTTATCTTTCTCCAATTGAAATGTGAAATAATGCAGGTCATTAAATGTCTTCAGACTGGATGTAAGGTTATTTAAACATTAGCGTTTTCCCACACAGGACGCCATTTTTTCCGGATTGTCCGATTTATTCTTTTTTTTAAAAAAACTGGTTTCCTAGAAGAAATGATCTAAAATCTATACAAATTTCTGTATCTGACGGCAATACATGCGCTTTATGCGCTTTATCACGGTCTGCATTCGTTATGCTTTACATTTCATCGATAACTGCCAGGCTGGCCACTTTTGAAAGTATTTCTACTAAGAACTGCCTACCAACTTGGAATATGCACTTATCTACAGGAACTATGGCTTCATAGTAAGAAATATTCGGCGGGAGTTTATATGGCGAAGGACGCAAAGCGTTTCCGCCACGAGTGCCGAATATTTCAAATTATAAAATCAATAACATTCTTATAATGCGCCCAAACGTTTAACCGCAATGACTTCATTACCCAATTTTGTAAAATCATTCTTCGATATAAAAAGATTGGGTACAACATAAATGTTATACGACCGACTGCATGCATGGTTGTAAACCCAATCACGGTTGACAACTTTGCTTCCCTCTTTAATTGCACGCCGGTGGGTCAGGCCTCAGATTCTATCGCAGTTCCAACGTAAAGGCTTACTGAGAATTAGAGCGATCTAATTCAATGTAATGTTGGTTGGTGCCTGTCTCTGTCTCTGGTTGGGGCCATCGGAGTCTAGCTGTTGTTTTATTTTTGCTCCGGCATTTCAGTGGTTTCTTGCTGTCGAGTCCTCACCGTTGTTTCATCTCTGTGGTGGTTTGATTTTTAGCTCACCTGTCACGTAGTGACAAGGTGGGCTTTTGTGATCACTTTTCGTCCGTCGTCCGTCGTCAGTGCGTGCGTGCGTGTGTGTGTGTGTGTGTGTCTACGTAAACTTTTTCTTCAAATGACATCTCCTCCTAAACCACTGATCAGATTTTGACCAAACTTCACAGCAATGATCCTAAGGTGGTCCCCCTTCAAAATTGTTCAAATGGTTCCGGTCCATTGCACATCTGGGTCACAGGAGCTAAAAATAGATTTTTTAAATGAAAACTTTAAAAATCTTCTTCTCTGAAACCACAAGTCCCAGGTCTTTGATATTTGGTATGAAGCTTCATCTAGTGGACCTCTACCAAGATTGTTCAAATTAAAGCCCTGGGGGCCAAAATGCCCCCGCCCCGGGGGCCTTTGGTTTTACATAGGCTTTTAAGGGAAAATCATTAAAAAATCTTCTTCTCTGAAACCACAAGGCCCAGGTCTTTAATATTTGGTTTGAAGCTTTACCTGGTGGACCTCCAATAAGATTGTTCAAATTATAGCCTTAGGGCCAAAAATGCCCCGGCCCCGGGGGCCTTTGGTTTTACATTAGCTTATACAGGGAAAATCTTTAAAAATCTTCTTCTCTGAAACCGCACGGCCCAGATCTTTGATATTTGGTGTGAAGCTTTATCTAGTGGACCTCTACCAGGATTGTTCAAATTAAAGCCCTGGGGGCCAAAATGCCCCCGCCCCAGGGGCCTTTGGTTTTACATAGGCTTATATGGGGAAAATCATTAAAAAATCTTCTTCTCTGAAACCACAAGGCCCAGGTCTTTAATATTTGGTGTGAAGCTTTACCTGGTTGACCTCTACTAAGATTGTTCAAATTATAGCCTTAGGGCCAAAAATGCCCCCGCCCCGGGGGCCTTTGGTTTTACATAGGCTTATACAGGGAAAATCTTTAAAAATCTTCTTCTCTGAAACCGCACGGCCCAGATCTTTGATATTTGGTGTGAAGCTTCATCTAGTGGACCTCTACCAAGATTGTTCAAATTATAGCCCTGGGGGCCAAAATGCCCCCGCCCCGGGGCCTATGGTTTTACATAGGCTTATATAGGGAAAATCTTCTTCTCTGAAACCACAAGGCCCAGGTCTTTAATATTTGGTGTGAAGCTTTACCTGGTGGACCTCTACTAAGATTGTTCAAATTATAGCCTTAGGGCCAAAAATGCCCCCGCCCCGGGGGCCTTTGGTTTTACATAGGCTTATACAGGGAAAATCTTTAAAAATCTTCTGCTCTGAAACCGCACGGCCCAGATCTTTGATATTTGGTGTGAAGCTTCATCTAGTGGACCTCTACCAGGATTTTTCAAATTATAGCCCTGGGGGCCAAAATGCCCCCGCCACAGGTGCCTTTGGTTTTACATAGGCTTATATAGGGAAAATCATTAAAAAATCTTCTTCTCTGAAACCACAAGGCCCAGGTCTTTAATATTTGGTGTGAAGCTTTACCTGATGGACCTCTACTAAGATTGTTCAAATTATTACCTAAGGGCCAAAAATGCCCCCGCTAGGGGGCCTTTGGTTTTACATAGGCTTATACAGGGAAAATCTTTAAAAATCTTCTTCTCTGAAACCGCACAGCCCAGATCTTTGATATTTGGTGTGAAGCTTCATCTAGTGGACCTCTACCAAGATTGTTCAAATTATAGCCCTGGGGGCCAAAATGCCCCGGCCCCGGGGGCCTATGGTTTTACATAGGCTTATATAGGGAAAATCGTTAAAAAATCTTCTTCTCTGAAACCAGCAGGCCCACGTCTTTAATATTTGGTGTGAAGCTTTACCTGGAGGACCTTTACTAAGATTGTTCAAATTATAGCCTTTGGGCCAAAAATGCCCCCGCCCCGGGCGCCTTTGTTTTTACATAGACTTATTCAGGGAAAATCTTTAAAAATCTTCTCTGAAACCGCAAGGCCTAGATCTTTGATATTTGGTGTGAAGCTTCACTTTAAAAATCTTCTCTGAAACCGCAAGGCCTAGATCTTTGATATTTGGTGTGAAGCTTCATCTAGTGGACCTCTACCAAGATTTCACCTGGTTCAACGGATGTACAACTATATTGACAACCCTGGATCGATGAAGATATTTATATCACTCAGGTAAACAACCATGTCTTGCTTTTCATCACAGTTTGCCTTTTTTCAGTTTTTTTTTATTCCTTTCTAAACATCAGTAATGATTTTCTTGTACACAGATGAGCGACACAGGGCCATCTTCAGGAATATTACGTAGTTGACATCCTACCAAAATAGCTGAAATCTTTCTGCTCTGACGGACAAGATGGCTGCCATAGCTAAAAAATAGAAAAACATCTTCAAAAGACAACTCCTCCTGTAACCTTGGGCCAATTTCATTCAAACTTCATAGGAGTTATGCTTAGATGACCGTCTACCCCATAGCTAAAAATAGAAAAAACATTGTAAATTTTCTTCAAACACGGACTCCTCCTAAATCCTTGGGCCAGTTTAATTCAAACTTCACAGGAATGTTACATAGGTGACTCTATACCAAAATAGCTATAATCATTCCACTCTGATGAACAAGATGGCCCCTTTTCTAAAAAACATCATAGGAGTGAGTGTTTGAGTTTCAGTCTTACCAACAGCTAATGTCATACGGTGACAGGACCTCGGTTTAAAAAGACTCATCTGAAAGTCTGGAGAAGTCCGGGATGGATCCCTGGTTTACAAGGCAAGAAACATGACCACTTCACCATGACGGCCTCTAAATTTCATTGGAGTGTTTTGTAGATGACCCTCTAGGAAAATAGCATAAACGATTAACAAATGGCCACAAGAGCTAAAAAATAGAAAAACATTGTAAATTTGCTTAGAATGTGAACTCCTTCTAAACCCTTGGGCCAATTGGATGCAAATTTCACAGAAGTATTGCCTAGGTGACTCCCTACCAAAATAGTGTAAACTCATTCTACTCTGATGAACAAGATGGCAGCCAGAGTTAAAAATAAAAAAAAAATCTTCAAACGCCATCCCTCCAGTACCATTGGACCAATTTCATTTAAACTTTGAAGTAATGTTGCTTAGATGACCCTCTACCAAAAAAGCTAAAACAATCCTGCTCAGATGTACAAAATATCGGGAGCTAAAAATAGAAAAATATTGTAAATATGATTCAAACATGAACTCCTCCTAAAACCTTAGGCAAATTTGATTAAAACTTCACAGGAATGTTGCCTATGTTACTCCCTACCAAATAAGCTAAAATCACTCTGCTGATGGCCAAGATGGCCACCAGAGCTAAAAGTAGATTGTCCTCGAGGCAGTGACACTCAGGTGAGCGAACCAGGGCCCTCTGGGCCCTCTTGTTTGTGTACCTGGAGATGTTGCACTGATGAGTTAGGTGGCCTTCATGCGGACTGAACAAATTATTTGTCTAAATCGCGACGGAAGTAAGGGCGAGGATTGTGGCCATGTAAAATCGATTTAAGCCCCCCCCCCCCCCCCCCACAGTGGAATGCGTTTCCGCCCCAAGGCGGTTCTTCTGTCGCGGTTTATTTCTGTTATGGTTTGTCTTTCGGTGTTTGTGTCGCTTATATTATTTTATTTTGGACAGCCGATTGGCCATTTTGTGGGAAAGTAACTGTCCTTTTGGCGTTCCGCTGTTGATGTTTCCATTGGGTCTGTTGTTTCATGTTTGTGTTTTTCCCTTCGGTGTCTGATGGGAGCTGTGGGTAAATTGTATCGATTCCTGATCATTGCCTCCACTTCTATTTTACTAATAATCAGCCTTTTCAGGCATAAAAATCTGAACGTAATTCAGATTTGTCTTTCTCCGATTGAAATGAGAAATAATGCAGGTCATTAAGCGTCTTAATACATGATAAAAAAACCATGCACAATGGCGCCAAATTGAAAAAGCAATTAATGTTCGCGTTTTCTTAGACAGGGTGTCATTTAACCGGATCGTCCGTTTTAGTTCTTCCAAAATACATTTGATTTCCTTAAAGTAATTATTCAAAGCCTATACAGATTGACGGCTTAGCATGCGCCTTATACACTTAGGTAAGTCTGTATTCGTTATGCTTTACATTCTCTCCCTTGATACGCACGTCAAAATGGCTGTCGGGTAGCCATTTTGACGTGTATATGGAGGAAAGAATGCAAAATGGAGTAAGATCGACTCCATCTTTCTTCTCCGCATGGACAAAATTTGAAAAGAACAAGAATGTTAAACGGGTACTATGTATTTGACTCCGGGCAATATGAAAACTATTGACCACTTACTTCTGTACAAAGTAAACTGGACATTTTCACCAATATTAGTGCAGTAATTTTTCACACTGAAATTGGTGAATATATCATAGGACATCCCAATGAGAGACAATATTATAATGTTATTAATCAAGTAATTTCGTACTGGCCAAGTTACAAGTCCTCGTTCTGCAGTATTTGCCTCGGCCTTCTGCCTCGGTCCAATACAGCAGACCTCGGACCTGTAACTGAATTAATGACAATTTAATTAATTGACACAATTGAAAACATGATTATTGATTTTTGACCTCCCGATAATATTGGTTGACCTGTTGTTAATACGTATGAACTCCGATCAATATAGGATAGTCAATAAATTTCTATATAAACGCATAAACCGTTTTTGTTTCAAAGCTTTAATATTTTGAATCACTACTAGTAGTTAAATATTGTCAGAAAATGCGCGAGTGTATAAAACGTCTTTGCATGACGTCATATCCGTAAGATAAATACGTATTCAGATGCAATGTCGCATAATTGTAAATTAAAATGGAAGACGACAAAATAAAGTATAGAATATTCTGTCGGAGAGGAGAATGCATAAATGAGTTGAACAACAAAAGTTGTTTTGGAAGTCATTCGTTTTCATAATAGTATAGCCCGTTTCTATTGATTAAACGAATAATATCTATCATAATTAAGCCAAGTCATATGAAACCTTGCTATGCTATTTACGAAGGAAAATAGGTGCAGCACTACGCCTCAAGTTTCTATAGAACAAATATGTTCTTGAAAAAAGGGGTATCCTTTGGTAGCAAGGAATTCAGCACAGAACTGAAAAGTATGGAGTGTACATGCATTCTGGCACAGACTAGCTAGTTTCTGCGAAATCCCACAATGGAATCAATGATCCAAAAGGACAACTCTATGGTGAAGGGCAAGGAGACTTTTTACGGCCACCACGTATTCCCTTAAAACTAGCTGTAGTGACGTTAAATATGTTCTAGAAAGAGGGTATCCTTTGGAAGCAAGGAATTCACCACAGAGCTGAAAAATATGGAGTGTATTTTGGACCAGACTAGCTAGTTTCGGCCAATTAGACTTTGTCAGTGTGACCCTCAAATGTTTTAAGACTCCTGCAACTCTTTGTAGCTGAGCATACCGCTTTGTGTCTTACCTGGTAGAAAACCCCGAACCAGATCTTCTTGTGGCGGGCTCTTTTTGCGAACAACACAGTACAGATCAGAGTGCGTATCTGTGTTCTCCGCTTGGATAGTATAATACCTCATATCGGCGGTATAACATACCATTACGAAAACACGTTTAGACAGATACATAATTTTTAGATGAAAAATTATGATATTTTTCTTATTTCTGTCCCAAAAATAGATCCATAGAAAAAGTAGATCATCGAAGCGATTCTAACGAGTACCCACAATCTATATTTTAGAGCAGAAAGAAGAAAAATTGGGGTACCCTTTAAAATCCCAGTTTTGCTATATTAAAGTGGGGTTCAAGGCGGTCAGAATAATAAAGGTGTGTTTTCCGTTGCTGAGCAGGTCGGGCTTTCTCTAACCTGGTCGTAAACCGGAAGACATGATTTCTCATGACTAAATCCACCCCGGCAGTGTGGTCATAACCTGTGTATTCGTGGGCTGGACAGTATAATATTGCCTGTTTGTGTAGATGAACAGGCCGTTGTATGTCATACCTCATCGAAAAATTCTCGGGACAGTTTGCATATTGTATAGCATGATAACATGATTACGTTTAAAGATTTACGTTCACAGGTCTAAAGACACTCCATATGCTAAAGCTAATGGTGGCAATTTTACTTTCGTTATGGGCAATGTCACTTCACTTCCCAATGACCAGGTAATAAACAATAGATAATCTTTGAAAAGTAGAAGTTAAACAAAGATCAGGAATCGATACAATTAACTTACTCCACTCATCAAAGACACCAAAGGGAAAGAAACACAAACATGAAGCGACCAGACCATAATGTAAACCTAAACAAAGGAAGGCCATAAAGATAGTTACTTTCCCACAAAATGGCCAAACGGCCATCCAAAATAAAAAGGCACAAGTGATACACACAGTAAGTAACAAACAACAACATAAATAAACCGCCACAGAAGAACCGCCTTGGAACGGTCAGTGGAAAGAATTCCACCGGGGGGGGGGGGGGGTGGCTTAAATCGATTTTACGTGGCCACAATCCTCGCCCTTACTTCCGTCGCGATTTAGACAAATAATTTGTTGAGTCCGGATGGAGGCCTCCTTACTCATCAGTGCAACATCTCCGTGAACACAAATAATCAAAGAACCACAGAGGTGAGACAACGGTGAGGACTCAACAGAAAGAAACAACTGAAATGCATGAGCAAAAGAAAACCAACAGTTAGACTACGATGGGCCCGACGAGAGACAGAGCATAAGGCACCAACCAACATTACATTGAATTAGATCTCTCTTATTCTCAATAAGCCTTTACGTTGGAACCGCCATAGAATCTGAGGCCTGACCCACCGGCGTGCAATTAAAGATGGAAGCAAAGTTGCCAACCGTGATTGGGTTAACTATCATGCATGCAGTCTGTCGTATAACATCCATGATGTACCCAATCTTTTTATATCGAAGACTGATTTTACGAAATTGGGTGCTGAAGTCATTGCCGTTATATATTTTTCTGAATTTATATACTAGGTCACCATAAAATTCGGGTTCCGATAGGCCTTGTTGCAGAAGAGATTTAAGTCCAATATTGAATTTTGAAATTAAATCAGAATCAGAAATTGATTAGATACAAGAAATAACTGTATATTAACTCGTACAGTATTCCTATTAACAACGCAATGCTCAGCGATGTCGTCCTAACGTTGTCATCGTCCGATTATATAGGAGAGAGTCGTGGTTTATTGTGACGTCACTAAATGAACCTGTTTGGACAGTAGGACTTGAGATGGGATTCCAAAGCAATGTCGGATCAAAGACCCACAAATTTTGAAGCTACGTCTCCAAAATGACGTAAAGTGTTGACGTGGACGTACACCCTCAAGTCAAACAAACGGACAGCCATACTTATTGTACGATGTTGCCAACAAAGGCATTCGTGGTTGAACTAGTTATTAGTTGTGTTTCTTAGTTTTCAAGTCGTTCTAACAGATCCGGTGACGATTTCGCACAACTATACACACAGGACATAGGCAGTGCATATACTTCTGTTTGATACACACTTTTCTTCTGACTGTACGATTTCACAATCCTGTTCTCATTAGTATAATGTAATACTAAGCTGGTTCAAAGAATATTCCACAGTCTTCCTTTCATATTTTAGGAATTTTGGAGATTTCTGCTTTCTCGAGCGAAGGAATGGGGTCTGATTGTATATGAACAGGTAATATATTATTAACCTTTTTTCTGTTCACCAGAATAAGCAGATGGTATTTTCGAGGTGATTTTTCTTAATTTTCAGTGAAACTAAGGCCTGACAGTACATGTTTCTCTTCTGCCAAGCAGACGATTTACATGTAACGTCAAGCCTTATTTAATAAGAAACTATAATTAAAAAAATCAGATTGCCGTCTGCTTGGGATTTGGTTAATATTCAGCAATGAGCGTATCAAATTAATGTATGCATTAGGGCAGGGGTTAAATATTGGTCATTTAGCTCCGTCGGAAAGACTGTTCGTTTTTTCACCGCATTGCCGTGTATATGACACAACAGCAAAAAGGACTGGATGACAGACACGTGATTATAGTCGAGACAGTACGTATTTGTAGTTTGTTTTGGTTTGTATAGAAGTTTAACGACACAGTCAACACTGTTTTAGGTCATTTTTGAGCCGGTCAGTTTACCTATGCACACTTCTGGGCAAGCTTATACGTAAGCGGTTAACCAGTACAGTGCACAAAACGTATTTGTAGTAAATAGTACAGATATTTACAATCACTAATCTATAGTTATTTGTCACACAGCTAGTCAAACCTAGTCCCTTGCAGTGACGCCATCCAGTACAGAAAAATCTTCTCCAGAAGACCCTTGAACATCTTTAAATATACGTGGCCGTTCTTTAGCCGGAGCATAACCAAATGGCACCAAGTCATTTAATTAACTCAGTCGGTGAACCTTGTCGTTTTTTTCCTTTATTAAAACAGTTCCATCCGACGACAAGGTACCTTCGACACAGTTTGCTTTCATGAGCACACGTGCCTCTTAAAGATATTTACTCCTAGTCTTTGTAAGGTCCTCGTTGACAAAAATATGTTCTTAGCCTTTCTCTATGAGTTTGGTACGCATCTTATAGAACTCAGTGCAAGAGCGGTAAGTGGAGAATTTGACTATGATTTCACGCGGTTTTGTCCTTCTAGTGTGATTTGGATTACCAAGTCTGTGGCAGCGGTCATTGTCCTGCAATCGGATATTTGATCCAGTATCTATGGCTAGATTCAAGGTAATCCCAGCGATGTCTTCATCCACTTTTTTCGACATAGCCTGAAATACGGAGACAATTTCGCCGACTGTAAGTACGCTCTGCCGTTTCCGCTCGGGATTCCAGGGCTGTCACCCGGGCCGTCACCGCTGTGTTCTCTGCTTTTAAGTCAAGGTTCTGTAGGGAAGAGGTAATTTGACGCCTTAACGGTAGCAAAACGAAAGTTCGACAGTAAAACCGCCAATTTACCTCTTGAATATAGTAATTCAACCATTAGATCTCTGGGTCAAGCCCAGGAAATAAAACTTAGGATTTTCTAACCCGAAAAAAATATGTCCTCGGTTTTCGCAGTCTCAATTGCAGAAATTTTCAACACATAATTAACTAGAGCTGTCAGAGGATCTGACTATAGCCCCGCTTCAGCGCCGTCAGAGAAGAAAGTTATTTAAGCTGCAGAGAAAACAGTTATGAACAAGAAATAACTGTTGAAAATTTTACATTATCTGGAAAAACTCTAAGAGTTGTGAGCCCTTGTCCCTCATTTCAATGAGCATGATACATTACCAGAATGTCCATGTTTATACTAAATTTCATCTTCCATTTTTCAATGTTCAAAGGGTAATAACTCCTAAAGTAGGCAAATCAGAGTCAGGGTTCCTGCGCTCTGCACATTGTCTCATGGTGCTTTACACTTGTGTGAAGTGTCATGAAAATATCTCAAATGGTTTGTGAGTTATGGAGCCGACACAGTCAAAATTGCCTTTTTAAATGTTCAAAGGGCAATAACTCCTAAAGTAGGCAAACCAGAGTTATGGTTCCTGCACTCTGCACATCATCTCAAGGTGCTTTTCATTTATTTGAAGTTTCATGAAAATATCAGAAACGGTTATGGAGCGGACATAGTTAAAATTGCCATTTTTTAATATTCAAAAGCCTATAACTGAAAAAGTAGACAATCCAGAGTTTGGGTTCCTGCGCTCTGCACACGTAATATGGTGCTTTACATTTGTGTGAAGTTTCATAAAATTATCTCAAACGGTTTTTGAGTTATCGAGCAAAGACGGCTAAAATTGATATTTTTCAATATTCAAAGGGAAATAACTCAAAAATTAGGCAATCCAGAGTTATGGTTCCTGCACTCTGCACACCATCTCATGGTGTTTAATGTTTGTGTGAAGTTTCATGAAAATATGTGAATGGGTTTTAAAGTTATGGAGCGGACACGAAAATTGTTAACAGACACAGACAGACACACAGACAGACACACAGAAAATACGAAAACCAGAGTTATGGTTCTTGCGCTCTGCACATTGTCTCATAGTGCTTAACATTTGTGTGAAGTTTCATGAAATTATCTCAAACGGTTTTCGAGTTATGAAGCGGACACTGTTAAAATTGCCATTTTTCAATGTTCAAAGGGCAATAACTCCAAAAATAAGCAATGCAGAGTTATGGTTCCTGCGCTCTGCACATCGTCTCATAGTGCTTAACATTTGTGTGAAGTTTCCTAAAAATATCTCAAACGGTTTTCGAGTTATGAAGCGGACACAATTAAAATTGCCATTTTTCAATGTTCAAAGGGCAATAACTCCAAAAGTAGGCAATCCACAGTTATAATTCCTTTGCTCTGCACATTGTCTTATGGTGTTTAACATTTGTGTGAAGTTTCATGAAAATATGTTAAGCAGATACAAAGTTATGGAGCCAACACAAATTAACGGAATCACGGAATTACGGAATTACGGAATTACGGAATTACGGAAAATGTTCAAAGGGCAATAACTTCAAAAGTAGGCAATCCACAGTTATAATTCCTTCGCTCTGCACATTGTCTTATGGTGTTTAACATTTGTGTGAAGTTTCATGAAAATATGTTAAGCAGATACAAAGTTATGGAGCCAACACAAATTAACGGAATCACGGAATGACAGAAGGACATGGCAAATCCAATATAGCCCCACTTTTTCAAAGCGGGGCTATAATGATAAAATTAAGCAAACAAGTGAGACATAGGTCTACTCCAGAAATGTTCACCCAATAATATGGCGCTTTCCATGCCTTGGAAGATCATATGTTTCTACCACACCATTCAGATATGGTCGGAATAAAATCATGGGAGACTAAACGTATTAGTGAATATGGTCCGCTTTGAATAACCGACCCTTGTTTTATAGACTGTTCAGGGTCTTGCTGTATGTAAAAATGTTTTAAGATCTGACAGACCTCTTATCGGGTAATATGAATTCTTTGTTATTACATATGGTTGTATATAATGACTAATTATTTTAGGACTGGCTGAACATACAGACACATTTTCTACCTCAGCTGCAGACAAGTCTGACATTGGGCCATGATTGGTTGAAACAGATGGCCACAGCCGCCGCGGAAAATAATATTACCATACAGTATTGTATGTCAAACCCGAGACACGCACTGCAGAGTATGGAATTCCCTGTCGTTACACAGGTACATAAAGTTAGATTCTTAAGTTGTATAGACGAATTGTAACTATGGTAGATACAGTAGTTTGGTGCCATCAACGGTTATGACACCGTTCCGAAGAACACAACCTTTTTAATGCCATGATATAGTGTTTTGGACGCCATTAGTAGTTTGTTTGTTTGAACTGAGGTTAAAGACCCCTTAAACACTATTTAGATCATTTTGGAGACCATGCTTTCAGTTTTGTGGGACTTTTTCCCGACACTGAGATGAAATGGCATCTCAAGCCCTCCCGCTCTATGAAACAAATAGGGCTTATATGCATGGGCGGTCCGACTCGCACCACTTTGCATGGGCAGGCTTTACCAGTACTCATGTGCTGTTGGTTTCAGCTCTGCGTGGAAGAAACATGCAGCCTAATCTATTTCTCCAAGTCCCGATGGGCGGGAGCCCTGGTCATTAGTATACTGAAGTCCAAGTTGCCGAAACAATTGAAATTCTTTGGTTTATTTGGAAAGTATAATATGATGTTGACTTATCATTATGGTGCAATTTTTATTAGAATTAAAATCCGCTTAAATCATTAAATCCGTTCCAGGTAGAAGTAAAACAAAGATCAGGAATCGATACAGTTAACTTACTCCACCCATCAAAGACACCAAAGGGAAAGAAACACAAACATGAAGCGACCAGACCATAATGGAAACCTCAACAAAGGAAGGCCATAAGGACTGTTACTTTCTTACAAAATGGCCAAATGGTCATACAAAATAAAAAGACACAAGTGGTACACACAGTAAGTAACAAACAACAACATAAATAAACCGCCACAGAAGAACCGCCTTGGAACGGTCAGTGGAAAGAATTCCACTGGGGGCTTAAATCGATTTGACATGGCCATAATGCTCGCCCTTACCTCTGTCGCGGTATACACTAATTTTGTTTAGTCCGCATGAAGGCTTCCTAACTCATCAGTGTAGCATCTCCTCTTGAACTTAAACAAGATGGTCACTGATAAGACGTAATTTACCGAAAGTAGCAAGTATGGCCAAAAGAGCTTAAATCGTGATTTTCAGTTTTATGTGTGTGTTCTTGGTTTCAAAAAGCAACCTTCATAGTTAATATTAACCTTAAACTGGTCGTTTGATTTGTTGTCAGTTGGTTACTTTCAAAGGCATTGTTTCAAACAGACATTTTTAAAAGAAGATTTTCTCAGCATCTTCAGGGTTAAATATGGTCATGTATTCATGCTGAAGAAAAAAAAAGAACACATTGCAAACACAAACAAAAAGAAGATATTATATGTTCCAGCACAGAATTCAGTTATGAACTCTGATGTTGATGATTCTAATGTTACACATGATATAGGGTTTCCGACAACCGACAGTAGTTCGTGTTTCAATAATTATTTTATCCTTTCAGAAATCCGAGTATAGATATTTGGTTGTGTACCAAATATGAACTACGGAATTTGTTTTAACTTCTTGAATATTTGGCTGTTTGACAGTAACTTCCACAAATAACGTTTTAGGTCCATTAGCCTGTAGCTCATGTATTAAACTTGCGTAGCATTCCTTTTGACATAAATACAGTTTTGACATAAATACTTGCCCATATATTGTCTGTAGTATTGTTGCCGACATTTTTATTTTGCATATTCTCGTTTGTCTAGGCTCGTGTGAGTGATGACTATCTATATGAGACGAAGGTACATCGCCAACCTCAGTGGAAAGTGGGTGTATCATCAATATTTGCCAAAGCAATGAAAATACAACCGTATAAAGATACCTTCTGGACAACATCGTCACAACCGGGAAATCCACGTTACAAAAGTATGATAGTTTTGGATGTTCATTCAAGGGAAACAACAACTCAAATAAAATTATTTCCTTTGTCAACAAGGGTCTACAATTAACGAAATGCACCTGCTCCTGTGAAACAACATTTTCCTTTTAAACATTTCTCTTTTTTCAGCGGGTATTAGTTTAGGGAAAGAAAAGAACTAAAAATTTATTTGCCCTGTAAAATATACGAATTGGTTGTTTGGGGTTTAAGGACACGTCAACCTTCGTGTATTATTTTGTGTCGCCTCCCGTTGAAAGGGCGAAAAGAGATAGGAAGAATAGGAGAGGCGATGAAAGCGAGGGACAGGGGAGAAAGTGTCAAATAAAAAGAATGTGGAGAAACAGAAGAAATGCAACACTCCCCCAAGGTCAGCAGTTCTTAGGAACCTGTGAGCCAATATCACTTGCCGCCCCGGTGACGCAAGATACACGACATCTTCGTCTCACCCTCCACCTATTAAACATATGTCAGATGTATCTATTCTACAGACACCAAGTTAACTTTTGTAGTGCAAAGTAAGTGTGGGCAGCCTTTCGCTTTCTCTAGTATGTCTAAATTAGAGAATTTGCTCTGGTATTTAAGAAAGAATGCTTTTCTATTATTGACAGTAAAAATATATCAACCATTTCTCTTAAATCGTTGACTTCAATCATCTAAGTCCTTTAGTTTGACCTCAGGATCAATAGCACAGCGAGCAGGCTGATGAAAACACTGATAAAGAACTTTGGATCAATTAATGATACCATTCCTAAGATTAATTTACTCCAATCTATGTTATTGTTGCTTTTGTTCTTGTTGTTGTGTTTGTTGTTGTGTTGTTGTTTTTTAAGTAGGAGATCTTAAAACAAGAGGCCCATGGGCCACAATGCTCACCAGAGCTCAGGGGGCCACTGTCCACTGGTAGCAATGTATTTTAATTAACCATGGAAGCCCTGTGCCCAAGGATGCTACAAATAAAATTTGGACCCAATCAGCCAAATGGCTTCAGATTCTGATGTCGCTTGAATGTGTTGTTGCCTGACAACAGATGACAATTGACAATTTCCCATCTGTGGCAACAAAAAGGCCAAAAGGAACATTATTAAAGGAACATTTCTATGAAAGTGTGGCAAAATATCTTGAAGGACATTAATGTCATTTTTTCAATTTCCCCCATCATAAGTCATTTGAAACTCTTAACTTGGCATAGCAAACAAACCAAAGAGCTAAACTTCATAAACTAGAGTTCAGGTGGACACTGCCCAATAGCAGACATGTATGATAACATGATATGATTTTAATATACCAATTATAAAGTCTCCCAAACAAACCCCACACCCAAATGAGCACCCATGTGGACTGTATCTGAAATATTAGGTGTTTTATAAGGTAAAGAGGGTGGGGCATGGACCCAATGGAGCCCTGGTTGATGTCAATAAATGCATCTTATCAAAAGAAACAGAGACATATATGGTTTAGCAGTGGGGATATGTATGGTTCCTGAGATGCAAGGCCTCTTAAGCAATGGAGGCATTCGGGCATGGCAGATCCCAGAAAAGCCCAAGATTGTTGTCACTGAATATCTTATCATAAGGACCAAGAGTATATATGGTAAAACGGTGGGGATCTGAATAGTTTCTGAGATATGAGGCCCTTTTATGAGTGGCAGGATGAGAAATGGCCCCTGCGGAACCCCTAAGATGGGGATGGCTGAATGTGTCTATTAACAATGAACAAGAATATATGTGATTATAGGATGGGGAATTGAATGTTTTCTGAGATACCGGTATATGGCCTATTATGAAGTGGAGTCTTATTATAAGGAACAAGAATATATATGGTTAAGGGGTGGGGATCTGAACTGTTTCTGAGATATATGGATTTTAATGAAGTAAAGGGGTGGGGCATGGCCCGTGGCATCCCGGGGGGACCCCCATGCTGGTATCACTGATTGCGTCTTATATCACAAGGAACAAGAATATATATGGTTTAGGGTTGGGGCTCTGAACAGTTTCTCAGATATATGGTCTTTTGTGAAGTCAAGGGGTGGAGCATGGCCCGGGTGTGCCCTGGGTGACCCCTAGGTTGGTGTCACTGAATCTGTCTTATCATAAGGAACAAGAATATATATGGTTTAGGGGTGGGGATCTGTAAGGTTTATGGAATATTTGGCCTTTTATGAAGTGGAGGGGGTTGGGCATGGTCCTGGCACATCCCGGGGGACCCCCAAAATGGTGTCACTGAATGCGACTTATCATAAGGAACGAGAATATATATGTTTTATGGGTGGGGATCTCAATGGTTTCTGAGATAAATGGCATTTAATGAAGTGGAGAGGGTGGGGCATGTCCCCGGCACATCCCGGGGGAACCACAGGTTTGTGTCACTTAATGTGTCTTATCATAAGGAACAAGAATATATATGGTTTAGGGGTGGGGATCTGAATGGTTTCTGAGATAAATGGCCTTTTATGTAGTGGAGGGGTCGGGGCATGTCCCCGGCATATCCCGGGGGACCTCCAGGTAGGTGTCACTTAATGCATCTTATCATAAGGAACAAGAATATATATGGTTTAGGGGTGGGGATCTGTTAGGTTTCTGAGATATAAGGCATTTTATGAAGTGGAGGGGGCGGGGCATGGCCCCGCCAAAACATAGGGGGCCCCCAGGTTGGCAAAAAAGCATAGGGCTAAGAGAAGTTTACTCTAGGAACATTTCTATGTAAGTTTTGTCCAAATATCTACAAGGACTGGGCAGTAAATGCCATTTTTCAGTTTTCCCCATTATAAGTCAATGGAAACTCTAAGTTGCAATAGCAACAAAACTAAAAGGCCAAATTTCATAAAAAAAAACACAAAACCTGTAAAGGCAAATATGGTGATTAATTTCATAAAGTCTATGCCTCCTAGAGCATAAGATTTCTGAGGAGATGATTTTTAAGTATTTTTTTTTCTATTTTTTGGCATTTTGGTTTCCTTGGCAACCAATAAAATTAGCAGTAGGCCTAAAATCACATAGCAGATAGAAGATTGCCTAAGGAACATTTCTATGAAAGTTTTGTCAAAATATCTGCAGAGGCTTGGCAGTAAATGCCATTTTTCAATTTTCCCCATTATAAAGTAGAAGTAAAACAAAGATCAGGAATTGATACAATTAACCCACTCCACCCACAAAAGACACCAAAGGGAAAGAAATACAAACATTAAGCGACCAGATCATAATAGAAACCTAAACAAAGGAAGGCCATAAGGACAGTTACTTTCCCACAAAATGGCCATATGGCCATCCAAAACCAAAAGACACAAGTGACACACACAGCAAGCAACAAACAACAACATAAATAAATCGCCACAGAAGAGCCGCCTTGGAGCGGTCAGTGGAAGATTTCCACTGGGGGGCTTAAATCGATTTTACGTGGCCACAATCCTCGCCCTTACTTCCGTCGCGATTTAGACAAATAATTTGTTCAGTCCGCATGAAGGCCTCCTAACTCATCAGTGCAACATCTCCGTGAACACAAAAATCAAAGAACCACAGAGGTGAGACAACGGTGAGGACTCGACAGCAAGAAACCACTGAAATGCTGGAGCAAAAGAAAACCAACAGTTAGACTCCGATGAGCCGTCTATGGAAACTCTAAGTTGCCATAGCAACCAATCTAATGAGCCAATTTTCATAAAAAACACAAACTGTCAATCCCCCAGCCCAAGAATGTTACAGATAAAATTTAGGCCCAATCGGCCCAGTGGCTTCAGAGGAGATGTCGTTTGAAAGTGTTGACGCAGACGCAGACGCAGACACAGACGACGACGGACAACTGCCTATCCTATAAGCTCCCCCGGAGCCTTCGGCTCTGGTGAGCTAAAATATTTATAACAAAGCTTATTTTATGGCTGATGCAGCGACACTTTCAACCAACGATGGGGACAACTGTAACTCTGTGTGAAGGGAGTTCATTCATACTTCACCACAATGAAAAATGAATTTATTTGCTGGCTGTTTGTAACTCTTTGAAAGTCAAATCTTTTTGTTGATAACTAGTACAAAGAAGTTGGTGCATAATATAGCCAGGGTCCACATGTTTTACAAGGACTTATATTGGGAAAACCTTTTAAATTCTTCTTGTCTGCAACTAGAAGGTCAAAACATTTGACATTTGGTACAGAGCTTTATCTAGTAAACCTTTACCAAAATTGTTAAATTATACTCCTGGGTCAAAAATGGCCACGCCCAGGGCTCACATGTTTACATAGACTGGTAAACAGCTTCCAGTGAACCTCTACAACTATTGTTCAAATTATAGCCTTGGGGTGAGAAAATGGCGTGACGTACACAATAAATATCCATTTAAGGTAATTATATTCAGCTAGCAATTTGTTGAGAGGGTTACAGTGAAATGTATCCAATACCGACAGCCCGTTCACAATGGTTGATTTGAACTGGTGTTGAGTTTCTAGGGGATTCTTCCCATAGCCCCAGGTGACACATTGGTCGAGCAACTGTAACGATTTAATCTGATGGATGAGGCGATTCTGTGTGCAAACATCATCTCTTATATTTAATTTTAAATAAAAGATATCCCTGAAAGAACTCTATTATGCCTCATTAGCTCGAACAACTTCGGGACCAAGAAAATGAAGGTTACTCATCATGCCATGTCGGGCCAACATACGGATTACTTCAAATGTCTTTTCAATCGACTTTAAGATAAATTACGTTGTGTTCACGTATTAGAATCGTCTCAATAGGGCGACTTTAAAAGTACACACAAACACATTTTAAGATAAGATAAGAAAAATATGTAAGCAAATTATTTTAACTTAATGCTGTCTGGGGTTTCTGAGAACAAGAATGCGTTTGAATCGGACATGGAGTGTTAGGGTCATTGACGTTTTACTTTATACTGTCATGTAATATCGCTATATTTTCGACACGTCATGAGAAAATCTGTTTGGGAGGCCTTCATGCGGACTGAACAAATTATTTGTCTAAATCGCGACGGAAGTAAGGGCGAGGATTGTGGCCACGTAAAATCGATTTAAGCCCCCCCCCCCCCACCCAGTGGAAATCTTCCACTGACCGTTCCAAGGCGGCTCTTCTGTGGCGATTTATTTATGTTGTTGTTTGTTACTTACTGTGTGTATCACTTGTGACTTTTAATTTTGGAATGCCATATGGCCATTTTGTGGGAAAGTAACTGTCATTATGCCCTTCCTTTGTTTAGGTTTCCATTATGGTCTGGTCGCTTAATGTTTGTATTTCTTTTCCTTTGGTGTCTTTTATGGGTGGAGTAAGTTAATTGTATCAATTCCTGATCTTTGTTTTACTTCTACTTTGATGAACAATAAAAATGCAGATCAGTCTGATCAGCAACATAGTGTTCGCTTGTAGAATAGAACAATACTTCAAGGTTCTATATCTGAGTAACTGGTGACTGACCTGGTCGCAAAGGTGCGTACCACAACGCTCACTTTGTTGCAGGCAACAAACTGAGCACTCGGCGTGCGCCTGCTTTGTTGAACATACCTCGGTTTTATCTCTGAGGGGGCTTATTTATTCTAGATCTGACGGAACCATATCCAGAGCTGGAGTCGGCCGTAGCCTCTCTGACAGCTGGACCCGTCGGGCCAAGTGATATGATAAATAAAACAGATATTGGACTCATCATGAGGTAATGTGGGATATGTGTGGCGGCCGTAAAATTTCAACCTGGCGTTCTTTAAAGTGTAGATTATACTTCTTAGTCCTAGTCCTTAGAAATCATGAATTCTAATGTAGAAGTTTGAAAATATTTGATGGCCACTGGTAAAAACGTAGCTTCTTTGGTACAGAAATACTTACGTAATATACAGCTTTTATAACTGTAGCGTAAGTTTTCGAACTTTTTTTAAATGATGATTAAATCGTTTTATCGGTCTTTTCTCCCTTCGGCAGATTCAAGAAGTGTAGTTGTCAGTTTCAGGTGAAAGAATGTACATTGTATTAGCTACCGCTTATGTAATAACCTTCCAAGTAGAAGAATGGTAAGGTAAACTGGCCGTCTCGACAAGACTTGATAATGTTGACTTGTACATTGATCTTCCAGCAAACAAAAGCTTCCAAATGATTACTTTTTCGGAGAACATATAGACTTCATTCATTATTCAAACAGAAAATTATTGCCGTCACATTATTACATTTTTTAGCTCCCAGTGTAAGCAGAAGAAACATGTTGTTCTTCAAAAGCATGACTATCTACCAAGATCCATAAGTGTGGTTATGTGAGTCTTAATAATAAAGATGACTTAAGTTACGCTGCATTGAAATCTGGTTCTAATTTGAAAAAGTAAGACGTTTCTTCCTTGTGATCAGCAAATCACACTTTAAGCTTGCCGGGTTGTAATGTAACAAAACCGTGTAAGCAACAAAATATCGGCTGCAAATAGGACGAAGACATGTTCAGCTCGACTACAACATATGCACTTACATGATTTTCAGCTCGGAAAACTTTTAACATACAAAACGAATCAACATAATTTCTTTACGCCTTCCATCCAATATACTTGTTTGTTTGTTTGTTTGTTTGAATTAAGGTTTTTTGCCCTGTTAACACTATTTAGGTCATCCATCCAAGATACGAGAGGGAAAGAAACACCAACATAAAGTAACAGCACCATAATGAAAAATAAAGGCAGAAAGGCAGTAGGACAGTTTCTGTCCCCAACAATGACCAAACAGCTTTGCAAAATAAAATAAATTGCCAGTAGATAGCCTCAATAATGTTATGCTTTACAAACATAATCTCGAGCAGTAGTGAGAGATTTTATAAATAATAACACGCATTGAAGTAAGAGGGTTTTATGATAGTATATCAGTACCAATTTACTACCTTGCTCGTTTATTATATTAACACGTGCTTGAAATGAAGAGTGCTGTAAACCCCACTTTATGTACGTACAATTTCGGTTTACAAGGGCATATATTATTTTCGCATTTCTGCTCCAGGTATGGCATACGTGAGAACCTTGTGTTTGAAGTATAAATAAGAAGAGTATCTTCCTTTGAAGAAAATGTACTTTTGGCTTTCTATTCGTTATGTTTCAGTAAAAATGCCATTGCTTTGGGCTTACCTGCTTTCACGTTGGTGTCTTCGATGGAAGGTTTAACCCTTCTTGTACCAAATGCAATCTTCCACCTTATATACAGCAGGAGTCTATTTCAAAATTTAGGATTGTAAAGGTTGTGTTTACTCCGAAAATTATTTAGGAATTGGCGGAAAATGTTGCAAACAGTCTGATCTGGAACTGCACTGTTTGCCAGGGTACCCGTTTTGGGGTTTACGGTACAAATTGGTTTAACCAGGGAATGTGTGACGGCCGTAAATGTCTCCCAGCATGCGTTATATTTTCTAGTCTTTAGAATCATTAGTTTTCTTGTTGGACTTAGTAATAGTTGAGGGTCACTTATGAGGACTATTTGGCAGAAAATAGCTAATCTCGACATGAAAAAACAACTGGACATTTTTTTTTTCAGTTTTATGTTGTGAAGATTGTCTTTTTATAGAACATTTTTAAGTTAATTGTATCGATTCCTGGGTCTGGTTGTTCAAAGCATCGTTTGCTTGACGAGCTCGAGAGTGGTTAAATTATTAACTGTTCTAGAAAGTACAATAGCTAAAATTTTGGTAATTTTGCTGAAAAAAAAATGTGAGCAGATTTTGCAAGCTACTCTTATTTTTTTCAACAAACATAATAGTATATTTAGCGTATGAAATGCTCAAAGTCTTATCGATTTGTTAAATAAGGATTCAGTACGTTTTTATCAACTAGCCTCTGATCATTACCTGCCCTTCTAGTATGGGGCCAAGTATGACAAACAGACAGGGCTGCTCAGCAATTACCTCTAGCAGGAGTCTTGACATCTGAGCCAGCACACGACAAATCCTACAATAAGACGTGCGTCCAGTCTGATCAGTCTCTTCGTTGTGCACTCTAAGGAAAGCTAAGGACCCAATGCTCCTTCATGTTGCAAGAGAAGTCACTGGTTAGACTATATGAATGCGCAGGCTGATCTGATTCTTTGCTGGGCGCAGATGTAAGTTGTAGGAAATGCTGTGCTCCGGCTCATTTAAGTTTATGTACTATCCAAGCAGTGAACTGAAAGCTCCTTATCGGACTTCGTTTCCATTTCTGTGGTGTATTCCTTGCTTCCAAAGGATAACCGTTTTATAGAACATATTCGTAGATGTTGATAAGGTAAGGTAAGCATTTCATTTACGAAGCCCCTGCACGAAAAAGGGTCAGGTAAAAGCATTAGAGAGGCTTCTTTTAGATATTATTATCATTTTAGTTGCATTAATAATTATAATATTAGTTTTACGTGTTTGTTTCAGGTGTTGCCGGAAGGATGGTCTGTTGCTTAAACCTTCAGAACCCGCGACTGCAATAGATAAACAAATTATTATGGTAGGTTACACATGGGAACAAATAAATTAACTGGTCCGTAAGTTGAAAAGGAATACAAAATGTATCTTTCTTGGTACAAATACGTTCTGAATAGTTGGATCCTTTGGAAGCAAAGAATAAACCAAATAAACGAAAATAGCAGACTCGGTTTTACTGAGTCTGTTCATGACCAGTACTGAAATGTGCAACACAGGCCACACAGTTCCATAAATTCCAGCTTCTCTTAAAAGAAAGTATTGTTCCCTCTAGGGCATGGTCAGAATGTCCCTGAGGAAGGCGATTAAATCATGTATGTCATTAATCGCCTGACTAATACAAAACAAGTCACGATTATATGACCTGTTATATTGGGAAATACAGTCCAACAGTTTTTTTAAATGCGCCCATCATTTAATAAAGCTGTATTAAGATAGGAATATGTTATAAGGAAATCCCAGTGTTGCACGTTTCCCCCGTTGGGTTTGTTATCACATTTTTGCAATTCTTGAATAATATTATGAAAAGTCATAGGGGCGATTCGTACTTAATACAACAGCTAAAATGCAGTAACCAATAATTATATATAGTTTTGAAAATACAATTGCTACCCTTATAATAATGATTTTTCATTCAGGATGCGTTTCGACCAAAAGGCAGTCCAACAATTGGTGACATATGGACGACCGTTTCTTGGATTGACACCAATGGACATCAGAAATTATATGGAATTCTTTTCGCAGCAGACATACAAGGCAATATCACAGTTGGCATAAAGGATCTCAATTTCAGAGGGGTTTGTATGCGGTCTCCACATCATAAGTTTATTATGTCTTCAAGTAATCAGTATTTTTAAAAGTAAACATGACCTGCTTTAAGAGCGGAAAAGTTTATTCGGTCAAACGCACGCAGCGAAGATTCAGAAGAGCATGCTAACCTGTGCAATCTGATCAGTCTTGTCATTACACGTTGGGGTATACTGTACGCACGTTGTCCGTCCGTAACACTTTGGTTTTTTATTGCATAAAATTATTGATAATATTCGGAATCATCATATTTTGCATAAATGGTGATATTCACGAGGGGCTGCTGCCGCAGACAAAAAATGATCAAAGAATTAAATATTTCAATTAATGCTACTATACTTATTCCCCTTTATTCTTTAAAAGTTGTCTGTCACACATGTGTCTGTAACATTTTGTATTGTTCTTCATTGCCTTCTTTCCTGCAAATTGATGAATGATATTAGGAATCTTTGGCCCCCGCCCTTCGGGGCTTCAAGAAATAGATGGGCTGCATGATGCTTCCGTACAGAGTTGACACCGACCGCATATGAGTACTGGTGAACCACTTAGACTATCTAAGCCTGTCCAGGCAAAGTGGTGCGAGTCGGAGCGTCCATGTATAAACCCTATTGGTTTTAACGGATGGCTGGGTTTGAGATGTCATTTCATCTCAATGTCGGGTAGAAGACCCACACAATTAGAAGCAATTTCTCCAAAATGACCTATATAGTGTTGGCGAAGGCGTTGAACCTCAAATCAAACAAGAAAAATATTAGGATTCTTATTTTATTTTGTCTAAATGTTGATAAGTATGAGATATTGCTGCTACAGAAAAAAGGGTCCTGGAATTATTACTGTTATAGTTATTCTCCTTTGTGATTCTTTAAAAATTGACTGTTACACTTTAGTCTATAACACTTTGATTTTTCCTGGATATTAGAAATATTATGTTATTTTGCATCAACGTTAATACTTAACAGATGTTGCTGCCACATGAAAATAAAGGTCGCAGGACTATTTTTGCTATATTTTTTCTCCTTTGTAATTCTTTAAATGTTGTTCGTGACACTTTGTGTCCCTAACACTTTGTGTTTTCTTTCCTATATCTTGATTAATGATAGGAAATTTATTATATTTTGCAAAAATAATGATATTCCTGATATGTTGCTGCCATAGAAAAAAAGGTCGCAGAATTAATGCTGCTATAGTAATTCCCCTTTGTAGTTCTTTAAAATTTGTCTGTTACACTTTTGTCTGTAACACTTTGTTTTTTTTTTTTCCTGCATATTTAGGAATCTTATTTAATTTTGCATAAATGTTGATAAGCATAAGATGTTGCTGCCACAGAAAAATAAAGGTCGCAGGACTAATGCTGCTGTAGTAATTGTCCTTTGTAAATCTTTAACAGTTGTCCGTGACACTTTGTTTTTCCTGCATATCTTGAGTAATGATATAAGGAACCTTATTTTATTTTGCATAAATAATGATATTCGTGAGATGTTGCTGCCACAGAAACATAACGTTCGCAAAATTAATGCTACTTTAGATATTTCCCTTCGTAATTCCTTTAAAGTTTTTTGTTACACTTTTGTCCTTAACGATTCGTTTTTTTCCTCCATATCTTGATTAATGAAAAATGAAATTAGGAATCTTTAATCTTATTATATTTTGCATTAAGCTTGATGAGTATGACATGTTGCTGCCACACTAAAATAAAGGTCGCAGTACAAATGCTGCCATAGTTATTCTCCTTTGTATTTCTTCTTTAAATGTTGTTCATGACACATTAGTGTTCGTAACTCTTCGCTGCTTTTTACTTGCATATCTTGATTAATGATTAATGATTAGGAATCTTATTATAGTTCACATAAATGTTGATAAGTATGAAAAGTTGCTTTTACAGAAAAATAAAAATCCAGAGATTAAAATAGAAGTGAAGGCAATGATCAGGAATCGATATAATTATCCCACAGCTCCCATCAGAGACACCAAAGGGAAAGAAACAGAAAAATGAAATAACTGGAAACGCCAATAGCGGAAAGCCACAAGGACAGTAACTTTCCCACAAAATGGCACATTGGCTATCCAAAACAAAAACTATAAGCCATACACATACTCAAAGACAAACCATAACAAAAATAAACCGCGACAGAAGACTGTTATATTTATTCCCCTTCGTAATTCGTTAAACGTTGTCCATTACACGTTTGTTCATAATACTGGTTTTTGTCCTGCATATCTTGATAAATAATATTAGAAATATTACCATACTTTACATCAATGTTGATATTCTTAAGATGGTGCTTCCACATGAAATTCAAGGTCGCAGGATTAATGCTGCTATAGTTATTGTCCTTTAATAATATTTGGAATCTTATCATATTTTGCATAAACGTTAATAAGAATGGGCTGTTGTTGCCTTTTCCCTTTGAAATTCTTAAAACGTTGTCCGTTTTCCTGTCTGGCATGTTAAATAATTTTAGGAACCTAATCATGTTTTGCAAAAAATAGTGATGTTGATAAGATGATGTTGCTGGGGGAAAATCAGGGTCCAGGGATCAGTACTTAATCTCCTATTTAGTTCTTGAAAACTGTTTTTTTTTTTTTTTTTTTTTTTTTTTGCTGTATACCTTGATTTATCGTGTTAGGAATCTTTCAATTGATGTTGCTGCTACAAAACGAAGGGTCAGTGGATCAATACTGCTGAAGATATTTCCCTTTGTAATTCTTTGAAAGTTGTCTGTGACACTTCGGTGTAAATGACCTGCTTAATAATTTAAGAATCTTATCGTATTTTACATGACTGTTGATATTGATTAGTTTGTTTGTTTGAAATGAGGGTTAACGTCCCCGTCAACACCATATAGGTCATTTTGGATACGTTGATTCCAATGTTGTGGGACTTTTATCCGACATGAAATGATACGACATTTCAAGCCCTGCTGTCCGATGAAACCAATAGGGTTTATATGCATGCACGGTCCGACTCGCCCAACTTTGCCTGGGCTGGCTTAGACATTATAAGCGCTTTACCAGTACTCATCTGTGGTCGGTTTCAGATCTGCGAGGAAGCACCATGCAGCCCAATCTATTTTTCCCACGTAACTCCAATGGGCAGGGGTCCTTGATATTGATAAGATGTTGTTGCTAGGCAAAATCATGGTTTTGGCATCAGTACATAAATATACTCAGATTAAATGCAAACGCACCACTTTTAGAATTTTGATTTCTTTAGTTTAAGATAAGAAGGAGCGCCTTTTTCAACTGATAAATACGGTATTGTAAAGTTGTCACCGAAGCATGAGTTTATTTGATACAATTACTGCGTGCTTTTCATGGTGTGCATGTGCACGTGCAAAATACAAAAAAAAATGTAAAATGTTCGTCCACGATATTGTTGACACTTTCTTTAATGTCACTGTAAGGTCCGGATTCTTTACGTTAAAAAGCTAGCAAAACATTTCATTAGAACAAGCCAATGAGACGTCTAAGTAACGTCAATCGTCATCGTGCCCTCAGTATGGTTGAAGGTGGGCTTTCATACCGCCAAGTTGCAGAGCGTATGGGTTGTTCGCACACTACGATTGCTCGATTGGTTGAACAGCACAAAGCTACGGGGGTCTGAGGACGATAGACAACGTCCTGGACGTGAACGTGTTACTACACGTCAGCTGGACCAGTACATTTTTTGAGTCATTTACGCGACCGGTTCAGGACGTCTGTGGACACTGCACAAGAGACAGTGGGAACCCATTACCTACGCGTAAGTTCCTTAACTGTACGGCGGCGTCTCCAGGAACGCGGTATTTCTAGCCATAAGACGTATAGGGAGAATGGCGGAACGTCGAATCAGTCGCTTTAATTGGTGTCGACAGCGTATCCGATGGACACAACAGCGTTGGCGTGGTGTACTGTTCACGGACGAGTCCCGTTTTTGTGTTGAATTTTTGATAGGCGGCAAAAAGTATGGCGTCGACGTAGGGGGCGTTTTCAAGACTGTTGTGTTAAACAGGTGTCACGTTAGGGTGGTGGTAGCGTAATGGTATGGGGCGGGCTGTCATGGCAAACCAAAACCCAACCCATCGTTGTTGATGGCAATTTGACGGCACGTCGGTACATCGATGAAGTCTTAGAGCCTGAGCTGGTACCGTTTAACGCAAAAATGGTGACGTTACGCTTTTCCAACAGAACAATGCACAAGCTCATTCTGCGAGATTAACCATGGACTTTTTTCAATCAAAATGGTGTGCAAGTTCTTCCTTGACCTGCGTTTTCGCCGGATTCAAACCCAGTTGAGCATCTTTGGGCCCAGCTCGGAAAACGTGTGTACAGCCGACGCCATACGCCAATAAACCGTTAGTAGCTTGCCATTGTGCTACAGAAAGAATGGGACAACATCACACAAGACCAGATACAGCGTTTAATTCGAAGCATGAGGCTTCGATGCCAAGCAACACTTGATGCTAATGGTGGACATACCCTTTATTAGGATATGTGATTTTGATTTTTCGGGTGTGTGGACTTATTCGTTTCTCCATCTCTGCATCCAATGAAATGCTGTAACTCTGTAGTGAGTCTGTGGATAAGTTAGTGGTAATTCATTAAACGTGATCAAATGCTGGAAATATTGTGAATCAATTAAAATTTGAGATATAGTACTAGTGGTGCGTTTTCATTGAATCTGAGTATAGTTATTTCTTGCAAAATTCCTAGGCCCTGGCGAGACTGTGGGTATGCGCAGGCTCGCCTCAGCCTTTGCTGATCGCCTATGTGATAATAACCATTTTTGCATGAGCTGGCTCAGATTAAAGAATAAGATTTTGACACATCCGTGCATCATAGTGCATTCTTTAATAACTCCTAAACGGTCAATTTTCTTAAGAAAATTATGATATTATTCTTATTTATACTCAAAACATATTTTTAGGCGGTTCTAACGAGTACCAACAACATATGTGTTGGAATAGAAATACGGAAAATAATGTATACTTCTGTGAGCACACGTTTTCTCACGGACTTATAAACGTGAATTAAGGAATCTTACACTCACTCTCAAAAAATTATTTTTCAGCTGTCTGAAGGAGTTTATTTCTCACTTAACAATATCAGTGCATGGGGCTATTTCGATAACAGCACGAAGATTAATCTAACGGGTTGTTCTAAGAAGGATTTCTGTCTTTTCTACTTCTCACCGTATCTTAAAGGAAACAGGTAATCCACCTACCATTGTTTTCCTCCAGACGGAGACGGCGTGGCTAGCATAGGGATTAGACATCCAAATAATCCCAACCTCAGAAATTGGTTAGATCGCTTTGGCATCGGGGAAGAGTTTTAGATACCTGAACACAAAATTCTAGAAAAGAATGGGCCAATATCAATGCAACCCCCCCCCCCCCCTCAGTCAACACCTTAGGAAGCTTTTGACCTGACATTTTACTCATGAATATGAAGTTAAACACCAAGTTTTCAAAAATGCCTAATTCACCAAGGTAACTTCCATCCTTCCCCTCGTGGAAACGCAGATATGTGCATAAATAATAGTCGGCTATAGCACTATATTGCGTATGTGAAATAAAACTGTTTTATAACCATACGGTTCTAACAAGTACCCACCTTCTATGATTGGAGCAAAACTGAAGAAAACACATTGTAACCTATAAGGTGTTTTTCAAGGCTGTGTTTGGCACGGACATTAACTGGGTATGGGGAATGTCGCAGCTGGCATTATCTCCCATGAATAGACTTAATAAAGTTTGCTGTTTCAATACAATAGACCAAAACCTATCATAGATGGAACGGGATCGAGAAAGTATAGATACATTACCTCTGTCTTGCAGAGCATTCAGGGGAGGATGTTAAAATCAAAATACGCATATGAAATGGTATACTTAACTTTCAAAAATAATGCCTTGTATCCTTTATGTTGTTCTTTCTTAGTCGCACAGGTGCGCTTCTCTTAGATGAAAAAGAAAATCTAAGGGAGACAAAAATGTCTTAGGCTAAAGTGTCGTTACTAAAAATGTAATTGAACTACATTTCTGGTGCTGAAAAAGATATGTTTTGTGTACTCATTAGAATCGGCTCAATTGGTCAAGTTTAAGTAGTCACGTAACTTGCCTTAATTTTATATAAATTCGAAATTATTCCTTCATCTTCATTATCCAGCATTACCAGGCGCTATGATTAACCCTCAGCAGCTCAAACTTATGAAAAAAAACGCAAAGCCTCAAAGGCGTTCGAGACACATAAGTTCGATTTACCTTTAATTACGCTTAGGGAGGGGGTGAGGAGGGAGACAAATTCATTGTGATAACACGTCCGTTTGAAATAGTGCATTCTTTGATATATACAAAACTGTTATTTTTCTGATGAAAATTTGTGATATTGTTTTTATTTATACTTCAGACTTAGGTTGAGGGTACTCGTCAGAACCGCCGGAATATCTGGGGGTCACTGATGAGGCCTAATTGGCCGAAACTAGCTAGTTTGGCCCAGAAAACTTATACACTCCGTATTTTTCAGTTCTGCAGTGTATTCCTTGCTTCCAAAGGATAACCCTTTCATAGAACATATTGAACCCACAGATTTTGACTTGGAACAGAAATCATAAAAAAAAACAATATACATGTATAGCCCTGTAAAGTTTTCTTTATTTAAGGTGTGGGTTATATTTTCTAGTCCTTCGGGATCAGTGATTCCATTGCGGGATTTCGAATACCCTTGTAAAGTTTTCTTTATTTAAAGTGTGAGTTATATTTTCTAGTCCTTCGGGATCAGTGATTCCATTGCGGGATTTTGAAGATGTTTGATGGTCAATGATGAGGCCTAATTGGCCGAAACTAGCTAGTCTGGCCTCGAAAAATCTTGTACACTCATAGTTTTCAATTCTGTGCTGTGATTCTTGCTTCCAAAGGATTACCCTTTTTTCAGAATATCCACAGGGGTATTCAATATATGGACTTGTTATGGCGATGGTTCTAATCCAGAATGATCACTCGGAACATGCTCACGTTATTTTCTGCTATATTTTCTAGTGCGGTTGAGGCGATTCTAGGAGAGACAGTGAAGTGGATACCAATGTCTCCTCAGCGTATCTCCTACATTGATCTTCATGAAGACGGAACACTTGATGTCAACTTTACCCGTGTGACGGAACAGGTTATGCCCCAAATTGTGTACATATTACGTGGGCGGCTGTGGTCACGTGACTGTTTGCTAGACCCTAGTAGTATCGTTCCCTCGTGCAGATTGTGGGAGCCAAGTGATAACTTTAATTTAGGTGTCATACACCATAACTGGGGTCTTTGTTTAGTGACATCATTCATCTATATTATTTGGGGCCGACTAAATCAGTGTGTGTTTTGAATATACATGTGCCTACTCATCATAAATAAAGCTGCATTAGTTTGTGTAATTTGATTGATTTGAACAATTTCAAAGACCATCACGGAAAACTTGAAATGATGTTTTCTGCAATGTCCGAGTTCTACCACGCCCTGAATTTTAAATAGAACAAGAGGCCAATTTGAAACTTAATCGCTCACCTAAGTCACTTAGAGCCTCTATTTAAACCACATGGCCTGTAATTGTATTTGACCATGATATCACCAAGACAAATATTTAATAACGAATCAAACTTAAATGACAATGTCTGCTGATAAGCACTTAAGGCTTTAAAGACACCAAGTAAAATATTCTAATTGTGTTTCATGAACGACGCAAAATTGTGACCTCACACACGTTGTTATAAGATCTGACCTAGTGACCTATTTTTTTTACCCTACATGACCCACATTTGTACTTAACTAAGATATCATCAGGTCAAACATTCTGCTGAAGTTGCATTAAGGGCTGAAGCAAAACTGGACTAAAGTGCACACAAAGTTTTGAAGTAATTTGACCAAATATGTGATCAGACATAGCCCATATTCACACTCGATCTAGATATCATCGAAACAAATATTCAGATAAAGTTTCATTAAATCGGAAGACAATGTGTGGTCTCTAGAGTACACACAAGGTTTTAACAAAATCTTAACCAGTAACTTATTTTTTTACCAAACACAGCCCACATTTAGACCTGACCAAGGTATCATCAAAACAAACATTCTGGTAACTATTCAGGCAAAGATTAATAAAGCTTGGTGCAAAACTGTAGTGTAAAGCATTTACAGAAGGTTTTAACAAAACTTGATCTAGTGACCTCATTTTTGGGCCGATTGTTTTACAATCGACCCGACTTTACTAAATGGCAAATCAGAAATTAATGCTGTTTTCCACGAGACTATCACTGATTTGGGGAAACTAACATTAGGGTTGCATGTATTGATAGAAAACGTCGCGCTATTTTTATCGATGTTACCTTTCAAGGTCAGGGGGGTCTGGTTACCTGTTTTTCCAACATTGATAACCTTCAGACTAGGAACCAGCAGATAATGCGAATAAGGTGAATGGTCCACTGTTGTCGAAAGGTAAGCAAGCGTTGGTAATATTCAATATAATGCTATTTTGTGATATACTTCGTTAGACATTCAACCTGGTGCAGTGGAAAGACGGCTGACTAATAGCCCGTTAAATATTTTGTACTTTATAGTTCTGGGTTCGAGCCTCACTATTACATCTTTCTTTTTTCTTCTTAAAATATTACATTATACTTTTAATTGTTTAGAATATTACAATGCCCTTTTCCGCAGAGAGTAGTATTTCTGTTTTTATGTGCTAAGAAGGTCACGAAGCTGTTGACGAGCTACTAAACGAACTTCTTTCACGGATTGCATTAGATTCATGCAAGTTTACAAAAAATCAAAGTTTTACATTCTCACAAAGCTGTAAACGTCTGCCTCATGTCTCAATGATGATGTCTGCTGATATGATTTCTTAAGACCCCATCCAGGACACAACTGAAAGCAACCGACGTCAAAAATATTTAGGTCATTTTTGAGCCGGTCAGTTTACATATCCACTCTTTCCCCACATAAGCGGATAACATGTTCAAAAACTGATAACTGCCCGTTTTGAATCAGTGGAAGGGGAGAATGACCGTATAAAAGATTTCAAGATCAATCTCCACGAAAGAATGTTGTCAGCACAGACACATATCGAACCAGCGTCGTCATTATAAAATCAGAAGGAAAAAAAAAACATTAAAAATAAAAAAAAAAATGACCAAAAAAGTACGGAACCCTGCGGAACCCGGGAAGGGACATGAAATGTTTTTTACATATTGTGCGAACAAGATATTAAGTTGTGCGAACAAGATATTATCCTGTGCGGACAAGATAATATGTAAGGCGCAAAAGATATTATCTTGTGCGGACAACATGATTTATCTTGTGCGGACAACATATTATTTTGTTTGCACAACATAGATATTGGGAAGTTGTGCGAACAATATATTATCTTGTGCGAACAAGATATTATCTTGTTCGCACAACATTATCTTGTTCGCACAACATATTATCTTGTGCACACAATATATTATCTTGTTCGGGCAAGCTCATATCTTGTGCGCACAAAATATCAAGTTGTGCGAACAAGATAATATGTTGTCCGCACAAGATCTATGTTGTGCAGAAAAGATATTATCTTCTGCGGACAAGATAATATCTTGTTCTTACAACTTAATATCTTGTGCAGACAAGATAATATCTTCTCTGCACATAATCATATGTTGTCCACACAAGAAAGTATCTTGTGCGCACAAGATAATATGTTGTGCGGACAAGATATGTTGTCCGCACAAGATAATATCTGTGCACACAAGATAATATGTTGTGCGAACAAGATAATATATTGTCCGCACAACTTTCCAAGATCTATGTTGTGCAAACAAGATAACATGTTTTGCGAACAAGATAATATCTTGTTCGCACAAGATATTAAGTTATTCGAACAAGATATTATCTTGTGTGCATTGTGTATTAGTATAGGGGTGTTTTCGTAATGTGTCGGAAATCCAGGTAAGGGTTATTTATAGAAAATAGCCGTGCTACTCTTATAGCATTAAGGACAGTGTTGTGTAAGAGGAAATCTTGAGAGGCATCATGTGTTGGGCTTTACAAACAGTGTAAACCCAGATCAGACGTCACAGGGTTCAGCGCCTGAATTGATCAGGGAATTCGCTGTTTTCTTGCAGTATTCGAATTTAAGGGTTAAACGATACTGTCCCCGTTCAGTACCATTACATTAATGGGACAGTTTAAAGGAAACTCCTTGTAAAACGGCAGAAAATACGTCAGAGCACAACTGTTCAATGCCTCAGCTTAACGAGCTCGTTAGTGGTCAAAATATTACCTTGTCTAGTAAATACAATTTCTAATACTGAGCCGGGGCACAGCATTTCCTACAACTTACATGTGCGCCCAGCGAACAATCAGATCCGTTTGCGCATCCATATAGTCTAACCAGAGACTTCTCTCGCTGCATGAAGGAGCATTGGACCCTTAACTATCCTTAGAGCGCACAACGAATACTCTGATCAGACTGCGCGGATGCGCAGGCTGATCTGAGTCTTCGTTGGGCGCACATGTCTTATTGTAGGTTTTGTCGCGCGCTAGCTCATACTCAGGTATTTTTGCTGTGAGTAGCTTTTTGAGGAAAAATAGAAATCCCTAAAGGGGATAATAGCATGTAACACTTCCACTTTTTGCATGATAAGTCCGATCAGAAAAAAATGAGAAAGGGAAACAAAATTGCCTTAGGCTAGAGTGGTCGTTACCAAAATAGAAGTGAAGGCTATGAACAGAAATCGATTCAATTAACCCACACCTCCCATCAGAAGGACCAAAAGGAAAGAAATACAAACATGAAATAACTAGACCCTAAGGGAAACATCGATAGTGGAAAGCCAAACGGTCAGTTACTTTTCCACAAAATGCCAATTGGCTATCCAGAACAAAAAGATATAAGCGATACACACATTCAAAGACCAACTATAACAAAAATAAACCGGGACAGAAGAATCGACTTGGAACGGTCAGTGAAACTGGGGCTTAAATCGATTCCACGTGGCCACATTCCTCTTTCTTACACCCGCCACGGTTTAGACAAATAATTTGTTCAGTCCGCATGAAGGCTGCATACCCATCAATGCAACATCTCCGAGAACATAAAATTCAAACAACCACAGAGATGAAACAACGGTGAGGACTCGACAGCAAGAAATAACTGAAATAACAGCAAGAAAAACTGCGAAACTGTACATATTTTTGGTTACATTTTCTGGTGGGCCTACTACACGCAGTCGGTATAAACTACGAGTCCCCAACCCCACTTCGTGGCGGGGGTGGTTGAGGGGGTTGGGGCATAAAAGATTATTGTCAGTACTGGAATCGTCGTGTACGATGTATAACTAAACCCCGAAAATTAATACTGAACAGTTATTCCAACGCACGTGCGTATGTAACGTGACGTCTGATTGGATAACGTCAAAAATTTGCGACGGCCAAGGTAATTACCTAGCGTCGTTTTTAGGTTTAACGCAAATTACAGCGTTTGCCGCTTGGTGCAAAACAGAACAATTTAGAGCAAAAAAACTGGAGCATTAGAATGGAGGTAACTGTATTGAAAATTGTCATTTTGGGAGATAAATCGTCTGCTTCGCAAACTCTGTTATACGGTTCCGTTTACGCGTCAACGTAAAACGAAATTTTCGCTCGTAAAACCGCCTATTTTACCTCCCCGAATGATAACATTGAATGCAGTTAAAGATCCTCGAAGAAATAGATTGGGCTGCATGATGCTTCCACGCAGAGCTGAACCCGACCGCACATAAATATATTCTAGAAAAGGGTTATCCTTTGGAAGTAAGGAATGAATGCAACAAAGAACTGAAAAAAAATATGAAGTGTACAGTCAAACTTCAATGGCTCGAACACCTTTGGGACCTCGAAAATCTGTTCGAGACTGGGGTAGTTCGAGCCACTGAGGTTACTGTCAGGAGGCATAACGAGATACTTTTCGGTGTTCTATAATGAAAATGTATGTTGAATAATGAAAATGTATGTTGTGTGTACTCATTAGAATCGCCTCATCGAGGCGATTCTAATGAGTACACACAGCATACACTTGCAAGATAAAAGACCACAATCTCCTTAATTATCCCCCACTATTTCTTCTGTAGAGGATTTCGCTAGGGGCTCAAGAACGGGTTCGACCAATCAATGGTAAACGAGCCATCGGTGTTCGAGCCATCGAAATTCTACTGTACATTTTTCTTGGCCAGGCTAGCTAGTTTGGGCTAATTTGGCCTTTTCAGGCCCCTCGAATATTTTTAAATTCCGCAATGGAATCAATGATTCCAAAGGAACATGTAAACTACACTATATACTGAAGGGCAGGAAGACTTTTTACGGCCGCCACACATTCTTTCCATTAACATCAGCTGTAGTGAGGTTAGATATATTCTAGAAAAGGGTTATCCTTTGGAATCAAGGAATGCACCGCAGAACTGAAAAATATGGAGTGTACATGTTTTCTGGGCCAGGCATGCTAGTTTGGGCCAATTTGGCCACAAGTACAGGTAAACCGCCCAGAGGTTCTAAGCCTGCGCAGGAAACGTTGTGTTAGTCGGACCGTCGATGCACATATACCCTATTGTTTTCATTGGGCAGCAGGGGTTGAGACGTCATTTCATCTCAATGTCGGGTAAAAGTCTCGGTCGGTTTCAGCTCTGCGCTGAAGCACTTTGCAGTGCGATCTATTTCTCGAAGCCTCGATGGGCGAGGGAATGGGAAATCCCTATCATTATTTCTTATCAGGGGCTTTGTGAAGAATTTCCAGGGGACTCAAGAACGAGAGGTTCCACTCAAAAGTGTACGCCCATCGGGGCTTAAAGAAATATATGGGCTGCATTATGCTTCCACGCAGAGCTGAGTCTGACCCGCACACGAGTAGTGGTAAACCGCTTAGAGCATCTAAGCCTGCCCAGGCAAAGCGATGCGCAAGAGCTGGGACGTCCATGCTTGTAAAACCCTATTGGTTTCGTTGGGCAACAGGGCTTGAGATGTCATTTTATCTCAATGTCGGGTAAAAGTCCCACAAAATTGAAAGCAACGTCTCCAAAATGACCTTTACAGTGTTGACGGGGACGTTAAATCTCAAATCAAACAAACAAACCACTCAAAAGTGTTAAACGAGTCATCTGTGTTTGAGTCAATGAAGTGTCCGTGTGCATGTATATGTATCATTTCTTGACTAGTACACTAAAATTCCTATATCAAGACCAACTTTGGGACTGTTCAGAAGTGGTCTTTAAGACCACTTTTGACAGTCCAAAAGGTGGTCACTGAACAGGGGACACTGTGTGCAGAAAACACAAAGAAAGAATAACTGCATCCCTCTTAGTAAGTTTTCTTTAAAGCATTTTGCGAGAGGCTCTCTTTATCTTTTCTTTTTAAAGTAACAGCTTCGGAGCACTCTGAGAACAACACTATCGAGCTTCAGTGGCACCTCAGGGCAGGCGGATATATGGCAGAAAGTATTTTAAGAAATCAAATTATCTCTTTCACCTTGGAGGTATATTTAAAAAACGCTATGCGAAAGTGATATCAGCTTTATAGCTAAAGTAGCGATCCTTAATTTCCGGTGCAATAGGTCGGAACTAATAGTGCAGGGCCAGACGAGATTCTGAATACAGTTTGGTTAGCACTGTTTGTGTCATACCTGCACCCTTCGGACATAGCTCTGCAATATATAATGGCATAATGATAGCACAATTTCCTTGTTATTTTTCCTTCTCTTCTTCAAATGCCAGAAACTCTGTGATCTCGACGGTGGATACCTCCATACTGTATTGTGGAGTAAACAATAAAAATAAGATTTAGAACTAATGTCTATTTTACACACGATACACACACACACACACACACACACACACACACACACACACACACACACATATATATATATATATATATAAAATTATAAAAAAAAGTTTTCTTTAAAGCAGAATTAGTCTTAATTTTCGGTGATCTTAATAGCGGAATTTTACTGTATTAAAGTACAAAAGTTTTGCTGAATAATGATTTGGGGGCATTTCACCGAAATATTTCTTTATTTTGAAGCCATTGTCCTTACTGAGGATAAATAATGAAAACAAGGCGAGATAATGAGCACATTAAAATTAATCAAGAACGCTGTTTACTGCGACAGGCGACCGAATAAGCGTATCCCCGGTGACTAAAGATTGTAAAAATGCAATAAAATCATCGAAACTGTAACCTTGTCATTCATACAAAGAAATATTGACGTGGAATGACCAGGATGCGTTATTTATACACAGATGAGTCAAAAGCTGAAACGTACCACTGGTCAGCTTTATACCATCACGTGAACAAGTCCTTGAAATGAAGACCCCCTAAACCCCACTTTATACAGAGAAAACTGGGGTTTACGGGGGTAAACATTATTTTTTTATTTCTGCTCCAAAACATAGATTGTGGGTACTCGTTAGAACCGCCTCACTGAGGCGGTTCTAACGAGCACCCTCAACCTATGTTTTGAGCGTTTATAAGAAAAAAATATGAAGGACTTTCATCAGAAAAGTAGCCATTTTGGAGATGTGAAAAAATGCACTATGTCGCACGGGTATGTGTTATCGTAATGCGAAACGGAGCTACCTTACCGAGGTTTAGACGTCGTGTTAATTCCTCACTCAATAACATATCGGTGTCTCCAAATGAAGTTGAATCTGTATTAAAATCTTTGAAAGTTGGTAAAGCATCTGGACCAGACCTAATAAATAACCGCTTACTGAAAGAGCTTGCTCATCCATTATCCTTTCCCCTTTGTGAACTCTTCAATTACTCGCTTTCATGTGGCCAAGTCCCGAACATATGGAAACAGGCAAATGTTACACCTATATTTAAAAAGGGAGATCAATCAGACTCATCCAACTATAGACCTATCTCTCTTCTCAGTATGATTGGCAAAGTAATGGAAAAGCTTGTCCATAAATATGTTTTCAATTTTCTTATGGAAAACAGAGTCATAACTACATTGCAATCAGGTTTTATTGCTGGTGATTCCACTGTAAACCAACTTACTGATATATACAATACCTTTTGCCAGGCCTTGGACGAAGGCAAAGAAGTGCGTGCTGTATTTTTCGATATTAGTAAAGCCTTCGACAGGGTCTGGCATAGGGGCCTTCTTTTTAAACTGCAAACTGTGGGCATCTCCGGTTCTCTAATTGATTGGTTTACGGACTACCTAAATAATAGAAGCCAACGTGTAGTGCTTCCGGGTGTATCCTCGGATTGGACCAGTCTCAAAGCTGGTGTACCCCAGGGTTCTATCCTGGGACCACTGCTTTTTCTTGTTTACATAAATGATATAGTCGAAAATATAAACTCTACCATACGGCTATTTGCCGATGATACGAGCCTTTATCTTATTGTCGATAATCCAATGACAGCTGCTCAAACTCTTAATGACGATGTAGCGAGAGTCTACTGTTGGGCGGAAAAATGGCTTGTAAAATTCAACCCTAACAAGTCAGAAGTTCTCTTAATTTCTAGAAAGCATAATAGACCTTATCACCCTCCCATTTGCATGAATACCCAACCTATATTGGAAGTGAATGCGCATAAACATTTAGGGATTACGCTAAATAGTGACTGTACCTGGCATGATCATCTTGAAATTTTGAAAACTAAAGCTTGGTCGAGAATTAATATTATGCGGAAATTAAAATTTCAATTAGACAGAAAATCATTGCAAACTATTTATTTTTCATTCATACGTCCACTTCTCGAATACGGCGACGTCATATGGAATAATTGCGCGCAGTACGAGTCCAACGAATTAGAAAAAATTCAGCATGAGGCTGCTCGCATCGTATCTGGTGCTACAAAACTTGTTTCGATTAATGCACTTCTTGAAGAGGTCGGGTGGGAAAAACTTTCAGAAAGACGAAAGAAACACAAACTTATCCAATTTTACAAAATGGTGAATGGCCTATGTCCTGATTATCTAAACGCTTTGGTTCCCCCTACAATTGGTAATACTTCCCGATATAACCTTAGAAATGTTAATAACTTGCAGACTGTTCATGCAAACACGCAACTTTACTATAACTCCTTCCTACCCTCTGTCATACGTGAATGGAACGAGTTTCCTCAAGTTATACGCGAATTACCTACGTTATCGTCTTTTAAATATAGACTCAATACTGGATTGAGCAAGCCTCCGTTGTTTTATTATGAAGGTCGACGTCTAGGACAGATTTACCATTCTCGATTAAGAACACATTGCAGTTCCTTGAACCAACATCTATTTTCTAAAAATATTGTAGACAGCTTCCTTTGTGACTGTGGGTTAGTTGAAGACACTAGGCATTATTTCCTTGATTGTGCTAAGTACGTAGGTATCAGACAACAGCTTCTCGATAGTATCTCTGAGTTTTGTGACCCAACATTGAATACTCTACTATTCGGCGACTCAAACTTGACATACGAACAAAACAAAACCATTATGTTGCCAGTGCAAGAATTTATCATTCAAAGCCGCAGATTCAAAATTCAATAGACAGTAAGACATTTAATATAGAAATTTCAATAGATTCAAAATTCAATAGACAGTAAGACATCTAATATAGAAATTTTCACCTGTAGACAAACTTTGGAATAAGGACGATTACCCTACTTGAAGTAAATCGAGATGTCCAGTGAGCGTTATACCAGTGTCATCACCGTTGCTCCCTCCGCCCCCCCCCCCCCTCCCCCGATCCCCAGCCAAGCAGCAGCATAGCATATCATTTGTTATACATGTATTGATTCTCACTCTAGTAATATTCTCTAAATCCATGTTAGTAACAACTGCTTTATCATGTGTGTACACATATATAGTGATGCTTCAGTCAGAGTACCCAATAGGAAACAGATTACACAAGTCTTATGACTTTCTTCTGAATCCCATTTTGTATATATTGACATGTTTGTGCTTTGTGTATTGTATCACTCATATTACGTGTAATATGTATATACAAAAAGAAATAAAGTTTAAACTAAACGGACCTCCATGGCCTAGTGGATAAGAGCGCTGACTCTGAATCATCAGGTCTCTCTCCGCTGTGGGTTTGATTCTGGCTCGGGTCAGATATGAGACGCCAAGTTCTGCAACAAAGGTCAAGTGGTTTTTCTAATGCTACTCCGGTTTTCGCCAACCTCTGATTAATGATCGGCTCGAAATAAGTGAATATAATCTTGAAAGAGCCATAGAAGTAAAGTAGAAGTAAAACAAAGATCAGGAATCGATACAATTAACTTACTTCACGCATCAAAGACACCAAGGGAAAGAAACACAAACATGAAGCGACCAGACTATAATGGAAACCTAAACAAAGGAAGGCCATAAGGACAGTTACTTTCCCACAAAATGGCCAACTGGCCATCCAAAATAAAAAGACACAAGTGATACACACAGTAAGTAACAAACAACAACATAAATAAACCGCCACAGAAGAACCGCCTTGGAACGGTCAGTGGAAAGAATGCCACTGGGGGGGGGGGGGGGGGGGGGGGCTTAAATCGAGTTTACATGGCCATAATCCTCGCCCTTACCTCTGTCGCGGTATACACTAATTTTGTTCAGTCCGCACGAAGGCTTCCTAACTCATCAGTGTAACATCTCCGAGAACATACGGTTAAAAAAAACTACAGAGAAGAAACAAGGTTGAGGACTCGACAGCATACAACAACAGAATTGCTGGAGCAAAAGAAAACCAACAGCTAGACTCCGAGGGGCCCGACCAAACACGGAGCATCAGGCGCCAACCAACATAAAGAATACTAAAATAAAATAAAATTCAATTTATGTTTTTACGCTGGAACGGTCATATAATCTTAGGCCCGACCCATAAAAAAGAAAAATTTATACGAAACATCATAACACAGAAGATCCTCGTTAAAACGACAGATTCTTTTCCGTTAAAAAGAATTTTCTGCAAAGAAGTAGTTTGTTTTTTGTTTGATTTGAGGTTTTACGTCCCGTCAACACTGTAGGTCATTTTAGAGACGTTGTTTCCAATTTTGTGGGACTTTTACCCGACATTGAGATGAAATGACATCTCAAACCCTGTCGTCCAATGAAACCAATATTATAAGGTTTATAAGCATGGACGGTCCGACTCGCACCGCTTTGCCTGGGCAGGCTTAGATCCTCTAAGCGGTTTACAAGTACTCGTGTGCGTCCAGTTTCAGCTCTGCGTGCCAATCTATTTCTTCAAGCCCCGATGGGCGTGGGCATTCAAAGATGTAGTATAATTAGGAATAAAAGTAACTTTTCTCCTTCATAATTACTCCAAGAAACAAATGTTGTGGTCATTTGTTAGCATAGCCTCGCCGAGGCGATTCTAACGATTATCCACAATATCTGTTTCTTGGAGTTTATTGGAGTATTAACCCTTGTCCTGCTGAGGCCGGCTATGCATTATCTTTCAAACAATGTAGATCCAGATCAGATGTCTTCTAAAGAAGCCATCTGATCAAGATCTAGATTGTTTGTCAATCATATTGTATTTTTTGTTTTTGCAATAATTTGCATCAAGTAATCTGATTGGCTGATAATCGGTTGTTGGTTTGGCAGATTAAAATATTCAGCAGGACAAGGGTTAAATTGGAAGAATATTTCATGAATAAGGATTCGATGTAGGCAATTCGAACCCGAGGGCTAGACGTGCCGATGGGTACCAAGGCTAAGCCTTGAACTACGGAGGACCCGCGTTATAACGACAGTATTTGTTCCCTATTATTGTGTCGTTGTAATGAATTTGCCGTTATAAAGAATCCCAGTTAGGATAATGATAGGTTATAAAAGGTCTTTTCCACAGCATTACTCCAAGAAAAAAATGTTATAGACATTTGTTAGAATTGCATCGAGACGATTCTAACAAATGTCTATCACATTTGTTTCTTGGGGTATTAAATTACAAGAATCTTGCATGACTATGGATTCGATTTGGGCATTTACAAGCCGAGGGAAGCCCAAGCCGCTCGGAATCGAGGCTAAATCTTGAGCTAAGAATTCGTTCCATTGAAGTAGTCGTTATTGCGCGTTTTGCTGTTATAACGAATGTCATTATAATGCGGGTCCTCTGTAATTTTAACGATTCGTTCTACTGAATTTGTCATTATTACGAGTTGTGCCGTTCTAAAGAATGTCGGTATAAAGAGGGTTGACTGTTGGTTACACACATCTACCCTTGTCAATCCATCTTGCTTATATTGTTACTCGTAAGAAGCGATATGCAGTGGTTTTGTCATTATCATCAATATTATTATTATTATTTTTTTTTTTTTGTCACTATCATCACCATTAAATAACTAATAATTACGATGCTGCAGTTTTTGTTTTTTGGTTGTATGTGTAGTTGATTTGTTGGTTGGTTATATTTTTTTAGTCTTGTTTCCTTTTTTTATTTTCTCTCTCTCTCTCTCTCTCTCTCTCTCTCTCTCTCTCTCTCTCTCTCTCTCTCTCTCTGCGTGCGTGCGTGTGTGTTTGTGTGATTTTTTCTTGCAATTGGACCACTTTTTTAAATTATATATTAGCTGTTCAACCTAAGAATCCAAGATGCAGACAGAGGTACTAGAGGGGTTCCTCTTTGCTGATGACATGGCAACGGATGCTCCAACAGAAGAAAAGGTACAAGTTATGTAGATGAAGTATCTTAATCCTGTGACAGCTATGACCTCACAATCAGCATCAAAATAATCGAGATGGTTTTTCAAGCTGCGCCTGGCAAGCAATATAAGGAGCCTGCCATTAACACTGCAAGTGGTAGACAAGTTCACCTTCCTTGGCAGCACATTGTCAAGAGCCGTGCACATTGATGATTGAATAAATGCCAGGATTGCCAAAGTTAGTGAAGCATTTGGCCGACGACGTGGTAGTGTTGAACTAAAGAGGTCTGGTGCCGCCAACACTATTGTATGCATGTGAAACGAGGACAGTTTACTAACGGCACGCTGAAAGACTGAACCACTTCCATGGAAAACTGGCAAGACAGGATTCCAGATACAGAAGTCATAACAAGAATTCCTCATGAGGCGGCGTCGCACCTGCTGGGTCAAAAGTCACAGAAGCCACGATCAGAACGTGGTTTTTAAATAATTTTAGTTTATACCAATTTATTTTAGTTTGATTGCGACGAAAGCTTTTTAAGCTTATTTGAATCGTTCTCGAACTGTTATCACGCGCGCGAGAGAGAGTCACTTCGACTTTTAAACCACTGCTTCATTCTTAGCAGTTAACAGTGGACATAAAATGGGTCAAAGCCACTGGACCACAAAAATAGTTCATGGTCACTAGGTCAAGGTACCTGCTGAATCAGGGAATCGACGAGAAGCACTTTGCAGGGTTTCATGGTTGTGTGCCTTATAGTTGAGCAGATATGGGATGTTGACGTAAAATGAGTAAAAGTCACTGAAGTGCGAAAAATATGTCAAGGCCACTGGGTCAAAGAACCTGCCGAGTCATTACAGTGAGAAGAAACCGGTTTATCAGTACTCAAGTTCGGTTGGTTTCAACTCTGTGCGGAAGCACCATGCAGCCCAGTCTATTTCCTCAAGTCCCAATGGGCGGGGCGCTCGAATTGATTGAGTTTCTTCGTGCTTAGACATCTCTCTAGCAATCTGCGACGTCTGACCAGGGTTTACTTTGTTTGCTTATAGTTTAGATTATTTTGTATAACTTATGACAAATACAACAGGTCTGATACCCCAAAACTGGCAATTGATCTGTCCAAAACAATTAAGCCGAAGGTTCTATCACTAGTATCAGCCGCAAATGGGTAAAGAATTGTAAGTGACGCACGGTCAGTTAATTGATCACATATTTTTGGTAATTACTCAAAAAATAGCAGTTTTACTGCTAATTAACGACAGACTGTCCTGTCTAAGGTATTGATATCTTCGTATCTTCATCACAACCAGATCATTCATAACCATTGCAATTAGCCTTTTCGATTTCAGTATTATTTGTGGCCGAAACCGGTGCTATTGTTTTCGAAACAAATTTAAGAAACAAAAAAGTCTAATGGATTAATAAAGTTACTTTAAAAAACAAATACTTGGATTATTTTAGTTCGCGTTGTCTCTTCCAAAGAATAAACAGGAATACTTACTTTTTTAAGGTAAATGATCTGCACAGCATTAGAAACACGCACACAAGCACACGGCGCGCGCGCACACACGCTCGAAACACAAAAGCCTTTGACACACGCGCTTACAGTTTGTGTCAACATGAACGTCACATTTGGAAATACATCTTCCATTATAACTAATGGCTGTCGTTTTATTTTGTGTGGAAAAGGGGTCGCATGAAGTATGTAGGTTGACAGCGTCATCAAAACTCCTGGCGGTCATTTGCATCACGTGAACAAGTCCGTGAAATGAACACCCCCTAAACCCCACTTTATATATAGAGGGGGTAAACACTATTTTTCTTATTTCTGCTCCAAAACATAGGTTGCTGGTACTCGTTAGAACCGCCTCAATGCGGTTCTAATGAGAACCAACAACCTATGTTTGCAGTATAAATAAGAAAAGTATCATAGATTTTCATCAGAAAAGTAGCCATTTTGGAGATGTGAAAAAAATGCACTATGTCACTCGGGCGTGTTATCGTAATGTTTGCGTTATTTTGTAAATAACTGTACGCCGTGGTCTTTTTTGCTCATCTTAAAACTTTTTGAGATTTTCCCCTTGATCAGAAAACGAAATCACTACATTCAATGATAATTTCAATCACTTGAGCAGCTGAGCTGTGCCCCTTATTAGACACTTTTACACGTATATGCGTGATTGAATTTAGTCTTTGACAAATAAATTACACAAACGGCTGATTATCTTGTCTTGGACCTAAACGTTTTCTTGGGGTAGGCGGCCCCCGCCCGTAGGGGCTTGAAGAAATAGATTGGGCTTCCACGCAGAGCTGAAAACGACCGCACACGAGTACTGGTAAACCGCTTAGAGGATCTAATCCTGCCCGGGAAAAGCGGTGCGAGTCGGACCGTCCATGTTTATAAACCCTGTTGCTTTCATTGGGCGACAAGGCTTGAGATGCCGTGTCATATCAATGTCGGGTAATAGTCCCACAAAATTGGAAGCAACGCCTCCAAAATGGCATATAAAGTGTTGACGGGGCAGTTTAACCTCGAATCAAACAAAAAAAATCATGGGGGTCTCGCGTACGGATTTGTCGCCTGTGCGTTTAAAGGTCATAAGTTTCTATGAAGATTATCGTCAAAATTCGAGATGAAATGACTCAAAATATCTAGAAAGATGCGTTTTTGCCCCTTTTTTTCTTCGAATTTCAGGAAAACCGGTTTATGCAACTGATATATTTAGGTAAAAGATAATTTCTAGTGATGTTCGGAATGGTTGAGGAACAGAAATATTCATTAAAATGGTACCTGCAGTTCTTATTTTCCTGCGAATGCAAATGATTTTCTTTGATCACGTAAACAGGTAAGCGACCTATCGTATGTGCCATTGATTGTGTGTCCCTGTTGGAGATAGTCTATTAGCAGAATACCATCTGCATCCCACAAAACCGACGCCATAACCTTCCCAGCTGATGGAAAAGTCTTTGCCTTCTTTGGCGGGGATGAGCCAGGGTGCTTCCATTGTTTCGATTGCTGTTTGGCCTCCGGGAGAAAATGATGAAACCATATTTCATCCATAATGGCAAATCGCTGAAGTAAGTTGGCAGGATCTTCCTCAGAAAGGTTAAGATAAGCACGCGATTATGTGCGTCTGGTGTGCTTCTGATCAACTGTCAGAAGTCTTAGTACCTATCGAGCCGAAAGATTTCCATTGCAAGATTCTCTGTCAGAATGGAATGTACTCTTTCCTGCGAAATATCAACTCTACTGGCTATATATTTTTCTGTCACTCGTCTGTCAGTCATAACAATACCATGGGAAAATACTAGTATTAAACTTAAGCGCCGCGGAAAGCTAACTAAAGGTATGTTGTTCCATCAGGACAATGCCCCTGTTCTTCTGTCATTGCTATGTTGTGGCTTTAAATTTATTGAGCATCCGCCTTATTCACCTGATCTCGATCAATCAGACTTTCATTTGTTTGTTTGTTTATACTGTAGTTTAACGGCCCAGTCAACACTATTTAGGTCATTTTGAGCCCATCAGTTTATCTATCCACACTTTTCGTGGGCAGGCTTATGCGTAAGCGGTTAACCAGTACAGTGCACGTTATTTCGCCAGAAACTGACAACTGTCCTTCTTAAATCAGCGGAAGGGAGAGAATGATCGCAGAAAAGATTTCGTGATCAATCTCCAAGACTTTCATTTATTTCCAAAACTGAAAACGGCTATTTCAGGCACCAATTTTCAGTCCGATGATGACGTCATATACGCAGTGGATGACTTTCTGAACAGGCAAGAAATTGAGTTTTATAAAAATGGCATTGAGGCCCTTAAACAACGCTGGAAAAAGTGTATAAATACTGAAGGGGGTTATGTTGAAAAAAAAATAATACCATATGTCCGACAAAATTCAAATGCTTCAATATGAGGCTCACAACATAATAACAATCAGCGATTCGCCCCCGCCCATCGGGGCTTGGAGAAATAGATTGGGCTGCACGATGCTTCATCGCAGAGCTGATACCGACCGCACATGAGGACTGGTAATCCGCTTAGGTCTAAGCCTACCCAGAAAAATTGCTGCGAGTCGGCCCGTCTATGCTTATAAACCCTATTGGTTTCATTGGGCGGCGGGGATTGAGATGTCATTGCATCTCAATATTGGGTAAAAGTCCCACAAAATTGGAAGCAACGTCTCCAAAATTACCTAAATTGTGTTGACGGGGACGTTAAACCTCACATCAAACAAAAACAATCAGCGATCGTATTGTGCATTCGGCGTTGAGAAACTGGGGTTTGAAGTTTTTAAACTAATGATTGAAGTAAAGGTATAAGAAAATAAATTAAAACCCCAGTTTGAAAGTTGAAACCGTGGTTTAAACAATTATTGTGTAGTTTTTCTTTGAAACTATGGTTTGAAGTTTTCAAATCCTAGTTTGAAAACTTTGAATAGGTGTTTGGTTTAAGGATTATTGGGTTGGCACAGTTAATGATCAAAGTTTATAGTTTATCAACGACCTTTGAGTGTTCAACGTTCAAGTATGATCAGACTGTTACATGTTTTAGGTGAAGCAGGTTTCGGATTTCTTTTTTCGCAGGATTTTAAAATTATAAATCAGGTTTTTGATAATGACATTGTAGAATTCGTGGCCAAGTGGGTAATATGCAGTACGAATCTCAGTAAAACTAATCGCCCAATGTAAAATCCTAACTAAAGGCGACTAACCTAAAACACGGACTAGTCCAAAATTGAAAGTGCAGTCACATCTCACTGCATTTTGAAAGACTATAACAATATGCTTTCTAACGGTTGCATGAGTATTGAACAACTGGTTCCTGCTATTTTCATTGGCATTTATTTATACATTTTGACAGATCAGTTTTGGTTCCCTCTTTCCGAACAAAACGATTCATTACGAAAACATTCCCATTCCCATTACAAAAACACGCCTATTCAAATACATTGTAAATTTTACCACTGAAAAAAAAAAAAAAACACGAAAATTTTAAGAAAAAAAAATGCGACATTTTCCTTATTCTGCTTTCTGTTGTAAACCCCAGTTTTGCTGTATAAAAGTGGGGTTCAAGTTGTTCAAAATTATAAAGGGGTGTTTTAAATGTGTTATCCTCTATAAATAAGGTCGATTATTATTATTATGATTATTACTATTATTATAATTATTATTATTATTATTATTATATTATTTCGTGATGATATATTGGCAATTTTACCGCAAAAAATGAATAGTTTCCAGATAAAAAAAATGATATTTTTCTTATTTCTGCTCTAAACCAAAGTTTTCTGCTCTAAACTCGTTAGAACCGCTTCAACGATCTATGTTTTAAGCAGAAATAAGAAAAATAATATCTACCCCTGTAAACCCCAGTTTTACTATTAATTGGGTCAAACTGATATAAGTATGTTTTCGTGATGGTTGAAATCGAGACACTGCATTACGAAAACACGCCTATACGAATGCATGGTAAATTTTACCGGCGAAAAAAAATGCAAATTTTAAGACGAAAAATTGTTATACTTTACTTATATCTGCTCAAAATATAGACTGTGGATACACGTTAGAACCGCCTCATTGAGGCGGTTCTAACGAGTACCCACTATCTATATTTTAGTGTAGAAATAAGTAAACTAATGTTTACCTCTGTAAACCCAAGTTTTACTTTATAAAAGTGGGGTTAATGGGGGTCAAAATTATATAGGCGTGTTTTCGTGATGACAGAACTCGTGAGTCGATTGTCTCTGGCTGTATATTAAAAACACATTTTCCGGTACTTGTGGGCTTGGAGGAAATATTGTCCGACCGACAGTGGATTCATTTATGACAGTATCTTCATCAGTTAACAAGGACAGCCATGAAATCTTAGACCAGTTCGATTTTGGTCCAGTTTTGATTATTGACATGAGAGTTACCTACCACAAAGGGTCTCATAAACTTGAGTAAAAGTTGTCTGGGTGATAGCGATTTCAGTTGTGAGGAAACTTCACCAGACCTTCAGGTAATTATTACAGCCACAAAAGACTTTTGGAGCAGATCAGACTATTCACATGAGAATTACTAGCCCTTTAGTCTCCTATAGACATAGAATGGGGAAGAAACTTCATTTTTGACAGAAAATGCATCAAACCTGCAGCCAACGAAGGCAGGCATAAAATCATGGAATTTGACTTTGGGACAGATTGGATGTTTCACATCACACTTACCGGAGCTTGAGGGCCTCGTAGACTTAGGAAAAGGTTGTCTGGCACTTAATGACTGAATAACAGTGATTTTCATTTTTTATGGAATCTTCTTCAGACTTGCAGTCAGGAGGGAAGCCAAAACATATTTGACAAGTTTGATAAAAGGGCAGATCAGACTATTCACGTCTACTGGGCCTTTAGTTCCCCACAGACATATAATGGAGAAAAAGTTTTCCGGACGATAATGGCCTTATTTTTAGTCATATGCTCATTAAACGTGTAGGTCATGAGGGCAGCCATATAATTTTGGGCAAATTCGAATTTGGGGCAGATCGGATTATTCACAAGCGTGTTACTTGCCCCTAAGTCTCTTATAGACATAATGGAGAAAATGTTGTTCGGGTGATAGCGACTTTCTGTTTGATCGATCCTAATCAACTTTGTAGGTAAAGAGGACAAATCTTTTAAATGACATCTCCTCCCAAGCTGTAAGTCAGAAGTTGGATTGAAGTTAATGGGGGCATCAGGGTGACATAGAGATTCATAATTTCTAAAATTGTTTGTTCCGATATTCAAGATGGCTGCCATGGTGACCATCTTGAAAACCACCAAACACATCTGCTCCTTAACGATAAGTCGGATTAAGCCAAAAATATGGTGAGACACAATTGGGCAACAACGAAATTCAGAATTGTTGTAATCCTTGCACTTCGATATCCAAGATGGCTGCCATAGTGACCATCACGTAAGTCCGATTGAGCTAAAACTTTATGGGAAAATTCTTCCGTTCCAATATGCAAGGACAGAAGACATGGGCACAAGTCACTTGTACAGTGTCTTGTACCCTTAACCCTCCACTCAGCTACAACACCATTTCCTCCTGAATCCTAAGTGGGAATGTGCTGTTCAGAGATTTAAGTGGTGGCATCAAGGGAACATACAGATTCAGGACTGCTAAAGGTAATCTCATCTAATCGCCAACGTGCCCACCATCGCACAATTTGACATATCATGATCAACCTACTAATCCAGGTGAGCGATTTCCGACCCAATTGGGCCTCTAGTAAAGATATCGATATGCGCGCGCTCGTGTATGACCGGGCGTGCGTATATGTCTGTGTGCGTGAGTGCGTGTGGAGAAATTTTAAGTCATTTTCTGTGTCTCTGTAGGTACGTGATTGTGACGTAAAGCTTTGTGGGTCAATTGTTTGTCAATCCACCCAAAGTTAAGAATACTGTAGTACATATACTGTAGTTGTCCACGTGATTATCGCTAACAATAACGTTAAATCGCGCACAAATTAAGGGGAATGGGAACAGCTTCAGGGGAGGCAACTCCTGCAAAAGTATTTTTGTCTCCAATGTCCATAGGGGTCAACTCTTAAAGGAAAGAATTTGCTCCTGGGGAGCAAATTCTTTCCTTTTAAGAGTAGACCCCTTTTTCAGTGGGACTGGGCTTGCAGAAAAGCGTACAGGATGTCCGGAATGTTGTCTCCCTTTGAAAAATGGCGAAAAAATTTGCCAGGTGTTCCCAGTCCCCTCATCAATAAAACGCAGCAGAAATAAAGCACCCAAAAGTACCAGATATGCTTTTTAACATGGAATCGGTTCGCCCATAACCTTTTCACGTCCCGAAAATAGGACATTTGCAGAAAGTGTGCAACACGGCGTCTGATCAAGGTCTACACTGTCTGCTTAAAGTATAGGAACTTAATGATTACTTGCAACGGTCTAAGTCCCGGTTCAAGACCTTTTCAAGGACAATCGACCCACAATAGATGTCCGCGTTGTGATCTGCCACAGTGTCGACGTGTCAAGGTCGAGGCTCGAAATTACTGCCTCACGCACCCGAGACAGACTTGCAGCCACTTCCACCACTAGTTTGAAAACTTTAATAAACCGGGGTTTCAAGTTCAAAATGTGGTTTGAAGATTAACTGCGGACTTGGCTTTCCATAGAAATCGATAATGAAATATGTATTGTGGGAACGGCGTCTTTACTCGAGTTTCAAACTTCGTACCGGGTTTTGAAGATTTGTTATACATTTGGCGTTAAAACTGGGATTTGAAGTTTTTAAGCTAAATATTGAAGCAAAGGGTTTTGAAAATAAGTTAAAACCCCAGTTTGAAAGATGAATTCGTGGTTTAAAGAATAATTGTGCAAATTTTCTTTGAAACACTAGTTTGAAAACTTTAACCTGGGGTTTCAAGTTTAAACCATAGTTTAAAGATGTATTGTGCACTTGGCTTGCCATGCACCACAATTAAATATTATCATTCTCAATGCATTTATAGAATAAAATCCTATTGTTAACTATTTGGGCGTAATGCAGTTCGAAATGCAGTTCATACTTCAGTGAATACATCACGTGAACAAGTCCGTGAAATGAACACCGCCTAAAACCCCGCTTTATATAGAGAAAACTGGGGTTTACGGAGGTATTCATTATTGTTCTTATTTCTGCTCCAATATATAGGTTGTGGGTACTCGTTAGAACCGCCCACAACCTATTTTTGCAGTATAAGAAAAATATTACCGATTTTCATCAGAAAAGTATCCATGTTGGAGATGTGAAAAAAATGCACCATGTCGCACGGGTAATGCATTTACTCGCGCGACGGCAGTGACGTCAAAATGAACAATAATTAGGTAATGGCGCTATTATGACGTCAACGACGCTATTCCACTGTCAGTAGGAAATTGCGTGCAGTTGCTTTCTTGTTTCAGTTTTACGCGGCACTCAAAGCAGATTTTTTTTTTCGTCACAAAATGGAGGGACAATATATAAATATAGATAATAAAGGTAATTTATTTAACGATCATTAAAGTACGAATGAACCACATCGGGTCAAAAAACATTCCTTTTTGAAAGAAACAAACAAATGGTATACATCTACAGAAAGCATAAATTGTATTCTGACAGGTAATCAAATAATAACCAAATAATAATCGATGTTATAAACATGTCATAATAACTAGAGTTTATGTTCATTTACAGGTTGCTGGTGGGTCAAATCACAGATGAGGACATACACATACATTCTAATCTTAACAATGACACATTTCTACAAAACAGGTATGTGCGTGACTTTCATCACGAAAACACGGATATATATCTCTGATCCCTTGAACCCCATTATGAATGTTAACTCTTATCATGCTGTTCACGACAACTCCTATCTTTGGAAACAGTGTAGATCCAGATCAGATGGCTTCTGAAGAAGCCATCTGATCAGGATCTACACTGTTTGACAGTAAGTTTATGGATTAGTAAGAATAAATTAACTCAAGTAATCTGATTGGTTCAAAGTCAGAAATGGGTGTGGCTAGACTGAATATTCAGCAAGATAAGGGTTAAAACTGGGGTTTGCATGGCTAAACCTTATTTTTCTTATGTCTGCTGAAAAATACATACACAGATTGTGGGTACTCATTAGGACCGCCATGATGAGGCGGTTCTAACGTGTACTCTATCTATATTTTCAGCAGAAATATTTCAATATTACAATTGTTCATCTTAAGATTTTCATTTTTTTCTTTTTCTTTTCTTTTTTTTTAATTTTTTATTTTATTTTATTATTATTATTTTTTTTTTTTGCGGTAAAATTTACAATATATTTTCGTAATGACCCTCCTCAGTCTTTCAGCCGTGCCAGGCGAAAGCATGTTTTTAGGTATTTTCACACAGCAAATAATCGGAGCAGCCTGTGCATTCGCGCAGTCTGATCATAGTTTTTAGCTGTGCCCTTTACGGATGTCAGCTGACCCGAGTTTCTTCCTGCATGTTTCAGTTTTTAAAAGCAATGGATAATCCGAACTTATTTCCCATCATACTTTCCAAGCGGGGTCACTTCTCGTGCCTTCCTGTGTTGGGACGAATCGCACATTAAACGAGGTAGACTGTAGAAAAATATAGAGTTATAAATTAGTGATTACTAAATTAGTGTTATTTTCTACCCAAATATGAGTCAAGCCTCTGTTTTCCTATATTCTTTCTTTCTTTCTTTATACACCGCAACACCCCTTCGCGTGGATTACGTGCAGGTGTACATAACATACATCCCCACACCCTGCAAACAGTACCATCCTTGTAACTGCAACTAGAGCTGTCAGTGAAACTGACTAGGGCCCCGGCAGCGCTATCAGAAATTTGTGGACGGACAGACGGACAGACGGACAGAGTGATTACTATAGGGCACCCACACTTTCAGTGCGGGGCCCTAATAAAAGAGGGAGATTAATACAAAGTTATTTCTGGAAAGTCTACCTACTCCCATTAGGAAAGGGTTAACGTTATATAAAGGATCTTACACGAGTGGTCATTTCATATGAAATTTATGAAACGAGCCTACGGCGAGTTTCATAAATTTCATGTGAAATGACCACGAGTGTAAGATTCTGTTCATCATATGACCGCTTTTAATTGGATTTTATCGCCTTTAAATTTGACAGATTTCAACCAAAAAATGCATGGTTGACATGGACGTCGCCATGGTGTTACTTAATCTAGCCAAAGTGTTATTACCGGTGTGGTCATACGAATTTTTTAAACGACGTTACCCACTGGTTATCAACAACGCCATATGATAAATGAAAATATGGCATGATAGGAAAGTTCCCGTCTTTTCAAAGCAAGGAACGAGTTTTGGAAAATGACAAACGTGACATATGTTTCCGCCATTCTTCAAAGGGGGGGACCTCCATTCTTCAGAGGGAGACGAGTTTTGTGATTTCCTGTTGCTCTCCCTCTGAAAATGGGGTTTGCTCTCTTGCGTCGGATCGTTACTGACTATTGATTGCGTTATGCAGGTAAGCCCCCGCCCATAGAGGCTTGAAGAAATATATGGGCTGCATGTTGCTTCCACGCAGAGCTGAATCCGGCCCGCAAACTAGTACTGCCAGACAAGCTAAATGTGTAACATAAGACGTCACACTATCTACATTCATCTATTGTATTTTACATTCCATGTCCCCCGTGGAGCCAATCCAGCTAGACGCTAGGAATAAGTATCTAGAAATGAGTTTAACAAGAATATCCATAATAATATCATACGTCATTTTCACTTGTTCTGTATTATCACAAGTCATAACGCTACTATTGTACATTGATATTTTGTAAAAATGGGAGACAGAGTTCCATAAGTCTTTCGACTTTCTTCTGAATCCCATTGTATAATATTGTCTTTGTTGATTTATCTGTATGTATGTATGTATATCATGTATTATACAAATAAATAAACGTTTAAACTAAACTAGTACTGGTAAACCGCTTAGAGGATCTAAGTCTGTCCAGGAACCGCGGTGCGAGGCGGACCGTCCATGCTAATAAACCCTATTGGTTTCATTGGGCGACAGGGCTTGAGATGTCATTTCATCTCAATGTCGGGTAAAAGTCCCACACAATTGGAAGCAACGTCTCCAAAATGACCTTTCCAGTGTTGACGGGGACGTTAAACATCAAATCAAACAAAACAAATATGCAGGTACAGAGAACCCTCGTTATAACGACAGTATTTGTTCGCTTTCACTTTACCGTTATAAAGAATTAGTAATATAATATGAAATAAAGGTTATTTTCCCTTCAATTACTCAACGGCCCCGCCCGTCGGGGCTTGGAGAAATAGATGGGCTGCATGATGCTTCCACGCAGAGCTGAAACCAACCCGCACACGAGTACTGGTCAACCGCTTAGAGGATCTAAACCTGCCCAGGCAAAGCGGTGCGAGTCGGACCGTCCATGCTTAAAAACCATATTGGTTTCATTCGGCGGCAGGGCTTGAGATGTCATTTCATCCCAGTGTCGGGTAAAAGTCCCACAAAATTGGAAACGACGTCTCCAAAATGACCTTTACATTGTTGTCGGGGACGTTAAACCTCGAATCAAACAAACAAACCAAACACTTTACCGTTATAAAGAATTAGTAGTATAATATGAAACTAGAATACTGTCGATGGCGCGCCATCGCAAATCCCCACGCTTTCTACAGAGGGGCCAAGTACCGAAAACCCCTCACCCTGGACCCTTATTTGACCCCAGGGTCAAAATATTACCTGTATTATATTCTACTAAGCATGCCCTTCTATTTGATATGCCACATGACTATGTTCCAAAAAACTTAAATTTTGACCCTTTGACCCCTCCCCCAGGGCCCCAATCTGACCCTAGGGTCAAAATTTTACTTGTATTGTATTCTACTAATCACCCTATTCAATTTGATATTCCATATGACTGTATTCGGTAAAATTTGAATTTTGACCCCTCCCCCCCCCTCCCCTCCCTCCCCCCCCCCCAGGTCCGACCCCTTGGGCATGACCAAGGGGTCGCAGCCAAAATCCCGTTCAATATGTGTTACAAATATCATTAATCATTACTTATGCAAAGTTTGGTTTCAAAATCTATAAAATTGACTTTGAAATTGAATTTAATTGATATTTGACCTTTTGACCCCTCCCCAAGGCCCCTGGGGGCGGGGCCAAAAATAAATATGACGTCGCAAGCCCTCATCATGTAAGGAAGCTGTGTACCAAATTTGGTTACATTCCGACCAGTGGTTAAGGACGAGATAGCGTGACGGACAGACGGACGGACGGACGGACGTTCTCACGGATGTATACTTATGTGGCTATTTTTGGCAGGATTGATACTTAAGTGGCTACTTTTAGCCACAGAAAAGAAGTATTTTCGGTGTCTGACGGAATAAATCCAATAGACTTACACTGATTCTGTCCATTTACATAGCCACCTAACTATACATTTGATGGTGCGGACAGACGGACGGAGGCGTTCACAATATCCCCGAACGCTTTTTTTAAAAGCGTCGGGATAATAAAGGGTCTTTTTCCATCAATTACTCAAAGAAACAAATGTTGTGGACAGTTGTTAGAATCGCCTCGCTGATATTCTAACAAATATCCACAGCATTTGATTTTTTGAGTAATCAATAAAATACTCTTGAACATCTCCATTAACCTCTCCCATCTTGAACCTAAGAATCGTTCCATTGAAATTGTCGTTGTAATGAGTTGTGTTAGTATATAAAATATCGGTATAAAAGGGTTACCTGTATATACTAGATAGGGACAAAAAATAAGGGAACCCCCAAATTCAAAAAGAAAGAAGCGAAGCTTCAATGTCACAGGGAAGGTTTATATGAAAAGGGGGTCAGTATATCTGGTCCATGCACCACAAGCATTGATGCATGCATGACACCTTCTGGGCATGCTAGTGATTGTGCGACGGATTATCTCCCTTGGTATCCGTCGCCATTCTACTTGCAATGCTCGGCCAAGCTGTTGCAGATTGTTACAACGTTGCGGTTTGTTGCGCACGCGGCGACCCAAGACATCCCAAATGTGCTCAATCGGCGACATATCGGGGGATTTGGCTGGCCACGGCAGAGTCCTTACACCTTGTTGTCTCAGAAATTCGATGGCAACACGGGCTCGATGTTGGCGTGCGTTGTCGTCTTGGAATTTGGTCTACGTAACGCTGGCTAGTCAAGTTACCATGATCGTTCAAGGTAACTTGACTGGCCAGCGTTACGTAGACCAAATTTTACGCCCAGTGGTTGTCCCATTCGCCCGGCGCATTGGTGGGAACTTCGTGTTCCAAGACGACAACGCACGCCCACATCGAGCCCGTGTTGCCGTCGAATTTCTGAGACAACAATGTGTAAGGACACTGCCGTGGCCAGCCAAATCCCCCGATATTTCGCCGATTGAGCACATTTGGGATGTCTTGGGTCGCCGCGTGCGCAACAGACCGCATGCTTGTTCGAGCATTGCAAACATAATGGCGACGGATACCAAGGGAGATAATCCGTCGCACAATCACTAGCATATCCAGAAGGTGCCGTGCATGCATCAATGCTCGCGGTGCATGGACCAGATACTGATCCCCACTGCATATAAACCTTCCCTGTGACATTGAAGTTTCGCTTATTTCTATTTGAATTTGGGGGTTCCCTTATTTTTTGTCCCTAGTATATATTTTACTTTTTATGTTGCTGTCATTCTTCATTGTTGAGCTTGAACTGACTTTAGAAATAAATCAGCTGTAGCAGTCAATTGGTGAGAAATAAATCACAGTTTGGAGGTCAGTTGTAAAGACAATTGAGTCAAAGCTTGGTGGGAGACATTGGTGTGACCTGGTAAAATCGATGTATTCCAATACCTTATCTTTAATTCTTCATAGAACTTCTACCTGCCGACCCCTCGGTCGGATTTAGCTGTTAAGAAAATTAATATCAGGCATGTTTCTTCATCATCTTCTTCTTCATCATCATCATCATCATCTTCTTATTTTTATTATTTTTCTTCTTCTAAATCTTATTGATTTATGTATTCAGTTATTTAGTTATATTCTGGTTTCTAGGCTCCACAGAATTATACGCAGATGAGGGAGATTCTGTGATCTTTGACCTTCCAAGCGTTGCTAAATGTGGAAACTACCAGTTTCTCAATCCACAGTTATTGCCCTTGATCATCATAAAGAACCAATCAGCAGCAGCGTTACAAGGAGCGTACATCAAAAGGACAGCAGTTTATGTGGTAGAACATAACGAGCTGCAGCTAACGTTGAACAATGTAAAACAGGTTGACAGGGGCAAATACAGAGTGTACACGGAAAGTGGGGACGTAACAACATGCTCCAAAATTCACTTCTTTCTGAATGTTAAGGGTATGTATATGTCTTTGTCCAAGACCTAATTGTTGAAAACAAACGACGTCGTTTGTTTGTTTGTTTGTTTTATTGCAGTTTAAAGGTGCATTATTGAGCTACCGGGCCTCAAATTTTTTTTCTGGTTTTTATCTTCAATTCATACTCCTTTGTCATGTGTACACGTTGGGAGCCAAATACAGCTTCAGAACTTTGTGAAAATGATCGTTTTCATTCGTCTTTACCCTTCGCTCTGAACATGTGTTCGGAATTTCTGTTCTAAAAATAAATCTATCACTTTACACATACATGGCGACAGTATCATCTCTGAGTGTTGTTACTTATGGCATGGTATTCAGCGTCATATTTTTTTTTCCGATTGGATTCTATTTTCGTCACGAAATAAAAATAGATCTAACTAGTGTTCGAAACCTAGTTAGGGAATCCCTCTCAAACTCATTTACCGGTCATCATAATTGTTCGCATTTTTGCATAAAATGCATTCATTTGTATTGTTTTAAAGAAAAATACCGGCTATATGTACTTTATTTTTGGAAGCATTTTTACCGATAGCTCAATAATGCACCTTTAACGGCCCAGTCAACACTATTTAGGTCATTTTTGAGCCGATCATTTTACCTATCCAAACGTTTCCTGTGCAGGCTAATACGTAAGCGGTTAATCAGAACAGAACAGAACAAATCTTTTATTAAATAACGTACATCTCAGGCCACTCGTAGGTGGCATAAGAGAAAACAAATGACATAAATCTATGCAATCAATGACGACAGTGAACGGCTCCCTGTAAGAAATATGTTGATAAGGATTAATACATGTACTGTCTGTTTCGAGGAACCGGTTGCTGTGCTACTACCTTCATACATGTGGAGTGATCAAAATATCTTAAGAATACTAAGTTAGAATATGAAGCATTAAGGTAATAGGCTGCATATAGTGTAAGATAGCTGTTTTATGTATACAAAGTAACAGCTTACCCAAAAGATTTCATTATCACATCGACGAATTTTGCTACATTGATGAGTGTCTTTAGATTATTTGTAGACAGAAGTTCTTTAAATTTTAACATGTTCGGGCGCCTGTGAAAATAAGGTTTCAAGTAAATATGTCTTTCTGCGTTAAAGAGAGTACATTTAAAAATAAAATGGAATTCGTCCCCAATATCTATATTACAATGAGGGCATTTCCTTTCATTAAGAGGAACTCCTTCCCATCGCCCTGTTCCGATTGGGAGTTTATGGTTAGCCGTCCGAAATTTGCATAAGGATAAGTAATATCGCTTTGGCAAGCGTGTAAGGTATTTTTCCATACACTTGTCTGTTTTGAAGACCGAATTACATTTGCCCTTTGACGAGGAATTCAACTTTGTTCTCCATTCCTGGATTTGTAAATCGACCAAAGTTTGTTTGATTGATGATTTTAATGCTCGATGATTATGTATTGGGTCTATATAGAATAGGTTTACTTTGCCTACGGATATCAAGATATCTTTAATATATTTGATCCACTTGAAATCATGGTTACCGAGTTCATGTTCATTATAAAGAATGTTATACAAAAGTCTAGTGAGTTTTGTACTTTAACCATTTATGACGGAGATCCAATAACCTATCATACGACTTTTAATATTTATTTGCAGTGGTCGTCTCCCAAGTTCAGCTTGTAACATGTAAATAGGCGTGCTTTTTCGTAATCTGAGAATATTACGCAGAAAATCGTTTTGTACATTTTCTATGATTTGGGTATTTTGATAACCCCAGATTTCACACCCGTACAACAAAATAGGGACAATTGTATGGTCGAATAATTTGACCTGTAAGTCAATGGGAAGGTTTAGGTTTCTTATCCGCTTATAAAGTAAATTCATGGCTTTTTTGCTTTGGGCTACATTATTCTTAATAGCTTTATAAAAACTGCGATTTTTCGAGAAAATAATTCCTAAATATTTAAATTCCTTACAGGTAGATTTAATATGATTACCTAGTTTGAATTCAAAACGACTATCGTTTCTTGTACCGAATATCACGATTTTCGTTTTTTGATAGTTAACGTCAAGCTTCCATAATGTAGCATACGCGAAGAATAAGTTTAAGTTAGTTTGAAATTGTTTTTCATCTGTACCAAAAATGACAGTGTCGTCAGCGTACAGCAGAATATATATCTTAATAAATATTGTCAGTTGGTCATACTGTAGGTCTAGGTTTACACCCGATGCACCGTTACTGATGAGAAAACTCTCAAGATCATTTAGGAAAATAGCAAATAATACTGGGGAAAGATTCTCCCCTTGCCTAACCCCTCTGAAGCTCTGGAAGAAAGAGGATTTTTCTCCATTATAGGATACGCATGACTTGATATTTTTGTACATATTATGTATTACACGAAATATTTTGCCGTTAATGTTATGACCAAGTAATTTCATCCAAAGACCCACCCGCCAAACAGAATCAAACGCCTTAGAAAAGTAACTAAATGAACAAAACAGTTTCGTTTTCTTAACTTTAAGTAATTCAATTAGCGAATGCAGTACAAAAATATGGTCTGTAGTTGAAAAGCCGGTTCTAAACCCTGCTTGATTTTCAGTACAGTGCATATTCTTTCGCAAAAAACTGACATCTGCCCTGCTTGAAACAGCGGAAGGGAGAGAATGACCGTAGAAAAGATTTCATGGGTAATCTCCACGAAAGAATGTTCTAACGACGTCGTTAGTAAACGTATTGTTAAAACTTTGATCATTTAATATTGCAAACTTTTTGCTGGAAATAATGAGCCGGGGCACAGCATTTCCTACAATTTACATGTGCGCCCAGCGAAGAATCAGATCAGCCTGCGCATCCATATAGACTGACCAGAGACTTCTCTTGCTGCATGAAGGAGTATTGGGTCCTCAGCCATCCTTAGAGTGCACAACGAAGACTCTGATCAGACTGCGCGGATGCGCAGACTGATCTGAGTCTTCGTTCTGCGCACAAATGTTGTGGCCCGGCTTAATGTGAGTAGATTGTGATGTCCACGTGGCCATCTATGATTTGTAGGAAATCCAGATAAAATTATTTACAGAAAATAGCCGCGCTATTCCTATCGCCGTCAGGTTAGAGTGTTGCGTATAAGTGTTATCTTTAGAATCTGGACTGGAATCATGCGTTGGTAGGTTGGCTAAAAGTGTAAACCCAGATCTGACACCACTGCACGCGGCGTCTGATCAGGGTCTTCACTGTATGCTTACGGTACATGAATGTAAGGGTTAACGAAATAGTCCAAGTTCAGGACCATATGTCTAGCCTACACTTAGAGACAATCGACCCACCAGTGTTGTCAGTCCTTTGATTTGTTACTATCTTCGGATTCGGAACGTAATTGTCACTAATTTGTACGAAATCCAGGTAACGATTTTTTGAAGCCACGCTAGTCTTTTCGTTGTGACGTCAGAGTGGTTTGTCATGAGGGTCACCTGGACACAAATGTTGGGCTGGACAAACAGTGTAGACCTTGATCAGACGCCACAGAACGCGGCGCCTGATGAGGGTCTGCATGTTTTGCTTAAAGTACTGGAAGATAAAGTTTAATCTCAATAGCCTAAGTCCCTAGTTCAGGGCCATTTCACTCAGTGTCAATCGACCCACCAGTGCTTCAGTAGCTTCGATTTTTTCTAGATTAGTAACTTTTTTTTTTTATCTTTTTTAGCAAAAGTTATAGAATATTTGGACGAATGGAGCTCCTGGTCTCAGTGTTCAACACCTTGTTCCCCCACAACTCAGCGAACCCGGGAGAGAAACTGCAGTATACCGAATGGCTGTATAGGTTCAGGTCCAAGGCTTGAAACTGAAAGTTGTCTGTCGGTACCAGGTTGTCCAGGTAATGACTTATAACTCACATTTGTCCACCTGTTGGATGTCCGTTCTTAGGGGTGTCAGATATGTTTTAAATGTTTAAGGTTTAAGGTTTATCAAAATCTTATACTTTCAGCTAGACTTGCCCAAGTCCCTACATTTACATTTTTTATTTTTAAATGAAAGTCACTTTAAACAAAAAAATATGTAAATGTCTCTTTAGTCTTCATCTCACAATTTTCATAAAAGACTGTATTGCTATTTCATTTATAATGTGTTTATTTTATTTTTTATTTTTTTTTTTTTTTTTTGTAAACAATTATTTCTACAATGGACACCTAATTAACAGTTTGTTTGCGTGTTTGTTTTGGAGTTTTACGGCCCAGTCAACACTATTTAGGTCATTTTTAAGCCGGTCCGTTTACCTAGCAACACTTTACTGGGCAGGCTTATACATAAGCGGTTAACCAGTACAGTCCACATTCTTTTGACAACTGCCCTTCTTGAATCAGCGGAAGGGAGAGGACGACCATAGAAAAGATTTCATTATCAATCTCCACGAAAGAATGTTGCCGACCCCGGCGGGAGTCGAACCCGCGTCCTCCTGATCACCAGTCAGACGCGCATCTGACTGAGCCACTGAGGCCGGCTCCTAATTAACAGACTTGGGCAAGTCTAACTTTCAGCAGACAGTATAGACTTAGGCCAAACATCGCGTTGTACGGAGTCTGATCTTGCTCTAAACTGTTTCCCAGTGGTTCATGTTTTTTTTTTTTTGTTTGTTTGTTTGATTTGAAGTTTAACTGTCCAATCAACACTGTAAAGGTCATTTTGGAGACGTTGCTTCCAATTTTGTGGGACTTTTACCCGACATTCAGATGAAATGACATTTCAAGCCCTGCCGCCCAATGAAGCCAATGGGGTTTATAAGCATGGACTCGCACCGCATTTCCTGTGCGAGCTTAGATCCTCTAAGCGGTTTACTCGTGTGCGGGTCGGTTTCAGCTCTGCGTGGAAGCATCATGCAGCCCATCTATTTCTTCAAGCCCCGATGGGCGGCTGCTAAATCCCCAGTGGTTCATGCATATTGACCCCAATCTTAAGGGGAATAGATACACTTTCAGCGGAAGCAGCTCCTTTAAAAGTATTTTGTCTCCCTTTGTCTCCCATATCAATATATAGGGGTCCTTGTCTCCCTTTGTCTCCCATATCAATATATAGGGGTCCTTCGGAGCAAATTCTTTCCTTTAAGCGTAGACCCCTTTGTCTATGGGCCAGGGCTTATAGAAAAGTGAACCGGAAGTCCCAAATGTTGTCTACCTTTGCAAAATGGCTGAAAAATCTGCCAGGTGTTCCCATTCTCCTTAAATATAAACAGACGATTCACCTAAAATGTCAAGGCCGATTTTCCTTGGAATCTTGTCATGGCCTAAATCGCTCAAGTTTAAATAGTTGACGTTATGAAATACTGGAAAAAAAACCAGTGCTTCAGCTGAAGTGCACGACCCGCCGGATGCTTTTAGCTTTATGAGTGTTACCATATATGGGTATGGCGGCCATTTTGGTCATGTGACCTGGACCTTAAACGGTTCCCCCAATAAATGCGCCTTATCGTAAGGAGCAAAAATATATCTTATACTTTAGTACTGTATTCTGAATCGTTTGCAGGATAAAATGCATTCTCACATTTTCCAATACAAAAGCATATGTGTCAAAGTTTGACCTAGGCACAAAGAAGGTCAAGGTCAACCCAGGGTCACCATTTTAGCAATTTTTGATGGACCTACGTCCCAGATGCCATTTGTCAAATTTCGTGGAAATCTGCCCAGTGGTTCTGGAGAAGACTATTTTTGAAGGGTTTTTGCCTTATATGGCTTGGCGGCCATTTTTGTCATGCGACCTGGACCCCATGAGCAAATTTTGGTTTCCCCCATCCCATAGAAGCTCCATATGAAATTTGACTTAAATCGGCCCAACGGTTTCCGAGGAGAAGCAGTTCGAAAATTTTCACATTTTTCGCCTCTGCGAGGCTATACTAAATGGAATGTAATATTTCTCAAGTTCATTGGTTAGATCTCATTGATATCCATCAGTATGCCAAAAATTGTTTAAATATTCCAAGAGGTTAAGTCACTATCACCAATTTTCACAAACGGGTTACGGAAGGACAGACAGACAGACCATATTTGGCTTGGCGGCCATTTTGGTCATGTGAGCTGGAACCCATGAGAAAATTTTGGTTAGCCCCATCCCATAGAGGCTCCATATGAAATTTGACTTCAATCGGCCCAACGTTTTCCGAGGAGAAGCAGTTCGAAAATGTTCACATTTTTCGCCTTGGCAAGGCTATACTAAATGAAATGTAATATTTCGCAATCTCATTGGTTAGATCTCATTGATATCTATCAGTATACCAAAAAGTGTTTAAATATTCCAAGCGGTTAAGTCACTATCACCAATTTTCACAAACGGGTTACGGATTTTTCGCCTCGGCGAGGCTATACTAAATGGAATGTAATATTTCGTAAGTTCATTGGTTAGATCTCATTGATATCTATCAGTATGCCAAAAGTTGTTTAAATATTCCAAGCGTTTAAGTCACTATCACCAATTTTCACAAACGGGTTACGGACGGACAGACAAACAGACCATATATGGCTTGGCGGCCATTTTGGTCATGTGACCTTGACCACATGAGCAAATTTTGGTTTCCCCCATCCCATAGAGGCTCCATATGAAATTTGACTTCAATCGGCCCAACGGTTTCCGAGGAGAAGCAGTTCGAAAATTTTCACATTTTTCGCCTCGGCGAGGCTATACTAAATGGAATGTAATATTTCGTAAGTTCATTGGTTAGATCTCATTGATATCTATCAGTATGCCAAAAGTTGTTTAAATATTCCAAGCGTTTAAGTCACTATCACCAATTTTCACAAACGGGTTACGGACGGACAGACAGACAGACCATATATGGCTTGGCGGCCATTTTGGTCATGTGACCTTGACCCCATGAGGAAATTTTGGTTTCCCCCATCCCATTTTACTTCAATCGGCCGAACCGTTTCCGAGGAGAAGCAGTTCGAAAATTTTCACATTTTTCGCCTCGGCGAGGCTATACTAAATGGAATGTAATATTTCGCAAGTTCATTGGTTAGATCTCATTGATATCTATCAGAATGCCAAAAATTGTGCAAATATTCCAAGCGGTTAAGTCACTATCACCAATTTTCACAAAAGGGTTACGGACGGACACACAGACTGACAGACTGACAGAATGACCGATTGACCGAATGACAGAATGACATGGTGATTTTAGGGCACTCTTAGAAAATCAACCGACTTCAGTCGGTCGCTTTTTCTGCGGGTCGTGCAATATTTATTTGACAAATTGTCATAAGAAGCAAAATCCAGCAAGTGGATTTGAGGGCGGGGCTGATATGACACACTACTAGGCTATGGTAAGGGCAGTTAATACCATGCATCTTAATCTTAATCCACATACCTAAAGATATTGTGCACCCATGCAATATGTTTCTTAGCAACAGAAAAACATTAAATTAGGACCCCGCCTCACCTCCCCGACCACCAATAAAAATGGCATGATCGAATGTGCTACATCGCACAACCATACCAGCTTAACATTCCATGACCACACAGCTTGATGTAATAAGTTAACATTACTATGTCTGCTGGTATATCAGATGTTGTGTGAGTTAGGTTTCAAATTGAGCCAGTATACTTCATTCAGTAGGTCCCCGCCAATCGAGGCGGAGAAATAGAATGCGCTGCATGGTGCTTCCACGCAGAGCAGAAACCATCCGCATATGAGTATTGGTAAGCCGCTTAGAGGGTCTAAGCCTGCCTAGGCAAAGAGGTGCGAGTCGCACTGCCCATGCATATAAACCCTATTGGTTTCATTGGGTGGCAGGGCTTGAGTTGTCATTTCATCTCAGTGTCGGGTAAAAGCACAAAATTGGAAGCGATGTCTCCCAAATGACCCTTAATAGTGTTGACGGGGACGTTAAATCTCAATTCAAACAAAGTATGAGGCTGATTTGTTTCACCAATTATGGACCGACCTTCGTTATACTCTCTTCCTATTTGTCATACGACAGCTGAATCGAAAGTTTAAAAAGCAACTCATTTTTAGCTCACCTGTCACGTAGTGACAAGGTGAGCTTTTGTGATCACTTTTTGTCCGTCGTCCGTGGTGCGTCCGTGCGTGCCCTACTAAACCACTGATCGGATTTTGACCAAACTTCACAGGAATGATCCTTATGTGGTCCCCTTTCAAAGTTGTTCAAATGGTTCCGGTCTGTTGCACATCTAGGTCACAGGAGCTAAAAATAGATTTTTTTACTGAAAATCTTCTTCTCTGAAACCGCAAGGCCCAGGTCTTTGATATTTAGTATGAAGCTTCATCTAGTGGACCTCTACCAAGATTGTTCAAATTATAGCCCTGGGGCCAAAAATGCCCCCGCCCCGGGGGCCTTTGGTTTTACATAGGCTTATATAGTGAAAATCTTTAAAAATCTTCTTCTCTGAAACCGCAAGGCCCAAGTCGTTGATATTTGGTGTGAAGCTTCATCTAGTAAACCTTTACCAAGATTGTTCAAATTATAGCCCTTGGGCCAAAAATGCCCCTGCCCCGAGGGCCTTTGGTTTTACACAGGCTTATATAGGGAAAATCTTTAAAAATCTTCTTCTCTGAAACGACAAGGCCCATGTCTTTGATATTTGGTATGAAGCTTCATGTACTGGACCTCTACCAAGATTGTTCAAATTATAGCCCTGGGGCCAAAAATGCCCCGCCCCGGGGGCGTTTTGTTTTACATAGGCTAATATAGGGAAAATCTTTAAAAATCTTCTTCTCTGAAACCACAAGGCCCAGGTCTTTGATATTTGGTATGAAGCTTCATCTAGTGGACCTCTACCAAGATTGTTCAAATTATAGCCCTCGGGCCAAAAATGCCCCCGCCCCGGGGCCTTTGGTTTTACATAGGCTTATATAGAGAAAATCTTTAAAAATCTTCTTCTCTTTTACCGCAAGGCCCAAGTCTTTGATATTTGGTGTGAAGCTTCATCTAGTGGACCTCTATCAAGATTGTTCAAATTATAGCCCCAGGGCCAAAAATGCCCCCGCTGAGGGGCCCTTTGGTTTTACATAGGCTTATATAGGGAAAATATTTAAAAATCTTCTTCTCTGAAACCACAAGGCCCAGGTCTTTAATATTTGGTATGAAACTTCATCTAGTGGACCTCTACGAAGATTGTTCAAATTATAGCTCTGGGGCCAAAAATGCCCCTGCCCCGGGGGCCTTTGGTTTTACATAGGCTTATATAGGGAAAATATTTAAAAATCTTCTTATCTGAAACTGCAAGGCCCAAGTCTTTGATATTTGTTGTGAAGCTTCATCTAGTGGACCTCTATCAAGATTGTTCAAATTATAGCCCTGGGGCCAAAAATGCCCCTGCCCAGAGGGCATTTGGTTTATCATAGGCTTATATAGGGAAAATCTTTAAAAATCTTCTTCTCTGAAACCACAAGGCCCAGGTCTTTGATATTTGGTACGAAGCTTCATCTAGTGGACCTCTACCAAGATTGTTCAAATTATAGCCCTGGGGCCAAAAATGCCCCCGCACCAGGGGCCTTTGGTTTTTTTTTTTTTTTTTTTTCGGGGGTTTTGGTTTAACGGCCCTTTCAAGATTATTTCACTCATATCGAGTCGATCGTTAATCAGAGGTGGGCGAAAACCGGAGTACCCGGAGAAAAACCACCTGACCTTCCGTTGCAGAACTTGGCGTTTCACATTTGATCCGAGCGAGGCTCGAAGCCTTTGGTTTTACATAGGCTTATGTAGGGAAAATCTTTAGAAATCTTCTTCTCTGAAACCGCAAGGCTCAAGTCTTTGATATTTGGTGTGAAGCTTCATCTAGTGGACCTCTATCAAGGTTGTTCAAATTATAGCCAAAGTGCCAAAAATTGCCCTGCCCCGGGGTCCTTTGGTTTTACATAGGCTTATATAGGGAAAATATTTAAAAATCTTCTTCTCTGAAACCACAAGGCCCAGGTCTTTAATATTTGGTTTGAAGCTTCATCTAGTGGACCTTTACCAAGATTGTTCAAATTATAGCTCTTGGGCTAAAAATGCCCCCGACTATATATATAGACTTATATAAAGAAAATCTTTAAAAATCTTCTTCTCTAAAACCGCAAGGCCCAGTTCTTTGATATTTGGTGTGAAGCTTTATCTTGTGGACCTCTATCAAGATTGTACAAATTATAGGCCTAGGGCGAAAAATGCCCCCACCTGCAGGCCCTTTGGTTTTACATTGGCTGATACAGGGAAAATCTTTAAAAATCTTCTTCTCCAAAACCTGATGGCCAAGTTCTTTGGATTTGGTGTGTAGCTTCATCTAGTGGACTTCTACCAAGATTGTTCAAATCATAGCTCTTGGGTCAAAAATGGACCCGCCCCGGGGCCCTTCGTTTTTACATTGACTTATATAGGGAAATTTTAAAAAAAAATCTTCTACTCTGAAACTGCAAGGCCCAGGTCTTTGATATTTGGTGTGAAGCTTCATCTAAATTGTTCAAATTATAGTCCTAGGAAATAGAAGTCAAGGCAATGAAAACCTTTGAAAATCTTCTTGTCTGAAAGCAGAAGGCCAAGGTCTTTGATATTTGGTATGAAGCTTTGTCTTTTGGATTTCTACCAAGATGGTTCAAATTATAGCCCTGGGGGCAAAATGGCCCGCCCCGGGGACCCCAAGGTTTATAAAGACTTATATAAGGAAAACGTTAAAAAATCTTGTCTGAAACCAGAAGTCTCCATTCTTTGATATTTGGTTTGAAGCTTCACCTTTTAGACCACTACCAAGATTAATCATATTATAGTCCGGGGCCAATAATGGCTCCCCCAGGGGCCCACTTGATACCCTATGGATCAGGTGAGCGATCCAGGACCATCATGGCCCTCTTGTTTACAATGTAACAGCAATGTTTATTTAACCCTTAGCCCCCTGATTAAATTAATTAACACACTCCTATTGCTGATTATCAACCAATCAAATGACTTGATATAATATATTTGCTCAATTCACAAACTGTGTGACAAACAGTGTAGATCCTGATCAGATGGTCTTAATCTAAACTGTTTGCAAAGGTAGGGGTTGTGGTGAACAGCGGGATATGAGTTAAATCATCAGATCAGGTACGCTTAATTCAGTAGCAAGATTGAAACTTTTTCTTTTAAATAAATAATTAAAATAGATTTTGGAAATTAAGCCAAGATAAATAAAAGCGACGCTGTACAGCAAACTCAGCTCGGAGTCTCTAAGGTCAGTCCACGCGTCGCCTACGACATGAAATAATTCCTACTTCTGCAATCAAGACTGGTAGTTTGAAAGTATGTGCAGCTACGACCTAGTATGCTTAACCATTGAAACGGTCTAATTCTACTCCGGTTCAGTGTATATACGGCCGTGTCCATACGACCAATGATTCTTCTGAATTCGACATAAGTGCTGTGAACAACGATATTAACATTGCCCATGTATACGATATCGCAGTGATGGGTGCACTCGTTAAAGAGGACCCGCGTTATATATTGACAGTATTGGTTCCCCATAACTGTGACGTTATAAGGAATTCGCTAAGCCCCCGCCCATAGGGGCTTGAAGAAATTTATGGGCTGCATGATGCTTCCATGCAGAGCTGAATCCGGCCCACACACTAGTACTGATAAACCGCTTAGAGGATCTAAGCATGTCCAGGAACCGCGGTGCGAGGCGGACCGTCCATGCTAATAAACCGTATTGGTTTCATTGGGCGACAGGGCTTGAGATGTCATTTCATCTCAATGTCGGGTAAAAGTCCCACAAAATTGGAAGCAACGTCTCCAAAATTACCGTGTTGACGGGGACGTTAAACCTCAAATCAAACAAACAAATAAGGAATTTGCCGCTATGAAGAATCCCAGTTAGGATTATGATAGGTTATAAAAGGTATTTTCCAAATCCAAGAAACAAATGTTATAGACATTAGTTAGAATCACCTCGATTAGGCGATTCTATCAAATATCTATGATATTTGTTTCTTGGAGTATTAAATTACAAGGATCTTTCATGACTATGGATTCGATTTGGGCATTCCCAACCCGACGGAAGCCCAAGCCGCTCGGAATCGAGGCTAAACCTTAAGCTAAGAATTAATTCCATCGCAATTGTCGTTATAACTAGTTTGCCGTTATAGCTAATGTCGTTATAACGCGGGTCCTCTGTATATGTCCAATTGAGATCATTTCCCACTTCATTGTCCTCTTGAACTTTAAAATGCACAAGAAAACATCGTTTTTATTTCTATAAAGGTCTATGCCTTAACGCATTGTAAACTAGTGAACTACAGTAGAACTTCGATGGCTCGAACACTTTTGGCTCGTTTACCAGGGTTGTGTCGAACCCATTCTTGAGCCCCTAGCGAAATCCTCTAAGAAATAAGAAATAGTGGGGGATGAATAAGGAGATTTTAGTCTTTTATCTTGCAAATGTATGCTGTGTGTACTCATTAGAATCGCCTCGACACACAGCAGACATTTTCATTATAGAACACCGAAAAGATGTCTAAAAGTATCTCGCTATGCCTCCTGGCAGTCACCTCAGTGGCTCGAACTACCCCTGTCTCGAACAGATTTTCGAGGTCCCAAAGGTGTTCGAGCCATTGAAGTTCGACTGTATTCCATTGCTATAAGTTTGGACAAGTCCATTTGTCATATAAGGGGTGTCAGGCCTATTTTTCGTTTTTATTCTATTTCTGATGGAAAATGCTGTTAGCAAATAGCGCAGGCCCTAATCAGACGCCACGTTCTGCGGCATCTGATCTGGGCTTGCACTGTTTGCCAAGGTACCCATTTAAGGATTTCCCGTATGCAGTGGGTTAAAACCGTAGTATTTTAAATCGGAATGCAATGGGCGTGTTGATATTGTTCTTATATTTTTAGAAAACAGGATTCGACATTTCATGCAAATTGTCTCCTAGGGAGACAATTTGCATAAGATTTCAAGTCCTGTTTTCTGGGAAAGATAAGCAAAACTATCAACAATTTGTCGTCTGCTGATTCAGCCCAGAGAGCCCGGGCCAGAAGTGGAAAAGGTTAATGATAATGATGAGGAGTTCCGAATTTGGAAAAGTTTTTCATAAATTTCAAAGGGATGATAACCTAAATGCGGTTCCCCATTACACTATGAGAAACAAGACGAAAATCCTCAAAAAACAACAAACAAAAAAACAAACAAACATAGAATCATAGAGGCCAGCTCTCTTTTCCTCTCAAGGCCGGGTAAAATCAAAGCTATGACTGCACGGCTGGGTCGACTTTCGGAGTCTAACCGTTGGTCTTCTTTTGCTCCAGCATTTCAGTGGTTTCTTGCTGTCGAGTCCTCACCGTTGTTTCATCTCTGTGGTTGTTTGATTTTTGTGTTCATGGAGGTGTTGCACTGATGAGTTCGGAGGCCTTCATGCGGACTGAACAAATTATTTGTCTAAATCGCGATAGAAGTAAGGGCGAGGATTGTTGTCAGAAACATCGATTTAAGTCCCCAAAGTGGAATTCGTTTCGCTGACCGTTCCCAGGTGGTTCTTCTGTCGCGGTTTATTTTTGTTATGGTTGTCTTTGAGTGTGTATATCGCTTATTTTATTTTGTTTTGGATAGCAAATTGGCCATTTTGTGGGAAAGTAGCCGAGCTGTCCCTTTGGCCTTCCGCTATTGATGTTTCCATAAGTGTCTAGTTGTTTCATGTTTGTGTTTCTGTCCCTTCTTTGTCTCTGATGGGAGCTGTGGGTTAATTGTATCGATTCCTGATCATTGCCTTCACTGCTATTTTATTGTCGGAGTTTAGGTTGGAAACGGTCGTGAATCTGTAAAAAAAGTTTGTTTTACCCGGACAGTTTTCTTTCCAGTTTGGTCTGAGTGGAGTGCCTGGAGTATTTGTAGCAGTTTGTGTGGTCCGGGGCTGCGGGCCAGGAACAGGATGTGCTCGCCTCCAAGCCCAACTGAAAAGTTACCAAATATTTCTTGTTCTGGTGAAGCAACACAAGAAGAAACATGTGAAGCGAAGCCATGCAGAGGTATAAAAGTTATGTTTCATTACATTAAAATACCTAATAATATATGCATATAAACAGAAGGACATCCTTTTCTGTGTACAATCAAAGCACTGTAGGCTGGAACGATGGTTCTGGATACTAAGACTAGACTACCTAAGGGATCTAATGAATAGAACACGTGATCGTTTTACATTGTATATTTTTGTGCTTTTAACAACCCATGTATGTTAAACCTTCTCGCTCAAAACATAACAGCCAACTGATCTTTCTCTTTCTCTCTCCGCTTGCCCGACCCTCTTAAAGACATTGCGTAATAGCTAAGTCTACACGTATGACCTTAACCTACTAACAAAGTTCAGGATCAGAATTATAATTATGACTCATCGTAACCTTGGATACTACTGAACCAAACTACCATTTTAGGCCATAGTGTGATTCTATTGCATTTAACCCTTCAGTTCATGTTCTTTAACAGACAGCATAGACCTTGATCAGACACCGCTTTCTAAACCGTCTGATGTGGGTCTTCGCTGGTTATCTAACCAAGACATGTATCCAGTCCGTAATTACAGATAACCATCAGTACGCAGCATTTGGTCGGCATAGTAACAAGAATTACACGGCAACCTTTACTTGGATTACAGACGCTGTTTTTGGCAGTCAGTTGCATAAAGTCAATTGACATTACGATATCACATCCGTGTGATATAGTGTTTTTTTCATACCTCCGAAATGGGATTTTTTTCTGATTGTGATATTTTTCTTATTTATACTCCAAACATAGGTTTTGGGTGCTCGTTAGATGAGGCGGTTCTAATGAGAACCCACAACCTATGTCTTGGAGTAGAAATAAGAACAAGAGCACGGCATGCGGGTGCCAACGCTCGGCTGCACCCCCTTTACATAATGAACAACTAGTCCGAGTTTCAAGTAAATATGCTCAGTAATGACAGAGATATTACAAAATGTCCAAGTTTTTGCAAGACGACGCAGACGACACCAGCACAAAATGTAGTCCGGTTTAGGGGCAGTTTCACTCAAGTGATACTTTTGAACATTTTTTCTCGCACATATACATGTATTGGTTTAAGTTGAAAAATTTCCATGAATGATCGGACGACAAATGCTTTGTTAAAAACGAAAAATGAATGTTCATGAAAACTATAAAACTTTAGCTGTATTACGCAAACTGCAGTTACCTTTGTCATAATTCTGCAAAATTTCTACTTTAGACATATTTCTTACCTTACATTTTTCTTTCGTAAACTTTATATTTTTTGTTAGTTTACTAATGTTTGATTTTGAAATGTAAATAGTTAAAGATAAAATATTTCTTCTGAAAATTCGAAACATCGAATGGAATGTCATAACACTACCTTTACATAGACTTCTGCAAACGTTTCATCATTAAATTTGCAGCCTTGCTTCTCTCAATTGTGAAGTTTTTCAAAGAGGCTTTATCATTGTAAGTATAAAGAGTGCCATGATCTTCATTCCAGTGGCTTGTTCTCTTAAATTAGTTTTGAATTTTTGAGAAAATAACACTCATGTTCCAATATAAATCTATACAGGCGCGTAGCCAGGCGGAAGCCCGGAAGCCCGGGCTTCAACAATATTTTGCCAAGTATGCATTTACATAAGAATTTACAAAAACAAAAGTATGTCACATTTCCGGAGGCACCTGCGACTACATCGTGAAACCTGAATAAAACTCCAGTATATAATCGAAAATGGCTATTGTCAGAGACGATTCTAAGGTGTTTCGAGTTTGCAGTTTATCTTGAAGTGTCGGGAATCTTTAGTGTACAATGTTGTCTGCACTGCATGATTACAGCAACATTTTAATGAAATGGCCTTTAGAAAACCACATGAAATAAATTCCTCAAAGTGTATTTTTTGTCATTAGCCCTCAGTCCAGCAGGTCTTTAGTCTGCTTTATTTACCGTCCATTTATATACCCGGCAAAAAGTTCTGCACAACTGTTTTTTTTTTACCTGTTTGCCTAAAACATAAATATACAGAAAAAATAATTACACCACTAGAAAATTAAATTCAATCCTGATAAGAAACAGAAATCAAAACAAGAATATCATCACTGAGCCATGAATAATGCTTCTCCGAAGACACACGGAGTAGGTTGTCAAAAATGACAAAATCACAGTTTCTGAACTGTAACTCAATAATCAATAATGGGTATAGCCACCAAGATTCATACGACACTCGTCAAGTCTCCTCCTCGTGGAATTCACCAGTCTCTGTATATGATGCTGAGGAATCGCATCCCATTCTTGGAGTAGAAGTCTCTGCAAGTCTGGAAGTCTTGTGTGTTGATTGACCCGTTTGTTTACAGCCCGACCAAGAATATCCCACAAATGTTCAATGCACGCCAAGTCAGGTGACATCGGTGGCCGCTCAAGTCTCTGCACACCATTCTTCTGCAGGAAAGCATCAACAATCATGGCACAATGTGGTATCGCATTGTCGTCCTGGAAGATGGAGTTGTGACCCATCTGTCTGAGATACGGTACAACATGAGGTCTTAGAATTTCGTCAATGTACCGACGACCATTCAAGTTTTCGGGCAATACGACAAGGGCAGTTCTGCCACTAGAAATGATACCTGCCAAACCATTACACTGCCGCCGTTGTAAGCTGTTGTTGGTAGGACATTAGCTCAAGGTGCCTCTCCCCAGCGCGACGCCAAACTCTGATCCGACCATCAATCTTCCGAAGACAAAATCTCGACCCGTCGGAAAAAAGAACTTCCGACCACTGCCGTCGGTTCCATCTGCCACGTCGTGCACAAAACTGGCGCCGTAGAGCCGTGTTCCGTTGAGAAAGCTGGGGCTTCCTAGCCGCTTTTCTGTATTTGAACCCCGAGGCTCGAACACTGTTCCTGACTGTCTGCACCGAGATTCGACGTGCGCCAGGCCCCCGTTGTTGTCTCAACATTCTATCCATTCTATCCAGACTGGGACCATCAACAAAACGCCGCCTTGCTACAGTTACCGCAACGTATCGGTCTTCACGATGAGTGGGAACTCTCGGTCTTCTGGATCTGGGTCGGTCGGAAACAGCCCCCGTTGCTTGATGACGCTGACGAATGCGGACAATAATGCTGCGATGCGATGCACGTTGAACTGATTAGCAACATCTTGCGGATGGCCCCTCCCCCCCCCCGCCTCCAAATGCCCAAGCGCCCGGGCTCTTTCTGCATCAGTTAGCTTTCTCAAAGCTCGGAAAGGTCTAGCATTCGCCATTGTTGTAACCAAACGCTTAATAATGGGCAATTAAAATTGATTTAATGAAATGATGAGCATATCATTATTGGAAATGTAACCTGGTGTATGTAGCACTTTTTATTCCATGCATGTTATTGGATAAGAAATTTGATGGTGACTTTTGGCAGAAATGTTCATTCTTAAAATCGCATGCAGCACCAATATTACAAAAATCCAGGTAACAGAACATCACAAACCAACGTCTGCAGCAGCAGTAGCAGCAACAACAAGAGCAGCATTTTACCAAAATTAACCAAAGACCCATTAAAATAATGCCTGTCGTCCTATACGCGTTTAAACGTCTTAAGCCAACAGACGGACAGGTAACAAACAATAGAAAATCGATAATTTTGCCATTTTTGAATGCCAACCCCTGGTGCCTTGTCAAGCCAAAATCTCCAGCATATCTTGTGCGATTTTGATTCTGTTTAAAGCAAACTGTTTCCAAAAGTGTAAGCTAAAAGCTGATATGTAATATGTAAACAGATACTACATGTGAGTAAAATAAATTGGCAAAAACCCCAGTTGTGCAGAACTTTTTTGCCGGGTATATCATGAACATGCTCATTGTGTCATCGCGTCTCAACGAGCATGTTAATGAAATAAATGCATTTCGTGCATACAGTTAAAATTACTTATTTGCAAAGCGTGCAAAGCCTTGAGTTGAAAACTCAAACAGTCTGCCAATGATAATAAGAAAGTCCAAGAAACAGCCACAGTTAAAGAACACAGCTCATCTCATGCATCAGGAGGAAGAATGAATACGAAATTAACACTTAAAATTAAAACAAGAGGGCCATGATGGCCCTGGATCGCTCACCTGATCCTATTGTACAAACGGAATTGTGGGTAATATATGGTGGAGTGGAGGGTTTGAGCAATTTTGGTTGGACCCAAAGACCATTTCTGTGAAATTAATTCAAAATCAGTCTGCCTGTTTAGGAGTAGAAGTCATTTTGAGAAGTAGAAGTCATTTTTGATGAAATGACATCTCAAGCCCTGCCGCCCAATGAAACCAATGGGAATTAAAACTGAACAGTTTGAGCAATTTTGGTAGAGGATCCCCCAAGGAACCTTCCAGTGAAATAATTTTAAAATCCATCCACTGGTTAAGGAGAAAAAGTAGTTTAAATCTTTTTCTATTTTTAGCTCTGGCGGCCATTTTGTTCACCCGAGCGGAACGGTTTGGGCAATTTTGGTAGAGGGTCACCGAAGGAACATTCCTGTGAAGTAATTTCAAAATCCATCCACTAGTTAAGGAGAAAAAGTCGTTTAAAGCTTTTTCTATTTTTAGCTCTGGCGGCCATTTTGTTCACCCGAGCGGAACGGTTTGAGCAATTTTGCTAGAGGGTCACCCAAGAAACATTCCTGTCAAGTAATTTCGAAATCCATCCACTGGTTAAGGAGAAGAAGTCCTTTAAAGGTTTTTCTATTTTTAGCTCTGGTGGCCATTTTGTTCACCCGAGCGGAATTGTTTGAGCAATTTTAGTAGAGGGGCACCCAAGAAACCTTCCTGTGCAATAATTTCAAAATCCATCCACTGGTTAAGGAGAAGAAGTTGTTTAAAGGTTTTTCTATTTTTAGCTCTGGCGGCCATTTTGTTCACCAGAGCTGAACGGTTTGAGCAATTTTGGTAGAGGGTCATCCAAGAAACATTCCTGTGAAACAATTTCAAAATCCATCCACTTGTTAAGCAAGAGAAGTCGTTTAAAGAATTTTCTATTTTTAGCTCTGGCGGCCATCTTGTTCACCCGAGCGGAACAGTTTGAGCAATTTTGGTAGAGGATCACCCAAGGAGCATTCCTGTGAAATTAGATCAAAATCTGTCCAGCAGTTTTGGAGGAGAAGTTGTTTAAAGCAAAAGTTGACGACGGACGGACGCACGCACGGACAACGGACGACGGACAAAGACTGATCCCAAAAGCTCACCTTGAGCACTTCGTGCTCAGGTGAGCTAAAAAGGAAGATACCCAGGACATGCCACAATCAAGGACACAAACCATCCAAGCCAACAACGGGATGGGAGAACTAAAATTGGAAGGGTGAGCAACAAAATCATTTGAGGGCTGCCTTAAAAGATCTTAGTACCTGACCCTCGTTGTGGTTCTGGTGCAGCTCATCTAACCAGCAAATGTTCGGTCCGTATCGTGGCGCCCTTCTTCATAAATGAACCACCAAAATCCCAAAACTTAACAGCAAACAACCAACTCCTTCCCCGTAACAGGGGATCATATTGCGACAACCAACTATTCCAACAACTTACATGCACGAAACCACAAAAAGGCCTTAATGAGAGTGTTGGCTTTATTGAAGTGCGACTTCCATACAAACGTAAAAGTAAACGAAAAATTCAAACAACTTGGCGAAAATGTCGGATAAGAGATAAGTAAAAATACCCCTCCAGATGACACCAGTGGCCACCAAATCGTATTAAAGTTTCAAAATTTTCCCGGGGGAGGCCCCCCGGACCCCCACCAACGAGAGGGGGTTACCCCCCTCTCGTGCTCTCCCCCCACTCGTGCCTTCGGCACTCGACCCACGCCTTCGGCGTGGGCTTCAACTTCAACATTTGCCTGGCTACGCCCCTGCTATATATACACTTTAGCGGACTGCAGATACCTGGCTGTCCCGTAAAAGTTCGGTTTGTTCATGTAAATTCCAGAAAATTCAACATTTTGGTCTCGCTGGGGACCTTGGGGACCGTGCAACCAGACATGTGGAGGCGGATACAGGCAGCGAACCAGGAAGTCAAAATTTCCGGATTCAGAAATTGTAGCCAGTTTCGCAGGGTGGAGTCTGGATGAAGAACAGTGCAACACATTTGGATGTGAGAAAGGTTCGTATCAATATGCAATACACGATTTTAATCCGTTTTATACGGGAAAAGTCGAAACGCGCAACTGGCAAACTGTGTAGCCTAGCTCAGACGCCGTGACTCCTGTTATATGTAAGATGGAAGATTCCGTTCAGTACAAAATTGCCCAGTTAATCAAAGATTCCATCTCACTCGGCCTTTTCAAAGCTACAGGTGTCTTCAACTAAAACATGTGTCCGAAGACATTATACGATATGTCCTCACTCATGTTTTCGGCACGGTTTTGCTCGACCCATATTTATTTGATATTTTAGACCATTTTTCTTGCACTCCATATGCTCTCTAATGTCAAGAGGTGGTATCGAAGAATAAATAACTTTTGCAGATCCTAATTATTTCCTAGCCATTTTGTTTAACAGTCTGCATTCAATGCAAACATTGATGGCTGGTTGGCCGCAATTTCTCACGCCTCGTCTTTATTGGACGTCACTCAATGCTTGCATTTCTAAGTTCATTAGCCATTTCTTTATTACGTATTCTGGACACGGAGGAAAATAAATTATACGATAGTTCTAATCAGTTATACCATGCTGCTCGTTTAACTAGAGGTTATGCTCAGCATGCTCTTCGTCCTTTCATCGATTCTGAAATTAATCACAAACGTCATTACAGCAAAATATCCTTCATTACTAAGGGTTTGGATTTTATAGATTTGCCTAGTATCTTCCGGGACATTTCGGTTATTTCTTCCATTCTTGCTTATTTTCAAAATACTGAAACACCCGTAATTTGCTTTAAATACAATAAACCTGTTAGATCTATCATTTTTAGTTCAATAAACTTGTTTCTGGTCTTGATATTGATAATAACACTACTGCTACATGTGATTGTAAAATTCAGTGTATTGCTATCCTGCTGCTGGTCATATTTTAACTGGCAATTTAAAAATTATTCCTGATTCTAGGACACGATATAAAATTCTAAAGGACCGAAATATCGATTTCCTTTTAAAATTGATTGCAATAAGTGTAGAGAATGAAATCGTTGCTGCCTTGAATGGTAATCGATGGTGTAAAGGAGAGTATGTTGAGCATAAAGCACTCAAAGAATGGAAACATTCTGAAATTGGTGAATAAACGTATTTCTTTCTACTCTCAACATACGAACTTATTACCTCTTAAACCTAAGACGTCTTTACGCCCCCTTAAACTAGGTATTCCAGAATTTCATAGGAAGTTTGTTTTGGCTCCAGCAGACAAGGCCGCTAACAATGTGGTCGTTGTTTGACGGCTCCACTATGCTAACACTCTTCAGCAAGAACTCGGTGGTACTAAGGCCTATGAACTGCAGCCTTTGGCTGTAGAGAGGGCTATTGTTCATGACCACATTGTCATTCAGCCACCAAATTAGCTGTATGTGTTACAGAATGCCAAGACAAGTTTCCTACGTTATACTGGTTACCTAAACTTCATAAAAGACCATGCAAAGCACGGTTTATTGCAAATTCAAGCCCTTGCACCACCACTGAACTTAACAAATTATTAACTTCATGTTTTACTGCCATCAAAAACATGTGATTAAATATTGCTACAAGTCTTTTAAAGTTCAGGGAGAAATCTGGTTTGGTCTATAAAACATTCTAATGAAGTTTTAAAAATAAATTGAAATCTAGACGTTTACGTGCTTCAAGTCTGTCTGCTTCCTCATAATCTTATAAAAGAAAAATATAATGATTTAATTGAATGAACATTTCATAGGGAAGACTCCCTCTATCGTGCATGTAATGTAAGAAATGTTTTTTTTCACTTCTGAAGAGCATAAAATTATACTTTATGGTCATGTCAGAAAGTGTGTGAAGCTTTCACCTTTCTACTTAATAATAATTACATACGATTTGGTACTAAGTTATTTAGACAAGTTGTGGGTCTTCCGATGGGTACGAATGGCGCACCCCTTGTGGCTTATCTGTTCTTGTTTTGTTATGAAAGAAACTTCGTGATGTCGCTTTCCGTTGAAAACCAATCTGAAATCATTGAAGCCTTTAGCTCACTTCTAGATATTTGGATGATTTATTAAATATTGACAATACCTATGTGTCAAATTTACCCCCAGAACTTGAGTTACATAAAGCAAATTCTTCTGATACCGAGGCCCCGTTTTTTGGATTTACATCTATCTATTGTAGATGGGTTTGTTTCCTGCAAAATTTATGATAAACGCGATGTTTTGATTTTGAGATTGTAATTTTTCCTTTCTTGAATTGTGATGTGCATCGTGTGGCATCATTGCCTTTACTCCTATTTTCCTATGGCGTTAATATTTCGCAATTAGTTCGATTTGCCAGAGTGTCTAGTCATGTAACTGACTTCAACACTCGCAATAAACTGTTAACTGCTAAACTTCTCAATCAGGGCTATCTGTATCATAAACTACACAAATATGTTCTATAAAGGGGTTATCCCTTGGAAGCAAGGAATACACCACAAAACTGGAAAACACAAGGCCTTATCAAAATTTTATAGATGCCATTCCGATTTAATTTCAAAATTCAGTGTTGGGCTTAAATCGCTTCTGCAAAAAGATCTATCGGAACCCGAATTTTATGGTGACTAAGTATATAAATTCTGAAAACTATATAATTGCAATGACTCCAGCACCCAATTTCGTAAAATCATTCTTCGATATAAAAAGATTGGGTACAACATAAATGTAATAAGACAGATTGCATGCATGGTAACTAAACCAATCACGGTTGACAACTTTGCTTCCCTCTTTAATTGCACGCCGGTGGGCCAGGCCTCAGATTCTATGGCCTTTCCAGCGTAAAGGCTTACTGAGAATTAAACAGAATTTAATTTTATGTAATGTTGGTTGGTGTCTTATGCTCTGTCTCTGGCCGGGTCCATCGGAGTCTAACTGTTGGTTTTCTTTTGCTCCGGAATTTCAGTGGTTGATTGCTGTCGAGCCCTCACGTTGTTTCCTCACTGTGGTTGTTTGATTTTTGTGTTCTCGGAGATGTTGCACTGATGTGAGGCCTTCATGCGGACTGAACAAATTATTTGTCTAATCGTGATGGAAGTAATGGCGAGGATTGAAGCTGCGTAAAAATCGATTTAAGCCTTTTCCCCCCCCCCCCCACCAACATGTGGAATTCGTTTCACTGACCGTTCCAAGGCGGTTCTTTTGTCCCGGTTTATTTTTGCTATGGTTTGTCTTTTGAGCGTATGTATCGCTTATATTATTTTGTTTTGGATAGCCAATTGGCCATTTTGGGGGGAAAGTAGCTGTCCTTTTGGCTTTCCGGTATTGATGTTTCCATAAGAGTCTAGTTATTTCATGTTTGTATTTCTTTCCCTTTGGTGTCACTGATGGGGGCTGTGGGTTAATTGTATCGATTCCTGATCATTGCCTTCTATTCTGTTTTAACTAGGATGTCGTATTGATATCCCAGCAGACACTAAATGTTGAATGTCGATTCAGTTGAATGTGTATACAGGGATGTGATATCTCTGCTTCTTTTTGATATGTAATATTATCAGACAAGTTTTTCTGATTTATAGCAATACTGCAGTATATTATATGTATAAGGACAGACGCATAATGCAGACGCCGTTTTCTTCTGCTTGTGGTTTTAAAAATCGAAATGCACAAAGAAAAGGTATTAGCCTTGCCAAATGGGCGAAAATGCCCGACTAACTATCTTAAGTACAAGGTTAGCTTCTGCAAAAAGATTCCAAAAAGATTCTACTTTATAGTAAGTACAATAAAACATGTTCCAATCTTTTATAACTAAATGTGTGGTACTGCTACGCCTTTTAGACTGATTTTGTTTGATTTGAGAGTTTAACGTCCCCTTCAACACTGTATAAGTCATTTTGGAGACGTTGCTTCCAATTTTGTAGGACTTTTATCCGACATTGAGATGAATTGACTTCTCAAGCCCTGCCGCCCAACGTAACCAATAGGGTTTACAAGCATGGACGGTCCGACTCGCACAGCCTTTCCTGGACAGGATTAGATTCTATAAGTAGTTTACCAGTTCTCCTGTGCGGTCGGTTTCAGCTCTGCGTGGAAGCATCATACATCTCATCTATTTCTTCAAGCACCGATGGGCAAAAGCCACCTTTAGACTGATGTCACAACATATAGTCATATAGCTTGTATAGGTCCTAACGTCCTTATTTTTCCCTTGCCTTAGCACCTACTGCAGTTATGCCGCTGTGTTTCTGCTAACCCGACCAATCCTGATTTTTGTGCCAACCATGCAGTTTTATGACCATCCAGTTATTAAATAAAAAGATTTTCTTACCTACCGACCTAAATATTTCCTAGCACTTTTGATAAAAATTAATAAATATCAAAACTAATTCTTAAACCCCTGTTGAAAAGGCTATATTGCTTCCTTGATGCTCTAATCCTCATTATTTGAATGTTTCTTAGTAATGTAGTTGGAATTTAGCCCTTAAAAAGAATTTTGCTTAATACGTTGACAAAAATGAAACGGGGGGGGGGGGATATTGATACACGTTTGTCAATAGCCAATATACGTTAAATGTCAGTAGTTATTTTTAAGTGAAATCGCTATTGACAGACGTTTATGATTTTTCAATCTTCTATTTAAAGTACGATATAGCAAGATGCGGATCAACAGAAAGTTATTAAATTAAAACGCTGAAGCAATACCTGATATCGATCAGACTTAGTCAAGAATGAATAAGTCTCAGTTAGACCTGATATATACAAAGTGGAAGCAGTCCAAAGAAGCCAAAGGCTGCCAGGTGGGCAACACGCGACTATCGTTACACTTCCGGCGTCACAGCTTTGCTGAAGGACGTTAACTGGCACGCCTTGAACAACGCCGCTCTACCAGCTCATATTGATATCATTCGCATCCTGGCACAGTTCTGCTATGCTGTGTTAGCCTGGTGGTTGATGATACTCCTAAAGATTTCCGATTCTCTTTTTATCCTTTAACTATACTAACAACCCTCTTCGCACTGTAAAACTCATCTTAACAACTTTCCTTTACTTTTACATCAGCTAACCCCATTCAACACTACCCATCTGATGTCACCCCCGGGTGTTAAGACGTAAAGGAATAGGCATTTGTCAGTATCTGGCGAAAGAATGTACACTGTACTGGTTAGCCGCGTACGTATAAGCCAACCCAGTAAAAGTATGGATAGGTAAACTGACCGGCTCAAAAATGACCTAAATAGTGTTGACTGGGCCGTTAAACTGAAACACAAACAATTCGACGTAAAGGCAAAAAAGACAGATATGCCTTTGACTAAGGGTTAATATTGATGGGAGTCATTAGATACTTTTTTCTTCAAAAGATAATTTGTACACCCCAAGGAAGGGGCACTCTTTCAAAACTGTTTTACAGAAGATCTTCTTTTGTGGAAAATAAAACATACGCGCGGACACATGAGAAAAAAGACCCTTATTCTATCGGGTTCAAATGCGCAAGCGCAAACTGCTTATAAGGTTTCTGAAAGTACGAGGAACACTATCAATGGCATGCCGTTATATAAGTCAATGCAAAACACTCAGAAAAACAGTTAACAGTAAAGCCATGGTCGCAATCAACAGCAACCCCCTCACTCTTCTTCGTGAGATTCTGAAAACGCGAGTACTAATATACAGACATATCTCAACTCCAACACATACAAAATGATGTTAGCTGAAACACAACTAGTTTAGGCCTTCTTGACACCATTTTCATAATATTAAGTCGAGCCATTTTAAATATAAATGATCATAAATTCCTGTTTTATTCGCTTCTCCAGAAAGTCAAGTGGGTGATGTTTCAGAGTCGAGTGGTTCTTCTGTCCTTGCCTTGGTCATAGGATGTGCTTGTGTGGGGTTTATCATCATTCTTCTTCTAACCATAATCTTGTTGATTCTCAGGCTGAAGAAGAGAGGAATTAACGTTATTTTGCTGGCAAGAAGTAAGTACAGTTGAAATTCAATGGCTGGAACATCTTTTAGACCATGAAAATTTGATCGAGACAAGGGTAGTTCGAGCCAGGGCTGGTTACTCATTGTTCAGACCAAGAAGCACAATGGATATAATTTATGTATATATTTACAAAATAAAGGCATGTTGTGAATAATCATTGGAATCACCTCAGCGATATGATTCTAATAAGTATACAACATAAAGTTTCGAGACAAAAAGTAAAAAAAAAAAAAAATCACTCAGAAATATTTCTTATCTGGATCTGTAAAATAAATTTATGTTATGTGTATTCATTAGAATCGCTCAGAATCGATTCTAAGTGGTTACGTGCAACATATTTTCTTAAGATAAACGTCAGAAAATCTCCCTAAATTATCCCTCAATATTTCATACCTCGAGCTTAAGGAATAATTCCCTAGGGATTCAATATTATACAAACATTTACAAGAGCGATTTTGTCAGGATGTTAATGGATTAAAGTAACAAGCAAATAAATTATCACTTGGGATATTATTGTTTAATAATCAGTTGAAGCATGGCTCTATGCTTTTCAAATAACACTCCTTTTGTTTTTATATTTTAAACAAAAATCGTCGTTGCAGAATTTGGATTTTACTAGAAAGGATTTCAAATTCCTCTTTAGTTCATACATTATATTTATACATTGCTTTGACTTACCAAAATGGTTTGTCTGTCCAGTTGTCTGTCCAAATCAGGTTAACTTCGTAAATATACAACACGTACACACAAGCACGCACTGTAGTATAATAAGTGATATATATAGTCACCCACTTACAAGTTTGATTTTGTCAAAGTCGCTCATTCTATAAACAGCTATACGGACAGTTTTGTCAGAATTTGACCGTATTAATGCACAAGCTTATAAATTATCACATGGAATATTACAGTTTGGTAATCAATTGAAGCAAGGCCCTGTGATTTTCGTATATCATTACTTTGTTTATATATTTGAAAAATACCAAAAACAAACATCGTTGCTAAATTTTTATTTTACTAGCCTTTCAAATACCTCTTTAGCTCATGCAATTTATTTATTTCTTGCTTTAAGTGACCAAAATGGTCTGTCTGTCTAGCCGTCCGTCTGAATCAGGTCCGTATATATACATAGCATACACACACAAGAACGCAATGTTATTTTTAAGTGTTTGAGAAAGAAGTGAATCCTTCCGTCAATCAGTATATTAATATATTGATTTGGTTTACAAAACTCACTGTACGAGGACTGTTCAAATATGAATGCAAGTAGAACGTTTTCTCATGCACTAATGCGAAAATCACCTGGAAATAAATATCACAGCGTAGAAAAACATTTTACCTATACATTGATACTAAACCTGTTAAAATCCGTGCACTTTATCCATGTATATCGTTCGATAAACACTGTCTACTCTTGTATACAAATACAAAACAAGGTTGGAAGAAGGTCGGAGTACGCCGTTGAAATAAGGTCCTATATTAAGAATCGTTGTATTCTTGGTATACGGTGCAAAGACATTTTTGATGAAATATGTTCGGTTTATGGGCATAATGAAATGTCTTTTCCGACAGTTTTTCGTTGGTGTAAGAAATTCAGCTGTGGGCTAGGCTCAACAGAAGATGCACCACATGATCGTCGGCCGAAAAGAGCAATATCCGCCAAGATGGTTGCTAGAGTGAAAGAAATAGTTGCTACCGATGCACGATACACCACTAGGCAAATAGCTAGTATGATTGGCATCTGATTAGGAGCAGCTCATACAATTCTGAAACGGGATTTGAAAATGAGAAAGATCTGTGCTAGATGGATTCCCCATCTGTTGACAGATTAGCAGAAAAAGACACGCGTTCAGTGAGCCTAGAAGTTGCTTAAAAAGTTTCCAAATTACAATGCACGGTCTTTCGCTAATGTCGTCACAGGTGACGAGACATAGGTTCATTTTTTTTAGCCAAAACGAAAGATTCAGAACAATATATGGGCAACAAAGTATTGCAAAAGACAATGCATTGCAAAGCGGACCATGAGTGTCAAGAAGGTAATGTTAGCCATTTTCTTTTCAAATAAGGGCCCTGCTATTCAGGTTGCTGTGCCTAAAGGCAAATCTGTAAATGTTTTGCAAGAAGTTTTACAAGAATAAAGTTCTTTGAAAATTGAAGAAATATTTCAAAGAACGAAGACCCGCAACTGGTTTGGCCAATGTCAGATTGCTACATGACAATGCGTCATCGCACAAGGCGTTCATTGTGCAAGACTATCTGAGGCAGGAAAAGGTTGTTGAACTCCCTCACCCCCCGTATTCCCCTGACCTTGCCCCGTGTGACTTTTTCTTTTTGTTCCCGCGGCTGAGAAAATACCTTTCTGGTCGAAAATTTGTACAGCGCAAACACCTCGATTCTGCAATATTCCAGTGCCTTCATAGTATACCTCGAAAAGACTAACAAAATGCATTCAATGATTGGATCAGAAGACTGAAAGTTTGTATACCTGTTAAAGGGGAATACTTTGAGGGGACAAAATAAATTTTTCATCAAAATCTATCACGGAATCATTTTTATGTGCTTAGTTGCATTCATATTTGACCAGTCCTCGTACTTTACACAAATGTTGAGGACACATTGTCAGATGCCTGTTTTTAGACATCTGATATCTGTCTTCATATTATGCTATTGTCTCTATTAGGTTGATAGGCATATGTGTGTTTAACAAAACGCTACACTCCACGTCCATGTTTAGCACTATTTTTCTATCTAGCGCTCAGTGCCAATTGAACCATCAATGCTTTTCAACTCTTCAAAATGTTTTGATTTATCTGGCATCTCGTTATTGTTTCTTTCTAGGTTTTCGGCAATCGATACAAAACAACAGAAAGTAAGTAGAGGGTTTCTTTATATAACAGTTACATCCATTTTGCTACATTACGATAACACGCCCGTGTGGGATATGTGTGTCTTCAGTGACTCTAGATATTGGCTTTATCTGATCATAAATTGACACAGTGGTGTTGTTCTCAAGTTTACTATCGAATTAGATTGTAGGTGCTTGTAAGAACCGCCTCATTGCATTTGTTCTAACGGGCCCTTGCAATCTATGCCCTTGACAAAACCCAGAAAACTAGTTCATACCCATGTATATCCGGCCTCAATAAAACGGGATCTATAGCAGTGTTAATTGCACAGACCTGTTAACATTTTGAGTACAGTCCGTATGTGTATATTTTACAATATCCGAGAATAAGTATCAGATATTTTGAGAACTACCTATATGGTTAAGTTTTAACCTGTGCATGGTTTGGCAAATACACTGCTTAACCCATGTCAAAGATAAAGTTATCATATGCTTAACGTGGTAGACAATGTCAAACCGTCATAACACATTTTCAGTGTATATAACTCGAAATATGTTCTTGAAAGGGTTATCCTTTGGAAACAAGGAATACACCACAGACCAGAAAATATGGAGTGTACATGTTTCTTGGGCTAGACTAGCTAGTTTCGGCCAATTAGGTCTCATCAGTTCCCCTCAAATATTTTCAAAATTCAACAATGGAATCAATGATCCCAAAAGGACAAGAAAATATAAACTACACTACGATGTAGGGCAGGGAGACTTTTTACGGCCGCCACACATTCCCAGGCCCCAGCTGTAGCGACGTTAAATATGTTCTAAAAAGGGTTATCCTTTGAATGCAAGGAATACACCACAGAACCTGAAAATATGGAGTGTACGTGTTTTCTTGGCCAGACTAGCTAGTTTCGGCCAATTAGGTATCATCAGTGACCCTCAAATATTTTCAAAATTCAACAATGGATTCAATGATCCCAAAGGACAAGAAAATATAAACTACACTATGAAGTAGGGCAGGGAGACTTTTTACGGCCGTCCATTCAAAGACACCAGCTGTCAGGTATTCTAACAAAGCGTGCCTACATAGTCAATGGAAAGGAACTGTGAATTATTCTGCACTGAACCCCTTAGATTTAAAAGCCGCTGTTTTATGACGTCACTCGTGAATTGTTTGTCGTTAGACGATGTAATACCGTTTTCTCGCATCGAACGCATTACGCATGTGTTACAGTCGCTAACGTTGGTGGATGTCTTCTAATTATGGTGATAGGGACCATTTTGGGGAAGACAACAAAAGTTTGGCAATTTCAGTGTGTTAGAATCGCTATAGATCAGCTCTAGTTTGACAATTGTTGAGTATTAAATCACAGTTTGTAGGTCAGTTGTAAGTACACAAAGCACTCGCGCTTCGAGCTCGTGAATCGATCTACTTTAGAAGTAAGTGACCGCCAAACTTTCATTCCTTGCTGAATAATTCACTGCTAGAGTTGATCTACTTTTTCAGCAACTTCACGAGACGTTATTACTCCTTCCATGACAACGTAATTATCACTCATTCTCAAATGAATTGGGATATTGCAGTCGCCGTACATTTTCTGAAATCAAGCAGTCATTTTTATCCTACGCATACGTTTATATGACAGAACAACAGATCCCAAAGATATCATGATAAACTTCATATCGAAAAGTACCTTTTCAAGGAAAATGAGCCGCGGGAAAACCTGGTTTTGTAATGTATGAGACTGTCGCTTTTTGAATTCACTTTGTTTGTGCACTTACAAATTTGCAATTCCACAAGAAAGAAAATGGTTAGGTGGTTTCAATAAAATAAACATATTCTGGGTAGGGAAATAGTTAACTTTAGCAGGACCATATGGAGTCTTACTATGAGTTTCTCCCCGATTATGGCTGCAGCCTAAATTTAATTAAGCATTGTAATGTACAAGACGACAATTTTCTTATTGATATTTCAAAACAACGTTACGGGTTTATACACGGAAACGTGATCAAATCGAGATTTTATATTATAATTAGCATATCAGGGCGTTAGATGCTACCTATACAATAGGAAACTGAAAATATTTGTCATACAAAAATGTGCATGAATTTGTTGCAAAAAAACATGTAATGTTCGCGATCATTATACCAAGCTTATTGCATATGTATCGACAAGAGATTTTAGATTGAAAGAAACTCCCGCAATGTGTGACTTACACAAACACATTATCTGGAACGAATATACTATTTTGATGTTGAAATTTCCTCAATTCCAATGTTTTGGAATGTTCGAGACTGGTAATGTTCAATACCGAAAAGTGCTAGTCCAACAGCTTGATCACATTGCTCGCACGTGGCACACTTTTTCATTACCAGATTACACAGTAGAAAGTGTCTGCATACGTTATGGTTGCCCTTTCTGGTGTCTGATGGGTAAGGGAGCCGGCAAACAACACCGCAGTAAAGGAAAAACATGTCATTGTTGTGTTTTTAAATATCTACACAGAAACTTTTAACCTTTTTTCCAATATTATTTGCCAAAATTAATATTGTTCAATTAAAAATATGCCACCAAAATCAATATTAATGAAAAACATTTGCATGCGAGCAAGATCATTATTCTCTTGCAAAAAGCAGTGATTGTATGTGATGAAATGTTCGTTACATTTGGTATCGAACATGACAGGTTGGTATGTTGACTGTCCAGGGATAATGACTGCAAATAAATGAAATATTTTGAATTGTGCAACCAAAGTTGTGTAAAATGAACAGGTTGAGTGATATACACCTTTGCTATATTTCTACCAATAGCCGCAAGAGGTAACAAAGTTGATTTAATATTACTTATTTTCGAATTTAGATTTGAGTCCCATAGCTTATAATCTTTTACCAACTTTTATTTGAAAGAATGAATATTTTTCAATTTAAATGTGCCATGTTAAGAACGCACTTCAACTCTCTTATCTGTATTAAAAAATGCATATTTTAATGTTAAAAAACATTGCAAGTGCAGTTTATGCTACTGAAATTATGGTATCGAACATTACAAATTGTATCGAACATCCCCACCTAAAGTAAATATTATATTTTATGGTATGCTGGTTTACTCTTGATTACGTAAGCTAGATACAACAAATATAATATCAGATTCCTTTTCAATTTGACTGTTAGAAATGGTGAAGTGGCATAACATGTCCCTTTACCGTGTATGGTATGTCCGAGACCATCAGAGCTGCCATTTACAGACATGCATTTGTTTACATTTCTAAGAACTTATTTACAAACTTCTCAAGACGTGTTACTTTCTTCCAGCTGGTAAACAAAATTGGTTACATTTTGCAGACTTATGTAGAAAATTATTACACTCAATGCAATGTAATGTTCGATACTATATTCCCGCAGTTGCATCAATATTTTAGATGCTTGATAGTTGAGTACTTAAGGTCATGCGGTTGTTGGGTGTTTTTATGTGATTAATATGTCTTTTAATAATTAACCTGCCTTAAGAAAGCAGTTTATCTGTCAAGAGAGCATTTTTATGCATACAGGTATATACCAATGCTTGTTTGCTTATAGCAACGCCCGGTTTTATAAGCATATGACTGAACATGCACTGTTACATTAGCTAGATCCAAAAATGTAAGAAAATGACACTAACAGCTTTACTTTCAGTTAATCACATATAGTAAACTAGTTGACTTATAGAAGCAAAATCACTGTAATGTCCGCGACTTTTCACATATAATTCAAATAAACGTATTGCTTTTGTTGGTCGTGTATCCAATATAATATTACTTGGGTCCCTTATTTACCACTCAATACCTGTTCAAATGCAATAGTCTTAAACGATCTAGCTATTACGTGCTTCTCTTAAAACAAAACGAAAGTTTATAATAATTATTTATTTCTTACTAATATATATGACCATATGCTCAACCCCCCCCCCCCGCTTAATCACCCATCGTAAGTATTCTGTCATTGCAAGATGGGGTCTCTTGATTTTTGTGATGTTATGGAAAGGTACAACGAACAAGTAGAATGTAGCGTACGTTTCTAACTATTAAAATTTATCAAAATACCGACATATTTCTAGCTGTTGGTGTGAAATTACTTCTCGTTTCTTGATCAAGGAATTTTAACTGAGTATAGGTACATGTTGATACATGTACTTTATTGTGAACATATAGTTGACTGAATCTAAGAAACTTTATAATTTGACTTTTTAAACGGCTAAAATCCCAATTCATTTCAGAATGAGTGAATATCTGTGTAGGAGGCTAGGAGCTATCACACCCTTCTACGGAAAAAAATCCGTATGATAAATAGAGGATCTTACATGAGTGTTTGGGCATTATTGAATTTGTTTAATAAGTTGAGGAAAAGGAAAAAAATGCGAGACTTTGCCGAACATTTATGCTTTCTCCTCGGCTCGTTTAATACATTTAGTAATACTGGAACACGAATGCAAGATTCTATTTATCATATGACATTTAAAACGCATTTTATTCACGAATATCTTTACAAAAATGTCAATATTCAGCCATTAGTACACGCGACGTCTTTTAAATGTCGAACGCCTAACGTTACGGGACGTATCTAACTAATTTGTATATTTAATCCACTAGTGGATTACCTAGTTTAATGCATGGCGTTATAACATTCTCAGACGTGACGTCCTATGATAAAAAGGATCTCCCATTCGTGATCAGGTTATATAAAATTCATGAAACTCGCTCAAGGCTCGTTCCATTTGAAATGACCACGAATGTGAGGTCCGCTATATCGGTGTTTGAAAATAATAGCCTAATATTCCTTTTTTCTTAAAAAAAACACTGTTTTATCTATTTTTATTTATATATTTATTAGCTCACCAGAGCCAAAGGCTCCGGGGGAGCTTATAGTATAGGCAATGGTCCGTCTTCCGTCGTCGTCTGCGTCTGCGTCGTCAACATGTACAAACGACATCTCCACGAAATCTACTTGGCCAGTTGAAACCAAATTACATGTGGAGGTTCTATGGGAAGGGGGAACAAATGTTTGTTCGTGAGGACTGGATCACATGACCAATATGACCGCCATGCCCATGTATACCTTTAAAAATCTTCTTCTCAAGACCCGATGGCCGATGACCTTGAAACTTGATATGCGTCATTGAGTACTCGGGCGTTTCCAAGATTGTTCAAATGATGACCTTTGGTTGACCTTGACCTGTTTTACGTCAAGGTCAAATTTGGTCACTTAAACATTTGTATGGAAAAAAGGGCAAATCAGTGGATTTTTCTGATTTCGTGGTAGCGTGTGTCATCAGAAATGATATTTGCAATCAACTGAATGGAAGTTTATCAATTCCAAAGGACACTGTCATTTGTCGACCTTTATCCTGAATGGCTCAGATTCAGTAATTTTTATCTTCTTCTTCACTAAAACTGCTGTGTTGATTGAAATAAATTATACGAAAAGCCTCTGTGGGAAGCGGGAAGGAAATTTTGTTCGTATGGACTGGGTCACTTGGTCACTTGGTCAATATGGCCGCCATGTCCATATCTGGTAAAAACTCGTAAAAATTTTCTTCTCAAGAACCAAATATCCATTGGTCTAGACTTGGTATGCAGCACCAGGTTGACCTTGACCTGTTTTCCGTCAAGGTCATATTTGGTTACTTAGACATTTGTATGGAAAAAAGGCAAAATATTGGATATTTCTCATTGCCTGGTAGACTGTGGCATCAGAAATGATATTTGCAGTTAGCTGCATGGAAGTTTATCAATTCCAAATGTCAAAGTCATTTACTGACCTTTGTCCTGGATGCCTCAGATTCAGTTTTTTTTATCTTCTCCACTTAAACTGGTGGGTTGATTGAAACCAAATTACATGTAAAGCCTCTATGTGTAGGGGAAATGAAATTTGTTCATAAAGACTGAGTCACATGACCAATACGGCCGCCATGCTCATATATGGTAAAGAAAAATGTTCTCAGAAACCAAGTGGCTGATGACCTTGACTTTTGGTATGTAGCATTGGGGACTCAGGCCCTGTCAATTTTTTTTTCAAATGATGGCCTTTGGCTGACATGGCATAGCGGCCATATTGGTCATGCGATCCAGTCCTCACGAACAAACATCTGTTCCCCCTTCCCATAGAGCCTCAACTTGTAATTTGGTTTCAACTGGTCAAGTAGATTCCGAGGAGATGTCGTTTGGAAATGTTGACGACGCAGACGCAACTGTGTAATGTCAAGGTCAAATTTGGTCACTTAGACATTTTATGGAAAAAAGACAAGACAGTGGATTTTGCTAATTGCATGGTAGCCTGTCACATCAGAAGTATTATTTACAATCAGCTAAATAGACGTAGATTCAGTATTTTTATCTTCTCCACTAAAACTCTATGCTGATTGAAACCAAATTACACGTGAAGCCTCTATGGGATGAGGCAAGAAAAGTTATTCGTGGGATTGTTGTCATGTGACCTAGATGATCACCATGTCTTTATATGGTATAAACCACATGACCTTTATTTATTTGCAGTAAACCCATTTCAACTCCAGAAATTCCACGAAAAGCTTCAGAACCAAATGCTTACTGTGGTGTAAAAGTAGCAGGTGACAAGAACAAGGGGAAGAGTGATGTCTTGAAAAAAGACTTTAAAAGAAAGAAAATAACAAATGACGTTGCCTCTACCGTAACTCTGTCTGTGGACAGTATCAGTTATGCAAGGAGACCAAAGTCTGTGAAATCAAAGGGAAAGAAAATATCTTGTGACAGTAGTAATTCTGGCATACGCATTTCAGCGCCTATTCATCAAAGTAGTACATACAAAAAACCTGACCATGTAATCCTGTATGATACTCCAAGAAGTTCGAAAAGTATCACTGAAGATGAAATAAAATCTGACATTGATACAGACGATACATACGAGATACCAGAGAATCCCGTATGGGATGAGGATACTACCGGTAACCGCACTATAGCTCCTGAACTAGGAGCATCTGGAGAACCCTCTATGGCTTCTTGTGATGTTGAAAATGATAGACAAAATACGAATAATATTGTTGCATCAGAACCTTTATCAACTAGCAGTTCTTTCAAAGCACAATCAAAACTCAACATCTCATCACCAAATTTGTCTCCAGGATATGCTTCCAAATCTCCTTCATTGATTGGAATATCAAATCTGTATGATACCCCGCGGTCATCATCTTCAAATTTATCACAAATGATATATGACGTACCTCACAACAACGAACCTCTGTATGTAAATGACGATTTTCAAGCGAATGATGAACAGTGCCATGTAACTCCAAAAATATCTGTATCATCAATGCCGTCTTTTTGGTGACACAAGCTTAAGATAGTTGAGTACTTAACTGATCGTGGTTTTCCTATTGTTCCTATACATGCAGATATAACAAGCTGTATTGTCAAATTTACTATATAAAATGTTATAATGTATTTTTGGCTTGAGGAGGAGTTTAAACCAGTTTCAACCTGAGTGAACTATATCTTCGTCCAATAGTTTTTACTATTGAACTGTTCTACTGGACGGTATTTGGTCTATATAATAAATGTATTTTTGAAATACATCTTTGAATCTTGGTATATCCAAAACAGTGTTATAAAGAACCAAGCGAAAACACAGATAATGTGTGATTTATATATGTTTTGTTTACATGCTATTAATAAAGTCATAATATTGATTGAAAAGTGGTGTTTTTTTCTAGATCTGAAAGTATCACATCTCTTTAAAAATGTTCATTGATCTCCGCTGGATTTGGTAATAAAATAGTTATTTCATGGCTGTTTGGAGTATAGTCAAAACAGTGCCCCTCGGTACTGTGGACGACCTGATGCTCTGCATCAGGTCGTCCTCAGCACCTCATGGCAAAAGTTTTGACTATTCTCCAAATAGCCATGAAATAAATGTATTTTTATATGATGATAGGGACACAGAGAACGTTTGTACTCACTGCACAACCTATAATTAAAGCCAAACAAAATGCATAGATTTAAATGGCGTTAGGCTCTTTTATTGTTCTGTATAATCTAAACATTTTGCTAACTAGCATTAAATTTGATTATATCGAAAACCATGTAATAATTAACGACGCTGTTAATATTTCTGTTTGATTGATGGATAGATAATCGATCGCCGGTAATAAGTGATGACCGACAACAAAATTTAAACTAAGTCCAACCAATGGTGGCACTAGATGTGACAGTGCCGACGGGAAAAAAAGGATTTTATTAGGACATACTCGTGTCCATTTCCAATGAACCATGTCACGAGAAAAAGGTATTATGAGTTTTTCGAGCAGGGATGGCACACATCAGCCTGAGAATCTATAGAGCTAGATAGGATTCATTGCTGTTTAGGCCAAGAATAGGCGGGGATATAATACATCATCACGTGGGCAGCAAAACCTTTGATTATATTGCGGAGGTGCACATACATGTACATTCTTTTTGAGTCAACTGTTGTTGTGAGCTTCCTATAATCAGGTCAGAGACTAAATTATGCATGTTATTACAGAAGTATAAGCATCATCAAAGACAAAATTACTGGTTCTACTGCTTAGCATCGCGAAAACACGCCTATATACTTTTGACCCCCTTGAATCCCTCTTTTATATAGTAAAACTGGAGTTTACAGGGATAACCCTTTTTTCTTATTTATGCTTTAAAATAAAGGTTGTGGGTACTCGTTAGAACTGCCACGATGAGGCGGTTCTAACGTGTACCCACACTTAATATTTTGAGCATAAATAAGAAAAATATCATATATTTTTTCATCTTGAACCATGTTTTTGGCGGTAAATTTTACAATATATTTGTATTCCGGGGATCGGGAGGTCACGGGTTCGATCCCGGGCCGCGACATACCAAAGTAGAAGTAAAACAAAGATCAGGAATTGATACAATTAACTTACTCCACCCATAGAAGACACCAAAGGGAAAGAAATACAAACATTAAGCGACCAGACCATAATGGAAACCTAAACAAAGGAATGCCATAAGGACAGTTACTTTCCCACAAAATGGCCATATGGCCATCCAAAATTAAAAGACACAAGTGATACACACAGTAATTAACAAACAACAACATAAATAAATCGCCACAGAAGAGCCGCCTTGGAACGGTCAGTGGAAGATTTCCACTGGGGGGCTTAAATCGATTTTACGTGGCCACAATCCTCGCCCTTACTTCCGTCGCGATTTAGACAAATAATTTGTTCAGTCCGCATGAAGGCCTCCTAACTCATCAGTGCAACATCTCCGTGAACACAAAAATCAAAGAACCACAGAGGTGAGACAACGGTGAGGACTCGACAGCAAGAAACCACTGAAATGCTGGAGCAAAAGAAAACCAACAGTTAGACTCCGATGAGCCCAACCAGAGACAGAGCATCAGGCATACCAAATGCGTTAAAAATGGTACTAGCTGCTCCTCGCTTGGCACTCAGATTTACGGGGTAGAGCTAGGACTGGTCGACCCAGTGTCAGGATAATGTGACTGGGTGTGGTATCATGTAATGTGTCTGGGACATGATACTTCTGTGAGGCAGCACTATAAAAATGAGCATTGAGCTCCCTGTCGCAACCAGACACCGTCGTGATATGACTGAAAAACTGTTGAAAGCGACGTTAAACCCGAATACACACACACACACACACACACACACACACACACACACACACACACACACACTATATATATATATATATATATATATATATATACTAAGAAAGTTGCCAGATACGGGGTGTTTTTCTATATAAAACCTTTTTTGTGGGGTGTGAAAAAATTGCGGGGTGTTCATACCACCCCGCATTTTCTCATGCCCTGCAGTGGATTCAGGGCATCGAGTTTACTTTCCCTAGGTTGTTGGCTAGCAACACGGTTTTGTAGCGATTATATATATATGGGGTTTCACGGTAGTCTCCCTTGTGTCGGTTAGCACAAGAGCGTATTTAACTTCAAGATAAGAATATATATCACCTCGTAAACGTACCTGTAGTATATATAACACCCGACAACAAAACTCATTTAGCTGTGGGTGGTATCGATTTCTTGTTCTGACGGCCACATTGCGCAGCAAAAGATAACAGTTTGGAAAATGTTCTCCTTCGAAACGTAATTATGCAGTGCGTTTACAACTTTTGTGGTGGTTTTGGATTTTCGGCATTTTTATACTATTTGACTTGTTTGAGCTGATCATTAATTGGAGTTGGCCGCAAACCGGAGTATTGGAGAAAAAATACTTGCCAATCCGTTGCAGAACTTGTCATCCTACCTCAAAATATTACAGTGTCTCCGAAAAATGAAAACAAGAACAGGGAAATAGACCGTTACATCGATCATAATTATTATTTGCTTTAGCCCCTTTTAGTACCCAATGGAATCTTCCTCCTTATATATGGCAGGAGTCCATTTCAAAATTTAGGGGTGACAGGTTGTGTTTTCTTCAAAAAATATTTTGAAAATGACTGAACTTTAAGCAAACTGCGGAGGCCCTGATCAGACGCCGCGTTCTGTGATGTCTGATCTGGGCCTGCACTGTTTGCCAGGATAACCGTTTTGGGGTTTCTGGTACAAATGGGTTAAATTTTACTCAAAATAATTACACGTACCCTGCGTTTATTTCGATTTCATATCTGATTATTATCTTTCTTCAATTCTAAAACCACTTAAATCTTTATATGGCCTGTGAGTTTCCTTGTTTGTGCTCTGAAGCGTAGGTTTTGGGTACTAACTGAGGCGGTTCTAACGAGGATACACATTTGAAATAAGGAAATGCATAATGAATCGTCTGAATAATCTAACAATGGTGGTTGTACAGGTATGAACGGTACCATTGTAGTCCATCCATGACAGGAGCAGTTGAGGGGGGGGGGGGGCAAGTTCTGTATCGGAAATTAAGGTTGTTTTTCTCCAGGCATCCGGTTTTCGCCCACCTTTGATGAAGATTCGGGTAGAAAAAGTGAAATAGTCTTGAAAGGACCGTAAAAGCAAGGCTATAGATAAAAATAACGAAGTAAACGTTTTTTTTTTTTGTTTTTTTTTTTTTTTTTGTTTTTAATCGAAATGTTAAATTTATGTGCAGGCTCACTCGAACTTTACTAACTATTAAGGGGAATTATAAAAATATACACAACGAACACACGACTAATATTTAAATACATTGGCAAAATTTAACCACCATTTTGTTTCAGATAAAATCCTGCGATTCCTCACAATGTGTAAAATAATGTTTGTTTTGTGGTTTAACGTCCCCGTCAACACTGTATAGGTCATTTTGGAGACGTTGCTTCCAATTTTGTGGGACTTTTACCCGACATTGAGATGAAATGACGTCTCAAGCCCTGTCGCCCAATGAAACCAATAGGGTTTATAAGCTTGGACGGTCCGACTCGCACCACATTACCTGGGCAGGCTTAGATCCTCTAAGCGGTTTGCCAGTACTCATGTGCGGGTCAGTTTCAGCTCTGCGTGGAAGCATCGTGCAGCCCATCTATCTATTCAAGCCCCGATGGGCGGGGGCCGTGTAAAATAATGTATACCACTGTAAACTCAGTTTGAGTATATAAAAGTGGGGTTTAAGGGGATCAAAATTTTATAGGCGTGTCTGCATGATGGGCCGTCGGCGTGACATGTCATCCACATTCGCTTTGTACTTAGTTTAAATTGTAAATTGAAATGTACACTTGCCCCCCCCCCCCCCCCTCCTCCTCGCGCCCCTCGGAGCTTAAAGAAATATATGGGCTGCATGATGCTTCCACGCAGAGCTGATTCCGTCCCGCGCACGAGTACTGGTGAACCGCCGCTTGGGGGTCTAAGCCTGCCCGGGCAAAGCGTTGCGTACGAGTCGGACCGTCCATGCTTATAAACCCTATTGGTTTCATTGGGCGAGAGGGCTTGGAATGTCATTTCATTTCAATGTCGGTAAAAGTCCCACTAAATTGGAAGCAATGTCTCCAAAATGACCTTTACGGTGTTGACGGGGACGTTTTACCTCAAATCAACAAACAATCAAATCAAAACATGTACACTTATACCAGACCCACATATATACACTTTTATCAGACCCATATATCTATGAGCGGTCTCGAAGACCGAACTATTAGCGTAATGCAACCTACCTTAGGTGGGGGAGCACATTCCCCGCATAATCAAAGCACTCGCAGAACTGTCGGCTGAACTGATGGGGATTTAAATCTTGTCAAAATTTGAACATAATTGTTTCATTTCTGTAATTTTGCTCTTAGTATCTGCAAAAGTGACGCCTCACGGTTGAGATCATCGCTTGGAACAAAGAAGGGAAATAACATTTTCACTTGTAAATCCCATCTTTCATTTTAGCTGATGCTTCTAGTTCTAGTATTGACATTCCTAACACATAACTAAGGGATATAAAGGAAACTCTCTCTCTCTCTCTCTCTCTCTCTCTCTCTCTCTCTCTCTCTCTCTCTCTCTCTCTCTCTCTCTCTCTCTCTCTCTCTCTCTCTCTCTCTCTCTTACGATAATACATCCGTGCGACGTAGTGCATTCTTTAATCACTCAAAAATGGTGACTTTTCTGATAAAAAGCGTGATATTTTTCTCTTTTTTTTTTTCTCCAAACATAGATTATATGCTCGTTATAATCGCGTCATAATGATGCATATCCTTGTATACCCCAGTTTTCTCTATATGAAGGGGTGTTTAGAGAGGTACTTACTACACGGACATGTTCTCTCTCATGCTCTCTTTCTCTCTCTCTCTCTCTCTCTCTCTCTCTCTCTCTCTCTCTTGTAACGATAACAAATCCTGCATAGTTCAAAAACGTTTTTCTGGTGAAATATTGAGATACTTTCCTTTTACTCTAACAAAAGTTGTAGGTGCTGGACCTGCTTGTATGAGCCGCCTTACTGAGTACTCACAATTAACAATTGGTAGAAATAGAAAATATATCCTCTTGTACTCAGTATACAGTGGGATAATACTTATTTATGTTCCTAGCATATATTGTGGGTGCTCGCCAAGTTGGAACCATCTCATTGAGTACTCACAATACTCAGTATACAGTGGGATAAACAAGGCCATTTATACGCACTTGTTTACGTTCTCTCTCTCTCTCTCTCTCTCTCTCTCTCTCTCTCTCTCTCTCTCTCTCTCTCTGCGAGAATGTCTAAGCTAGAAACCCTGAACGACCGGGAATAATTGCTCGCGATCAGTCGAATGCGGCGGCTGATCAGGTTCTAATATGTTCGCATAAAGTAAAGCTTTAGAAGGGTTCAACGAAATGGGTTCAAGCTCTTGCTAAACTCGGGGACAATCGACCAACCAGTGCGTTAAGTAATTTGACTTCAAATGAAGAAGAAGAAGAGTGTGAGTGAGTGAGTGAGTTTTAGTTTTACGTCCCACCAACAGCTAAGGTTATACGGAGACGGGACCTCGGTTTAAAGACTCATCCGAAAGTCTGGAGAAGCCCGGGATCGATCCTGCGATCCCTGGTTTACAAGGCGAGTAGCGTAACTACTGCACCACGGAGGCTTCTAAGCAGAAGAAGAAGAAGAAGAAGAAGAAGAAGAAGAAGAAGAAGAAGGAGAAGAAGAAGAAAAAAAAGAAAAAGAAGAAGAAAACACAGTATTTTTTGTAGCATCGCAAACATATGCACTTCTCGGATTTCATGGTAATCTCAGATCATGTCATTGTAACTTATTTGTAGGTAACTGATGGGATAATTGCCATTTGGGAGACGTTATCGCTGCACCTGATCATTACATGTAGCTGAGAACTGCACTACCGACCGATATCGGAAAAGAACCTAAGTATAAGACAACTAATCCATTAATCTCTATCGCACATCCGTATAAAGGAAATCTGTTCTGGATACCAATGCAATCCATAACGACATTCGTAGCTATGATGTTGCATTTCATATCTCTTCAAACGAATCGCTTTAGTTTTATTTTTCTTTTCTGGATATAGACGTTTGCCTCAATGAGGCGGTTCTAACAACTACCCACGCTCAATATTTTTAGAACGAAACGGATACTATTGATACCCATTTTATCGAAAGATTTACCTATATAAAGTGGTGTTTATAAGATAGTTCATCGTATGGGCTTGTAAAGACGATGAGAGCTTTGGGCTTCTTCAGGAAAGTAAAGCTTCATTTTTTTCTACCATAACGAAAGCAGGCTTGTCCAAATATTTTTCCACGCAAAATAAAAATTTTCAGATACAAATTTTCTGATATTTTTCACATTTGTCTAGGGTAACGAATAATTCATCCATTTGAGACACTGCTGCCCTTTGAGGCCTTTATAAAGCCCTGGTAAATCCAACTTAATCTACATGATGGGGTTTATCGACAGAAATACGAGCAATACTGTAGTTCTTCGTAAACTCCGCTGTTCCCTATATAATGGTTGTAGATACGTGTAAGAATTGCCTCAGTTGTGAACGACCTTATAAATCCCACTTGTGTTTGATTTGGTTTTATGGCCCTTTCAATATATTTCATTTATTGCGAAGCCATCGTTTACCAGAAGTGGGCAAAAACCGGAGTACCCGTAGAAACACCACCTGACCTTCCGTTGACATTTCACGTGACCCGAGTTAGGATCGAACCGCAGAGTTATGAGACTCCGACATTAGGAGTTATCGCTTTTACCCCAAAGACTATGGGGCCCGTTGTTAACCACACTTTAAGTACAAGGAGAGTTTGCATGGGAATACCAATACCTTATTTTCCTTATTTTTGGTCTCAAACATAGGATGTGGGTGACTACACCTTAGCGGGCGGGCAAGATTTTTCAAATGCTGTCTTCCTCTCTGATATTAAAGGGTATAATTTCAAATGGCATGCCAATTCATCTGTCCTTTACTGTACGAATTTACGGGAAAGAAATATGAGGTTTCAAATGTTGGTTTATCCCCTTTAACTGCCAATCAGGACGTTTGCCGGCGTCAGTTTCAAATATATTTTATTTTCTTTCTTTTTATTACTATTTCTCAGAGAAAATAAGTTTTGACGTTGCATGTGAACAGTCTGTTTGGGCAGCAGGGCTCGAGAAGTCATTTCATTCCAATATCCGGGGAGTCCTACGAAATTGGAAGAGCGTCTCAAAAAGACCTAACTAGTGTTGGGAGGTTAAAGCTCAACCGAAACAAACAAAACACCATAGAACTGAAATATGTGAAGTTTTCATTTTTATTTTATTTTATTTTATGATTATTTTTTTTTGTGTGTGTGTGAGGGCGGGGAAGGGGTAGACTAGCTACTTTACGCTTCATCAGCACACCTAAACGACTATGAAATATATATAATGTATGTAAAGTATGACAAAAGCCTGCTCAGGAAGAAGGTGACCTGGCCCCCAGGTTATAAAACTTTTTTATGCTCAACTCAGCTGAGCATGAAACTTGTGGTGCTCATAAAAATTAAAATACTAAGAAGTTGAGCGATTTTCCTCTCTCAGATAGCAGAGAATGACATGTGTCCTGCTCACAAATTTTAAAATGCCAACATTGTTGGCATTTTAAAATTTGTTTAAAATGCCAACATTGTTGGCATTTTAAAATTTGTGAGCAGGACCAATTTCATGCTCAGGTGAGATAAAAAAAATTATAACCTCGGATCCTGGATAGTGTTGTCTAGGCTATTGATATCCAAAAAGAAACAAACATGCCATGTCGTCCAATCTAAATTTGCATTAACATTTTACGAGACTTTAAACCGAGGTCCAGTCTCCGTATGACCTTAGATGTTTTTGGACATAAACCCCAAACATCACATGACTTAGAAGAACAAAGCCTTCCCAGGCTTTCCTTTATGCACATGTTCAGTGCATGTCTGTTAGAAGCCTCCGTGGTGCAGTGGTTACGCTACTCGCCTTGTAAACCAGGGATCGCAGGATCGATCCCAGGCTTCTCCAGACTTTCGGATGAGTCTTTAAACCGAGGTCCCGTCTCCGTATGACCTTAGCTGTTGGTGGGACGTAAAACTAAAACTCACTCACTCACTCAGTGCATGTCTGAACTGTGTTACAAGTTTCAGTGTCCTGCATCAAATACTGTAGGTGGAGTCGTGGGGACACGAACAGCACAATATATTTAACATCCTGATATGGCCAAAATAATTGTCGTTCTAGGGGACATAATTCAGCAATTATGCGGGGATTAGAATCCTGTTTCTTTTATGCACATGTTCAATGCATGTCTGAACTGTGTTGCAAGTTCCAATGCCCTGCATCAAATACTGTAGGAGGAGTTGCGGAGACACGAACTTTACTATTTAACCTCCCAGTCTACAAAATGATTAAGTTTTTCAAGGGAACATAATTCTAAAATAAGGGGCTGGATCGGGATCCTGTTTCCTTTATGCACATGTCCAATGTGTCTTAAAAGTGTTGAAAGTTTAAATGCCCTGCATCAAATACTGTAGGAGGAGTTGCGGAGGCAGGAATATTACTACAAAATGTGGCGTACCGACGTACGTACCTACATACGTATATAATACGGACAAGGGCAAACCTATATGCCCCTCCCCACTTTGTGATTGGGGTATAAAAATGGTGAAATTGAAACACCCCGTATCTTATATAAATTGTAGATCCACCGTTTCAGGATGATATAAAGCAAAAATAGTTCACTGTTTTAAGACTTTAACTAAAATATCCAACTCTTCTCACCTCATATTTTATATTCACATGCATCGTTATGTAAGGGTTGATTTTAGTCATCCCGTATCAATTCAAAACACATATTTTTAGTAAAAAGAAAAATAAGAGTTGACTGCCTTCTCCCTTTTTATACGTAGATTAATATCTGTTTTATAATATATTTTACGAAGATCGGGTATGAGAAGGTGATGGTGAAAAATGTTACCACATACGAATATCAACCGCGGGACACAATCGGGATATAACTATCAACCAGGATTTTTTTTATTCAAAAACGAACTATACTGACTTTAATAAACCACGACAGAAGAACCTCCCAGGAAACCCTTTAGGGGACAAAATGATTCGGACACATTGCAATTTTGATATTCGACCATAAAGCGATATTTCAACCCTAAAATGCGTATGAACGAGGAAATCCATACTTAAACCCCGAGAAAACACCGATTTTCAATGTTTATTGTTTAAAAAGCCCCGAGGAACCAAAGACCATGATTAAAGATATTATCTTGTACAAACAAGCTAATAAGTTGTGTTCACAAAATATAATGCTGTCCGCACAAGATCTTGTGCGCTCGAGATATTAAGTTGTGCGTAGAAGATATTATCTTGTTCGCACATCCCTTGTAGGCATTAGTATCCATACAACTTCTACCCGCATGATATTTCAGTCTGGTAAGAGACGTAAAAACTCGCACATATGTCTGCTAACTTCGGAACAGAACTGCAGTTAAACAATGAAAAGAAAAAAAAAACATGTGTTCTGTGTTCTTATGCATTTAATTAGTAATACCTTAGTCTATAAATAGGTTAATTGGATTTCTTTCAAATCAGTAATAGTAACTTGGTCTATGCTTATAATAATTTTGGGTCAATGTTTATTTTAACCTTAAAAATATGTTGCTTTAAGCAATTAGTGTATATCTTGATCAAATGCCGCGTTCTGTGGCGTCTGGTCTTGGTCTACATTTTTTGCCAAGCCAAACCTTTGATTCCAATATAACCATCTTACGCAACACTCTGATCTCACTGCGAATATTTTCGATAAAATAGTTATTCCGACAAGACTGTGATAGCCACGTGTACTTTAGCACGGAAAAGCTTTTCGGCTTAGCAACTTAGGGTCGATTGACAATCCAATCGACCTAAAACAAGCCGTGTTATGTGTTCCACTATGACGTCAGATGGCTGCGTACATGTAAGAGAGTTATCTGTAAAATCTGGACTGGAATCATGTGTTTGCTTTGGCAAACAGTGTCGACCAGATCAGACGTCACATAATGTGGCGTCTGATCAGGGTCTATACTGTCTGCATTAGGAACAAGAACCGAAGGGTATACCGAAAAAGTCCAAGTCCACGGCCATTGTACACAACCAGCGCTCTGAGTCAATCGGTCAAACAGTGCTGCCAATGCTTTGATTTCTTTACCCTCAAATCCGCCCACCCGTGAGATTCACGAGTGCACTCTTCCATCAATGAAGTTGGATGGGTACGCCCATTTTATGGTACGCAATATATATCCCGATTAGATTGCTCAGAGCCATCACGTCAGGATTTACACTGTTTGCATAAGTATCTGGACCGGGTTTCAGGGTTGTAAGGGATTACTTTTTTTTTTTTTTTGGTTTGGGTTTTACGGCCCTTTCAAGATTATTTCACTCATATCGAGCCGATCGTTAATCAGAGGTGGGCGAAAACCGGAGTACCCGGAGAAAAACCACCTGACCTTCCGTTGCAGAACTTGGCGTCTCACACGTGGCCCGAGCGAGGCTCGAACCTACGGCGGTGAGAGACCTACTGACTAAGAGTCAGCGCTCTTATCCACTAGGCCACGGAGGCCCGTAGGGAAAACTTTTCTTGCTGTTCCGAGAGGCAAGATATAACATGGACTGGAATCAAAACGGATAATTTAAAACGGAAGATTGTATATTCTGTGTAGGAATATTGTCATCGATTTCAAACAACCATAGACATACCGTCATCTATTTCAAAAACTGAATTTTAATTTTTAGACCATTCCAAAATGAAATTCCAGGACTGTACTAACTGCAATCAAAACAATCATTAATAAATAGAAGTGAGTGAGTGTTTGAGTTTTACGTCCCACCAACAGCTAAGGTCATACGGAGACGGGACCTCGGTTTTAAACACTCATTCGAAAGTCTGGAGAAGCCCGGGATGGATCCTGCGATCCCTGGTTTACAAGGCGAGTAGCGTAACCACTGCACCACGGAGGCTTCTATTAAATAGAAGTGAAGGCAGTGATCAGGAATCGATGCAATTAACCCACAGATCCCTTGAAAAATAAAAAAAAAACATGAAATAACTAGACCCTAATGGAAACACCAATAGCGGAAAGCCAAAAGGACAGTCACTTTCCCACAAAATAGCCAATTGGCTAACCAAACAAAAAAAAATGCATGCAAAACGCACACTCAAAGACAAACCATAACAAAAAGTAAACCGCGACAGAAGAACCGCATGGGGACGGTCAGTGAACAGAATGTCACTGCGGGGCTTAAATGCCGCAATCCTCGCCCTTACTTCTGTCATGGTTTATGCTTTGGTCACAATCCCTTCCGATTAGGCTTAGTATGTACACCCGGATTGATTTTCAGCCATTTTGGCCTGGTCCCCGGCCGGACTCCAGACATGGCCGGCCGGTGGCGGGGCTCTCAGGCAGCATCGGGGAGGTGCCCGAAGAGTTTTAACTCGAAGTTAAAATTTCTCCGGTGTCCCGTACATTTTCATAATTGGCCACATATTCTTCACACATCGTTTAAGTATCGTCCGATATCCGGTCGGGAATCGAGGGGTAATCGGCCGGTGTATGTAGCCTCAGAGGAGAAATTTTTGGGACCGGACATGGGCCGATATCCGGCCGATGTCTGTTTACACATTGGAAAGTAACCCATCGATGTCCGATCGGCTTGAACCGGTGTGGACCAGATATGTTACAAACATCGCCCGGTCACCAGCCGGCTAGAACCGGACATCGGGCGGAATATATAAACCCCAATCAGTCGCCGTGTACATCATTATAGCGCGTTTCCATCACACCGCCCGGCAATCGCCCGACATTCGGCCAGGCCTGGTACAAGCATCGTTCGTTGTCCGTAGGATACTCGGGCGATATTCGTACGATGTCCGGTGAATAGGCCGGTTATCACTCGGACATCATAGGATAATCTGCCGATTAGTATTAGATGTTCGGTCGGTATTCACTGCCTCGCCGGCCCCCATAAGATTTCTCTTTGGAAACAGATGCGTACGATTACGAGGCGGTTTTCGGACGGCGCCATTTATGTAAATGATGTGTGACAAATTTTTTGACCGGTGTTGTCCGATGTCAGAAAAAAAATGCCAAAACCAGAGGTGTACTCACGATTACCCCCTATCCCCGGATACCGGCCGATCTTTGTGACCACAGCATTAGTCAAATACAGCACAGAACAACTGAAATATTAACCAACGGACGAACTCCGGTTGGCCGGCTGTGAACAAGGGCAATCAGCTATCCAAAACCAAAACGACACCAGCGACATACACATGCCGATGAAGTATAAGAACAAAACAGACGCACCGCGGGGCCTTAAATCGATTTTACGCGCCCGCAATACGATTTAACAATCCGCATGAATGCCACCTAACGCATCAGTGCAACATCTCCGAGAACAACCACAGAGATGAAACAACGTTGAGTACTCAACAGCAAGAAGAAACTGAAATGCTGGAGCAAAAGAAAAACTACATTTAGACTCCGATGGGCCCGACCAGAGACAGAGCATCAGGCACCAACAAGCATTACATAAAATTAAATTCTCTAAAATCACACTGTAAGACCAGGGTGAGAACTATTCTCACAAAAGCTGGGATCAGTCGCAATCGAATACGGCGGTTCATCAGAATCTCCTCTGATCGAATTAAGGGTTCAGCGAATTGGGTTCAAGCTTAGGATCCCTTTTCCAGCCTAAACGCAGTGACAATCGACCATCCAGTGCGTTTAGTAGTTTGACTTCAAAAGCGGGTGAAGAAGAAGAAGAAGAAGAAGAAGAAGAAGAAGAAGAAGAAGAAGAAGAAGAAGAAGAAGAAGCACGTGGTGCACGAAATGTTTAAGCCTAATGCTTATAAACGTCGAGAATCTGGACTGAAGAATCGGCCCCGCCCATAGGGGCGCGAACAAGTATATGGGCTGCATGATGCTTCAACCTAGAGCTTAAACCGACCCACACACGAGTTGTGGTAAACCGCTTAGAGGAACTAAGCCTACCCAGGAAAAGCGGTGCGAATCGGCCCGTCCATGCTTATTACATGTAACCCTATTGTTTCATTGGGCGGCAGGGCTTGAGATGTCATTTCATCTCAATGTCAGGTAAAAATCCCACAAAATGGGGAGCAACGTCTCCAAAATGACCTTTATAGTGTTGACCGAGACGTTAACCTCTAATCAAACAAAACAAATCAAACAGACTGAAGAAAAATAACCGTAGAATTACGATGCAGTCTATCATAAATATTTTTTGTTTTCTCACAAACATACATGTACTTCTCGAATTTTGCGGTATTTTGGACAAAGTTCGGAATGCTACTCTCAGGTCATTATTATTTATACATGTTACATATTTGCAGGTTGGAAGGGGGTCAGATTACGGTAAACGTGGCTTAATTGCCATTTGGGAGACGTTATCGCTGCGTGAAAACTACATAACCGACAAATATCAGATGTCTAATAAAATCTGAATAGAAGCAAATTTACAGATGCAAACCACTACTGTAATATTGTATTTCATATATCTTCAAATAATTTGTTTCATTTTCTTTCTTTTTTTCTTTTTTTTTTCTTTTCTAGATATAGACTTTAGGTGTGCCTTTGTTCGTGTACATGTACCGCCTCGTTGAGGCGGTTCTAATGACTACCCACGCACTAAATATTAAGACGGAAACCATTGTACTCATTAAAACAGACATTTCCCTATAGAAGGTGGGCTTACAAGAATGCTCATTATATGGACTTGTAAACATGATGAAAGTTTTGGTCGGGTTCGATCCCGGGCCGCGACATACCAAAGTCGTTAAAAATGGTACTAGCTGCTCCTCGCTTGGCACTCAGATTTACGGGGTAGAGCTAGGACTGGTCGACCCAGTGTCAGGATAATGTGACTGGGTGTGGTATCATGTAATGTGTCTGGGACATGATACTTCAGTGAGGCAGCACTATAAAAGTGAGCATTGAGCTCCCTGTCGCAACCAGACACCGTCGTGATATGACTGAAAAATTGTTGAAAGCGACGTTAAACCCGAATTCACACACACACACATGAAAGTTTTTGTCTTCAAAACACGCCTATTCAAATATATTGTTTGGTTGTTTGTTTGATTTGAGGTTTAACGTCCCCGTCAACACAGTATAGGTCATTTTGGAGACGTTGCTTCCAATTTTGTGCGCCATTTATCCGACATTGAGATGAAATGATATCTCAAGTCCTGTCGCCCAATGAAACCAGTATGGTTTATTAGCATGGACAGACCGACTCACACCGCTTTGCCTGGGCAGGCTTAGATCGTCAAAGCGGTTTACCAGTACTCGTGTGCGGTCGGTTTCAGCTCTGCGTGGAAGCATCATGGCGCCTTTCTATTTCTTCAAGCCCCGATGGGCGGGGGCCTTCAAATATATTGAGATTTTAATACCAAATCTTAAAATTTCCAAATACAAAATTCTGATATTTTTCACATTTGTGCTAAAACAGACATTGTGGGTACTCTTTAGAACTGCCGTGCCAAGGCGGTTCCAATGAGTACCAATATTCTATGTTTTGAGCGCAAATAAGAAAAATAATGTACACTACATAAAAGTGTGGTTTAAGGGGCCAACCATTATATAGGCTTGTTTGGGATGAATGTCATTTTTCAGGCGAAAAGTCGTGACGTTTTAATGTTTCTGAGGGTTACGGGCATATCATTAATTTCAGACACTGTTACCCTTTTAAGGCTCTGAAAAAGACACACATCTAGCCACGGACCTAATTTACATTTACTTGGTCCCAGATCTAGCGAAAAATTGTGATTAGTGTCTTAGTTTAATTAACTGACAGCCACAGTTACTATTTTGAGCAGAAATGTGGAAATACCTTGTAAACACAATCTTTTCTGTTGAAAGTGAGGTTTACTTGGTTTACCCACAGTCTGTGACTCGGAGCAGAAGCACAGTCAACACTGTAGATCTTTGTAAGCCACGCTATTCCCTGTATAATGGTTATTATTCGTTAGAATCGCTTGTTATGAACGGTCTTGTAATCCCCACTTTTTGCGTTGGTTTTACGGCCCGTTCAAGATATTTTCACTTATTTCGAGCTGATTGTTAATCAGAAGTGGGTGAAAACGGTAGTACCCGGAGAAACACCACCTGACCTTCCGCTGCAGAACTTCGCATTTCCACCCGAGTAGGCTTGAACCACAGCGGTGAGAGACTTCATGATTAAGAGTCAGCGCTCTTAACAAATAGGCCATGGAGGCCCGTTGTAAACTCCACTTTAAATACAAAGAGGGTTACGTAGGGAAACCTTATTTTCCTGATTAGGATATGGATATTTCAAACGAGCACCCATATACTTGTTACATTTTACTCATTGAGTATGTTGTGTATTATTTATTTTTATTTTTTCATCATGTAAGAGCCACCGAATTTTTTTTATCTTTAGTGGCGGTTTGTACGCCCCACCTTTCTGGTTTAAGGCGAAGGCGTATTCAAAGATGTAAATGCAAGTTCGTTTGCACCATCAGTTTGGTGGATATAGATTGTCATGTCGATTTTACTTTCTATATACAATAATTTGTATGCGTCATTTATTACATAAATGACATACTTACGAAAATATAATGAAACTACCCAATGTACTTGTAAACCTCAACGCAAGACACATCTGCCATAACGTTTGTTTGATTTGAGGTTTAATGTTCCCGTCAACACTGTAAAGGTCATTTTGGAGACGTTGCTTCCAATTGTGTGGGACTTTTACCCGACAATGAGATGAAATGACATCTCAAGCCCTGTCGCCCAATGAAACCAATAGGGTTTATTAGCATGGACGGTCCTGCCTCGCACCGCGGTTCCTTGGCAGGCTTAGATCCTCTAAGCGGTTTACCAGTACTAGTGTGCGGGCCGGATCGATTCAGCTCTGCGTGGAAGCATCATGCAGCCCATACATTTCTTCAAGCCCCTATGGGCGGGGGCCGACATCTGTCATAACGTCACAGTTGATAATGACTCTTAATCATTAGGACTCTCACCGCTGTGGTTCGAGCCTGGCTCGGGTCGCATGTTAGACGCCAAGTTCTGCAACCGAAGGTAATGTGGAGTTTTTTTCTCCTGGAACTCGGTTTTTCGCCCACCTCTGAGTAACGATCGGCTCGATGTAAGTTAAATTATCTTGAAAGGGCCGTAAAACCAAAACAATAATAATATTAAACAAACAAACAAAAACAAAGAAAATAACGCCTCTGATAAAGTGATAAATGGGGGACCAAATGGCTTGTTTTTTTGGCAAATTTTGAACCAATAATAATAATGAAAAAAAAAAAAAAAGAATCAGTATATATTTTGTATAAGTGTATAAGTTGTAGCAGTCTGTAGTAGCTGTATGTTCACCGACGTAGGTCTTGTGTACAGAATTAAAGGAAATACATAGAAAACGTAGAAATTGTAGTTTTTATGAACCAAAAGCTCAGCATGATAACAGGACCGTGTAATGGACACCCCTTTATATCTCATTCTGTAGTGAAAATTAAGGGGTTTATAGGTATATACATTATGTTTCTTTATCATCAGTTGTGGATACTCGTTATAATCCTGCCCCCGCCCATCGGGGCTTGAAGAAATAGATGGGCTGCATGATGCTTCAACGCAGAGCTGAAACTGGCCGCCCATGAGTACTGGTAAACAGCCTAGAGGATCTAAGCCTGCCCAGGCAAAGCGGTGCGTGTCGGACCGTCCATGTTTTTAAACTCTATTGGTTTCATTGTGCGACAGGGCTTGAGATGTAATTTCATCTCAATGTCGGGTAAAAGTCCCACAAAACGATAACACATCCGTGTGCTATATTGCATTTTCAAATCTCGAAAAGGCATTTTTTTCTGATGAAAATTTGTGACATTTTTCTTATTTATACTCCAAACATAGGTTTTGGGTGCTTGTTAGAACCGCCCCATCGAGCCGGTTCTAACGAGTACCCACGACCTGTCTTGGAGCAGAAATAAGGAAAATAATGTTTAACCCCGTAAACCCCCGTTTTCTCTATATAAAGTGGGGTTGGGGGCGTCTTTATATCACGGACTTGTTCAAGTGATGAACGTCTCAAAAATGACGTGTACAGTGTTGACGGGGACGTTAAACCTCAAATCAGACAAACAAAAACTCGTTATAATCGCCGTACGAGCAACCACAACATATGTTTGGAATATAAGAAGAAGAAGAATATCACACATTTTCGTTAGAAATGTAACTATTTTTGGAGATAGCAAAGAAATCGCTGTGTCAAACGGTGGATGCCATATACAAATGGCATTGCGAGGCTTTATATATGCAATATATGCGCCTGATATTTCGGTTAAAATACCACTTAACTAGGTTGTATATCGACACCTCATATCTTGTAAATACATGTATATATATTCGATGACGCATTCCTCATTTTTTGATTGGATGGGAAGAGTTTTATTTCTGACTTTGACATTTTTGAGCTTGCAGTCTGTTTGATGGAACCAGTTGCTAAATATAATAGAAGGACCAATTTTATTCCAGTTTTGCTATCATTCACATTTAATGCAATCCACTAATTATGAAAAAAAAAAAAAAAAAACAATCGACCGTAATATTTTCCGTGGATATTTTTAATGTTAGAATAATGTATAGGTCTATTCAGATCATAACTGTAAACTCACGATCTTGTCATATTTTTTTGTCGTTGTTGTTGTTGATGGACTAGATAACAGTCCAACAACTTTTGCTCGTTAATTTCTCTAAATTCGTGGATTTACAAGGATATAAAATACGGGGTGTATACCTAAGTCTGTATAGCACTTCAAATTCGTACAATTAAATATCAGACCGTTTAATTTGAGGTTTAACGTCCCCGTCAACACTGTAAAGGTCATTTTGGAGACGTTGCTTCCAATTTTGTGGGACTTTTACCCGACACGGAGATGAAATGACATCTCAAGCCATGTCGCCCAATGAAACCAATAGGGGTTTATTAGCATGGACGGTCCGCCTCGCACCGCGGTTCCTGGACAGGCTTAGATCCCCCAAGCGGTTTACCAGTACTAGTGTGCGGGCCGGATCGATTCAGCTCTGCGTGGAAGCATCATGCAGCCCATATATTTCTTCAAGCCCCTATGGGCGGGGGCCGACATCTGTCATAACGTCACAGTTGATAATGACTCTTAATCATTAGGACTCTCACCGCTGTGGTTCGAGCCTGGCTCGGGTCACATGTTAGACGCCAAGTTCTGCAACCGAAGGTAATGTGGAGTTTTTTCCTCCTGGAACTCGGTTTTTCGCCCACCTCTGAGTAACGATCGGCTCGATGTAAGTTAAATTATCTTGAAAGGGCCGTAAAACAAAAACAATAATAATAATAAACAAACAAACAAAAACAAAGAAAATAACGCCACTGATAAAGTGATAAATGGGGGACCAAATGGCTTGGTTTTTTGGCAAATTTTGAACCAATAATAATAATGAAAAAAAAAAAAAAAAAAAAAAAGAATCAGTATATATTTTGTATAAGTGTATAAGTTGTAGCAGTATGTAGTAGCTGTATGTTCACCGACGTAGGTCTTGTGTACAGAATTAAAGGAAATACATAGAAAACGTATTAAATATCAGACAGAATAAGGGGTGATATATGGACACCCCGTTTTTCATATAAATTGTGGCTTTACAGATTAGGGTGTTCAGAAGACACCGTGGTGTAGTGGCCTCACAAACCAAGGGTCGTGGGGTCTCCAGACAATAATAATAACAATATAATCATAATAATAACAAAACAAAAACAGAAGAACCGCCTTTGAACTGTCAGTTAGAAAAAAATACTTGGTGGGGGGCTTTGGTACGGAACTAGCTGACCAATAAAATAAACTAATGGTCAATTCTGAGTACCTGTGCAATAAAATCAACTGTGATGCATAAACACTACGCCCATGATTAATTACAGACACGCATTGTAACATGGGTACGCGCAGTTCTGCAAGCAAAAGGATTTATTTATTATTTTGACTTATAACGTATAGGGTGCATTCGGAGGAATGCCACATCTTGTTATATTTCATATAAAAATATTCTTATTTTCAATATATTTTAAAGATGTACAATTTTAAGCAAACTGCATTGCACTTATTATGAACAAAAAACAAAACAAAAAAAAAAACCTTAATTCGTCACTCATCAATGATACAGTCTTCACTGTACAAGGTTGAATGTGTAAAAGACTTTATTTATTAGTTTCTTCTCCTGACTGTAAGACTTTGTATGTGCCTGAGCACTATGTCACGCTTCTTAGCATTACGAAAACGCGCCTATTCAAATATATTGACAGTTTAACCACCAAAAATGAACATTTTCAGATAAAAAAAATCCGATATTTCGTCTCAAAACATAGATTGTGGGTACTCGTAAGAACCGCATCGAGGAGCCAGCTCTAAGGAGTATCCACAATCTAAGAAATTAGAAAAAGAATATTTACCCCTGTAAACCTCAGTTTTAATATATATAAAAAAATGGTTAAGGGGGTCAAAATTATATAGGCATGTTCGTGATGGCAGTGCAAATCTATGAAATTGAACTTAAACTTTTCTTTCGTTTTTTTTCTCAAGCACCTGCTATTGGCAGGGCGCAACAAAGGAGACCGGTTTTCCGTCCGTTCGTTCGTCCGTTGGACAATCCCTCAACATTTGCGCTAACCCAAATGTTCAAGTCCACTTCTCAAGAACTACTATCTCAGACTGAACATAGCCTGTGGTGAAATTCTTGTTATTTTTGTTTTTTATTATTATTTAAAATAATCTTGAAGGGCCGTAACGCACCCCTACTCCCACAAAAAAGAACTTAATTAACTAAGGCGAATCTCATTTTCAACTCATTTTGGGTCACTTTTCCGTAAACAAAGTAACTCTGTGGTCGGTTTGTGTGTATATGTTGTATTATGGTCCGGAGACCTACAGTACCAAATAAAATATATTCTGTTCTATTCTGTAGCAAAATTTAATCATTAAGATCACCTTTAGAACTGTTCGGATATTGTCAGAATCGCCTTACTTATGTTTCTGCAAACTGAAAAACATGCACACCCCCGTATATACATTCTTGGTATAAAAGTGGTAAGAATATTCTTGACCACTCTATGACTGTTCAGTTTTTATGAACTTTTCGGAAAGCAAATGAACACTTTCCGCAACAATTTAACTACTCTCCTTAAACTAGAAATTTTGGAAGAAATATAAAACTTTAACGCATGTATGACTAGCGGTCCTTTTTGGGTCATTTGCAAACAGTGTGGAACCAGATCAGATGCCGCACAACGCGGCGTCTGATCTCAGTCTACACTCTTTGCTTAACGTACTTACATTTTTGTTAAAACTTTCTACACACAAAAAACCCTGACACCCCTATAATTGGAAATGGACCACTCCAAACTTATGGGTACACAATAACTGCTGAGATATTGTTTACAATGAAAATTAAGCATTATCAATTTCAATGGCCATACAATTTGCACACTCAATAAAGGCTTTTAACGATTGCTTTTCTTCGATCATAAATCGTCTCCAACCTAAGGAGTTTATGCTGCTTTTCCTAACACTAGCATTGACTGGTCAAATTATCTATGGTCTAATCTCACCAGTAGTGATCCTCCGCTGGACAGTAGGGTCATTTAACTAACATGCTTATAACTGAGTACCGGGTATGTAAGACTTTCATTGGTTGAAATGCATTATTTAGTTATTTTTCACGATATTCAATTTCGACCCCCGCCCATCCGGACTTGAAGAAATAGATGGACTGCATGATGCTTCTACGCAGAGCGTTAACTGACTGCACATTAATACTGGAAAACCGCTTAGAGGATCTAAGCCTGCCCAGGCAAAGCGCGTATAAACCCTATTGGCTTCATTGGGCGACAGGGCTTGAGATGTCTTTCATCTCAACGTACGGTCGGGTGATTTCCCACACAGTTGGAAGTAACGTCTTCAAAATGACCTATACAGCGTTGACGGGGACGTTAAACCTCAAATCAAACAAACAAACGATATTCAGTTTTACTCATATCCGCTCAAAGTGTAATTATTGTAGGAATGCACATTGCTAATTGTTCAGACATAACGATAACACATCTGTGTGAAATAGAAGAGCTCTCTTTCATTTCTCTAAAATGTTAATATTTCTGAGGGAAATTTGTGATATTTTTGCACCCCCCCCCCCCCCACGACTGAGATTCTCGGGGACATATAGTTTTTGCCCTGTCTGTCTGTTTGTCTGTCCGTCACAAAAACTTTAACCGACATAAAAATTGTCCCCGCGGGGGGCATTGGTCGCTTACAGTGACAGCTCTTGTTTTCTTATTTTAACTCGAAAACAAGGGTTGTGCTATAACGAGTACCCACAACCTATGTCCTGGAGCCGAAATAAGCAAAATAGTGAATACCCCTATAAATCCCAGTTTGCTCTATGTAATGTGGTGTTTAGAGAGATGAAGCAGATATACCAGGAAGGAATGAAACAGCGTCTTTTTTAGCCCACCTGGGTATTCAAAACATTTTGGAAGGAATTAAGTTCCTTTACTTAATGGCCAAATTATATGACAAAGATATCATTAAAACAAATTAGCCTTACCTTCAATTTATTATTGAGGCATTTTTTCAGTGTATTAAACGATGGTGCGAATAGCATTTAAAAACCGTCACCCTCATTCGATGGGGACGTTAAGGCAAAAACACCACAAACGTTCTACTCTTCCTTATGTAAAGGTTTTGACAAGTTAACACTTGTAAACTCCGATTTACGTTTCATAAGGGTGTTATCATATCGAACTGCAGTTTTTTTATGTGTGTGTGTGGGGGGGGGGGGGGGGGGGGAAACAGTTCTTGGCAAGAGACCTACTTTATTATATAACAAAGTTAGGTTTATAATGTATTTTACGCGAGTTTTCTATGTTGATCTGCGTCAGCACTCATAAAAATCAATGTATCGTTCACCATGTTCTTTATTAGATTCGGCTGCTGTTGCTTCCGCGCAGAGCTGAAACTGCTGAGAAACGGCTCACGACTAAGCCTGCCCAGAAAAAGTGGTGCGAGTCAGACCGCTCTTTAAACCCCAGCGGTTTCTTTGAGTGGTAGGGCTGCTGCTGCTGCTACTCCTACAACTACCACTGCTACTTCTACTCTAATTTACGTCCCCGCCCATAGAGGCTTGGAGAAATAGATTGGGCTGCACGGTGCTTCCACGTCGAGCTTAAACAGACCGTACTGGTAAACCACAAAGTGGTAGGAGTCGGACCGTCTTTACATGTAAACCATTTTGGTAGCATTTGGTGGCAGGGCTTGAGATGTCATTTTATCTATTGACGGGTAAAAGTCCTTCACAATCAGAAGCAACGTCTCCAAAATGACCTAAATAGTGTTGACGGGGACGTAAAATCTCAGCACAAACAAACTTTGCTCTTTTCAAAATCGGATCAACAAGGATTTGCCTTTCATGGATCTTTAAGTAATGAACACGGCAGTCTGCTGGGTCACTGGTTTCATATTTTGTGCCATTTATACTAGTTAACGAAAACCGTACTTTTTTACGTATTCGGACTTGGTCCCCGCACATCGGGGCTTCGAGAAATAGATTGGGCTGCATGATGCTTCCACGCAGAGCTGAACCCGACCGCACATGAGTACTGGTAAACCTCTTAGAAGGTCTAAGGCAAAGTTGTGTGACTGTTCCATCAATAAAAACCATGTAGGTTTCACTGGGTGGCAGGGCTTGAGATGTAATTCCATCACAATGTCTGAAAAAAGACCCCCAAAATAGGAAGCAGCCCCTCCAAAATAACCTAAATAGTGTTGACGGGAACGTTTCGGACTGCGCTATGTGAAATTTTTTTGAGTGTATGCAGCTCAGATCAGCCAGTGAATTCATGTAGTCCGAAAAGGCTTTGCTATGTGTTGTATGGGTACCTGGAGATCTTGGTCAGATGGCAACTGCGAAAGCCATCTGATCTGGATAATGCACTGTTTTCAAGATAGAGGTTGTCATTTTCCGCAGGATAAGGGTTAGAGGCTATTTTGCCAAGGTGATCCAAGCTATATATATTTTTTTTTCTAGACATTGATGCGAATATTGGGCAACTACTCAAGTCTTACACTTATTGCTCATTTTCCTCCATTTTGTTTTGTCAAATTTTATTGTATTTAAGTTTCCAATTATATGTATGGACCAGTACCTCAGACTACTTAACCTGGGAAGAGACATGTATTTCTTTTATTATGTTTAGCGAACACGATATTAAGTTGTGCGAACAAGATATTATCTTGTGCCCACAAGATAATATGTTATTCGCACAACTAAATATCATGTGCGCACAGTATACTATCTTGTTCGCACAGTATATTATCTTGTTTACACAACATAGATCTTGTGCGGACAACATAGTATCTTATGCGCCTGATTAAATTGTGCTAACTAAGTTGTGCGAACAAGACAATATCTTGTACGCACGAGATATTATATTGTCTGCACAAGATCTATGTTGTGCAAACAAGATAATATGCGAACAATTTAATAACTTGTGAGCGCAAAATAATATCTTGTGCGATAGTATGTTGTCCACACAAGATATTAAGTTGTGCGAACAAGATAATTTCTTGAACGCACTAGATATTATGTTTTTTGCACAAGATCTTTGTTGTGAAAACAAGATATTAGGCGAACAAGATAATAACGTGTGATTACAAGATAATATCTTGTGCGAACAAGATAATAAGTTGTGTGCACAATATTTTATGTTGTCCACACAAGATCTATGTTGTGCAAACAAGATTATATCGTGTGCACACAACATATTAAATAAATTGCTTGTCCCTTCCAGGGTTCCGTATGAGACTGATCGGGTGTTGAACACATACTCTAGAAAAAGAGTCATGTGCAATTTGGTTTGGTGTTATTGTACGAGTGTTTACAAATCAACCATTACCTTTATTTCTAAAATAAAACTTCAACATTGGATAAACTGGCAGCCTCGAATGCATTCCAAACCAAACCAAACAAGGTATTCATTATCATGTGATCAAACCTTTTTGCGGAAGTTGAAGACTTCAAGAAAGCGCAGTCAATCCATTACGATAATGTACACGTGTGAGCTAGTGCATTCTTTCATTCCTCTAAAAAGGCTACTTTATTTGTTATATGTTTCTTATTACACCTTAATTGCAACCAGCGGGTCGGTATCTCTGCTGGTGGATGATTCGTTCGTCCCCGATTGTATCATCAGCTCTGTATCAGTTCCTTAGTGCTGAGATTGAGTGCGGTGCTGACGTCAGAACTCAAATACTGATTTAAATAACTATATTATTGTTATACTTTTATTTCTTTTTGGCAGAATAAAATTCTAATTTTTCTAAAACTAAGACTTGTCAGGTGAGACATGTATCTTAACGGATTTGGTTGCCACTTTTTGTTGTATCTTTTTTTTTTTGCAAGTCTCGCTACTTTGGACATCTCCTTCCTGATGCCCCGGACTTCGTGGAGTGTGGGCCATGTTTGCTGATGTTGGCTCGGTGGGGGACGCCTATATGTCCTAGGGTAGGCGTCTCTTGCATGATGCCTCCAGTTGACCTGTCTCATGAGGTACGTTGGTCGGTATGTGCTCAAAGGGGGGAGGGTGCTGTGTTTGCCGGGTCTTGTCCATCATCCGTTTCGGTTTCAGAACTTTGGGGCTGAGACACACTGATGAACTGATGAAGATTAAATATCAGAAAGGCCTCTGTGTCACTACATGTGGTATAGTTACGCCTTAATTATACTCAGAACACAGGTTGTGATGCTCGTTAGAACCGCCTCATTGAGGCGATTGTAACGAATACCCACAACCTATGTCTTGGATCAAAAATAAGCAAGATAGTGTATACCCCTGTAAAGCCCCGTTTTCTCTACATAAAGTGGGGTTTAGAGGGTATTCATTTCACGGACTAGTTAACATAATTAATAAAGAAAACCCTTGTGAAAACCTGTTGTTGCAGTTTGCGACCAGGTAGGACACAGACAGTCTAGAAAGAGTCTTGGAAACTTTTAGGTAACTTGCATTCTTAAACGCAACGCCAAATAATGATAAACCAGTATATTACATGCATAACAGAGAGATTGGCCCTATACTATGATTTCTACCATGATGACTTAACTTTGCTAAGCAGAAATATTTCCTCTGAGCCCTTTAGCTGGAACTACTTTATATGAAAGATACAAGATACCGCTTTTGCCGTGAAATCGGTATATACAAACGCGGGAAAGTTTCAGTCCCGTCGACGTTATTCATTGCGTCATTGCAATGACGTCTGAAACGATATCAACATACGTTCATAATACGTGGCGTTAGAGTCGGATGCAACGCTGAAAAAAAGAAAACAGGGATATGGTCATTGAATAGGATGTTTGATCTCACAATTAATTTGTTGTATTACTAAACCCCTTTTTATTTGTTTGGTTGGAGGTTTAACGTCTCCGTCAACACTTTAAAGGTCATTTATGAGACGTTGCTTCAAATTTTGTGGGACTTTTTCCCGACATTGAGATGAAATGACATCTCAAGCCCTGCCGCCCTATGAAACTAATAGGGTTTACAAGCATGGACTGTCCGACACTCTTACCGGCCCCGATAGCTCAGTTGGTAGAGTGTCCGCTCCGGGGAACGGGAGGTCTCGGGTTCGATCCCGGGCCGCGACATACCAAAGTCGTTAAAAATGGTACTAGCTGCTCCTCGCTTGGCACTCAGATTTACGGGGTAGAGCTAGGACTGGTCGATCCAGTGTCAGGATAATGTGACTGGGTGTGGTATCATGTAATGTGTCTGGGACATGATACTTCAGTGAGGCAGCACTATAAACGTGAGCATTGAGCTCCCTGTCGCAACCAGACACCGTCGTGATATGACTGAAAAATTGTTGAAAGCGACGTTAAACCCGAATTCACACACACACACTGTCCGACACTCGCAGCACTTTGCCCGGGCAGGCTTAGATCCTCAAAGCAGCTTACCAGTACTCCTAGGCGGATTGGTTTTAGCTCTGCGCGGAAGCATCATGCAGCCAATCTATTTCTTCAAATCCCGATGGGCGGGGGCTTTGTTTCTTCTTTTTTGGTTCAAAACTGTATAAAGCGCTTTCATAATGGCGCCCATCCAGTTTTTTGCCTTCCAGCTTCTGTAACACTATGCTGATTGAACCGTTAACCTAAGCTGTAAACAGTCAATTGAACGGGAATTCAGATCCAAAATTCAAGATCCAAACTGCCTTAAAAGTCTATGGAAGTGCATGTAAAATACATAATATTCATTTTTCCTGTTTTAAAATATGGGATGTTTAAACCTCTGGAGGTAAAACAATCCGGTAAAGAAACTCGTGCTTCGCACTCGTTTCTTTATCGGATTGGTTTACCCCCAGAGGTTTATAAATTCTATATTTCGTATAGGAGATGAATGATCTGTATTTATCATATGACGTCGCGTCTAAGAGTGTAATAACGCCATGTAATAAATTCCGTAATCCACTAGTGGATTACGAGTAAATATGCAAATTAGTAAGATGAGCCCCGTTACGTTGCATGTACGACGTCCTTAACGACGTCGCGTTTACTAATAGCGGAATATTCATATCTTTGTAAAACAATCGTGAATAAAATGCGTTTTAAATGGCATATGCTAAATAGAAGCGTGCATTCGTGCTCATGTATTACTGAATTCTTTAAACTCGTTGAGGAAAAGGGATAAATGCTCGGCAAGCCTCGCATTTTATCCCTTTTTGTCAATTCATTTAATAAATTCAATAATACATGAACATTCATGTAAGATCCTCTTTTTATCCTATGACGAAGTTGATAAGCAGTGGATGACGTCGTGTAATAAAAATCGTATGACCACACGTGAAACAACACTTTAGCGGTAACGCTTTAGCGGTAACGCCATGACGACGTCCATGTCAGCCATGCATTTATGTGGATTTTTTTGTCAAATTTAAGGGCGATGAAATCCAATTTAAAGTGCCCATATGATAAAAAGAACCTTACATGAGCGGTCATTTTATATGAAATGTATGAAACTCGCCAAAGGCTCGTTTATAAATTTCATATGAAATGACCACTCGTGTAATATCCTCTTTTTAACATACGTTTGTGTTATCGAATTAAATAATGAAAAAATGCATCTGTGTGAGACCAGTTTTCATATGAAGTGGGGTCTACAAGAGAAGTTATTACACGGACTTGGTACTTGATACGAGGGTAGGCTGAAAAGTTCTAAGGCTGACCAAGATCCAATGGTTTGTCCATGCTGAAAGTGCCTTATTTTTCAACATAGTCTCCCTTCCTGTTCACACACTTCCTCCAGCGATGCTGGAGTCCTTGGATCCCAGTGGTATAGAAGGTCTCATCTTGGTCCCTGAAAAACTCCTCCACAGAAGCTATCACCTCCTCGCCTGACCGATAATGCTGCCAAGCCAAGTGCTTTTTCATGTTTGGAAACAGGAAATAATCTGATGGAGCTAGATCAGGTGAATACGGAGGGTGATCGACAAGTGTGAAGCCACAGTCATGCGCAGCAGCCATTGCGACAACCGATTTATGAGCAGGCGCATTGTCCTGATGGAACAAGACCCCTTATGTCAATTTTCCGGGTCCTTTAGCCTTAATTGCTATTCGCAATTGTTTTAGCAGATCTGCTTAATACTCCCCATTAATTGTTCTGCCCTTTTGAAAGTAATCTATGAATAGTATGCCCTTGGCATCCAAGAACACTGATGCCATCACCTTCCCTGCAGAGGAGACGATCTTTGCCTTCCTTGGAGGGGGTGAGCCAGGGTGCTTCCATTGCATGGATTGTCTTTTGGTCTGTGGCTCAAAGTGATGAACCCAACACTCATCCTGAGTGACAAAACGGTCAAGAAAACTATCTTGGTCTGCTTCAAAAATAGCCAAGTTGGCTTGTGACAGGTTCAGTCTGGTCAACTTTTGGTCAGGCGTCAAAAGCCGTGGCACCCATCTGGCGGAAACCTTCGACATTCCTAATTCACTGTGTAGAATGTTCTCTACTCGTTCACGGGAGATGCCAACATTGTTAGCTAACTGATTCACAGTTAAACGCCTGTCATCCATCACGGCCCTGTGCACTTGGCTGATGGTTTCCTCAGTTGTTGCCGTTGTGGGTCGTCCACACCAGTCATCATCTTCAATACGGTCCTTGCCATCTTAAAATTTGCTGCCCACCTTTTCACGGTTGCATACGAAGTAGCAAACCATATCGGCAAGCTAACCCATTTTTATGGAGGTACTTGATGACACCACGATGCCAGATTTTGTCCATTTCCTCAAAAACGTGCTAGTATCAATTTTCAAAGTCTAGAATTTCTACGTTATTGCAGGTAAACTTGTACTCATTTGAGTCAAATAAAGTAATAAAGGTTTGGATTTAATGAATACAAAATTTCACGGCTGTTCGATGCCTGCTTCTTGGTCAGGCTCAGAACTTTTCAGCCTACCCTCGTAGTTTAAACGTCTGTGTCAAAATATCGTCGCCTGCGATACTCGCACTACGTTAACATACTTCGTTCTTATTTCTGCTCAAAACATAGTATCTCATGTTTCCTCACTCCACCCATTGGAGCTGGAAGAAATAGATTAAGACTGGACTGCTCAGAGCTGAAACCGACTGAACATTCGAGTTTTCGTAAACCGCGTAGAAGGTCAAAGCCTGGCCAGACATATTGGTGCGAATCTGACCGAGCCTTAAATCCCTGCGGTTTCTTTGGGATGTTAAAAATTTCCACATAATCGGAAACAACGTCTCCAAAATGACCTAAATAGTGTTGACTCGGATGTATGTGTGACAGCAGCATGAATAAAAATATATAACATTGCAAAACTCACTTTGCCTACATAAAGTGGGTTTGTGAGGGGTTCAGTACGTGAACTGGATAAAGTTTACAAATCAAGTGTGAACAAGAGCAACAATTCTGGCTGCGTTATAGTTCTGAGGTAATCTGTTCCTGATATATCTGAAACATGGATTTAAGTGAGACTGCTTTTTGTGGAATGTCGTCATATAGCATTATGATGATGACGACGACCATAACGGCCACGAGGACGACGATGATGATGAACCGTCATGTTGTAAAATCCCGCTTTTCACAGCTCATGTATATGCAGCGACAATCTACGTTTATTATACAGCAGGAAGGAATAAAGGAGCGAAAGGCACAAGAAAAAAGTAACGGAAAAAAGTCACAGGTTTGGGTAGGAAATAAATAATGGAAGAAAAGTCACAGAAATGGTTTTTATCCTGTTTTTCTTAGAATTGTTGGTGATAATCACAACCATTCATAATGTTAACAAGTCCGAGCAATGAACACCCCTCTACCCCCCATTTTATGAAGAGACTAGAAATGCGTCCAATGGACACGGATGCCCCCGCGTGAAAATATGCCTATGTTCGTATTAATCCATAGAAAGTTATTGACGTTTAAGTTTTGGACCCTTTTTTCCACATTTGACCTCTATGTATGACATTGACCTTGGCGGTAAGGACCTTGGTTTTGTGTCAGACAGATTGTCTCATGATGCCCAACATTTCTGCCAAGTAATTTCAAAATCCATCCAGAATAAGAAAGTTATTGACTGCGTTTAAGTTTCGGACCCTTTTTGGAACTTTGACCTCTAAGTATGTCCTTGACCTTGGCGGTACTGACCTGGGTCTTGCACGTGACACATCGTCTCATAATAATTAACAATTCTACAAAGTAATTTCAAAATCCATCCCAAAATAAGTTATTGACTTCGTTTAAGCCGGCCCCCGCCCATAGGGGCTTGAAGAAATCTATTGGATGCATGATGCTTCCACGCAGAGCTGAATTCGGCCTGCACACTACTACTGGTTAACCGCTTAGAGGATCTAAGCCTGTCCAGGAAGCGCGGTGCGATGCGGACCGTCCATGCTAATAAACCCTATTCGTTTCATTGGGCGACAGGTCTTGAGATGCCATTTCATCTCAATGTCGGGTAAAAGTCCCACAAAATCGGAAGCAACGTCTCCAAAATGACCTTTACAGTATTGACGGGGACGTTAAACCACAAATCAACCAACCAACTTCGCCTTTTTAAGTTTCGGACGGAGGGACGGACAGTGGCAATGCTATATGCCCTTCCACCATTTTTCGAAAGGCGGGGGCATAAAAAGTAGGGCTTACAGGGGGTATTCGTATTTTTTCATATTTTGCTCCTCTTCGTGAAGCAATCTGATCTGGGTCTACAATGTTTACTGTTTGCCAAAAAAAAGTATTTTTAAAAAAGTTTGTAAGAAGATGCAGCAGAGTGAATAAACAGTGATAAATAGGCAACAATTTCCAATTCAGGTTTTCTTGGTATCTTTATGTCAAAGGGTTTGACACCGGGAAATGTCGGTTTGCAGGTGTTGACGTTACTTTTATTTACTCATTATATATTTTGAAAATGGATGATTTCTATTTTTTTCTATTTGTGACTTTTTTTTTAGTTTTATCTGTGACTTTATTTCCATTAGCCTTTTCCAGTGCCTTTCTTTCCGAACAGCATCGCCAACCCCGACACAAGAAGGGACATTTCCTGTCCGATATTTACGAGGATTAAAACCAGAAAAGAAGACAAGAAAATTAAAACAATAAAACAAAATCAGTAAGAACAGAATGAAAGTTAAAACATCATTGAATGTGTGTGCTCACTCATGTATTTGCTTTGGATAAATGCTTTAGCCAAAACAAATGCATCAGGTTTATGAAAAAAAAAAAAAAAAAAAAAACAAGAAGCATTTTGCATTGTTATATACAGTTTAATGCCTTAGTACAAAGGTCATTGTCTGCGTCGCGTGTTCGAGACGTTCGGAATAGTCTTGTCTCCGTATGACCTTAGCTGTTGATGGGACGTAAAACTCAAAATACACAAAAGGTCGATTGATAGGAAAGAATTATAGCATGACACGTTTGCGGTAGAGTGTCAAAACCTCAGCAACGCTCGTTATACACACGATTACGAAACTGACACCTGCTTTATCGACGATAATCATCACTAATCAGCCTGAACACAGCAAGGTCTACATTCGCGATGCGCATTATGGGTAGTTTTTTTTTTTATTTTGTTTATTTTTTTTTACTGAATTGAGATTGAACGTCCCCGTAAATTCTAAAAGGGTCATTTTGGAGACGTTCCTTTCAATGTTGTAGGACTTTTACCCGACAAAGCTCAAGCCCTGCCGCCAAATAAAACCAAAAGGCTAATATGCACTGGACGGTCTGACTCACACCAATTTCCTTGGGCATGCTTAGTAGGACCCATTGTTTCTTCGTGCACCTAGTGAGGACTCCGATCAGACAACCCAGATGTTTAGGCTGATATGTGTCTTTGCTGGATGTAATAAGTGTAGAAAATGCATTGCCAGGACTCTTTTATACTGTCTTCAATTACATAAAAATAAATACAAAAAAAAAAAAAAATAATAAATAAATAAAAAAAATGAAAATAATAAATATATAAAACTACAAAAGAAAATTTAATTTCGCAAATAATGTTTGATTAAAATAAGATCATTTTTACAAGGTTATTCGATGCACAGGCAAGTTAATATGAGGTAGTAAAAACTGGTCACAGAAAAAAAAAATCACGGAAAAAAATTCACATATAAAAAATATAGAAAAAAATCCACTAATAAAAGATTGTACTTTAATCAATTTTTCTGATGCCATGTTAAAGATGGTTGGTTATTGTCAATTAGTTCAGTGTTTATATAACTTGCTCATAGGTGTGAATATTGGTCCTGTCTACCTAATTTGTTGCGTATACCCCGGTAAACCTAAACCTATATATAGAAAAATGGGGTTTACGGATTATCCATTACAGTCCTCATTTTTGCTTATAAATATAGATTGTGGGTACCTGTTAGAAGCATCTAACTGAGCCGGTTCGATTCAGCACCCACGATGTATATTTGTGACAGAAATAGAAAAAATGCGTTCATCCGAAAAAATGCTACTTCTAGCTAAGTTTAATCTCACGGGCGTATCATTACGCAAACACGCCTATACAAATACATTGCTACCTTTATCGCCGAAAAAATAAAAAGTTCAAGATGAAAAATTGTGATATTTTCCTTATTTCTGCTCAAAATATAGATTGTGGGCACTCGTTAGCACCGCCTCATCGAGGCGGTTCTAACGAGTACCCACAATCTATAGAGCAGGAATAAGAAAAATAAGGTTTACCCCTGTAAACCCCAGTTTTACTATATAAAAGTGGGGTTCAAGGGGGGGGGTCAAAATTATATAGGCCTGTTTTCGTTATGTAATTGTAATGTAAAGACTCTTAAGTGTCTTAAAAGATGGGAAACTCCGTGGTCAGTCCTCGTTAGTCATTGCCAATATTCTGGATTCGAACTTATCAATAAGAACCTCATATAACACATAACAGTCATTATATGCCTTATTTTCGGTTCAAAAACATAGATTGCACCACCCCATTGAGGCTGTCCTAACAACGACCCATAGTCTATATTTAGGCTAAAATAACAAAGACTGTCAAAAGTTTCCATCTAACTTATGTTATATCTGACATGAAAGATGACATTTTAGCAGTGGCACGGGCGTAATACAGAAATGTGAAGACTCTAAGGGATCAACAAGGATGGAATACTCCGTTGCCTGTAGTTGTTCGTCGTTGTCAACACTTAATTTTGAATCATGCTTTTCAGTAAGCTACTCACATAACACTAATGAAAACATTATTCAAACAAATTTTGTGACTTGTTTTTCCGTGACTGTTTTTCCCAAACTTTTTCCCCCCTGTGACTTTTTTTCCTACATTCGTAAAAAACTACCACTGAACCATTGCGGATGATTCTAACGAGCACCCGCAATCTACATTTGCAGCCGAAATAATGAAAAATATCAAGCTTTTATAAATCAAAGCACTGAAGCACTTGTATCTGAGTCTAGGTTGGAAAATGATCCTGAACGGTAAGTTAACTGTTGACATTTCGCTTAACTTTTACAGTTTTACTTGTTTGATTTAAAGTTTAACGTCCCCGTCAACACTAACTTTTACAGACCTGCATTGTAAGATATTTGTATAGACCCTGATACGATATCGCGTACGTAAGCAAACACGGTAGATCATGATCAGACATCGCGTTCAACGGCGTCTGATCTGTGTCTACACTGGTTGTCAAACACAACACTTGATTCCAGTCCAAATTCTAACACTCTGACGCAATACTCTGACCTCAACGCGGCTATTTTCCTATAAATTTGTTAAAACCACGTGGACTTTAGCAAAGAAAACCTAATACCCATTATAACTTCGGATCGTTTGACAAACAATCGACCAAAAATTGAATTTAATTGTTGAGATTTTGTTTGTTTGATCTCAGGTTTAACGTCCCCGTCAACACTGTAAAGGTCATTTTGGAGACCTTGCGTCCAATTTTGTGGGACTTTTACCCGACATTGAGATGAAATGACATCTCAAGCCGTGCCACCCAATGAAACCCATAATGTGTCTAAGCATGGACGGTCCGACTCGCACCGCATTGCTTGGGCAGGCTTAGATTATCTAAGCCGCTTACCAGTACTCGTTTGCGGGTCGGTTTCAGCTCTGCTTTGAAGCATCATGCAGCCCATCTATTTCGTCAGGCCTGATGGGCGCGGGCAGGATTAATTTTTGTGATACAAAAGTATTCGCCGGCCTCTATAGCTCAGTCGTACGCACGTCTGACTGCTGATCAGGAGGACGCGGGTTCGATACCTGCTGGGGTCGGCAACATTCTTTCGGTAAGATTGATCATGAAATCTAGCGGATAGCCAACAGGACAGTAACTTTCCCACAAAATTGCTATTTCGAGCGTAGTGCACACGGTTATACATGTATATGGCTAAATATGTGACCCAACTGCGTTTGCTTTAAAATTCTTAGCGTAGCGTATACCTTGCAAAAACCCGTACGAAAAGAAACGCACTAAAACGTCAATACGTATAAAAACGTAAAAAGCAGTATAGCGCGATAATACGCATAACAATCGGTTTCCTACGCCTTAATATATTTGCTACGTTTTATTCTACGTTTTATTACGTTTCAGGTTTTTTTTTTTTTTTTGTAGTTATTGCTTGGTATCGCTTCCGTACAAAACGGCGCAAAATTAATGTACATGTAGTAAAGCATAGCCCTCACTACGTAGCGGTGAGACTGAGGCTTTACTCCGAACCACGTAACGTAGAGGCATACACGTTTACGAAATTCGCGGATGTATGGCACTAGAGAAGACGAATAAAAACAAGGATTTTTTTGTATTTTTCATGAACGTAATGTTTGTGGGGCGACATATATAAAGGGTATTGTGGGGCTTTATATATGTATAATATATACATGCCTCATATCTGGGTTGGTATTGTGGGGCTCTATATATGTTTAATATATATATGCCTCATATCTGGGTTAACATTTTCTACCACTTAGCTAGGTAAAAAATGTATAGATATATAGAACAACGATATCTGGCTTGCGTAATGGAACTAAACAAAACACATAAAACGCAGGATTTACATTTTCGTGAACATTATGTTTGTGGGGCGACATATATAAATTGCAATGTGGGGCTTTATATATATATAGTATATATGCCTCATATCTCGGTTAAAATTTTGCGCCACTTATCTCGGTTTAGACACGACCACCCCATATCATGACCAATTTCTATATATATATATATATATATATATATATATATATATATATATATATATATATATATATATATATATATATATATATATAGGCGTGTTTTCGTATTGGGCTTCAGTGGGACAATGCATGTTGCGCTTGCAGTTGGTCGGGAACTGCTGTTTTGGACGGACTTTTCAAAACATCCGTCCTATAAAATTGTGATGTCCTGGCAGACGCGCGGACGGACGTGTGGGCGGACGTTGAGCGTCGTCCGAGGTTTACCTTCTGGTTAACCATTTTCCAAAGTGATAGGTTTCCGTTATTCTTCAGTGGATTTTGGTTGCTTCCATGGCGGTGCACCTATCATAAACAATACATTAATGGCACCAAGGACCGAAATTCTGGTTGAAAATTGCTATTTTTTATGTCCCCGGTAGCGAAAGCGGGGACATATTGTTTTTGCCCTGTCTGTTTGTTTGTTGGTTTGTTTGTTTGTTGGTTTGTACGTGGACAACTTTAACGTCGGTCATAACTTTTGAACCGTTGGAGATAGAGTATTCATATTTGGCATGAACGTTTCTTGTGACAAGAGCTTCACATTCATGCAAAAAATTTGACCTGTGACCTTGACCTTTGACCTACTTAAAAGAAAAAAGTAACATTGGTCATAACTTTTTAACCGCTTGAGATAAAGCCTTCATATTTAGCATATATGTTGCTTGTGAGAAAAGCTTTACATTCATGCAAAAAATTTTGACCTGTGACCTTGACCTTGACCCTTGACCTACTTAAAATAAAAAATAACATTTTGGTCATAACTTTTGAACCATATGAGATACGGCCTTAATATTTTGCATGTAGGTTCCTTGTGACAGGATCTTTACATTCACAGAAAATTATATGACCTGTGACCTTGACCTTTGACCTACATAAAAGAAAAAGTTAACATTGGTCATAACTTTTGAACCGTTTGAGATACAGCCTTCATATTTGGCATGTAGGTTCCTTGTAACAAGAGCTTTACATTCATTCAAAACATTTTGACCTGTGACCTTGACCTTTGACTTACTTAAAAGAAAAAATTAACATTTTGGTCATAACTTTCGAACCGTTTGGGATAGAGCCTTCATATTTGGCATGTAGGTTCCTTGTGATAAGAGCTTTACATACATACACTTTTTTTACCATGACCTTGACCTACTTAAAAACAAATACAATTGATCATAACTTTTTAATCGTTTAAGGTAGAGCCTTCATATTTGGAATGTAGGTTCCTTGTGACAAGAGCTTTACATTCGTGCAAATTTTTTGACCTGCGACCTTGACCTACTTTAAAGAAAAAATATTATTGTTCATAACTTTCGAACCGATTAAGATTAGAGCCTTCATATTTGGCATGTAAGTTCCTTGTGCCAAGGGCTTCCCACTCAAACCCAAAATATTGACCTGCGACCTTGACTTTGAACTGTGACAAACTTTGAAAAAAAAAATGACCATGCCCGGGGACATATTCGTGTTTCACAAACACATCTTGTTCTAGCTTAAATTTATTCAGGTTACCTTTTGTCTAACTTTTTTCAAAGTGCTTGTTTCCTTTATTCTTCAGTAGAGGACTGTTGTCTCATTAGAGGTACGTGTACTCATTCAGTTTACAGACCAGTGACTCCGTCAGTAACTAAAATTTTTGTTTGAAGATAGCATTTATGTACATATATCCAAATTTTCAAGTTAAGTAGTTTGTTAACCCGTTTCCAAAATGCTATACTTCTACATTTTTCAGTTGATTGTTACATGTGCAAGTTGTAGCTATAGTGGCTGAGCCTCTTCTATTTACACACCAGTGACTACATCAGAAACCAGAATTTTTCGAGAAAACATTTTATTTTCCACATTGTTTTCTTTTCTTTTTTTTCTTTTTTTTTTTAGAAAAAGACGAGTTCTTGGTACTATTTAGTTATCCAGTTTAAGTTCTTGCTAAATTTACTTTTTGAGGTCCTTTCAGATGGTGAAACTTTTTGCCATATCACTCGTAATTTAAAAAAATGATGTTTTGGAGAAAAGAAAATGGAATTTTAATTTTTAATGATATAAACATAAATGTTATTAACTTTTGTTATCAAATGGTGAAAACTATTTTGGTCTAGAATATGTGGTCACTTTAACTTTGTGAGGACAATGCTTTCGCTTCTGCCACAGTACTTCGTTTGTTCAAAAGCTGTACTGCAAAACTGTTAGGCATTTTTCTTGTTAGGTTTTAGTTCAAACAGGTTCAAAGGCTCACAAGGTGAGCGTATAGTATACAAGTGATTCGTTGTGCATCGTCCGTCTACATGTTCGAACATCTCCTCAGAAGCCCCTGGGCCAGTTGAAGTCATAGAAATAAAAGTCACATGACCAAGATAACAGCCATTAGCATATATGGTAAAAACCCTTTAAAATATTCTTCTCTTGAATTGTAAGGCAGATAACCTTGACAGTTTACAGACAGCAGAACGAGGTTGAGCCTTTCAAAAGTGACATAAATGATGATACTTCATTGACCTTTACGTTTTTCACAACAAAATCAAGTAGAAGTAAAACAAAGATCAGGAATCGATACAATTAACTTACTCCACCCATCAAAGACACCAAATTTGAATGAGAAAATGACAAAACAGTACATTCATCCAAAACAATCAAAACAACTGCAATTTGTTAAATGAAAGTAGGTCTTATGTTAACCTCTATGAATGCCATTGACCTTGGCTCATGGTCACAAGGTTTGAATGTCATCAGAATTTCAAATATCTCCTCAGAAACCACAGGGCCAATAGGAGTCTTATTTTATATAGTACATCTATACATCACATAGTGACGATGACTTAGTAGAACTCGTACAGACCTTGTATTGGGTCTCTTGGGTTGCAATCCAATTATATCAGAAACTGACTACAAGAAACTTATTTTGGGGGCCAGTTATGTACTTTGTCTATTTCTTGTATCACAAAGGACATTTTTCTCATAGACTCATTAACTATCTAGGAAGTCCAAGACAAAAGATTGGCTTTATTCCTGATATTTTGAGGACTTTAGAGAAATATTCTTTGATATATGCGATAGATACTTTCATTGGAAATGGCACCTTTATGTCGAAACATGCATGGAAGAAACGTATGAAAAATAGGATAGATTATGTATTCAGGGTAAAGTGGTTAAACAGTGTCGGTAATGACACATATCTAAGTAAGTTTCATTCCTTTCATTATTTATATGAACCATGTATATTTTGGAAAATTTCTAAAATGAATATAAGATTAGCTAAATATTGTAAATAGTGTGTATAGCTTATAGGCATGTTGTTCTCTAATTATAATTTTCTATCATGTGCTACTTGCGGAATGTTGAACAACAATCAAACGGATTATATTATATTGTACACCAGTGAAACAGATAGTAATAGTTATATGGTCTTGTAATCATTATATTTACATAAAATTAAAGCTTAAATGTTACATATGTGATATATAATGGTGAAATAGGACTTGAAGATTAATTGAATGAGATTTGGTCTCTTTTTGTTTCGTTTCGGAAAAGGGTGCAAATCTTATCATGCTTCAATTATGATTATGAATTTATACACGTCTTTTACAACATACGGTTTGAATTTTTTACAGGACTGTCATTGAACTTAAAAACCATGATGATAAAACTTTTAAATTTAAAATTAGTAGATAAGTGGATACAAGATGCGATTTATTTCGTAAATGTCGGGTCCCCGATCAATTGCCCTGTATGTATGTATGTATGTATGTATGTATGTATGTATGTATGTATATATGCATGTATATCTCTTTCTTTGACTACTTAAAACATTCAGTGTTCATTATTCATACTATAATATCATTGTTTAGAGTCACGATTTTGTTTTGTAATTTGTCTTTTTGATGTTGATGATGATGATGATTTCGTGTTTAACGACGCGTCAACTTCTTTTTGATGTTGTATTTGTATGTATGCTCTCCTTATCTGGAGGAAATAAAGAATCTTTCACTCAGTGTTTCTTTTAATTGAGCGGGGCATAGTCAGATCTTCCGAAAGTTCTTGTAAGTTTTGTTTGTTTGATTGATTTGAGGGTTAACGTCCCCGTCAACACTGTAAAGATCATTTTTGAGACGTTGCTTCCAATTTTGTGGGACTTTTACCCGACATTGAGATGAAATGATAGTTGTTGTAAGAATCTTATATGGGTGTGAGGAGTGGATAGAAAAAATCGTCCCGAGGGTTACTGTCCGGCATCACGAGGTTTGCCGAGTAATGCCGGACAGTGATCCCGAAGGACGAATTTTTCTATCCACCCCTCACACCCATATATGATTCTTTTTCTTGCATAGCTTCCATTTCTGAGCGCGGATTTTTAATGCTGCAGTCACTTCAGTTGCCGTCGTCCGCCATATTATGATGAGACTACAGGAACGTTTAGTGACGTCACGTAACGTGCTGTGACGTCAACCTTAGCAACGGCGCATATGAGGTCGTATTCAATCAGTGTATTTATCAAACACTCGAGAATATTCGATCCGTGTAAGAACACCGGGGTTAGAACAAAATTTCAATCCCAAGCTTAAGCTGTGGATTTCCTTGTCTGGTGTGCAAGAATATTTCTTCTTGCACACCAGACAAGGAAATCCATGATTTTACCCTGGGAGAGAAATTTATGTTCTGACCCTGCTGTTCCGACCCAGGCAACTAACATAAATGCGCTTCAATTCTATTCAACTGCCGGAACTACTTCCGCACTACTTTTATTATGTAAACAATATAATTGTGCGAGCTGTCACAACTAACCAGAGGTGTTGTGCAAGAAAAAGAATCCAATATGGGGTTCTGTTGTAGCCTCGGTCCCGCTCAACACGGTCATCCCTCGGGTTGGAAACGCTCATCTACAACAGAACCCCATATCAGATTCTCATATTCTTCGCTGGCGCTGTTAGTAACTCTAGTGGCTCGAACTTGCCAAGTCTGGAATAGATTTTCATTGGTCAAACGTGATGGGGCCATTGAAGTTTAACTGTGGCTAGCAAGCCTTCTGCTGTAGACCGTCGGAAAACTACTGTTAGCATTTCATTGGCTGACATTTGTTTTACGCAGCCAACCGAAAAAGGGATACATGTATTGAAAATTGTCATTTAGTCGCATATTGCGTTTCACGGCCCCGCTGATGCGTCGCCGTAAAACGAAAATTCCGACAATAAACTCCCTAAATGACACTTTTGAATCCTACTTTTATGTAGACTTTGTGAGGGCAATATTCATACCAGCCTACGACTGTTTAATTTTGGTGTTGGTTGTTTGCCATTTGACTAAAAGTTGACAGTACTAGTACTGTCGATCATTTACTGCTATTGTCAAAGTGATCATCACTGAAGTTAAACCGCACCCAAATAGAGGATCTTACATGGGTGTTCATGTATTATTGAATTTATTAAACGAGTTGAAGTAAAGAGATAAAATACGAGGCTTCGCCGAGCATTTTATCTCTTTTCCTCGACGAGTTCATGTATTATTAAATTTATTGAACGACTTGAGGAAAAGTAATAAAATGCGAGGTTTCGCCGAGCATTTTTTCTCTTTTCGTCGACGAGTTTAATAACTTTAATAATACATGAGCACGAATGCAAGATTCTTTTTATCATATGACATTGTTTACAAAAAATGTCAATATTCCGTCATTACAGAACGCGATGTCGTTAAGGACGCCGTATGTGTAACGTTACAGGACGTATCTAACTAATTTACATATTTAATTCACTGGTGGATTATCGATTTTATTACATGGCGTTATTACCTTCTCAGACGCGACGTCATATGATATATTGAAATAAACAGATCGCAATTAACAATTTTTTCAACATGGAATTTGTTAACTCATTTGAGCATATGCCTAAAGTCCCGAAAATGGAGTATTAACAAACAGTGCAGACACAGATCAGACGCCGTAGATAACGACGTCCAATCAGGGCCTATACGTTTAATATAAGGAAAATCTACAATAAATACAGTAAACCTGACACGCCTTATATTGTAATTGAGACTGTCAAAAATTAAACAACTCGCAATACCGTAGGTACCAGTCCTATGAGAGATTCTTGAGAGATTCCCATCCTAAGTTTTACAGTATTACAGTCATACTTCCAGTTTCAAAGCTATAATTGTTCATTACAAATCTAGCTGCCCTATTCTGAACCTTTTCAATCTCCTCCTGAAGGGCCACTCCATGGGGGTCCCAGACACAACTACCATATTCCAAGATGGGCGAACGAGTCCTTTACATGCTGCTTCTTTTGCATCTTTGGAGTACTGGTAAAGATTTCACCTCAAGAAGCCAAGTGTTCTATTAGACTTTGTACTCATGTTGTCAATATGCGTATTCCATCTCAAGTCATGTGAGATGGTCACACCAAGGTACTTAATGGAATCCACATTTTCGAGGACAGTTCTTGTTAAGTGTAAGAAGCCTCATTTTTTTTTTTTTTGTTCTTTTCCTAGTTATTTGCATAATATTTCATTGAACAGACTGAAATGTCGTATCCCATTTTCTAGCCCAACATCCTAATCTATCTCTATCCCTCTGAAGTTTGAAGGAGCCATCTGCGTCTCTAATTTCAAAGTAGCAAACATAGTCATCTGCGAACAGTCTTATTTCGGAATCAGTATCAGTGGAAATATCATTATCGCAAGGTGACAAAACATATCCTCAATACCATTGGGTAAGCCTTTGTCAAGTATTTATTAGCTTAACCATCTACCATTCATGTCCCCTGAAGTGTTGACAAGTTGATGGTTAGCCTGCCAAACAAATTCCCAAATCATTTCTTTACTTCATACAAATGTTCTCACAAGGTGTTATAGCGGTTGTAAAATTTCATTCTTACAAAGTGACAGATTAGTTGTTTGTTAAGCTCTTATATAATGATCTACCTATATTCCTTTCAAATCCCTTGATTTCTAAAGTTCTTTATCAAGTTTCAATATAAGTATGAAATGAACTTCCCAATTTCTTGATATTATTTTCTTAAAAATTTTCTTATGGTGATAGGTTTACAGAAGAGGTGTGATAAGTCCTTCACAGATGCTATTGTTACTGCAAGCTAATACCTTATAAGAAAATGTTTAAGAAAAAATTTAAGAAGTGAAGAGATGCATTTTGAAATAGTTTTCTCAAGTTCCTGATCAACTTGTCAAGACATCAATGAAAATACTTAGTATGTTCTTGAGTAAATAAGAGATTAAGAAGGGATTACCGTGATGATTTGTGGGAATCTTTGTATAACACCTTGTGAGAACGATTCCATGACATTTGCTCACAAGACAATTGCTCACAAGACAGTTGCTCACAAGACAATTGCCCACAAGACAATTGCCCACAACCTTAATGGAAAATAGGACAATTGCTCACAACTCATTTTTTTCATTATTTTATTTTTATTTTGAAAGTATTAATTTTATTTATATTTTCTATAATTTATGGAAACTATTTCTTCCTGAAAAGCTGGATTTCAACTAATTAGTGATAACTAAAACATCAGTATTTGGATAAAATGATTGCCAACTAATCACTTAACTATAATGAGCAGTAGTCAGCTTAATTTATCAATGTTATATACTAAGCAGCTTGATAAATATACTCATCATTAATTAAAATTTATTTATTTATTTATTTTATTTATTGTTTCCAAAGTTTAATTAGAATTGATTTCATCCCCTTAATTAAATTGAATGTGAGTTTTTTTTTTTTACATGTATCACCTAAAATTGGTGATATGATTCAATTTGATTACTTAATGTTATTAACCCATTTTGTACCGTAAACCCCAAAACGGGTACCCTGGCAAACAGTGCAGGCCCAGATCAGACGTGCTGCAGAATGTGGCGTCTGATCAGGGCCTCCACTGTTTGCTAAAAGTTCAGTCATTCTCCAAATCAATTTGAAGAAAACACAACCTCATACCCCTAAATTTTGAAATGGACTCCTGCTATATATTAGAAGAAAGAATTCATTTTGTACAAAAAAGGTCAATAAACTACTGAAATCCAAAGGAATCAATAGTTCCATAATTATAGATGTTATAAATAAGAGACTTTCAAAATAAAATAAAATCATAAAAAAGTGTTGTGAGCAATTGTCCTATTTTCCATTAAGGTTGTGGGCAATTGTCTTGTGGGCAATTGTCTTGTGAGCAACTGTCTTGTGAGCAATTGTCTTGTGAGCAAATGTCTGCGCACCTGTGAGAACATTTTTATGAAGTGAAGAAATGATTTGGTAATTTGTTTGGCAGGCTAACAATCAACTTGTCAGCACTTCAGGGGACATGAATGGTAGATGGTTAAGCTAATAAATACTTGACAAAGGCTTACCCAATGGTATTGAGGATAAGTTTTGTCACCTTGCGATAATGCACAAAAAACAACAATGGACCCAGAACAGTCCCTTGTGTGACACCAGACGAAACTGGCGCCCACCCTGAAGTTTCACCGTTAACAACAACTCGTTGTTTTCTGTAGCAAAGGAAGGAACCTATCCATTTTAGAGTATTTCCGCCAATGCCGTAACGATACAGTTCGCTTTTAGTAGTTCATGAGGTGGTGTGTCAATATCAATGATAAATGTATCAACCTTTCCTCCTTTGTCCAAGATTTATACCCAATCATTTATTACCGTGATTAGCTGAGTTTTACAACTGTGCTTTTTTCCTAAATGCATGTTGTCTGTCAGACAAAAGTTGATGTTCATCCAAGTGAGCTATAATATACAATATGTTCAAGCAACTTACTTGGCACACGCGTGTCAGTGACACAGGGCAATATTTGCGAGCAAGAGCTCTATCTCCTTTCTTAAAGAGGAAATAAATATTTGCAAGAAGCCATTCTTTTGGGATTTTACCGGTTTCAAAAGATTGCTGAAACCAAAGTGAAAATACTGGACCCAATTCATTTGCCAGTCCTTTGAGGACTCTAGGATGAAGCTCACCAGGTACAAAAGATTACAGGGATTTAAGCCCTTAAGTAACTTTATAACTCCCTCTCATTAAACTACAATCTTATCCATGAAAGGAGCGGTCTCTCGGTTATGGAACCGCCTTTAACTCAGTTTTATTGAATGAATCATTTAACTGACAAATCAATTCTTCTGCCCGTGCAGGATCTGATTCTGCAACAGCCACTGCCATCCCGTTTCCAGCTCGCCTTACGAAAGTAAAAGGGAGCTACTGCCATACACCCGGCGTCCTTCGTCAGCGTCGGCGTCCGCATTTGGTTAAAGTTTACCTGCAAGTTCTTATGTGTGATGTTTTACAAATTATTTGGGAAGTTTTACAAATTTATTTTCAAATAAAATTAACAATTGGTAATGTATATATTATTTCTAATCCATTTCCCCGTTTGTTTGTTGTTGTTGTTGTTGTTGTTTTTTGTTTTTGTTTTTGTTTTTTTTGCTTAAATTGGTCTTTTTGAGAAGTCAGTCGTTTTCTCTGTATAGCCTCCCTTATTCCCCTTGGTAAAAGTTTACCTGCAAGCTGACTCTGAAACAAAGGGTCGTGAGTTCAAATCCTGGTGAAGGATATTTTTCTTTCTTAAAACACATAAACTGTTATTATTTCTTGGAAACATGTATATTTTTTGTCAAATATAGATTTCGTTGTTTGTTTGTTTTTTTTTCTTTGCAGTGCCGGTTGACGATACCAGCTTGCCACAAAATAACCATTGATATTTATGCCACAAAATTTTAGACATTTAACAAAACTGGGCTTAGTTCTGTAATGTGTCGGAGATTTACCTTTTTGCTTTGTTTCAAATCTGTTTCTCTTATCAAGTTCCATATATTCACTGAAGAAAGAGTAAAAAAAGTTGCAAACCTCACATTTTGGACAAATCCACGAGCATTTTGAGCTCAGCAAAGTGCCATACTCAGCATCTGAGATAAAAGAACATTTGGTGTGTATCCACTGAACATTTGGTGTGTTTCACTGAGTTAAGGATAGCCCCACTGCACAGGCCACAGTCAGCTTTACAGTCTGTATATTACCGAGTTCCAATTCCTGATTCAAATCCTGACAATACAGTATTGTCGAGTTCACAAATTGATGAATGAAATCGTTTTTCAATTCGATCCATTTCTCTGAAGGTTGCAACGACCACAGCGAAACCTAGGGCGGCGATTAGTTTCAATGTCTCCGGTCAGGATGATCAAAATTGCCAAGTATGTTCCACTCGAATGCTTGAAGTTGCGTATGCCCTCAGAGCTTCTTTCCATGCCAATTTTCCTAGTGACACCCATGTACTGTGTTACTCTGTCACTAACATTATAAGAATCTTATATGCGTGTGAGGGATGGATGGAAAAATCCGTCCTAAGGGTTACTGTCCGGCATCACGAGGCTTGCCGAGTGATGCCGGACAGTGATCCCGAGGGGCGGATTTTTCCACCCGCCCCTCACACCCATATAGGATTCTTTTTCTTGCATACCTTCCATTTCTTAGCGCGGGTTTTTAATGCAGCAGTCACTTCGAGTACCGACGTCCGCCATATTGTGATGACAGTACAGGAATGCTTAGTGACGTCACGTAATGTGCTGTGACGTCAACCTCAACGACGGCGCATACGAGGTCGTAATCAACCAGTGCATTTATCAAACACGCGATTATATTCGATTTTGGGTCGGAGCACCAGGGTCAGAACATAAATTTCTATCCCAGGGTAAAATCACGGATTTCCTTGTCTGGTGTGCAGGAATACACTTTCTTTTCCTGTTTCTTTCTTTATATATACTGCAACATCCCCTCACGAGGATTACGTGCAGGTGTACATTACATACACTCCAGGCTTGCAGGATGAAAGCCTACTGTGCACAGTAATAATGTCATAACGAAAACACGCCTATACAAATACATTGTAAAATCTACCACCGAACAATGAAAATTTTCAAATGAAAAAAATTCGATATTTTACGTTTATTTTTCTTATTTCTGCTTAAAACATAGTACTCATAATCTATGTTTTTGAGCAGAAATAAGAAAAATAATGTATACCCCTGCAAAACCCAGTTTTGCTGTATAAAAGTGAGGTTTAAGGGGGTGTCAAATTGATATACGCGTGTTTTCGTCATGTAATTACGGTTGGGATCTTTTTACCGGCACAGGGGATGGTTCTCTCTGCACGTAAGGGGGGGGGGGGGGGGGGGGGGCTCCAGTTAACGTCCCGATGCGAAGGACGGTGCACCTTGTGGCATTCATCTGTGAAAAGAAATGATGCCAGTGGAGCATGTTCGGACACTGCAGTTTAATTACCGCTGCCGGGAATCCAACCGGTGGGCTCTAGCATCATAGGCAAGAGCACTAACTACTGAGCTACCACATCTACACTGCTAAAAATTCTGTGTAACACCGAAATTATTAAATTGTCAATGAATATGCACTTTTTGAAAAATTCATTAAAACTGACAAATGGTATAGTCTGTCCTTAACAGTATACATATAATACATATAAGTCAACGTTCAGGCTTCAGGATCATTCAGAGACAATCGTCTTACCAGTGCTGTCAGTTCTTTGATTCATAATACTGCTTGAAGAAACACCAGGTCATGAGCATGCAAACGGTGCAAGAAAGGCAGTTCTGGGCTCACATGTCCTTTCTTTTCACTTGCAAGCATATGTTGGATACACTGGGTAAATCAGTTTGGGATATCTTGGATGGTTGTTGTTGTTGTTGGTTGGTGTCCAGCTTTTACAGGCTCAGCAGCTATTTCAAGCCGACAGTTTCTTCGGCACAATATAAAATGTTTTATAAACGAACTGTGCGTTCATGAGAACCATATATAAAAGTTCAGCGCATAAATTATAGTAGCCATATATACACTATATACAAGCCTAAGATTCCATACGGTCTCATCATAAATTTATATGTTGCTAGGTCTCTATTTATATTGAATCGGTATCAATGTTAATGCTTTAATGTACAGCCCCTCCACCACAGTTCAGAATCAAATTCAGTTTCAGACTCTGACTTTGTACATATGTGCACAAACTAGTTTGAGAAGAATTTGTGTGTCCTCAGATTAGTAAGTCTGTTGGTGCCAAATCTCACTTCACTCGGTCACTTTCTTATATGCAGGCCCATCAAATTTCTCGAAAGTCTCTCAATTCTCAACACTATATCGCTGTCTATACCCAACTGATCCCTTGGTCCAACATTGGAACAGTCCAGTAGAAGTTCAACAACCCGCTCACTATCACTAAGATAATTATCAACCAGCCTAATAGAAATAGTATGGCTTAAAATAGATTTGAGATCTTTAATAAAACTATCCCTAATACATGTCAACCTCGAGCACTCTGCAATAAAATGTGTACGTGTTTCAGTCCCCACACCACACAGTAGACAACAGGGGCTGGCAGCATACTGATTAAACCTTTCCCGATTTTCCTGTATGATATACGTGCCAGTAATGAGTCGCAATTTAGGATAGGCTCGTTTGACTGTTCTTACGTCATGTGGGATAGACTGCCAGACCTGATGTATCTGTCCGACTTTTAGGGATTGGACATTCAGATACTTAAGTGAGGATTTGGGGTCACGATAACAAGTTATTTCATTGTATGAGTCAATATGTTCCTTTAGCTGGGATTTCCATCTGCTCAGTGAGTCAATATGCTTAACAACATGGTATGTATTGGGAAGGCTAATTTTGTACAGCAGACGATTACACTCCGCGAGCCAGCTCTTACTACCAATTGATTTAAGGGCTAGCTGGCGCTGTGCAATCTCGTACTCAAGTGTATTTTTATGCTCCCCGAAGGGGGAGCCATATAGTCGCCGCTTTGTCCGTCCGTCCGACCGTCCGTCCGTCTGTCCGTCCGTCCGTCACGCTCTATATCTCTAAAAGTATTAAAGGTATTTAAGTGAAACTTGATATACTGATAGAGGGTGATGAGGGGAATCGTAAAATACAAGAACCATAACCCTATCACCAGTATTTATGGAGTTACTTCCCTTCTTAACTATTTCAATGAAAAGATTGTCCGGAGCATATCTCTGAAAGTATAGAAGGAATTTAAGTGAAACTTGATACATTGATAGATGGCTATCAGAGGAAGTGCAGAGTGCAAGAACTGTAACTCTATCACAAGTAATTACAGAGTTATTTCCCTTTTTAGTTTTTGCTATATTAAGCTTGTCCGGAGCATATCTCTAAAAGTTTTAAAGGTAATTTAGTGAAACTTGATACACTGATAGGGGGCTATGAGAGAAATTGCAGAATGCAAGAAGCATAACCCTACCAACAGTATTTACGGAGTTACTTACCTTCTTAATTAGGGCCCAACACAGTATTTTTGGGTGCCCTATAGTATTCTCCTTGTCAGTCAGTTTCAAATCTAAACCAAAACATTTAACCGGTTATAACTTTAAAAGTATTATCCCTACTCCCATGAAACTTCACACTCATACTAACAATCTGACAAACCATATTGCTTTTGTCCGTGTGTTTGTCACGCCTGAACCAAAAAACTTAACCTCGGTCATAACTTCAAAAGTATTTGCCTTACTCTCATGAAACTGCACACACTTACTTACTATCACAAGACCTACATTCTGACAAAGGGCCATAACTGTATTGCTTTTCGGTGTGTGTCTGTCATGCCATATCCAAACAACTTAAACTCAGTCAAAATGTTAAAAGTATTTATCCTACTCTCATGAAACTTCACACACATACTTACCATCACAAAACCTACATTCTGACAAAGGGCCATAATTATGTTGCTGTTTTTCACTGAATTATCTCCCCTTTTTCAAAAATATCTCCTGTTGTTTCATAACCATGGGTAATAGGGCTTTCATATTTCACATATGTATTCCTTGTGACATTCTTCATTGAAAATCACTTACTAGGGAACACAAAAACTGAGTTTTTTTTTGTCTTATGGTTTAAGATTTACATGCCCTTGCATGGAAGGGGCCTTACATTTCTCCTTATTTTTGCAGTCTTTGTTGAACATCACTAACTAGGGAATTCTTAGACTTTTGGTTAAACCCATTTGGTACCAGAAACCCCAAAAGGGGTAAGTGGCAAACAGTGCAGGCCCAGATCAGACGCCACGAAACTCGTGTTTGTCACGCCTTAACCTGGCCCTACTCTTATGAAAGTTCACACACATACTTACCATCACAAGACCTACATTCTGACAAAGGAGAATAACTTGTGTGTTTGTCACACCTAAACCAAAAACCTTAACCTCGGTGATAACTTCAAAAGTATTTTGTCTACTCTCATGAAACATCACACACATAATTACCATCACAAGACCTACATCCTGACAAATTGCATTTGGGTGTGTGTTTGTCAGGCAATACCCAAACAACTTAAACTCCGGTCAAAATTTTAAAAGTATTTGTCCTACTCTCATGAAACTTCACACACATACTTACATTACAAAAACCTACATTCTGACAAAGGGCCATTACTATATTGCTTATTTTCACTAATCATTTCCCCGTTTTCAAAAAAATATCTCCTGTTATTTCATAACCACGCTTTCATGTTTCAAATGTGTATTCCTTGTGACATTTTCCATTGAAAATCAATTACTAGGGAACACAAAACTTAATTTCTTAGCCTTATGGTTTAAGATTTACAGGTCCTTGCAGGGAAGGGGCCTTACATTTCTCTTTCTTTTTGCACCCTTTGTTGAAAATCACTACCTAGTTTCTTTATTTGTACTCCAAACATCAGCTGAGGGTACTCATTAGAACCTCCTCATTCAGACGGTTCTAACGAGTACCCATAACCTTTGTCTTCAAACAAATCTTATTAAACTTCAAAGTATATAGGATCATTTCACTAAAATAACCCTCCTACTACTGCGCATCTTCGGGGAGCATCCCTCGGTTTCACCGATGCTCTTGTTATGGTAAAGTATACTACCCGATAGAGTGAGCTTGCTCAAGTCTAGTTCTTGTTGGATTGGCCTAATGCCGAGTAGGTCATATGCCGCCGAGGTTGCTGTGTAAACAGGGAGAGATTGTATTCTTTTCATGAAGGAGCGTCGTAAGTGTTCAAGTTGCATAACATCCTTAAGACTCAAACCGAAGACCTCCAAACCAAAAATATTTCTTGGAAGGGCAAAGACCTTCCAGAGGTGTGCAATTAACGGTGGTGAAACACCGGATCATTCATAGGCACTTGCACCCATCATCGCATACATAGTCCTTCTGTCCAACTCCACTCTAGCCCTAACATCTACCATCCCTGCATGGTTCCTATCGACGCCCAGGTGCACTTCGGAGACACTCTTTATAATATTGTCCTCGCCAAGGGCTGGTTGCTGGTGATTAATAGAAGCATATGCCCCTCTGTCCAGGTCCATCTCTGCGGACTTGGCTGTATCGATGAAATAGTGTTCCCTGCAGATGAAAAACTTGACCACAACAAGAAAAAGTTGGAGACCTAAGAAGTATTTTGCTAATGGTGCAACACCACCCACATAGGTTAGACAGCTACAGTCAATATGACCAGTGGTCATGCCAGCTTGGAGGAATTCAAGAAGATGGAGGAGTTCATTGTTAAAGAGCTTGTAATGCAGTGTAGACAGGATGCCACCTTGGTGGACACCTTGTTTAATTTCAGAAGGAGGGAAAATCAGTCCTTGCCATTTTACTGAGGATATGGCCCCGACATACAGGTTATTTCCCTTGGATACCAACATTATATATCTTCCTCAAAAGTGAGTATTGCCACACTACATCAAACGCCTTAGATGCATCTAACGTTATCAACTTTAGCGGCTCTCTGATATCTTTTGCTTCGTTCTGTGCTTCAGAGACAATCAATGCAGCATTCACCGCAGACGAGTTGTTGGTGAAGCCTCTCTGCATTTTTTCTTTCTCCTATTACTGCTATTATTGTACAAATTGGACTACTATGGGTTAAGAGGATCCACACATAGTTGGATTAGCTCATGGCTCTCAGGGCGCTCTCAACAAGTTGTACTTGATGGCCAAGCGTCTAATCCAGTCCCTGTTCTATCCGGCGTCCCACAAGGTTCGATCCTTGGACCTGTCCTCTTTTTGGTATTCACCAATGATCTCCCTGATAATATCAGGTCATCTGTCCGTTTGTTTGCTGATGATTGTGTTCTGTATAGGGACATATATTCTCCTTCTGACTGTCGCATTTTACAAGATGACCTGGATCGACTTGCACAATAGAAAGCAGATTGGCAGATGAAGTTCAATGTAGCCTATTGCAATTCAATGAGGGTGTCACGACACCTTCCGGAGAAACAAATTAAGTATGATTACACACTTCACCAGCAAACTTTGGAGCAGGATCATTCCGCCAAATATCTTGGTATCACCATCACTGACGATCTCGATTGGGGTCAACATATCTCGGAAATAACAGCTAAAGCAACTAGGACCTTGGGATTCCTTAGACGTAATTGGGCTTTTGCACCACGGCAGATAAAGGATGTTGCATATAAAACATTGGTTCGCCCTCAACTTGAATATGCATCACCCATTTGGCATCCATATGTTAAAACTCTCATTCAGCAGGTGGAGAAGGTGTAGAGGACAGCTGCTCAATGGACCTGCAGACGATGGTGAAATAGAAGTAGCGTCGGTGGCATGCTTGATGAGCTAGAGTGGCCAACCTTGGAGACCCGTCGTGAGCAGTTCTCCTTAACCTTCTTCTACAAGATACATTCTGGTACAGTATCAATTAACAAGGATAGGTACTTGACCCATGCAACAGTGTCAACCTGGACAAGGGCATCCACAGCAAATAACTCACAGTATCGTAGGCACCAATCCTATAGTGATGCCCTGAAAAACTCTTTCTTCCCTAGAACTATTCTTCCATGGAATAGTCGTCCATCTTCTGCGGTGAATGCCAAGACCGCAGAGGAGTTCAAAGCCCGCACAGTATAAGATTGAGACTGAGAGTTATGCGATCTAGGATACCTCTGTGTTCGGATTGTAAATAGTTTTAAGGGCTCTTCCAGTGAGGACTTTTTTATGCTAAATTCTAAATTTAGCCACCCACCTAACTGAGGTAATGGCCAAATATGACCAACTCAGTATGAGAAGATAGATAGATAGCTACTCGCTCACATCTGAGCATTACGAGCAGGATTTCCTGGGTGGTAACCAGTACTTTTTTAAGCAATGTGGATGAAGTGCCTTGCTCAGTGGCACAACACTTTGGTCAGCGTGAGGCTCGAACCTGCAACCTCTCGATCACAAATCTGATGCGCTACCACTGGGCTCCATTTTGACTGTTGGGCTTCAATCTGGTGTTTGCTTCTGTTATGGAGCACTCTCTCTAGGACTTTGCCAAAAATTGACAGTACTGTTATTCCTCTATAATTAGTTGGGAGTGTAGCATTTTTTTCTTTTTCAGGACTGGTGTAAGAATGCCCTGCTTCAAGGCCGATGGGATGGTAAATTGTGCTCCATGTGGTTCTATTTTGTCCTTTTCGGCTAGTCCAGATACCCAAAATCAAGGGAGACAACGCTCGATAAAAATATGGCTGCCTGCGAAGTGGAGAAAAGTGGCTTCTCGTTTGAAAACGTCGCTAGGTATTGAATTTTAAAAAACTACCTTATTTACAGAACATTAGTTATGCTCCCGTTATTCTTCATTTATCGAAAATTATTGCGGGTATAATTGTAGAAGAAATACGCCGAGAGCGGTATGATTTCTTCAATGAATGGTGACTTGCAAAAAATATCGCGGAAACTAATGATACACAATATTATTGCATTATCCATATAGTTTGACATCATTAATTTATCTACCAACTTTGGTCGATAAAAGCCAAGCCCTTGAGCCCAAAATGCTGATCCGAAGATTTTATATTTATAGTCGGGTACCCTAAGTTCGTTACTGCATTAACTCCGTGACATCATCATTTTCTGTGCTCCTCGCGCTAACATATGCGGTTATTTTTAGCTGCCAACCAGAAGTTTTCCCAAACAAAGTTTTGTGAGGCGGTTCTAACGAGTATCCGCAATCTATATTTTAGAGCAGAAATAAGAAAAATAATGTTTCTCCCTGCAAACCCCAGTTTGCAGTATAAAAGTGGGGTTCATGGGGGTCACAATTATATAAGCATGTTTTCGTGATCTCTCCTTCTTAGCGTACCGGCAATTATCGAGCGTTACAGTGCCATGTCTACATCAAACCAACATCAAAGTGTTGCATTGAATTTGACTTTGCAACGTCGATAAAACGTCAGAACATTGCGTTGGTGATAATCATAAGATGTCATGGACCCATCAAGACTCAGTGGGATTGGAACATTATATTCAAAACATTTCAGTGCATGAGAATGAAACACTCCTTCGCAAGTGCAAGATTTTACAGTAAAATCTGGAAGATTTGTTCAATCTGCCCAGCCCTTACATTAACCCATTTGGTACCAGAAACCCCAAAACGGGTACCCTAGCAAACAATGCCGGCCGAGATCAGACGCTGCAAAACGTGGCGTCTGATCAGGACCTGCACTGTTTGCAAAAAGTCAAGCCAATTTCCAAACAAATTTTGAAGAAAACACATCCTGACGCCCCTAAATTTTGAAATGGGCTCCCGCTATATACAAGGAGGAAGATTCCATTTGGTACAACAAAGGTTTAATGGCTGATTAGCTTATCTCTAAAATATCTTCTTGGATACAGGGATCAGTCAAACCTCTCTCGTGTCAATGGTCACGTGACATTGAAGTGACTTGGAATGGTTGTCGACGATCCACTCATTAGTCGGTCCACTCATTAGTTTTTTTTGACGGTCAGTATGTTTATTTGTCTGTCTAACTGTCTGTCCGTTCCTCTGTTAGTCAGTCATTCAGTCAGTCTACAAACTTCCAGTCTGTCTACTGTCAGTTTGTCAGTCAAACCTCTCTCTCTCATCTCAACGGTCATGAGACATTGAAGTGCGTTGGAGTGGGTGTCGGCAACATGGCGTCGAGCCAACATTGACTCGAAGCCTGTCTTTCAGTCCACTCAGGCCAGAAAGAAAAATACCTGTGTTTCAGGTGACCCGACCGACCCTCCCCAGAAGCTGCCGACCCTGAATCTTTCTTTTACGATTTTTGCCAATTTCCCGCCATTTCTTTCCATTTCAGCTACACTGAGCGAATTGAAAATGAATGTAGGAAAAGTATTTAACCAATAAAAGTACATATCTTTTGATAAAAAGTTGTGAAATGGTTTAGAAATGCTACAAAACGAAAGTCAAGAGTGCTCTGACAAGTTTTTGAAGGAAACTGTTTGCTTTTCAAGTGGCCAAGATGCCGATTATGTAAATGTCATCAGTATGTGGTATTACTTTTTTTTTTCAAACAGACCATTTTGCCAAACATAGGTCAGAAACAGTCTAAAAATTGCTCAAAACAAAGTCAGTTGTTGACAGACAAGCAAACTTCCTTCCCTGACCGTGCTTTAAACTGATATATCAAGCAAGTTATCTCTTCAAAACATTAATAGCAACAGCCGTCTGTCTGTCGCCTGCCCTACCCTACCTTACCATACCCTTACCTTACTCTATCCCAGTGTTCTGCCAAGAAATTCAAAAACATGGGCCAATGGCCCATCAGACAGGAAATTGTCGGGCCATTTACAAAAAAGTGGGGCCATTCACCAAAAAAGCAGGGCCATTCACAAAAAAAAATCAATTTATACAAAGGGCGAGTATGACCTCTTGAAAGGGCCATTTATCAATCAATATTTTATTTCTGTCCGACTTTTAAATGTGGAAATACAATGTTAAACAGGTGTTGTAGACTTTGACATGAAAATCATGACCTTGCAGTCGGTACACAAAAAAGTTTTTTCTTGACCTTCAGCTAAATGTGTCTCATTACTATTTTTAGCCTAAGGAAATATAATTTTGGGGAACACTGAAACATGGGTTGATCAAAAAGAGACAGTTCAGCCTGCGCAGCCTGATCAAAACATTCGCTGTTGGCTCTACAATTAAGTAGGAATCTGTTACCATAAACAAATTATTATAAGAGCGTTGGGTATTATCAAACCAAAGGCAATATTTACGGCCACTGACACGTGACCAGTCCACAGGTGTCAGGTGTGAAAAACGTGTTGGGTTAATTTTGAGAGGCTAAAAATATATATTGGGCTGCAGATTAATAGACTTCAAAGGAAAGCAACCGGATCAAGACATGATGACGGTTCGTTCCTCGAGAAAAAGGTGCGCCCGGCAATAATTTGGATGCGCCCACGGGCCCATGGATGTCAACTTTTCTGCGCCATACAGATTTTTTCCGCGCCAATGGCGCAAGGGCGCGGCCTTGGCAGAACACTGCTATCCTATCCTTGCCCTTACCAACTATTTACAATCTGCTTGCAGACGTATACTAGAACGCATACTCTGAGTCACCCAATCAACACCACACAGGCTTTGAACTCCTCTGCACTTTTAGCATCTACCACAAAGGAGGGAAGACTATTCCACCGAGGAATACTTCTGGGGAAGGAATTCTTTCGGGCATCACTATAGGTCTGGTACCTGGGATATTGACTGTTGTTTAATTTTGATGCCCTCCTTTGAGTTAAACTAATCATTGGGGTCAAGTATTTATCTTTATTAAGAGACACTATACCGGAGTGTATCTTATAAGAGAAGGTTAAAGAGGACTGATCACGACAGGCCCCCAGCGATGGCCATTCCAGCTCCTCAAGCATATCACCCACACTACTTTTGTTCCACCATCGCCTCATCGCCTGCAGGTCCATCATTTGCTCTATTCATTTGTCATTGTTTCTCATAGTCCTAAATTCTGTTAATTTAATTTTGTTATCTATTCACTCCTGTCCACATTTTTGTGGTAGATGTGAGGTAGTGAAAGGAGTAGAACTGTGGTCTGAGGGAGCACAAAAGCTTACAAAGCAATCACAGCATAAAATGATACATTCTTTGAGGCCTCTGACTATGGTTTTGCTTTAGTTTTTAAGACAGTCTCTGATTTGTTTGTTGGATTTGAGATTTAAGTTTATACTAATTTATTTTAGTTCGATTGCGATGAAAGCTTTAAGCTTATTGAATCGCTCTCGAACACTCATTCCGGGTGTTTTCACGGGCGCGAGAGAGAGAGGCAGTGGCTTTTAGACCACTGCTACCCATTTACACCTGGGTGGAGTGGGGCAGTGTCATTACGTGTCTTGCCCAAGGACACACCTCGATACCGGTGGCGGATTCGAACGCACAACCTCTCGATTATGAGTCGAACGCGCTAACCACTGCGCTATCGAGGCTGACAAGGCTGATTTGAGATTTAACGTCCCCGCCAACACTATTTAGGTCATTTTAGAGATGTTGCTTCCAATTTTGTGGGACCTTCACCTGACACTGACAGTCTCTGTTGTTGAAACAGTTGATATATCTATATTTATAACAAAGAAGAACATACATGGAGTTCTTTTAAATTGTTGCATTAAATAATTCATTTTAGAAAGAAAAAAATAAAAAGAAACTTTTTTCCTACCTACCGACCAGAGCTCTCGGAAACGCAGGATTCTGCGTATTTTACGCCAACTTTTGCCGTTGTACGCGTAAAATTCACAACCGGCGATTCTTGTGTACGCATGTTTTTATTGTGACATGCGTCCAAAATTACAGAAGCGGTAAATTCAGAAGCTAATTTAGGCCGCTTATGCAATACCAATAAAAGATCAAATGCGGCGCTGCTTTTTATGTTGAAAGCGCACGTGCCACAAATCAGTAGCCGTGACCTATATTGACAGGTATTTTTGCATCTGTCAGTGGGAGAGACGATATTGGAAAGTTGTCGGTTTGCGGCACGTGTTAAAAATGATTGTACCTGTTTAATCTCGCCGCGCTAATCCCCGTGTTATTACGGATTACAACTAATTAGTTTACTAATTGATGTAAGCTCATATCATCAAAGGATTAGCATGAGTCGGTAAAATATCACGTTTAGTTAAACCAGGGTTACGGCGAAGACGATATAATTGGCGAATTACCAATGTCATGTATTTTCGCGACTACACGATCGTACTTTTTATCGCTCGGTCAAAGTGTTTCGACGTTTACTGGTGACAAAAATGTGTGTAATTCTTCAAAATACAATCATTTTTAACAATTACAGGAAGCCAGACGTGGTTAGGATGCTTCCCCTACGTATTTGTTTACACCAATTAAAAATAATTTAGCTACTGTCACGTACATATACGTCCGAATTTGAAAGCACAAATATAGCTAAATAGAATGCTGCTTTTCTGATCTGGGTTTACATCAGGGCTCGAGAAACTGAAGAATCCAAATCGGTCCAGCCAGATTTCGCCAAAAAATTACGGAAATTGCCGATCGGTTTCGGTAATTTCCGTAAACTCAGTTGGCGATTTTCAATTTCAAAATGTGTTATTAGCGTAACGAATGACATACCGATGTTGCTCTTACACTTGTCAACGGATATGAGCACCGGTATCTCGATTATAAACAGCAATTATTGCTCACATCGTTCAGATTTCATCTACTTTCATTTTCTACGCCAGATTTCATCTACCTTCATTTTCCCAATATCCGGGTCACTCAGAACCTGAAGACCGCTAAAGGGAAACAACCGACTTTGGGCAGTAAAAGACCAGTTCGATGGTCACTATATTTTTTCCCCCTTTTTAAAACCTTTAAAATATTTCTCTTATTTCACGTATTTTATTTTGCCCAAATTGCTTTGTTTACAAATGGCGACAACGTGCAGCAACGTGGTCGGAAAATGACGTCATACGGTTTCCGTTTACACAATACACATTAATGCAGTCAAGGACGTCACCCACACACCTGTTTTAAGTGATTGATTTTAATAGAGCGAATTTCTAAAAAAATCGTTTTGAACGGGTTAAAAATTCGAAAAACATTTCTTTACTCTCGAAACAAAACATGGCCGAACGAGAGTCATTGAAAATCTTACATGGCCGAACCGTGTTTAAAAGAATATAAATACATATTTCACGATTACACAAGCCTGAAACAAATCGCTTTGTCTACAAATGACGTGGTTTATGTTATTGGTTTCAATGGAGCGTATTCTTAAATAAAAATATCGTTTAGAATGGGTGAAATAAAGCATTTTCCCTTGAAGGCATAACACACAATGTTCAGACATGACAGGTGTGTATTGAAAATTGCGCCCCGTGAAAAAAAAAATATATTCAAATACCGGTTCTATAGTAAGCCATAAATTAATGACTTGTCTAAACAAACTAGCGTATGTCCTGCATTTATTGACCTTATTTTCTCACCTTGCCAGCTTGCCGATAACGCCTCAGGCCAGTTTTCACGGATTAATAATTTTGACACACAGGTCAAATTGCGCATCAGATTACATGATTTTGACACGCGGATCAAATTTCGCTGTGATAAGATCAAAGACCCCGACGTGGACTTGTCCGATTTTCACCTAGTTAGATAATGAACCAGTCTAACACCTTGCGCTTCAGGCATTTCTGTGTACTTGCTTGGATTGTCAATGGAAAAAGGTCAGATTGTTTTTACAAAATAACGGCTTGGCGAAAATTTTCGAACCGATTTTTTGAAAATTTTAATAAATTATGGACCGATTTTTTAGTCTTCATTTTCAGTTAAAATCGGTTCAGTAAGCCCAAAATCGGTCCAGGACCGGGAAACCGGCATTTTCTCGAGCCCTGGTTTACATTATATCTGCTGTTATCTTAATACTACCTTATTTTTATGTGGCATTATTTGACTAGAAGTGTGAGAATAAATCTGAGCAACTGCATTGGGGTGGGGGGGGGGGGGCATCAGTGAAATATTTCTAATTCGTACCCACAATCTACATGTTTGGAACGAAGTTATTAAATGCATTTATCAGAAAAAAAGAGTTTGGGAGCCATGAAAGTATAGAGTTTTTCATATGGACTTGTAGCCTGATGATAAGAAGTTTTTGTCTATGTTCTATGCGCGATCAAGATCAGAACTCCAACTTTTTTATGTGGGAATCCAACTTTTTATCTCTGAATCCAACTTTTTACAAGGAAGGATTCCTGGAATCCTGTTTTCAAAATCCTAGTGAGAGCTCTGCCGACCCTATTATTTTTTCAAGAGTCACCTGAAACACAGGTATTATTTTTCTGGCCTCATTAGTTTTTTTCAACTGTCAGTATTTGTATGTTTGTAATGGAGTTTAACGGTCCAATCAACACTATTTTAGGTCATTTTTGAGCCGGTCAGTTTACCTATCCACACTCTCCTGAGCAGGCTTATACGTTTAAGCGGTTAACCAGTACAGTGCACATTCTTTTGCCAGAAACTGACAACTGCTCTTCTTGAATCAGTGGAAGGGATAGAATGACCATAGAAATGATTTCATGATCAATCTCCACGATCGACTGTTTGTTTATTTGTCTGATAGATAGATATATCTAAGTTCTGTCCGTATGTGATAGCAAAACTTGGATAGCGAATAAAACGAAAAGTTACGTAAAAACTTATTTTGTAAGTCAGCTTTCGTGAATAACGGTATCTCAAGCCATTGACATGGGTCATTCACGAAGAGATTTTCGTCAATTAAAACTGGATCCAGGATTAATGAATTTCAGTTATAAAGCAAACTATCATTCTTTCCTTCTCGAGGCATTATTTCGTTGTAAACAGGTATATTTTCTCTCCAAATGTCTGAATATTGTTAGTATTTTTAGTTCCGCCAATACATTTGAATAGCAATGGCCGTTTCAATTGACGGCCAGTGCTTTGCGCATGCACAAGAATGAAGTCATAAACGGAATTCCTAAAACCTCCTATACCGTAAAATCCTAAACATAAGGACATTTTGAGGACTTGCTGTAATTCTCCTAGAGTTGTTTTTCTCTTTCACTGACGTAAAACATCATTATACCCCCTGCATAGAGGTATATAGTTTTCGTCTTTCCGTCTGTTCGTTCCTACTTCCGTCCGTCCCGCCGTTTGTCAACCTTTACGTCAAAGTTTTGCGTTAAACCTCTTTGATTGCTCATATCTCTGTAACCACATGTTAGATTCTCTTCATATTTGGTAAAGAATATCTCTATAGCATTAACTTTCATATGGAATATCTAAGCCCCTGGGTGGCCTGTCCATCCGTTTGTCAACTTTTACGTGAAAGTTTTGTGTTAAACCTTTTTGATTGCTCATATCTCTGTAACCACATGTTGGATCCTTCATATTTGGTAGAAGATATCTCTATAGCATTACCTTCCATTTGGAATATCTAAGCTCGTGGGTCAAGTCCCTGGGTGGGCCGTCTGTCTGTCTGTTCATCAACATTTATGTCAAAGTTTTGTGTTATACATTTTTGATTGCTCATATCTCTAACCAAATGTTCGGTTCTCTTAATATTTGGTAAAGGATATCTCTTTACTATTACCTTTCATATAGAATATATTTGTCTAATCTAAGCCCCTAGGTCAGGCCCATGGGTGGGCTGTCCATCCGTTTGTCAACTTTGACGTCAAAGTTTTGTGTTAGTCCTTTTTAATTGCTCATATCTCTGTAACCACAGTTAGATTCTCTTCATATTTGATACAGAATATCGCTATAGTATTTACTTTCATACTGAATATCTAAGCTCCTAGGTGGGGCTAGGGGTCAATAATTAAGACTTGGACATTTTGATTACGTCAAACTTTTGTGTTAACTGTTTTCATTATACTCCTAGCATACAAAGTATATCAAAGGTTATTGTTTTTGTCTTTCCATCTTTTCATTATTAGTTAGTTTGTTCTTTTGTTATGCTGTGACCCTTGTCAGATTTGTCAGCTTACAATGTATATTTGGTCCTTGTGATCTTAGAAACTACAGTGACAAGAGCTGTAATAAATTTTTTCATAATATTTGCTCATGAAGTGCATACAATAATAAATGCAAGTAGTAATAAAAAAATGTATTGCTTTATTATGGCATTATACAGCGACTAATAACTTTAATTCTATGACAACCTATTCTATGTTTGTTGTTTCCAGGTGAAATTGTTCCAAATTGCCACAAACTTAGATTTTTTATTATTCAGCAAAGACAAGCAGTTTCATCTTTGGATATGATAAATTATACTATATTTGTTAAAGTGCAATAGTTATTCTCAGTGGACTAAATGGAAAGTTTATATGGAAAGGTTCAATGCTACAGACAAATTGTCGTTTCCACTAAAAGGGGATGGCACTGGCTGGGGGTAAACGTGCCCCACTGGGCACTTTGTCTAGTATTCAATGTTTCAGGGATACAGACTAAAGGCACCCAGTCGCCCAAGGCGACTAAATTTTTACCTGTGTTTTGAATAAAAATGCCTATTAACCCATTGTAAAATTTGGATTTATGACTGACATTTGACTGTCTGGGAGCCTAAAGCAAAAAAAAAAAAAAAAATGCTTGGTCTGTATCCCTGTTTGTGATAGTGCTTCTAGTTTAAATGCATGTACATGTACAGCTTATTATGGTCAGTACACACATGTCGTTTTGAGTAACTGGAGCAGTTTCATTTTATGTTGCAGGAATGGGTTTTTAGAGAAGAAATACAGTGCCCCAAGACCATACAAGACTGGTACAACCATTGTTGGAGTTATATTTAAGGTGCAGTAAATATAAATATCTGAGCAAGCTTAAGAAATTGGTTCCTAACACATCAGTAAATTTTTACTCCTGCATCTAGGACACACAAATCTAACTGTGGACGCTTAATCTTAAAATATGTACAAATGTCCATCGAGCACAAGCAATATCCTGGTCCGGATAAAAATCATACTTTAGTTTTTACCAGTGAAAATGTTTACTTCTGCACTGTTTACCTGAAGTGAAAAAGTACCACACATTTACTGGACCACTAACAGTCGAAAAATTAATACAGGTATAATCCATAACTGATAAGACAGCTGGTGTTTTGAACAGGAGGAAAACGTCAGTTACATCTTCTTCATGGATTTTACCTGTACAGTAAAATTCCTATATTAAGACCACCTTTGGGACTGTTCAAAAGTGGTCTTTAAGACCACTTTTGAACAGTCCCAAAGGTGGTCAATGAAAAGAGGACACTGGTTGAAGACAACACAAAGAAAGAAATACTGAAACCTTCTAAATAAGCTTTTTGAAGCAGGATAAGTCTCAATTTTAGGTGGTCTTAATAGTGGAATTTCACTGTACATGATTGTGTAAAAAGTAAATTTCACTTGCACATTGCTCTGCGCTTGTATAGAAAATGAAAGGAGATTACATGTCTCTGAAATAGATTCTGCAGTGATTCAATTTTATTTTGAAACATTGGGAAAGTAAATAGAGAATACCAGGTTTGTGTCTTTTGATATCAAGTTTATCAGGCACCTTCGAGAACGCTTGTAGAATCGCGAGGCTTGCATGCACGCGCAAAGCGGAGCCTGATAAACTATATATCAAATGACACAAATCTGGTATTCTATTTATCAGGTTATCCCCTTGTACACTCTTAAATTAACAATTTACGAGCAGTTATTGATGGTGTTCAGTGCGTCCCAGCATTCTAGCCGTCGATATATTTAGTATCAGCTGACCATATTTTCCTATGGTATTTTTTATGCCCCCGCATTGGCATAATGTGGGGGGGCATATAGTTTTTCGTTTTTCCGTACGTGCGTACATGTGTACGCCCATCTGTACGTGTGTGTGTACGTATGTACGTGATCCTGTAACCTCAGGTTAAGGTTTTTGTAACAGGTAGAGCCTGAACTTCTAGAATTCATATTTTCCTAACCATTTGATGGAACTGGTTCATCTTTGGTATGATGATAGATGTAGGTCCAAAGTTTTATTAAGCAATACCCCTACCCATGCCTGTGACCTCAAGGTCAAGGTCACAGACTTAGAAATTTTCAATGTTAAAGACTCAGGTTGAGGTTTTTGTAACAGGTAGACCTGAACATTTTAGAACTCATATTTTCCAAACCATTTAATGGAATTGGTTCATATTTGGTATGATTTCACAGATCTGTTGAGGACATTGTCAGATGCAGGTTTAATAGCTCAAGATAAGGAGGTGTAACAAGGCTAACTAAGGGATATTTTGTCTTATTTCTACATAAATACATATACAGTGAAATACCGCTATTAAGACCACCTAAAATTAAAGCTAATTCTACTTTAAAAAGCTTATTTTGAAGACTTTACCTAATTTTTCCTTGTGGTTTCTGCCCCCAGTGTCCTCTGGCCATGGACCACCTTTGGGACTGTTCAAAAGTGGTCTTAAAGACCACTTTTGAACAGCCCCAAAAGTGGTCTTAATATAGGAATTTTACTGTACTTTAGTACATGATTGCACAGCAAAGTCTGCATGTCCAGTTTGAACACAGCACATCATGTCTACCTGAAGCCTTGATAGTGCCAAGCAAAGACTCATTTTAGCTTACATTTATGTGATACACAGACTGATCTGTGTCTTTGCATTGTTTCACATACCGAGAAGCAGTCCTAACTTGACTTACCCCATGTAGTGATCATTAAATTATTCACCCCCGCCCATAGGGGCTTGAAGAAATATATGGGCTGCATGATGCTTCCACGCAGAGCTGAATCCGGCCCGCACACTAGTACTGGTAAACCGCTTAGAGGATCTAAGCCTGTCCAGGAACCGCGGTGCGAGGTGGACCGTCCATGCTAATAAAACCCTATTGGTTTCATTGGGCGACAGGGCTCGAGAAGTCATTTCATCTCAATATCGGGTAAAAGTCCCACAAAACTGGAAGCAACGTCTCCAAAATGACCTTTACAGTGTTGACGGGGACGTTAAACCTCAAATCAAACAAAAACAAAAATCATAAAATTATAAACATACATGTAGCTCCAGATAAGGAGGCATAATAAAGATAATTAAAGGGGTTTTCCTTATTTCTAAAAAGTACCCACAGCATATTGTTTTATACATGTGGAAATAAGGAAAATCATCAATAAATTATCTTTCTTAAACAGTCTTACTGGTATCTGCCAGATATGAATAGAAGAAGAAAAGTATAGGACACCATCTGCAAATAGGCTTACAGGGCCTACACTAGTTATTCATTAACTGTGATGCATGTCATTATCACCTCATGAATTCCCATGTTTATTCAAGGTTTCTGCCTGTTAAAACTTTGCTCTAAATAGCTTACAGCTCCATCTTTTATGCATGAATATCATTTAACACAGATAAACTCCAGTTTCGAAATTCTTCTCATAATTCTTGTTATTGTATTTTTACAAGATTGTGAAAGTCACAACAAAGGAATAAAGAATACAATGTACCTGAAAAATTACCTGCCTCCAGTGGGATTGGAATGCAGAATAGAAGTAGAGGCAATGATCAGGAATCGATACAATTAACCCACAACTTCCATCAGAGACACCAAAGGGAAAGAAACACAAACATGAAGCAACAGGCCCCAACACTAACAGCGAAATGCCAAAAGGACAAGTTACTTTCCCACAAAAAGGCCAAAAGGCTATCCAAAATAAAATAATATAAGCGACACAAACACCCAAAGACAAACCATAACAAAAATTAACCACGACAGAAGAACCGCCTTGGAACAGGCTGGTCCAGTGGTACTTCAATGCTCTAACCACTGAGCTAAAGAGTCAACTCTCTGATGCAGTTGTCAGAGATTAATTAAAAACCTGTTAGCATAGCATTATCTACCAAAATTGATGTTGTACTACAGTAGGGCGGAATCATTGCAGTCCATAATAACCCGCTCTACAAGAAAGTGTTTTGAAGGCTCGAAATTTGAAGCCTTTTTTGACAACTTTTAAGTTAAGTCCACTTCCGTATGTGCCCCAGCTTATGGCATTATAGGCACAGCAAAGAAATGAACTTTGAAGCATAACTGATAAAAAAATCCCTGCCTCGAGAGCAATTTGAACTTGGCCAGTTGGGTGAAAGCCCAATGCTCTATCCACTGAGCCAGAGAGTCAAGAGACCTACCTCATGGATTATTAAACTGTTAAGCTCTGCATAATCTATCAACTTATCAAGGTAGATTTATTGTGAACAAATTGACCTGAGACTGGTGAACTCTATTTACATAATTTCACACCCGACTGAATGCATATATTTGTCCTCGTCGTTTTCCGAATTTGGCAATATTGTTATACAATACATAGAGGTCGGTAAATGGACCGCTATTCATGTGATGCCAAAGATTCACGAGAAGTTTACGAAAGCCAACGTATTAGGCAATATCAATTACTAATGTAGTCCTTGCATAAAGGTCAGTCTCAGGTTAAATTGTTCGCACTATAATTGAAAGGAGGAATTGCAATCCATAACAGTATATTGAAAAACATTGTAAGAAATAATGGCTGTTATTTTTGTTTAACTTTTACAGGATGGTGTTGTGCTGGGAGCTGATACTAGAGCAACAGAGGACACCGTAGTAGCAGATAAAAATTGCAGCAAAATCCACTACTTGGCTGACAATATGTAGTATGTAGCTCATATAGCAAAAGCTCCACTCATGATCACCTTAGTTTAACAGCCATATCACTCCAGCAGCCACAATATTTCCATCCAAGGCATTTCACTATGTATTTAATTTCTGCTGAACGGACACCTATCCTCCAGCCAGCAGCCTCTAAAAGTCTTTTTCTAAATTTAAATTCCCTCACTGAAGCTGTTTGTTTTTCTGTCCGTAATAACCTTAATATTGGGCATAACTTTTGAACTTTGAACAGTAAGTGATAGGGCTTTGATATTTCACATGTGCATTCCTTGTCACAAGACCTTTTCTAGTGGTACCTTAATTTTTGACCTTGATTAGTGATAGGGCTTTAATATTTCACATGCACTGTCTGGGGGCATCAGTGTTTCACAAACACAGGGGTGGTGGGGGGCATCAGTGTTTCACAAACAAATCTTGTTCTTTTTGTTCATGTAGCCATGTTGAGCTGTCTTCAGTAATCACTGATCTTTATCTTGTCTATTTGGATCCATACATCATCCAAAGATATTTCTCTTTGTTTAACACCTCACTTAAGTAGCATGTTTAGGAGTTTTACCAGGGTGGCTGTATAATGGAGGTTAAACTGTATACAGCATGTATATTCAGTCTTACTCTTAGAGCAAATGTAGTGAAGACTTGGATCAGCCTGCTTCTTAATGCAGTCTGTAAATGCTACTGTCTGAGTGGGTATGCAGGTAGATAATAATATGCATCTTTGCTGAGCATCACGAAAAAATGCCTATATAATTTTTATCCCCTTGAACCCTACTTTTATATAGTAAAACTGGGGTTTACAGGGGTATACCTTATTTTTCTTTTGAGCAGAAATAAGATGAGGCGGCTCTAACAAGTACCCACAATCTATATTTTGAGCAAAGATAAGAAAAAGATCACAATTTTTCATCTTAAAAAATTCATTTTTTATCGGTAAAGTTTACAGTATATTTGCATGGGCGTGTTTTCGTAATGGTGCATATGCTTGAAAAACAAACACCTCCCCCTCCCACAGAAATAGATACCCAGGAAAAGCCGCAGCCCACCAATTGCAACAAGAGGAAGAGAAACCAACACTTTGGAAAACCAAAAAAGTAAAAAAAAAACAAAGAAACCATCTCCTTCCTCCCCGACAAGAGGCAAGCAAGGCAAAATTAAAGAAAATTAAACAATGATAATGATAATAATTCTCAACCATAAGCACATTCAACAACAACAAGACGGCCCCCACCCATTGGGGCTTGAAAAATAAATGGGCTGCATGATGCTTCCACGCAGAGCTGAAACCGACCGCACATGGGTACAGGTAAACTGCTTAGGGGATCTAAGCCTGCCCAGGCAAAGCGGTGCGAGTCGATCCGTTCATGCTTATAAACCCTAGAGGGCTTGAGATTTCATTTCATCTCATTGTCTGGTAAAAGTCCCACAAAATTGGAAGCACAACTCCAAGATGACTTATACAGTGTTGGCAGGGAAGTTAAATCTCAAATCAAACAAACAAATACTACAACAAGAGCCCTATCAGAAACCCTAACAAATTTAAAGCCACACCCAAAATAAAGAACATTAGGACCACGGCCTTAGCGGTCAGTAGCGAGAACCACTGGGGAGTTTAAATTGATTTGGTGAGTCCAATCTTCACTATAGGTTCTTATATAATCTACAACAAACAAAATAGTTGGTCCACCTGAAAGTTTTGTTTGTTTGTATTGGAGTTTAACGGCACAGTCAACACTATTTTAGGTCATTTTTGAGTCCGTCAGTTTACCTGTCCTCGCTTTCCTGGGCAGGCTTCTATGTAAGCAGTTAACCAGTACAGTGCACATTCTATCCCCGGAAGCTGACAACTGCCCTTCGATCAGTGGAAGGGACTGACTGAGCTATGGAGGCCGACCCACCTGAAGGTAACTAACACAATCAATAGACCATCACAGAATAACATACACCACAACCTCATTTTAACACGGTTCATCATAACACGGTTTTGCATATAACACGGTTTCAAGATGGATCCTAAAAATGTATAGATTATATAGAAAAATGACCATAAATGGTCATTTTTCTATATAATCTGTACATTTTTGTTTGGATATAACACGGTTGTTTAACTAACATGGTTTCTGCTTTGGACCCCATTAATAGTGTTATAAAGAGCATAAAGAGGTTGTGGTGTACAAATTAGAGCAAACTGACCTACAGACAAATTGAACAACTCAGACGAAATAAAGATGAGGGCTTGTAGCTTGTTCCACACACTGTAAGCTGGAGCTATAGAAAACCACCAGGCCCCGAGGTTATAAAATTTGTTTCGTGCTCAACTCAGCTGAGCATGAAATTTGTCATGCTCATAAATTTTAAAATGCCAACATTTGTTGGCATTTTAAAATTTATGAGCAGGACAAATAGCATTCTGTGCTGATCTGAGCAAGAAAAATGACTCTATCATGTGTATTTTAATATTTATGAGCATTATTAATTTCATGCTCAGCTGAGTTGAGCATGAAAAAAGTTTTATAACCTCGGGGCCAGGTAGACCATGAAGAGTCAAGCCAAAGACAAATCATCATCAGGCACCAACCACTAATAAAATAAAATGTTAAAAGTTTTAAGTTGAAGGCTACCTTTCTTTTATCATGGTTCATCAACCCTTGTCTTGCTGAACAAGACAACCCCAACCTTTGCAGACAGCGTAGATTCAGATGAGGTGGCTTCTGAAGATGCCATCTCATCATGATCTACCCTGTTTGTAATTTATTTTGTGAAATGAATGAATTCTTTATACTTGTATAAGATAATTTGATTAGTGGGTGGTAAAATTAATTTATTCAGCAGGACAAGGGTTAAGAGTAAGTCACCGATTTCTTTACGTAACCTGAACCTAACTGGGCCCAGTCTGATGTATGTCTAACCATTAGGCATAGGTTCGATCCTGAGGTCAAATAACTTTCTTGGAAACAATACTTCTGTGGTGATTCTGCGCCTTAGTTTTATTCAAAAAGTGTAGTTATGGATTATTGGCATAAGATCCTGCTTTTGTACAAGTTTGTTAATGGCTTAAAAGGCTTATATAGATCTGCTCAGGAAAAATATAGCATCCTTACATGTCACTGGTTTTGTCTTTGTAATGGAAACAAAATTGAACAAAGGATCGGCTCTGAAGGAGCAGTCGTTTTTCTCTCTAAAAATATTTCAGTTTTACTATACAAAAACAACAAAGTCATAAAGGTTGTCCACCTTGTCATACATGTGATATCTCCCGATTTCGTCGGGATATCCAGATTTCGAACCCCATCTCCCGGTCTCCCGTCCGACGGCCCTAATCTCCCGACACGACAATTTTCCTATAGTAGTTTTCTGCCGACCGACCAATTTAGTATTAACCACTGTAAAATACCTATGCGGTTAACTGTCAGTGTATTTACGCTAGGCTGTATGCAGGTAAATTGCAATACACAACTGCACAAGTATAATATCGCAATATGAAAAGAACGTACTGGTAAATACAATTATTAAAATGCAACCCGCAAACAAGCCGCAAACAATGTGATAAAAAGCGAGAAATTCAATAAGGAAGAAATGTGATATTTGCATACATTTATTACTGATCACCGATTTGCTCAAGTTGCCAACGCTATTAAACCGTTTACACCCGAGGCGGGCCTTATTGATAAGCCGACAATTAACAATGTGACAAGGTGTGAAAACTAGTCAATCAAGATATACCAATTATAGCTTATTTAATCCCTTTGTAATTGACACGTGTAGACGCTAAATATTATTCCCGCCAAAACACAGCAAAGCAGACGCTGTTTTTTTTTCTACGCGTCTGTAAACCGTTATTCTTTTATTAATCATAGAACTGGGTAATTACTTAGTGACATTTTCTATTTAAACCCGAGAAAAATAGTTTTGCCTTTTTTAACGGAAGAAAGAAATATGCCCCACGTGACACCAATGAAAATTCGTGCATGCTTTTTGGCCTTTGACAGGTGAAACACGCTAAATATTTTTCCCGCCAAAACAGAGCAGAGCAGACGCTGGTATTTTCTAAGCATCTGTATGTATATAGTTTTTCATTTATTAATAAACATAGAACCGGAGTTTTGCAGGGTGAAATTTTCTGTTCAAACCTGTTTAATTTTAAGCTTTTGAGAAAAAATATTTTTGCCGTGTTTTTAATGGATCTTTTATGAAAAAAATATGCCCCAAGTGAAATCAATAAAAATCATGCATGCTTATTAGTTCCGACTAAGTTCCGAGGCACGTTTTGGGGATGATAAGAGAAGGGGTTTAAGAGTATGAGTAATTTTTTGCTATGCGGGTATTCTGAACGTTTTTTTTTTTTCTGCCAGGTGCTAGGTGGGTATTTAACACCGATCTAATGGTCAGTGCTTGTTCTTTGATCGTTCTTCAGAGAAATTGTCTCTCTATTAAAATACAAAATGGAAGTTTGTCGTCTGCTGCTTTCTTTTTCCAAGCTTTTATAGCATATTTGTGCAGAAAGGCAAACAGTGTGGACCGTCATCAGAATGCTCTGCAGTCTGATCTGGGCCCACACTGTTTTCAAAAAAGATTTTTAATGCAGATGACAAAGCAGACAACAATTGTCGTGTTGGCATGTTATGGGTGAAAAAGTGCTTCAGAGGTAAATTTTAACCAAAAATAACATCACTTTTTACCGCGGAAAAATCTCCCGATTTGGGACCCCAATCTCCCAATCTGAAAATCAAAATCTCCCTATTTGGGTCCAAGAAAAATCTCCCGATTTGGGACCCCAATCTCCCTATCTGAAAATCAAAATCTCCCTATTTGGGTCCAAGAAAATATCACATGTATGCCTTGTACCGTATTTACTGAATGTATTCTGATAGACAGGGCTGAGCAAACAGTGCAGACTCAGATAAGATGCCACAGAATATAAGAATCTTATATGGGTGTGAGGGGTGGATTGAAAAATCCGTCCCGAGGGACACTGTCCGGCTTGCCGAGTGATGCTGGACAGTGATCCCGAGGGACGGATTTTTCTATCCACCCCTCACACCCATATTGGATTCTTTTTCTTGCATACCTCCCATTTCTGTTGCAAATTTTTAATGCTGCTGTCACTTCGGTTACCGACGTCCGCCATTTTGTGATGACACAACAGGATTGTTTAGTGACGTCACGCATGACGCCGCCACGCATGAGGTTGTAATCAACCAGTGCATTTATCAAACACGCGATTATATTCGATTTGGGGTCGGAACACCAGGGTCAGAACATAAATTTCTATCCCAGGGTAAAAACACGGATTTCCTTGTCTGGTGTGCAAGAATGCAACATCTTATCAAGATCTACACTGTTTGTCACCCAGTCAGCTACTTGTTCCAATTATAGAACAAGCATGGTCAGGAGTACTAAGGGTAAAGTTGCAGAATATATGCAGTGTTTATTCCTTTCCCTTGAAGAGCTGAAAACCAAGGTTTTACTCAAACTTTCTTATACAGGAAACCGCAGAGTGGGCCACTGAAAAACATTGCAGGCCCAGATCAGACACCACTGAATATGGCATCTGATCTGGGCCTTCTCTTTTTGCAAAAAACAAAACACAAAACACTTCAGGTGTTTTTATGCCCCCGGAGGGCATATAGTTTTTGCATTGTGGATTTGTAAGTCTGCACTTTTTTGTGCTGCGAACTTCTTCCACATTTCTTCAATGATTGAGCTGAAACTTATCACATGCATTCCTTGTGAGGTGAAGGGATGTCTAACACAATTTTCACGTTGGTCCTATCATTTTCGAAGGAGTTACGGTCCTTTATTTTCTAAAAAAATGTGCTAAAGACCTTGTGATGCGAACTACTTCAACATTTCTTCACTGATTCAGCTGAAACTTTGCACATGTATTCCTTGTGAGGTGAGGGGGTGCCTATCACAATTTTCGCGTTGATCCTATCATCTATGATGGAGTTATGGCCCTTGATTTTCTGAAAAAAAGTGTTCGAAAACCTTGTGACGCGACGCGAACTACTTCCACATTTCTTCACCGTTTGAGCTGAAACTTTGCACATGCATTCCTTGTGAGGTAAAGGGGTGCCTAACACAATTTTCACATTGATCCTATCATCTGCGAAGGAGTTACGGCCCTTAATTTTCTGAAATACGAGTTCTTAAACCTTGTGACGCGAACTACTTCTACATTTCTTCGACAGTTTTGTTAAATTTTTATGCCCCCTTAGGAGGGCATATAGAATTTGCACTGTCCGTTTGTTTGTGGGTTTGTTTGCGGGTTTGTCCGCACTTTTTTTCCTCAAATTGGCTCCCACGGGGGCATTGCTCACTTATAGTGGCAGCTCTTGTTTATTTATTTATTTATTTTTTTTACTCAGCTTGATACCCATAAAGTTTGAAATGGACATGTGAGGTTGGAGATTCCTTTTAGTATCATTTGGGTTTGTCATAGTATAGACTGTATTTTAGTCCTTTTGGTATCATTGATTCTGTTCTGGAATTTTGAAAATATTCAAGGGTCACTGATGAGGCCTTATTGGCCAAAAGTAGCCATTGTAGTCGGGCATGGATAAACTGGTGCACACTACAATTTTCATGCTTGCAAAGGATATCCTTTTTAGAACATATTACTTGTTCTTTGTAGTTGTTGTGGGGCTGGCACTGCAGCAGACACTGAGATGACCACACAGCTGATTTCCTCACAGCTACAGTTACATAAGCTAAACACTAGCAGAATACCCAGGGTGTGCACTGCCAATAGGCTACTTAAACAAATGTTGTTTAGGTAAGTGACCATATATCATTATAACCATTCAAATGCCTTGTAACTCTGTTCATTTTTTTAAAGAATTCGCTGTTATTAAAGATTCCTAATAGGGAGCAGTATAAAAGGTAATGAAAGGACCTTTTTCTCTTAATTACTTTGAGAAACATATCTTGTGGACTTTGTTAGAAATGCTTTAAAGAAACAAGAATTGTGGACATACGTTAGAATCACCTCATTGAGGCGATTCTATCAAATGTCCAAAACATTTGTTTCTTGGGGATGAAAATGCAATATTCTTGAAAATCTTAATTAATCTGTCTCATCTTGAGCATTTGGGATTTAATCCATTGAAATAGTGGTTGTAGCGAGTTGTGTTGTTATCAGATTGACTTTTGTATAATTTTCAAATTTTAGAACTGTTATGATAAGGAGTTGAGGTGTCCAAATACTTCTGGTAAATGTGCTATTATTCTGATGCTTGTGTCACTAGGTAACATTATGATCAAGCTAGTTTGGTGGTTTTCCCCAGTCTACTAGTAACAGTGACCATAGCAACAGATAAGGTGAGCATTTGGTGATCATTGAAGGATAATTTTCCTTATTGCTCCATATAAACCTATGTTATGGGTATACATCAAAACCATCTTGAAGAGGCAGTTCAACATAAGCTTTTATGGAGAACTGACAAAAATTATCTTCCCACCCAAACAGACTGGACTGCATGGTGCTTTAAGGGCAGAGCTGAAACCAACCAAGCTTTTGAGTACTGGTAAAAAGCTAAGAAGGTTTAAGCCTGCCCAGGAAAAGTGGTATGAGTCTGACCACCCCTTTAACCCTAGCATAGGACGTGAATGTCATTTCATCTCATTGTCAGGTAAAAGTCCCACAAAATTGGAAGCAACATCTCCAGAATGACCCAAATAGTGTTGATAGGAAGTTAAAACCTCAACACAATCAAACAAAATCACAAAATACCCACCTTTAATATCAGTTTCTATTAGTATATGTGTTTTTCAGATATCAAGGCTACATCAGTGCAGCTTTGGTGCTAGGAGGTGTAGATGTTACAGGACCACATTTATACAGTATACATCCTCATGGTTCCACTGATAAACTGCCTTATGTTACAATGGGTAGGGACAATTTGGAATACCATTCAAATTTTAATGAACTCGCAAAAAATACCTATTTCAGACTTGCCTACCCTTACAATTTGGTCGTAAGGCTTTCTATTTTCATGTCTAAATTACGACCTTACGATCTCTGGCAAATTCCATATGATTTTCGGTGTTTTTAAAAAAATTGGCAATTAGGTGTATTTTTTTGTGGTTTGGTTGGGTTAAGCAGTGTCTTATACCAGAACAAGATAAGAGTTGTCGTACTTGTTTACTCGCATGGTGAAATGAAAAGTTAAATTTCATTGGATAACGATAGAAAAGCATTCCAATTACGGCTCATTAAACAAATAATTTTGGTATTAGCAGCAAGATGGATGCCTCTATGAAGGAAAAACCCATGGGGGAAAAGAAAAGCTGAATTGGCTTGAATTATTGCCATAAATGTTTTTATTATATGTCAGCTGACCGCATTAAAAAAAAAAAAATTATTTTGACTCCACATCGAATACCTTAAAACCCTTATGAATGAAATTTAAATCTTACAGGGTTTTTAAATGGGATCTTACTATTTTCTGTCTCAAGCGGTAGGCAAGTCTGCTATTTAAGGACAAAGCACAGGGCTCAGTAGTTCAAAACTATTGGCGTCATTTGTTAACATACAGGTAATTCTGGGATTGTTCCGTGTGGCAAATACATTATATTTTTAGATGGGAATGAACATGCAACCTTGTGGATAGCTCAATACGTTTGCATTGAACTGGCAAACATGCCGAGTTCTCTCCATTTTATCACAAAAACACAATGCAAATGAGGTTCATTTTATAACGCCAAAAAGACTGCTTTATCACAGTCAGCAAGGACATCTAGTCGCTTTAAATGTCCGTTATTTTCTTTCCTAAATATATAGGAAATGAAACTTCTACCGACACCACATGCAAACAGTGGCCAGGGAGGACATCTTGGTGCTTTCAATAAACGCCATTTTCTTTCCTGAAAACAGGAAATGATGTTCAGTCTGAACGTCACGTGCAACAATACAAAAATGGCTGTTAGCAACGCCATAAGCCCCAAAAGGACCGGTAAATTGCATTGGCGATAGCGACATTACCGGCCCTCAGGGGGCCTGTGAGAGGTCTTAAGACACATGATGCGTGCGCATCGGCAAATAAGGGGGCCTGTTGACTGGCCCCGAGGGTATATAAACAGTGCAAATCTCGGAACACAAACATTGTGAACATCCCTCTGAAGAAATCCATATTATTGGATGAAACTAGTCAGGAATTTACAAAATAAAACCTTCACAATGAACCATTATGAGCATTACCGAGGAGCAACTGGCACAAATCGTCAGCCATTCACCTCTTACATTTACATTAGATTTTTACTTTAGTATTTTTGCTGAAAAAAATGTAAGCTACTCTCATTTTTTCAGCAAAAAAATATGTGCATTTGGTACTTGCTAAGCCCATATAACATTTTGACCATTGATAAGTTTATTAAGGTAATGATACTTTGAACAACTTAGCGCAGGTTGGGGGACATATATATATTAGCCCAACTTTTAAAAGATTTGTTCTGTCTTTTCTGTCATGTACTCCATTTCGATCCCCGCCCATTGGGCTGCATGATGCTTCCACGCCGAGCTGAAACTGACCGCACATGAGTACTGGTAAACCGCTAAAGGATCTAAGCTTGCCCATGCAAATCGGTGCGAGTTGGGCCATCCATGCTTATAAACCCTATTGGTTTCATTGGGGGACAGGGCTTGAAATGCCATTTCATCTCAATGCCGGGTAAAAGTCCCACAAAATTGGAAGCAATGTCTCCAAAATGACCTACACAGTGTTGATGGGGACGTTAAGCCTCAAATCAAACAAACAATGGACTTCATTTGTTACAAATATGTTCTATAAAAGGGTTAAAAGGGTTATCCTTTGGAAGCAAGGAAATCACCACAGAACTGAAAAATATGGAGTGTACATGTTTTCTGGGCCAGACTAGCTAGTTTCGGCCAATTAGGCCTCATCAGTGACCCTCAGATTTTTTCAAAATTCCACAATGGAATCAATGATCCCAAAGGACAAAAAATATAAACTACACTATGATGTAAGCCTAGATATAAGCTTGCACAGGAAAAGTGTAGTTAGGTTAACTGTTGACAAAATTCCTTAATAACCCTTTGAGGTAGGCTTATGAAATTTAGGTAAGATTTTCGAGCGACGTGCATTTATGGCAATGACCTGCTCACCTTTTGGTGACATTTCATAAATATTTTTATCACATGATGTTGTTGATATGCAATGGATAACGACATGTCATAAATCTCATATGACCACATGTGTAATAATACTTTGGTGGGATGTCTATGCCAACCATGCATTTTTGTGAAAAAAAAATTCTTGTTTAAAGCTGATGAAAACCATTTTAAAGTAATCATATGATAATCTGATAAACAGAATCTTACACTCGTGGTCATTTCATATATTTTTGAAACTCGCCAAAGGCTCATTTCATAAATATCATATGAAATGACCACTTTATGTAAGAGCTTTTATGACAGACAGTCACACTTTGATAGCTCAAATATCTTTGGAAAATGTCTTCCAGTTAAGGGCAGTTCAAATCACTGAGGGTTGATCATAGCACAATGCCATGACAAATAATGAGAATGACTTAAGGGGAATGGATTCACCTTCAGGGGTGACAACTCCTACAAAAGTATTTTTGCCTCCCATGTCAATAGGGGTCAACTCTTAAAGGAAAGACTTTGCTCCTCAGACTTTGCTCCTGAGGAGCAAAGTCTTTCCTTTAAGAGTAGACCCCTTTTTCCATGGGACAGGGCTTATAGAAAAGCGAGCAGGAAGTCCCGAAAGTTGTCTCTCTTTGAAAGATGGTTGGAAAATTTACTAGGTGTTCCCATTTCCTTAAGATATTTTTTCTCTTCTATGAAACCAGGGAATTTTGTGTGTACTCATTAGAATTGCCACATTGAAGTGATTCTAATGAGTACACACAACATACCTTTTCAAAATAGAACAAATAAAACACACCATAAATTATCCGAAATATGGATTCCTGGATTTCTAGGAAGAATTCTCTTGTGACTTGAGAACAAGTTTGCATTAGCCATGGTAGACAAGTCATCCGTGTTCAAGTTAAAAAATTCACAGTATTAGCAAATTTAGCCATCCTTGAGCGCAAATGTCTTGCTGGAGGTCCATTCCCTATCTGTGGCAACATTATTCCATGGGAAGTTTTATGTTATTAGTTGAAATTTGTCAAAATATGTAAAGAAGGCCGTCAGCACAGTTAAAAATCTGGTCTTAAGATTATCATACCATGAATTATTTTCTCTGCTGATAAGTATTCAAATGCCAGCAATAATTGTTGGCATTTTATCCCTTACCTTGCTGTTCACGACAACCCCTACCTTTGCAAACAGTGTAGATCCAGATCAGATCTACACTGTTTGGCATTCAGTTAATGAATTTGGAGCAATAAATTACATCAAGTAATTTCATTGGTTGATATAACGAAATGGGTGTGGCTTAGATGAATATTCAGCAAGATAAGGGTTAATATTTTTGGACAAATTCATTCTCTGCTTAACGTGAAAAATGTTTTACGCATTGGTACAAATTTCATGCATTAGAATGAAGTTTTATAACCTGAGGGCCTGGTTGACCTTTCAGCCATGTCTCAGCTAACTGTTCTGTTTATGCCTTGGGCTTACTGCTCCCAAACTTCAAGGAACTATGTTGTCAGTGCCTGTGCACTGGCTCACCAGTCAATGCCTGTTCACTGGCTCATCAATCTTGGCAGACTTATAGTTACGATAAGGACTAACAGGAAAAATCAAGGGATACGAAAGTTGATTTCTTGTTAGAAACATATGTTGAGAGTATTTGTTAGAATCGCCTCAATGAGGCGATTCTAACAAGTACCCACAACTTATGGTTTAATGGATACTTGTTAGAATCACCTCGGTGAGGCCATTCTAGCACATGCCCACAACATAAATATGGTTTTAATTAGAAATAAAAAGTTTGTCGAAAATTGTCCCCTTTTTCTGTACCTATGCTAACCTGAAAAAAAAAAATAAAACCTGAAAAGACACTGTACTGAAAGCATTAAATGATTTATGCAACAGCTAACCCCCTGTATACCTACAGCCCGCCTTAGTTTAGTTTATACTAATTTATTTTAGTTCGATTGCAATGGAAGCTTCAGGCTTATTTAATCACTCTTGAACACTCATTCCGGATGTTTTCACGCGTGTGGCTTGGTAAGACAGTAGGATGTGATTCTGACTTGTGATCAGGTCTCGGGTTTGATGCCTGCCAGATTGACTATATTTTTTTCCTTGAGATTGGTCATGAAATCTTTTCTTTGGTCATTTTATCTCCATTCTGCTGTCAGATTCAAGAATGGCAGTTGTCATTTTCTGGCGAAAGAAAGTGCACTGTACTGATTAACCTTTTATGTATAGGTTTGCCCAGGAAGTGTGGTTAGGTAAACTAACCAGCTCAATATAACCTAAATGTGGTTGACTGAGCCATTAACCCGTTTTGTACCAAATGGAATCTTCCTTCTTATATATAGCAGGAGTCAATGTCAAAATATAGGGGTGTCAGGTTGTGTTTTCTTAAAAAAATATTCAGAAATTGGCTGAACTTTTAGCAAACAGTGGAGACCCTGATCAGATGCCGCGTTATTTGATGTCTGATCTGGGCCTGCACTGTTTGCCAGGGTACCCATTTTGTGGTTTCCGGTACAAAATGGGTTAAACTCCAAAATAAAATCCATCGAACGTCATTCAAAATGCCAGAAGTCTTTTTCAGTTAGCTATTCAGGTTAGAAATTAACTTTTTGAGCTAGCAGCAATGCCATCCAGGAATATGAGGAGCAACTTAACAATTGAAAGCTGCAAGTTTTTTCACTACCAAAAATCGTACCTTGCTTTTCATGAAGGGTCTTCTGTTATAGGAAAGAATTGGCTCCTGAGGAGCAAAATCTTTCCTTTAAAAGTAAGACCCATTTTGGGAGGGTATCAGTTTATTCAACAGCAAAATAAAGGTATGAAATGTTACCCTTCTAATGTCTAGAATGTATATCCATTCACCTAAAAATACTGAATACACCACAACCTCATTATAACATGGTTCGTTATAACATGGTTTAGGATATAACACGGTTTCAAGATGGATCACAAAAATGTGTAGATTATATATAAAAATGATCATAAATGGTCATTTTTCTATATTATCTATACATTTTTATCGTCATTTTTGTTGCACCTGCTATTAGCATGGCGCGATATAGGAGCCCGGTTTTCCATCCGTTTGTCAAGGCGTCAACATTTGCGACCACCCTAGCGTTCACCCTAATAGTTAAGTTCATTTCTCAGAACTATAAGAGGTTCATTAATGATATTTGGTACAAACTTGTATATGGGGATGGCAACTTAAATGCAAGCATCCCTATTTGACCTTGACCTACATTTTATGGCTCACTGACTTTGTAAAATATTGCGACAACCCTAGCGCTCACCCTTTATGGTCAAGTTTATTTCTCAAGAACTATAAGAGCTTCATTAATGATACTTGGTACAAACTTGTATCTGGAGATGAAAACTTAATGCAAGCATCCATATTTGACCTTGACCTACATTTTATGGTTCACTGACTTTGTAAAATATTGCAACCACACTAGGGTTCACCCTAATGGTTAAGTTCATTTCTCAAGAATTATTACAGCTATATTGATGATACTTAGTACAAGCTTGCATTTAAGAATGGCAACTTTTATGCAAGCATCTATGTTTGACCTTGGCCTAGATGTCATGGTTCGCTGACTTTGCGCCCCCACAGGCGCGACATAACCTTCGGCAGAATTCTTGTTCTATATAATCTATACATTTTTGTTTGGATATAACACGGTTGTTTAACTAACACGATTTCTGCTTTGGACCCCATAAATAGTGTTATAAAAAGGTTGTGGTGTACCGGAATTGTATCCTATATCGGACAATCCTAGGCAACAATTTTCACAGGGTGCAAGTTGCACTTTCTGAGCAGCAGATTGCTGCTTGCTACTGTTAAGCCCATTTTGTACCAGAAACACCAAAATGTGTAGTTGGCAAACAACGCAGGTCCAGATCAGACGCCTCAGAAAGCGGCGTCTGATCAGGGCCTACACTGTTTGCAAAATGTTCAGCCAGTTTCCTAATAGATTTTGATGAAAACTCAACCCGACACCCCTAAATTTTGATATGGACTCCTATTATATATAAGGAGGAAGATTCTATTCGGTACAAAAAGGGTTAATTTTGAATGCTGCTATTGACATCTTGATTACATTATCAAGGAATTTGTTACATTCACAGGTTCTGGGTCCCTGGCAGCTATGGCAACATTTGAGGACAGATTTAAACCTGATATGGAGGTAAGTTGCATTATTGATATATCTGAAGTATTGTTGCACACTACCTGAGGTCCTAAAAGGGCATTCAGATCTGTTTGTAAAGCATAGTTCTAGATAAAGAGGAGAAATTTAGGCATAATTTTCCTTATTTCTAATTACAGTCAAACTTCGATGGCTTGAACCCCTTTGGGACCATGACAATTTGTTTGAGACAACGATAGTTTGCGTCACATAGGGTTACTTTTAGTGCCATACAAGGAGGCATAATAGAAATAATTGTGGGATATCTTTACAGTGTTATATATTTTAAATGAATGTTGTGTGTACTCATTAGAATCACCTCATCGAGGCGATTCTAATGAGCATACATTGCAAGATAAAAGAAAAAATCTCCCTACATTACCCCTATGTCATATTTGAAGGAATTCCCTGTGGACTCGAGAACGGGTTCGACTCCTCCATGGTTAACAAGCCATGGGGGTTTGAACCGCTGAAGTTTTTCTGTAGTAATGTAGAAACATGTTGTGGGTGCTTGTTAGAATCGCCTTATCAAGCACCCACAGCCTATGTTTTGCAATAGAAATGAGAAAATTTTCCTGAAATTATCCCAAGTTCATAATTCTGATAAGTAGGCACAACATGCATTTTCAAGATGAAATAAGCTGTTTCTTCTTAAAATACATCCTTATCTACAGTCATGGGAAATTTTGTCTGGAAACTCAAGAACGAGCTGAAACATCAGTGGTAAACGAGAAGTTTATTATGCCCCTGCCATTCAAAGAATGGTGGAAAGGGCATATAGCATTGCCCCTGTCCATCCGTCTGTGTATCCGAAACTTAAACGCAGTCAATTACTTCCTTATTTCTCAATGGATTCTAAAATTACTTGGCAGAAATGTTAACCATCATGAGACGACATGTCATGTGCAAAACCCAGGTCTGTACCTCCAAGGTCAAGGTCATACTTAAAGGTCAAAGGTCAAAAAAAGGGTCCGAAACTTAAACGCAGTCAATAACTTTCTTATTTCTGGATGGATTTTGAAATTACTTTGTAGAAATGTTAACCATCATGAGACGATGTGTCACATGCAAAATCCAGGTCCGTACCTCCAAGGTCAAGGTCATACTTAGAGGTCAAAGGGTCCGAAACTTAATTGCAGTCAATAAGTTACTTATTTCTGGATGGATTTTGAAATTACTTTGAAGAAATGTTAACCATCATGAGACAATGTGTCAGGTGCAAACCCAGATCTGTACCTCCAAGGTCAAGGTCATACTTAGATGTCAAAGGTAAAAAAAAAAAAATGGTGCGAAACTTAAACACAGTCAATAACTTTCTTATCTCTGGATTTTGAAATTACTTGGCAGAAATGTTGGCCATCATGAGACAATCTGCCTCACATGAAACCAAGTTTCTTACCTCCAACGTCAAGGCCATACTTAGAGGTCAAATGTTATAAAAGGTTCCAAACTTAAGCACGGTCAATAACTTTCTATGGATGAATACGAACATATACATATTTTCAGGTGGGGGCATCCGTGTCCTATGGACACATTTCTAGTTTGTATTATGTTGAACCTTACAGAAAGAAGAGGCTATGAAGTTGGTCCGAGATGCTATAGCAGCTGGTATTTTCAATGATTTAGGCTCAGGGTCCAATGTTGATCTTTGTGTGATAACCAAGGATAAAGTAGATTTCCTCAGACCTTACGATGAGGCCAATCAGAAGGGAGAAAGGTATAAAATTTCACCTTTGTTATTAAAAAAATTGCATACATCTTTAAAATCCTTTTGTTTTCCTATCAATTTGGTTAAATATGGAAGGAATGAAGTATTCACCATATTTGCGTTATTTGCTGGCTTCCAGCTTGCACATTGTCAATATTGGAAAAACAGGTAACCAGACCCCCCAGACCTTTCAATGTCAGTGGGGTCTGGTTACCTGTTTTTCCAACACTGATAACCTTCAGACTAAGAACCAGCAGATAATGCAAAAAAAGTGAATGTTATTTTTCCCCTTTAATAAAAGTAGTCCCCTATTTGAAGTGACTCAGTTAACATGAACACCAGCAGAAGATTAAAAAAGATGTGTTTCTTGTAGAAAATACATGTATGTCTATTGCTGATGTGTGTGTGTGATAGCTAGGGATAAAGCAGACTTCCTCAGATAAGTCAGATGCTTTGATGAGGCTTATCCATAAGAAGAAAGAGGTGGGACATAAGACTAAATGCAGAATTAAAGAGAATGTTCCCGACTAGATCCCACAGTAAAAAATTGACATCAGAGGTTTCTGGGCGATGAAACTTCATAATTAGTTGATGAAAATTCTAAATAAAATTCGGGGTCACCAACAAGAGATATTGTAGCACATTTTACATTAATTCAGTTTGCTCACACCAGTACAGTGAAATTTCCCTATTAACCCTTGTCCTACTGAGCCCGGATATGCCTTATTTTCCAAACAATGAAGATCCAGATCATGACGAAGCCATCTGATCACCGTATACATTGTTTGCCATTCAGAATGTGAATTTGTTGCAATAATTTGCATCAAGTAATCTGATTGGTTGATAATCGGTAATGGGTGTGGCATATATAAATATTCAGCAGGTCAAGGGTTAATCCCTGCTGAAAGTTAGACTTATTCTTCCAGTAAAAATGTGTTTGAAAGATTTAAGGGGAATAGATACAGGTTCAGGGGAAGAAAATCCATCAAAAGTATTTTGTCTCCCATGTCAGTAGGTGTCAACTCCTAAAGGAAAGAATTTGCTCCTGAGGAGCAAATTCTTTCCTTTAAGAGTAGACCCCTTTTCCTGTGGGACAGAGTTTAAAGAAAGGTGAACAGTAAGTCCCGAAAGTTGTATGAAGGACAGTCTGATCAGGGTCTACATTGTTTGCTATTATGTTAGCACCTTTTGGACTCCTTGCAGGATCGTGAATCAAATTTATTAAAATTTTAGGAGAATTACAGCAAGTCCTCACGGTGTCCGAATTTTTAGGATTTTCATGGTATGTCAGTTATTATAATCATTTTCCTGTTACTCCTTATCTTACTATACTCGTCCGGCCCCCGCCCATTGGGGCTTGAAGAAGTATATGGGCTGCATGATGCTTCCACGCAGAGCTGAATCCAGCCCACTCATGAGTACTGGTAAACGGCTTGGAGGATCTAAGCCTGCCCAGGCAAAACGGTGTGTCGGACCGTCCATGCTTATAAACCCTATTGGTTTCATTGGGCGACAGGGCTTGAGATGTTATTTCATCTCAGTGTCGGGTAAAAGTCGCACAAAATTGGAAGCAACGTCTCCAAAATGACCTTTACAGTGTTGACGGGGACTTTAAACCTCAAATCAAACAAATTACTATACTCGTCATGTGATATTTTCAGGGATGGAGATTATTCCTTCAAGCGTGGTACAACAGCTGTCTTAACTAAAGATGTCCAGAAAATTCCATTTGAAGTTGTCTCGACAGAACAAATGGACACAGCCTAGAACACACACACTTGTCACATTTCCTAGTTTAATGTGGAATGGCTTCATCTCTAATGGGAGATTGATCTTATTTGGGAATTTTACCCCCTTTTTTGTTAGGGAGAGGAGATATTCTTAAAAGAATTTGCTCCTAGTGTGAGGTACTTTGAACAAATTTTTTCTTTAAGAGTAGATCTTATTTTTGAAACAGATGCTAGAGAACTACTTCTAGTGTGCAAAGGTTTTCTCTCTTTAAAAAAATGAAAAAAAGATTTTCAGTGTACCCATTTCACATTTATTAATTGAAGTATGACAAAACATTTTTTTTTTTTTGTGACATATAAATGCTCTTATATCTTTAAATCCTCTGTGAAAATTGACAAATATCATTAATATATCAAAGAAACAGACAATATCAAAGAAACAGACTTCGAAAAGCTTCCGTTGAACAATTGCCAGCCGTTGTATCCAAGGAGTCTGGCATAAGTACATTTGTGAACAGCCTACCAATCAGGGACCAGTTCTTTAGTGCATTGTTAGCTTAATAAGCTTGTTAGTGGTGAAAATATAGTCTATTCCCACAAATACAATACTGATACTCTGTTTTTGTGGGGTTTTTTGCTGAAAAAATGAGAAGCTTTTGCAAATGCAAATGCTACTCAGTTTTTTTTAGCTCACCTGTCATGTAGTGACAAGGTGAGCTTTTGTAATCACTTTTTGTCCGTCGTGGGTGCGTCCGTGCGTGCGTCCGTCCGTAAACAATTTCAAATATGAATATCTCTAATACCACATGGTCAATCTTGATCAAATTTCATGAGAAGCATCATCAGGTAGGGGGAAAGGCTGCATAAGGTTTTTGGGCTGATCAGATTGGAGTTCTGGTTGCCATGGCAACATATAGCTCCCATAGACTTACAATGGGAAAAAATTAAAATATCTTCTTCTCTGAAACCACAGGGCCCAGAACTTAGATATTTAGCATGTATGAACGGCCAGTGGTCACCTACATAATTCCTGCCAATCATGCCCCTGGGGTCCAAATTGGCCACACCCCGGGGCCCCTTCGCTCCCATAGACTCATAATGGAACAAAAAGCTTCAAAAATCTTCTTCTCGGAAACCACAGGGCCCAGAGCTTAGATATTTAGCATGTAGCAACAGCAAGTGGTCACCTACATAATTCCTGCCAATCATGCCCCTGGGGTCAAAACGGGCCACACCCTGGGGCCCTTTAGCTCCTATAGACTCATAATGGAAAAAAGCTTCAAAAATCTTCTTCTCTGAAACCACAGGGCCCAGAGCTTAGATATTAAGCATGTAGAAACAGCAAGTGGTCACCTACATAATTCCTTCCAATCAAGCCCCTGGGGTCCAAACGAGCCACACCCCGGGGCCCCTTAGCTCCTATAGACTCATAATGGGAAAAAGCTTCAAAAAGCTTCTTCTCTGAAACCACAGGGCCCAGAGCTGAGATATTTAGCATGTAGCAACGGCAAGTGGTCGCCTACATAATTCCTGCCAATCATGCCCCTGGGGTCCAAATGGGCCACGCACCAGGGCCCCTTAGCTCCCATAGACTCATAATGGAAAAAAGCTTCAAAAATCTTCTTCTCTGAAACACAGGGCCCAGAGTTTAGATATTTAGCATGTAGCAACGGCAATTGGTCACCTACATAATTCCTGCCAATCATGCCCCTGGGTTCCGAATGGGCCACATGCCGGGGCCCCTTTACTCCCAAAGACTCATAATGGAAAAAAGCTTAAAAAATCTTCTTCTCTGAAACCACAGGGCCCAGAGCTTAGATATTTAGTACGTAGCAACGGCAAGTGGTCACCTATATAATTCCTGCCAATCATGCCCCTTGGGTCCAAAAGGGCCACGCCTTGGGGCCCCTTAGCTCCTTTAGACTCATAATGGAAAAAAAAGCTTCAAAAATCTTCTTCTCTGAAACCACAGGGCCCAGAGCTTAGATATATAGCATGTAGCAATGGCAAGTGGTCACCTACATAAATCCTGCCAATCATGCCCGTGGGGTCCAAATTGGCCACACCCCGGGGCCCCTTAGCTCCCATAGCCTCATAATGGAAAAAAGATTCAAAAATCTTCTTCTTTGAAACCACAGGGTCCAGAGCTTAGATATTTAGCATGTAGCAATGGCAAGTGGTCACCTACATAATTCCTGCCAATTATGCCCATGGGTTCCAAACGGGCCCTTTAGCTCCTATAGGGTCATGATGGAAAAAAGCTTCAAAAATCTTCTTCTCTGAAATCACATCGCCCAGAGCTTAGATATTTAGTACGTAGCAAGGCAAGTGGTCACCTATATAAGTCCTGCCAATCATGCCCCTGGGGTCCAAAAGGGCCACGCCCTGGGGCCCCTTAGCTTCTATAGACTCATAATGGAAAAAAAGCTTCAAAAATCTTCTTCTCTGAAACCACAGGTCCCAGAGCTTAGATATTTAGCATGTAGCAATGGCAAGTGGTCACCTACATAAATCCTGCCAATCATGCCCATTGGATCCAAATGGGCCACGCCCTGGGGCCCCTTAGCTCCCATAGACTCATAATGGATAAAAGATTAAAAAATCTTCTTCTCTGAAACCACAGGACCCAGAGCTTAGATATTTAGCATGTAGCCAGGGCAAGTGGTCACCTACATAATTCCTGCCAATCGTGCCCCTGGGGTCCAAACAGGTGAGCGATATAGGGCCATTGGGCCCTCTTGTTAGCAAAAATATTAGCTTATTCACCATGTTAAATGGTGAAAGTTTTAACGATATGTTAATAATGTCATCAACAGCTTCAAACGATGAAAACCTGAAGTTGCACACTCTTTGTTTGCAAACACAACAAGTGGAAGAATAAAGAAAGATGTGGTCCGGAAAAGTCAGTCTCAAAACTGATTTTAGTCATCACTTGCTGGACGCTTATGTATAGGTGTATGATTAATGAATAGAGGGATTTGTTTGGAAACATCGACAGTTTGCTGGGTGGTAATCCAAGTTCAGTGTCACTGTTGAATTTGACGGAGATTGAGCGGACACTGCCTAAGACTTCCATCTTGCATGATATGGCTGTTGATAATGACGTCATCGTTCAGCTCTGTGTCTCAAAATAGATTGATCTATAAACGTTAGATTTAAGAGGTACACCTGGCAGATTTTTCTGCCATTTTTCAAAGGGAGACGACATTCGAGACTTCCTGTTTGCCTTTCTATAAGCCCTGTCATACTGAAATGGGGTCTACTCTTAAAGGAAAGAATTTGCTCCTCAGGAGCAAATTCTTTCCTAAAAGAGTTGACCCCCTATTGACATGGGAGACAAAAATACTTTTGCAGAAGTTGACTCCCCTGAAGGAGTATCCATTCCCCTAGCTTGCACCATACATTAAACCTTTCATACCTGCAGATCATACTTGGTGAAGCTTCATACCAAATATCAAAGACATGAGCCTTGTGGTTTCAGAGAAGAATATTTTTGAATATTTCCCTATATAAGCCTATGTAAACCCAAAGGCCCCTGGGCAGGGGCATTTTTGGCCCTAGGGCCATAATTCGAACAATCTTGGTAAAGGTCCACTAGATGAAGCTTCATACCAAATATCAAAGACCTGGGCCTTTCTGTTTCAGAGAAGAATATTTTTAAAGATTTTCCCTGTATAAGCCTATGTAAAACCAAAGGCCCCCTGGGACGGGGGCATTTTTGGCCCTAGGGCTATAATTTGAACAATCTTGGTAGAGGTCCACTAGGTGAAGCTTCACACCAAATATCAAAGTCCTGGGCCTTGTGGTTTCAGAGAAGAAGATTTTTAAAGATTTTCCCTATATAAGCCTATGTAAACCCAAAGGCCCCCGGGCGGGGGCATTTCTGGCCCAAGGGCCATAATTTGAACAATCTTGGTAGAGGTCCACTAGGTAAAGCTTCACACCAAATATCAAAGACCTGGGCCTTGTGGTTTCAGAGAAGAAGATTTTTAAAGATTTTCCCTATATAAGCCTATGTAAACCCAAAGGCCCCCGGGGCGGGGGCATTTCTGGCCCAAGGGCCATAATTTGAACAATCTTGGTAGAGGTCCACTAGATGAAGCTTCATACCAAATATAGAAGTCCTGGGCCTTTCGGTTTCAGAGAAGAAGATTTTTATAATTTTCATTTTAAAAATCTATTTTTAGCTCCTGTGACCTAGATGTGCAATAGACCGGAACCATTTGAACATTTTGGAAGGGGACCACCTAAGGATCATTCCTGTGAAGTTTGGTCAAAATCCGATCAGTGGTTTAGGAGGAGATGTCGTTTGAAGAAAAAGTTTACGGACGCACGCACAGACGCACGACGGACAAAAAGTGATCCCAAAAGCTCACCTCGTCACTACGTGACAGGTGAGCTAAAAAAAACGTGACATCACGAAAACACACCAATACATGTATAATTCTGACCCCCTCGAACCCCATTCTTATGTAGTAAAATGGGGGTTTTCAGGGGTAAACCTTATTTAACTTATTTCTGCTCTAAAATACAGATTGTGGGTACTCGTTAGAACCGCATACCCACAATCATTATTTCTAGCAGAAATAAGAAAAATATCACAATTTTTCATCTTAAAATTTCAATTTTTTGGCTGTAAGGTTTACAATGCATTTGTATAGGCGTGTTTTGGTAATGGTAGTTTGCTCCGCAAAATTGATCTTTCTTATATTCCAGATGTATATGCCAGCTCCTGTTTAATTTGCTATTTGTTCACTTATAACAAAAAGAAACATTTTCTGATTATGAGGACAAGTAAAGATTTTGTGAAGTAAGGATTCCAGCGAGACCTGAAAGTGCTCTTCATTTTGTCTTTATGTATTAAATTGTCCAACCATCTTGTTCTTTCTTATCCTAGCCATACTATTAAAGTGGGTGGTGTGGGGTGGGGGGGATGGGGGTAGTGTGATCAGGGACATGTTTTATTAGCTCACCTGAGCACGAAGTGCTCATGGTGAGCTATTGTGATCGGTCAATGTCCGTCGTGTGTCGTGCGGCGTCAACAATTTGCTTTAAATGCTAACTCCTCCTTAACCCTTGAGCCAACTTCATAGGAATATTGCTGAGGTGACCCTCTACAAAAATAGCTAAAATTGTTCCGCTCCGCTGAACAAGATGGCCACCAGAGCTAAAAATAGAAAAATCTTTAAACGACAACTTCTGTACCTTAAGGCCAGTTTCATTCAAACTTTATAGGAATGTTGCTTAGGTGACCCTCTACCAAAATAGCTAAAACGTTTCCGCTCCGGTGAACAAAATGCCCGCCTGAGCTAAAAATAGAAAATTCTTTAAACGACAACTCGTCCTGTACCCTTGGGCCAAATTAATTCAAACTTCATAGGAATGTTGCTTAGGTGACCCTGTACTAAAATAGCTGAAACGGTATTGTTCTGATGAGCAAAATGGCCGCCATAGCTAACAATAGAAATACATCGTAAATTTGCTTCAAACACGAACTCCTCCTCAACCCTTGGGCCAATTTGATTCAAACTTCACAGGAATGTTGCCCAAATGACTCCAAACCAAAATAGATAAAATCGTTGTGCTCTGACAAACAAGATAGCCGCCAGAGCTAAAAATAGAAAAAATCTTTAAACGACAACTCCTCCTGTACCCTTGGGCCAATTTTATTCAAACTTCATAGGAATGTTGCTTAGGTGACCATCTACCAAAATAGCTGAAAAGGTTCTGCGTTGATGAGCAAAATGGCCGCCATAGCTAAAAATAGAAAAGCATTATAAATTTGCTTCAAACACAAACTCCTCCTTAACCCTTGGGCCAATTTGATTCAAACTTCACAGGAATGTTATGTAGGTGACTCCCTAAAGAAACAGCTAAAATCATTCCGCTCTGACTAACAAGATGGCCGCCAGAGCTAAAAATAGAAAAATTCTTCAAACTACTACTCCTCCTTTACCCTTGGGCCAATTTCATTCAAACTTCATAGGAATGTTGCTTAGATGACCCACTACCAAAATAGCTAATACTTTTTCGCTCTGATGAGCAATATGGCCGCCATAGCTAAAAACAGAAAAACTTCGTAAATTTACGTCAAAACGCGAACTGTTCCTCAACCCTTTGGCCAATTTGATTCAAACTTCACAGGAATGTTAGTTAGGTGACTCCCTACCAAAATAGCTAAAATCGTTCAACACGGCGAACAAGATGGCCGCCAGAGCTAAAAATAGAAAAAATCTTCAAACGACAACAACTCCTTACCCCTTGGGCCAATTTGATTCAAACTTTGCAGGAATATTATGTCGTTGACTCCCTACCAAAATAGCTAAAATTGTTCCGCTCTAACAAGATGGCCACCAGAGCTAAAAATAGAAAAATTCTTCAAACGACAATTCCTCCTTACCCATTGGGCCAATTTGATTCAAACTTCACAGGAATATTATGTCGTTGACCCTCTACCATATTAGCTAAAATGATCCCGCTCCGATGAACAAAATGGCCACCAGAGCTAAAAATAGAAAAAACATTGTACATTTGCTTCAAACTTCACAGGAATGTTGCCCAGGTGACTCCCTACCAAAATAGTTAACACCATTCCACTCTGATAAACAAGATGGCCACCATGGCTAAAAATGGAAAAAAATCTTCAAACGACAACTCCTCCTGTACACTTGGGCCAATTACATTCAAACTTCATAGGAATGTTGCTTAGATTACTCTCTACCAAAATAGCTAAAATGGTCTCACTCCGATGAACAATATGGCCGCCAGAGCTAAAAATTGAAAAACATTGTAAATTTGCTTCAAATGCAAACTCTTCCTGAACCCTTTGGTCAATTTGATTCAAACTTCAAAGGAATGTTGCCTAGGTGACACCCTACCAAAATAGCTACGATCGTTAGATGGCCACCAGAGCTAAAAATAGAATGTACTAGAGACACTGACATTCAGATGAGCGAATCAGGGTCCTCTGGACCCTCTTGTATAGGGAAAACTTTTAAAAATCTTCTTGTCTGGGACCAGAAGGCCCAGGTCTTTGATATTTGTTATTAAGTTTCATGTAGTGGACCTCTACCAAAATTGTTCAAATTATGGACCTGAGGCCAAAAATTGCCCTGCCCCGACACCCACATATAAATCTCTTAGCTCAGGTGAGCGATATAGGACCATCATGGTCCTCTTGTTATGGAATAGTTCTCAATATCATCATTTTGGTGTTGATTTTACACTTGCAAAAGTTTTACAGCGACATGTAAGCAGCACCATGAAATGAAGTTTATGATTACAAATTTAACAAAGAAACCTCCATGATGTAGTGATTAATCAACTTGCCTTATAAAGCAGGGATCATGGGTTCAATTTCAGGTTTCTCCAGACTTTCTGAGGAGTCTGTAAACCAAGGTCCGATTTTTATATGACCTTAGTTGTTGGTGGGATGTAAAACTCTACATACACTGAGCCATCTCTTCAGGATCCTTATCCATTCATAGTCAAAATCATTTACAGGATGGCCAAGAATACTGTTGACTATCCTGTTAATGATTTTTCTGTGGATGGACATGTCCATTTTGAAAGCGGGGAGAGTCTACTTCAGTAACTCAGGGCTGAAATCGTTAAATGAACCTGCCCAAGTGACACTTCAATAGTTATCCCCTATATTGAAAACTGAATGCTGTCAACAGAATAAAAAATGTCTTCTATTGAAAAGACAACCTACCTATGTATTTGGACAGACAGGCCCGAGCAAGAAGTGTAGATGCAGATGAGAGGCTGCAGAATGTTCGTATGTTTACTGAAATCATTTTCTTCTGCTCATGTCAACAAAAGGATAAGCCCTTTGCTTTTGGATGCCTTTAACAAAAGGTACTGTGTTTGCAATTTTTGATGGACTAATTTAGTTTCAAAATTTCATAGCTTACCTATCTGACAAGAAGCCTCAGAAGTGTATAGGTTTAGCTACGTGCCTCCTAAACCACGGATCATGGGTTAGATTCCAGGCTTATCCAGACTTTCAGATGAGTCCTTTAAACCAAGGTCCAGTCTCTGTATGACCTTAGTTGTTGGTAGGACATAAACCTCAAACGCACCCACCAGCCCTTAGAAACCGCTTTGGTTTAAGGGGCCGTCTACTAGCTTCACTTTTCCTGGGCAGGCTTAGACCTAAGCTGTTTACCAGTACACGAGTTTGGTCAGTTTCAGCTCTGCTTGAAAGCACTATGCAGCCCAATCTATTTCTCAAAGCCCCAATGGGCAGGGGTCATTTAAGGATTTATGACAAAATGAAATTATTGACACTGAAATTGCATGATCCTAACCATTGGGGATAAAGCGGTAAAAACTGCAATGTCAAAACATTTAAACATCCAATGCTAAGCTTAAAATCCTAATGAAGTGGTAACCTATGTGTTAAGATTTTTTTTTGAAACACCAACATGTCCCTGGGTAAGGTAAATTTTTCTTCAAAGTTGGTCATAGGTCAAGGTCCCAGGCCAAGATTTTTTGTTTGTTTGAATGGGAAGCCCTTGTCACAAGGAACCTACATGCTAAATATATGAAGGCTCTATCTCAAATGTTATGACCAATGATAATTTTTTCTTTAAAGTATGTCAAGGTCACAAGTCAAAATTTTTTGTTTGAGTAGAAAGCCCTTGGCACAAGGAACCTACATGCCAAATATGAAGGCCATATCTGAAATGGTTCAAGTGCTGTGAAGAGGTGGCACAATGACGAAAATTTCTATGATCTCCACAACTGAATGAAGCGCCCCCAGGGAACAAACCAATGGTCACCAAATAACCAGTTGGAAGCACAAAAGCTACCAGACACAGCTATATAAATATGGTTTCCCCTGGTCTAGTATCACATGGTACCCTTACCTGACATCTAGGGTTAGCCCTTTAACTCCCAGTCATGACTTAGGGGATAACTGTATTCAAAATTGTCATTCAAGGAGGTAAATCGCAATTTTTTGTGTTCACGGGGATGTTGCAATGATGAGTTAGGAGGCCTTCATGCCGACTGAACAAATTATTTGTCTAAATCTCGACGGAAGTAAGGGAGAGGATTGTGGCCATGTAAAATCGATTTAAGCCCCCCCAGTGGAATTCGTTTCACTGACCGTTCCAAGGCGGTTCTTCTGTCACGGTTTATTTTTGTTATGGTTTGTCTTTGAGTGTTTGTATTGCTTATATTATTTTGAGTCGGATAGCCAGTTGGCCATTGTGTGGGAAAGTAACTGTCCTTTTGGCTTTCCACTGTTGATGTTTGCTTTAGGGTCTGTTGTTTCATGTTTGTCTTTCTTTCCCTTTGGTGTCTCTGATGGGAGCTGTGGGTTAATTGTATCGATTCCTGATCATTGCCTAAACTTCTATTTTACGGTCGGAAATTTCGTTTTACCATAAAACGGAATTTGTGACCGTAAAACTGACGATTTACCTCCCCGAATGACAATTTTCAATGCAGTTATCCCCATTCAAATGCACTTATGTTGTTTTGTTAAAAATTATACTATTTTGCACAAAGTGGCAAGCGCTGTGAGCTGTGTAAAACCAAATAGCAGCCAATGGAAAGCGACATTACAAGATGACTGGGTTTCAGACAGTATATTGCAGAATATACTGTTGCAAATTTTGATGTAATCCAACCAGACGTCGTGTGTGTGTGAATTCGGGTTTAACGTCGCTTTCAACAATTTTTCAGTCGTATCACGATGGTGTCTGGTTGCAACAGGGAGCTCAATGCTCACGTTTATACTGCTGCCTCACTGAAGTATCATGTCCCAGACACATTACATGATACCACACCCAGTCACATTATCCTGACACTGGATCGACCAGTCCTAGCTCTACCCTGTAAATCTGAGTGCCAAACGAGGAGCAGCTAGTACCATTTTTAACGACTTTGGTATGTCGCGGCCCGGGATCGAACCCAAGACCTCCCGTTCCCCGGAGCGGACACTCTACCAACTGAGCTATCGGGGCCGGTAACCAGACGTCGAGTTACATATGCAGGTGCATTATAATTCTTTATTATCTGATGTATTTTAGGACCTTTTTTTTTTTCAGAAAAGCAGGCTTCTCATTTTATGTGGATCGTCATCACACAACACATGCGCCATCATGCATGCAGTGCGTTGATAACGTTGCCTAGTGGGTAAACGTTTCAAACATGTTATAATGAGAGTTTTAAGACAGAAAACAATGAAATAAGATACCGAAAGAATTAAAACAGAAGTTATCATTTAACCCTTATCTTGCTGAATATTTAACTTAGCCACACCCATTTTTGATTTTCAGCCAATCAGATTACATGATATAATGAGTTTGTTCAAATTCACAAACTGAATGATAAACAGTGTAGATCCAGATCAGATGGCTTCTTCAGAAGCCATCTGATCTGGAACTACACTGTTTGCAAAGATAGGGGTTGTCGTGAACAGCAAGATAAGGGTTAATTATTACTGGCTGGAAAATAGTGTGGTGCTTTTAATTCTTATCAACTATGCAGTAGATCCAAGATGGCTGCCATTGCAATCAATCGAAGGCAAGCGCGAGAGTGTATATATTTTTGCTCACGGGGTATATGGAAAATAATTGCTCGCTGTGTCCAATCAAAAGCCTGCAAATTTGCAGTATAAAAAATTACATGTATTTGTCTAAATCATGACAGAGGTAAGGGATGATGATTCAGCTGCATAAACTCGATTTAAGCCCTTTACCATAATCGCTTGAACTGGACTGCTCTGATAAATGATTTCAAAGGAAAGCTTTTGGGTGACCATGTCATAATTGTTCAAATTGTTCCGCTGAACTAGATGGTCCCAAGAATTTTTTTTTTTTTTTTGAAAGCCATCTTACTCTAAAAGGAAGCAATTTTACAGGTATGTTCCATGGGTGATCCTCCAAAAAAATTGCTCAAATATTTTGCCCCATTGAACATAATGGCCACCAGAGCTAAGAAATGATTTCATAAACCTAAACAGCCAGGCTGATTTTGAAATAATTTCACAAACTGTTCCTTTTGTCACCATTAATCAAAATTGTTCAAACCCTGTACTGGGCCATATATTACCTACCATTTCATTTGTACAATATGGATCAGGTGAGTGATCCAGGGCCATCATGGCCCTCTTGTTCCTAAAGCTTTGATGAATTTGGTGATAAATGGCCAAGATGTTCCTGTTGAAATCATGTTTAAAATTTCGTATCTAAATGACTTGAGCCGAGGTCAACTAACGACCTTGACCTCAAATACCCATGTAGTTTCATTTACTTCTTTAGCTAACTGTATCTACCAATTTCCAGATCAAAGGCTGCAATAGTTTCACAAAAAAATACATGTTTTTTAGTTTTTTCCAAAAAAAAAAAAAAAAAAAAAAAAATTGACCCGGCATAAAATAGGTCAGGGTCATTTAGATGTCATCACCTGAACAAACTATGACTGGTTTGAGTCTCCAATCCTACATACCAAGTTTCCTTGGCCCATTTGTTCCAGAGAAAAAGATTTTTGAAGGGTTTTTTTTCACATATGGGCATGGCAGCTAAATTGGTCATCTGACCAAAAGTCATTAATTTTCATTTCATTGTCCCCCCCCCCCCCCCCCCCCCCATCCCTGAGACTTTAAAATGAAATTTGGTTACAAATGGCTGAATGGTTTCTGAGGAAAATAATTCTAAAGGACTTTGAGCTAAGATCAAGGAATTACTGACCTTTAATACTCCTGTAGTTTCATTTACAGTACTGCATCTTTACAGGCTGCAATAGTTTCTGAAAAATACACTTTTGACTTTTTCCAATGCAAAAGTCTGTGACCAAATTTGACCTTGGCGTAAAATAGGTCAGGGTCATCGTTTGAACAAGCTATGTTGGGCCAGAATATCCACAGCTACATACCAAGTTTCATGACAATCTGCCCCCTGGTTTGGGAGAAGAGTCTGGTTTTAAAGGTTTTTACCTTATATGGGCATGGAGGCCATCTTGGTCATGTGACCAAACTCGTATTAATTTTCATTTCCTCATTCCTAAAGGTGTTTATAGGAAATTTGGTTACAGAAGACTCAGTGGTTTCTGAGTAAAATAAGTTAATCTTCATATCTGAATGACCTTGGGGCCAAGGTCAAGGAATGACATTGATCTTGAATACCCGTGTGGTATCATTCACACATTTAGCTGACTGCATCTACCAATTTTCAGATCACCGACTGCAATAGTTTCAGAACAAGAGTTCCGCCATAGGAACCAAGTATCATTATACCCCTGGCATACAAAGTATGTCAGGGGGTATATAGTTTTCGTCTTTCCGTCCATTTGTTGGTACTTCCATCTGTCCATCCATTCATCAACCTTTACGTCAAAGTTTTGCGTTAAACCTTTTTGATTACTCGGATCTCTGTAACCACGTTAGATTCTCTTCATATCTCTATAGCATTACCTTTCATATGGAATATCTAAGCCCCTGAGTCAAGCCCCCTGGGTGGGCTGTCCATCCGTTGTCAACTTTTACATCAAAGTTTTGTGTTAAACCTTTTTAACTGCTAATATCTCTGTAACATGTTGGATTCTCTCCACATTTGTTGCAGGATATCTGTATAGCATTACCTTTCATTTGGAATCTAAACTCGCGGGTCAAGCCCCTGGGTGGGCGAACCATCCATCCATCCGTCTGTCCGTTCAATCATCGTTTAAGTCAAAGCTTTGTGTTAAACCTTTTTGTTTTGCACATCTCTGTAACCACGTTAGTCTTTTCATATTTGGTAAAGGACATCTCTATAGCATTACCTTTCATATGGAATATCTAAGCCCCTGGGTGGGCTGTCCATCCGTTTGTCAACTTTTACGTCAAAGTTTTGTGTTATATCTTTTGACTGCTCATATCTCTATAACCACACGTTGGATTCTCTTCATATTTGGTACAGGATATCTCTATAGCATCACTTTCATTTGGAATATCTAAGCTAGCGGATCAAGCCCCTGGGGGTACTGTCCATCCATCAGTTCATCAACATTTACGTCAAAGTTTTGTGTTAAACCTTTTTGATTGCTCATATCTCTGTAACCACGTTGGATTGTCTTAATATTTGGTAAAGGATATCTCGATAGCATTACCTTTCATATGGAATATCTAAGCCCCAGAGTAAAGCCCCTGGGTTGGTTGCCCATCCGTTTGTCAACTTTTACGTCAAAGTTTTGTGTTAAACCTTTTTGATAGCTCAAGTCTCTGTTAACACGTTAGATTCTTTTCGTATTTGTTACAGGATATCTCTATAGCATTACCTTTCATTTGGAATATATTCCTTGTCAAAAAAGTAACTATACCAACTTCTGGGTAAATTCCAGTAGCTATCCGGCAGCCATTCAGCCAAACGTGGCTGTAAACATGCGAATCAGACGTTTAGCTACAAAATGTATACATCTGCATTTGCCCATACTATTCTGCTCAAGAGTTGTCTTGAAATATGTGCCTAGAAAGGTTTTGCAAAGAATTTGGCATTGCGCATGCGCAGATGATCATTTTTTGTCTGAGATGAAAGATCATGACCATTGATCATCAAAACTCACTTTACTTTTACAATATCTCATGATCTTGCACTACAATCAAGGCTTTAATTTGTGAAATTCTCAGATTATCTCCCTTTCAATTAAAAATATAGCAATTTTCAAACTGTTGCTTTTTCTATACCCGTCATTAAATTTTTGCAATTTCTTTAAAAAGCGCTTTGTCATCACCATTGCTGTTAACACTGATGGAAAATAATGTAGAAAATTCATGTAGCACTACTGATTTCGATTTTCTATTGAGTTGCACAAAACTTCAAAGAATCGAAGGCCGGTACATGATCGTCTGTTACTCATAGCAAATGGAACTAAAGTTACAAAACCTTTTATCAATAGACACACAGGGTATCTAATAAAAGGTTACATGTATCAAATTTTAGACATCTTGTGCTAAGTGTAATTTTTAATGGTGTTAACTTTTGGCCTTTGTAAGGAATTATTCTGCAAAATTTTGGGTATTTAAAACAATAGCCCAGGCTGGCGAGTTTACATAAACAAAAACAGTTTGGGCTTTTACATGGTAAAATGAGTCTTCTAACTAAAACAAAACAAATTTTGTGTTTTTTTTTCATTTGTAGTAGCTATGGTAACAGAAGGAATTTTATGTATAGGAACTTTTTGACTCCGTATATAAGCTCCCGGGTCAAGCCCCTGCGTCGGCTGTTTGACATCAACTTTTTTTATCAAAGTTTCCGTTAAACCTTTTTGATTGCTCATATCTCAGAAACCTCATGTTACATTCTCTTCATATTTAGGTACAGAATATCTCTCTAGCATTTACTTTCATATGGAATATCTAAGCTCCTGGGTGGGGCTAGGGGTCAATAATTAAGACTTAGGCATTTTCATTATGCTGTTTTCATTATACTCCTGGCATACAAAGTTTATCAAAGGTTATAGTTTTTGTCTGATGATGATGATGATTATGATGATGATGATGATGATGATGATGATGATGATTTCGTGTTTAACGACGTGTCAACCCTCTTTGTGGGTCATAAGCGTCAAGCGTTAAACGGCATGAAGAATTATGAGGATATTAAAAGTAAAAAGGTAAGTATGATATTAATAAAAATCTGAAACAGTTAAATCTTATGAAAAAGTCCAATATCTTTTAAGAATAAGATAATATTATCAACAGGTACATCTTGAAACAATTGTTGCAAAGTGTCCGCTTTGAAGTATAAGTCACAGGACTGTGAAAAGTCTACACATTCAATTAAGATATGTTTAACAGTGAATGGCTGATCACATCCTACACAAGAAGGCTGATCATCACCATTCAAAATATAAGAATGAGTAACTCTAGTATGGCCAATGCGCAGCTACATCCTCTTTCCTGGAAAACTGTGGAGGAGAGCATTTTGTTCCAACGACAGGTTTAATGGCACGGAGTTTGTTATTTATTGTACGGTCCCATTCGCCTTGCCATTCCGACAAGATGTATCTGTTGATAAATGATTTTAAATTATTAAAAGGAATTTTAAAAACAGACGGATCAAGATTGAGCGATTCCTTTGCTTTCTTGTCAGCAAACTCATTGCCGACAATGCCAATATGGCTTGGAAGCCAACAAAACAAGATATGGTGTGTTTTAGAGATTTCATGATGTTTTTCGATCAATTTTTGTATTTGAGGATTTTTAGGTGATGAATGGTCTAAAGCCTTAAGCACAGAAAGTGAATCAGAAAATATAATTGCTTTTTGAATTGTTGAAGAACTGATAAAATCTATAGCTAGGTCTATTGCTTTGGCTTCAGCTGTAAAAAAAGATGAACCATCTGGAAGGCGCAAGGTTTGGTACGTATCTTTAGAAACATAAGCACAACCAACTTTATCTCCTCCTTTGGAACCATCAGTATAGACTTGCTGGTAATCATTGTAACGTGACTGTAGTACCTGAAAGTTTTGTTTGAGTAGCATTCGATTTGATTCAGATTTTTTGCCATACTGTAAGTCAAACAGAATAGAAGGTTTTTTAATACACCAAGATGGAACTTCGGCCTATAGTTTTTGTCTTTCCATCTGTTCGTTATAAGTTAGTTTGTTCTTTCGTTATGCTGTGACCCTTGTCAGCTTGTATATTGGCCCTTGTGATCTTAGAAACTACAGTGACTAGAACTTAAATTCTGCATAATATTTCCTCTTGAAATGCAGACAATAATAAATTAAGTAATAATAAAACAAGAGCTGTCACATGACAGCATAGCTCGCCTGTTTTGCGACTTCAAGATATAAGGTAAAATTTATGAATCATGAAATACAGGTCACACTCACCTAGATATATTTGAGATCAGTAATCATGTCACATGGAACATATATTCCAGATATTACATTTCAGAATCAAATTGTGTCTGAATTATAAGGCAAACTCATTGAACCATGAAAATAGGTCACAAGGACCAAGATATATTCCTGTCATTCATCGGGTCACATGGAACTAATAATCCGGTTGAGACATTTCTCCATCAAATAGTATTCAAGATAATAGGCAAAATCAATGAACCATGAAATATAGGTCACAATGACCTAGATATAATTCAAGCTCAATCATGGGGTCACATGGAATAAATAATCCAGGTCATGTCATGGAACATGAATCATGTCACATGGAACATATATTCCAGATATTACATTTCAGAATCAAATTGTGTCTGAATTATAAGGCAAACTCATTGAACCATGAAAATAGGTCACAAGGACCTAGATATATTCCTATGTCATTCATCGGGTCACATGGAACTATTAATCCGGGTGAGACATTTCTCCATCAAAATGTGTTCAAGATAATAGGCAAAATCACTGAACCATGAAATATAGGTCACACTGACCTGGATATATTTTGTGATCAATTATCGGGTCACATGGAATTAATAATCCAGATAGGACATTTCTCTATCAAATAGTATTCAAGATAATAGGCAAAATCACTGAACCATGAAATATAGGTCATACTGACCTAGATATATTTTGAGGTCAATAATAGTGTCACATGGAACTAATAACCTGGGTATAAATTTCTCCATCAAATAGTATTCAAGATAATAAACAAAATCACTGGACTGTGAAATGTAGGTCACCATGACCTAGATATATTTTGCGGTAAAATATCAGGTCACATGGAACTAATAATCCAGGTATGACATGTCTCCATCGAATAGTATTCGAGATAATAGGTAAAATCGCTGAACCATGAAATATAGGTCACAGTGACCTAGATATATTTTGAGGTCAATCGTGGAGTCACATGGAACCAATATCCCAGGTTTGACATTTCTCCAACAAATAGACTTCAAGATATAAGGCAAAATCACTGGACCATGAAATGTAGGTCACCATGACCTTCACCCTTTTACACTTGAACCAATGTCACTTGATTGGCTGATGTATAACCAATTGTGTCTATAACTTGTTAGTATATTGGAAAGGTATACAACAAATTGCAATGGTGTCCTGGATTTTGACCCCTAGCCCCACCACATCCCCACTCCCAGGCATGAACCTAGGGGTGTGTTGTCTTGGAATCTCAGAAGACACTCCCAGGTATCCAAGTTGTAAATATGAATGCTTTGTGATGAGTGACTGTTGAGATATAAGCATTTCAAAAACTTTAATGCAGTGTGACAGGAACGCAAACGCGCACGCAGACGACCGAGGTGACAACAATTTTAATTATTATTCAGTAAAGACAAGCAGTTTAATTTTTGGATATAATAAATTATACATTATAAATTGTACTATATTTGTTGAAATTCCATAGTTATTGTCAGTGCACTAAATGGAAAGTTTATATGGAAAGGGGAATGCTACAGACAAATTGTCATTTCCACTTATAGGCGATGGCACTGGCCAGGGGTATACATGCCCCACTGGGCACTTTCTCTAGTTAATGAAGCTCTTATAGTTCTTGAGTAAACCAGGGGTCGGAGGATTGATCCCGGGCTTCTCCAGACTTTCAGATGAGTCTTTAAACCAAGGTCCCGTCTCCGTATGACCTTAGCTGTTGGTGGGACGTAAAACAAACACTCACAGTTCTCGAGAAATAAACTTTACCATTAGGGTGAACGCTCGGGTGGTTGCAATATTTTACCTAGTAAACCAGGAAATGTAGGTCAAGGTCAAATATGGATGCTTGCATTTAAGTTGTCATCCCCAGATACAAGTTTGTACCAAGAATCATTAATGAAGCTCTTATAGCTCTTGAGAAATAAACTTGACCATTAGGGTGAATGCTAGGGTGGTCACAATATTACAAAGTCAGTGAACCATGAAATGTAGGTCAAGGTCAAATATGATACTTGCATTGAAGTTGCCATCGCCAGATACAAGTTTGTACCAAGTATCATTAATGAAACTCCTATAGAAATAAACTTGACCATAAGGGTGAACGCTAAGGTGGTCGCAAATGTTGACCACTTGACAAGCGGACGAACGAACGGAAAACCGGACACCTATATCACGCCATGCTAATAGCAGGCGCGACAAAAATACACAATTTTGACTTCTCCCCATACAAAAGTCTACCTGACTAATCTGATATTGGCGTAAAATATGTCAAGGTCATCCGAAAGTCAGGAGTTGAACAAACTATGATGGGCCCAAAGTCCCCAATGCTACATATCAAGTTACATGACAATCAGCCAACTGGTTCCAGAGAAGATTTTTGAAGGGTTTTTAACTTAAATTGGCATGGCGGCCACCTTGGTCATGTGACGTGGACTATGTGAACAAACCCCATGGATGCTCCATATGAAATCAGCCCAGTGGTTTCAGTGAAGATTTTTTGAAAATGTTGACAGACAGACAAATAGACAGACAACGGAGCCTTGCTGTACAAAAAGCTCGCCAATGAGTCGTTCCCACAGAGACTGTGAATTTTGCTGATTTTCACAATGTTGCCTAGGACATCAACTTCATACAGCATTTAAATTCATAATGATTGGTCTGTTTTACACCAAATTTGGCATGAATGTTCACTGAGCAGTAGCCTTTCAAATGGAACCTTTTAGGCAAAATCATTGTTTCCATGGTAATGAGGGGGAATTTCAAAGTTGTCAAAAAGTGTTGATTTCACATCTAATTTTGACAATCTTAATCTTCTCACCCCGTTTAGGCAACAATTAAGGGGTTGGCGATTTTCACTGTTTGCAGCATGTTTTGCCAGCGTGAATGTCAGTGCATCTTTGACCCCAGACACTCTCAGATTTCATTTCAGTGGCTGGCTGGCTGAGCCAAACCCCCAATTTTTTTCAGCTACTGCCCCCCTTCAAACCCCCATAGGTATATCTTTCATGGGCAGTTGCACGAAAAACAGGTCATTTTTAGGACAACTTATCCTTACCTAAACATAGCTATCCAGGGGTAGGGGATGCAGGTTTTAGGTGATTCTGGGGCTTAAAAAGGTGCGAGTGTGTGTGTATGTGTGTGTGTGGGGGGGGGTTACAGGCACGTTAAAAGGCGTATTTAGAGTGGAAAGGGTTAACAGTGGATTTTCCTGATTATATTGCAGCCTGTGACATCGAAGTTTATTTCTGCACTGAACTTGATACAAATCCCAAAGGTAAAGGTCAATTACTTACCTTAATCCTGCTTGGATGACCCCAACCCATTTAAACCCAAAGTGAAATTTGGTCACTTATGCTTCTGTAGAAATTTGTAATTATTCGAAAACTTTTGTTGCCATTGAATATTAAGTTTGTACATACAATCAGCTAATGAGTAAACCAGTACCATAAGTCAAGGTCACTCCTTAATCTTCGTCTATGGTCACTCAGATATAAAATAAAACTTTTTTTTAAAAACAGCTGGGAAAACTTAAGCTAAATTTTACTCAGTCTTTACAGGATGCAGGAGCTAAGTTCAGGTCACATGACCAAAATGGCTGTTGTGACCACGTGATATAAACCCTTTAAAAATCATCTTGGAAACCAAATGTTGATTGTCCGTGAAACTTGGTATGCAGCACTGGGGATTCTGGTCCCAACAAGTCCATCTTTGAAACAAACTATGATGGGCCCCCAAATCCCCATTGCTACATACCAAGTTTCAAGGCAATTAACCTACTGGTTCCAGAGAAGATTAAGTTTTAAGGATTTTTACAATACGAGGACTGTTAAAGTATGAATGCAACTAAGCACATAAAAATGATTCTGTGATAGATTTCGATGAAAAATTTATTTTGTCCCCTCAAAGTATTCCCCTTTAACAGATATACAAACTTTCAGTCTTCTGATCCAATCATTGAATGCATTTTGGTAGTCTTTTCGAGGTATACTATGAAGGCACTGGAATATTGCAGAACCGAGGTGTTTGCGCTGTACAAGTTTTCAACCAGAAAGGTATTTTTTCAGCCGCAGGAACAAAAAAAAAGTTACACGGGGCAAGGTCAGGGGAATACAGGGTGGTGAGGGAGTTCAACAACCTTTTCCTGCTCAGATAGTCTTGCACAATGAACGCCTTGTGAGATGACGCATTGTCATGTAGCAATCTGACATTGGCCAAACCAGTTGCGGGTCTTCGTTCTTTGAAATATTTCTTCAATTTTCGAAGAACTTTATTCTTGTAAAACTTCACATTTACAGATTTGCCTTTAGGCACAGCAACCTGAATAGCAGGGCCCTGATTTGAAAAGAATATGGCATACATTACCTTCTTGACGCTCATGGTCCGCTTTGCAATGCATGGTCTTTGGCAATACTTTGTTGCCCATTTTTTGTTCTGAATCTTTCGTTTTGGCTCAAAAAAGTGAACCCATGTCTCGTCACCTGTGACGACATTAGTGAAAGACCGTGCATTGTAATTTGGAAACTTTTTAAGCAACTTCTTGGCGCACTGAATGTGTGTCTTTTTCTGCTCAGCTGTCAACAGATTGGGAATCCATCTAGCACAGATCTTTCTCATTTTCAAATCCTGTTTCAGAATTGTATGAGCTGCTCCTAATGAGATGCCAACCATACTAGCTATTTGCCTAGTGGTGTATCGTGCATTGGTAGCAACTATTTCTTTCACTCTAACAACCATCTTGGCAGATGTTGCTCTTTTCGGCCGATGATCATGTGGTGCATCTTCTGTTGAGCCTAGCCCATAGCTGAATTTCTTACACCAACGAAAAACTGTCGGAAAAGACATTTCATTATGCCCATAAACCGAACATATTTCATCAAAAATGTCTTTGCACCGTATACCAAGAATAAAACGATTCTTAATATAGGACCGTATTTCAACGGTGTACTCTGACCTTCTTCCAACCATGATTTGTATTAGTATACAAGAGCAGACAGTGTTTATTGAACGATATACATGGCTAAAGTGTACGTTTTTAAAAGGTTTGGTATCAATGTATAGGTAAAATGTTTTTCTACGCTCTGATATTTATTTCCAGGTGATTTTCGCATTAGTGCATGAGAAAACGTTCTACTTGCATTCATATTTGAACAGTCCTCGTACATGTATATGATCATGGTGGTGATCTTGGTCTTGTGACCCGGACCATTTGAGCAAATTCATTCCACCATCACAGGCTGGCTTAACATTGGTTTCAGAGGAGAGGATGCTAAAAATGTTGACAGGTGACAGGTACCAGACTTCAACAGAGGCTGCTCATACTTTAAGCTCAACATGCAGTGAGCCAAAAGTGAGCTAAAAATCCACAGGGTCTAATGGAAAGGGAATATGCTTGGGTCAATAGTTCTTAGAAGAGCTGCAGTTTAAATTTTTATTATAATTTTTAATCTTTATTATAACAGACTGGCCCTCACATAATGCCCACAGGGACTGAGTCAAGTTGTTCACAATAAACAATGTTATAAGTTAATACAGTGAAACTCTGCTATAAAAGAAACTTAAAATCAATAGCTTATTTAGAAGGGTGCAGTTATTGTTTGTGTTTTCTGAAAACAGTCTTATGTATGGCGGCCGTAAAAAGTCTCCCTGCCCTACATCATTGTGTAGTTTGTATTTTCTTGTCCTTTGGGATAACTGATTCCATTGTGGAAGTTTGAAATACTTGCGGGTCACTGATGAGGCCTAATTGGCCGAAACTAGCTAGTCTGGCCCAGAAAACATGCACACTTCATATTTTTCAGTTCTGTGGTGTATTCCTTGCTTCCAAAGGATAACCCTTTTATAGAACATATTATCGTCAGGGACCACCTTTGGGACTGTTCAAAAGTGATCTTGAAGACCACTTTTGAACAGTCCCAAATGTGGTTTCAATATAGGAATTTTACTTTATATTGTTAAAGCTTTGATAATTGATATGGCAAATATGTATGCTAAAATATTTTTGCTGAAAAAAAATGCGAGTAGCAAACACTACTATTCTCATTTTTCAGCAAATATACCCTAGAACAGTTTAATTTTGACCACCACACTTGTTAAGCAAACAATACTTTGAACAACAGTACACACTTAACCCTTCTCTTGCTGAATATTCAGTTAAGTCACACCCATTTCTAACTTTGAACCAATCAAATTACTTGATGTAATTTATTCCTACAAATTCATGAATTGAATGTCAAACAGTGTAGATCCTGATCAGATGGCTTCTTCAGAAGCCATCTGATCTGGATCAACACTGTTTCCAAAGATAGGGGTTGTCGCTAACAGCAAGATAAGAGTTAACAGGTCAAAAAGTTATCTGTTCTAGCAAACAGAATAAAACTGGTATTTTTGCTGAAAAAAATGCTTAGCTTTTGCAATCTATACACATTTTTACATTTTTTGTCTCATCTTGAATGATTTTAATTTAATGTTAACTAACAACTTCACTACCTTTAAACAACTTTTGATTTAAAATGTATCTTTGAGCAAACACACAGATTTGTCAGCAAATCTGTGCAGTCTGATCAGAGTTCACTGTGCCCTATATGGCTGTTTGTTGACTCAAAGAACCTTCATGTAGACCTGGAAGGTTTCATTCTGAGTGGTCATACATACAGACAGACACCCCAGGGCATTACGAAAACACGCCTATACCAATACATTGTAACCTCTATCGCCGAAAAAATGAAAATTTTAAGATGAAAAATTGTGATATTTTTCTTACTTCTGCTCAAAATATAGATTGTGGGTACTCGTTAGAACCCCCTCAATGAGGCGGTTCTAACGAGTACCCACAATCTATATCTTAGAGCAGAAATAAGAAAAATAAGGTTTACCCCTACAAACCCCAGTTTTACTATATAAAAGTGGGGTTCGAAGGGGTCAAAATTATATAGGCGTGTTTTCATGATGGTACATCACCACCAGGGCTAAAGAAAACTGAAAAATTGCTCGTCCAGACAGATTTTTAACAATGAAAACTGATATGAAAATGCGGTTCAAAATGCGGTCTGAGAAAAATCGGCATCTTACATGTAAGGATCTATTTAGTCATAAATTCACTTTACACTGAATAACGGTAGAAAATACACTGTAGATCCGAAATTCTCTGCATAAAAAAGTTTTAAAATTAAAAAATGTTTGTTGTTATTTTACTTTATCTTGAGAGAGAAAAATGTGTATGTGTTCTGTTACTGAATTTTCACACCTATCTCAGAGCTAAGTCGCTAATATGATGTGTGTTTAGACAATTAATTAATCCAATTACATGTAAGTCAATCAATAGGCGTGAAAAGGTGCAAATTAAGATTAGCAAACAGTTAATCATGGTCGTTTTTGAAGTGCTGAAAAAAAAAACTGATAAAAACGGCAGACCATATTTTTAAATTTTGGCGACACAACCTGCATTCAAACATGGTTTAAGAGCTAGTCTCCATCGAAATTACTTATTTTAATTTATGGTTCGTGGTATACTCGCTTCTCATGGTACCAAGGGTTCCATGGTACCTGGGTAAACAATATTTTGCTGCATTTTGAATCTTGAACAATTCATATTGGCTTGATATCCTCACATCAATGAAGTAGGATATTTGTCTTTCCATTGGTATATATATATCATTACATCTTTATGATAAATACCTGGATAAATATCTAGAAAGTTAAAAAGCAGGTGAAATCTGATTTTTCACATTTTCTCTCCACCCCCTGGTTGTTAAATTTGTCTTTTATTTATTTTAAAAATACCCTAAGATTTTTCTTTTTGGGCTTAAATTTTTCTCAGGTAGGTCTTATAAATTGAAATATGGAAGAACTATCCTGTGTGTTTCCTGTTGATATATACTGCCTTCTATATGAATGGGTATTCTTTAAGTATTGAAAGTGAATTTTAGCCTCAAGTGCACAGGCAGTCTATGCATGCGTTCTTTAAAACACTATAAACTATCCCCGTGATTCTGTGTCCCAATGACACCTCTGAGTATAAGCTTAGAACATGAAGTGGAAGTAAAACAAAGATCAGGAATCGATACAATTAACTTACTCCACCCATCAAAGACACCAAAGGGAAAGAAACATAAACATGAAGCGACCAGACCATAATGGAAACCTAAACAAAGGATGGCCATAAGGACAGTTACTTTCCCACAAAATGGCCAAATGGTCATCCAAAATAAAAAGACACAAGTGATATACACAGTGAGTAGTAACAAACAACAACATAAATAAACCGGCACAGAAGAAGAGCCTTGGAATGGTCAGTGATGATGAATGATAAATGATGAATTCTAACACAGCGCATCTATATAGGCAATGGAAAATAACTGTGTTTTATTCTGCAACAAATCACAGCTCGGAAGAGCCTGACAGGTGACATCATTTAAAATTGCAAATTTATGATGTCACTAGTCGATTTTCTTGACGTTAGACAGTGTAACGTCATTTTCTCACATCGAAAACGTTAGAAAAGGATATAAATGCATGTGTTTCAGTCGAGAATTTTAGCGGGATTTATTCTAACTAGAGCTATCACTAAAGATGATGAATACCCCCACAAAAACTGCCTTGATAGTACATCAGCGCCATTTTGCAATTTTTTCACTTGAAAGGGGCCATAACTATGTCGAAAATTGACGAATTGTAGTGGAAATCGAACTTGACCTGTATTTTATGATGTTACATCAGTGTACCAAAAATTATAAAAATCAGCCCCAAATTTCATTTGTGGGGGTATAACAATGGCGAATTGTTGTGAACTTTTGAAGGAAACAACAACATTATTGCCGATGTTCAGCGGGATAAAATCGAAATAGATCAGCTCTAGTCTGTGATTTGTAGCGCTACGCGCTCGTGATTTGATCTACTTTACAACTGACCTCCAAACTGTGATTTATTACTGAACAAATCACAGTTAGAGCTGACCTATTTCTCAATCAAACTTGCTTGTCTTTCATACAACCCTCGTGATAAATTGAGCCCCCTGTGTCACAACTGTAGCTTACTGTATTGTACCATTTGAAGGATTAAAAGCAGTCAAAAATTATTTAACATAACTTTTGCAGTTTTCCCGATTTGAAATATTAATGTTTATTGTTTTAACCCTTATCTTGCTGTTCACGACAACCCCTATCTTTGAAAACAGTGTAGATCCAGATCAGATGGCTTCTGAAGAAGCCATCTGATCAGGATCTACACTGTTTGGTATTCAGTTTATGAATTTGTAGCAATAAATTACATCAAGTAATATGATTGGTTCAAAGTCAGAAATTGGTGTGGCTAAACTGAATATTCAGCAAGAGAAGGGTTAAGTACAATGTAATATGAAAAGCTATTACATGTAATTTTAATCGAATCAGTTTTCTACATTTGTCACTTTTCTATTTGCCTTGGTACCATGGGAATGTCTGTTGGCATTAGAAAATTCTGCCTGGGTACATGTCTGCCAGATTTATAAATACACGCTGAAGTATTGTGATCATTACTCCTCATTAATTGTAAGATGTGATTGGCTTGCTCATTTGGTGTACATAAAAGAAAAAGCATTAGTCCGTTTAAACCTTTTGAGATCCCTTAAATTCAACTTAAAACGTAAATCGCTTCAAAAGATATATTTTACCTTCATAAGACCGATCCTAGAATATGCAGATATAGTTTGGGACAATTGTACCCAACAACAAAAGAACGAATTAGAAAAAATACAGCTTGAAGCAGGCCGTATTGTCACGGGCACTACTAAGCTAGTTAGTACTCATAAACTTTATGAAGAGCTTGGCTGGGATAAACTTTCGGATAGGCGTAGAATGCATAAACTACAACTGTTCTATAAAATGGATCACCAGATAGCACCGGATTACCTATGTAACTTATTGCCACTGCATATCGGTGATGTTTCGTCCTACCCACTTCGTAACGCAGATAACTACAGCCTTATCCACTCGAGAACTGCACTTTATGGTAGCTCATTTTTACCTTCAACAATACGTGAATGGAATAAACTTCCAAATGAACACAGAAATGCCGAATCACAGGATGCCTTTAAACGATACCTAACAGAAAACTCTGTTAAAGTTCCACGATATTACTTTTGTGGCAATCGCATGGAACAAATTCTACATACAAGACTTCGTACGGAATGCAGTTCACTGAATTATTATTTATATAGGTGCAATTTAATAGATAGTCCAAATTGCACTTGTGGATCTATTGAAAACAACACTCACTATCTCCTTGAGTGCACACGGTATCGTAATGCCAGGGATGAAATGTTAAACATAATAATGAGGCACTCTCATATATCAGTTGATATTTTACTCTTCGGAAATGTAAATCTCCCTGCACGTATTAATGAAGAAAATTTCAAGGCTGTTCAAACTTTTATCCGTAAGACGAAGCGTTTCAAGAGATAGTCTCATTTTGATTGATCATTAACCACTTACATGTCTTCAGTTCAGTTCATCTCTCTCTCTCTCTCTCTCTCTCTCTCTCTCTCTCTCTCTCTCTCTCTCTCTCTCTCTCTATATATATATATATATATATATATATATATATATATATATATATAATGTTTACATTCTCAAAAATTCAACTAGATTTGCTGTATTTTATTGTATTTAGAATTTTGGAAGCGGTATATAATGCCCATTTATTGCAGGAGATGATTAGTATAAGCAACCTTGCTTGTTTTCAAATCCTGTTGATCTTCCTAATATGTACATTCTTGTTATATATCTGTAATTGAAAAGAAGTAAATAAAATATTGTTTAAACTAATTGTAAGAAGAGACCCTATAGAAATTTAACAGAAAATTATTTTAGTGCTGAACAGCTCTCACTTTGAAATATCTATACTGTAACATTAACTACCTTGGTACCATGGGAAACCAGGCTATTACTGCCATTGAGCACTTCTAATCTCATTTGAGTTGGAAAATAGGGTTGTTTTCTTGACCAATGGTAACAGAGTGTGGAAAGCTATTGATCACAACCGCAGCAAGACCATGCCGGTATATTCAAGTATTCTACACATAAAGAAGTTTTGGGGTAGCTTTTTCATGCAAGTTTGGTATGGTGTCATTTATGATGTCATCTGACAGTGGCACAGATGCGGATTTCAGGATTTCTTTAGCCCTGACCAAAACTATTGTGTGGTGGGGTATAAAACCAGAGGACCAGTGGTCCTGTAAACGCTCACCTGACACCTGGTCCTGGTGTACATTTTAATGTTTTTATATATGTATATAGCCTCAGAGCAGGGGTACACAACTTGTGGGGACAAAATTTTGATGTCTAACAATGTGATAAAACTTTCCACCTATTCCTACCTTTCTGACAGTTCGAAGGCCATGCTTTCATTATGGTTTATTCCATTTGTCATATTTTTTTTAACTTTTCATATTATTTAGGGAATGTCTGATTGACAATGTGCTGGGAAAGAGTACTTGACTCCTTGATTTTCCACTTGTACAGTTTTACTTAATACCATCTACATTATAGGTGTTTCTTTGCAGTATGGTGGCTGGGACACAACGTGAATTTGTTTTATCAGTTCCTGGTCATTGCATTTTATCTACTTTGTGACCAGAAACAGCAGATGAGACCTATTTGATTGAATTTTTGCATTAACCCCAATTTTGTATTATATATTCCTTCCAATTCGGTATTCTAGAAATTATGTGCTTATTTTTTAAATTAATTTTAGGAGAGATACTGGTCTAGTGGAATTCATTTCACTGACCGTTCCAAGGCGGTTCTTCTGTCGCGGTTTATTTTTGTTATGGTATGTCTTTTGTGTGTGTGTATCGCTTACATTATTTTATTTTGGAGAATGGAGAAGAAGAATTTCGAAGTGTTTTTACCATATATGGGCATGGCCACCATCTTGGTCATGTGACCTGGACCATATGAGCAAATTTTCATTTGTTCATCATATAAAGGATCCATATCAAATTTCACTTGAATTGGGCCAGCGGTTTCTGAGAAAAAACTGTTTGAAATATGGAACCTGGTTAATCTTGGTCCCAGGTCACTGAATGATGACTTTTCTTACCCATGAATCTTCATGTATTCATTTACTTTACCTGATCTACCAATTTGGTGACATTGTCTTCAATGGTTTCCTAAAAATCCATTATTTTCACTTTTTCCCATGCAAAAGCCTAAGTTGACAAATTTGACACTGCCATAAAATAGGTCAAGGTCAACCCAGGGTCAGCATTTGTATAAACTATGACGAGCCCGAGTACCATATGATATATGCCAAGTTTCAAAGCCATTGGCCTTACGGTTCTGGAGAAGAAAATTTTTGAAGGCTTTTACCATATATGGGCGTGGCGGCCATCTTGGTCATGTGATCTAGACCGTTCTGGCAACTTTTCATTTATTCAACTCACAAAAGCTCCATATTGAATTTCACTTAAAGACAGGATTTTCATGCCGGGGGGTCTGGTCCCCAGCTTAAACATGTACAGGTTACCAGCAGATAAAAGTAGGTGTGGCTTGGTCCTGGTGGGCTGGCTACCTATAGGGGCCATAAACTGATAAGGATTATAGGATATAATTGACTGTAATAATCAGCTGCTGTCAATATATTTATCAAACGAATACCTCCAAAAATTTGGTATAAATTATGCTTCATAAACAAAGATTAAATTTATTTATTAGCATTTAAATAGAAATAAGTCTAGTTTTGTGTAGTAGAAAATAAAACAGCAAACTTGACTGAAATCAGAAAACGATTTTATCTGGATGTCAATTTAGGTTTGGAAGAAATATAATGTGTGTTTTCATATTTTTCTCTGTACACAATAACCTCTCTGTAACATGATTCACTGTAAAAAGATTTTGAGATATAACACAGTTCTAACACATATCCCAAAAATCGATAGAAGCGCCTCATTGAACATTTTGTATGTGTAAAATGCTAGTCCTAGTACTCATTAGAAAGAGACCAAGTACCAACACTCTATCGGCCCCCGCCTATCGGGGCTTGAATAAATATATTGGCTGCATGATGCTTCCACGCAGAGCTGAAACCGACCCGCACACGAGTACTGGTAAACAGCTTAGAGGATCTAAACCTGCCTTGGCAAAGCTGTGCGAGTCGGCCCGTCCATGCTTATAAACCCTATTGGTTTCATTGGGCGACAGGGTTTGAGAAGTCATTTCATCTCAGTGTCGGGTAAAAGTCTCACAAAATTGGAAGCAACGTCTCCAAAATGACCTTTATAGTGTTGACAGGGGCGCTAAACATCAAATCAAACAAACAAACACTATAGTATATTGTGTGTGTGTGTGTGGGGGGGGGAGGGGGGGTCGTTTGAATTGCCTCATTGAGGCCATGAAGAAATATATGGGCTGCATGATGCTACGCAGAGCTGAATCCGGCCCGCACACTAGTACTGGTAAACCGCTTAGAGGATCTAAGCCTGTCCAGGAACCGCGGTGCGAGGCGGACCGTCCATGCTAATAAACCCTATTGGTTTCATTGGGCGACAGGGCTTGAGATGTCATTTTATCTCAATGTCGGATAAAAGTCCCACAAAATTGGAACCAACGTCTCCAAAATGACCTTTACAGTGTTGACGTGGACGTTAAACCTAAAAGCAAACAAACAAACAAACAAATGAATGAGGCCATACAAATGTATACCCTCAATTGATAGTATATTGTGGGTGCTCATTAGAACTGCCTGATTAAGACCATTCTAACAAGCACCCAAAATCTATATTTTATTTATAAAAATCTAAACTCAGATTAAAACTAGAGCTATCACTAAAGGTGATGAATACCCCCACAAAAACTGCCTTGATAGTACAACAGTGGCATTTTGCAATTTTTTCACTTGAAAGGGGCCATAACTATGTCGAAAATTGACGAATTGTAGTGGAAATCGAACTTGACCTGTATTTTATGATGTTACATCAGTGTACCAAAAATTATAAAAATCGGTGAAGCGCTTTTTGAGTTATCGTCTGGAAACCAAGTCAACAGACCGACCGATCGACCGACAGACAGACCGACAAGCTCACTCCTATATACCCCCCAAATTTCATTTGTGGGGGTATAATAAGATAAGCCTGGACATCGGTTTTATTCATTCAGCCATTCCATCATTTGCTTAGCTGTGTCAATTTTATCAAATTTATTTTACTAAGACTGCGTGTGTATAATTCATTTTACTTTTTATTTTTCTTCTTCTATAAGAAGAAAAACAAGAAGAAGAATGGAAAAATATTTCTATTATATCAAATTTAAAAACAATTCTTTCATTCAAAAATTATTCATTTATTTATTTATTTATCAGAAGAAGCTGTTTTCTATAGTGTCAACTAGTAATTTTTCAACAAATTTGAAGTTTTACTTTTTTATTATTATTATTATATATATTTTTTTTTGTATATTAGAACTAAATATGCTATATAATTAACCTTTATGAAATATGTTTGCATTTTGTTTCTTTGTAATTTAAAAATAAAAAATTAAATACATTAATCAATACTAAATTGTTTTGTTTGTCTATTAAAACCAATTATGGAGTGTGCCTGCTGTTACATAATTGAGATAACAAGGTTAGCTTCAAACAGAACAGAGCTGTCAATCACTTATTATTAAAATGTCAATCATTGTGATGTCACAGTAGGTCTCCATTTACAGCCAATCAGATAAATAGAATTTGATGTTAACCCTTCAGAGGTCAGACAAAGAATTACTCAGGTTTTCCTGTGCTCCCTTAAATAGTCCAGTCCTGTCTTTAAATTGGCTCAGTAGTTTCTGAGAAAAAATGTTTTTTTTGAAATATGAAATCGGAGTGACCTTGGTCTAAGGTCAATGAATGACCTTGACCTGTCTTACCCATAGATCTTCATGTATTCAGTTACTTTACCTAATCTACAAATTTTGGTGACACTGTCTTCAATGGTTTCCCTAAATATCCATTATTTTCACTTTTTCCTATGCAAAAGCCTAAGTCAGCAAATTTGACATTACTGTAAAATAGGTCAAGATCAACCCAGGGTCACCATTTGAACAAATTATGATAGGCCCGAGTACCATATGCTACATGCCAAGTTTCAAGGCCATTGGCCTTACGGTTCTTGAGAAGAAGAATTTCGAAGTTTCTTTACCATATATGGGCGTGGTGGCCATCTTGGTCATGTGATCTAGACCATGTTGGCAGCTTTTCATTTGTTCAACTCCCAAAGGCTCCATATTGAATTTCACTTCAATTGGCTCAGTAGTTTCCGAGAAAAAATGTTTGAAATATGGAACCTGCGTGACCTTGGTCTAAGGTCAATTAATGACCTTGACCTTTCTTACACATAGATCTTCATGTATTCAGCTACTTTACCTTATCTACTAATTTTGGTGACACTGTCTTCAATGGTTTCCTAAAAATCCATTATTTTCACTTTTTCCCATGTAAAAGCCTAAGTCGGCAAATTTGACATTGCTGTAAAATAGGTCAAGGTCAACTCGGGGTCACCATTTGTACAAACTATGATGGGCCTGAGTACCATATGCTACATGCCAAGTTTCAAGGCCATTGGCCTTACGGTTCTGGAGAAGAAGAATTTTTAAGGCTTTTTACCATATTGTTTGTTTGTATTGGAGTTTAACGGCCCAGTCAACACTATTTAGGTCATTTTTGAGCCGGTCAGTTTACCTATCAACACTTTCCTGGGCAAGCTTATACGTAAGCGGTTAACCAGTACAGTGCACATTCTTTCGCCAGAAACTGACAAGTGCCCTTCTTGAATCAGCGGAAGGGAGAGAATGACCGTAGAAAAGATTTCATGATCAATCTCCACGAAAGAATGTTGCCGACCCCGGCGGGAGTCGAACCCGCGACCTCCTGATCACCAGTCAGACGCGCATCCGACTGAGCCACCGAGGCCGGCCCTTTTTACCATATACATACCTGCCAACATTGAGAAAATCCAAAGAGTGCGACTGCGCGCGGCGGACCCTTTTTCACCTTCTTTTTTAGTATTTGGCTCGCGGGGAATTTTCAGGAAAAATTTGAAAGAGTGAGATTTTTTTCCCTAACTGTATGGGGGTGGGGATGGGTGCTACCTTTTTCAAAGACCCACCACCCATAAAAAAATAAATTGAACCCCACCACCAATAAATTTCAATTTTTAACCAGACCAAGCACCCATTCAAAAAGGAAGTGCTAGCTCACCCACCTAGCATAAAACATGTGCATTTTTAGCAGGGGTGAAATGTATGAAACTGTGTACTGTCCGAATATGTTACTTAGTTTTAAAGGTCACTTTACAAGTCAGATACAATGATTCATTTTACCACAGAACTTCATCAAATCTTATTAAAAACTGAACATATTTATGCTAAAATAAATAACTGATCAATACTTTGAGCGTTTTTGCTAATGTTTACGTTTTCATAGATCATAAACAAAATGCAAGATAGGCCATAGGTCGCCACACAGCATTTTGGGTGTCTTGTAAAGTGTCAAAAAAAGAGAAAAAGATCGTTTTTATGGAAGATTATTAGTATGTAGTGAAGAAATTAAATGGCTAAATATGATTTCTGTAATATTTTTGTAGCGCAGGGATGCCTCGATATCTGATTATTCTGAGGACTAAACTTAGAAATTTACCGATAGATAGATTATAGACAAGATGGATAGTTTTGTTTATTTACCTGTCCAATAATAGATTTGCTAATAATAGTCCAAATATACCTGTGACCTGAGGTGATTTTCCAATAGTTCTGTATCCCGGCTCTAATTGCATATATTAGCGATTCAGAAAAGCCGATAATAACCAGTTTGCATATGTAAATATCCGGTATGGCAAATTTAGCGAATTTCTAAGCGTGAGATGCATTGAAATTCGTGAGATTTGAGCCATTTTCAAAAAACGATCATGGGGGAGTGAGACACACAATAAATCGTGAGAGTCACGCTCAAATCAGGAGTGTTGGCAGGTATGCCATATATATAGGCGTGACGGCCATCTTGGTCATGTGATCTAGACCGTATTGGCATTTTTTCATTTGTTCAACTCACAAAGGCTCCATATTAAATTTCACTTAAATTGGCTCAGCAGTTTTGGAGAAAAAAATGTTTGAAATATGGATCCTGAATGACCTTGGTCTAAGGCCAATGAATGACCTTGACCTTTCTGACTCATGGATCTTCATGTATTCAGTTACTTTACCTGATCTACAAATTTTGGTGACACTGTCTTCAATGGTTTTCCTATAAATCCATTATTTTCACTTTGCCCCATGCAAAAGCCTACTTCGGCAAATTTGACATTGCTGTAAAATAGGTCAAGGTCAACCCGGGGTCACCATTTGTACAAACCATGATGGGCCCGAGTACCATATGCTACATGCCAAGTTTCAAGGCCACTGGCCTTATGGTTCTGGAGAAGAAGATTTTTGAAGGCTTTTTACCATATATGGGCATGACGGCCATCTTGGTCATGTGATCCAGACCCCGCGAACAAACTTTTGTTCCCCCATCCCACTGAGGCTCCATATGAAATTTGGCTTTGATTGGCCCTGCAGTATAGGAGAAGAAGATCTTTGAAAATGGTAGACGGACGGACGGACGGACGGACGACGGACCATGGCTATACTATAAGCTCACCTATGAGCCTAAAGGCTCAGGTGAGCTAAAAAATCAAAGAGTGTTCAAACGATATAGGTCTAGGTTGGGTGGGGTAATAAGGTAATTTAGGGCTATTTTCCTTATTTCTTGTCAGAAACATACTGTAAAAGTTTCAGAGGAGAAATATAGGGGTGATTGGATGCGGCGAAGGTGCCCTGTATCTTGCATCACAGGGGCATCAAACTAATATTGGTCCTAGCAGCAGGTAGGGGTAGAGGGGGGGGGGAATATTGTTATTTCTTCTGTTTCTAAACTTTCATATATTTTTCTCTTTCTCCCCACACCTTCAGCTCCTATACTTTCTCTTTTCTCCTTTTCTCTGGGAGATGACACAAAATGACCCAAAAGAGTTGATGTGTCGTTGACCCGGCAACACAGAGGAGAAATAAGAATACAGTAGAACTTCGATGGCTCGAACAGCGATAGCTCGTTTACCATGGATGTGTCAAACCCATTCTTGAGCCCCTAGCGAAATCCTCTACATAAGAAATAGTGGGGGATAATTAAGGAGGTTTTAGTCTATTATCTTGCAAATGTACGCTGTGTGTACTCATTAGAATCCCCTCGATGAGGCGATTCTAATGAGTACACACAGCATACATTTTCATTATAGAACACCGAAGATGTCTAAAAAGTATCTCGTTATGCCTCTTGGCAGTAACACTCAGTGGCTCGAACTATCCTTGTCTCGAACAGATTTGAGGTCCCAAAGGTGTTCGAGCCATTTAAGTTCGACTGTAGTTATCCCACAATTATCCTCAGTATTTATCCTTATCTGGAGCCATTGAGTGTCCATAAAGGATTATAAGAATCTTATATGGATGTGAGGGGTAGACGGAAAAATCCGTCCCGAGGGACACTGTCCGGCATCACGAGGCTTGCCGAGTGATGCCTGAAGCCTCGTGATGCCTGACAGTGATCCCGAGGGACACTGTCCGGCATCTCGAGGCTTGCCGAGTGATGCCTGCCAGTGATCCCAAGGGACAGATTTTTCTATCCATCCCTCACGCCTTTATTGGATTCTTTTTCTTGCATACCGTCCCTTTCTTAGCGCAGATTTTTAATGTTGCAGTCACTTCGGTTACCAGCGTCCGCCATATTGTGTTGACACTGCACGAATGTTTAGTGACGTCGCGTAACATGCTGTGACGTCAACCTTAAAGACTGCACTTACGAGGTTGTTTTCAACCGTGCATTTATCAAAAACACGTGATTATATTCGATTTTGGGTCGGAACACCAGGGTCAGAACATAAATTTCCATCCCAGGGTAAAATCACGGATTTCCTTGTCTGGTGTGCAAGAAAAGTAATTCTTGCACACCAGATAACAAAATCCATAGTTTTAGCTTGGGATAAGAATTCTGTTCTAACCCTGGTGTTGTTACCCAAAATCGAATATTCTCGTGTGTTTGATAAATGCACTGGTTGAATACGATCTCATTTGTGCCGTCGTTATGGTTGACGTCACAGCACGTTACGTGGCATCGCTAAACATCACTGTAGTGTCATCACAATATGGCGGACGTAGGTATCTGAAGTGAATGCAGTATAAAAAATCCCCACTAAGAAATGGAAGGTATGCAAGAAAAAGAATCCTATATTGGTGTGAGGGGTGGATACAAAAATCCATCCCATGGGATCACTGTCTGGCATCACTCTGCAAGCCTCGCGATGCCGGACAGTGACCCTCGGGACAGATTTTTCCATCCACCCCTCACACCCATGTAAGATTCTTATAATCATACACAGGTTGTGGGCTTTTTTTTTCAACCACAGACTAGGCTTGAATAATCTGATTTGATAACACAGTTTTATTGCAAAAGGCAAAATTGAAGTCTTGCCTTGAGGGTATAAAATTTTCTCAAATGTTCAACTCAGTATATCCTGAAATTTATTAGGCTGAAAAACAATTACATATAAACAAATTGAGCAGTTTTCCTGCTCATACAGGATAAGGAAATCTTACTTACATGGGTAGTGGGGATTTCAACCACTGACTAGGCTTGCACAACTGTGTTTAAAATTTGTTAACACCAGTTTTATTGCAAAAGGCAAAATAAAGTCTTGCCTTGAGGTTATAAAATTTTCTCTAATCTTCAACTCAAGTTTATCCTGAAATTTAGGCTGGCAAATAATTACGTATAAACTTTTCGAGCAGTTTTCCTGCTCATTTCAGCAGAGATTGTCACATCCTGCTTATAGATTTTAAAATGCCAACAACTGTTGACATTTAAATTCCATGAGCAGGACAAGTTTTAAGTTTTAACCCATAAAATACCAAACACGACAATTGGCGTCTGCTTTGCCGTCTGCCGGTTACCTTAAAAGTAATTTTTTTTGCAAACAGTGTGGGCCCAGATCAGACTGCTCCTGTAGGAGCAGTCTGATCTGGGCCCATACTGTTTGCCTGTATGCAAAAATGTTTTTAAAAAGTTTGCAAAACAATTCAGCAGAAAATATAAGCAGACAACATTTTCAGATGTAATTTTTCTCGGAATCTTAACCCTTTTTGTACCAAATGGAATCTTCCTCCTTATATACATGTATAGCAAGAGTTCATTTCAAAATTTAGGGGTGTCAGGTTGTGTTTTCGTCAACATTTATTCGGAAAATGACTGAACTTTTAGCAAACAGTGGAGGCCCTGATCAGATGCCCCGTTCTGGTGCGTCTGATCTGGGCCTGCACTGTTTGCCAGGGTACCCGTTTTGAGGTTTCTGGTACTCAATGGGTTAAGGGTTAAACTCAGGGCCAGGATTAGCATGTCACACTGACATGTGAGCTCAAAGAAGAAAACAGTAACATGGTTAACCCTTCTCTTGCTGAATATTCATTTAAGCCACACCCATTTCTGTCTATCAACCAATCACATTACTTGATGTCATTTATTGCTACAAATTCATAAACTAAATGCCAAACAGTGTAGATCCTGATCAGATGGCTTCTTCAGAAGCCATCTGATCTGGATGTACACTGTTTGCAAAGATAGGGGTTGTCGTGAACAGCAAGATAAGGGTTAAAAAGGAAAATCATTTTACAGACCTGCGGTTATAAAACTTTTTCCATACTGAACTCAGCTGAGCATGCAAATTTGATTGGTCATTTCAAATTACCACCAGTAAATGCTATTTTAATGCCTACTCATAATGGCAGAAAATAATATTTGTCATGCTTATAAATATTTAATTGTAGGCATTTTAATATTTATAAGCAAGACAAAATTTCATGCTAAACCGAGTTGAGCATGAAAATAGTTTTATAACCCTTGACCCAGGAAGCTTGTCTTAATAATACAGAGAAAGAAAGAAAATCCTGTCCGACTCTCATTACCTAGGACAGATTCTTATACTAATATAATCATCTCGTGCCAGTTGTTCAAAGCATCGTTAGCTTAACGAGCTCGTTAGTGGTCATATTGTTAACTGTTCTAGCAAATGCAATATCAAAAATGTTGGTATTTTTGCTGAAAAAATGTGAGCAGCTGCAAAAGCTGCTCACATTTTTTCAGCAAAATTTTTAGCATATTTGCCATATTTAATGATCAAAGTTTTAACGATACGTTAACTAACAATGTCGTTAGTGTTGAACAACTGGCCCCTGGTGCCAGTTGTTCAAAGCATCGTTAGCTCAACCAGCTCGTTAGTGGTCATATTGTTAATTGTTCTAGCAAGTTTAATAATTAAATTTTTTGTATTTTTGCTGAGAAAATATTAGCATATTTTCAATAATAAATGATCAAAATTTTAATGATACGTTAACGAAGTCTTTAGTTTTGAAAAACTGGCCCCTGATCATTATGTGAAATAATGTGTTCTTTCACAACTCGAAATAAACTGTATACAACAAACTCGCACCACTAGGATGCATCACAGAACTACATGAAGAAAGTGATTCTGAGTCCTGTCTGTCAGCATCCGTTTCCACAGGAACAATACTAGTTACCACAAAATTACTAGATTTTTCAATGTCAAGCTTTTTTGATAGCACTGGTTCATGTGTGACTTTAGCCACCCTTTTGATAATCTTTTAAAGACTAGCTGTCCATACTAACTTCTGAGCTCTTACATTCTGACCCTGTGACCTTGAATCAACTGATGCATTTGACCATGAGAAAACAGAATACCCACCAGGTTCTGAGGTGGCTAGCTCAACAGGTTGTGAGGTGGCCATCTGCTCACTATCCATACAACGAAATGGTTTCTTTTTTGTCTCAAGGGGTCAGTCCTGTCCCTAGTTTATGTATGAAGGTCACCACTTATGGTTATTCAATTTAGTATTTTTGGCTTTGTTGCTAGAAGGAATATATCTCTGTTGTTCATGTACTTGTGATATCAAAGACGCAATACCTGAATAGGCCCCTAGGTTATAAAACAATACAATGAAAGGGTTGCTTTTTATCGTCTCAAAGGGTCAATATTTGTCCTATCCCTAGTTTCCGAATGGTCATCATCACTTATGGTTATTTTATTTGGTATTTTTTGCTGTTTGTTGCTAGAAAGAATATATGTCTGTTGTTTTGTTTGATTTGATTTGAGGTTTAACGCCCCCATCAACACTGTATAAGTCATTTTGGAGACATTGATTCCAATTTTGTGGGACTTGTACCCAACACTGAGGTGAAATGATATCTCAAGCCCTGTTGCCCAATGAAACCAACAGGGTTTATAAGCATGGACGGTCCGGCACCCACCACTTTGCCTGGGTAGGCTTAGATCCTCTAAGTGGTTCAGCAGTACTCATGTGCGGTCAGATTCAGCTCTGTGTGGAAGCATCATGCAGCCCATCTATTTCTTCAAGCCCAGATGGGCGGGGGCCGATGTCTGTTGTTTGAAATACTTGTGAGCTCAAAGATGACAACAGTTTCATGCTTAAACAAGGCAGTTTTCTGACAATACCTGTACAGGCCCCTAAGTTATAAAACAGTTTCCATGTTCAACTCCGCTGAGCATGAAATTCTAATTGCTCATAAATTTCAAAGTACCACCAATAAATGCTTTTTTCATGCTCATAATTGACAGAAAATAATATTTGTCATGCTCATGGCATTTTTTGCTGACATTTTAATGTTCATGAGCAGGACAAATTTCATGCTAAAAAGAGTTGAGCATGAAAGCCAGAAAACCTATCATATACATTGACAGCGGGAGAAAATCCCATTTGACTCTAGTCTCCTATGAAAGATACTCCTAATGTTAAAACTTTCTCATCATAATGTGAAATGATGCTTTCTTTCACAACTCAAAATAAAGGACTTTTTTTAACCCTTAAGAGGCCGAAAAAAAATTGCATCTGAAAATGTCGTCTGCTTATATCTCTGCTGAATTTTTTTTTTCAAACTTTTAAAAAAATATTTTTGCATACAGGCAAACAGTGTGGACCCAAATCATCCTGCAAAAATGACTTTTAAAGTAACCAGCAGACGACAAAGCAGATAACAATTGTTGTGATTGGCATCTTATGGGTAAGTAGTGATATTTCTGCTGCAAACATAGATTGTGGGTGTTCATTAGAACTGTCTCAATGAGGCCATTCTAACAAGTACCCAAGAATTATGTTTCTGAGCAAAAATCAGGAAAGCATCATCTTTCTCCATAATTATAAAGTGGGGTTAACATTACGATAACAAACCCGTGTGACAGTGCATTTTTTTCACATCTCCAAAATGGCTACTTTTCTGATGAAAACCCATGATATTTTTCTTATTTATACTGCAAACATAGGATATGGGTGCTCGTTAGAACCGCCTCATTGAGGCGGTTCTAACGAGTACCCACAACCTATGTCGTGGAGCAGAAATAAGAAAAATAATGTTTACCTCCGTAAACCCCAGTTTTCTCTATATAAAGAGGGGTTTAGGGGCATCTTCATTTCACAGACTTGGTTCACGTGATGACAAGAATGTTTACTACATGGACTTGTTAAACACCTCGCTTCTGTCTGTGTCATCTCATCCCATGTAACCACTGTCCCCTAGATTACTGCTCCTGTTTGAGATACTTCTGTTATCTTCGCTGTCCGTATACAGCAAACTCGCACCACTAGGGTGCATCACAGAACTATGTGACGAAAGTGATACTAAGTCCTGTCTGTCAGCATCTGTTTCCATAGAAACAATACTGGCTACCACAAAATCACCAGATTCTTCGATGTCCAGCTTTTCTGAAAGCCTGGCACCATGTGAATGTTGGGAATGCCCACTAGGTTTTGAGGTGGGCAGAGGCTCACTATCCATACGAGTCAAGGATTGTTTTCCTTTTTGTCTTAAGGGGTCGGAGTTTGTCCTGTCCCTAATTTCAGGGTGAAGGTTATCACTATGGTTACTTGGTGTTTCTTTGTTCATCTGTGTTTCTAACTGTAAAGATGGGTGTCTGTGTAGCCCTGCAACAGTATAAACAGACATTTTTTATCCATTTTGTACCAAATGGAATCTTCCTCCTTATATATGGCAGGAGTTCATTTCAAAATTTAGGGGTGACAGGTTGTGTTATCTTTAAAAATTTGGAGAAGGCTGAGCATTTTGCAAACAGTGTATGCCCAATCAGATGCCGCATTCTGTGGTTTCAGGGACTGCACTGGTTGCCAGTATAGCGTTTTGGGGTTTCTGGTACAAATGGATTAAACAAGTACAGGCTTTCCCAAAAACCTTGGTCTGCTCTAAGCACCAAATTGTTAGTTAGATCTTGATAGATATGTTCATTAAGTTCTAAATGCATGTTAAACAAAAACAAAAGTGGGCCATTATGGCCCTGGATCGCTCACCTGGACCTTATTGTACAAGTGAAACGGTAGGTAATACAAGCTGGTGTGGTGGATTTGAGCAATTTTGATTGACAGTGACCCAAGGAACATTTCTGTGAAACTGTTTCAAAATCATTCTAGCTACATTTGTATTTAGGAGTAGGTCATTTTAAGGGTTGTATATATTTTAGTTCTGGTGGCTATCATGTACAGTGAAATGAAAGGATTTTGAGCAATTTTGTCAGAGGGTCACCCACGGAGCATTCATTCGAAAATGTTTTCTTTTTGAGGATGATGCTTTTAAAAGTTTCCTCTGTCAACACTGAGCTAACTTGTATACATACAATGGTCACTATCTGGGCACCTTGTGGACATTGAGAGTTGGGTCCAAGTGCCCCAGATGGAGATGGACCAGTTCAGTTTAACATACAATGCCTTCTGGTGACAAAGTGGGGGGAGGGGGGAGTGCTGGCATCAGAAGCTAGACTTATGAGTGGGTGGTTCCCTTTGACAATACAGAGCTGACTTGTATGTCACTGTCTGGGCATCCTGTGGATATTGAGGGTCAGGTCCTAGTGCGCCAGACGGAGATGCAACGGCTCAATCTAACTTACAATGCCTCATAGTTAAGTGGCAAGACAGAATTCCAGACACAGAAGTCCTGAAAAGGACAGGAATGCAAAGTCTACATACATGTACTCTTCTGAAAATGGCACAGTTAGGATGTATAGGCCAACTGACCAGGATGCCCGAGGAATGTTGTCAAAGAAAATCCTCTATGGAGAATTAGAAACAGGCAGAGGCTCCCATCGTGGTCAGAAGAAGCAATACAAGGACACGCTCACATACTTCCTCATCAAAAGGGGTGCTTGTGAGTATGAAGCAAAAATAATCAGCGAAGCCAAACAGAACACACAGTGAAAAGCCAGAGCTAAGGCATCACCAACATAGCTGCCTTCCTCTAACCTCTGTTGCTCTATCTGCAACAAACAATTCAGAGCTAGAATTGGTCTCATCAGCCATCTTAGAACACACACCCATTAGCATTTTTCACAAATGATTAAGATTGGTCATTGTCAGTTATGACAAACTATTACAGTCAGCCGTCTTTGTACTGACATTCGTTATTCGTTATAACGGCAATATAATTTGAATGGAATGACTATTTAACTAAAAGCTTAGCCTTGGTTTCGAGCGGCGTGTGCTTCCCTGGGGTTGGAAATGCACAAATCGAATTCACAGACATGAAAGGGTCATGTAATCTAATACTCCAAGACACAAATGTCATCGAGGCGATTCTAACAAATGTCTATAACATGTTTCTTGGAGTAAGGTGAGGCAATTCTAACACCTGAGCGCTATTCTACATACGGCCCCCGCCCATCGGGGCTTGAAGAAATATATGGGTTGCATGATGCTTCCACGCAGAGCTGAAACCAACCCGCACACGAGTACTGGTAAACTGCTTAGAGGATCTAAGCCTGCCCAGGCAAAGCGGTGCGAGATCCATCAATGCTTATAAACCGTATTGGTTTCATTGGGCGACCGGTCTTGAGATGTCATTTCATCTCAATGTTATGGTAAAAGTCCCACAAAATTGGAAGCAATGACTCTAAAATGACCTTTACAGTGTTGAGGGATGTTAAACCTCAAATCAAACAAACAAACCTATTCTACATTTACCTTGCTTTCTTGACTTGGTTTTGATTTCTTCTATCTCTTTGTATACTTGCAGAATATGGGTCTCCAGAGCCTGGTTTATATACAGTGAAGTCTTATGCTTCTTCTCAACACTCTGAAAATATATCATTCTAAAGATAAAAACTATGGAAGTGCCTGAGTAAACAGTGAAGACCCAGATCAGAATGCTCATCTTTCTACTAGAGTTTGGCAAATGATGGTATTATTTTATGACTTTTTTTTTATCACGTTTGGCTATATAGTCCTTGTAAAATCATTTTGTTTAAATCAAGCTGATCAGTGTCAGTTTGTTGTCAGACGTGATAAAAAACCAGTGCTGGTGTTGTGCCGTGTGGCGGCCGTAAAACGTCTCCCTGTACATCATCATAGTGCAGATTATATTTTCTGGTCCTTTGTGATCATTGAGTTCATTTAGTATCATTTTGAAAATAGAGTTCTGCTTAAGCCGGTGCTAGAGGGCGTGGCCGGTGTTGCACATTTCAGTACTGGTCATGAACAATCAATAATCAATAAAACCGAGTCTGCTATTTTCGTTTATTTGGTGTATTCCTTGCTTCCAAAGGATCTAACTTCAGAACTTATTTCCAGAGAAAAAAACAACACAAGATCTTTGTTTGCATCTCACATGTGACCCAAGCCAGGCTAAAACCAACAGCAGTGACAGGCATAAAGTTCAAGATACAGCCTTCTTAACTACTTGGTCTGGGCAGCCCTATATATATATATGGAATTTCGGTATAAAAAGGGTTGACTGTATAAAAATTATCTCTTATTTATCCTTATTATTTGTTTGTTTGATTGAATTGAGGATTAACATCCCTGTCAAAAACTATTTAGGTCAATTTGGAGAATTTGCTTCTAGTTTTGTGGGACTTTCACCCGACAGTGAGATGAAATGACAATGAAACCCAAAGGTTTTTATGTAATGAATGGTCTGACTCACACCACTTTACCTAGGCAGGCTTAGTCCTTCTAAGCGGTATACCACTACTCATGTGTGGTCAGTTTCAGCTCTGCATGGAAGCATCATACGGCCAATCTATTTCTCCAAGCCCCGATGGGCGAGGGCGAATTTATCCTCAATACTCCACTGTCTTTATTTGGAGCTCATCAGATATTCCCTCAAAATGTACCCATTTGCCCTGCATGTACCAGGACATACCTTAATCTCATCATCATGGCTGACTTTTATTCTCTCGATGTTTCTCTTAGCTTCAGTCAGGGCGATGTCTTTTATGGCTAAATGTTCCTGATGCTCTTTTAACACTTTTCTACATTCATCCAGCTTTACTGACTTTGACTCTAGTTTTGACTTTAACACTGCAATAATCAGAGAAACAAGTATTGTTAACCAGTTTATATCCACAGCCAGTCACACATGCACTATGAGCCCCATCGCAAGAAAACTAGTACAGAGGACCCCCCTTATAATTACAGTATTTGTTCCTTATTATTGTGCCGTTATAATGAATTTGCCATTATAAAGAATCCCAGTAATAGGAGTATGATGGGTTATAAAAGGTCTTTTCCACATCATTACTCCAAGAAATCGCCTCTGTGAGGGGATTCTAACAAATATCTATAACATTTGTTTCTTGGAGTATTAAATTACAAGAATCTTTCATGACTATTACTAGGCCCCCGCCCATTGGGGTTTGAAGAAATACATGGGCTGCATGATGGTGTGAGTGTCGGACCATCCATGCTTATAAACCCTATTTGTTTCATTGGGCGACAGGGCTTGAGAAGTCATTTCATCACAATGTCGGGTAAAAGTCCCACAAAATTGGAAGCAAAGTCTAATGTTGACGCGGACGTTAAACCTCGAAACAAACAAATCATGACCATTACTTCGATTTGGGCATTTCCAACCTGAGGGAAGCCCACGTCGCTCGGAATCAAGCTAAGCCTTGAGCTAAGAATTCATTCCATTCAAATTGTCGTTATAAAGAGATTTGCCATTATAACAAATGTCGGTATAAAGAGTGTTGACTGGATTCAGTGTTTCCAACCAGGTAAGCAACAAACCAGCCTGCATCATGCAACCAATCTATTTCTCCAAGCCCTGGTGAGTGGTGGCTCATTTTTTTTTAAGTTTTTGCTAAGTGACAAGTGTGACAAGAAAGCAAGTTAGAAGTCTCAAAAGCTGTCTTCGCTGTAAAAAATGGGTGCATCGATTCACCTTAAAGTCACATGATCTTAAACACATACATGATATGAGCCCTGTCATGAGAATCACTTTCTTGGGGTCAACAACCAGGTAACACACAAACCAGCCTGTTCAGTAGCACAGACAAGCAAATGTCTCAAACATTTAAGGGGAATGGGAACACCCAGCATATTTGTCCGCCATTTTTCAAAAGGAGACAACTTTCAGGACTTCCTGTTCACTTTTCTATAGGCTCAGTCGCACCGAAAAAGGGGTCTACTATTAAAGGAAAGAATTTGCTCCTCAGGAGCAAATTCTTTCCTTTACGAGTTGACCCCTATTGACATGGGTGACAAAAACCCTTTTGCAGGAGTTATCTCTCCTGTAGGTGTGTCCATTCCCCTTAAGATACAGAAATTAGATGCAACAAAGATGAAAGTTCTAATCAGACTGCATGGATATGCAAGCTGATTTGCACCTTTAGTATTCACAAACAAAAAAGAACAAATTTTCCCCCTTTAGTATTCACAAACAAAAAAGAACAAATTTTCCCCAAGACATGGCTCATACAAGGCTAGAAGCTGTTATGCTACTCGCCTCTTAAACCAGGGGTCATGGGTTCAATTCTAGGCTTCACCAGGATTTCAGATGAGTCTTTAAACCAAGGTCCCAATGCGGCACCTGATCAGGGCCTGCACTATATGATAACAGAATTTTTCGTCAAAAATAGAATAACAAGAGGGCCCAGAGGGCCCTGGTTCGCTCACCTGATCCAATATATAACAAGTGGGCCCCAGGCAGGGTCAATTTTGGCCCCAGGGCTATAATTTGAACAATCTTGGTAGAGGTCCACAAGATGAAGCTTCATATCCAATATGAAAGACCTGGGCTTTCTGGTTTCAGAGAAGAAGATTTTAAAGGTTTACCCTGCATATAGAAGTCTATGTAAAACAAGATTTTCCCTAAATAAGTCTATGTTAAACCAAAGGGCCCCGGAGCAGGGGCATTTTTGGCCCCAGGGCTATAATTTGAACAAACTTGGTAGAGGTCCACTAGCTGAAGCTTCATAACAAATATCAAAGACCTAAGCCTTGTGTTTCAGAGAAGATGATTTTTAAAGTTTTTTCCCTATATAAGTCTATGTAAAACCAAAGGGCCACATGGTGGAGGCATTTTGGTCTCAGGGCTATAATTTGAACAATCTTTATAGAGGTCCACTAGCTGAAGCTTCATAACAAATATCGAAGACCTAAGCCTTGTGGTTTCAAAGAAGAAGATTTTTCAAGATTTTCCCTATATACGTACGTCTATGTAAAACCAAAGGGCCCCAGAGCGGGGGCATTTTTGGCCCCAGGGCTATAATTTGAACAATCTTGGTAGAGGTCCACAAGATGAAGCTTCATACCAAATATCAAAGACCTGGGCCTTGCAGTTTCAGAGAAGAAGATTTTTCAAGATTTTCCCTATATAAGCCTATGTAAAACAAAAGGGCCCTGGTGCGGAGGCATTTTTGGCCCCAGCACTATAATTTGAATAATCTTGGTAGGGGTCCACTAGTTGAAGCTTCATACCAAATGAAATATCAAAGACCTGGGCCTTGCGGTTTCAGAGAAGAAGATATTTCAAGATTTTCCCTATATAAGCCTATGTAAAACCAAAGGGCCCCCGTGTGTGTGTGTGTGTGTAGGGGGGGGGGGGGCCTTTTTAGCTCCAGCACTATAATTTGAACAATCTTGGTAGGGGTCCACTAAATGAAGCTTCATACCAAATATCAAAGACCTGGGCCTTGCGGTTTCAGAGAAGAAGATTTTTAATGATTTTCCCTATATAAGCCTATGTAAAACCAAAGGGTCCTCTTGGGGGGGGGGGGGCATTTTTAGATCCAGCACTATAATTAGAACAACCTTGGTAGGGGTCCACTAGATAAAGCTTCATACCAAATATCAAAGACCTGGGCCTTGCGGTTTCAGAGAAGAAGATTTTTAAAGATTTTCCCTATATAAGCCCATGTAAAACCAAAGGGCTCCCGTGCGGGGGCATTTTTGGCCCCAGCACTATAATTTGAACAATCTTGGTAGAGGTCCACTAGATGAAGCTTCATACCAAATATCAAAGACCTGGGCCTTGCGGTTTCAGAGAAGAAGATTTTTAAAGATTTTCCCTATATAAGCCCATGTAAAACCAAAGGGCCCCCGTGCGGGGGCATTTTTAGCTCCAGCACTATAATTTGAACAATCTTGGTAGGGGTCCACTAGATGAAGCTTCATACCAAATATCAAAGACCTGGGCCTTGCGATTTCAGAGAAGAAGAATTTTAAGTTTGCGGTGAAAAAAATCTATTTTTGGCTACTGTGACCTATATGTGCAACGGACCGGGACTATTTGAACAACTTTGAAAGGGGACCACCTAAGGATCATTCCTGTGAAGTTTGGTCAAAATACGATCAGTGGTTTAGGAGGAGATGTCGTTTGAAGAAAAGTTTACGGACGCACGCACGGACGCACGCACGACGGACGACAGACAAAAAGTGATCCCAAAAGCTCACCTTGTCACTACGTGACAGGTGAGCTAAAAACAAAAAAAAAAAGGCCTGACACCCCTTATATGACAAAGAGACTTGTCCAACATATAGCAATGGAAGAGTCCACTACTATACAATGGGTTAAACCATAATAATGAACCATGTTATGAAGAGGTTAGTATGTACCTTTTATTTCAGCTGACAATGATTTCTCTATTAATTCATGCTCATGTTTGGCAGAATTTGCAATCTTCAGACTCAGCATTTTTTCCTGAGTTTTCTGTTGTAGCTCACCCATCAGTAGTAGCTCTTTATGCAGCTGTGTAACCTGGCAACAGACAATAACAATCACCCTAGATAACCCATTTTAACCCTCCACCATGCTGAATATTATATAAATATTACATTCGTGAAAAATGTCGCCCTGAGGAATATGAATATCAACCGAGGCCTCGGTTGATATTCATATTTTGAAGGGTGACATTTTTCCCTATCACCCTCTCAGGAATGTAATATTCATTTTATTACACTGAACAAAACTTATAATTAAGGTAAGGGATTTTTAATGACAAATACAGGACAGCTCAAACGCGACTTTTGACGTCATGTCATTCCAAATTATCGGATAACCTCTGCTTTCTACATAAGCGACGTTAGGTGGTGAAACAGAAATTCAGAAGTTCAAACGTCTATAACTTTGTTATTTCTGAACAAAATCTTTATGTATGGGTATGCTTTTTCTTAATTAAATCAAAAGAAACATTTTGGTACCAAACTATCTCGATTTTATTTGAATTTTTGTTTAGACTATTTTTCTCCTACTTTCCTGAAGAACCGAACCGTACGCGCACCCAATGCCGCGCATGTGATAGTCTAAATTATCGCAGGGTGATAGTAAAAAATTATCACCCTCAGGCCTATGGGAGTTTTGTATGGAAATGTCACGTGAGGTATAATAATTCAACATACTACACTCTTCTCCAATTTTCAGCCATTTGTGTTGTGGATTTCAATTTTTACCATGGATGAAGAAGCAGATGTAAAACTGTACAGATTGTGATCAGCTGGCTTCACAGAAGCCAGCTGATCAGGATCTATACTGTTTTCAAACAAGAGGGCCAATGAGGTCAAGGTCACAAAATTGAATGACTGCGGTCCCCAATCATGCAAGTTTGGTCAGAATCTGTACATTAGTTCAGGGGATAATAATGCCAACAATGCCAATGGGATTTGCACCAAAAACACAAGGAACAGAAGTAAACAACTAACAACTGGCAGAATTATCACTAAATGTTTATTCAATAATTGGTTTAATCCTTTTTCAATATACCTAAAACTGCAAACTTAAGGTATATTTAATACTTAAAACCCTTTCCACTGCATAATGTGTAGTTCTGCGGCATTACAAAGATATATAGATATAATGAGATACCATCTTCTCAGCACATGTGTTCAACATTTGGCAGTATACACCACAACCTCTTTATAACACTATTAATGGAATCCAAGGCAGAAACTGCATTACTTAAACATTTGTGTTATATCCAGACAAAAATATATAGATGATATAGAAACATTTTTGGGATCCATCTTGAAACTGTATTATATCCAAAACTGTGTTATAACAGTGTTATAATGAACTTGTGGTGTATTATTTTTCAATAGATTTGTAATACTGAGAAATAAAGAATCAATATGCATGCCAAATCTATATGTCATCTGAAGCAAGACAATGGTCATCAACTCACCTGTTCCTTCAGTTTGGAATTTAGCACTGCCTGTTGTCTCATAAATTCTAGCTCCTTCTCTGTGTTGAACAACTTTGCCTCAGAGGCCATTAGCTTCTGAAAAATACATCAAACATAAGCCTTATGTCACAGTAGACTGGTTACTTTACATGTACACTTCAACCTCCCACCTTATGAACACTTAGCCAGGACTAGACATGTATCAGGCCTCATACTGATCAAGCTTTTCCATGCCTGAAAGACCCGATTTTGCAGCCTTAACCCTTATCCTGCTGAACAGGACAACCATTACCTTTGCAAACAGTGTAGATCCAGATCACATGGCTTCCAAGCCATCTGAAGAAGCCATCTGATCAGGATATACACTGTTTATAATGCAGTTTGTGAGTTGAATAAATACAGTTTATCAAGTACATGTAATTTGATTGGCTGAAAGTCAGAAATGGGTGTGGCTATATAATATTTTTTTAGCAGGATAAGGGTTAAATAGTCATTTTAAACAATATAGGAAGAGAATTCAAAATCTAAAAGCCTGAAATCAAGAAAAAAAATCAAGCTCTAAAATCCTGAAATCCTGCAAATGCCTGAAAAATATGAGGCCTGATGTATCCAAAGGGCACAGCTGTCCCCACCTGGTAGCACAATTGAGAAAACTTAAACGCAAATTGCTAACACCATGAAAACAGTGTGGACCCTGATCAGACTGCTCCTTAGTCTGGGTCCACACTGTTTGCAAGTTTTAAAGTGATCATCAGGCATCAAGGCAGATGACAATTGTTGTGATTGGTATCTCAAGGGTTAAATGGGAAAAAATCTCCAAGAAGTATTCATTCAACTTTGTTTGATTCGCTAATTTTATATCTAAAAGGTTTCAGTTTCTTTTGTGTTTTCTACACCCAGTGTCCTTTTGTAAGAGACCACCTTTGGGATTGTTCAAAAGTGGTCTTAACAGCCACTTTTGAACAGTCTCAAAGGTAGCCGCAATATAGGTATTTTATTGTAAAGTGAGAAAGATTTCACTCAGTTTAACCTGGTCAAATCCTATGGAGACAAGTTGCATGAGATGTCAAATCCAATGGAGACAATTTGCATGAGATGTCAAGTCCTGTTTTCTGGAAATTAGAAAAATATTCCAAAGTCTGCTGCAATTACCCAGCAAGCAGAGCGTTAAAATGAACTACAGAGGACCCTCATTAAAATGACAATATTTGTTCCTTAACTTTTTGCCATTATAAAGAATTTGTCTCTATTAACAAGAATTCCGCCGAAGGCTATGTCGTGCCTGTGGGGGCGCAAAGTCACCGAACTATGACATCTAGGCCAAGATCAAACATAGATGCTTGCATAAAAGGCTTGTACTAAGTATCATTAATGAAGTTCAAATAATTCTTGAGAAATGAACTTAACCATTAGGGTAAACGCTAGGGTGGTGGCAATATTTTACAAAGTCAGTGAACCATGAAATGTAGGTCAAGGTCAAATATGGATGCTTGCATGTAAGTTGCCATCCCCAGACACAAGTTTGTATGAAGTATCATTAATGAAGCTCTAATGGTTCTTGAGAAATAAACTTGACCATTAGGGTGAACGCTAGGGTGGTCGCAAATGTTGACGCCTTGACGAACAGACTGATGAACGAACGGACACAAGTTTGTATGAAGTATCATTAATGAAGCTCTAATAGTTCTTGAGAAATAAACTTGACAATAAGGGTGAACGCTAGGGTGGTCGCAATATTTTACAAAGTCAGTGAACCATGAAATGTAGGTCAAGGTCAAATATGGATGCTTGCATGTAAGTTGTCATCCCCAGACACAAGTTTGTATGTACCAAGTATCATTAATGAAGCTCTAATGGTTCTTGAGAAATAAACTTGACCATTAGGGTGAATGCTAGGGTGGTTGCAAATGTTGACGCCTTGACGAACAGACTGATGAACGAACGGACGGAAAACCGGGCGCCTATATCGCACCATGCTAATAGCAGGCGCGACAAAAATCATTAAAAGGAGGCATATTATCAGTATAGGTCATACAGGACATTCACCCTTTATTACTGTACTTCAAGAAACAAATGTTGAGGACATTTGTTAAAACTGCCTCCATAGGGCAATTCTATCAAATATCTACACCATTTAATTCTTAGAGTATTAAATATAGTATTCTTGAATGTCTCCATCAATCTGTTTCATCTTAAATCAAGGAATCCTTCTTCTTAAACTGATGTTATGATGGGTTTTGTCAATATACCAAATGTTGGTATAAAGAGTGTTGACTGTAATAAGTAAAGGAGCTCAACTAACCTTCTTGAGGTTGTCTTGTTCCTCTCTCTGCCTCACAAACAGGGTATTAAACTCCTTCTTAGCTGCCTTCAGATCTTCGTTCTCTTGCAGACAGGTCCTATCAATACAATACACTGCAACCTCATTATAACACGGTTCGTTATAACACGGTTTTGGGTATAACACAGTTTCAAGATTGATCCCCAAAATGTAAAGATTGTATAGAAAAATGACCATAAATGGTCATTTTTCTGTATAATTTAAACATATTTATTTCGATATAACACGGTAACTAACACAGTTTTTGCTTTGGACCCCAACAATAGTGTTGTAATGAGGTTGGGGTGTATGTACACATAAAACTCATTTTTGGGTCAATTGAATATAAATCAAACCAAAGTTAATAAGCACAGAAACTCCACAGTACTGATGTCCATGTGACTATCACTGATTTGTAGGATATCCAGGTAACCATTATTTTCAGAAAATAGCCATACTTTTATTATCGCCATGACTACAGTGTGTTGCGTAAGAGAGTTATCTATATAATTGGGACTGGAATCACGTGTTGGGTTTGGCAAACAGTGCAGACTGATATCAGATGACACAGAACCTAAAGGGGAATGGATACACCTGGCAGATGTTTCCATTATTTTTCAAAGGGAGACAACTTTCGGGATTTCCTGTTCGCTTTTCTACAAACTCTGTCCCATGGAAAAAGGGGTCTACTCTTAAAGGAAAGAATTTGCTCCTGAGGAGCAAATTCTTTCCTTTAAGAGTTGATCCCAAATGACAGGAGAGACAAAAATACTTTTGCAGGAGTTGCCTCCCCTGACGGTGTATCATTCCCCTTGAAGCTGGCGGGTCAAAACTGGAGTATCTGGAGAAAAAAACCCATCTCCCTTTCCATTGCAGTACTTATCATCTCACGTGACCTGAGAGAGGCTCTAACCACTGCAGTGAAACATCAGTAATGTTGAAGAGTTAACGCTCTTCACCCGACCCCTTTTTAGAGACACTCAAATTTTAGGAATGTAAACAGAAAGTGATGAAAATAGCCTCTTATGCAAAAACAGTTGTTGAAAAATAACAGATGTTTTCATTCCTCTTAACCCTTAAAACACTGAGAAAATCAACATCTGAAAATGTTGTCTGCTTATGTCGTCTGATGAATCTTCTTACAAACTTTTTGAAAGTATTTTTATCATACAGGCAAACAGTGTGAACCCAGATCAGACTGCTCCTAGAGGAGCAGTCTGATCTGGGTTCACACTGATTGCAAAGATGAGTTTGGAAGTAGCCGGCAGATGACAAAGCAGGCGACAACTGTCATGATTGGCAATTTTTTATGGGTTAAGGCAAACAGTGTAGGAGCTGCTCAGGTGGCACAGAAAGCAGTGCCTGCAATGAGTTTTATAAGTTTGTGGAAGTCTCCCAAATGGAATGCTAAACCCCAATGAAATAAGATGTATAGCCCTCGTATAGGGCTTGAATTTTTTTCTCCAAAATTTCACTTGTTCTGCATGACCAACTGCATGTAGGGTTTGGTAACTTTCATAGGGACTAGACAAAATTGTAATGCTTCTGCAGCATGAGGTACTTGCAGTGCATGGTGAGCAGCGATTTTTTTCCAGCCCTGTAGTATACATTTTTGCTGTTTGAACAATCACAGTGAAGAAAGCCATAATTTCCATGGTGTTGTTGTTTAATGCAAAAATAAATGTCAGTTAACCCTTTTTGTACCAAATGGAATCTTCCTCCTTATATATGGCAGGAGTCCATTTCAAAATTTAGGGGTGACAGGTTGTGTCACTTTTAAAACTTAATACGAAATTAGCTGAACTTTTTGCAAACAGTATAAGCCCTGATCAGATGCTGCGTTCTGCGGCATCTGATCAGGGCATGCTCTGTTTGCCAGGGCACCCGTTTTGGTGTTTCCTGTACAAAATGGGTTAAAAGTGGTTAATATTTGTCCAAAACACAGATGTATTTTTGTCAACAAGTGAATTGCTTTAGAAATTCAAAATTATCTGCATACATTAAAATACACCTAAACCCTTTTCATAAAACTAAACTGTTTAATATTTATAGGTTATTTACTTTATATTGTGAAATATTCGGCACGATTTCATATGGCGAAGGATGCACGAGCTTGCGAGTGCGTCTTCACCATATGAACGAGTGCTGAATATTTCACAATATAAAGTCAATAACCTTTTTATTAAATACCCAAAATTTCAAATGTCAGCTAGAATTCAGGATTGCCTGGTATGAAATCAGATTATACATCTTTTAGTGGTTTGAAATGGAAAATAATGAAGGTCATTAAGTGTCTCTCTACACGTTGAAAACCACGCCCAACGGCGCCAAAGTGAAGATGACGTTAACGTTGGTGGATGTGATGTCATTAAAAACATTGACGTTTCCCAACACAGGACGCCATTTTTTCTGAAGCGTTGGTTATATTTCTTTCAAAATACTCCTGATTTCTTAGAAGAAAGTATTGAAAATCTAAAGAGATTGCAGGTAGGTCACATTTGACAACATTAAATGCTGTTTATGCACTTTGTCAGAACCTATATTCGTTTTGTTTTACGTTCTTTCAGTCGACACGTAGGACAAGATGGCTGCCGATTTTTAGTATTGAAATGGACAAATTTGAAAGTAGTTCTATTGTGAACGTGACTGCTTATCTACGGGCAATATGAACTTGACTACGGGCAATATGAAAAAATATTGACCGGTAACTTCTGTAGAAAGTAAACGGGACATTTTCTGGGTGTATACTAAAATTAAATACAAAACACTTTACAGGAGCCAGTATATATTCACCATGTAGCATCGACTCCGGAACTTGTTACTCAAAAGTACCAGATAAATGAGGAAAATGATAATACGAACAGTAGGTAATCGCTTAAGTTGGCGTTATTACATAGTGTCAGAACTTAAACCCACTTCCCATATTTACTCAAGTTATTTTTCTCTGAAATCATTGAACAGAAATTTTGGAAAGCTTTGTCAGCTACCAATTAAACACACAAATGAGTCGGCTGGTACCGCGAAAATTCATGACAGCTTCACAAATGCATGAATTTTCTGGGTATATAATAAAACACGTTATGGACACAACAATGTTCAAGATGGATCCAAAACACATGAAGAGTTTATAACCTATACTTTTTATAGTCTAGGAATTAAAACACTATTTTCAAAACTGTGATATTTTTCATATTTCTGCTTAAAATATAGATTGTGGGTACTCGTTAGAACCGCCTCATCGAGGTGATGAGGCAGTTCTAACGGATACCCAAAAGCTATATTTTAGAGCAGGAATAAGAAAAATAAGTATACCCCTGTAAACCCGAGTTTTACTATATACAAGATGTGTTTGTGAAACACGAACATGTCCCCGGGCATGGTCATTTTTTATTCAAAGTTGCTCACAGTTCGAGGTCAAGGTCACAGATCAAGGTTTTTGTTTGTGTGGGAAGCCCTTGACACAAGGAACTTACATGCCAAATATGAAAACTATATCTTAAATGGTTAAAAAATTATGAACAATAATATTTTTTCTTCAAAGTATGTCAAGGTCACAGGTCAAAAAAATCTGCATGAATGTAAAGCTCTTGTCACAAGGAACCTACATGCCAAATATAAAGGCTCTATCTTAAACGGTTCAAAAGTTATGAATAATTTTATTTTTTCTTTAACGAAGGTTAAAGGTCAAGGTCAGGGTCCAAACATTTGCATGAATGTAAAGCTCTTATCACAGGGAACCTACATGACAAATATGAAGGCTCTATCCCAAATGGTTCGAAAGTTATGACCAAAAATGTTTATTTTTTAAGTAGGTCAAAGGTTAAGGCCACAGGTCAAAACTTTTGTATAAATGTAAAGCTTTTGTCACAAGGAACCTACATGCTAAATATGAAGGCTGTATCTCAAACGGTTCAAAAGTTATGACCAATCTTAACTTTTTCTTTTATGTAGGTCAAAGGTCACAGGTCAAAATTTTTTGTGTGAATGTAAAGGTCTTGTCACAAGGAACCTACATGCAAAATATGAAGGCTCTATCACAAACCGTTCAAAAGTTATGACCAAAATGTTATTTTTTTATTTTAAGAAGGTCAAGGTCATTTTTTTTACATTTATGTAAAGCTTTTGTCACAAGGAGCATACATGCCATATATAAAGGCTGTATCTCAAGTGGTTCAAAAGTTATGACTAATGTTATTTTTTTCTTTTAAGTAGGTCAGAGGTCAAGGTCACAGTTCAAATTTTTTTGCATGAATGTGAAGGTCTTGTCACAAGGAACCTTCAGGCCAAATATGAATGCTCTATCTCAAACGGTTCAAAAGTTATGGCCAACGTTAAAGTTGTCCACGTACAAACCAACAAACAAACAACCAGGGCAAAAACAATATGTCCCGCTATCGCTACCGGGGACATAAAAAGTAGGGTTCGAGGGCGTTAGAATTCAGGATTATATAGGTGTGTTTTCGTGACGATGAGGTCTTACCTTAGATGTACTAGCTTCTCGTATTCTTCACTCTCGCTGGCATTCCTCAGTTTCCTATTCTCCTCCAGCTGCAGTTTCAGTGACATCTGCATGTCTTGTATCGTGTCCTCATTCTGCTGGATTTGACTGGCCTGAAAACAGCATTAAGAGATTTACTGCCAAACTTCAATGACTCAAACACCCATGTCTCATTTACATACCTGTGATACCTCCCTCATCAGGAGGGAGACTCCCTCATTTTCATGCTAACTTTTGCCCAATAAGCTAAATTTTAGTAAAATTTTAGAGTCTTCCTCATCTGAACTGAGAATTTCCCTATATATTCTTTACATCTCCCTCATCATAATGACAGTTCAAAACATTATCACAGGTATGCACTTACAATGGGTGATTTGAACTCATCCTTAAGGCTATTCTCCAAATAGTTTTATTTGACAAACTTTCAGGGATAATTTTGGGCGATTTTTCTTATTTGGCGGGAGTGGGAAGTGGTCTTTGAGAATGAGTGCGCAACAAAGACTCAGTTGCAAATGCAAAAGCTGCTCACATTTTTTTCAGCAAAAATACCAGAGTATTAGATATTGTACTTGCTAGAACAGTTAACAGTTTTTATCATATGACGTCGCGTCTGAGAGTGTAATAACGCCATGTAATATTTTCGATAATCCACTAGTGAATTAAATATGCAAATTAGCTAGATACGTCCCGTAACGTTACATGTATGATGTCATTAACGACGTCGCGTTTACTGATGGCGGAATATTGACATTTTGTACAAAAATCGTGAATTAAATGCGTTTTAAATGTCATATGATAAATAGAATCTTTCATTCGTTCTCATGAATTATTGAATTTATTAAACTCGTTGAGGAAAAAAGCCTCGCATTTTATCCCTTTTCCTCAACTCGTTTAATAAATTCAATAATACATGAGCACTCATGTAAGATCCTCTATGTCCACTAACGACCTTGTTAAGCCAACGATATTTTGAACAACTGGACCCGGGTCATTATTTGCTTCACACTACAGTCAACCCTCTTTATACCGACATTAGTTATAATGTCAAAACTCATTATAATGACAATTTCAGTGGAATGAATTCCTAGCTCAAGGCTTAGCCTCGGTTCTGAGCGGCGTTGGCATCCCTCGGGTTGGAAATGCACAAATCGAATCCATAGTCATAAAAGATTCATGTAATTTAATACTCCAAGAAACAAATGTTATAGACATTTGTTAGAATCGCCTTGGTACTCCAAGAAACAAATGTTATAGATATTTGTTAGAATCGCATCACCGTATCACCATCATCATACTCCTAACTGAGATTCTTTATAACGGCAAATTCATTATAACGGCACATGAATAGGGAACAAATACTGTTGTTAAAACGCGGGTCCTCTGACCTATAGTTTCTTCATGCGGACAGGAAAGGCTGTATTCAGACTTAGTAGGTACGCAGGCTGGTTTGTGTCTACAAAAGGCACTTTTTCACTTGACAAGGCCCATATTTGTTGCTCAATGAGCCTAAACCGCTCACCTGAGGAACTTAAGTTTTAACAATTCACAGACTTGACTACTAAATCTGCTAATAGAATCCAGCCCATTGACCCTTACAGGATATAAGTCATCATTATTGCATTGCATTCCAAGTTTGAGACTTCTAGCTTCTATGGTTCCTGAGAAATCTTTGACGAAAATTTAACATTGGTCAAAATGGAGAGAAAGAAGAATGAAAGAACAGATGAACAAATAAGCTGAGAAAGCCCAATGTCTCTTACACAAAATAAGTCATCATTATTCTATTTAATACCAAATTTGATGCTTCTAGCTTTTATAGTTCCTGAGAAATCTTTGATTAAAAATTTAACATTGGTCTATTATCTCTATATGGAGAGAAAGAAGAATGAAGGAACAAATGAACCAGACTAGCTCCAAAACCTAATGCAGCCTTTCCCCTTGCCCAATGGTGCTACACATAAAATTTAAACAAGATTGGTCAACTGCCTTCTGAGATATGCTTCATTGAAAGTGTGGACGACGGATGGACGGACGACAGACGACGGACTCCGGAGCCTTGGTATACTATCAGCTCACTGGAGCCTTTGGCTCAGGTGAGCTAAAAATTCAAGTCGCTATTTCTGTCACAACATTTTCCCTACGTTAAGTCTATGGGCAAATTTTTTTGTCTCTCAAGGTCACGTAACTCCGAGGTAAATATTCCGATTCGGCCCAAAATCGAACTTAACCGAGATTTTATGCCTGTCCTCGTTACCTGCAAGTTTGAAGCTGATATGAATAAAAATAAAGTTGCTATCGTGGTCACAACGTATTTTTTTATGCTCAAGGGCAGGTAACTCCAAGGCAAATATTCCGATTCGGCCCAAAATCGAACTTAACCGAGATTTTATGTCTGTCCTCGTTACCTGCAAGTTTGAAGCTGATCTGAAAAAAATTCAAGTCGCTATCGTAGTCGCAACATTTTCCCAAATTAAGTCTATGGGCAAATTTTTTGTCGCTCAAGGTCACGTAACTCCGAGGTCAATATTCCGATTCGGCCCAAAATTGAACTTAACCGAGATTTTATGCCTGTCCTCGTTACCTGCAAGTTTGAAGCTGATATGAATAAAAATAAAGTTGCTATCGTGGTCACAACTTATTTTTTTATGCTCAAGGGCAGGTAACTCCAAGGCAAATAATCCGATTCGGCCCAAAATCGAACTTAACCGAGATTTTATGTCTGTCCTCGTTACCTGCAAGTTTGAAGCTGATCTGAAAAAAATTCAAGTCGCTATCGTAGTCACAACATTTTCCCTATGTAAAGTCTATGGGCAATTTTTTTGTCGCTCAAGGTCATGTAACTCCGAGGTCAATATTCCGATTCGAACTTAACTGAGATTTTATGCCTGTCCTCGTTACCTGCAAGTTTGAAGCTGATCTGAAAAAAATTCAAGTCGCTATCGTAGTCACAACATTTTCCCTATGTTAAGTCTATGGGCAAATTTTTTGTCGCTCAAGGTCACGTAACTCCGAGGTCAATATTCCGATTCTGCCCAAAATCGAACTTAACCCAGATTTTATGCCTGTCCTTATTATCTGCAAGAATGAAGTCGATCAGAAAAAAATTGACGGAGCTAGAGTGATGACAAGCTTTTTCCTATGTTAAGTCTATGGGAGCTATATGTTGCCATGGTAACCAGAGTTCCACTCAGATCTGCATGAAAACCTTATGCAGTCTTTCCACTTGCCCAATAATGTTACACATGAAATTTGATCAAAGTCGGCCAAGTAGTCTTCAAGATATACATTTTTGAAATTCACATTAACCCTTATGCAAAAATGCACAAGGGCAGGTAACTCCTAAGTATAGGATCCGATTCTGCCAATTATCGAACTTGACCGAGATTTCATGGCTGTGCTGGTTATCTGTAAGAATGAAGCCAATCCGAACAAAATTGAAGCAGCTACAGTGATGACAACATTTTCACCATGGTAAGTCGATAGGCAATTTTTCGGGCGCTCAAGTGGACGTAACTCTTGAGTGAATTATCTGATTCGGCCCAAAATCGAACTTGACCGAGATTTTATGCCTGTACTGGTTATCTGCAAGAATGAAGTCGATCAGAAAAAAATTGACGGAGCTAGAGTGATGACAAGCTTTTTCCTATGTGAAGTCTTTGGGAGCTAGATGTTGCCATGGCAACCAGAGTTCCACTCAGATCTGCCTGAAAACCTAATGAAGCCTTTCCACTTGCCCAATAATGCGACACATGAAATTTGATCAAAGTTGGCCAAGTAGTCTTTAAGATATACATTTTTGAAATTCCCATTAACCCTAATGTAAAAAACACACAAGGGCAGGTAACTCCTAAGTGAATGATCCGATTCTGCCAGTTATCGAACTTGACCGAGATTTCATGGCTGTGCTGGTTATCTGCAAGAATAAAGCCAATCTGAAAATAATTGAAGCAGCTACGGTGATGACAACATTCTCCCCATGTTAAGTCAATTTTTTCAATGCTCAAGGGCACGTAACTCCTGAGTGAATAATCCGATTCAGCCCAAAATCGAACTTGATCGAGATTTCATGCCTGTCCTCGTTATCTGCAAGAATGAAGTCGATCAGAAAAAAATTGACGGAGCTAGAGTGATGACAAGCTTTTTCCTATGTTAAGCCTATGGGAGCTCTTTGTTGCTGTGGCAACCAGAGTTCTCATCCGATCTGCAAGAAAACCTAATACAGCCTTTCCCCCTACCTGATGATGGTTCATATGAAATTTGATCAAGGCCGGCCCACTGGTTCCAGAGATATACTTCGTTGAAAGTGTGGACGACGGACGCCGGCTCGTGGTATACTAATACCTCACATGAGCCTTTGGCTCAGGTGAGCTAAAAATGCACTGCTGTGGATGCATACCTACTAGAGCAGTTGTTTTTTCACATATATACCAAAACCTTTTTTGCATCTCCGTGTTAAAATAAATAAATAAAACTTACCATAACCCGATTCTGTTCTTCCAGAGTTTTTGCTTGAGCAATCTTGCGAAGGAGACGTCTGTTTCTCTTAGCATGCTGTTCTCGTTTGTGCTTTTCATACAGCAACTGATTGTGTAGCAGGAGCAACTGGCCTCGTAATATGCTGATTTCATCAGCAGGGGGCACTCCTGAGAAATAAATAATAAAATATTTTCTTTAACCCATTGTATGTTATGTTAAGCTGGACAAGTCCATTTGTCACAATTAGAGGTGTCAGGCCTATTTTTTTGTTTTTATTCTGTTTTTGACGGAAAATCCTGTTAGCAAATAGTGTAGGCCCTGATCAGATGCCGCATTCTGCGGCATCTGATCTGGGCCTGCACTGTTTGCCAAGGTACCCCTTTAGGGGTTTTCCGAATGAAATGGATTAAATGAGACATGACAACTGAAAAGGCACCTTCAAGCATGTATGCTCAATGGTCTTCAATCAGTCTGAACACAAACTTAGTGCAAATATATCCTTTCATGCCTGCAGGAATATGAACTTGGTCAAGAGACATCCACCATACCACACAAAGCTAAGACTGATCAGACTGTGAGAATGTGCAGGCTGATCTGAGTATGAGCTGGTGCATGTTTGCTATTTACATTTGGCATGGCCCAAGCAATAAACATGTTATCATTTTTTAATTTGTTTTGATGTTTTATGGCCCATTTACCAATATTAAGGTGATGATGAGTTGGGTCCAGTTGCTGGACATATCATTCCCTTAACCCTTTTTGTACCAAAGGAATCTTCCTCCTTATGTATACCCGGAGTCCATTTCAAAATTTAGGGGTGTCAGATTGTTTTTTTCTTCAAAATTTATTTGGAAAATGGCTTAACTTTTCGCGAACAGTATAGGCCCTGATCAGACGCCCCATCATGCGGCATCTGATCTGGGCCTGCACTGTTTGCCATGGTACCTGTTTTGGAGCTTCAGGAACTAAATGGGTTGAATGCATTTATTCTTGTTACAGTAGCACACACTGTGTGTTCATAATTGTTTCATTGCCCCTTGTGATATACTGTCTATAGCAGATCAAACGTGGCCTTTAATAGAGTGATAAGTAGCTCTTGTTGAATCCCCTGACTGAGGCACCTATGTGGAAAATCAATATTGTACACATAAGTCAACAATTAGTAAACTATTGATTTTCCTTGAGGAGGCCCCTTACTTGTTGAAGACAATTCTCTTCAGTCAGCACTGAGGGCTACATAATAGTATGTAACGAAATGATAGTTCTCCATAATCAACAATACATGCATTTAACAAGCTCACTAGTGTTCACATTACGAAAACACGCCTATACGAATACATTGCCATTTTTGGGGCCAAAAATAGAAATTTTACGATGAAAAATTGTGTGTTTTTTTTTCCACTCAAAACATAGATTGTGGGGAATCGATAGAACCGCCTCGACGAGGCGGTTCTATCGAGTACCCACAATCTATATTTTAGAGCAGAAATAAGAAAATTAAGGTTGACCCCTGCAAACCCCCGTTTTACTATATAAAAGTGGGGTATGAGGGGGTCAAAAATAAAAGCGTGTTTCCGTGATGAAAATATTAACTTTTCTAGCAAGATCAATATTGGATACACAAATATTTTTGACAAAAAAATGTGAGTAGATTTTGCATTTTTTTCTTCATAAATATTAGCATATTTTGCTATATTTAATGATAAAAATTTTAACGATATGTCAAATAACATCATAGTTAGATTTGAAGACTGGACTCTGGTCAGAAACCTAACCACTTTGTTTCAGGGCAGGCATAGTCCTTTAATTAACTGATACAATGCACAGAATGGGCGAGACTGGACATAGAAAATTTTTGCTTTTTCTTGTTTTTCTGAATTTAATGACTCAGTTAGCACTAGCATGCTTCTCAAGTTAACAAAACCATGCTTTTCCCAGATAGGTCTACATTCTATGCCTGCATCTGACAACCATCCGTCTTGAATCACAGAACAAAGAAAATATTTCATGATCACATTACGATAACACACCCGTGCGGCATAGTGCATTTTTCACAACTCCAAAATGACTACTTTTCTGGTGAAAACCCCTGATATTTTTCATATTTATACTACAAACATAGGTTGTGGGTGCTCGTTGGAACCGCTTCATAGATGAGGCGGTTCTAACGAGTACCCACAACATATGTCTTGGCAAAGCAAATAAGTAAAAGAGTGGGTATCTGCATAAACCCCAGTTTTCACTATATAAAGTGGGGTTTAGGGGAGTGTTCATTTCACGGACTTGTTCATGTGATGAACCTCAACATCCGTATATAATATACATACTTTGACAGCCAAATAATGATTGCCCTAACTGTACGGTGATATTCAAAGTATTAAATCGTAACTAATTACAAGTCCACACCTGGACTGCTGCTGAGCCCAAAAGTATGTTTAATTTGTATAATAAAACATATTGTCAATCTATAATAGGTGAAAGACTTAATTTGGAGCAAGCAAATGTTGATAACCTTCCTCCACATTGTACTGTCAGCTTGCAGATAAAAAGGGAACTTACCACCAAAATGAGTCCAGTTAACATTCTGTGTGCTGGGGATGGGGATGTTACTAAGCTCTTTTGTGTGTATGTCACTCCCTAGTCTAAGATGTCTGTCCAGAAGCTCTGGTGGAGAATAGCTGTTAAACAATGGACCATCGTTTTCTGAAATTGGAAATTAACATGGTATTATGAAAGGGGGTGTGCCCATAAGGCCCTTTTCCTGCCCTGGAACAAAAGTCTTCATTTTCTCCTGATACATTACCTATAGTGTCCCATTTACTAAAATAGTATTGGTTTTTTAATGTAAGCCCTAGTTAGTGAGAGACATGATAATGAAAGTGGGTGGGGTAATTCAGCATTCAGAATCAGAATTGTTACTGGTGACACGTCAAATGACATTCATACACCAGGACTTGTGATGTGGGAAGTTAGTCCCTAGCTCTAACCAAAGAGGTAAGTTTAGCTACACAATCATCAGCACCTTCAGCTGTGGAAATAATCGAATCGGGAAGGGCATTCCAATCTCTAATGGTTCTGGGGAAGAACGACTCTTTTATAAATGTCAGTTCTTGCGCTAAGGGTCTGAAACGCCAACGAATGGTGATTTCTACAGTGTCTAGCTGGGGGAACAAGGTCATCTGTTGGAATGCTGGCAGCACCCTTTAGACCTTTGTATAAAAGGATTAGTCTACTGTCTTTTCTCCTTTTCTTGAGAGACTCCCATTTTAATTTTCCAAGTATTCCAGTCATGCTCCCAGTTTCAAAGCAGTAATTGCCTGTTACAAATCTAGCAGCTTTATTCTGAACTTTCTCAATTTCATCGTTAAGGACCACTCCACTGGGGTCCCAGATACAACTACCATATTCCAAGATTGGGCAAACAAGACCTTTATATGCTGCCTCTTTTACATCCTGAGGGCACTGATGAAGATTTCGCCTCAGGAAACCAAGCGTTCTATTTGCCTTAGTACACATGTTGCTAATGTGAGTATTCCATCTCAAGTTGTGTGAGATTGTCACTCCAAGGTATTTAATGGAGTCCACATTCTCGAGGACCGTTCCCTCCAAGGTGTAAGAAGCCTCAACTTTATTAGATCTCTTCCTAGTTATCTGCATAATATTGCATTTAACTGGCTGAAATCTCATGCCCCATTTACGTGCCCAACATCCTAATCTATCTATGTCAGCCTGAAGTTTCAATGAGTCATCTGTATCTCTAATTTCCTGGTAACAAACACAGTCATCTGCGAACAGTCTTATTTCTGAGTCAATGTCACTGGAAATATCATTGTTTGTTTACTTTGAGGTTTAACGTCCCCGTCAACACTGTCAAGGTCATTTTGGAGACGTTGCTTCCAATTTTCTGGGACTTTTACCCGACATTGAGATGAAATGACATCTCAAGCCCTGTCGCCCAATGAAACCAATAGGGTTTATTAGCATGGACGGTCTGCCTTGCACCGCGGTTCCTGGACAGGCTTAGATCCTCCAAGCGTGTTACAAGTACTAGTGTGCGGGCCGGATTCAGCTCTGCGTGGAAGCATCGTGCAGCCCATATATTTCTTCAAGCCCCTATGGGCGGAGGCGGGGAAATATCATTGATGTACAGGGAGAACAAAAGTGGACCAAGAACGGTCCCTTGCGGGACCCCAGACAAAACTGGAACCCACTCCGAAGATACAACAACCCGCTGTTTTCTGTAGCAAAGAAAGGAATCTATCCATTTGAGGGTCTTTCCCCCAATTCCATAGCCAAATAACTTTGATTTAAGTAGTTCATGAGGAGGGGTGTCAAAAGCCTTCTCAAAGTCTAGAATAAATGTGTCCACCTGTCCCCCTTTGTCCAAGATTTTTGCCCAGTCATTAATAACTGTGCTTAGCTGAGTTTCACAACTGTGCCTTTTCCTAAATGCATGTTGTCTGTCTGACAAAAGTTTATGTTCGTCCAAGTGGGCCATAGTGTTTGAGCAGACTATATGTTCCAGCAATTTACACAGAACACAAGTCAGAGACACAGGGCGATAATTACGGGCAAGAGCCCAATCTCCTTTTTTGAAGAGTGGACAGATGTTTGCTAAGAGCCATTCTTTGGGGATTTCACCCGCATCAAGAGACTGTTGAAACAAGTGTGCAAAAACTGGACCCAACTCATTTGCTAGTTCCTTCAGGACTCTAGGATGAAGCTCATCAGGTCCTAAGGCCTTACTGGGGTTTAAGCCTTGAAGTAATTTGATCACTCCTGCAGCTGACGCAACAATATTATTCATGAATGGGGCCGATCTTCCAGTCAATGGAACCTCCGTGAACTCAGTTTTATTAAACGCATCATTGAATTGACCAACTACCGGTAGTTCCTCTGCCCTTTCAGAGTCTGATTCAGCAACCCCGTCCCCTCCTCTTTTATTAAGGGGCGGGATACCTTGCCTGTCTTTCTTCTGGCTATTAATATATCTGTAGAAGTCTCTGGGATTTGCCTTTACATCACCTACCAAGTAATTCACATACAAATCATGCTGATTTTTTATATCAGTCTTGATTTCACGTCTCAAGTTTTCAAATTTTGTCCGGAGTTTACCACTTCCAGTCTTTTTTGCCTTTGCATAAATATTATTCCTTCTGCGAATTTTCCTTCTTATCTCTGGAATGATCCAGGGAATAGAAGATACAGACCTACTAGTTTTTGAGGGGATATGATTTTCGGCCGAAGTATGAACGAAAGAAGTTATCAAATCAAAATTCTCCTGTACAGCATTAATCTGAGGTATCATGTTTTATGCACTGTTTCTTTTTTTTAAATTTATCACACCCCCTCATTATTTCCTCTGTGTTAGACAAATGTATTAGGTAAATTCCTGCTTAAATTTTCCTCCTCTTAAGTAAAATACTACATCTGCAGCAACTATTTTATGAACATCGTCAATTTTTTGTTAATTTTGCATCTTCAAATTCAATAAATCCTAGCCTATCTCCAAAATTAAATGACAAATTATTTTCAAACTTACTTGAATTTAACATTGGCAGAGTACAAAGTGTTGATTAGGTTTTGGTGACCTTGACCTAATATTCAAGGTCACTTGAGCTGGTCAAATGTCAAATCACAAAGATATTTCTTAGTCATCCATAAAAGAAGCAATCGCTGTGGATACTAATCTTAACCCTTATCCTGCTGAACACAGCAACCCCTACCTTTGCAAACAGTGTAGATCCAGATCACATGGTTTCTGAAGAAGCCATCTGATCAGGATCTACACTGTCATTCAGTTTATGAATTAAACGAATACATTTTATTAAGTAATTTGACCTTCTGATAGGCAGATATAGGTGTGGCAAAATTAATTTATTCAGCAGGCCAAGGGTTCACCTCTGAACATACCTATACTGGCAAACTTGGCTTCACTTTCACTTTGCATTATCTGCGACTGGCACTTTCGACATACAGCAACAGAGGTAGGATTGAGCAATAACCTAAACACTCTCGTAAAATCATCTTCCTGCTCGGTACTGGCCATTACTGAGTCTGTGTACATTGGGCACTTAGTAAGATTTAGACTAGAATTTTCTGAGGTCGCTATTGTTACTGATGCTTCCTGTTTGGTTGTTATGGTAACAGTGCTGCTTGTACTGGTGACAGAGAGGTTTGGATCATCAACAGTCGATGATGTCGGCAGCTCGTCTCTGTCCGCAATCTGCTGTTCTAAGTTTGACAAGGTTTTAGTGGTGTTGTGGAAGGCCGTTGTAGATGCCGACCTTGACAGTTCATCCTCTTCCTCAACCATTGTGTCTATTTTTGGTAACAAAGGACAGGAGAGAGATTTTGTTTTTGATCCCAACTTTGACAGCTTCTCCACACTCTTCCTTGAGGTCAGGCTGTTAAATCGGATTCTGTTGACACTTTTCATAAACTTGGCCACAGACTCTGCTGTCAACATTTCGAAGGCTGTGTGTGACCTTGAACTTGAAGTAAGTTCTGACACCTCGTCATCATCATCTGTAATTAATAAAATATTTCTATAAATTATATGACCCATATATGCCTAACTGCCCAAAAATGGAACATTGGCAAACGGTGAAGAATCTGATCAGATGCCACAAAATGTGGCATCTGATCAGGACCTTCTCTGTTTCCATAATCCATTTAGTACTGGAAAACCCAAAACGGGTATCCTGGCAAACAGTGCAGGCCCAGATCAGACACCGCAGAATGCGGCATCTGATCAGGGCCTACACTGTTTGCAGAAAGGTCAGTCATTTTCCAAATAAATTTTGAAGAAAACACAATTTGACACACCTAAATTTTGAAATGTACTCATGCTATATATAAGGAGTAAGATTCCATTTGGTACAAAAAGGGTCACTGATGAGGCTTTATTAGCCGAAACTACGTAGTATGGCCCATCTTCTTTCTTATGTTTTCTAGTGCAAACTGATTTTATGGTTACACAGCAATTTCAAGACAGTATGAGTATTTATTACTCAAGTGTGTGAAGGTCATTTTGGAGACGTTGCTTCCAACTTTGTGGGAATTTCACCCAACATTGAGATGAAATAACATCTCAAGCCCTGTAGCCCAGTGAAACCAACAGAGCTGAAACCAACTGCACATGAATACATGTACTGGTAAAATACTTTAGAAGGCCTAAGCCTGCCCAGGCAATGTGGTGGAAGTTGGAACAGCCCTTTATATAAACTCTATTGTTTTGTTTGGGTGGTGGGGCTTGAGATGTCATTTCATCTCAATGTTGGGTAAAAGTCCAACAAAATTGGAAGCAACATCTCCAAAATGACCTAATTTGTGTTGATGGGGACAGTAAACCTCAATTCAAACGAACAAACAAAGTCGTTTCGTTTGTTTGATTTGAGGTTAACATCCCCGCCAACACTATACTAGGTCATTTTGGAGACATTGCTTCCAATTTTGCATGACTTTTACCCGACATTGAGATGAAATGACATCTCAAGCCCTGCCGCCCAATGAAACCATTAGGGTTTATAAGCATGGATGTTCGGACTTACACCGCTTTTTTTTTTCCAGGCATGGCTTAGATCCTCTAAGTGGTTTACCAGTACTCATGTGCGGTCAGTTTCAGCTCTGCGTGGAAGCATCATGCAGCCCATCTAGTTCTTCAAGCCCCCGATGGGCAGGGGCTGTCTATGTTGTGAGTACTTGTTAGAATCGCCTTGAGGCGATTCTAACAAGTACCCACAACCTCTAGTAAGTACCCAAGACATGTTTCTAACAAACAAGAGGGCCATGATGGCCCTGGATCGCTCACCTGATCCATAGTGTAACAAGTGGGCCCCAGAGAGGGCCATTATTGGCCCCAGGGTTTTAATGTGCATAATGTTGAGGGAGGTCTTAAAGGTGAAGCTTCATACCAAACATCAACAAAGGCTATAATTAGAACAATCTTGGCAAAGGTCCACTAGATAAAGCTACACATCAAATTTCAAAGACCTGGGCCTTGCAGTTTCAGAGAAGAAGATTTTTTTTAAAGATATTCCCTACATAAGCCTATGCAAAACCAAATGGCCCCAGGGCTATATAAATCTATGTAAAAACAAAGGGCCCCGGCCCGGGGTGGGGGCATTTGTGGCCCCAGGGCTATAATTTGAACAATCTTGGTAGAGGTCCACTAGATAAAGCTCCATACTAAATATCAAGGCCTTGGCCTTGCAGTTTCAGAGAAGATTTTTAAAGATTTCCCTATATAAGTCTATGCAAAACCAAAGGGCCCCGGAGCGGGGACATTTTTGGTACCAGGGCTATAATTTGAATAATTTTGATAGAGGTCCACTAGATGCAGCTTCATACCAAATATCAAAGACCCAGGCCTTGTGGTTTCAGAGAAGAAGATTTTTGAAGATTTTCCCCATGTAAGTCTATGTAAAACCATAGGGCCCCAGAGTGGGGGCATTTTTGGCCCCAGGGCTATAATTTTAACAATCTTGGTAGAGGTCCATTAGATGCAACTTCATACCAAATTTCAAAGTCCTGGGCCTTGTGGTTTCAGAGAAGATTTTTAAAGATTATCCCTATATAAGTCTATGTAAAACCAAAGGGCCCCGGGACGGGGCCACTTTTGGCCCCAGCACTATAATTTGAATCATCTTGGTAGGGGTCCTTTAGAAGAAGCTTCATACCAAATATAAAAGACCTAGGCCTTGTGGTTTCAGAGAAGAAGATTTTTAAAGATTTTCCCTATATAAGTCTATGTAAAACCAAAGGGCCCCTGAGCGGGGGCATTTTTGGCCCAAGGGCTATAATTTGAACAATCTTGGTAGGGGTCCACTAGATGAAGCTTCATACAAAATATCAAAGTCCTGGGCCTTGCGGTTTCAGAGAAGAAGATTTTTAAAGATTTTCCCTATATAAGGCCATGTAAAACCAAAGGGTCCCAGTCGGAGGCTTTTTTTGCCCCAGCACTATAATTTGAACAATCTTGGTAGGGGTCCACTAGATAAAGCTTAATTCCAAATATCAAAGTCCTGGGCCTTGCAGTTTCAGAGCAGAAGATTTTTAAAGATTTTCCCTATATAAGCCTATGTAAAACCAAAGGGCCCGGCGGCGGGGACATTTTTGGCCTCAGCACTATCATTTGAATAATCTTGTTAGGGGTCTTTTAGATGAAGCTTCATACCAAATATAAAAGACCTAGGCCTTGTGGTTTCAGAGAAAAGGATTTTTAAAGATTTTCCCTATATAAGTCTATGTAAAAACAAAGGGCCCCTGAGCGGGGGCATTTTTGGCCCAAGGGCGATAGTTTGAACAATCTTGGTAGAGGTCCATTGGATGAAGCTTCATTCTAAATATCAAAGTCCTGGACCTTGCGGTTTCAGAGAAGAAGATTTTTAAAGATTTTCCCTATATAAGTCTATGTAAAACCAAAGGGCCCCTGAGCAGGGGGATTTTTGGCCCAAGGGCTATAATTTGAACAATCTTGGTAGGGGTCCACTAGATGAAGCTTCATACAAAATATCAAAGTCCTGGGCCTTGCGGTTTCAGAGAAGAAGATTTTTAAAGATTTTCCCTATATAAGCCTATGTAAAACCAAAGGGCCCCAGGTGGAGGCTTTTTTTGCCCCAGCACTATAATTTGAACAATCTTGGTAGGGGTCCACTAGATAAAGCTTAATACCAAATATCAAAGTCCTGGGCCTTGCAGTTTCAGAGCAGAAGATTTTTAAAGATTTTCCCTATATAAGCCTATGTAAAACCAAAGGGCCCGGGGGTGGGGACATTTTTGGCCTCAGCACTATCATTTGAATAATCTTGTTAGGGGTCTTTTAGATGAAGCTTCATACCAAATATAAAAGACCTAGGCCTTGTGGTTTCAGAGAAAAGGATTTTTAAAGATTTTCCCTATATAAGTCTATGTAAAAACAAAGGGCCCCTGAGCAGGGGCATTTTTGGCCCAAGGGCGATAATTTGAACAATCTTGGTAGAGGTCCAATGGATGAAGCTTCATTCTAAATATCAAAGTCCTGGACCTTGCGGTTTCAGAGAAGAAGATTTTTAAAGATTTTCCCTATATAAGGCCATGTAAAACCAAAGGGCCCCGGAACGGGGGCATTTTTTGCCCCAGCACTATAATTTGAACAATCTTGGTAGGGGTCCACTAGATAAAGCTTAATACCAAATATCAAAGTCCTGGGCCTTGCAGCTTCAGAGCAGAAGATTTTTAAAGATTTTCCCTATATAAGCCTATGTAAAACCAAAGGGCCCGGGGGCGGGGACATTTTTGGCCTCAGCACTATCATTTGAATAATCTTGTTAGGGGTCTTTTAGATGAAGCTTCATACCAAATATAAAAGACCTAGGCCTTGTGGTTTCAGAGAAAAGGATTTTTAAAGATTTTCCCTATATAAGTCTATGTAAAACTAGAGTGTTCACAAGTTTTTTCTTTAATTTGACCTACTGACCTACTTTTTGACCCGAAAAGACCTTTATTCAAACTTAGCCAAGATATTGTCACAATGACCATTCTGAGCAAGATTAATGATTTAACCAAACTTGTGGCCTCCTGAGTATTCACAAGGTTTTTCTATGATTTGACCTACTGACCTACTTTTCAACCGGACATGACCCATATTCAAACTTGACCGAGATATTGTCATGATGATCATTCTGAGCAAGTTTGATTATGATTGGACCAAAATTGTGGCCCCTAGGGTGTTCACAAGGTTTTTATATGATTTGACCCGCTGACCTACTTTTTAACCCGATATGACCCATATTCGAACTGGACTGAAATATTGTCACAATGGTCATTCTGAGCAAGTTTCATGATAATTGGACCAAAACAGTGGCCTTCAGAGTGTTCACAAGGTTTTTCTATGATTTGACCTACTGACCTACTTTTTGACCGGACATGACCCATATTCGAACTTGACCAAGATATTGTCATGATGATCATTCTGAGCAAGTTTGATTATGATTGGACCAAAATTGTGGCCTCTAGGGTGTTCACAAGGTTTTTCTATGATTTGACCCGCTGACCTACTTTTTAAGCCGACATGATCCATATTCAAACTTCACTAAAATATTGTCACAATGATCATTCTGAGCAAGTTTGATGATGATTGGACCAAAATTGTGGCCTCTCGAGTGTTCACAAGGTTTTTCTATGATTTGACCTACTGACCTACTTTTTTACCCGACATGACCCAAATTCGAACTTGACCGAGATATTGTCATGATTATCATTCTGAGCAAGTTTGATGATAATTGGACCAAAACTGTGGCCTCTAGTGTGTTCACAAGAAAAAGTTTACGCACGGACGACGCACGACGGACGACGGACGACGGACGACGCACGACGACGCCGGACATCTTACTGTCACAAAAGCTCACCATGACCTTCGGTCAGGTGAGCTAAAAAATCAGGAAATTTATTCTTTTATTATTCTTGTTACTTCTTTTTATGTGAAGCTATGACAGAAGCTTCATTCTTGCACACCAGATAAGGAAATCAATATTTTTAGCTTGGTATAGAAATTCTGTTCTAACCCTGGTGTTCTTACCCAAAATCGAACATTCTCACATGTTTGATAAATGGACTGGTTGAATACAACCTCATATGGGCTATCGTTAAGGTTGAGATCAGAGCATGTTACTTGACATCACTAAACATTCCTGTAGTGTCATCACAATATGGTGGACGTTGGTAACTGAAGTGACTGCAGCATTTAAAATCCGCGCTAAGAAATTGATTTGTTTGTTTGATTTGAGGTTTAACATCCCTGACAACACTGTATAGGTCATTTTGGAGACATTGCTTCCAATTTTGTGCGACTTTTACCTGACAATGAGATGAAATGACATCTCAAGCCCTGCCGCCCAATGAAACCAATAGGGTTTATAAGCATGGACGGTCTGACTCGCACCGCTTTGCCTGGGCAGGCTTAGATCCTCTAAGCGGTTTACTAGTACTCGTGTGCGGTCGGTTTCAGCTCTGCGTGGAAGCATCATGTAGCCCATCTATTTCTTCAAGCCCCGATGGGCGGGGGGTGCTAAGAAATTGAAGGTATGCAAGAAAAAGAATCCTCTATGGGTGTGAGGGGTGGATAGGAAAATCCGTCCCTCAGGGTCAATGTCGGCATGCCTCGTGATGCCGGACAGTGACCCTCGGGATGGATTTTTCCATTCACCCCTCACACCCATGTAAGATTCCTATAAAACTCTTACCTTCCTCATTGTCCAATCCTTCAATCATATCCGAGATGTTGTCAATACATACTCTCTCTGTCTGTGAAGCTGTTGAATCATCTCTTGGTCTAGTCTCCATCTCGACACTTGAAACAGGTTTTGACAGAGAATCTGTTAACTCACCCACTTCTGCAGCAATACTCTGCCTAGGCTCTGAGGGAGTACCTGGTTGAGTATCTTGCACAGAAACTACCTGTTCTTTACAACTCAAGTCTAACTGAACTGGTTTCACATGTTTGAAAGATGCACCAGACTGATTACATTTTACATCCTGAGGGCTCACATCTGATTGGTCAGAAGGTGGATTGTCAAACTGGAGTTCTCTAGCTGCATTCAATACTGGCTGAGTTCGGAGGATTCCGAAGGGTGGGGTACTAGTGAATTCAGGCTTCAAGGGAGATGGTGGAATGCTGGGTATGTGGGATGATGGAGTTAGTAGAGGGACTGTCTGGGACTGGCTGAACTCCGAACTTAGTCGCTTTGGGTCCTGGGACTTGCTATAACCATGAGCTCTAGCCTGTAAATAATAAAATATAATTATGCAGTTAGCGTAGGCTCAGATTAGCTTACACATCTGCACGAACTGGGCCCAGTTGTTTAATACTAATGATGTCAAATTTGTTTGTTTGTATTGGAGTTAAACGGCCCGGTCAAAACTATTTAGGTCATTTTTAGATGGTCAGTTTACCTATCCACTTTTCCTGGGCAGGCTTATACGTAACTGGTTAATCAGTACAGTGCACATTCTTTTGCCAGAAACTGACAACTGCCCTTCTTGAATCAGTGTAAGGGAGAGAATGACCGTGGAAAAGATTTCATGATCAACCTCCACAAAAGAATGTTGCCGGCCCCAGCAGGTATCGAACCCGCATCCTCCTATCACCTGTAAGACGCGCATCCAACTGAGCTACCGAGGCCGGCTAATGATGTCAATAATGTATTAAAACTTTTCTGATTTAACTCTTATCATGCTGTTCACGACAACCCTTTTCTTTGGAAACACTGTAGATCCAGATCAGATGGCTTCTGAAGAAGCCATCTGATCAGGATCTACACTGTTTGACATTCAATTTATGAATTTGGAGGAATAAATTACATCAAGTAATCTGATTGGTTCAAAGACAGAAATGGGTGTGGCTAAACTGAATATTCAGCAAGAGAAGGGTTAATATTGCAAATCTGCTAATACTTTTGCTGAAATGCAAATGCTACTCACTTTTTTTGAGTAAAAATACCACTGTATTAGATATTGTACTTTCTAAAACAGTTAATATTTTAACATGGTTACCTAGCTTGTTAAGCAAAATATGCTATGAACAACTGGACCCTGATAAGAGCTTTCAACTGCTTCAAGAGCCTTCTGTTAATCCTAGTAGTTTAACCCTTTTTGTACCAAATGGAATCTTCCACCTAATATATAGCAGGAGTCCATTTCAAAATTTAGGGGTGTTAGGTTGTGTTTTCTTCAAAATTTATTTGGAAAATGACTGAACTTTTAGCAACCAGTGGAGGCCCTGATCAGACGCCGCATTCTGCGGCGTCTGATCTGGGCCTGCACTGTTTGCCAACCCGTTTTGGAGTTTCTGGTACTAAATGGGTTAACAGAGACAGTATTGATATCTCAAATGAGTCTCATCTTTGTGTAGTCAGTTATTTGATTGTATGATTTTTGTTTTCTGTGTCTGGGGCACTTTTTTGCAATAAAGCTAAGGAGAGACAACACAAACCGGCCCCGATAGCTCAGTTGGTAGAGTGTCCGCTCCGGGGAACGGGAGGTCTCGGGTTCGATCCCGGGCCGCGACATACCAAAGTCGTTAAAAATGGTACTAGCTGCTCCTCGCTTGGCATTCAGATTTACGGGGTAGAGCTAGGACTGGTCGATCCAGTGTCAGGATAATGTGACTGGGTGTGGTATCATGTAATGTGTCTGGGACATGATACTTCAGTGAGGCAGCACTATAAACGTGAGCATTGAGCTCCCTGTCGCAACCAGACACCGTCGTGATATGACTGAAAAATTGTTGAAAGCGATGTTAAACCCGAATTCACACACACACACACACAGACAACACAAACCAGTTTTATGTTCTCTGAAAATTTGTTTGTTTGGAGTTTAACAGCATAGACAACACTTTAGGTCAGGTTGGGCTGGTCAGTTTACCTTACCACACTTTCTCTAGGCAGGCATATACATAAGCTGTTAACCAGTACAGTGCACATTCCTTTGCCAGAAAATGACAACTGAAATTCTTTTATCAGCAGGAAAAGAGAGAATAACCGTAGAAAAAATTTCATAATCTGCTTGAAAGAATGTTCAAGACCCTGCAGGTATATAACTCACACCCATTACGATAACACACTTGTGCTACATAGTGCATTTTTTTCACATCTCCAAAATGGCCACATTTCTGATGAAAATCTGTGATATTTTTCTTATTTATACTGCAAACATAGGTTGAGGGTACTTGTTAGAACCACAGAAGCGGTTCTAACAAATACCCACAGCCTATGTCTTGGAGCAGAAAGAAGAAAAAGAATGTATACCCCCATAAACCCCAGTTGCCTCTATATGAAGTGCAGTTCAGGGGGATGTTTATTTCACAGACTTGTTCACCTGATGCCCAGTCCAATGCTCGTCAGGTTGAGCTACCAAGGAATACATGGTAATCTGTCAATCAATCTTATTATGCTAAACATGACAGCCTTTTGCTGTGAAACAGTGTAGATCCAGACAGAAGTCAGCTGATAAGAATCTACACTGTTTATCATGCAATTTGTGAACTGAATGTTATATCAAGTAAATTGATTGGCTGATAGTCAGAAATAGGTGTGACTATATAAATTTAATCAGAAGGATAAGGGTTAATTATGTAATCGGTGTGCCACAGATAATTTTGTAAGAGTGAACTGAGGCTCACTCCTATAAGACTGTTGAAGCTAAGTCATTACATTGTATTTAGTTTATACTGCAATTGAAAACTTCAATAGAATTTGTCATCACTGATGAAAATTCAGCAAAATGGATTGAAGACAATGCAGCAGGTTAATGGTGAACACATCATGCGACGTTAAAGAGTGTCATCACACCACAGTGAAGTCAAAAACAACATGACCATTCAAAAATTAGGTTGCTCAGCACTTTAAATTCTGTGTGAAAATCTGCAACTAAAATGTTTATTTGTTTGTTTGATATGAGGTTTAACGTCCCGGTTAAACCTCAAATCAAACAAACATAAACACTGTAAAGGTCATTTTGGAGACGTTGCTTCCAATTTTGTGGAACTTTTACCCGACATTGAGATGAAATGACATCTCAAGTCCTGCCAATAGGGTTTATAAGCATGGACGGGCCGACTCGCACCGCTTTGCCTGGGCAGGCTTAGATCCTCTAAGCGGTTTACCAGTAGTACTCGTGTGCGGGTTTGTTTCAGCTCTGCGTGGAAGCATCATGCAGCCCATATATTTCTTCAAGCCCCGATGGGCGGGGGCTGAAATAGACTGTTTATGTTAGCTTTAGAAATTATTTTCAAAGTTTAGACACTATGCAAGAAGCAGTATGAAGTTAATGTAACAGACCATTCTAATCAGGAAAGCCAGATAAGAATCTAGCTCAAATTTCTGAAAATTTATATAAAAAAATATAGCCAAGAAAATAACTAGTAGTTTGGTTGCTTTTCTGGGAAATAAAGAGGACTAAATTATTTTTGGTACCAGAAAGCTACCGTAATGGTCCTAAGTATTGGGACAGAGAGGCCTAAGCAAACAGTGTAGACCCACATCGAGCAGTGTGATCAGGGTCTACACTGTTTGCCATTCCGTCTGCACCTTTTGGTCTCCTTGCTGGATCATGACATAAATTTGTTAAAATTTTCGTAGAAATGCGGCAAGTGCTTCAGGTGTCCGAATTTTCAGGATCTTTTTTTTTTTTTTTTTTTGGTTTTGGTTTTACGGCCCTTTCAAGATTATTTCTCTCATATCGAGCCGATCTTTAATCAGAGGTGGGCGAAAACCGGAGTACCCAGAGAAAAACCACCTGACCTTCCGTTGCAGAACTTGGCGTCTCACACGTGGCCCGAGCGAGGCTCGAACCTACGGCGGTGAGAGACCTAATGACTAAGAGTCAGCGCTCTTATCCACTAGGCCACGGAGGCCCGTTTCAGGATCTTTACGGTACTCATAATTTATTTTCTTTAGCAAAAATATCAGTTTATTACATATTGTACTTGATAGAATGATCAACATTTTGAGCACTCACTATTTTGTTAAGGCAACAGTATAGTGAAATTACGCTATTAAGACCTGGCCCCCACCCATCGGGGCTTGAAGAAATATTTGGGCTGCATGATGCTTCCACACAGATCTGAATCCGGCGCGCACACTAGTACTGGTAAACCGCTTAGAGGATCTAAGCCTGTCCAGGAACCGTGGTGCGAGGCGGACCGTCCATGCTAATAAACCCTATTTGTATATTGGGCGACAGGACTTGAGATGTCATTTCATCTCAATGTCGGTTAAAAGTCCCACAAAATTGGAAGCAACGTCTCCAAAATGAACTTTACAATGTTGACGGGGACGATAAACCTCAAATCAAACAAACAAACGCTATTAAGACCACCTAAAATTAGGACTAATTTCGCTCTTAAAGGCTTATTTTGAAGGGTACACTGAACGTTTCTGTGGTTTCTGCCTACAATGTCCTCTGGCCAGAGACCACCTTTGGGACTGTTCAAAAGTGGTCTTTAAGACCACTTTTGAACAGTCCCAAAGGTGGTCTTAATATAGGAATTTTACTGTACTTTAACAACTGAACCCTGACTACTTACTTTATCTGTATCATCACTAATGGGTGGGGTTTCTCTGGGCGTGTTTGCTGGTGAGGTCAACAAAGGTGTTAATACTGGATGGCCTGAAAATATGATGTATAAAACATAGAGGATCTTACATGAGTGTTTATGCATTATTGAATTTATTAAACGAGTTGAGGAAAAGGGATAAAATGCTAGGCTTTAAAGAGCCTTTTATCCCTTTTCCGCAACAAGTTTAATGAATTTAATAATAAATGAGCAAGAATGCAAAATTCTATTTATCATATGACATTTAAAACGCATTTTATTCACGATTGTTTACAAAAATGTCAATATTCCGTGGTTAGTAAAACGCGACGTTGTTAAGGACGTCGAACATGTAACGCTACAGGACGTATCTAGCTAATTTGCATATTTAATCCACCAGTGGATTATCGAAAATATTACATGGCGTTATTACACTCTCAGACGCGATGTCATTTGATACAATGGCTAATGAAACATTCACAAACCACTGTACACAAAATAAAGTGAAATCCCACTGCAGTAGTAAGACCACTTAAAAATAAAACCACCTTGCTATCAACCAGTCCAAACAAATTACTTCCTTATTATCTAATCAACCTATGACTTGTGGTAGGCCAGATACAGAGTCGACCTGGTGAACAAATTATTGAGTTGACCCACTAAACTAGGTATGGAGTAAATTTTCCTTATAGTAGGTCAAAGTGACCTGGTTTTGGAATGGCCCACTTGCCAAACTATGGCACAAATAAATATATTAAATTTTATGGTCTCATATGCCTCAGAAGTTAAGATATGGCTTAACAGACAAACAGCTGGGCCAATAAGCAAACAAAATGGACAGACATATATTCATGAAGTTTTTAGGTTCTAGGTACCTTTAAATATGAATGTTAAAACAATAACTGATTGAACAATTGGGTAAATAAGGTTTTTCTCTTAGAGTTTACTTTGGAGGAAGCTTTTGACTTCAAAAATACCTAGAAGTAGCACAAAATACTCAAACTTCAACCAGACAGACCATAAACAGCATTTGTAGGTATTTCAGTTTAGCATACATTTAGTATAAAATATTTAGTTTTTGAATATGCGATACGAACCTGACACCAGTGCACGTATCACACTTGCACGTGCTGCCATATCGCATGGCCTTTATCATACCCCAAAAATCCATATCACTACCCTTTATGGCACTCCTAAGCCTTTATCATACCTCTGGCGTCACCCTATTCGGAACACGCGGCTTCTTCCTTTTGCGGCATTTCGCATTTGTTGTTCAGGACGCCATTTGCAATTTGCAATATTTTCGTCTGTTCGAACTGTTTGGCAAAAAAAAAAAAAACTTTGGCATGCCGCAGCGAATACGAGAGGAAATTGGGCAAAAGAACGATGCAGGGGATTGCTGACAGACTTTTGTCTGGATAATATTATCAAGCAAAGAAATTCTAGTGATATTTTCATATCATACCCCATGTCAGCCCTCGACCCATATCCGCCCTCGGGCCTTCGGCCTTCGGACTGATATGGGAGTCTCGGGCTGATATTGGGTATGATATGAAAAATGCCATATGATAATCTCTATATACAGCACCCCCACCCATTCGTGCCTGGTGAAATAGATTGGGCTACCTGATGCTTCTGCACAGAGCTGAATCAGACCCAATGCGAGTACTGATAAACTGCTTAGGAAGCCTGCCCAGGCAAAGTGGTGCAAGTCGCACTGACCCTGGTTGTAAACCCTAGCAGTATCTTTTGGTGGTTGGGCTTGAGATGTCATTTCATCTCAATATCAGGTAAAATTACCAAAAAATTGGAGGCAACTTCTCCAAAAATGACCTAAATAATATTGATGGGGACTTAAAACCTCAATTCAAACAAACAAAACTTCAGTTTACAAAATTGGTAATATAGGCTAACAAGGAAAACATGAAAAACTGCAATCATGTGTGATTTGAGAGAAAAAGCATTTCAATACTGACCTGGATGATGTTGTGTGGTTGAAGAAGTTGAGGTCTCTAGCAGACTGGGTCCTGGGGTATTCCTCTGTGATGCAGGTGGTGTTGAAAGCCCTACTACCTCTGAAGGGCTCCAGTAAATGTTGTCAAAGTTGAGATCCTGGATATTGGGCTTAGGGAGTGATGAGTAATCAGTATCTGAAAATACAGTAATAACTTCCAAATTTTACATCTCATTACTGTTGTAAGTTAGTTTGAAGTTTAACTGCCCAGTCAACATTACTGAGGTTATGCCAAGCCAGTGCACATTTTTTTTCACCAGAGACTAATGACTGCCTTCTTGAATGAGAGGTAAAGCAGTGATTGACTGTAGAAAATCATAATCAATCTACGCAATAGAATGTTGCTAGCCTGAACACTGATTAATCTTCGGCCTCCGCCCATCGGGATTGAAGAAATAGATTGGCTGCATGATGCTTCCAGGTAGAGCTGAAACCGACCCACACACGAGTACTGGTACACCGCATAGTAACTGGTAAACTGGTACTGGTAAGCCTGCCCAGGCAAAGCGGTGCGAGAGTCGGACCATCCATACTTATAAACCCTAATTGATTCATTGGGCGGCAGGGCCTGAGATGTCATTTCATCCCAATGTCGGGTAAAAGTCCCACAAAATTGGAAGCAACATCTCCAAAATGACCTTTACAGTGTTGACGGGGACGTGAAACCTCAAATCAAACAAACAAACAAGATCTATGACATCCTAATTACCAGTCAGCTGTGCATTCAACTGAATCACTGAGGCCAGCTGATCTATTATTTTTATTTTATGCTTTATGGAAGTGGTATTGGGTGACAAAAAGTTGAGGTCCAGGTCAGACTAGTCCTGAAGGTCACACTGCTCCTTCAGGACAAATCTGACCTGGATCTGCATTATTGTCCCAGTATTGGAGCAGTTGTAACTGTTTTATTGAGGTTAATAGACACACCAAACCTAGAGGGTTATTTTGTGTAATCTCCCAGATCAAGGGATAAAAGAGCTAGTATAGGAGAGACTATTGTGTTCCAGTTTAATTACACATGAACCCTTGTGAGGCACTTTGGGTTGTAGACCAGAGAAAGGGGCAAAGGAGATAGAAAGGTAATAGATTTGCTCAAACAAAGGATTTTGGTCTCGTTTGTAGTATAAAGAACCAGTCAACACTATTTTAGATTATGTCCAGTTAGTCAGTTCACAAAACCACACTTTTTCCCAGGCTGTCTTATCCCCCAAGTCCTTCTATTAAACTTTGCAAGGGGTTTAGTAGCTCCTACCTTTAAGCTGTGGACTGAACTGGTGTCTTTGTCTGCATGTTGGTTTTCTCCTGTAGTAGCGAGATGCTACTATTGGACAGTGTAACTGTTCCCAAGTACCCTCTACCATGTCAAGGGACATCTTCGCACACTCTGCCACAACATCCTGGGACTCCATTTGACGCCATCTACTCAATATCAATATCAAAACAATTGAACCAGTGCATGAAAAAACTTACAAAAGACCTGTGCAAACAGCAATGACTAAGATTAACTTTCTCATCCTAGCAGTATGGCAAGTAAATTTCACTTGAGAAGGCTCCTGCTATCAGCACAGCATCTCATCATACTGTGTGGATGCACAGGCTGATCTGAGCCTTTTCTGGTCGCACAAGTCCCATTCTAGGTTTTGTCGTGTGCTGGCGCAGTTATCATCAAATTTCTATGGCTCAAACACCTTTGGGACAGTGAAAATTTGTTCAAGACAGGGGTAGTTCAAGCCACTGAGGACTATTCTTTGTACCAGGCCAATGTGCATAATGACAATGAAACTGTTTTCTTACATGCTTTTCAATGAAATACAGAGATTTCTCAGTGAAATCCAAAACAATATCATCACTATTTCAAAGTTACAATACGATTTTTTATTTTTCCCTGTTTGTGAATTCAATGTATCATAAAAAAATAGCATGTTTGTTAGATTTCAAGTAGATTAACTTTATTAATGTGTCAGAAATTATGTCACACATGTTTTCACATCATTCAGACATTGATGATGTCACTTTTAGCACCTTACACACTGTAAATAATGCATGTGGCACCAGACAAGCTTAGCAACTGCAGAAGTTATTTGAATGCACATTTCAAGTGAACCATTGATAAAGTAACATCCCAAGCTGTTTTCCATGTGCAAACTTTCACACACATATTTTACCCAGTAAACATGCTGAATACCTCTAAATTGATCACCATGAAAAAAGTTTGTTCTCTATGGTGACAGCCGACGCTTTAAAACTGCATTTATAATTACAGTTTAAAGTATATAAGAAACAGAAAATTTGATTTTTTTTTCTTTGAGTGAAATATCGATTTTTATTTCACACAAGAACACCAAAAGAAGTATTTTCACTTGTGGGGAAGCCACAAGTGAAAATACTTCTTTTGGTGTTCATTTAGTGGAATAAAAATGGATCTTACACTGAAAAAATGAAATATCCTCTATATCTCTTTCAGATTTTCTGTGAAATGAAGTTACACTGTGACCACTCATTAAAATCACCCCAATGAGCTGATCATTAATGAGCAGTGGAAAAAAAGAATATCCACGGACTTGATGTCTCACGTGTGATCTGAGCAAGGCTGTTTTTTTTTTGTGTGTGTTATTTTTGTTTTATTTTGGTTTTATGGCTCTTTCAAGATTATTTCACTTATAAATATTTTGAGCTGATCAGATCATTAATCATAGATGGGCAAACAATGGAGTACCCGGGGAGAGACCAAATGATTCAGAGTCGGCACTCTTAACCACTCGACAATGGAAGCCCTTCCAAGCGAGACTGTAACCTATATTGGTGCAAGATTTAATGTTCATTAGTCAGGGTCCTTTACCACAAGGCCATTATCAGGGTCTGACAAATCCATTGCACAGCTGGCAAGTGATTTTGTTTTATTTCACTTGCCCAGAAAAATGTATAGGGAATATTGAAATTCCATTGTGAAGATGCTCAGGACTGCCAGGCAAGTGGTTGAAACTTGGATTTGTTAGGCCCTGTATTATTAAGAGTTTACATGGTTTGCAAGCAATTCTCCTGTCTCACCTTTCTTTTGAAGTTTCTTGGTCTTTAGTCCCAATGAAAAGGTTTGGGTGAAGCCTCACTCTCTCAAGCATTGACTGAAAGAACATTATAATAATGAGCCCTGTAATAAAAAAACCTGTTTTTGGGTTGTGTGACCAGGGGCCAGTTGTTAAAACTAATAATGTCGTTAACATTTTGATCATTTAATATGGCAATTTTGCTAATATTTTTGCTGAAAAAAAATGTGAGCAGATGCAAAAGCTGCTCACATTTTTTTCTGCAAAAATAGTAGCATATTTCCCATATTAAATGATCAGTTTTAACGACATGTTTACTAACAACATCGTTAGTTTTGAACAACTGGCCCCTGGCCACTAACAAGCTGGTTAAGCCAACAATGCTTTGAATAACTGGGCCCACGTAAGAAACTAACCAGTCTGTTAAGTTACACCATGGCCCCCGCCCATAGGGGCTTGAAGAAATATATGGGCTGCATGATGCTTCCACGCAGAGCTGAATCAGGCCCGCACACTAGTACTGGTAAACCGCTTAGAGGATCTAAGCCTGTCCAGGAGCCGCGGTGCGAGTTGGACCGTCCATGCTAATAAACCTATTGGTTTCATTGGGCAACAGGGCTTGAGAAGTCATTTCATCTCAATGTCGGGTAAAAAACCCACAAAATTGGAAGCAACGTCTCCAAAATGACCTTTACAGTGTTGACGGGGACGTTAAACCTCAAATCAAACGAACAAACAAAAGTTACACCAACTAACAAAAGTCTTGAAAGTTTAGTTTGACAGTCAACCCTCTTTGTACTAACATCCGCTATAACGAATCCTTAGCTCAAGATGAGACGGATCAATAGAGATATTCAAAAATATTGTATGAAGGGCATCTGAAGTATTAACCCTTATCTTGCTGAATATTCATTTAAGCCACACCCATTTCTGTCTATCAACCAATTAAATTACTTGATGTAATTTATTGCTACAAATTCATAAGCTGAATGCCAAACAGTGTAGATCCTGATCAGATGGCTTCTTCAGAAGCCATCTGATCTGGATCTACACTGTTTGCAAAGATAAGGGTTGTCATGAACAGCAAGATAAGGGTTAATAGTGGGTGCAGCTTGTAAGGCTTACCTGGTCAAAACTAACTAGTGGAGTCCCTCAAAGTATTCACCCTTGACCTGTATGCACTTTTCCAGTCTTTTTATCCACTGTGAAAATGCATTTTTGAAACCCTTTTGGGGCATTCTGTTTATACACTGAAACAATGCACTACCCAAGGCGCCGGCCTCAGTGGCTCAGTCGGATGCGCGGCTGACTGGTGATCAGGAGGACGCGGGTTCGACTCCCGCCGGGGTCGGCAACATTCTTACGTGGAGATTGATCATGAAATCTTTTCTACGGTCATTCTCTCCCTTCCGCTGATTCAAGAAGGGCAGTTGTCAGTTTCTGGCGAAAGAATGTGCACTGTACTGGTTAACCGCTTACGTATAAGCCTGCCCAGGAAAGTGTTGATAGGTAAACTGACCGGCTCAAAAATGACCTAAATAGTGTTGACTGGGCCGTAAAACTCCAAAACAAACAAACTACCCAAGGCATGGTGGCTTTCAAAACGACGTCCTCACAGACATGTTTTAATACATGGGTAGGGCCAGAAATCACAGGGAGAAATGTCTGGGCTGTATGGTAAAGTTTTAATGTTCAACTCCTATACATATTCGATCACCACAGCTGATCTGTGTGCAGGGGCATTATCATGGTGAATATGAAGACCACGCATCCCTGCACGTAGGCGCTTTGCAACATAGTGAATAACAGCAGCTGAAAGATTTTTTCTTTATAAAATAATCCTGTGACACCCTTGTTCTCAGGTACTGGTACTTGGGCCACAATTTCATCGCAGTAAAAAAATAGAGCATACATGACGTGTCTCAAAGTCTTATTTCTTCGTGCGATATGAGGTTTTTCGCCATTGTCACCTACCCGAACTTTATTATTTTCTTTGCAATTGGATTAAAAATATACAGCCACTTTTTGTCTCCAGTTACTATTTCTCTGAGTCTCCTGGAATCTGCATCCTTATATTTTGCTAGATGTTCTGAGGCTTTTTCTGTAGGTCAAGGTCAAATATGGATGCTAACAATAAAGTTGCACTCCCTAGGTATAAGTTTGTACCAAGTATCATTAATGAAGCTCTAATAGTTCTAGAGAAATGAACTTGACCATCACGGTGAATGCTTGGGTGGTTGCAAGCAAATGTAGACAGACAGACAAACAAATGGACAAACAGACAGTAAATCAAACTCCTATAGCGCCATGCTAATCACAGGCATGACAGTAACTGAATGTGCTCTCCTTTGGTGTCATGGAATTACAATATATTCTTTTATATGATTATATTCCAGAATGAAATGATTCTGGCCCGTGGTTAATGAGATATGAACTTTCAAAAAAACTTGATGTAAAACTTTTAAAGTGACAGTGACCTAATTATTGACCCTTATGCCCCATCCCAGGGCCTGACCCTGGGGTTTGGTCTTGTGGAATAAAAGAGTATCCTATTATATGATTTTATTCCAAATATAAAATGATTCTGGGGTCATTGATGAGATATGAATTGTTGAAAAACTTATATGTAAAACTTTAACAGCTGAACTAGCTGAAAAGAGAAGTTTGTCAATAAATTTATTCCTTTTTTTTTTGGGGGGGGGGGGGGGGATTTCGGTTTTACGACCCTTTCAAGATCATTTCACTCATATCAAACCTATCCTTAATCAGAGGTGCGCAAAAACCAGAGTACCCAGAGAAAAAAACCCTGACCATCCATTGCAGAACTTGGCATCTCACATATGATCAGAACCATGCTCAAACCCACAGCAGTGAGAGATCTAATGATTAAGCGCTCTTATCCACTAGGCAACAGAGACCTGTTAATTTATTCATTTATTTCTGCTCCAATACATAGATAGCCTATGAGTACATGTTAGAACTGCTTCACTAAACTCAGATATTAGAATTGCCTCACTAAAATAAGATAATCTATATTCAGAGATTACACTGTCGTGATATGACTGAAAAATTGTTGAAAGCGACATTAAACCCGAATTCACACACACATATTCAGAGAATAAATAACAAAAATTTTGTAAACATCCATTTTAGAGCATTCATTGCTCTGGATGTTTGCGATTTTTTTTTCTAAAGTAAAATTTCATATACACTCGAACTTCAATGACTCGAACACCTTTGGGACCACGTAAATCTGTTCGAGACAGGGGTAGTTCGAGCCACTGATGACTACTTTCAGGATGCACAACGTGGATAATTTTGGACACCTTTACGGTGTTCTATAATATAAATTTATGCTGTGTGTACGCAATATATGCTGTGTGTACTCATTAGAATCGCCTCATTGAGGCGATTCTAATGAGTACACACAGCATACATTTGCAAGATAAAAGGTGAAAATATCCGACCTTTGCCTCACTATCTCTTATGTAGAGAAATTCCCTAGGGACTCAAGAACGGCTTCGACCCTCGGTGGTAATTTGGTAAACGAGCCATCGGTGTTCGAGCCATCAAAGTTCTACTGTATAGCATCATCTGATATAGGTGTGTTTTCTTTATCTGTTCACTGTAGCTTACCTGAACCACTTGTTCAAAGACGCGAATGTTTTCTTTCTTCATGTAATAATGTCTCAGATATGACAGAAAGTTATAGGGAAACATCCCATATAACCTGTGAAACAAGGCATACACAGACACTTCCAGATGGAGCAAGAAAACATCAGGTATATTACCAGCTGAAAAAATAAACGTTAATACACCTCAACCTAATTATAACTGTTTTGCTCCCTAACTTCAATTATCTATTAAAGATATGACAGAAAGTTATAGGGAAACATCCCATATAACCTGTGAAACAAGGCATACACAGACACTTCCAGATGGAGCAAGAAAACATCAGGTATATTACCAGCTGAAAAAATAAACGTTAATACACCTCAACCTAATTATAACTGTTTTGCTCCCTAACTTCAATTATCTATTAAAGATATGACAGAAAGTTATAGGGAAACATCCCATATAACCTGTGAAACAAGGCATACACAGACACTTCCAGATGGAGCAAGAAAACATCAGGTATATTACCAGCTGAAAAAATAAACGTTAATACACCTCAACCTAATTATAACTGTTTTGCTCCCTAACATCAATTATCTATTAAAGATATGACAGAAAGTTATAGGGAAACATCCCATATAACCTGTGAAACAAGGCATACACAGACACTTCCAGATGGAGCAAGAAAACATCAGGTATATTACCAGCTGAAAAAATAAACGTTAATACACCTCAACCTAATTATAACTGTTTTGCTCCCTAACATCAATTATCTATTAAAGATATGACAGAAAGTTATAGGGAAACATCCCATATAACCTGTGAAACAAGGCATACACAGACACTTCCAGATGGAGCAAGAAAACATCAGGTATATTACCAGCTGAAAAAATAAACGTTAATACACCTCAACCTAATTATAACTGTTTTGCTCCCTAACTTCAATTATCTATTAAAGATATGACAGAAAGTTATAGGGAAACATCCCATATAACCTGTGGAACAAGGCATACACAGACACTTCCAAATGGAGCAAGAAAACATCAGGTATATTACCAGCTGAAAACATAAATATTAACCCATTGTATGCTAGTGGACTCTTCCATTGCTATACATTTGTATGTTGGACAAGTCCATTTGTCATATAAGGGGTGTCAGGCCTATTTTTTTCGTTTTTATTCTATTTTTAATGGAAAATTCTGTTAGCAAACAGTGCAGGCCCTGATCAGACACCGCATTCTGTGGCGTCTGATCTGGGCCTGCACTGTTTGCCAAGGTAGCCCTTTAGGGGTTTCCCTCATACAATGGGTTAAAAAGTACACCTCAACCTCTTCCCCATAATTCCTACCCTCAATTATCTATTAAAGTTGGGGTAACTTATGCATTGTAACAACGCTTAGTGTTCACTCGACGCTTAGGGTTCACTATGGACACTAAGCGTTGATGGCGAACACTAAGCGTTGCCACTGCAACGCTTAGTGTTCACCATCAACGCTTAGTGTTCACCATGGACACTAAGCGTCGCGACTGTCGATACTGTGTGCGATCCCAACGCTTATTGTTCACCATGGCATTAGCTCGTCAAATACAATGAAGTACAATGAGAGCTATTGTTTTCACATAGGTCGTCCGCTTTTGCGTAATCACGCATCACAGAGTACTCATCTATTGGACTTAAGTACCTGGGACAGTCTTCTTATGTTCCAAGAGAACAGACCCCTGGGTGCATGCCCCGGGGTGTGGCTAGGGGTCATAATTTAGAACATCTCTGTAAAACCATGTTTAAGGTAGGTTTGACAGGTAGTACCGTTATTACTATAATACCAATCGTTGGTTAGCAAGGCATATTTTACCGTTATGATTATCATTATTGGATCGTCATTACCTTTTCCCATCGTTCATATCGTTGGTATCGTTACATACTGACTCATAACACCAAGTTGTGATTTTCATATACCAAAACGTCTTCGCGTTAAAAGGCAAAATCACTGGACCATGAAATATAGGTCATAGTGACCTACATTTATCTTGAAGACAACTAGAGCTATCACTAAAGGTGATGAATACCCCCACAAAAACTGCCTTGATAGTACAACAGCGGCATTTTGCAATTTTTTCACTTGAAAGGGGCCATAACTATGTCAAAAATTGACGAATTGTAGTGGAAATCGAACTTGACCTGTATTTTATGATGTTACATCAGTGTACCAAAAATTATAAAAATCTGTGAAGCGCTTTTTGAGTTATCGTCTGGAAACCAAGTCAACAGACCGACAAACACCGACCAACAAGCTCACTCCTATATACCCCCCCCCCCCCCCCCCAAATTTCATTTGTGGGGGTATAATTATCGGGCTAAATTGACTCATAATACCAAGTTATGATGTTCATATACCATAAGGTCTTCGTGTTATAAGGCAAAATCACTGGACCATGAAATATAGGTCATGATGACATTGGTTTCTCTGGTCAAATGTCGGGTTGTACTGTCTCGTAATACTGAAGTTTGATGTTCATAATAATAATAATAATAATAATCGACCTTATTCGGACATTCATACAGTAAGAAGTATTTGTGTTATAAGGCAAAATTACTTTTTTCATACCAGAAAATGAACACTAGCGGTTGATACTGCATTCCGATCTACCCGGTACATGATCTTCGCTTTGTGTTCATTTGGCAAAATTAATAGTAAGCATTGACAGTGGCAACGCTTAAAGTTCACCATCAATGCTTAGTGTCCATGGTGAACACTAAGCGTCGAGTGAACACTAAGCGGCGCTACAATGCATAGCTTATACTGTATTTACCCAAAGTATTCGGCCACCAAAACCATACTTGCTCTAAAATCTGAACAAGTACAATTTACTACCCAATTTTTGTGTCTAAGAATAGCGGGATGAGTGGCAAACAGTTTAGACCTGATGAGACGCCGCAGAATGCGGCGTCTCATCAGGGTCTACACCGTTTGCTCAGCCCTGTCTGTCCGAATACATAAGAAAAATACGGTAGGTTTATAATGAACCTATGACAACTGTGTCAAGAATTAGACTGGCTCACTGGTGCAATAGACTTTCACTTGAGCATCTCAGGTTTGGACCCCACTGAAGGCAGGAATTTTTTTCAGCTACATGTAAGCACCTTTTCTTTATTATGACTTTCATGTTTTAAAAATAACACTACTATTGGGATCCCCCCCCCCCCCCCCAAAAAAAAACCACGTCAGTTAATAAACCACGTTATATCCAAACAAAAATGTATAGAATGTATAGACAATAATTCCGCCAAAGTCTATGTCGCGCCTGTATAAATTTGGTCATTTGGGTGAAAGCTATGGTGGTCGCAAATGTTCACAGTTTGACAAATGGACAAACAAACCGACAGAAAATTGGACGCTCTTATATCACGCCATGCTATAGTTCGAACAATTTGACATGAAATTTAATGCTGACCTTTATGCCAGTAATAAATAAGTCAATGTTATCACCAAATGTGTTGGCTTTCATAAACTTCTCGTGAAATGCAACCCATTTACCAACTCTATTTATTGGATAACAATATTGCCATCTTCGGGAGATGGCGAAGATAAATACATGCATTCAGTTACGTGAGAAATTATGGTAATAGAGTCTCATGTCAATTTGTTCGAACTATAAAAGCTGGTGCGGCCATTTAAGGTCACTTTTCTACAAAAAGGACAAGTCTCCATAAGAAGGTTTTCCTGGTACCTGAATTTTTCAATAATATTTTGGGAAAATATAGCCACACAGAGGGGACATTCATTCCAGGTAAGTTTGAATCAAACAGAACTCTAGTTTTGTGATAAGGTTTTGTGTCAAAAGTGGGTGGGGTAATTCCATATCAGTTCTACCAAGGACAATTAATCAGCAATTGACTATATTAAAATAGCACACTGACAAAACTTTTTGCCATGCAATGCATAGACTGTGGGTACACATTAATGTGAAATAGGGTGATTGTATATTTTATTGAACTTTGCTAAAATATAATAATTTATTTGCACTTTGCGGATTTTCATTAATTTTTCATCTACCAACTTTGCCAAAAAGTTGAACATTTCTCTATTAAGCAACACATTCTTACCTCTTTTCTAGAAAATACTTATCAATGCTTGGCCATTGCAGAATTGTAAGGATTTTTTTATAAATGGTCTGTGACATGAGTTATGTGCCCTTGAAAAGAGAAAATTGTAGTAAAATGTGATGAAATTTTCAAAACTTTGTTTTGCCTTTTTGCTATTAGTTTACTGGCGAGAAATGCTTACAGGAGTTTAATTCTAATGTATTTATCGTGTAAAAGTGTTTAACTATTGTAGCAGAGACTAAATTGGTATCAGTTAGGGTCAAAATTACTTTAAGGGCTTTTAAGAACTGGATATAATTGACACACATTTGCTCATCTCATTTAGTATCACTTTCTTCTGAGGAGTCGCTGTTGGTATTCCAAACTTCAGCTGCAGTATCTGTAAGAAAATCCATGTATTTATAATGTATCTCAGGCCCTTTTGTTGCTGGCTGGTGTCGCTCAAACTCCAAATACCATAAGTGTGTGTGTGTGTGAATTCGGGTTTAACGTCGCTTTCAACAATTTTTCAGTCATATCACGATGGTGTCTGGTTGCGACAGGGAGCTCAATGCTCACGTTTATAGTGCTGCCTCACTGAAGTATCATGTCCCAGACACATTACATGATACCACACCCAGTCACATTATCCTGACACTGGATCGACCAGTCCTAGCTCTACCCCGTAAATCTGAGTGCCAAGCGAGGAGCAGCTAGTACCATTTTTAACGACTTTGGTATGTCGCGGCCCGGGATCGAACCCGAGACCTCCCGTTCCCCGGAGCGGACACTCTACCAACTGAGCTATCGGGGCCGGTCCAAATACCATAAGACTGTTGCAATATGGGCACAGCAGCCCACTACTCTAGCCCCTGATTTGCATGTGCAAAACCAACCGACGATAGGTGATAAGCCTGTGCTGTATTCAATCCATAAATTATAGGTCTTACTACTGGTATGCCTTGAACGTAATAGGGACTTGAGGACACCTTCTTGCTCTTTGTTTATAAGGATTTCATATTTGGCGTCATCTGTTTGGTGTTCTTTCGTGTAGGATTTGGCCTGGCGAATCTGATAACCTCCCATTGTCATTGTCAGGTCTCTTAATTCTGTTTCGTTCAGTTCGGAGAATCTGGCATTTCAGATGCATCCATACTTTTCCAAAAAGTGCGCCGTTTGTCCCACTTATTGTCAGTCACCTTTTGTTGAAGTTTATGCGGTGACTTTGCTAAGGCCATCATTCGTTTGGCCATGACACCATCTGATTCCAAACTAGTCACCAAGGGTGGCCTGAAAGCGTTGCAAAGGGAGCAAACAATTCGCACATAATCGCCAGCAAACGGGATTTGAGAGTTGGGAAGCATATTACTTAAAGCTTTCCATTGCTTTATACGCCCATATGCTGACTCAACAACCCATCCTACTTTGGTAACAAGTCTGGATTCATTTGCTTCCTCAGTGCTATGCTGTTTCTCTTTTTTCTTCAAGAAATGAGGCATTTCAGTATTGATCCCACGATCATTAAATCCACCCCCGCCCAGAGGGGCTTGAAGAAATATATGGGCTGCACGATACTTCCATGCAGAGCGGAATCCGGCCCGCACACTAGTACTGGTAAACCGCTTAGAGAATCTACGCCTGTCCTGGAACCACGGTGCGAGGCGGACCGTCCATGCTAATAAACCCTATTGGTTTCATTGGGCGACAGGGCTTGAGATGTCATTTCATCTCAATGTCGGGTAAAAGTCCCACAAAATTGGAAGCAACGTCTCCAAAATGACCTTTACAGTGTTGACGGGGACGTTAAACCTCAAATCAAACAAACAAACAAAAACAATCATTAAGTCTGTTACATCCCTAAACCCCCTATCAACAATGAAAACAACCCCTTCATTGAACCAATTTCTTATATCCTCACTGTTGCTCTTCAGCATATGCTCTGTTATCTTGGCATCTGAGTTTTTATCATCAGCCAGGTAAGGTCCAAGCACTGTAAGTATGTAGCCGCCATTTGCTACAAGCATCATCGGTTTAAGCAATGGGCGACCTTTATGGACAGAATAAGAACGCCCTTGGAATGAAAAGTCACCGCTTCACCATCAGCAACAGCAATAGCAACATCTTCCTGTGAATTAGCAAACAGCACCCTTGCAAATTCTGTAGTGTGATCTTCAATTATTTTATTTCAAAACGGCAAACAGGAAATCTAATGTACTGAATTTTGACAACGCTGATGAAATGAAAGGTGAAGACTATGTCAGACTGACAGGCATAACAAAGGATCAGTTCAATGATGTACATGAATCGCTCTCCTCGTTGCGTTCTACATCAACAAGGAGCACTCGTACAGCCCTTGCCATGTTGCTTTTAAAACTTAGGACTGACAGGCATAACAAAGGATCAGTTCAATGATGTACATGAATCGCTCTCCTCGTTGCGTTCTACGTCAGCAAGGAGCACTCGTACAGCCCTTGCCATGTTGCTTGTAAAACTGACAGACTGGTCTGTCCTTGGCTGTTCTTTCAACATTGTTTGGGGTGAAGAAAACTACTTGTAGTAAGGCAATCCATTCAGCCAGAGCAGGTCTAATGTCCAATTTCGTTCCAAAATATCTTGGCCTGCCACATATAGAACGAAATAAAGTAATTGAAAATCACACTACAGAATTTGCAAGGGTGCTGTTTGCTTATTCACAGAAATATGTTGCTATTGCTGTTGCTGATGGTACCTATGTGTACATAGAGAAAAGCAGAATCTTTTCATTCCAAAGGCGTTCTTATTCTGTCCATAAAGGTTGCCCATTGCTTAAACCGATGATGCTTGTAGCAACTGATGGCTACATACTTACAGTGCTTGGACCTTACCTGGCTGATGATAAAAACTCAGATGCCAAAATAACAGAGCATATGCTGAAGAGCAACAGTGAGGATATAAGAAATCGGTTCAATGAAGGGGTTGTTCTCATTGTTGATAGGGGGTTTAGGGATGTAACAGACTTAATTAATGATTGTGGGATCAATACTGAAATGCCTCATTTCTTGAAGAAAAAAGAGAAACAGCATAGCACTGAGGAAGCAAATGAATCCAGACTTGTTACCAAAGTGAGATGGGTTGTTGAGTCAGCATATGGGCGTATAAAGCAATGGAAAGCTTTAAGTAATGTGCTTCCCAACTCGCAAATCCCGTTCGCTGGCAATTATGTGCGAATTGTGTGCTCCCTTTGCAACGCTTTCAGGCCACCCTTGGTGACTAGTTTGGAATCAGATGGTGTCATGGCCAAACGAATGATGGCCTTAGCAAAGTCACCGAATAAACTTCAACAAAAGGTGACTGACAATAAGTGGGACAAACGGTGCACAATTTGGAAAAGTATGGATGCATCTGAAATGCCCGATTTCCCCCAACTGAACGAAGCAGAATTAAGAGACCTGACAATGGGAGGTTATCAGATTCGCCAGGCCAAATCCTACACGAAAGAACACCAAACAGATGACGCCAAATATGAAATCCTTATAAACAAAGAGCAAGAAGGTGTCCTCAAGTCCCTAATACGTTCAAGGCATACCAGTAGCAAGACCTATAATTTATGGATTGAATACAGCACATGCTTATAACCTATCGTCGGTTGGTTTTGCACATGCAAATCAGGGGCTACAGTAGTGGGCTGCTGGGCCCATATTGCATCAGTCTTATGGTATTTGGATTTGAGCGACACCAGCCAGAAACAAAAGGGCCTAAGATACATAATAAATACATGGATTTTCTAACAGATGCTGCAGCTGAAGTTTGGGATACCAACAGCGACTCCTCACAAGAAAGTGATACTAAATGAGATGAGCAAATGTGTGTCAGTTATATCCAACTCTTAAAACCTAAGTAATTTTGACCCTTACTGATACCAATTCAGTCTCTGCTACAATAGTTAAACCCTTTTACACGATAAATACATTAGAATTTAACTCCTCTAAGCATTTCTCGCCAGTAAACTTATAGCAAAAAGGCAAAACAAAGTTTTGATAATTTCATCGCATTTTACTGCAATTTTCTCTTTTCAAGGGCACATAACTCATGTCAAAGACCATTTATAAAAAAATCCTTACAATTCTGCAATGGCCAAGCATTGATAAGTATTTTCTAGAAAAGAGGTAAGAATGTGTTGCTTAATAGAGAAATGTTCAACTTTTTGGCAAAGTTGATAGATGAAAAATTAATGAAAATCCGCAAAGTGCAAATAAATTATTATATTTTAGCAAAGTTCAATAAAATATACAATCACCCTATTTCACATTAATATGTACCCACAGTCTATGCATTACATGGCAAAAAGTTTTGTCAGTGCGCTATTTTAATATAGTCAATTGCTGATTAATTGTCCTTGGTAGAACTGATATGGAATTACCCCACCCACTTTTGATAAACCCTTATCACAAAACTAGAGTTCTGTTTGATTCAAACTTACCAGGGATGAATGTCCCCTCTGTGTGGCTATATTTTCCCAAAATATTATTGAGAAATTTAGGTACCAGGAAAACCCCCTTATGGAGACTAGTCCTTTATACATTTTTTAATCCCTCTTTAAGGGGAATGGGAACACCTTCAGGGGAGGCAACTCCTGCAAAAGTATTTTTGTCTCTCATGTCAATAAATGTCAAACTCTTAAAGGAAAGAATTTGCTCCTGTGGAGCGAATTCTTTCCTTTAAGAGTAGACCCCTTTTTCAGTGGGACACGGATTATAGAAAACCAAACAAACAGGAAGTCCCAAAAGTTGTCTCCCTTTGAAAAAATGGCTGAAATATCTGCCAGGTGTTCCTATCCCCTTAAAACATGTCTATCAATAAGCATGTTATAACAAAGACTGTTATAAAGAGGTCTATGTGTGGATGTTCCTTATTTAGTATTTTTTGTCTACTACCGGTATACAGAAGTCAACACTATTATGGTCTCTATTGACCTAACCATACTTTTTCTGGGCAAGCTTAGACCTCCTGTGCATATTTGGCACGGGGGACCAGCTAAGATGGAGATCAGCCTGCACTTCCATGTAGTCTCATCAGTGTCTTCACCAGTCAAAAAAGTTATACATTTTTCAGCTTGAAATACGACTGTATCAGATACGGTACTTACCAGAACAGTCAATATTTTGATTACTAACGAGTTTGTTATGTTTGTTTGATTTGATGTTTAATGTCCCCTTCACCACTGCATATGGTCATTTTGGAGATGTTGCTTCCAATTTTTTGGGACTGAAATGACATCTCAAGCCCTGTCGCCATATGAAACCAATAGGGTTTATAAGCAAGGATGGTCCGACTCACACCGCTTTGCCTGGGCAGGCTTCGATCCTCTAAGCAGTTTACCAGTACTCATGTGCGGTCGGTATCAGCTCTGCGTGGAAGCATCATGAACCCCATATATTTCCACAAGCCCCGATGGGCGGGGGCCGGTATCGACTTACAAATCTTTGAACAGCTGGATCCAGGGTCCAGTTGTTCAAAGACAAGTTAGCTGAACGTAATGATCCTAAGTATAAGGACAGATAGGCCTTAGCAAACAGTGCAGACCCAGATCTGACTGCTCCTAAAGTCTGATCAGGGTCTACACTGTTTGCCATTCTGTCTGTACCTTTTGGACTCCTTGCTGGATCATGAAACAAATTTGTCAAAAATTTAGAAGAATTACAGCAAGTCCTTCAGGTGTCCGAATTTTATGGCTCTTAACAGTAACACTCGTTAATGAACAGCATGTTAAATGGTCTTGCAAGTGCAATATATAATCAACAGATATTTTTGCTGAAAAAATATAAATAGCTTTTGCAAAATCTAATCACATTTTTCAGCAAAAATATTAGCCTGTTTGTATATTAAATGAACAAATTTAACAATATGTTAACTAATGACACATTGGTTTTGAACAGCTGGTCCCTTAAAGGTCATTCATTTATTAATTTAAATATATTATTTGAATCTTAAAGGTGCATTATTGAGCTATCGGGCTTCAAAAATGAAAAGCGTGTTTTTCGGTTTTATTTCTTCTATTCATGTAACTTTGTCATTTGTAATCTTCTGAAACCAAATACCACTTCAGAACTTTGTGAAAATCGTCGTTTTCATTTTTGTTTATTTGTTGATTTTGGGAATTTCAATCTAAAAATATTCCTGTCATGTGACAAAAAGCCGGGCAACATCACAGCGGCGAACAATAAGATGGCGACCTCCGGTTCATCTGAGGAAAGTAGAATTTTTAGTCCAAATTACAAGTATTTGACTTTCAACTGCACTGACACAATACTATCATGCATGTTAATCTGTCATCAAATGCTAACGCATCAATTTACAGGCAAGAAGATAATTTTACCGTCAATATCTAAGGATGAATTTCTGAATCGATGAGAATTGACATGGGGTCGTTTCAAAGATACACAAAAACCGCATACATGTGAGAGTACATGTATGATGTGGGTATTTGTTAGAATTAGACGATACTAGCAATAACCTTTTGATTTGTTTGATTTGAGGGTTAACGTCCCAATTAACACTGTTTAACGTCCCCATCAACACTGTACAAGTAATTTTGGAGACCTAGCTTACAATTTTGTGGGACTTTTATATACCCGACATTGAGATGAAATGAGATCTCATTCCCTGTCGCTTACGGGCCTCCGTGGCCTAGTGGTTAAGAGCGCTGACTCTTGATCATTAGGTCTCTCAACGCTGTGGTTCGAGCCTCGCTCGGGTCATATGTGAGACGCCAAGTTCTGCAACGGAAGGTCAGATGGTTTTTCTCCGGGTACTCCGGTTTTCGCCCACCTCTGATTAACGATCGGCTCGATATGAGTGAAATAATCTTGAAAGGGCCGTAAAACCAAAAAAAAAAAAAAAAAAAAAATCCCTGTCGCCCAATGAAACCAATAGGGTTTATATGAATGGGCGGCCCGACTCGCACCGCTTTGCCTGGGCAGGCTTGAATCCTTTAGGCGGTTTACCAATACTCCTAAGCGGTCGGTTTAAGCTCTGCCTGGCACCATCATGCAGCCCACCTATTTCTTCAAGCCCGCCATGGGAGCCGAGCAAGAACTTTTTAATACCGAAACAAAAGAGAAACACTATCCATATTCGCACCGCCCATCGGGGCTTGAAGAAATATATGGGCTGCATAATGCTTCCACGCAGAGCTGTAACTGACCCGCAAACGAGTACTGGTAAACAGCTTAGAAGATCTAAGCCTGGGCAAGCAAAGCGATGCGAGTCCGTCCATTTGTTTCACTGGGCGACAGGGCTTGAGAAGTCATTTCATCTCAATGTCTGGTAAAAGTCCCACAAAATTGTTATCAACGTCTCCAAAATGACCTTTACAGTGTTGAAGGGGACATTAAACCTCAAACCAAACAAACAAACGTGCACCAGGACCTACTCACTGATACTGGGATCGGCCACATTTTACCATTACTTGCAGATTTACAGCACACATCAATCTTGCGCTGGCCTCGGTAGCTCAGTCGGATGCGCGTCTGACTGCTGATCATGGGGAAGCAGGTTCGATACCTGCGGGGTCGGCAATATTCTTTCCGGGGATTGATCAAGAAATCTTTCCTACGGTCATTCTCTCCATTCCGCTGGCTCAAGAAGGGCAGTTGTCAGTTTCTGGCGAAAGAATGTGCACTCTCCTGGTTACCTCTTACGTATAAGCCTGCCCAGGAAAAGTAAACTGACAGGCTCAAAAACGGCCTTAACAGTGTTGACTTGGCTGTAAACCCCAAAACAAACAAACAGTTAACCTGCATAGGGGATGACTCTCCTTGAACAGGGCGCCTCCAGTTTGTTAGTTTGATTTGAGGTTTAACGTCCCCGTCAGCACTTTAAAGGTCATTTTGGAGACGTTGCTTCCAATTTTGTGGGACTTTTACCCGACATTGAGATGAGATGACATCTCAAGCCCTGTCGCCCAATGAAACCCATAGGGTTTATTAGCATAGGCGGTCCGCCTCGCATGCGGTTCCTGGACAGGCTTAGATCCTCTAAGCGGTTTACCAGTACTAGTGTGCGGGCCGGATTCAGCTCTGCGTGGAAGCATCATGCAGCCCATATATTTCTTCAAGCCCCTATGGGCGGGGGCCGGTGCCTCCAGTTAAACGTTCCGATCCAAAGGGCGGTGCGCATTTTGACATTCATCGCTGTAAATGGTGTTCAGACACCGAAATAATCATCGCCACGAACCGAGGGCCTCTGGCATCTGAGTCAAGTGCACTAACCACTCTGGGCTTAACCACTGAGCTGTCACGCTCAGTTTATTACATAAACTCCAGGTTTGCAGGATGAGACTCTGCACAGTAATCGGCTCTTTCGTTGTACATTGGGTCGTTCTCCCTGCTGGGGGGGGGGGGGGGGGGTGTCATGTGAGTACCAGCTGATAGCAAGCCGGCGGAATGAACAACTCACAGCGCATAAATGTCATCCTACTAGATTTCAGTAAGGCCTTTCACGAGGTTCCGCACAATTTCATTGCTGATGGATACCAGAAAGTCGTAATTGAGGATTTCTTCGTCTGCGCCCGTTACTTCTGGTGTTCCACAGAGTACAGTGCTCGGCACTCTCCTCTTCCTCATATAAATCAACGACTTGCCACCACGCGTCTCCCCTGTTCGCTGATCACTGCCTGTTGTACCGAGTTGCTGTCGCTCAAGAGGACTTTAATTATTTACAAGCATGGGAGAGAGACTGATAGATGCGTTTTCACCCAGACAAGACTTAGTCTGAGTACATCAGAATCGGCAACAAAAGCAAGATAATGGAGTCATCATACAACATCCATTGCCAGAAGTAAAGCAAAAAACCTGGCTATAGACAGTACACTGGTGTGAAATAGTCACACTGACATGCTTAGACTAGCTTCTAGTCGGATATCATATTTTAAAGTTAATAAGTAATATTCTTCTACCCTTTATTTGATCTTGGGAAGATATACTCTGACTAAAATGCCAGTTTGCCTTATCAGTTGGTGTTCGGTAAGGGGTACAGAAAGGCAATAAACATTTCATGACTGTAGCTGTAATCAATCATTTACCAAGGATCTTGCGAGGTAAAATTCGCATTGTACTAGACCTTGGTGTCTGAGACAAGATTAAAGTCTAACAAGGTTTCATATTTGATAAAAACACACATGAAGGTTGGTAATTGGTAAATATGACATCAAGGTCTAGTAGCTAGACTATGACATGCTATCTACGACAGACAGCCAGACAGCTGCTTTCCTATCCTACGCAGGAATCTCTCTGCATGCCCAAAGGACATCAAGGCAACAGCATACAAGTCACTAGTTAGACCTAAACTAGAATATGCTGCCACCCCCTGGGACCCCTACAAACAAACTAGTCCAGTTCAATCGCAATCTTCCGCTCACATCGTCTATCTTACTGATCATATGTATATTGGAAATGAAAAAAGGGAGGTTGGTAAAACCTAGTATTCCTTGAATTTCTCGAATCAAGGTCTGCTTTATTAAGGAAATTTCGTAATCCCGGATCGTTTTGTTATTGACGAAGAGCTCTGTGTGAATGATCCATGTCCCTGTCTTGAGATAGATATAAGAGCTTTATTTGTTTAACCGTCATTCATGAAGGCTTACAAAAGTATTTAGGCTGATGAAATATATATATTGGATTTTTCAAGTACGGCAACTTGGATTTTTTTAAGTACGGCAACTTGGAAAAAAAATGCTGAATTAACTGTACGGTTACTTGCGTCACAAAATTGCAAATTTGGAAACTACTGACACCATTTTGACATCGTTTGGAAGGAAAGGCCGTGGTTATTATCATGTTTGGTTTCATCACATAGGGATCGATTATAATGCTAGTGCTGATCGTAAATCAATCTATTTTTGCATGAAACAGATGGAGATGTGAAATCTACACCAGGGCCATATTTCCTTTTGAGAATTCTTTGTCGTTGCTTTCGCTTTGTTTCATTACTGAAAATACTTTGGAAGAAAGTCTGTCCCCTATTGGTCTATTCAACGGAAGGAACTTTCCTTTCGTGATGGGAAGTTTTTCTTTTTCTTTTTTTTTTCTTTTTTTTTCTTTTTGTTGTTTTTGTTTACGAAATAAAGTTTGTTTTTCAGTGAGCTGAAATAGTTTCTACTTCGTTCTTGTGAAACTTACAACTAGAATAGACGTTAGTTTATGCTTTGAGAAGTGTTTATTCCTTTGACGAGAGTTTATTCAAACGAAGGTCCTGTAATATGCATACTATACTCCAGTTATTTAAGATTATGAGTGAGGCCATTATTATTATTATTATTTTTTTTTTTTATTATGCCCCCGGAATCTAAGAGATTCGGGGGCATATAGTTTTTGGTCTGTCCGTCTGTTTGTCCGTTTGTCCGTCTGCAAAAACTTTAACATTGGGCATAACTTTTGAATGGTAATAGATAGAGCATTCATATTTCACATGTGTATACCTTATCACAAGACCTTTCCAGTGGTACCATAATTTTTGATCTCGTGACCTTGAACTTGACCTTTGACCTATTTTTTTCAAAATTTTTAAAAACATTAACATTGGCGCTGTCCGGGGGCATCAGTGTTTCACAAACACATCTTGTTATTATTATTTTTTTTTTTTGCATTACGAAAACATGCCTTTTCAAATACAATGAACATATTTCCACCCAAAAAATGAAAATGTTCAGATAAAAGATTCTGCTATTTTTCATAATTCAGCTCAAAACATAGATTTTGGGTACTCGTTGGAACCGTCTCGACCAGGCGGTTTCTGACGAGTACCAAAAATCTATGTTTTGGGCAGAAATGCGAAAAATAATGTACACCCATACAAACCCCATTCTACTGGATTAAAGTGGAGTTTAAGAGGGTCAAAATTGCATAGGCATGTTTTCATGATGGTCTTGTTTTTTTTGTTTTTTTTTTTTCGAAATCGGCCACGTGCACACATGTTGCAATTTTTATCTTGTATATTCTAAGAATATGAAAGCAAAATATTTTTATTGGAAAGTCACCATGTTAGTAATTTATTGCATTTTTCCATGGTTTTGCAAAAATGATATCTTAATCCACAGAACAAAAATGTGTAAAATACTATCATAGAATTGTGGCTAAAGGTTGCCTTTAGGCACTGCAAGAGTGGAATTTCAAGTAAAATACCTAAATAGTACTGAAAATTAATGATTCCTCCTTTGACCTATTTTTTTCAAAATTTTTAAAAACATTAACATTGGCACTGTCCGGGGGCATCAGTGTTTCACAAACACATCTTGTTATTATTATTTTTTTTTTTTGCATTACGAAAACATGCCTTTTCAAATACATTGAACATATTTCCACCCAAAAAATGAAAATGTTCAGATAAAAGATTCTGCTATTTTTCATAATTCAGCTCAAAACATAGATTTTGGGTACTCGTTGGAACCGTCTCGACCAGGCGGTTTCTGACGAGTACCAAAAATCTATGTTTTGGGCAGAAATGCGAAAAATAATGTACACCCATACAAACCCCATTCTACTGGATTAAAGTGGAGTTTAAGAGGGTCAAAATTGCATAGGCATGTTTTCATGATGGTCTTCTGTTTTTTTTGTTTGTTTTTTTTTCGAAATCGGCCACGTGCACACATGTTGCAATTTTTATCTTGTATATTCTAACCATTTCACATTTGTACGGTTTAGTAACGCCACAGACAACAAAAAGCTACTTTAAAGAAGGTGATTTAAGGTTCCTCAATACAGTTATTTCACTACATTTGAGGTACTGAAAAAATCATATTTGCAAATAGTTACCCAAACAGATTTTTCATCAGATGGTAGTCCATGTAAATGTAAGAATATGAAAGCAAAATATTTTTATTGGAAAGTCACCATGTTAGTAATTTATTGCATTTTTCCATGGTTATGCAAAAATGATATCTTAATCCACAGAACAAAAATGTGTAAAATACTATCATAGAATTGTGGCTAAAGGTTGCCTTTAGGCACTGCAAGAGTGGAATTTCAAGTAAAATACCTAAATAGTACTGAAAATTAATGATTCCTCCCCCACCCCCCAAAAATGTAATTATTTCACCTGGTACTATTTTTAAATTCAGTGTATGGTAGCCAAAAATGACCAGTTCTACCAAGTTGGCAGTAAGATCACTGATTGGGTTGAGGTGTTGCAATCTCTTGCATTTAGCTTGTAAAATGATTGACCTTCTTTGGTGCTTTTAGTATTTCATTTTATATATTTCATTCATGCAATTTATAACAATTTATGAATCACTGCACCAAAGTTTCACTGTATTATTGATTGTGTTTACTGGGTGGATGATTTGATACTGGAATAAAATCCAAAACCAAAAAAAAAAAAAAAAAACAAGATGTGTTTGTGAAACACTGATGCCCCCGGACAGCGCCAATGTTAATGTTTTTAAAAATTTTGAAAAAAAAATAGGTCAAAGGTCAAGTTCAAGGTCACGAGATCAAAAATTATGGTACCACTGGAAAGGTCTTGTGATAAGGTATACACATGTGAAATATGAATGCTCTATCTATTACCATTCAAAAGTTATGCCCAATGTTAAAATTTTTGCAGACGGACAAACAGACGGACAGACCAAAAACTATATGCCCCCGAATCTCTTAGATTCCGGGGGCATAAAAATAAGATAACAAGAGGGCCCAGAGGGCCCTGGTTTGCTCACCTGATCCAATGTATAACAAGTGGGCCCCGGGCAGGGTCAATTTTGGCCCCGGGGCTATAATTTGAACAATCTTGGTAGAGGTCCACAAGATGAAGCTTCATATCGAATATGAAAGACCTGGGCTTTCTAGTTTCAGAGAAGAAGATTTTAAAGGGTTTACCCTGCATATAGAAGTATATGTAAAACAAGATTTTCCCTATATAAGTCTATGTTAAACCAAAGGGCCCCGGAGCAGTGGCATTTTTGGCCCTAGGGCTATAATTTGAACAATCTTGGTAGAGGTCCACTAGCTGAAGCTTCATAACACATATCAAAGACCTAAGCCTTGTGTTTCAGAGAAGATGATTTCTAAAGATTTTCCCTATATAAGTCTATGTAAAACCAAATGGCCACATGGCGGAGGCATTTTTGGTCTCAGGGCTAAAATTTGAACAATCTTTATAGAGGTCCACTAGCTGAAGCTTCATAACAAATATCGAAGACCTAAGCCTTGTGGTTTCAAAGAAGAAGATTTTTCAAGATTTTCCCTGTATACGTCTATGTAAAATCAAAGGGCCCCGGAGAGGGGGCATTTTTGGCCCCAGGGCTATAATTTGAACAATCTTGGTAGAGGTCCACAAGATGAAGCTTCATACCAAATATCAAAGACCTGGGCCTTGCAGTTTCAGAGAAGAAGTTTTTTCAAGATTTTCCCTATATAAGCCTATGTAAAACAACAGGGCCCTGGTGCGGGGGCATTTTTGTCCCCAGCACTATAATTTGAATAATCTTGGTAGGGGTCCACTAGATGAAGCTTCATATCAAATATCAAAGACCTGGGCCTTGCGGTTTCAGAGAAGAAGATTTTTCAAGATTTTCCCTATATAAGCCCATGTAAAACCAAAGGGCCCCCGTGTGGGGGGCATTTTTAGCTCCAGCACTATAATTTGAACAATCTTGGTAGGGGTCCACTAGATGAAGCTTCATACCAAATATCAAAGACCTGATCCTTGCGGTTTCAGAGAAGACGATTTTTAAAGACTTTCCCTATATAAGCCTATGTAAAACAAAAGGGCCCTGATGCGGAGGCATTTTTGGCCCCAGCAATATAATTTGAACAATCTTGGTAGGGGTCCACTAGATGAAGCTTCATACCAAATATCAAAGATCTGGGCCTTGCGGTTTCAGAGAAGAAGATTTTTCAAGATTTTCCCTATATAAACCCATGTAAAACCAAAGGGCCCCCGTGCGGGGGCATTTTTAAATCCAGCACTATAATTTGAACAATCTTGGTAGGGGTCCACTAGATGAAGCTTCATACCAAATATCAAAGACCTGGGCCTTACGGTTTCAGAGAAGAAGATTTTTCAAGATTTTCCCCATTATAAGCCCATGTGAAACCAAAGGGCCCCCGTGCTGGGGCATTTTTAGCTCCAGCACTATAATTTGAACAATCTTGGTAGGGGTCCACTAGATGAAGCTTCATACCAAATATCAAAGACCTGGGCCTTGCGGTTTCAGAGAAGAAGATTTTTAAAGATTTTCCCTATATAAGCCCATGTAAAACCAAAGGGCCCCCGTGCGGGGGCATTTTTGGCCCCAGCACTATAATTTGAACAATCTTGGTAGGGGTCCACTAGATGAAGCTTCATACCAAATATCAAAGATCTGGGCCTTGCGGTTTCAGAGAAGAAGATTTTTCAAGATTTTCCCTATATAAACCCATGTAAAACCAAAGGGCCCCCGTGCGGGGGCATTTTTAGATCCAGCACTATAATTTGAACAATCTTGGTAGGGGTCCACTAGATAAAGCTTCATACCAAATATCAAAGACCTGGGCCTTGCGGTTTCAGAGAAGAAGATTTTTAAAGATTTTCCCTATATAAGCCCATGTAAAACCAAAGGGCCCCCGTGCGGGGGCATTTTTGGCCCCAGCACTATAATTTGAACAATCTTGGTAGGGGTCCACTAGATGAAGCTTCATACCAAATATCAAAGACCTGGGCCTTACGGTTTCAGAGAAGAAGATTTTTCAAGATTTTCCCTATATAAGCCCATGTAAAACCAAAGGGCCCCCGTGCGGGGGCATTTTTAGATCCAGCACTATAATTTGAACAATCTTGGTAGGGGTCCACTAGATAAAGCTTCATACCAAATATCAAAGACCTGGGCCTTGCGGTTTCAGAGAAGATTTTTAAAGATTTTCCCTATATAAGCCCATGTAAAACCAAAGGGCCCCCGTGCGGGGGCATTTTTGGCCCCAGCACTATAATTTGAACAATCTTGGTAGGGGTCCACTAGATGAAGCTTCATACCAAATATCAAAGACCTAGGCCTTACGGTTTCAGAGAAGAAGATTTTTCAAGATTTTCCCTATATAAGCCCATGTAAAACCAAAGGGCCCCCGTGCTGGGGCATTTTTAGCTCCAGCACCATAATTTGAACAATCTTGGTAGGGGTCCACTAGATGAAGCTTCATACCAAATATCAAAGAAATGGGCCTTGCGGTTTCAGAGAAGAAGATTTTTAAAGATTTTCCCTATATAAGCCCATGTAAAACCAAAGGGCCACCGTGCGGGGGCATTTTTGGCCCCAGCACTATAATTTGAACAATCTTGGTAGGGGTCCACTAGATGAAGCTTCATACCAAATATCAAAGATCTGGGCCTTGCGGTTTCAGAGAAGAAGATTTTTCAAGATTTTCCCTATATAAACCCATGTAAAACCAAAGGGCCCCGTGCGGGGGCATTTTTAGATCCAGCACTATAATTTGAACAATCTTGGTAGGGGTCCACTAGATAAAGCTTCATACCAAATATCAAAGACCTGGGCCTTGCGGTTTCAGAGAAGAAGATTTTTAAAGATTTTCCCTATATAAGCCCATGTAAAACCAAAGGGCCCCTGTGCGGGGGCATTTTTGGCCCCAGCACTATAATTTGAACAATCTTGGTAGGGGTCCACTAGATGAAGCTTCATACCAAATATCAAAGATCTGGGCCTTACGGTTTCAGAGAAGATTTTTCAAGATTTTCCCTATATAAGCCCATGTAAAACCAAAGGGCCCCCGTGCGGGTGCATTTTTAGCTCCAGCACTATAATTTGAACAATCTTGGTAGGGGTCCACTAGATGAAGCTTCATACCAAATATCAAAGACCTGGGCCTTGCGGTTTCAGAGAAGAAGATTTTTAAAGATTTTCCCTATATAAGCCCATGTAAAACCAAAGGGCCCCCGTGCGGGGGCATTTTTGGCCCCAGCACTATAATTTGAACAATCTTGGTAGGGGTCCACTAGATGAAGCTTCATACCAAATATCAAAGACCTGGGCCTTGCGGTTTCAGAGAAGAAGATTTTTTAAGTTTGCGGTGAAAAAAATCTATTTTTGGCTACTGTGACCTATATGTGCAATGGACCGGAACCATTTGAACAACTTTGAAAGGGGACCACCTAAGGATCATTCCTGTGAAGTTTGGTCAAAATACGATCAGTGGTTTAGGAGGAGATGTGGTTTGAAGAAAAGTTTACGGACGCACGGACGCACGGACGCACGGACGCACGAACGCACGACGGACGACGGACAAAAAGTGATCCCAAAAGCTCACCTTGTCACTACGTGACAGGTGAGCTAAAAACAGTTAATTCCCATATTTGAACTGAAAGAATGAAAGCAGCCTGTTCAGCACCAGGATTTTTGTGCAAAAGGCTTCTGATCACTTCCAATAACTGCTATGTTATAGCAGTGATTTTTACCCATTGATTTGTTACATAAGAATCAGAATCAGAATTGTTACTGGTGACCCGTCAAATGACATTCATACACCAGGACCTGTGATATGGGAAGTTAGTCCCTAGCTCTAACCAAAGATGTAAACTTAGCTACACAATCATCAGCACCTTCCGCCGTCGAAATAATAGAATCCGGAAGGGCATTCCAATCTCTAATGGTTCGGGGGAAGAACGATTCTTTATAAATATCCGTTCTTGCAGTAAGGGTCTGAAACGTCATTGAATGGTGCTGTCTACAGTGCCTAGCCGGGGGAACAAGGTCATCTGTTGGAATGCTGGCAGCACCCTTTAGACCTTTGTATAAGAGTATGAGCCTACTGTCTCTTCTCCTTTTCTTGAGAGACTCCCATCTTAATTTTCCTAGAATTCCAGTCATGCTCCCAGTTTCAAAGCAGTAATTTCCAGTTACAAATCTAGCCGCTCTATTCTGAACTTTTTCAATTTCTTCATTTAGGACCACTCCGCTTGGGTCCCAGATGCAACTACCATATTCCAAGATTGGGCGAACAAGTCCCCTGTACGCTGTCTCTTTCACATCCTGGGGACACTGATGAAGATTTCGCCTCAGGAATCCAAGAGTTCTATTCGCCTTTGTACACATATTGCATATCTCAAATCGTGAGTGATTGTCACACCGAGGTATTTAATGGAATTCACATTTTCGAGGACCGTTCCCTCTAAAGTGTAAGAAGCCTCAACTTTATTAGATCTCTTCCTTGTTATCTGCATAATATTGCATTTAACTGGCTGAAATCTCATGCCCCATTTTCGGGCCCAACATCCTAATCCATCTATGTCAGCCTGAAGTTTCAATGAGTCATCTGTATCTCTAATTTCCCGGTAACAAACACAGTCATCTGCGAAAAGTCTTATTTCTGAGTCAATGTCAGAGGAAATATCATTGATGTACAGGGAGAACAATAGAGGACCAAGAACAGTCCCTTGTGGGACTACAAACAAAACTGGCGCCCATACTGAAGATTCACCATTAACAAAAACACGCTGTTTTCTGTTCACATGAGTCACCATAAACAAATAATTGATGTTTGGACATATTTATCTAATCCAATTAATGATCTGTTGTGTCACCTACTTACCAATGTGCGGGTTGGTAAAATTTCATAGAAGCCCAATACTTTTAATATGTTTTGCTGAAAGAAGTTAAAAAAGAAATCTACCCTTTTCAACTTGTTTACTTGGGAACAGGGGTGAACAACACAAACAGGACAATGTTACACGTAGAAACTAGTTCAGAAATGAAGACATACTATTCATGAATTAACGAACAAATTATGTTAGAAAGTATGTGAAAGTAGGCGCAAGACAGTTTCAAATATGAATATTATGTTTTAAATTTAAAGCAATGGTGTACTATTGTTTTTTTGGTGGGAAATTAGTTCCAAGGCGTATGAATACGTTTTTGCATTTGGCAAGATGGAAATCTCTTCAATTTGACAGCTACACTAATTTATCAGTGATGACAGGCTTCCAAGATAGGCGATTTCATTATGGTATATGCAGGAAGAAGGCTACATAGCTGACTTTTCAAGGTATTTTCATTGATGATGGAGAAAATAAAATGTGGAAGGCATAATTGATGAAATCTCAGCATTTCAGATTTACCGCAAGAAAAGGAGATGATGGCGCCCATCGAGAATAAACATGTCAAAAAAAACTGGTTTTCAATTCAGGTAGCCTTTTTGATACAAAGCTTTGACCGAGTCGTTAGTATTTGATGTGAACTATTGATCTGCAGCTGTTTTAGTAACTTTTAAAAAGTCTATAAAGCGGTTTCCTTTTTTCCTGGTAAAAGTTAAAAATACAGAATTTCATTTATTTTCAAAGGCAAGAAAGTACTTGCTGTAATAACCGTTTATACCTCCAAACCTTTTTCTTGTGGGACATGGATTTTTAAACGGAAATCAGGATTATATTTTGGGGAAAATCAACTTGCAAATCTTTCATCTATATTTTTCTTGTGCAAATGTATTGAGGAAACTTAAGATGTCCTGAGATAAAAGTACTTTCATAAATTTCTTTTCCGTTCACAAAAGGTTACTTTCGCTGTAATATAAAGGGCAGCTAAAATAATTTTCATCCTAGTTGTAATCTAAAACTGTTAGTTTAACACTTAAATACCAGCATTTTAAACAAGAAGTGCAGATCTGGTAAAACGCAGCATTATGCCGCCTTTCTATGTTTTGATTCCATGGCCCAGTGAGATTCTATGATGGGGCGGTCTAAGTCCCTCTGGAGGGTGACCGAATAATCAGGGAGAATTATGGTCAGGTACACCCCAGTGTCACCAGCAAATAGGCGAACCCGGGACCACACATTGTCGGGTAGGTCGTTAAGGTATAATAACAATAATATTGTGCCTAGAACTGATCCTTGTGGTACACCTGAAGTAACTGGAACCTCATCTGAGTACTCACATTCAAGTGCAACTGTCTGACTTCTCTCAATCAGAAAAGACTTAATTCACTGGATAGTTAATCCATGTACCAGTAGCTTGCGAAGAAGCTTGATGTGATTCACCTAGCCAAAGGTCATGCTAAACCCAAGATAAGATCTATTTGTTGACCATTTAATCATGATCTGGTAAGGTCATAAACAAGCAGAATCACATGAGTGTCACAAGATCTGCGCTCCCAGGCTGTTGAGTATTTTGTGATCATAAGGTATGTCCAAACCAAATCTTATGCGGCGAAATTTAGTTTCAACCTACAAAAATCCATTTTTTGAAAGATTTTCTGCTTGTCGGAATTTTGTAAACCTGTCCCCGTAGAAAACCTAAAGCAAATTCTTATATGCCCATTATGACATAAAGACCACATTGGTAATGGGAAATTGTTTTTAAGAAATAGGTGCGATATGGGCATAAGAGCAATTTACGATCTTACTAGTGAGGAAGTGGTATTTTATAGTTTTGAACAGTTAAAGGCGAAATATGATATAAGGGCCACATTTTTAGACTACCACCATGTAGTATTTCTCAAGTATGAAAAGATCAAATTCACATGAATGGTGTATTTGCTGTTAAATTTAAACAAAATGTAGTTTGTAACATATACTTTCAAGACTTGATTAGTTCAAAGAAAGGGAGTAGACTATTTATGATATTTTGGTTAGAGTAAACGAATACATTACACAAACAAAATGGCAAATGGAGATAGGAGATAAAGTGGAAAAAGAGCATTAAAGACATTTCACGAGACAAAACTACGCGACTTTCAATACAAAATCAATAATAAAAATTTAGTAACACATTCATTTCTATTCAAAATTAATAAAATCAGGGTTGTAGTTACTGTAATGAACAACCAGAAAAAATCCATTATTTATTTCTTAGATGCCCAAAAGTAAGAACGTTTTAGACTGAACTTTAATCATGGTTGACCACTTATGTAAATCCAGAAATATCGCTAGAGGATCGTAAAATACTATTTTCACACGGTGGTAAAGCAGAAGTGGTCAATTACATCTCTCTCTCTCTCTCTCCCTCTCTCTCTCTCTCTCTCTCTCTCTGTTTTAGCAAAATATTGTATATACGAAAACAAATTTGTTTCTATGAATAAAGTGCTTAGCGAGAGATACATTTCACTCATAAACAACAGGTTAGATAAATTCTTTAAGATTAAAGCCCCTCTCTCGCCCAGCCCAGTGGAATTCGTTTCACTGACCGCTCCAAGGCGGTTCTTCTGTCGTTGTTTATTTTTGTTATGGTTTGTCTTTGAGTGTTTGTATCACTTATTTTATTTTGTTTTGGATATCGAATTGGCCATTTTGTGGAAAAGTAACTGTCCTTTTGGCTTTCCGCTATTGATGTTTCCATTAGGGTCTGTTGTTTCATGTTTGTGTTTTTTTCCCCTTTGGTAACTCTGGTGGGAGCTGTGGGTAAATTGTGTCGATTCCTGATCATTGCCTACACTTCTATGTTCTACATATAACTACTTTTACCCAAACACTGATGATTCATGAGGCCTATTCCGACTTAATGTTTATGTTTGGTGTCAGGGTTCTGTTTTCCGTCGACTATCTGCCACACATATAGTGCAGTAGACTTGTACCATTAGCTATAAAAGGCACATCTTGTAGAAAATACATGTATATTGTTACTACAGTTTGTTTTCTGCTCTCCCATGAAAGAATTTTATTATTATTATTATTATTTTTTTTTTTCAAATTGATTATCATCGTCTATTAGCCAATACGATGTTACACCCGTATGACTTTGTGCATTCTTTCATATCTTAACAATATTTACTTTTCTGGTGAAAAATTGTGATAGTTTTCTCATTTATGCTTCAAACATGGCTGTTGGTGCTCGTTGGAACTGCCGCAGTTATGTGGTTCTATCGAGTACCCACGGCGTATGTCATGGAGCAGGAATGAGAAAAATATTGTATACCCAGTCAGACGCGCATCCGACTGAGGTACTGAGGCCGACGATTATCATACGAGATATTTTGGCCAGCAATAATCGAGTGTATATAAACATAAAGTGCAGATAACTCCATGTCAACAGACATACAACGTCTAAACAACGTCGTGTCAACGTCAATGCAACATCACTGCGATGCATTGACGCTGACGCAGCAAATTGTGTACCCAGTTACAAAGTATTGTAACCCCCAGTTCTCTCTCTATAAAGTTGGGTTTAAAGGGGCGTTCATTGCACGGACCTGTTATCGTAATGAATCGTCTTATTATTAACATTGCTAGAGATACTCGCCTACCAGTCGAGAAAGACAGAAGACCAACTTCTATCGTACATGTTGTCTAAACTGAAAAGCACTCACACAACCTTTCAATAATTCCCTGTCCCCTTTTTGTACTTTCTCTCATCTACTTACTTCTAAAATATGTTCTAGAAAGGGTTGTCCTTTGGAAACAAGGAATACACCACAAAACTGTAAACTAGTTCGCGCAGTTGATGGCGCGCCATCGCAAATCCCCACGTTTTGACCGCTTCACGGGACCCTTGGGGGCTGGTCCAAAAATTAATGTGCTCTTGCAGAAGCCATTCATGTATGTAACTCACACACCAAATTTGGTTGAATTCCAATGAACGGTGTAGGAGGAGATAGCCGGACAGACGGACGGACGGACGAACGGACAGACGGAGGCGATAACAATATCCCCACTTTTCTTCGAAAAACGTGGGGATAAATATGGAGTGTACATGTTTTCTGGACCAGACTAGCTAGTTTTGCCCAATTAGGCCTCATCAGTGACCCTCCAAAATTTCAAAATTCACCACTGGAAGGGCAAGAAAATATAAACTACACTATGATGTTGGGCAGGGAGACATTTTACGACCTCCACACATTCCCAGACACCAGCTATAGTGACGTTAAATATCTTCTAGAAATGGCTATTCTTTGGAGTGAGTGAGTGAGTGAGTGAGTGTTTGAGTTTTACGTCCCACCAACAGCTAAGGCCATACGGAGACGGGACCTAGGTTTAAAGACTCATCCGAAAGTGTATATCCTTTGGAAGCAAGGAATGCACCACAAAACTGGAACATATGGAGTGTACATGTTTTCTGGGCCAGAATAGCTAGTTTCGGCCAATAAGGCCTCGTCAGTGACCCTCAAACCTTTCCAAAATGTCGGCACAAGAATTTCAGAGAAAAAAAATAAGTTCAGTTAATATGGCATTAGGATAACACATCCGTGGGATATAGTAAATTTCTCAAACCTTAAAAAAGGCATCTTTTTCTGATGAAGATTTGTGATATTTTTCCTATTTATACTCCAAACATAGGTTTTGGATGCTCGTTAGAACCGCCTCATTGAGGCGGTTCTAACGAGTACCCACAGCCTATGTCTTGGAGCAGAACTAAGGAAATTAATGTTATTCCTCGTAAACCCCAGTTTTCTTTATATAAAATGGGGTTTAGTGGGGTCTTAATTTCACGGATTTGTTCACGTGATGGGAAGTGGTTTTAGGTTCTAGCTTTACGTAATAACGCCAAATTAGGTCATTACCTGCCGTCCGTATTTTTTTATTTTATTTTATTTTTTTTTGTTTTGGTTTTACGGCCCTTTCAAGATTAGTTCACCCGTATCGAGCGATCGTTAATCAGAGATGGGCGAAAACCAGAGTACCCGGAGAAAAACCACCTTACCTTCCGTTGCAGAACTTGGCGTCTCACATATGACCCGAGCGAGACTCGAACCACAGCGGTGAGAGACCTAATGATCAAGAGTCAGCACTCTTAACCACTAGGCCACGGAGGCCCGTTACCGTCGGTATGATCATTTTCCACATTAATCTGGTACTTTTGAGTAACAAGTTCCGGAGCCGATGCTACACGCTATGTCAATTTCTTTGTTGCATCGACTTTGCTGCGTCAGCGTCAATGCATCGTTGTTTAGACGTTGTATGTCTGTTGACTTGGACGTTGTTTAGACGTTGTATGTCTGTTGACATGGAGTTATCTGCACTTTACATTTATATACACTTGATTATTGCTGGCCAAAATATCTCGTATGAAAATCATCGGCCTCAGTACCTCGGTCGGATGAACGTCTGACTGGTGATCAGAAAGGCGCGTGTTAGGTACCTGCCGGGTCGGCAACATTCTTTCGTGGAGATAGATCATGAAATATTTTCCACGGCCATTCTCTACCACTGGGCATCCGCTGATTCAAGAAGGGCAGTTGTCAGTGGCGAAAGAGTGTGCACTGTACTGGTTAACTGCTGATGCCTCGGTCACAAATTCGGCGTACCCCGGCCGAGCTATACTATACGTTGTGGTCGGCCGAGCAGTCCAAGCCGAGAAATGGGTGTCTGGCTCGGTTTTGGCAAAAAGTATGCCGTGTGGGGCCTAGAGAGACATCCGCCGGGAATCGGGCGGTGTCAGCCTAAGTTTTGCGGGGAAGCATCGGCGTATACGCCGGGCGGAAATAGGCCGGTGCACTGCAGGTTACCGACCGTATACCCGGCGATTGTTACTAGTCCCCGAGCATCGGTCGATGTTCCGCAGATGTCCGCCCAGTTCCCGGCCGCCGGACAAGGGACGGGTTTACCCCAGCCGGGAATTGTCCAGTTGTTCAGGGGTATATAAACTGCATCCTCTCCTGCCTATACAACAAATGGGTCAGCTCTGTTGGTGGGTGAACATCCTTTTTCTTGACGTCGAGGAAAACTTTCGAAGAAAAGCGGAACAAGATGCCTCTTATCCCACCACTGCACCTACCGTCACCCCAGGAAAGGATCCGGAGGTTACAGGAGTGGCTGCTTAGGGCTCAGCACCGTGCCAATGTGGTCTTTGCAACCTTGTGTGCGGGAGAAGAACTGCTACCGCTGATGGTGGATGAAGCAATGGATCGTGTACCGTCCTTTGCATGGGCAGTTATCAAACGTTTATGTACAATGCTCCCTACTGGTCTGCTAGAAACTGGCACCCATCAGAGATCGGGCCCTTATATAGTCGAGCGTCAATCAGCGATCGAGCGGCGCCAGTCGAAACCGGGATTCGTCAAGCGGATTCCGCTTGATCATCTGTCGGGCCTCGGCCGATTACTGCCCGATTATCTGATTGGTCGGGGTCCGCTTTACGACTACCGGATGCCAGCCGATGCCATCAACATCGACGTCGGTACGAGCTCTGCTCGACTTTTATCGATGTGCCACCGACCTAGAAGTCGGTGAGTTTTCGTGGAGAATTTTAACTACGAGTTAAAATTTAACCGGGCCCCTCCCGACCACCACCGACGCCCCAACATCCGGCGGGACGCCGACCGGACTCCAGCCCAATCTCACCCCATCGCAGTCCCCGAGTAGTTGGGCGGGGATCGAATAGTGATTTGTGACCGTGGCTTTACGTATAAGCCTGCCCAGGAAAAGTGTGGACAGGTAAACTGACCGGCTCAAAAATGACATAAAATAGTGTTGACTGGGCCGTTAGTCCAATACAAAACTAAACTGAGGTAGGGGTCTTTAACTTTAATGGAAGACACCCAGTCAGCGTTGAATGTCGGTCAAGCGTCGGCCCGACGATATATACATAGAATATTTATTTTCTGTCTTATACCGTTATCAAATAACATTAGCCCTGTATGGCTTTTACCTCTACAAAAACAGTGTAGAAGAAAAACAATCTTTTTGGTGCTGTGTGGGCAGGATCAAGATTTTCACCTTACATCCTCATTCGAAGGATGGAGCAGGTCAAGGCATTCATCTCTGCAACTAAGTTTGACAACGCTGCCAGAGAGAGAGAGAGAGAGAGAGAGAGAGAGAGAGAGAGAGAGAGAGAGAGAGAGAGACTAATGAGCAGCATGTAGGTAATGGTGTGTGTGTGTGTGTGTGTGTGTGTGTGTGTGTGTGTGTGTGTGTGTGTGTGTGTGAATCATCTGAACTACGCCTACGTCGGGCCGACAGCGATACGACATGGCGACGTCGTATCGCTGTCGGCCCGATGTTGGCCCAATGTGGTGCGCTAGCCCATAATGAGAGAGAGAGAGAGAGAGAGAGAGAGAGAGAGAGAGAGAGAGAGAGAGAGAGAGAGAGAGAGAGAGAGAGTGAGAGAGAGAGAGAGAAAGAAAAAACACTGAGCAACATGTTGGACATGGCACTTTCAGAGCCCATAGGGGCTTGAAGAAATATATGGGCTGCAAAATGCTTCCACGCAGAGCTGAATCCGGCCCACACACTAGTACTGGTAAACCGCTTAGACGATCTAAGCCTGTCCAGGAACCGCGGTGCGAGGCGGACCGTACACGCTAATAAATCCTATTGGTTTCATTGGGCGACAGGGCTTGAGATGTCATTTCATCAAAATGTCGGGTAAAAGTCACACAAAATTGAAAACAACGTCTCCAAAATGATCTTATGACCTTTACAGTGTTGACGGGGACGTTAAACCTCAAATCAAACAAAAACACTTTCAGAGAGAGAGAGAGAGAGAGAGAGAGAGAGAGAGAGAGAGAGAGAGAGAGTGGACAATATGTAGGCCACGATAAGAAAGCAATGAGCAACATGTAGGCCACGGAGAGAGAGAGAGAGAGAGAGAGAGAGAGAGAGAGAGAGAGAGAGAGAGAGAGAGACTAATGAGCAACATGAAGGCCAGAGAGAGAGAGAGAGAGACGAATGAGCAACATGAAGGCCACAGAGAGAGAGAGAGAGAGAGAGAGAGAGAGAGAGAGAGAGAGAGAGAGTAAATCGCATGAACGGTGCGTCTGACCGAGAGCGATACGACATGGCGACGTCGTATCGCTGTCTGCCCTATGTTGACCCACTGTTTCAACATTTAGCCCATAATGAGTGAGAGAAAAAAACTTAGCAACATGTTGGCCATAGCACTTTCAGAGAGAGAGAGAGAGAGAGAGAGAGAGAGAGAGAGAGAGAGAGAGAGAGAGAGAGAGAGAGAGAGAGAGAGAGCACTGGGGAATGTGTACGCCATGGCATGCTGAGAGAGAGAGAGAGAGAGAGAGAGAGAGAGAGAGAGAGAGAGAGAGAGAGAGAGAGAGAGAAAGACGGAATTTCATTCCATTTTACACATTGGAATTCGCATGAAAAGTTTAAAAGAATTTCACTACACTACGATCTACGATTTCTGTCACAACAATTGTGTGTAACGATGTTGAGATGATCCCTGCATACCTTTCTAGGTATTTACCGCATGACGTCATTATTCACGCGCGTTGTAGTTTTGTCGCGAAATTAAAAATAGACTAACTGTGTTCGTAGCATAGTTAGGAAAACCGTCTCATAAAACTTAACCTGTGATCATAATTGTTCGCAATATTACATAAAACTCATTCATTTGTATTATTTAAACAAAAAATACCCGATATATGTAAAAAAAAAATTAAGCACTTTTTTTCCGACAGCTCAATAATGCACCTTTAATTTATAGACATTAGGTTTGAAATCAGAAAAGATGGTTTTCAAGTTTAGACTGAGATCAGTGATGATCAAGAGGTTGTGCGTTCGAATCCAGCCACCAGTATCCAGGTGTGTCCTTGGGCAAGACACGTAATGACACTGCCCAACTCCACCCAGGTGTAAATGGGTAGCAGCTGTGTAAAAGGCACTGCCTCTCTCTCTCGCACATGTGAAACACATGGAATGAGTGTTAGAGAGCGATTCAATAAGCTTGAAGCTTTCATCGTAATCAAACTAAAATAAATTAGTATAAACTATAGGTTATTTACCACAGTATTGAAACCATTAAGAACACTGCTTCCGGTAAGTGAAATCTGAAAACCAGATCAAATTATCTTTATTAGTTTCTGAGATATTGCAATTTGAAATCTGAAATCAGAAACATTTCAACAGAGCGAACATCTTCAAACTGCCTCTGTTAATACTCATGTAGTATTCCGTGATGTCATAGCTGACTTTAAATTTTTTGTACTTTTTAATAAGCAGAATATCTGGTGGTTTATAATCATCAGAAATTACTTAACCTCCTGATAAAATTAATGAAACTGATCTCAGTCAAAACTCGAAAACAATTTCTTCTAATTTCAAACCTAATGTCTATAAATTAAGATTCAAATAATATATTTAAATAATTCAAATTTTAGATTACATGTTTGTACGTGGATCAAATAACATACATTGGTAGTTTATGTGTTGAGAAAACATTCAAAAAGCACTTTTATTACCTTAACTAAATAATTTATAAATGACCTGTTTGTTTTAAATGGTTTAAAATTTCATTTAAAACTTAAATACATGTTTTAATTCAGACATTAAATTTCAAATTTATCAAAAAATTTTGATAAGATTCATGGCCATCAGTAGATATAAGAATACTGTATAATAAAATCATACAAATTGAAATATGTCAGTTTTAAAGTTAATTCAAAAAGTTAAAATCTACTATGATGTCATAAAATATTGCATTGTGGGTCTTAATCAACGAAAAATCAAGGGAGGTTGTGTGTGTGTGTGTGTGTGAATTCGGGTTTAACGTCGCTTTCGACAATTTTTCAGTCATATCACGACGGTGTCTGGTTGCGACAGGGAGCTCAATGCTCACTTTTATAGTGCGCCTCACTGAAGTATCATGTCCCAGACACATTACATGATACTACACCCAGTCACATTATCCTGACACTGGGTCAACCAGTCCTAGCTCTACCCCGTGCCAAGTGAGGAGCAGACAGATACCATTCTTAACAACTTTGGTATGTTGCGGCCCGGGATCGAACCCGTGACCTCCCGTTCCCCGGAGTGGACACTCTACCAACTGAGCTATCGGGGCCGGTAAAGGGCGGTTGTCCTAAGTGGAAAATAGGTATGTATAAGACGTAATTGAGCATAACTTTGAAACAAATGGGAATTTTTTCATACAGTTTTTAGTAACATGATCCTCTTTATATATACTTAACCCTAGAAATATGTAAACTTTCATGATAAATGACCTTTAATTAAGTTTATGTTCAACAGTAATTTACCTGGTTTCCTGACACTGAAGGAAGCCAACCGGTTAAATATCTCAAAGAGATCAGGCAGGTAGGGACCAATCAACGTGGGTACTGACGGCAGTAAGATAGCAACAATGGTCACCCCAGTCATAAGTGCAGGAATGCTTGTCTCTGCCTACAAATAAAGCAGATGATACAACACAATCTCTCAGAAACCATAATAGTTAACAAAACTGTGTTATATCCAAAACAAAAATGCTCATGTAGAAAAATGATTATTTTTCTAAATGATCTACATTTTCTTTTTATTTATTTTTTTTTTTACAATCTTTTATATACATGACTTCTTCTTCTTTCTCTCTTTCTTGTCTTCTTCCACTATGATTTTCTGTCACCATTTTCGACCTTTCTAGCAAGACTCCCTGTCGGATGCCTTGCAGCTTTTTTATTTTTCGCCTTTAATTAAGGTATTAGCATATCCAGTCTGAGGGATGCTCCATATGTTATGCTTAGCACCCTTTTTCTCTTGAGTTGTTTTTCTTTTTGGTTTTTTTTTTTTTACTTAAGTGTATCTCACAGTTCACCAAGTATCTTTGTGCAAGGTTTACTTAATAGTATATGTGCTAGTTTAATCTTACACTATTTGCGGCATTTTTTATTAGGATTATTTATAAAGCTTCTATTTTTTGCCATTGACTTTTAAGCATACATGTATATATTACTTTTATTTTGAAAGTAAATGTTATGATTTAACATTCTATAGTGTTTTCTGTCACCCCATGGGTCTGTCCGTAACACCTTTGGGTTGACAGATTATACTTTGTCATGTACATGTTGAATGTATCGAGAGCTGAGATGTTAAGTGTCTATAATGTAAAGTGATAGTAAAATACTTGTATAATATTTACACAATTTTTAACTGCATGCCCTGTGACATTTTGTTACATCTGCAAATGTTTGTCAAAATAAAAGCCCTACTGGGCTTATATTATATGTTACACATATTCAACAGAATATAAATATTCTATGTCTGCTGGTTTGTAGATGTTTAATATGTAAATATTAGTCAAGTAAGGCAAACCAATATATGATTTACATGTATAATGGCCATTTAAAATATTTAACAAGGCTTTTTCATACGATTGTTACAATCTGTAGAATTTTTTTTTGAAAGTATGAGCTATTAAAAAATTTTAACATAAATAAGTCTGCAACCTCGAGGTCATGGGCATGGGAGGTTATACAACTTTGGACCTATATCTAGCATCATACCAAATATGAACCAAATCCATCAAATCGTTTTGAAAACATGAGCTCTTAAAAAACAGCCTGTATAACATTAAAAATTTCTGAGTCCATGACCTTGGCCTTGAGGTCATGGGTGTAGGCAGGGGTACTGCTGGCTGAACATTGGACCTGTCATCATATCATAATCAAATAATTACCACATCATTCATTCAGTTTGGAAATTGAGTTCTTAATAAAAACTTCAATGTAAATGTGGACGCTGGTCTTCCTGGACTGCATCTAGGCAAGCTAAAAATCTTACTCAAAATGTAAAGATTATATATATAAAAATGACCATTTTTTGTCACTTTTCTGTAAAATCTATACAACAAAAAGCAAATTCCTTATTATATCTAAAACACTGTAACAAAAAAAAAACACTTTAAATATTTCTCGGCATTGCATTGATGGATGTCCAATTAACAACCAGTCACTTGCTAAAGACGAGGATCGATGACAACAAACTATTACTGTAATCTATCATAATAAAACACCACTGACCTTCAGACATTTAATGATGACCTTGAACACTGAAGTAGTCACCACTTTACTTATCCAGAGTGGCTGACGGCACACCACATGTAGAAGAAGCTGTAATGCCAACAGTTGATGCTCACTTGACTTGATCCCATCATGCAACTTTTCCAACAAATGCTGTATTCATGAAAATAGAGCAAGATTCAAGAAATGTATATAGCAAGTATATACAACAACAAATCTTTATACAACTGTTCATTAAAACAAGGTAATATATATAACATAGTTTAAAGACAGATTCCAACAAGATGTGTTTGTGAAACACTGATGCCCCCGGACAGCGCATGTACAATATGCAAGCAGTATCACTAACCAATCGAAAGGTATGGCCAATGTTCAAGTCTTAAAAAAGTAATTCAAGGTCACAAGGTAAACAAAAGCTGTCGCATGACAGCATAGCTCGCCTGTTTTGCGCCTTCAAGACATAAGATAAAACTATTGAACCATGAAATATAGGTCACACTCCCCTACATATATTTTGAGGTCAATCATCAGATCAAATGTAACATACATGTATGTTCCAAATATTACATTTCAGAATCAAAGTATCTGAATTATAAGGCAAAATCATTGAACAATAAAAACAGATCACACTGACCTAGAAATATTTCTATGTCAATCATCTGGTCACATAGAATTGATTATTCAGATATGAAGTTTCTCCATCATAAAGTATTCAAGATATAAGGCAAAACCATTGAACCATAAATTATAGGTCACACTGACCTACATATATTTTGAGCTCAATCATCTGGCTGCATTGAAGTAATATCCCAGGTATAACATTTCATTATCTAAATAGTATGCAAGATAATAGGCAAAATCACTGAACCATGAAATATAGGTCACACTGACCTAGATATATTCTGAGGTCAATCAGCAGGTCATATGGAGCAAATAATCCAGGTATGATGGGACTTCAACAAATAGTATTGAAGATAATAGGCAAAATCACTGAACCATGAAATATAGGTCACACTGACCTAGATATATTTTGAAGTGAATCAGCTAATAATCCAGGTATGATATTTCTCCATCAAATAGTATTCAAGACAATAGGCAAAATCACTGAACCATGAAATATAGGTCACACTGACATAGAAATATTTGGTGGTCAATTATCGGGTCACATGGAACTAATAATCCAGGTACGACATTTCTCCTTCAAAAAATATTCAAGATGACAGGCAAAATCACTGAACCATGAAATATAGGGTCACAGTCACCTAGATACATTTTGAGGTCAATCATGGGGTCACATGGCACTAATATCCCAGGTGTGACATTTCTCCAACAAATAGTCTTCAAGATATGACGCAAAATCACTGGACCATGAAATGTAGGTCACCATGACCTTCACCCTTGTACACTTGAACCAATGTCACATGGTTAGCTGCTATATAACCAATTGCATCTATAACTTGTTAGCATAATGGAAATGTATATAACAAGTTACAAAGGTATCCTTGATTTTGACCCCTAGCCCCAACCCACCCCCTCCCAGTTATGAACCCAGGGCTGTGTTGTCTTGGAATCTCAGAAGACACTCCCATGTATCCAAATTGTAAAATATGAATGCTTTGTGATGAGTGTCTGTTGAGATATAAGCATTTCAAAAACTTTAACACAGTTTTACAGAGGTGTTCTAGATTTTGACCCATAGCCCAACTCGGGGCATGAACCCAGGGGTCTGTTGTCTCTGAGCATCAGAAGACCCTCCCAGGTACTTAAGTTCCAAATATGAGTGCTCTGTGATGAGTGACTGTTGAGATATAAGCATTTGAAAAACTTTAAGGCAGTGTGACGGGAACGCACACGCAAACGTGCACAACCGAGGTGACAAAAATACATGTAGCTCTCCATGTACTTCATACAGGCAAGGTCTTGTGACATAGTATGCACATGTGAAATATGAAAGCCCTATCACTTACTAAATGAAAGTCATGGCCAATGTTAAAGTTTTTAAAAAGTAGGTCACGAGCTATAAAAAATATGGTACCATTGGAAAGGTCTTGTGAAAAAGAATGCACATGTGAAATATGAAAGCCCAATCACTAACCAATCTAAAGTTATGGACTATGTTTAAGTTTTTAAAAAGTAGGTCAAACATCTAGGTCAAGGTCATGAGGTCAAAAATTATGGTACCACTAGAAAGGTCTTAAATCGAAAGTTATGGCCAATGTTAAAGTTTTTAAAAAGGAGGTCAAACATCAAGGTCAAGGTCACAGGGTCAAAAATTATGGCACCATTGGAAAGGTCTTGTGAAAAAGAATGCACATGTGAAATATGAAAGCCCAATCACTTACCAATCAAAAGTTATGGACTATGTTAAAGTTTTTAAAAAGTAGGTCAAATGTCAAGGTCAAGGTCATGAGGTCAAAAATTATGGTACCACTAGAAAGGTCTTGTGACAGGTAATGCACATGTGAAATATGAAAGCCCTACCACTTACCAATCGAAAGTTATGGCCAATGTTAAAGTTTTCAAAAAGTAGGTCAAACATCAAGGTCAAGGTCAAAAATTATTGCACCACTAGAAAGGTCTTGTGACAAGGAATGCACATGTGAAATATGAAAGTCCTATCACTTACCAATCGAAAGTTATGGCCAATGTTAATGTTTCTAAAAAATTTGAAAAAGTAGGTCAAAGGTCAAGTTCAAGGTCACAAGATCAAAAATTATGGTACCCCTGGAAAGGTCTTGTGATACGGTATACACAAGTGAAATATGAAAGCTCTATCTATTACCTTTCAAAAGTTACGCCCAATGTTAAGGTTTTTGTAGATAGACAAATGGCCAAACAGACAGACAGACCAAAAACTATATGCCCCCCGAATCTAGATTCCAGGGGCATAAAAATGTATAGAGTACATGTTTTGTTTTTGTTTGATTTAAGGTTTAATGTCCCCCTCAACACTGTAAAGGTAATTTTGGAGACGTTGCTTCCAATTTTGTGGGACTTTTACCCGACATTGAGATAATATGACATCTCAAGCCCTGCCGCCCAATGAATCCAATAGGGTTTATAAGCATGGACGGTCTGACTCGCACCACTTTGCCTGGGCCGGTTTATATCTTCTAAGCGGTTAACAGTACTCGTGTGCGGGTCAGTTTCAGCTCTGCGTGGAAGCATCATGCAGCCCAGCTATTTATTCAAGCCCCGAAGGGCGGGGGCCATATATAGAGTACATGTATATATAACAAGAATTATGTCTCGCCTGTGGGGGCACAAATGCACCGAACCATGAAATCTAAGACAAGGTCAAACTGATGCTTCCATAAAAGTTACCATTCCTAGGTGCAAGCTTGTACCCAGTATAATTAATGAAGCCCTAATAGTTCTTGAAAAATTAACTTAAACATTAGGTTGATGCAATAGTTCACTAAGTCAGTGAACCATGAAATTTAGGTCAAGGTCATATATGGATGCTTGCATTATAGTTGTCATCCCTTGATACAAGTATGTACTAAGTATCACTAATAAATCTCATAGTTCTTTTGAAATGAACTTGACTATTAAGGTGAATGCTACGGTGGTCGCAATATTTTACGAAGTCAGTGAACCATGAAATGTAGGTCAACGTCAAATATGGATGCTTGCATCTAAGTTGCCATCCCCAGATACAAGTTTGTACCAAGTATCATTAATGAAGCTCTTATAGTTCTTGAGAAGCTAACTGGACAATTAGGGTGAACACTAGGGTGGTCGCAATATTTTACAAAGTCTGTCAACCATGAAATGTAGATCAAGGTCAAATATGGATGCTTGCATTTAAGTTGCCATCCCCAGATACAAGTTTGTACCAAGTATCATCAACAAAGCTCTTATAGTTCTTGAGAAAAAAACTTGACCATTAGGGTGAACGCTAGGGTGGTCGCAATATTTTACGAAGTCAGTGAACCATGAAATGTAGGTCAAGGTCAAATATGAATGTTTGCATCTAAGTTGCCATCCCCAGATACAAGTTTGTACCAAGTATCATTAATGAAGCTCTTATAGTTCTTGAGAAGCTAACTTGACCATTAGGGTGAACACTAGGGTGGTCACAATATTTTACAAAGTAGAAGTAAAACAAAGATCAGGAATTGATACAATTAACTTACTCCATCCATAAAAGACACCAAAGGGAAAGAAATACAAACATTAAGCGACCAGACCATAATGGAAACCTAAACAAAGGAAGGCCATATGGACAGTTACTTTCCCACAAAATGGCCATATGGCCATCCAAAATTAAAAGACACAAGTGATACACACAGTAAGTAACGAACAACAACATAAATAAATCGCCACAGAAGAGCCGCCTTGGAACGGTCAGTGGAAGATTTCCACTGGGGGGCTTAAATCGATTTTACGTGGCCACAATCCTCGCCCTTACTTCTGTCAACCATGAAATGTAGATCAACGTCAAATATGGATGCTTGCATTTAAGTTGCCATCCCCAGATACAAGTTTGTACCAAGTATCATCAACGAAGCTCTTATAGTTCTTGAGAAGCTAACTTGACCATTAGGGTGAACGCTAGGGTGGTCGCAATATTTTACGAAGTCAGTGAACCATGAAATGTAGGTCAAGGTCAAATATGGATGCTTGCATTTAAGTTACCATCCCCAGATACAAGTTTGAACCAAGTATCATCAATGAAGCTCTCATAGTTCTTGAGAAATAAACTTGACCATTAGGATGAACGCCAGGGTGGTCGCAAATGTTGATGCCTTGACAAACGGATGAGTGACGAACCGACGAAAACTGGGTGCCTATGTTGCGCCATCCTAATAGCAAGCGCGACAAAAATGACCAATCATAGTCATTTTTCTATATAATCTATACACATCTGTTTGGATATAACATGGTTATTTTATTAACAAGGTTTCTCCTTTGCGATTTTTTCATAGAGATTAGTCATGAATTTTTTATATGGTCATTCTCTCCGATTCACTGATTTAAGGGTAATGGGAACACCTTCAGGGAAGGCAACTCCTTCAAAAGTATTTTAGTCTCCCATGTCAATAGGCGTCAACACTTAAAGGAAAGAATTTGCTCCTTAGGAGCGAATTCTTTCCTTTAAGAGTGGACCCCTTTGTCAGTGGGACAGGGCTTATAGAACAGCGAACAGGAAGTTACTACAGTTGTCTCCCTTTGAAAAATGGTGGAAACATATGCCAGATGTTCCCATTCCCCTTAAAAAGGGCAGCCCTCCACTTGTTTCGTTTGTTTTGATTTGAGGTTTAACATCTCCGTCAACACTGTAAAGGTCATTTTGGAGACGTTGCTTCCAGTTTTGTGGGACTTTTACCCGACATTGAGATGAAATTAGAACGCAAGCCCTGCGGCCCAATGAAACCAATAGGGTTTATAAGCATGGACAGTCAGACGCTCGCACCGCTTTGCCTGTGCAGGCTTAGATCCTCTAAGCGGTTTACCAGTACTCGTGTGCGGTCGGTTTCAGCTCTGCGTGGAAGCATCATGTAGCCCATCTATTTCTTCAAGCCCCGATGGGCGGGGGGCGTCAGCTGTCAACTTGTCAGTTGAAGAATGCACACTGTTCCAGTTAACCACTCATGCATTAGCATGCCCAGGAAAAGTGTGGTTAGGTTTTGTTTGTATTGGAGTTTAACGCCGCAGTCAACATTATTTAGATCATTTTTGAGCCGTTCAGTTTACCTTTCCACACTTTTCCTGGACAGGCTTATACATTATTAATTGGAGGTTTAACGTCCCCGTCAACACTTTAAAGGTCATTTTGGAGACGTTGCTTCCAATTTTGTGGGACTTTTACCCGGCATTGAGATATAAAGACATCTCAAGCCCTGCCCCCCTATGAAACCAATAGGGTTTACAAGCATGGACGGTCCGACACCCGCAGCGCTTTGCCTGGGCAAGCTTAGATCCTCTAAGCGGCTTACCAGTACTCGTCAGCGGATCGGTTTCAGCTCTGCGTGAAAGCATCATGCAGCCCATCTATTTCATCAAGCCCCGATGGGCGGGGGCTTACAGGCTTATACATAAGCAGTTAACCAGTACAGTGCACATTCTTTCGCCAGAAACTGACAACTTCCCTTCTTGAATCAGGGGAAGGGAGAGAATGACCGTAGAAAAGATTTTATGATCAATCTCTACAAAAGAATGTTGCCGACTCCGGTAGGTATCGAACCTGTGTCCTCCTGATCACCAGTCAGACGTGCATCCGACTGAGCTACCGAGGCTGGCCAAAGTGTGGTTAGGTAAACTGACTGACTCAATATGATCTAAATAGTGTTGACTGGACAGTTGAACTCTATACAAACAAAGGAACATACAAACGTAGAAGCCTCCATGGTGTATCGGTCAGCCTGGTAGCCCAATACAGTCCAACTTCAATAGCTCGAACACCCTAGGGGCCTCGAAAATCTGTTTGAGACGGGTAGTTCGAGCCACTATGGGTAATTAGCAGGAGACATAATGAAATACTTTTGGATATATTTTCGGTGTACTATTATGAAAATGCATGCTGTGTGTACTCATTAGAATCGCCTCATCAATGCGATTCTAATGAGTACACACAGCATACATTTGCAAGAAAAAGATGAAATCTCCTAAATTATCCCCCACTATCGCTTATGTAAAGGATTTCCCTAGGGGCTCAAGAACGGGTTCGACTCAGCCAAGGTAAACGAGCCATCGGTGTTCGATCCATCGAAGTTCCACTGTATATATTTTGTTTTGTGATAAGGATTTAGACCCTCATGAACACTATTGACATTGCTTCCAATTTTCACATAGAGATGAAAGCCCAACCAGTAAAAAAAAAACTGCTTGGGTTTAAGGGGCAGTCCAACTTGCAATATTTTCCCTTGGCAGGCCTTCTAAGCTTTCTACCGGTACTCAAATGCTGGGCCTGTTTCAACTCTGAATGGAAGCACCATGCAGCCCAATCTATTTCTCCAAGCCACGATGGGATAGGGTACCAGACCAACACATATATCTGTGCAAACAGTGGAGATCCAGATCCAGAAAAGATGGCTCATAATGAGCCATCTCAGGATCTACACTGTTTGCCACTGTGTTACTGATTTTGATTAAACTCCTATCTTCAATAATGGACAAGTCCAAATTTAGAACTGGAACTCTAGGTGCACTGAATAAACTTAGTATAAACTTGTTTATTTTTTTTTTTGGGGGGTTTTACGGCCCTTTCAAGATTATTTCACTCATATCGAGCTGATCATTAATCAGAGGTGGGCAAAAACCGGAGTACCCGGAGAAAAACCACCTGACCTTCCGTTGCAGAACTTGGCGTCTCACATGTGACCCAAGCGAGGCTCGAACCACAGCGGTGAGAGACCTAATGATCAAGAGTCAGCGCTCTTAGCCACTAGGCCACAGACGCCCGTCTTGTTTGTCTTAATTTTAGAGTTTACCAATATACAAACCCAGCTTTGAGCTCTCACGATTTTCATTTGTTTGGCTTAGCGTTTAATTGTTCAGTCGACAACATTTAGGTTGTATCAAACCAGTCAGTTTACCCAACCACTTTTTGCCCTGTTAGGCTTATAGAGTGTTTAGAAGCCTCCGTGATGCAGTGGTTACGCTACTCGCCTTGTAAACCAGGGATTGCAGGATCGATCCCGGGCTTCTCCAGACTATCGGATGAGTCTTTAAACCGAGGTCCCGTCTCCGTATGTTGGTGGGAAGTAAAACTAAAACTCACTCACTCACTCACTCACTTATAGAGTGTTAACCAATGGAGTGCATCTTCTTACACCAGAATCTGACAACCACCCTTTTTGAAACAGCTGAAGGGACAGAATAACCATAGAAAAGAGTTCATGATTGTTGAAAGATTTGTTGCCGAGTGCCAACCCAGCAGTTATCAAACCCATGCATAACGAAAAACAAGCCTATACAAATACATTGCCATCTGTATCGCCGAAAAAATGAAGATTTTAAGATGAAAAATTACGATATTTTTCTTATTTCTGCTCAAAATATAGATTGTTGGTACTCGTTAGAACCACCTCATCGAGGCGGTTCTAACCAGTACCCACAATCTACATTTTAAAGCAGAAATAAGAAAAATATATCGAGGCGGTTCTAACGAGTACCCACAATCTATATTTTAGAGCAGAAATAAGAAAAATAAGGTTTACCCCTGCAAACCCCAGTTTTACTTTATAAGTGGGGTTCGATGGGGTCAAAATTATATAGGCGTGTTTTCGTGATGACCTCCTGATAAATGGTCGGTAAGTAAGTAAATTCTTTATTTTAACCCTTATCTTGCAGCATATTCATTTTAGCCGCACCCATCTCTGACTTTGAACCAATCAGATTACTTGATGTTATTTATTCCTACAAATTCATAAACTGAATGTCAAACAGTGTAGATCCTGATCAGATGGCCTGAAGAAGCCATCTGATCTGGATCTACACTGTTTGCAAAGATAGGGGCTGTCGTGAACAGCAAGATAAGGGTTAAGAGGGTGACCCAGTTGGTTTAAACCAGTTTTTCATGGGGCCCTCTTTCAAAACAATATTTACATGAGTAACAATATATACAAACATATTGAAAAGACAATCAATGAAAAATATCAGACATGCATGCCTATACTGTCATGCCTATATATGGTCAGACAGGCATGCCTATACAGAGGTTATAACCAGTACAGTAAACATTCTTTTGCTAGAAACTGACAACCGCCCTTCTTGAACTAGTGGAAGAGAAAGAAAAGAAAAGAACTGACAGGAACTATTATTTTCCTTTTCATCATGTCAACATGCCCTTGCTAACCATGTGCATAAGCATGCCTAAGCAATCAAGATTGATTGTTTCGGGCTTAACGACATGTCAAACCATTGTGGGTCAGTTTGTGTCATCTCCCAGAGAAAGAGAGAAAAGAGAAGACAAAGTAGAGGATATGAAAGCTACTTAAAGGTGCATTATTGAGCTATCTGGAAAAAATGCTTCCAAAAATAAAATACATATAGCCGGTATTTTTCTTTAAAACAATACAAATGAATGCATTTTATGCAAAAATGCGAACAATTATGATGACAGGTAAATGAGTTTGAGAGGGATTCCCTAACTAGGTTTCGAACACTAGTTAGATCTATTTTTAGTTCGTGACAAAAATAGAATCCCCAAATATGACGTTATGCAACGTTCATTTTTGGCCTTGTTTGCTTAGGCCATGCCTGAATTGGAAAAAAATATGACGCTGAATACCACGCCATAAGTAACGACACTCAGAGACGATACTGTCGCCATGTAAAGTGACAGATTTATTTTTAGAACAGAAATTCCGAACACATGTTCAGAGCGAAGGGTAAACACGAATGAAAACGACCATTTTCACAAAGTTCTGAAGCTGTATTTGGCTCCAAAAGTGTACACATAACAAAGGAGTATGCATTGATGATAAAAACTAGAAAAAGTGTCCATAGGACAAGGATGCCCCCGCAAAATGCCATTCATAAAAAAAATATTACAAATGTACTTCAAATCAATCATCGAAATAGCTCGAGATATTGTCATAAGGAACATTTGTGTGAAGTTATACTGAAATCGGTGAAGAAATGTAAGCGCTAGAGCCATGACAAAGTTTTCCTAAAACCAGAGGACCATTGGTCCTGAATCGCTCACCTGACTTTTCTGAGGAAGTCCTCAAAGACTTTAATATGTGATCTTTGGCCAAGAGGGACCGAAGGTCTGTGTAACTGGGTGGGGATCTCAACTGTTTCCGAGATATTAAGCATTCAATGCAATAAAGGGAGTTGGCCCCCAGCCCCCCCCCCCCCCCCCCCCCCACACTGGAACCGTAGGTCCAACGGTCCATTACACTGAATGCAACAAGAATATATATGGTTTATGGGTGGGGATCTTAACCGTTTCCGAGATATTAAGCATTTTGTGGAAAAAAGGGGGTTAGGCATGCCCCCCTCCCTCACCCAGGGACCCCCCGGGTCCAAAGGTCCATGTCACTGAATGCGCCTTATCATAAGGAACAAGAATATATATGGTTTGTGGGTGGGGATCTTAACCTTTTCCGAGATATTAAGCATTTTGAGCAAAAAAGGGGGAGGGGCATGCCCCCCCGGACCCCTGGTACCCCAGGGTCCAAAGGTCCATGTCACTGAATGCGCCTCATCATAAAGAACAAGAGTATATATGGTTTATGGGTGGGGATCTTAACCGTTTCCGAGATATTAAGCATTTAATGCAAAAAAGGGGGTGGGGCATGCCCCCCTGGGTCCAAAGGTTCATGTCACTTAATGCGCCTTATGATCAGGAACAAGAATATATATGGTTCATGGATAGAGATCTTAACTGTTTCCGAGATATTAAGCATTTTGTGCAAAAAAAAGGGGTGGGGCATGCCCCCCCCCCGGACCCCTGGTACCCCATGGTCCAAAAGTCCAAGTCACTGAATGCGCCTTATCATAAGGAACAAGAATATATATGGTTTATGGGTCGGGATCTTAGCTGTTTTGGAGATATTAAGCATTTTGTGCCAAAAAGGGGGTGGGGCATGCCCCCCCCCCCGGGGGGCCCAGGGTTCCAAAATCCACGTCACTAAATGCGCCTCATCATAAGGAATAAGAATATATATGGTTTAGTGGCAATATTTGTAACAGTTTGCAAGATATCAGACATTTCTACTTTTTCCCATACAAATGCCCATGTTACCAAATTTAACCTTGGCGTAAAATAGGTCAAGGTCATCCCAGGGACACCATTTATGCAATTTATGATGGGCCCATGTCCCAGGTGCTACATGCCAAGTTTCATGCAAATCGGCCCAGTGGTTCCGGAGGAGAAGATTTTCGAAGGGTTTTTACCATATATGGGCATGGCGGCCATCTTGGTCATGTGACCTAGACCAAAAATGCAAACTTTCGTTCCCCCACCCCATGGAGCCTCCACATGAAATTTGACTACAATTGGCCCAGTGGTTCCGGAGGAGAAGACGTTTGAAAATGTGAACACACACACAGAATTTTTGCCTGGCCATACTATCAGCTCACCAATGAGCCTTCGGCTCAGGTGAGCTAAAAAGCCACAGTGACCTTGACCTTGAAAGTCAAACTCGCTCAAGGTATTGTCATAAGGAACATTTGTGCAAAGTTATATTGAAATCAGTGAAATGTAGTCGCTGGAGCGATGACAAAGTTTTTCTAAAAATAGCCACAGTGACCTTGACCTTGAAAGTCAAAATTGCACGAGATATTGTCATAAGGAACATTTGTGTGAAGTTATACTGAAATCGGTGAAGAAATGTAAGGGCTAGCACCATGACAAAGTTTTTCTAAAAATAGCCACAGTAACCTTGACCTTGAAAGTGGAACTCGCTACAGATATTGTCATAAGGAACATTTGTGTGAAGCAATATTGAAATTGGTGAAAAAATGTAAGCGCTAGAGCAATGACAAAGTTTTTAAAAAAAAAACACAGTGACCTTCACCTTGAAAGTCGAACTTGTTCGAGGTATTGTCATAAGGAACATTTGTGTGAAGTTATATTGAAATCAGTGAAGAAATGCAGGCGCTGGAGCGATGACAAAGTTTTTCTAAAAATAGCCATAGTGACCTTGACCTTGAAAGTCGAAATAGCTTGAGATATTGTCATAAGGAACATTTGTGTGAAGTTATATTGAAATCGGTGAAGAAATGGAAGCAATAGAGCGATGACCAAGTTTTTCTAAAAAAAGCCACATTGACCTTGACCTTGAAAGTGGAACTTGCTAGAGATATTGTCATAAGGAACATTTGTGTGAAGTTATATTGAAATCGGTGAAGAAATGTAGGCACTAGAGCGATGACAAAATTTTTCTAAAAATAGCCACAGTGACCTTGACCTTAAGGTCATTATCTTGACAGTCGAACTCGCTCAAGATATTGTCATAAGGAACATTTGTGTGAAGTTATATTGAAATCCGTTAAGAAATGTAGGTGCTAGAGCGATGACAGTTTTTCTAAAAATAGCCACAGTGACCTTGACCTTGTGGTCATGACCTTGAAAGTCGAACTCGCTCGAGATATTGTGATAAGAAACATTTGTGTGAAGTTATATTGAAATCAGTGGAGAAATGTAGGCGCTAGAGTGATGACAAAGTTTTTCTAAAAATATCCACAGTGACCTTGAATTTGAGGTCATGACCTTGAAAGTCGAATTCGCTCGAGATATTGTCATAAGAAACATTTGTGTGAAGTTATATTGAAATCAGTTAAGAAATGTAGGCGCTAGAGCGATGACAAAGTTTTTCTAAAAATAGCCACAGTGACCTTGACCTTGAGGTCATAACCTTGAAAGTCGAACTCGCTCAAGATTTTTTTATAAGGAACATTTGTGTGAAGTTATATTGAAATTGGTGAAAAAATGTAGGCGCTAGAGCGATGACAAAGTTTTTCTAAAAATAGCCACAGTGACCTTGACCTTGAGGTCATGACCTTGAAAGTCGAATTCGCTCGAGATATTGTCATAAGAAACATTTGTGTGAGGTTATATTGAAATCAGTTAAGAAATGTAGGCGCTAGAGAGATGACAAAGTTTTTCTAAAAATAGCCACAGTGACCTCGACCTTGAGGTCATGACCTTGAAAGTCTAACTTGCTCGAGATTTTTTTATAAGGAATATTTGTGTGAAGTTATAATGAAATTGGTGAAGAAATGTAGGCGCTAGAGCGATGACAAAGTTTTTCTAAAAATAGCCACAGTGACCTTGACCTTGAGGTCATGACCTTGAAAGTCGAATTCGCTCGAGATATTGTCATAAGGAACATTTGTGTGAGGTTATATTGAAATCAGTTAAGAAATGTATCATAGCTCCAGATAACTTTTCAGCCCCTATCAGTATTTACTTATCAAAATGCAAACCTTTTCAGTATTCTGAATAATTGGGTCAGTAAATGTACTGATCAAATCCAGAGGTTGTTTGGTAACTTTTGTAAACTTGGTTCAACAATTTCTTCCAACCTACCAAAATCGCAACAGGATTGAAAAACATTTAATTCGGGTTAATATAAAAGGAAAATGCTCCAATTCTTTATTTGCTTAGAATTATACATAAGACGTCTTGTCCGGGTCTGCGCCATCTCAGATACCGTCTACAAACCTGTAGAGCATCATCAGACGCTGTTTAATAATTGTACATCTGATCCGGATCTGCATTGTTTTCATGTCTGTTGCGTCTACGGACGAACATTTGAACGGACGCCACTCATAATTTTGTGTCTACGATCGGGCGAATGAACGGACGCCAGGCTCCTCACCTGTTCAGACTAGGGATAAAAAACACCACCGTCGGCGATAAGACCCTGATCAGACGCCGCATTACCATTGCGCAGGGTCTTGTCCGGGTCTGCGCCGTCTCAGATGCCTTCTTCCAACATGTAGACCCTCGTCAGACGCCGTTCAATAATAGTACGGCGTCTGATCCGGATCTGCATTGTTTGCTTCTGTCTGTTGTGTCTACGCACGGACGGACATTTGGACGGTCGCTATATCCTCCATACCTATTCGGTCGCGGAAAATAAAATAAAATGAACCGTCGGCGGTTGGAGCTGGCTCAGACCTCGCGGCAATAATTGTGGAGCGTCTGATCCGGGTGCCGTAGCATTATAAGGTCCAAAAACCTGAAGACCCTGATCAGGTGCCGCTTATAATTGCATCTGTCTGTCTGTAAAGTGTCGGCGGTGAGACCCTGATCAGACGTCGCAATTTTTTTTTGTTGTAGAAAATAATATTTATTAAAGGGGCTGAAACTATTGACCAATGAAAGGCCTTCTACCCACCGTGGGTTTTATTGCCCTTCCGATGACCACCTGGGTACACTTTTGGGTACTGTTACGTAATTTATTGCGGCTAAACGCTCGGCACGCTCCGGGTGGCATCCGTTGTATAAACATTCCTAGGGTATCATAATCCCCAATTAACTAATTATCTTGGACCATAAATCCCTTGAAGCTCACTGATTATACAGCGCTAATTGTCTCTACATAAATCATGCAAATCATGCGCGACCAACACACAAATATTGCATCATTCAGTAACTCAACCCAGTAATTTTCCATTACGGTCAGGCAAGGTCATCGTGATTCAGTAGAAGAAACCCCTGGTGTGTTTGGTTGCAAATTACACAAAAACTTTGTATAGAAACATATTTGTTTTTTTTTCGCAAATATTGTTGGCAAAAGACCAAACTTAATGTTAATAAACATGCGGCGTTTTTATATTTAGGAAAAAGGTAAAAATAACGCGATTGATTTTGAGACACGGGCAAACACGTATTTGTTCAAATGGTGACATACGGGAATATACGTATCTGTACGTTAATCGATAAAGTCGTTAATATACGGGTTTGAGTGGTAATGGATAGAGTCGGGAAAATACGTATCTGAGTGGTAAAGGGTTAATGAAAAAAAATAAAAACATTTCACCTACTTTTAGGGTCCTTTCATCGGTCCAACAATAAGAAGGAGACACAAAAATATTTACATAATATATCAGTTATCAATAATTATCCTTAATTAATAATTAACAATTAGGATTAGCCGTTACAGATCATTTCATATTGGACAAAGGTTTCGGGGATCAAAAAGCGTCGAGAATTGTCTTAAAAAAATCTCCCAAAAGCCGTGTCGGGGAACTGTCTTGATTCTGTTTGGATGGTTTGCAAAACAAGTGCATCTAAAATCACGGAAACGCTTGTACACCAGCCGTCGGCTATATTAGTCTGAGGAATAGAGCGTCTAGACAGTAAGACTGCCAATAATTTTAACTGGTTCCCAGACTATTCATTGTTTTTGTGCTGACAATTGTCGACGGATAAGTACCAAACGGCCAATTACGGGAGCTTCGTAAATACGAGCTAAATTTGAGCTTCCTTCGTAACTTTAGTAATGTCTATCGTAAATGGTACGATCAAAATTTGTAAGCACTTCGTATTTTGCTATTTTCAATACGTAAATTACGAAAATACGAAGCTTATCTGGCTCTCTGATGTATGCGCTAGAGCGATGACAAAGTTTTTCTAAAAATAGCCACAGTGACCTTGACCTTGAGGTCATAACCTTGAAAGTCGTACTCGCTCGAGATTTTTTTATAAAGAACATTTGTGTGAAGTTATATTGAAATTGGTGAAAAAATGTAGGCGCTAGAGCGATGACAAAGTTTTTCTAAAAATAGCCACAGTGACCTTGACCTTGAGGTCATGACCTTGAAAGTCTAACTCGCTCGAGATTTTTTTATAAGGAATATTTGTGTGAAGTTATAATGAAATTGGTGAAGAAATGTAGGCGCTAGAGCGATGACAAAGTTTTTCTAAAAATAGCCACAGTGACCTTGACCTTGAGGTCATGACCTTGAAAGCCGAACTCGCTCGAGATTTTTTTATAAGGAACATTTGTGTGAAGTTATATTGAAATTGGTGAAGAAATGTAGGCGCTAGAGCGATGACAAAGTTTTTCTAAAAAAAGCCACAGTGACCTTGACCTTGAGGTCATGACCTTGAAAGTCTAACTCGCTCGAGATTTTTTTTATAAGGAATATTTGTGTGAAGTTATAATGAAATTGGTGAAGAAATGTAGGCGCTAGAGCGATGACAAAGTTTTTCTAAAAATAGCCACAGTGACCTTGACCTGGAGGTCATGACCTTGAAAGGAACATTTGTGTGAAGTTATGCTATATCCCCCCTCACAACTATGTTGTGCGAGGGGATAAAAATATTACAACTGTACTTCAAATCAATCATAAAATATATGCATCAAGGGCAGATAATCCAAAACCCAAAAATGCAAGAGTTGTCTTCCTTGTTCATGATACAACGTCTCAGTGTGATGAATGCACCTGTGAATTTTCATGAATATATTCCATACGGTTTAGGAGTTATGGCCCAGACACGGTTTACTATATGGTACTAAGTCAGAGCAGATAATTCAAAAACCAAAATGCAAGAGTTGTCTTCCTTGTTCATGACACATCGTCTAAGTGTGATGAATGCACCTGTGAAGTTTCATGAATATATTCCATACGGTTTAGGAGTTATGGCCCGGACACGACATACCATTTGACTATATATGGATGTAAGTCAAGGGCAGATAATTCAAAAACTAAACATGCAGGAGTTGTCTTCCTTGTTCATGACACATCGTCCAAGTATGATGAATGCACCTGTGAAGTTTCATGAATATATTCCATACGGTTTAGGAGTTATGGCTCGGACACGGTTTACTATATGGTACTAAGTCAAGGGCAGATAATTCAAAAACCAAAAAATGCAAGAGTTGTCTTCCTTGTTCAAGACACATTGCCTAGTGTGATGAATGCACCCGTGAAGTTTCATGAATATATTCCATACGGTTTAGGAGTTATGGCCCGGACACGACATACCATTTGACTATATATGGATGTAAGTCAAGGGCAGATAATTCAAAAAATAATCAAGCAGGAGTTGTCTTCCTTGTTCATGACACATCGTCACAGTGTGATGAATGCACCTGCGAAGTTTCATGAATATATTCCATACGGTTTAGGAGTTATGGCCCGGACACGATGTCGGGACGGACGAACGGAATAACGGACAGGGGTAAAACTTAATGCCCTTCCGGTATTCTCCGAATACGCGGGGGCATAAAAACTTGAGACCCGGTAGCTCAATAATGCACCTTTAAGGGACAGAGGAGAGAGGAAAATGAATGAAAGAGTATAGAAACAGAATACAGTCAAACCTGTCCATTACGATGACTCACCCGTAAGACAGTGTATTTTTTCACATCTCAAAAATGGCTACTTTTCGGATGAAAATCCATATCTTTATTTATACTGCAAACATAGGTTGTGGGTGCGCGTTAGAACCGCCTCATTGAGGCGGTTCTAACGAGTACCCACAACCTATGTCTTTGAGTAAAAAGAAGAAAAATAATCTTTACCCCCGTAAACCCCAGTTTTCTCTATACAAAATGGGGTGTAAGGGGGTGTTCATTTCACGGACTTGTTCACGTGATGTCTACAAAGACCACTCATGGGAAAGGGGAAATGTGGTCTTTGTTCACAAGTGGTCTTTCTTCAGGGAGTGTTCTGCATCTACTGCTTCACCACAGAAGACGAGGGTTAGTTCACATCATTTATTCAGATATGAATTGGATAACCCCAGTAACACCTGATTAATAACTGATTAAATCAAGGTCAACCCAGGGTCACCATTTTAGCACTTTATGATGGGCCTACGTCCCAGATGCTATTTATCAAGTTTCGTGGAAATCTGCCCAGTGGTTCTGGAGAAGACTATTTTTGAAGGGTTTTTACCATATATGGCTTGGCGGCCATTTTGGTCATGTGACCTGGACCCAATGAGCAAATTTTGGTTTTACCCATCCCATAGAGGCTCCATATGAAATTTGACTTCAATCGGCCAAACGGTTTCCGAGGAGAAGCAGTGCGAAAATTTTCACATTTTTCGCCTCGGCGAGGCTATACTAAATGGAATGTAATATTTGGCAAGTTCATTGGTTAGATCTCATTGATATCTATCAGTATGCCAAAAATTATTTAAATATTCCAATCGGTTAAGTCACTATCACCAATTTTCACAAACGGGTTACCGACGGACAGACAGACTGACAGAATGACACAGTGGGCACTCTTAGAAAATCAACCGACTTTTCTGCGGAAGCATGCAATACCCTAAAGACAACATTATATTCAGGTTTTAATAATGAATCATTCCAAATTTTAATTTGCCTCATTTATTTTTAAAGATGTCCACAAACAATTAATTGCCATGCTTAAAACTTTGGAAGCAAAAGAGATCTTTGTTATGCATTTGAGAAGGATTTTGACTGTCCTCTGGTCCTAGTGTTCAGGTTGTCTCTGTTCACAGGTGCATTATGTAGTCTTTTTGGATGGAAAGAATCGAATGTGGTCTTTGTAGACAGGTGGTCTTTAAAACAGGTTTAACTGTAACAACACTCCCCCTCCACCCTGACCTGCTGCAAGGACAGCAGGCCTTGCCCAACTGTAAGCCAGTATCAGTCGGATGCCCTAATGACACCTTTGTCTCACCGTACCACCCACAAAGCAAACAAGAATACATGTACCTTGTCATGGGGGTCCCTCAATTCAGTAGCAATACTGATCACACTTTTAGAGTGAGTGCTGTAATAGTAGTCTACAAGACTCTGAACTAGCCATGGTTCACGACCTGAAAGAAAGAAACAGATGTTGTTTTTTTTGCTGGGGTCAATGAAATTTGTTTGTTTGATTTGAGGTTTAACATCCCCGTCAACACTGTATAGGTCATTTTGGAGACGTTGCTTCCAATTTTGTGGGACTTTTACCCGACATTGAGATGAAATGACATCCCAAGCCCTGTCGCCCAATGAAACCAATAGGGTTTATAAGCATGGACACCCCAACTCGCACCGCTTTATCTGGGCAGGCTTAGATCCTCTAAGCCGTTTACCAGTACTCATTTGCATTGGGTTTCAGCTCTGCGTGGAAGCATCATGCAACCCATTTATTTCTTCAAGCCCCAATGGGCGGGGGCCGTGGGGTCAATGAAAACCAAACTTCAAAGATAAGTTAATCATCAATTGATGCTGCTGTGGTAAACTATTAATCTTGTTGACAGGCTTCTCCACAGGGTTGGCAAAAAAGCGGGAAATACTCATATTTCCCTGGACGGCGGGAAATACAGGGAATTCCCGGGAAATACAGGGAATTCCCGGGAAATACTGGGAAATATATATTTACATAGGTGGTATCAATTGAGACTGCATAATATACCCCATCTACCTAGCTATTTGAAAGCAAAATTATTTCAAGTTCATGCAGGGCTTGAAAATTCCACTTGTCTGCTTGCAATGACATAAAAAAAAATGAAGGATAAGTAAAGAGTCTGTTTAGTCCTTACAACACTTGCCAAAGTTTACATGCACTTAATCATAGGACAGGTGAAATTTTGAAGAATTTTCCAGCCCTTTTTATTATATTGAATAACTTGAAAGATCTGTAGTCCCTTGCTTTCATATAGAATGTATATAATTCCTTTTCAAGTGTGATTCTAAAATATTAGTTTTTAACTTTCAGCTATTTCCCTTGAATTGTAAATACATGTAATTTTAATACTTAGGTGAGTATCTGTAGATAATTTAAGAAACCTTTTATGCTTAAATCAACTGTGTTCTTTTAATACCTGTCTCAAACAAACAATTAAATTATCACACCTTTTAGCATTTAGGGGTATGATTACTTGACAAACTTGCAAACAAACCTTTTTTCTAGTGTAAACATCCTTAAAATTCAAACATCCAAAGAGTTGTGTTGTAAATCTCAAAAAATTGAACCGTGTGGTTTAGTGTTACACTAAAGCATACAAAACATGTAGTTCCAATGGCAAACTCTCTTAAAGAAGCTAAGTGATTCTGATCTGGGTCTGCACTTTTTGTCCAGGCATGTCTGTCCCAAATATTGGGATCATAATGGTATTTTATCTTCTTAAGCATATGAGTGATCTGCACCCAAGAAAACAACAAATCACTTTATATTTATGCTTGTGTTTGGTTGAGTAAAAGCAGACTCATGAGATATATGTATGGGGAGGCATACTGCAAAATAGCCAACTGTTCATTATATCAATTAACCCTTTTTGTACCTAATGGAATCTTCCACCTTATATATAGCAGGAGTTCATTTCAAAATTTAGGGATGTCAGGTTCTGTTTTCTTAAAAATTTATTTGCAAAATGGCTTAACTTTTACTTAACGCGTTCTGCAGCATCTGATCTGGGCCTGCACAGTTTGCCAGGGATCCCATTTTGGGGTTTCTGGTACCAAATGGGTTAAATTACACAAATATTAATAGTATTTTTCTATGAAATAACTAAACAAAAATCATATTTCCCACCATTTCCCAGTATTTCCCACTTTTGCCGAAATTTGGAGTATTTACCAGGACGGTAATTACCGGTAAATACCAGTGGGAATTCCCGCCACTGGTATTTACCGACCAACCTTGCTTCTCCAGTCAAACGTTCAGGTAAATTTTAAACCAAGGTCCCAACTGACCTACAGTATTGTACCTAGGTCTGATTTTTGAAGGGACACATGGCCCCCAACCCTTCTTTTCTGAGGGACATTTACAGCCACAGAAACACCCTACTGCCAAAGATGTTGCATTATTGGTGGAAAGAACTCCAAACTGATTGGCAGCTGCCTCTTCAACATTTGGATGCTTCAGATTGGTTTACATGATGTTTAATGACTAGCAATGCAGTATTTAAGGGGAATGGGAACACCTGGCAGATGTTTGCGCCATTTTTCAAAGGGAGACAACTTTTGAACTTCCTGTTTGCTTTTCTATAAGCCCTGTCTCACTGAAAAAGGGGGTCTACTCTTAAAGGAAAGAGTTTGCTCCTTGGGAGAAAATTCTTTCCTTTAGGAGTTTACTCCTATTGGCATGGGAGACAAAAATACTTTTGCAGGAGTTGCCTCCCCTGAAGGTGTTCCCATTCCCCTTAACAGAAAATTTATGAGTTTGGTGTCATGGATGGGAGGTGTGAGGTAATTGTATCTATTCCTGATCATTGCCTTCACTTCTATTTTATTGCGAACCAGACTCGTTTTAGTCCAATTAAATTTTTATTTACCACCCATATTATTATGGTAAAGAAACTAATGGACTGAAATCATTCAAATGGACCAAATGTAAACATTTACCTATTTTTTTCAGGGCTTCCTGTTTATTTCTAGCTAAGCACTGCTGCAGAAATGGCACAGCCTAGGCACAATACTGGACCTACATCCACTTAGATGTAACATTATAACATGTACAAAGTTCTTGTTCTAAGGTTTTGTTTGATTCGAGGTTTAGCGTCCCCGACAACACTGTAAAGGTCATTTTGGAGACGTTGCTTCCAATTTTGTGGGACTTTTACCCGACACTGAGATGAAATGACATCTCAAGCCCAATGAAACCAATAGGGTTTATAAGCATGGACTGTCCGACACTCACACCGCTTTGCCTGGGCAGGCTTAGATCCTCTAAGCATTTAACCAGTACTCGTGTGTGGGTCGGATTCAGTTCTGCGTGGAAGCATCATGCAGCCCATATATTTCTTCAAGCCCCGATGGGCGGGGGCTGTCTTGTACTAAGGTTCAAAGACAGAAGAGCAATCGGACAGCAAAACCTAAAAGACTTGTCTGATCTTTGATGACTTAGATCCGTCTTAGCAGGTTGCAAATGCAAATTTATACCTGCACAAACTAAATTACAACAAGAAAAAAACATCTATTGGCATTAAGGACAGGGTTTTCGAAGACGGTTAAGCGAAACGTAAGGGTTATAATTTGAACAATCTTGATAGAAGTCTGCCAGATGAAGCTGCACACCAAATATCAAAGACCTGGGCCTTGCGGTTTCAGAAAAGAAGAATTTTTAAGTTTTCATTAAAAAAAATCTATTTTTGGATCCTGTGACCTTGATGTGCAATGGACCGGAACCATTTGAACAACTTTCAAAGGGGGCCACGTAAGGATCATTCCTGGGAAGTTTGGTCAAAATGTCATCAGTGGTTTAGGAGATGTCCTTTGAAGAAATTGTTTATGCGCGCATGCACGGACGCACACACGACAGACGAAAAATGATCCCAAAAGCTCACCTCCTCATGACATGACAGGTGAGCTAAAACAGACCATTCACGGTCATTTTGCTATATAAAATGTACATTTTCTAAGTAGGTTCCCATTTTATTATATCCCAATTTTATTTGTTTGAATTGAGGTTTAACGTCCCCGTCAACACTGTAAAGGTAATTTTGGAGACGTTGCTTCCAATTTTGTAGGACTTTTAGCCAGTTTAGACCCCAGAGGCATGAATGGCACAATTAATGTAGGGGACCACTTGACATAGCTACATGCTTAATATGTAAGCTTTGGGCTTAGTGGTTTCAGAGAAGAATATTTCTAAGCTTTTTTTCCATTATAAATCTATGGGAGCTATATGTTGCCATGGCCCATCTGATCTGCCCCAAAACATAATGCATCTTTTCCCCAAACCCGATAATGCTTCTCATGAAATTTAAACATGATTGGCCAACTGGCTTTAAAGATATACTTAGTTGAATATGTGAATGGACAATGAATGCCGGACCGTTGGCATACTAATACCTCACATGAGCCTTCGGCTCAGGTGAGCTAGAAGTGTGAGCAGCTTTTGCATTTGCAAAAGCTGCTCACAGTTTTTCTACCAAAGTTTTAGTATACAATGTTTTTGCCATATTACATGATCAAAGCTTTAACGATATGTTAACTAACAATGTCATTAGTTTTGAACAATAGGACCCAGGATGCATCAAAATGACACGAATGTTGATATGGTAACATACTTGAAGCAAGGTTTTCTTGAATCAGTTTCTTGATGTCCTCTATCACATGCGTTTCCTGGGATTCCAGCAGATTAAATACCTCCTTCAACTCGGTCTGCTGTTTCCCTTCCATCTCTTCAATGTCAGCAGCTAAAATAAAGTTTTGTCATATTTACCCTAGGTATTCAGACATCTCATCTCCTTACTGGTTCTAGAATTTTAACCCTTTACCTGCTGAATATCTAAATATGCCACACCCACCACTGATTATCAACCAATCAGATTTCTTGATGCAAATCATTGCAACAAATTCATAAACTGAAAGACAAACAATGAAGATCCTGATCAGACGGCTTCTTCAGAAGCCATCTGATCTGGATCTACATTGTTTGAAAGCTAAGACATATCCGGGTTCAGCAGGACAAGGGTTAAATTAACAACTACAATTTACTATCAGATTGTGCCTAAAATAGCCGGATGACTGACAGACAGTGTAGACCCTGATGTGATGCTGTGTTCTTTGGCAGCTCAAGCCTGTCTGACCGAATATGTAGGGTGCATGACTGTTTTATGGCTTACAAATAGGGTTGTCACAGTACATGTAAAGTCAAACTTCAATGGCTCGAACACCTTTGGGACCACAAAAATCTGTTCGAGACAGGGGTAGTTCGAGCCAAAGACTGCTAGGAGGCATAGCCACATACTTCACGACATCTTTGCGGTGTTCTTTAATGAAAAAATGTATGCTGTGTGTACTCATTAGAATCGCCTCATCGAGCAGATTCTAATGAGTACACACAGCATACATTTGCAAGATAAAAGACGAAATATCCTAAATTTTACCCTCCCTATTTTCTATGTAGAGCTCTATTTTCTATGTAGAGAAATTCCATAGGGACTCAAGAACAGGTTCGACTCAGGCATGGTAAACGAGCCATCGGTGTTCGAGCCATCGAAGTTCTACTGTATATCAAACTATTGATGAATCACAAAGGTAACCCTGGCCATAGTGGTATCATGATAGTTAAGTGACAATAGTAACAGCATCCGCAATACATGTAGTGTTTTCAATAACAGTTCTATAAATAGTAATATTAGATGTACATGTATAAATAGAAATCATAGGTTTATAAGGAGAAATCTGTTTTGGCCTACAAAAAATTTACAAGAAAGCAGTCTGAGGGACAGCCAAATCCCCTGTCGCACTTTGTATCAAGGCTCAACCTTGTGACCTTCACTTGTGACCCTGACCATGAGTTGGCATGGTTTATTTATGGGTTCTGCACATCAGCTCACTGACAGGGATATTTCATAAAAAATTTAATGAAAATCCTTCCAGGGTTAAAGGAGATATGGAACAGATGCAAAATTCCAAGTTTCAAACAGGTGGCCTTTACCTTGAGTTGGCATGGTTTAAATTAAATTATTTATGGGTTCTGCTCATCAGCTCAATGAGGGGGGATATTTCACCAAATCCTTCCAGCGGGAAAGGAGATATGGAACAGAAATAAAATTCAAAGTTTCAAACTTGTGACTTTGACCTTGAGTCCGCATGATTTATTTATGTGTTCTGTACTGAGGGGGACATTTGACCAAAGTTTAGTGAAAATCCTTCCAGGGATAATGGAGATATGAAACAGGCATAACATTCAAAGTTTCAAACTCGTGACCTTCAAATGCAACCTAAACCACGATTCAGCATGGTTCATTTATGGGTTGTGCACATCAGCTCACTGAGGGGGATATTTGACCAATGTTTAATGAAAATCCTTTGAGGGTTAATAGAGATATGGAACGTACACAGAATTCAAAGTTTCAAACACTTGACCTTCCAATGTGACCTTGACCTTGTGTTGACAGGATTCATTAATAGGCTCTGCACATGAGCTCACTGAGGGGGATAATTGGCCAAAGTTTAATGAAAATCCTTTGAGGGGGAAAAGAGATATGGAACGGACACAAAATTCAAAGTTTTAAACTTGTGATTAAAATCCAGAATTAAAGATTTAATTGAGGGAAGACTCTACCTCTATCTTGCATGTAATGTAAGAAATGCTTTTTTCACTTCTGAAGAGCATTAAAATTATACTTTAAGGTCATGTCAGAAAGTGTGTGAAGCTCTCACCTTTCTACTTGACAACATTTACATAAGATTTGGTACTAAGTTATTTAGACAAGTTGTGGGTATTCTGATGGGTACAAATTGTGCACCCTCTGTGGCTGATCTATTACTGTTTTGTTATGAAAGAGACTTCATGATGTCCCTTTCTGTTGAAAACCAATCTGAAATCATTGAAGCCTTTAGCTCGACTTCTACATGTAGATATTTGGATGATTTATTAAATATCGACAATACCTGTTTCGATGGTTTGATCAGTAAAATTTATCCCCCAGAACTTGAGTTGAAAAAAGCAAATTCTTCTGGGAATTACATCTATCTATTGTAGATGGGTTTGTTTCTTGCAAAATTTATGATAAATGCTATGATTTTGATATTGTAAATTTTCCTTTCTTGCATAATGATGTTCCTCATGCGGCATCATATGGCATTTATAATTCACAATTAATTTGATTTGCCAGAGTGTCTAGACATGTAAATGACTTCAACACTCGTAATAAATTCTGCGTACTTGATAAGCGTTGTATCTATCTATCTATCTATTCTTATACATGTACTGAGTTGGTCACATTTGGCCATTACCTCAGTTGGACGGGTGGCTAAATTGAGTCATTAAACTATTTACAATCTGATTAACAGATGTACCCTAAAAGCCATACCTCTGAGTCTCCATCTTACGCTGCAGTGTATGGACTTTGAACTCCTCTGCGGTCTTGGCATTCACCACAGAAGAGGGAAGACTATTCCATTGAGGAATAGTTCTAGGAAATAAAGAGTTTTTTTGGGCATAGCTATAGTGCTGTTACCTACAATATAATGAGTGGATCCTCTAATCTCATAGTAGTGCGGTTAATACAATAGCGTTCTGTGAGGCACCTTGTCAAAGGCCTTGGCGAAGTCCATGATGATCAAGTCAGTCTATTTGTGGCCACAGTTTATGCCTCCATCAAGATTGCTCACAATGTCATGGTAAAATTTAACTTGTTGAGTTTCACAAGACCTTTGACTCCGGAAACCATGTTGACCAGTCAGCAAGAATGCTCTCAAAGACTAGATGCTTATTGATGTTGCCGACTTATATATACTTCAGGGTTTTGCAACAGACACACGTTAGCGACACTGGTCTATAATGTGCTATCATATTTTTCACCTTTCTTATAGACCGGGGAACATTTGCCTGTCGCCAGTTATCTGGTACAGTGCCCTGGGCAAGTGACTCATTGATGATAAAGGCCAATAGAGGAAATATTTTGGCACTACATTCCTTAAGCACCCTGATATTTAGGTTGTCTGGCCCAATTGCCTTATGTATTTTGAGCTTACCCAATAGTTAAGCAACCCTCTTGGGGTCAACTGTTAGAGGGAAGTGGACTATAACCTTTGGCAGGTAGCTCACTGTCAGTTTCATGCATAAATTCCATATATCTGCCTTTAAAGTGTCTAGAGACAATGACTAATTTTAAGCTTTAGTTGTCTCCCTTGATATTGCCAAAATTAAACATTTAAATTCATAACACCATTTTATGATATCTAATACATAATCTGATATACCTAACCTTCCAAGGGCCATTAAGTAGCCAGTCAGTCATGTTGTTTCCCAGGTGGGCAACTCTTGAAATAGCTGTTTCTTGCCCTAGTCCCAATAGGACACCAAGTAGTTATGGGTCTTTATTGCTTTTTTTCCTAATAGGACACCAAGTGCATGTAGAAAAAGCAACATCTCTTGATCATAACTCTGTTCTTACTTTTGCCTCCCACAGACATCTATGTATGGAGAGAATTTCAAAGTGCATTCATTTTCTTACATATGCTTAAATTGCTTTCTCATAGTAGTCCAGTTTATACAATAGCCTTCTGTGAGGTACCTTGAAGCTGGAAATGTGATTCATCCTTGCACGGGATGCCGGTGGAGCGTGTTTGGGCGCCGGCTTTTTGTCGCCGCTGCCGAGGACCTCTGGTGTTGGACGCAAGTGGACTAACCACTGAGTTATCATGCTCCTTTAATCATCGGTCTGGGCACTAGACTGGATTTTTCTTCATATATTTTTTTCTCCTACTACTAAAGTGATGCCTGGTGCCAGGATGATTATTGTTGGAGCCCATGGATGGGGCAGATTCAGCATAGTCAAGAGAAGCTGGAAATATGATATGTTTATATGGGTCTCTCCTAAACATTTTAAACATTGTTTCTTTGTAGGATGGAGGAATGAAGTAGCATGCCAAAATAAACAGCTGTATTTAGAGTGCATAACTGACAGGTCTGGCTGGCCCGAACCTTTTGTCCTGGTGTTTGTTTGTTTGATTTGAGGTTTAACATCCCCACCAACACTGTAAAGGTCATTTTGGAGGCGCCGCTTCCAATTTTGTGGGACTTTTACCTGACATTGAGATGAAATGACATCTCAAGCCCTACCAACCAATGAAACCAATAGGGTTTATAAGCATGGACGGTCCGAATCGCACCGCTTTGCCTGGGCAGGCCCAGATCCTCTAAGCGGTTTACCAGTACTTGGGTGCGGGTCGTTTTCAGCTCTGCGTGGAAGCATCATGCAGCCCATCTATTTCTTCAAGCCCCGCGCTGGGCGGGGGCCAAAGTCCTGGTGTTTGACTCGCTCGCTTTTTAACCCCAGGTTCGTGGACTCAGACCCCGGTCAGGGCACTCAACTGGATTTTTCTTTACAAATTTTTCTCGTCAGATTGCAGTGGTGCCTGGTGTCGGGATGATTACTGATGAAGCCTAGGAGAGGTGCAGATGCAGCGGAGTCAAAAGAAGCTGGAAATGTGATATGAGATAACATGAGTATCCCCTAAACATTTAAAAAAAAAATTGTCTCTTTGTAGGATGGAGAGTGAGTGAGTGAGTTTTAGTTTTACGTCCCACAAACAGCTAAGGTCATACGGAGACGGGACCTCGGTTTAAAGACTCATCCGAAAGTCTGGAGAAGCCCGGGATCGATCCTGCGATCCCTGGTTTACAAGGCGAGTAGCGTAACCACTGCACCACGGAGGCTTCTGTAGGATGGAGAAAAGTACAATTACGGCAACAATAAATATGCATATGGAGTGCATGATTAATGAACTTATCTATATCTAAACCCTGTTGATTGCTGTTTGTGTTTGATATTCATCATGTTTGGTGAAAGAGGGAGGGAAAAAAAATAACATGCAGCCTTTATATTTCTTCAATCCCCTGTGGGTGGGGGGGAAACCCCTTTATATACCAAGACATATCTAACCTCAATCCATAGGGCTTGAAAAAAATCAGGGCAAACGACCCACCAAATCAAGGCCAAACGACTCACAGGCGAAACAACTCAGGGCGAATCAAAACCCGCAGGCGAAACGACTCACGGGCCAAATGACCTGTGACCTGCAAAACCTGGAGTGCATGCAATTTACACCTGTGAGTAATGACACCGCTTTGCCTGGGCAGGCTTAGATCCTCTGAGCAGGTTACTAGTACTCCTGTGCAGGTTGGTTTCTTCAAGCCCCGATGGTCGAGCGGGGGTGCATACAGTGTGCTGACTGCTGTGGCTTACATCAGCTGTTTTACAATGGCAAAACAAACATTTATCCATATGCCCTTCTTGAATTCATATCTTACCATTGGACTATGAAGTACTAGCGCTAGGCCTAGCCTTCATTTTTTCTGGGGCTGTATTTCTGAAGAATTTGCAGCTGAAGAACTTATTTCTTGTCTTTGAGTCACAAGACTTTTCATGTAAGTACAGTCTACTTTATGAGGGGAGTCAGGTTATGCAATAGCCAGCTGCTCGATGGACCTGCCGACGATGGCGCAATAGAAGCAGCGTCGGTGACATGCTTAACGAGCTAGAATGGCCGTCCCTAGAGGCCCGTCGTGAGCAGTCCTCTTTAACCTTCTTCTATAAGATACATTCAGGTACAGTGGCCGTTAATAAAGATAAATACTTGACCCCTGTGACAGTTTCAACTCGAACAAGGGCATCAAAAGTAAACAACTCACAGTATCACAGGTACCAGTCCTACAGTGATGCCCTGAAAAATTCCTTCTTCCCTAGGACTATTCCCCAGTGGAATAGTCTTCCCTCTTCTGTGGTGAATGCTAAGACTGCAGAGGAGTTCAAAGCCCATACAGTGTAAGATTGAGACTCAGAGGTATGCGTTTTAGTATACCTCTGTTATTCAGATTGTAAATAGTTTTAAGGACTCATCCAGTGACTTCTCTTTTTTTTTTTTTTTTTTTTTCAGCTAAATTCTAAATTTAGCTACGCACCCAACTGAGGTAATGGCCAAATATGACCGACTCAGTATAAGAAGATAGATAGATAGATATAATGTGCAAATGGATTTTGCTCAAGCTTGCAGCAAATACTAATCGTTATGCATTAGTTTATCCCGACATAGTATTTGATATTCATCGCAGACATAAGCATGAAAATAAAAGTCTTTTATAATAGCTTTCAACCCTTTTAGCAAATGGAAAGTTCCATGCGCTTTGGTGCAGTGGTAGCGCATCGGATTTGTGATCGAGAGGTTCCGGGTTCGAGCCTCACGCTGACCAAAGTGTTGTGTCCTTGAGCAAGGCACTTCATCCACATTGCTTAAAAAATAAAATAATTAAAAAAAAAGTACTGGTTACCACCCAGGAAATCCTGCTCGTAATGCTCAGATGTGAGCGAGTAGCAGTAATAGGAGAAAAAAAAAAAGAAATGCGTATTTTTTTTTTAATGGGTGCGTAAACTTACCGGAACGGACCTAATTACCGGAACGTACCGGAACGGACCAATTTCATCCCAGTTTCTACCATATTTTTGGGACAATTATATAAAATAAAATAAACACTATTTTTATTTTTACAACATTGTGCATGCCCTTTTTCACAAGTAATTTTTAAATGAATTGATCAGTGCAACAAGGGGCCTAAGTCCATTAAATTCATTATTTCCTATGAGGAAGGATGCACTCAGATTTGCAAAGGAGAAATACTTTAATGGCATTCAGATGCTCGGACTGTACAGGAGGACTTTGATTTGATAACTTCTTTCATTCATACTTCGGCCGAATATCAGATCCCCTCAAAAACTAGTAGGTTTGTATCTTCTATTCCCTTGATCACACCAGAGACAAGAAGAAAAATTCGGAGAAGGAATAAGATTCATGCAAAGGCAAAAAAAGACGGGAAGTGGTAAACTCCGGACATAATTTGAAAACTTGAGACTTGAAATCAAGACTGATATAAAAATCAGCATGATTTGTATGTGAATAACTTGGTAGGTGATGTAAATGCATATCCAAGAGACTTCTACAGATATATCAATAGCCAGAAGAAAGACAGACAAGGTATCCCGCCCCTTAATAAAAGTGGAGGGAACGGGGTTGCTGAATCAGACTCTGAAAGGGCAGAGAAACTAGTTGGCCAATTCAATGATGCGTTTAATAAAACTGGGTTCATGGAGGTTCCATTGACTGGCACATCGGCCCCATTCATGGATAATATTGTTGTGTCAGCTGCAGGAGTGATCAAGTTACTTCAAGGCTTAAACCCCAGTAAGGTCTTAGGACCTGATGAGTTTCATCCTAGAGTCCTGAAGGAACAGGAGGTTTTAGAAATTCCGTTTAAGACGTCATTCTTGCGCATGCGCAAAGCACTGGCCGTCAATTGAAACTATTCAAATGTATTGGCGGAACTTTAAATGCTAACAATATCCAGACATTCTGAGAGAAAATAAAGTAGAAGTAAAACAAAGATCAGGAATTGATACAATTAACTTACTCCACCCATAAAAGACACCAAAGGGAAAGAAATACAAACATTAAGCGACCAGACCATAATGGAAACCTAAACAAAGGAAGGCCATAAGGACAGTTACTTTCCCACAAAATGGCCATATGGCCATCCAAAACCAAAAGACACAAGTGATACACACAGTAAGTAACAAACAACAACATAAATAAATCGCCACAGAAGAGCCGCCTTGGAACGGTCAGTGGAAGATTTCCACTGGGGGGCTTAAATCGATTTTACGTGGCCACAATCCTCGCCCTTACTTCCGTCGCGATTTAGACAAATAATTTGTTCAGTCCGCATGAAGGCCTCCTAACTCATCAGTGCAACATCTCCGTGAACACAAAAATCAAAGAACCACAGAGGTGAGACAACGGTGAGGACTCGACAGCAAGAAACCACTGAAATGCTGGAGCAAAAGAAAACCAACAGTTAGACTCCGATGAGCCCGACCAGAGACAGAGCATCAGGCACCAACCGACATTATCTCTCTAATTTTCAATAAGCCTTTACGTTGGAGCCGTCATAGAATCTGAGGCCTGACCCACGGGCGTGCAATTAAAGAGGGAAGCAAAGTTGCCAACCGTGATTGGGTTAACTACCATGCATGCAGTCTGTCGTATAATATCCATGTTGTACCCAATCTTTTTATATCGAAGAATGATTTTACGAAATTGGGTGCTGAAGTCATTGCGGTTATATATTTTTCTGAATTTATATGCCAAGTCACCATAAAATTCGGGTTCCGATAGACCTTGTTGCAGAAGAGATTTAAGTCCAATATTGAATTTTGAAATTAAATCAGAATGGCGTCTATAAAATTTTGAAAAGGCTTTGCGTAGTTTATGGTACCGATAACCCTGATTAAGGAGTTTAGCCGTTAATAATTTATTACGAGTGTTGAAGTCAGTTACATGACTACACACTCTAGCAAATCGAAATAATTGCGAAATATAAACGCCATAGGATGGCGCACGAGGAACATCACCATCCAAAAAAGGAAAATTTACAATCTCAAAATCAAAGTCATCGCGTTTATCATAAATTTTGCACGAAACAAATCCATCTACAATAGACAGATGTAAATCCAAAAACGGGGCCTCGGTATCAGAAGAATTTGCTTTATTTAACTGAAGTTCTAGGGGGTAAATCTGACTGATCAAACCATCAAAATAGGTATTATCAATATTTAATAAATCATCTAAATATCTAGAAGTAGAGCTAAAAGCTTCAATAATTTCAGATTGGTTATCAATGGAAAGCGACAAAATGAAATCTCTTTCATAACAATACAAGAACAGATCAGCCACAAGAGGTGCGCAATTAGTACCCATCGGAATACCCACAATTTGTCTAAATAACTTAGTACCAAATCTAATATAAATATTGTCAAGTAGAAAGGTGAGGGCATCACACACTTTCTGACATGACCAAAGTGTATAATTCTTATGCTCTTTAGAAGTGAAAAATGCATTTCTGACATTACATGCAAGATAGAGAGAATCTTCTCTGTGAAAAGTCCATTCAATTAAATCATTAAGCTTTTCTTTTATAAGATTATGAGGAAGTGTAGTGTAAAGAGTGGAAAAATCGTAGGTAGACAGACTAGAAGCACGAAAATGTCTAGATTTCAATTTATTTAAAACCTCATTCGAATTTTTTATAGACCAAAACAGATTTCTTCCTGATCTTTCAAAGACTTTATCACAATATTTAATTACATGCGTTTTTATAGCAGTAAGACAGGAAGTTAATAATTTAGAAAGTTCAGTGGTAGTGCAAGAGCTAGAATTTGCAATAAACCGTGCTTTGTAAGGTTTTTTATGAAGTTTTGGTAACCAGTATAGCGTAGGAAGCTTGTCTTGGCCTTCGTTAACACACACAGCAAACTTAGTGGCTGAAAGACAAACATGTTTATCTACTATAGCTCTCTCTTCAGCTAAAGGCTGAAGTTCATAGGCCATAGTACCACCAAGCTCCTGCTTAAGCGTGTTAACATAGTGGAGCCGTCACACAACGACGACGTTGTTAGCGGCATTGTCTGCAGGGGCCAAAACAAACTTCTTATGAAATTCTTGAATACCTAGTTTAAGATGACGTAAAGACGTCTTGGGCTTAGGAGGTAATAAGTTAGTATTTTGAGAATAGAAAGAAATGCGTTTATTTACTAGTTTTAAAATGCTAAGTTTCCAGTCCTTAAGGGCTTTATGCTCAACATACTCTCGCTTACACCATCGATTACCGAATTCATTCAAGGAAGCAGCGATTTCATCTCTACATTTACTGAAATCAATTTTAGAAGGAAACCGATATTTCGGTCCTTTAGAAATTATATTCCTTATCCTAGAATCAGGAATAATTTTCAAATTGCCTGTAATTACATGACCAGCAGCAGGATAGCAATACTTTGAGTTTTTACAATCACATGAATCAGGAGTATTAGTATCAATATCAAGATCTGAAACAAGTTTATTGAAATTAAAAATGATAGATCTAACAGGTTTGTTATATTTATAGCAAATTATAGGTGTTTCAGTATTTTGAAAATAAGCAGGAATGGAAGAAAGCACCGATCTCTCACGGAAGATACTGGGCAAATCTATAAAATCCATACCCTTATTAATGAAGGATATTTTGAAGAAATGGCGTTTATGATTAATTTCAGAATCAATGTAAGGACGGAGAGTATGCTGAGTATAGCCTCTAGTTAAGAGAGCCGCATCATATAACTGATGAGAACTTTCGTAGAATTTATTCGCCTCGGTGTCCAGAAGACGTAAAACAGAAACGGGTAATGAACTTAAAAATGAAAGCATAGAGTGGCGTCCATGATTTAATAATATAATAGACAGTCACTTCAGTCTAGTATTGTTTCGTTTAAACGCACGTGTTTTACGTTTAAAGTTACCATTTTTCCTGGTGCCGTGAGATCTAGTTCTGCGTTTTCGACATTCCAGGAGTGAGAAAATATCAAAGTCCGGGTTTCTGGAAATATTACCCTCATGATAAATGTTGTCATTAAATCCCAGTGGAAAAGGGGTCTGTAAAAATTTAATCCATTTCAGTTCAGCTTCATGTCTTTTGATTATTTTGAATCTAGATGTAGAATTTGCATCGTAATAAAGTTTTTCCACTGGTTGTATAACAATGTTATTTACAGAATGACCTGTACGTCGAAAGTGACGGTACAAGAAAGTGTCAGTTTTCTTAGGCTTACTCATTCTACGATAATGCTCGTTCAATCTAGTTTTAAGCATGCGGTTAGTTTGACCGACGTACTGCATATTACAGTTTGTAGCACGTCAAGTAATTAGATAAATTAAATCTGTAGACTGTCATGTCAAATCAGACATGTTAACTACAGAGAAGCGTCTACCGTTTACAGATGAAGTAACGGTAGACGCAGTGCTTAAATGCGAACAACATCTGCACCTCTTGGCATTGCACTTAGAAATACTGGGATACATTCCACTTCTTTTCCACGGATTAGTATATTTTCGAAGGATGGGCGATTTGAGAGGAGATAGTCTTATACGAAGACTACTCCCAAAAACATTGGTATTGCCTGCTCCTTTGAGATTAACTGAAGTTACAGAAGACAAATTTAAGGGTCTAACCAATACCGAAGGCAACATAGTATTAAAGTTCTTAATAGAATGGGGAATCCGTACAGAAGAAGCAGAGTGTAACCTAAGGGGTGATATTGATATTTTAAATGTATTTGTAATACTCATTTTGGTTAGTAAGGTTGTGATACCGTCAATACTAAAGCGATGTTCATACCGGTTATTAAATAAATAAATAAAACAGCATATAAAATTACTGAAGAAGATTCCTTCGAATAGAAGGAAGGTACAACAAAAGCCCACAAAACATCCTAGTCTACTTAAAGTACAGGGATGTCAAACAAGCAGTTGTTATACAACGAGGAACGAACATCGGTTTAATAATGACCTTCAACAGGTATCTAAAGGATGTCAATTGATGGAACAGTGAAAAGCAATTGTATAAGCAATCCCTGAGGATTGGAAAAATAAGAGCATTAAATGCATGTACGGGGAGACCTTTTACAGCCGCCACACGGCACAAACAAAACAGCCCTGATATGCAAAGTAGAAGTAAAACAAAGATCAGGAATTGATACAATTAACTTACTCCACCCATAAAAGACACCAAAGGGAAAGAAATACAAACATTAAGCGACCAGACCATAATGGAAACCTAAACAAAGGAAGGCCATAAGGACAGTTACTTTCCCACAAAATGGCCATATGGCCATCCAAAACCAAAAGACACAAGTGATAAACCCGTTTACATTGAAATAATGCCCCGAGAAGGAAAGAATGATAGTTTGCTCTTATTACTGAAAGTCATTTATCCTGGATCCGTTTTTAATTGACGAAAATCTCTTTGTGAATGACCCATGTCAATGGCTTAAGATACAGTTATTCACGAAAGCTTACTTTCAAAATAAGTTTTACGTAACTTTCGTTTTATTCGCTATCCAAGTATAGCTAGGCACATACGGACAGAACTTAGATCTATCTATCTATCTATCTATCTATCTATCTATCTATCTATCTATCTATCTATCTATCTATCTATCTATCTATCTATCTATCTATCTATCTATCTATCTATATCTATCTATCCATCTATCTATCTATCTATCTATCTATCTATCTATCTATCTATCTATCTATCTATCTATCTATCTATCTATCTATCTGAGAGAATGAGAGATTTGACTGACAAACTGACAGTAGACAGACAGCTCGGACCGACTGACCGACTAACAGACGAACGGATGGACAATAGACAGGCAAATAAACATACTGACAGTCGAAAAAAAAACTAATGGGTGGACTGACAGACGGGTGTCGAGTCAACGTTGGCTCTACGTCATTCCGTTAACACCCACTCCTACTCACGTCAGTGTCACATAGCCGTTGAGAGAGAGAGAGAGAGAGAGAGAGAGAGAGAGAGAGAGAGAGAGAGAGAGAGGGGGGTTTGACTGACAAACTGACGGTAGAAATACAGAGCCGTTGAGAGAGAGAGAGAGAGAGCGACAGAGAGAGAGAGAGAGAGGGGGGGTTGACTGACAAACTGACAGTAGACATACAGACCGACTGACTAACAGACGAACGGACGGACAGTTAGACAGACAAATAAACATACTGACAGTCGAAAAAAAAATGAGTGGACTGACAGACGGGTGTCGAGTCAACGTTGGCTCGACGTCATGCCGTCGACACCTACTCCAACTCATTTCAATGCTAAGTGACCGCTGAGATGAGAGAGGTTTGACTTATCCCTGTATCCAAAGAAGATTTTGTAGAGCTCAGCTAATAAGCCATTAAACTTTTTTGTACCAAATGGAATCTTCCCTATATTTCAAAATTTAGGATGTGTTTCTTCAAAATTGGTTTGGAAATTGGCTTGACTTTTTGCAAACAGTAGAGGCCCTGATCAGACGCAGAACGCGGCGTCTCTGTAATGTTTGCCAGGGTACCCGTTTTGGGGTTTCTGGTACCAAATGGGTTAATGGTTGAACAATTCTACCAGATTCTACTGTAAAATCTTGCACTTGCGAAGTAGTGTTTCATTATCATGCACTGAAAGGGTGTTCTACGTTTGTTTTGAATTGAATGTTCCAATCCCACTGAGTCTTGATGGGTCCGAGCTCTGGGCAAATGACATCTTATCAAGCAACGCTGTATTAGCGCCAACGCAACGTTCTGACGTTTCATCGACGTTGTAAGGTCAAATTCAATGCATCGCTTTGATGTTGGTAAGATGTAGTCACGGCGTTTTTGAAACGTTACATGTCGGTTGACATGGAGTTGTTCAACTACAAACTGTAACTTGTTTGCGCTCGATACTTGCTAGTATGCTAAGAGAGAGAGAGAGAGAGAGAGAGAGAGAGAGAGAGAGAGAGAGAGAGAGAGAGAGAGAGAGAGAGGAGAGGAGAGAGAGAGAGACGTAGGCCATGGCACACTCAGAGAGAGAGAGAGAGAGAGAGAGAGAAAGAGTGAGAGAGAGGACCTTATTAGGTCGAATATACAATATTTCATTAAGAGAAGTTAAAAAAATAACACCTGGGATTGCCGCGAAATTTCACACCTGACAGGATATCAATGTTTCTCCCATAATCTTACATTAGAATTCGCCAAAGTTTAAAAGAAGTACACTGTTTTACGCTGTAATTAACACTTTATCTGTCCCATTGCCTTGAAGCAATACGACAGTTGACGGCCAGGGCTTTTTCCGTTCTATGTTTAGAACCGGGAGTACGTCACGAAAAAAGCTCCTACTAGGTCCAGTTTTTGCACACTTTTTTCAACAGTCTCTTGATACGGGTGAAATCCCCAAAGAATGGCTCTTAGCAAACATCTGTCCACTCTTCAAAAAAGGAGATAGGGCTCTTGTCCGTAATTATCGCCCTGTATCTCTGATGGGGGATGTGGGATGATTGTATCGATTCCTGATTATTGCCTCCACTTCTATTTTGTGTTCTGTGTAAATTGCTTGAACAAATAGTCTGCTTAAACACCATGGCCCACTTGGCTGAACATAAACTTTTGTCAGACAGATAACATGCATTTAGGAAAAGGCATAGTTGTGAAACTTAGCTGAGCACAGTTATTAATGACTGGGCAAAACTCTTGGACAAAGGGGGACAGGTGGACACATTTATTCTGGACTTCGAGAAGGCTTTTGACACACCTCCTCATGAACTACTTAAATCTTAAGTTATTTGGCTACGGAATTGGGGGGGGGGGGGGGGGGGGGGGGGGAGACCCTCAAATGGAAAGCTTCTTTTCTTTGCTACAGAAAACAGCGTGTTGTTGTTAATAGTGAATCTTCAGAGTGGGCTCCAGTTTTGTCTGGAGTCCCGCAAGGGACTGATCTTGGTCCTCTATTGTTCCCCCTGTATGATATTTCCACTGACATTGACTCAGACGACTGTGTTTGTTACCGGGAAATTAGAGATACAGACGACTCACTCAAACTTCAGGCTGACATAGATAGATTAGGATGTTGGGCCCGTAAATGGGGCATGATATTTCAGCCAGTTAAATGCAATTTTATGCAGATTACTAGGAAGAGATCTAATAAAGTTGAGGCTTCTTACACCTTAGAGGGAACGGTCCTCGTGAAGGTGGACTCCATTAAATACCTTGGAGTGACAATTACACACAACTTGAGATGGAATACTCATATTAGCAACATGTGCACTAAGGCAAATAAAACGCTTAGTTTCCTGAGGCGAAATCTTCATCAGTGCCCTCAGGATGTAAAAGAGGCAGCATATAAAGGTCTTGTTCTCCCAATCTTGGAATATGGTAGTTGTATCTGGGACCCAAGTGGAGTGGTCCTTAACGAAGAAATTGAGAAAGTTCGGAATAGAGCTGCTAGATTTGCAGCAGGCAATTACTGCTTTGAAACTGGGGGCATGACTGGAATACTTGGAAAATTAAAATGGGAGTCTCTCAAGAAAAGGAGAAAAGACAGTAGGCTCATCCTTTTATACAAAGGTCTAAAGGGTGCTGCCAGCATTTCAACATATGACCTTGTTCCCCCAGCTAGACACTGTAGAAATCACCATTCGTTGGCTTTTCAGACTCTTACTGCAAGAACTGACATTTATAAAAAAAAAGTCGTTTTTCCCCAGAACCATTAGAGATGTGAATGCCCTTCCCGATTCGATTATTTCGACAGCTGAAAGGGCTGATGATTTTGCAGCTCAATTTACCTCTTTGGTTAGAGCGAGGGACTAACTTAGCACATTACAGGTCCTGGTGTATGGTTGTCATTTGACGTGTCACCAGTAACAATCCTGATTCTGATTCTGACACATTTTTTACGAAACTCAAAATAAGTTGATTTCTCTTTCATACAGTGCCAAGGTGCTTTGAGAAATGTTCAATTTAAGAGATGTTGTGATAATTTCACTGCTTAAAATGGAAAAAAAAATATTGATTTCTGCGATTTTGTCTGTGCAACAAGGGGCCCAACTCCAAAATTCATAAATCTGAAAAGGGCTGATAGAAAGTGTATGACAATACATCAGAGATAGCAATTTAGATGATTAAGTGTGAAAAGATTATATCTTAAGAGAAAATAGTGAAAATGTGAATGTACCATACATTACGCGTAATTTTCGCAGATTTGCATCAGTTTTGATTACACAAAGGTCCTAACTCCATTTTCAAAATCCAATCCATGTTAAAATTACTGAAATTACTCTATCGGGCTGGAAATTAATTGTTTCGTATAAAAAGTAGAAATAAAGCAAAGATCAGGAATCGATACAATTAACTTACTCCACCCATCAAAGACACCAAAGGGAAAGAAACACAGACATTAAGCCACCAGACAATAATGGAAACCTAAACAAAGGAAGGCCATAGGGACAGTTACTTTCCCTCAAAATGGCCATATGGCCATCCAAAATAAAAAGACACAAGTGATACACACAGTAAGTAACAAACAACAACATAAGAAAACCGCCATAGAAGAACCGCCTTGGAACGGTCAGTTGAAAGATTTCCACTGGGGGCTTAAATCGATTTCACGTGGCGACAATCCTCGCCCTTACTTCCGTCGCGATTGAGACAAATAATTTGTTCAGTCCGCATGAATGCCTCCTTACTCATCATGGCAACATCTCCGTGAACACACATAATCGAAGAACCACAGAGGTGAGGCAACGGTGAGGACTCGACAGGAAGAAACCACTGAAATGCTGGAGCAAAAGAAAACCAACAGTTAGACTCCGATGGGCCCGAGCAGAGACAGAGCATCAGGCACCAACCAACATTACCTTGAATTAGATCTCTCTTATTCTCAATAAGCCTTTACGTTGGAACCGTCATAGAATCTGAGGCCTGACCCACCGGCGTGCAATTAAAGAGGGAAGCAAAGTTGCCAACCGTGATTGGGTTAACTACCATGCATGCAGTCTGTCGTATAACATCCATGTTGCACCCAACCTTTTTTATATCGAAGAATGATTTTACGAAATTGGGTGCTGAAGTCATTGCGGTTATATATTTTTCTGAATTTATATACTAAGTCACCATAAAATTCGGGTTCCGATAGACCTTGTTGCAGAGGAGATTTAAGTCCAACATTGAACCCCGAAACCAAATCAGAATGGCGTCTATAAAAAGGCTTTGCGTAGTTTATGGTACCGATAACCCTGATTAAGAAGTTTAGCCGTTAATAATTTATTACGAGTGTTGAAGTCAGTTACATGACTACACACTCTAGCAAATCGAATTAATTGCGAAATATAAACGCCATAGGATGCCCCACGAGGAACATCACCATCCAAAAAAGGAAAATTTACAATCTCAAAATCAAAGTCATCGCGTTTATCATAAATTTTGCACGAAACAAACCCACCCACAAATATTGCTGATTTCAGCTTAAAGGATGAGAACTGATTTTGGTAGATAATGAAACTTTGTCCAGTCCTCACCGTTGTTTCATCTCAGTGGTTGTTTGATTTTTGTGTTCACGGAGATGTTGCACTGAAGAGTTAGGAGACCTTCATGCGGACTGAACAGATTATTTGTCTTAATCGCGACGGATGAAAGGGCGAGGATTGTGGCCACGAAAAATCGATTTAAGAACCCCCCCCCCCCCGCCCCCCAGTGGAATTCGTTTCCGCTGACCGTTCCCAGGCGGTTCTACTGTCGCGGTTTATTTTTGATATGGTTTGTCTTTTGGTGTTTGTGTCGCTTATATTATTTTATTTTGGATAGCCTTTTGGCCATTTTGTGGGAAAGTAACTGTCCTTTTGGCTTTCCGCTGTTGGTGTTTCCATTGGGTCTGTTGCTTCATGTTTGTGTTTCTTTCCCTTTGGTGTCTCTGATGGGAGCTGTGGGTTAATTGTATCGATTCCTTATCATTACCTCTACTTCTTTTTGCAATAAACTCGAATAATGAATTCATGGAGTTGGGTCCTGTGTTGCATAAACTGCCAAAATAGAGTAAGGCTCTTTATGTAATTCGTTTAAAATGAAACAACGGTGAGGACTCGACAGCAACCTATTCATTTTGATTTTCTGCAGCAGTTCTGTGGTCAAAGTGACTAATATGATGAGGAATTGGGTTGTCTGCATGGTATAACTCGATTTTTACCAAAAGTGGACTTAGGTCCCTTGTTGCACTGGCCCCTTCAAATGTGGACTATGGGTCAGTTTACATTAATCTCACCCAGTGCACCTGAGCCACCACAGTCACCTTCCCTAGTGGTGTTTGCAACAGAAATAAGTTGAAAAACATTACAGATATTCATCCAAATAGTTATTTCTCGAATCAGATAGTATGGCACCCTAATGCATACAGAAATATCGGGCTTGTCTTTCATATAATATCTCATCAATTTATTTATTATTACGATAACACATCTATGTGACATAGTGCATTGTTTCATATCTCCAAAATTGAGATTTTTCTGATGAAAAATGTGATTTTTTTTCCTGTTTATCCACAAACATAGGTTGTGGGTGGTAGTCAGAACCGCACAAGCGAGGCAGTTCTAACGAGTACACACAATTTATGTTTTTTTTTAGCAAAATAAGAAAATTAATGAATACCCCGTAGACCCTAGTTTTCTTTATATAAGTGGGGTTTCTTTATATAAGTGGTTATCTGGCCCAGAAACATGTACACTCCATATTTTTCAGCTCTGTGGTGTATTCCTTTCTTCCAAAGGATAACCCTTTCTAGAACATATTTGGGTGGTCTTCATTTAACACGGATGTTCTTTCGCTATTTTTTCGCTATTTTAGTCATGTTAATGTTGATTCTCGTTATCTCAAACACTGATGTATCAAATTTCTGCTTCAGTGAAACTAGATTTTGACCAGTTACCATTATATTGCATAATCAAAGGACTTTCAGAAATGGTATATATTTAATGATCAACTTAATATGCAAGGTGGGGGGGGGTGTTGAGTGGGTCCGTTCCGGTAATTAGGTCCGTTACGGTAAATTTACGCACCGTGTTTTTTTTTTTTTTTAATGAGGGAGTTCGACCATCTACCAGACCATGGTAGCGGAAGTCAAATTGTGCACGTTCTTCCCATAATTTCCATGTTTTTTCACCGGTGTGATCGAACGACGTCTGGTAGATGTTTGGTTGACTGGTACACAGACCCTCTATTTCTTGAATAGAAGCAGTCAATTCCCGGACATTAGTGTTCGCACCTTTCGCCGTCATCTTTGTAATGTATGGTGTGACGTATCTACCAGCGTAACCCACGCTTTTGTCTGGTTCGACCAGAGTGACGTCACGACACTTCCGCCATGATACCAGACCGCTACCAGACTGAGTTCGAGCACACTTTGGTTAACCAATAGTTAACCACGGTTCGTGATCGAACTACCTCAATGGCTGGTAAGGTTCCGTCTTGAGCGAATCCGAGTCGTTTTGCCCCAAAACCATTTCCTCCCCTAGTCGTTTCCTCTCTAGTCGTTTCGCCCTCCCCCCCCCCCCCCCCCCATCCCCACCCCCGGTCGTTGCGTCCACCTAGTCGTTTCGCCCAGTTTTCAAAGTAAAACTAATTTCGACTGCAAAACTTTTATTCATCTTAACAGGACGGGAACAAGACAATTCATCGACAAGACAATTCATCGACACGGTTTTTGGAGACAATTCATCGACACAAATGAAGACAACTCATCGACACTTTTTGAAGACAATTCATCGACACATTATTATGTTGAAATTATACACAAGTCGATAAAATGAAGACACTGTTTTGAAAATAAAATGATCTTTTATCACGTTTATGATCAAAATAACGAATTTAGAAACATTTAATTCAATATTTTGGCTTATTGACCCTTTTAACCGCATAAGACACAAGAGGGCCCAAAGGGCCCTGGTTCGCTCACCTGATCCAATGTATAACAAGTGGGCCACGGGCAGGGTCAATTTTGGCCCCAGGGCTATAATTTGAACAATCTTGGTAGAGGTCCACAAGATGAAGCTTCATATCGAATATGAAATACCTGGGCTTTGTGGTTTCAGAGAAGAAGATTTTAAAGGTTTACCCTGCATATAGAAGTCTATGTAAAACAAGATTTTCCCTATATAAGTTTATGTAAAACCAAAGGGCCCCGGAGCGGGGGCATTTTTGGCCCCAGGGCTATAATTTGAACAATCTTGGTAGAGGTCCACTAACTGAAGCTTCATAACAAATATGAAAGACCTAAGCCTTGTGGTTTCAGAGAAGAAGATTTTTAAAGACTTTCCCTATACAAGTCTATAAAAAACCAAAGGGCCACATGGCGGTGGTATTTTTGGTCTCAGGGCTATAATTTGAACAATCTGGGTAGAGGTCCAATAGCTGAAGCTTCATAACAAATATCAAAGACCTAAGCCTTGTGGTTTCAGAGAAGAAGAATTTTCAAGATTTTCCCTATATAAGTCTATGTAAAACCAAACGGCCCCGGAACGGGGGCATTTTTGGCCCCAGTGCTATAATTTGAACAATCTTGGTAGAGGTCCACAAAATGAAGCTTCATACCAAATATCAAAGACGTGGGCCTTGCAGTTTCAGAGAAGAAGATTTTTAAAGATTTTCCCTATATAAGCCTATGTAAAACCAAAGGGCCCTGGGGCGGGGGCATTTTGGCCCCCAGCACTATAATTTGAACAATCTTGGTAGAGGTCCAATAGCTGAAGTTTCATACCAAATAGCAAAGACCTGGGCCTTGCAGTTTCAGAGAAGAAGATTTTTAAAGATTTTCCCTATATAAGTCTATGTAAAACCAAAGGGCCCCGGTGCGGGGGCATTTTTAGCTCCAACACTATAATTTGAACAATCTTGGTAGGGGTCCACTAGATGAAGTTTCATACCAAATAGCAAAGACCTGGGCCTTGCAGTTTCAGAGAAGAAGATTTTTAAAGATTTTCCCTATATAAGCCCATGTAAAACCAAAGGGCCCCGGTGCGGGGGGCATTTTTAGCTCCAGCACTATAATTTGAACAATCTTGGTAGAGGTCCACTAGATGAAGCTTCATACCAAATATCAAAGACCTGGGCCTCGCAGTTTCAGAGAAGAAGATTTTTAAAGATTTTCCCTATATAAGCCCATGTAAAACCAAAGGGCCCAGTGCGGGGGCCCCAGCATTATAATTTGAACAACCTTGGTAGGGGTCCATTAGATGAAGCTTCATGCCAAATATCAATGTCCTGGGCCTTGCGGTTTCAGAGAAGAAGATTTTTTAAGTTTTCGGTGAAAAAAATCTATTTTTTGCTCCTGTGACCTATATGTGCAACGGACCGGAACCATTTGAACAACTTTGAAAGGGGACCACCTAAGGATCATTCCTGTGAAGTTAGGTCAAAATCTGATCAGTGGTTTAGGAGGAGATGTCGTTTGAAGAAAAAGTTTACGGACGGACGCACGGACGCACGCACGCACGGACGGACGACGGACAAAAAGTGATCCCAAAAGCTCACCTTGTCACTACGTGACAGGTGAGCTAAAAATGTATACGGAACTTGGTAAAATATTATTCAAAACTTTCATAATCAAAATAAAAAAGATGGCAAGTGAAGCTTGATTGTGAGTTACATATATATGCATTTTTTCCCCTAAATTTTCAGCATTAAATAAGATTCTACTCAAATCAAAACGATTCTAACGATAACGCCTAACGTTTATAGGCAGAACTATGAAACGTAAACATAATCCCATTTAACCCATTTAGTACCATACACCCCAAAACGGGTACCCTGGCAAACAGTGTAGGCTCAGCTCAGACGCCACAGAACGCGGCGTCTGATATGGGCCTACACTGTTTGCAAAATGTTCAGCTATTTTCCAAAACAAATTTAGTTGAAAACACAACCTGACAACCCTACATTTTTAAATGGACTCATGCTATATATAAGGAGGAGGATTCCATTTGGTACAAAAATGAGTAAACTGAACTTTTACCCCTAAAGTGGGATTAATCAAGGTCCATCGCATGGGCTTATTATCTAGATGATAATTCACCAACACGGTTTATATCTCATGATCAGAATTAGGTATCTCAATGCGAATTGTACATATCTCGAGGTTAAATTATCCTTCAACTCCAGTGGTCGCACTATCAATACTGTCACTACATAGCAATCAGCATCAAAAAAGCTACATGCTATCCTCAGTTACTTTGAGACAGCTCCCCGACAGTCACTGTTTTGCGACATCAAATCAGACGAGGCAAACTATTGCGGTTAAAATGGTCAATAAGCCAAAATATTGAATTATTTTTTTTTTAATTCGTAATTTTGATCGTAAACGTGATAATAGATAATTTTATTTTCAAAACATTGTCTTCATTTTATCAGCTTGTGTATAATTTCAACATAATAATGTGTCGATGAATTGTCTTCAAAAAGTGTCGATGAGTTGTCTTCAATTGTGTCGATGAATTGTCTCGAAAAACCGTGTCGATGAATTGTCTTGTCGATGAAAGTAACTGTCCTTATGGCCTTCCTTTGTTTAGGTTTCCATTATGGTCTGGTTGCTTAATGTTTGTATTTCTTTCCCTTTGGTGTCTTTTATGGGTGGAGTAAGTTAATTGTATCAATTCCTGATCTTTGTTTTACTTCTACTTTGTCTCGATTCCAACAGGACAGAGTTGAGAAGAGGCAAACATTTAAGTAACATCATCGGCCTATATCACGTCAGCCTAAGGATAACGTAGCCTTAGTTACCGGCCGGCACCGTGCCTTAAAATGGCCGCTCGGAGAGCTGTGACAAGGACTTGTTACATTAAAATTATTGAAGTTTTTTCTTCAATTTTCATCATTGTAAAAAATCACATTATATTGCATAGACATGTTACCGTAAGGAAGTGTTTCGACATTCACATATAAGTTCAAGATAAATATGGCCACTTTCTCACCCGTTGCTGGATTCATTGTTTTATTCAATTTTGGGGCTTACGGGGTGTTCATTATTTTATTTTTCTTTTTTACATTCAAAGACACAATATGGCAACTGTAACGGGCACCCGCAACCTATGTTTGCAATATAAAGCTTCAATGGCACTTTGACTCATCTGATAAAAAAATAATGTAATAACAAAAACAGAGTGCAATTAACAAAAAAAAAAGGAGAAAGAAAGAAGTTAAGCACAATTCTAACACAGCGCGCCTTTATAGGCAATGGAAAATAACTGTGTTTTATTCTACAAAAAATCACGGCAAGGAAGAGCGTGACGAGTGACGTCATTAAAAACTACCAATTTATGACGGCACTAGTCGATTTCCTTGACGTTAGACGGTGTAGCGTCATTTTCTCGCATGGAAAACGTTAGAAAAGGATATAAATGCATGTGTTTCAGTCGATAATTTTAGCGGGATTTCTTTTAAAAATGGCGAAAAGTTGTGAGAATTTGAAGGAAACAACAGCATTATTGCGGAGTTTCAGCGTGTTAGAATCGAAATAGATCAGCTCTAGCCAGTGATTTGTTAGGTAAAAAATCACAGTTTGTCGGTCAGTTGTAAGTAGAAAAATATCGCGCGCTACGCGCTCGGGGAAGGTATAATTTGAGGACTTTTTCTGGAGGACCAGAGGACTGAGGACCAAGTCCTCTAGAGGACCAGGGGTATAATTTGAGGACCAAATACAGGAGGACCAGTACTTTAATCCTCCATATAATGGCTATGATAATTGAAGATAATTATTGTTTATTGAAAATAACACCTACTGGTAAAGTATATCACCTCATGGGCATATATACAGAAAAAAAATAAAAAAAATAAATTTAAATAAAATGAAAAACATGTTATTATGCTCTGGAAATGTTTCACCATAGAATTTTATGAAATATATTTTTGGCATCTTGTTACTCTGATAAAAATGTTTAGTTGAAATTAGAATTTCTCTGTTTTCTATATACTTGATATACGGTAATCGAACTGCATGATGAACAGTGAAGAACCTGATCAGATGGCATCTTGTTACCATTTTAAAAATGATTACTTAAAATTAGAATTTCTCTACTTTCAATATACATGTATTTAATATATGCTATCTGTTAAATTCACAAACTGCATGATGAACAGTGAAGATCCTGATCAGATGGCATCTTGTTACTCTTTTAAAAATGTTCACTTGCAATTATAACTTCTCTACAGTAAGTACTTTCTATATACTTGATATAATCTATCTGTTAAATTCACAAACTGCATGATGAACAGTAAAGATCTTGATCAGATGGCTAATCTGTTTGCAAATGTAGGGATTGTCTTGTTCAGCGGGATAAGTGGAAAAAATGAATTAAAGGAAAACATGCGATAAAGAAATTCTTCACCATATAAATAAATGAAATACATGTATATTTTAGGCATTGTGTTACGCTTTTAAAAAAGTATGTTCAGTTCTAATGGAAATTTCTTTACTAGGAAACAAAAAACAGTTATTTATTTATTTATTTATGTATTTTTTTTTTTTTTGTAGGACAATTTGGCCAAATTATTATTTCCTTTTGGTTTTATCTATTCCTATTCTATCAGGCATTTTATTACTTACTGGTAATGGCATTTTTTAAAAATTGTTTTTAAGACTTGCAAGTATTATATTCAGAGCTATATATGGAAAAAAAAACTTTTAATCTTGTATCTTAAGCACCAAGCAGATGACATTCTATTTTTTTTTCTTTTGTTTGTTTCCAGAGAACAACATTTCCATAGGACTCATGTATAAAAACTACTAAACAAAACTTTCTTTGAAAAGTAAAGAAAAGGGCTTGATATTGTATTGGTTGTGACTGGCAGTTAATGGCTATTTGTAGGTGGGGCTTATCATATTGTAGGTGGGGCAAAGTTGCATATTATAACCAATGGCTGTAAGCCTATGATTAGGTTGAATTTTTGCAAATAATTGAAAGTCTTCATTTTTGAAAGTGATGATAGATCTTTCAGAAGCATTTTTTCTAATTATTTTGATTGTTAATTAGGGCATAATATATTATTGATTTTCTTAAGTTGAGCTGAAAAGTGAAAAAACAACAACATGACCTTCTATTCTTCCATTGCAGTACTCATACAGGACCCATAAAAAAAAACATTTATTTAATTATTTAATAATGTTTTTTTTTATTATTTATTTTATTTTATTTTATCTGAGTCACCCAAGTGACAAGGTGTCATCAGATGAAGACATGTCCATAAAATGAACCCCCCCCCCCCCACACACACACCTAAAAAAACACCTTATAGAACACCTTAAAGAGAAAACTAGGGTTTACAGGGGCATACATTATCTTTCTTATTACTGCTCCAAGAAGCAGGTCATCGGTACTAGTTAGAACCACCTCAATGAGGCAGCAATCTATGTTTGCATTATAAATGATAAAAATATTAAAGATTTTCATAAAAAAAGTAGCCATTTTTGAGATTAAAAAAATACACTATGTTGCATGTGTGTGTTATTGTTATGTTTCTTCCACAAACTTAAAACCGACATTTTCCGTTTTATTGGTGACATTCTTCGCAGTTCGTCTGCAAGCATAGACTGTGTGTGCTCATTAGACCAAGGTGGTTCTAACAAGTGTATCTCAGGAGTACCCAAATCAAAGAATAAGTGGGGTTTATTCGGGTGTTCATTACATCCACTTAAGAAACTAGTAGGTAAAAGGGTAACAAACCAGACAGCTATTGTCTTCAATATATTCATGTTTAACCCATTTTGTACTGAATTAATTCTTCCACTTTATATATAGCAAGAGTCCATTTTAAGATTTAGGGTTTCTTCAAAATTTATTTGGAAAACAGCTGAACATTTTGCAAATAGTGTAGGCTCTTATCGATGGTGCAGAACGTGGCATCTGATCTGGGCCTGCACTGTTTGCTAATAACCGGTTTGGGGATTTCTGATACAAAAATGGGTTAATGTCAATTATTCCTCAACAGTGTGTGGCAGGCCATTATAGTATGATAACTTTATGAAACTTAGCATTTTATAAAACATCAGAATATAGAACTTCAAAATCAGTGTAGCTGAACATTATAAGTAACAATAATCATGGTTATTAAATTAATTGATACAACCATATTATTGCAACAAAACTTCTCTAAAGACTTTAGTACACCTCTGATTAACGATCAGCTTGATATGAGTGAAATAATATTGAAAGGGCCATACCCCCACCCCGAACCTTGCTGCTTTTGTTGAATTTTGTGTAAGATAATCAGCATCAATGTGGTACCATGTCCATGCAATTGAAAGTTTTATTATTTAAACTCACTACAGTGAAGTTCCAGCGGGTTTTTATCAAAAATAAGCCATATTATGACAGTTTGCAAGTTTAAGGAAATATGTTAAGAGTGCCTCAGTGTAGTGGTCCTAATAATAATACACCATTTATGTTGCAGAAAGTTCATCTTGCAGTTTGTGAATTTAACAGATAGATTATATCATTAAGTACATGTATGTAGAAAATAAAGAAATTCTAATTTCAACTAAACATTTGAAATAGGAGTAACAAGATGCCAAAAATTTATTTCCATTACGAAAACACACCCATGCATCAAAATGCATCTTTTTTTTTAAATCTCCAAAATGGTCAATTTTCTGATGAAAATTTGTAATATTATTCTTATTTATACTCAAAACATAGATTGTGGGTGCTCGTTACAACCTCCTCATTGAGGTGGTTCTAACGAGTACCTACAACCTATGTCTATGAACAGAAATAAGGAATATAATGTATACCCCCTAAACCCCAGTTTTCTCTATATAAAGTGGGGTGTAAGGGGATGTTAATTGCTTGGACTTGTTAGCGTGATGATATAATTCTATGAGCATAAAACATTGTAGCTCCAGATAAGCCATCTGATTAGGATCTTCACTGTTCATCTTGCAGTTTGTGAATTTAACAGGTAGATTATCAACTAAACATTTTAAAAGAGTAACAAGATGCCAAAAATCATCATGTTTACAAGTCTGTGTGATGAACACCCCTCTTACCCCCACTTTATATAGCAAAAATTGGGGTTTACATGGGTATACATTATTTTTATTATTTCTGCTCCAAAACATAGGTTGTGAGTAGTCGTTTGAACCGCCTCATTCAAGTGGTTCTTTCAAGCACCCGCAACCTATATTTGGAGTATTAATAAGAAAAATATCACAAGTTTTCATCAGGAAAAATACCATTATGGAAACATGTAAGAATGCTATATGTCATACGGAAATGTTATCTTAATGATATTTCATATAATTCTATGGTGAAAAATTTCTGAGCATAGCAAAAGTTTAGCTCCAGATAAGCCATCTGATCAGGTTCTTCACTGTTCATCATGCAGTTTGTGCTTATATTAAGTACATGTATATTTAAAGTAGAGAAATTCTAATTTTAAGTGAAATTTTTAAAAGAGTAACAAGATGCCATCTGATCAGGATCTTCACTGTTCATCATGCAGTTTGTGAATTAAAAACAAATAACAGACTGATTATATCAAGTATAAAGTAGAGAAATTCTAATTTCAACTAAACATTTTTTATCAGAGTAACAAGATGCCAAAAATAAATTTCATAAAATTCTATGGTGAAAAATTTCCTTAGCATAAAAACATGTTTTTCCTTTTATTTATTTTATTTTATTTGTCCTTTTTTCTGTATATATGCCCATGAGGTAATATACTATACCAGTAGGTGACATTTTCAATAAACAGTAATTATCTTCAATTATCATAGCAGTCATATGGCTTATTAAAGCACTGGTCCTCCTGTATTTGGTCCTCAAATTATACCCCTGGTCCTCTAGAGGACTTGGTCCTCAGTCCTCTGGTCCTCCAGTAAAAGTCCTCAAATTATACCTTCGCTCGTGATTTGTCTACTTTACAACTGACCTCCAAACTGTGATTTATTACCAAACAAATCGCAGTTAGAGCTGATCTTTTTCTTAAATATAAATCAGTGCTGGTAATAAATATATAGATAAATAAATAAATAAATAAATAAATAAATAAATAATCAAGAAAGTCTAGCGTCATGGGTAATTTGTGTGATCAGAAAATATTAAATGTCTGAAACGCTATACAATGAACAAAACAAACTATAAATAAAAAAAATTATATGTGAAAAAGATATAAAGAGTTAAAAGACAATAATTTTTCACAGTGCATGCGTTTTAACTATTTCCATTTATCGTTGACCGCCGACACTGTTGACGAACCGACCAATTAAAAACAAAACTGATCAAGGTGCTAAAGAGATCATTAAAGATGCTTAACTTTGCAAAGAGCATGTTTTTCACACTTCGTCATTAATCCCAGTAACCGTGTGATTAATGAGTCAACCCAAATAAACAATGTGATTGACGGTATTGATCAAAACAGGTAATACTTATCATCAATCCTAATTAACATTTCCATTCAAACTACATGTTCTCTCTCTCTCTCTCTCTCTCTCTCTCTCTCTCTCTCTCTCTCTCTCTCTCGACAAGGGGAAATGTTTTGGCGGCGTGACGACTAGGGTTTGGGGGCGAAACGACTAGGGACCCAAAAGGGGCGAAACGACTAGGGGTGGGGGGGGGGGTGGGGGGGGTGTGGGGGGGGGGGGGGGGGGGGACGACCAGGGAGGAAACGTCTTGGGGGCGAAACGTCTTGTTACCATCATTGTTCCGGTATTGCGTAATATCCGGTTTTGTAATGTCAACATGGCAGTAGTTGACCCAGGCACAGTTTATCTTGTTTTTGCCGCTATAATTCTCTTTGTCATTGGAATAGTGTCAATTTTCTGCAAAGACAAAGGGAATAGTAAGTTTAATACTTAATTAATCATGAAAACTTACTTACATAATTGAAATAAACACTGTGTTTTGTTGACAGCTGCTAGCTGGTGGACAACAGGAGCTTGAAGAATGGCCCCAAATGGCCTCAGAATGGCCCCAAATCGGCTATCCGCCACCGCCCATTGGGGCTTGAAGAAATGGGCTGCTTATTTTTCCACGAACAGCTGAAATTAGTACTTGTAAACCGGTCCATAGAAATACCAAAACGCACAAAAACACCACAATGCACCTGTATTTACCAAAATGCCCTGCCAATATTGGATTTTTTGGAGCGTAGCTGTTGCAGCGTAGCTCCAGTGAGATGAGAAGTGATTTCTGCACTACTTTCGGTGTTACTGCATATGACCCAATCACCAGTGAAAACATAGTACCCCGTGTTAAAATAGTAGATTATTACGCCGTGCGGTATCTTTTTAAAGACTGCTTCACAGACCACCTATTTCAAACGGAATAGATGAATATTTTTAATAGATGAACTGTGTAGCAGTCTAATTTTTTTATAGTTCAGTTCATATAACCCAGTTTACAGCCCATTTGTACCATAAAAGCCCAAACCTGGCAACTTGCAAACAGGACAAACCCAGATCAGATACCACAGAACGCGGAGTCTCATTATGACCTGCACTGCATACTTACAGAAAGGTTCAGCCATTTTTGCCAAATATTTCGTGGAAGCCACAACCTGACATCCCTGATTTTAAAATGAACTCATTCCATAATGATATAAGGTGTTGAGGATTCCATTCGTTCAAAATCGGTTAAAAGTACGCAGTGGGGGTCGATAATGTTTTACCAAAATAAGACAGTTGGAATGAGTTTGGACAGGTGCACGTCAAGGCTTATATTGTAAGCATTAAATTTTGCAGTTTAGACACAGATGAGACGCCACTTATTGTAGCGTCTGATCTGGGTCTGCTATGTTTGTCTCTAAAAAGGCTGCTAGACATATACTCAGAGTATTGGTTATTGTGTGTGTGTGGTGGGGGGGGGGGAACAATGTTACTTTTTTAAAGCGACCTGTCTGCGTCCAAAGCAAATTATCAGCTCAGACGCAAGTTCTATAACTGCCGAGTTTGGCAACATTCTTTCCAAAAGTTTGATCGTGAAACCTGTTCCACAGCGATTCTATCCCTTTCGCTGATTCAAGAAGGGCAGTTGTTGGTTTCCGGTAAAAGACTGTGCACTGTGCTGTATTGACAATATCCAACCAAAGAAATTGCCTTAATGCCAGATCATTTCATAAATGGCCTCGTTGAGGCAATTTATTTTTATATAATAATAGTAATGGAGTATAAAGTCTAAACCTCTTCAAATATTTCTATGGATTGATATTGACAATAACTAACACAAGAAACTGTCGTTTGCAAGATCACTTCATAAATGGCCTCACCGATGCAATATATATTCAGAAAAACCGGCCCCGATAGCTCAGTTGGTAGAGTGTCCGCTCCGGGGAACGGGAGGTCTCGGGTTCGATCCCGGGCCGCGACATACCAAAGTCGTTAAAAATGGTACTAGCTGCTCCTCGTTTGGCACTCAGATTTACGGGGTAGAGCTAGGACTGGTCGATCCAGTGTCAGGATAATGTGACTGGGTGTGGTATCATGTAATGTGTCTGGGACATGATACTTCAGTGAGGCAGCACTATAAACGTGAGCATTGAGCTCCCTGTCGCAACCAGACACCGTCGTGATATGACTGAAAAATTGTTGAAAGCGACGTTAAACCCGAATTCACACACACACACACACACACACACATATATTCAGAAAAATGTTAACAGAGTATAATGTTCAAACCTCTCTGAATATTGCGATCTTTTTTGGCATTCGGATTGATATTGACAATACCTAACCCATGAGGCTGTTTAATGCAAGATTACTTTATGAATGGCCTCGCCGAGGCAAAATTATATAAAAATGAATACGGAGTATAACATATAAACCCGGCTTTGATCATTTTCGGCATACAGGTTGATATTGACAAAACATTCCCCGCAAAATTGCCTTATGCCTAATTACTTTACAAACGGCCTCGCTTAGGCAAACTGAAAAATTATTTCGAAGTGTAACTTCTAATCTACTTGGACTATTTTTGACAACTGTTAGCATACAAATAGATAATGTACAGATCTAACCAACGAGATTCCTGAATGCCCAATTTCTTTATTTTAGCCTCGGCAAGGTAAAAAATTCACCCACTGACACGGTCGTATAACTTTCAAACCGACGGGTATACTTTTATTATGTTTTGCATGCAGATGTAAATTGACAAGATCAAGCTAATGATATTGTCTAATGCCAGATAGCTATATAAACAGCCTCACCGAGGCAATTTATAAAGACTGATTACGGATGAATAACTTATAAACTGCTGGGAAAATTATGCTACTTTTTCGCATGAAGATAAGCACCATCAAGACGTTACCAAGGAGAATGTCTAATGCAAGATAAATAACCTCCCCAAGGTATTTTTTCAAAAACTGATAACATAAAATAACTTTAAAGTCGCCAAAGAATTTCGCAAGCCGCAGTTATTGCACATACTATAGCTCAGAAGAAATCTTCAAGTAAACTGTAGAACTGCATGGTTGCTTTATTGCTCAAAAACATTGATTGGGGTACTTGATGAAACTGCCTCGTCAAGGAGGTTCAATCAAGTCCCAGCAATCAATGTTTTTAGCAGAGATAAGAACATATCACAATTTTGTATCTTAAAATTTCCATTTTTTTTTTTTGCCGAAAAATTGACAACGTATTTGTACAGGCGTGTTTTCGTGATGGTTGTTGCGGGGTCTACACCTTAGCGTGAGTTAATTTCAATATAGGTCTTTTTGCTTTAACACGACTTCTGGCCCAGAATAGCTTCAAACAGCTATGTTCATCGGATCAATATGAGCCTGAATTAAAATAACAATCAGACGCTAAATCAAATTATCAAAGCTACGCTCCATCAGCACTCTCAGTGCTTTGATCTATGTAGGGTAGGGTGAATTAGAGGATTAGACACTTAGAAACAAATATATTTATATCTATATATAATATATATTTAGGATATAAATAAATATAGGCTTTTATACGTATTATACTTTTGAGCCAGGGCTCAGCAGTTCCTACCAAAACGCACTGTCAATATTGGATTTTTCTAAGAAAGCCAATCTGATGCGGAAAAAGTTTTTCCGACTGCCTTGGCTCAAATATTAACATGTATATTAATTTATCAATATATTATTATTATATATATATATATTTCTAATCCTCTTTTGAAAAAAACGCTGACTTTCCCACTAGCATACATAGAAAAATCCAATATCGACAGTGTGTTTTGATAGCGTTTTAGTAGGAACTGCTGTGCCCTGGCTCAAATGTTAATATTATATCAATCTATATATATATTTATGTATTATATATAGATATATAAATTTGTTTCTAGGTGTCTAATCCTGTTAACAAATGCTGAATTCACCCTACCCTACATAGAAAAATCCAATATTGGCAGTGCGTTTTGGTAAAACAGGTGTGTTTTGGTGCATTTTGGTATTTCTATGGACCCCTTGTAAACCGCTTAGAGGTTCTAAGCATGCCCAGGAAAAGTGATGCTAGTTGGACAGTCCATGCTGATAAACCCTACTAGTTCCATTGGGCAGCAGGGCTTGAGATGTCATTTTCATCTCAGTGTCATTTAAAAGTCCCACAAAATTGGAAGCAATGTCTCCAAAATGACCTTTTCAGTGTTGATGGGGACGTTAAACCTCAAACAAACAAATAACGAATCCGCTATACTGCAGTACGGGTCCCAGGAAGATTCAAGTGGATGCGCACACAGTAAATACTTGACAATAAGAGTGGATCGCTACAGATGGATCCAATGTTTTGAAACATGACCTTCAGGGGTGTAAAATTCTACTCGCCTTCTCGCATTTGCTTGTAAGTTTTAAGGCAGGGCGAATAAGGTTTTCAAAACTGACCTTACTTTTACTTCATTTTTAGGACCTATATGAAAAGTTTAGACGATAAGGGCGAGTAAGTTTGAGGGAAATTTTACAGCTCTGGACCTTGTTTACTTGTCACTGCGCATGTCCAAAAGTACTTTTCCTTTTGATAACGACCTTTCGTGGTTGGCAAAAAAGGCGCTGGTTCCAAATAAACACATTGTAAATAGGCTTAATATTACGGGCATATTTTACCTGCCTCGATAGCTCAGTTGGTAGAGTGTCCGCTCCGGGAACAGGAGGTCACGGGTTCGATCCCGGGCCACAACATACCAAAGTCATTAAAAATGGTACTAGCTGCTCCTGGCTTGGCACTCAGATTTACGGGGTAGAGCTAGGACTGGTCGACCCAGTGTCAGAATAATGTGACTGGGTGTGGTATCATGTAATGTGTCTGGGACATGATACTTCAGTGAGGCAGCACTATAAAAGTGAGCATTGAGCTCCCTGTCGCAACCAGACACCATCGTGATATTACTGAAAAATTGTTGAAAGCGACGTTAAACCCGAATTCACACACACGCAGGCATATTTTAGTTGACTGTTACAGAAAATCGATTGAATTACACTTTAAATGAGTAGATAAATATATTCTAGACTTCATTCCTGCATCCTCCACATTTTTAGTCATTCATTTTGCGCATTTGTATTACAAATAATTAAGACCATCCTGCCTCTTTAACTGCCTAAGTTTAACAGGTAACTAGAGCGCGCAGTCGATGGCAAGCCATCGCAAATCCCCACGTTTTCACCACAGTAGGTCAAAATTTGACCTTTTGACCCCTCCCCAGGGCCCCTGGGGACGGGGACAAAAAAAAAAATGTGCTCTTGCGCAAGCCATTCATGTAAGCAACTCGCATACCAAATTTGGTTGAATTCCGGCTAACGGTTTAGGAGGATTGGCAGATGAAGTTCAATGTGGCCAAATGTCATTCAATGAGGGTGTCGCGACACCCTCCTGACAAACAAATTAAGTTTGACTATAAACTACACCAGCAAATCTTGGAGCAGGTTCAATCCGCCAAATATCTTGGTATCACCATCACTGATGATCTTGATTGGGGTCAACACGTTTCAGAAATTACATCAAAAGCAACTAGGACTTTAGGATTTCTTAGACGAAACTTGGCTTTTGCACCTAGGCAGACAAAGGATGTTGCATATAAAACATTGGTTCGCCCTCAGCTAGAATATGCATCACCCATTTGGCATCCCTATGTTAAAACTCAGATTCAGCAGGTGGAGAAGGTGCAGAGGACAGCTGCTCGATGGACCTGCCGACGATGGCGCAATAGAAGCAGCGTCGGTGACATGCTTAACGAGCTAGAATGGCCGTCCCTAGAGGCCCGTCGTGAGCAGTCCTCTTTAACCTTCTTCTATAAGATACATTCAGGTACAGTGGCCGTTAATAAAGATAAATACTTGACCCCTGTGACAGTTTCAACTCGAACAAGGGCATCAAAAGTAAACAACTCACAGTATCACAGGTACCAGTCCTACAGTGATGCCCTGAAAAATTCCTTCTTCCCTAGGACTATTCCCCACTGGAATAGTCTTCCCTCTTCTGTGGTGAATGCTAAGACTGCAGAGGAGTTCAAAGCCCATACAGTGTAAGATTGAGACTCAGAGGTATGCGTTTTAGTATACCTCTGTTAGTCAGATTGTAAATAGTTTTAAGGACTCATCCAGTGACTTCTTTTTTTTTTTTTTTTTCAGCTAAATTCTAAATTTAGCTACGCACCCAACTGAGGTAATGGCCAAATATGACCGACTCAGTATAAGAAGATAGATAGATAGGAGGAGATAGCCGGACAGACAGACAGACGGACAGACGGAGGCGATAACAATATCCCCACTTTTTCGTTGAAAAACGTGGGGATAATTATCATCAAAACATCCTCAAATATTCTAGAAACTAATAATTACTAGCTAAGACATGTCAAACGGGCCTCCGTGGCCTAGTGGATAAGAGGGCTGACTCACCACCATAGGTTCGAGCCTCGCTCGGGCCACGTGTGAGACGCCAAGTTCTGCAACGGAAGGTCAGGTGGTTTTTCTCCGGGTACTCCGGTTTTTCGCCCACCTCTGATTAACGATTGGCTCGATATGAGTGAAATAATCTTGAAAGGGCCGTAAAACCCAAACCAAAAAAAAAAAAAAAAAAAAAGACATGTCAATTTTGTCGTTTCGATTCCAAACAAAATACAAGTTTACAGAAAGTAACATCGCATTTACAATGGCGACAAACGACCAAAGACGTTTTTTGCCCACCACAGGTAAGTTCCGGCAAATAGTATTATTGAGTGATGACGTAGTGTTTGGATGTGTCTATAGAAAGATCCAAACACAATGTCATCACTTTGCCAGGACTGTCTGGTGGTGGGCAAAAAACGTCTTTTGCCGTTTATCGCAAGGTTGGTCGGTAAATACCGGTGATAGGAATTCCCACTAGTATTTACCTGTAATTACCATCCTGGGACATACTCCAGATTTCAGCAAAAGTGGGAAACAGTCGGAAATATGATTTTTGTTTAGTTATTTCATAGAAAAACACTATTAATTAATATTTGTGTAATCTAATTGAAATAATGAATAGATAGCTATTTTGCAATATGCCTCCCCATACATATATGTCATAATAGAAGTGAAGGCAATGATCAGGAATAGATACAATTAACCCAGACACCTAGGGTAAAAAGTCTGCTTTTACTCAACCAAACACAAGCTTAATATACAGTGATTTGTTGTTATGTAGGGTGCAGAGAGTTATTTAAAATAACTTGCGCTTAAGAAGATAAAATACCATAATAATCCCAATATTTGGGACAGACATGCCTGGGAAAACAGTGCAGACCCAGATCAGAATCAATTAGCTTCTTTAAGAGAGTTTACCATTGGAACTACAGGTTTTGTATGCTTTAGTGTCACACTGAACCACACAGTTTATTTTTTTGAGATTTACAACAACTCTTTGGATGTTTGAATTTTAAGGATGTTTACACTAGAAAAGGTTTGTTTGCAATTTGTCAAGTAATCATACTCCTAATGCTAAAAGGTGTGATAATTTGTTTGAGACAGGTATTAAAGGAACACAGTTAATTCAAGCAAAAAATGTTTCTTAAATTACCTACAGACACTCACCTAAGTATTAAAATCACATGTATTTACAAGTCATGGGAAATAGCTGAAAGTTAAAAAATTATATTTTAGAATCATGTTTGAAAAGAAATAATATGCATTCTACATGTATATGAAGGCAAAGGGCTATAGATCTTTCAAGTTATTCAATGTAAAAATGGCTGGAATTTTCTTCAAAATTGCACTTGTCCTACATGACTAAGTGCATGTAAACCGTGGTAAATGTCGTAAGGACTAGAAAAACTTTTTACTTGTCCTTCATTTTTTTTGTCATTGCAAGCAGAGAAGTGGAATTTCCACGCCCTGCATGAACTTGAAATAATTTTGCTTTCAAATAGCGGGGTAGCTGGGGTACATGTATATTTAACAGTCTCAATTGGTATCACCTATGTAGATATATATTTCCCAGTATTTCCCGGGAATTCCCTTTATTTCCTGGGAATTCCCTGCATTTCCCGCCATCCAGGGAAATATGAGTATTTCCCGCTTTTTTGCCAACCTTGGCATATATCGCCATTGTAAATTCAATGTTTTTTTCTGTAAACTTGTATTTTGTTTGGAATTGAAACGACAAAACTGACCTTTAAACTATTATAATAGAGATGTCTTAGGTAGTTTTTGGTTTCTAGAAGATTTGAGGATGTGATGGTAGCTACCTGTTAAACTTACGCAGGTAACGAGGCAGGACAGTCTTAATAGTTTGTAATAGAAATGCACTAAACGAATGACTAAACACGGAAGATGCATGAATGAACTCTAAAATGTATTTATTTACACATGTAAAGTGTAATTCGCTCTATTTTCTGTGATACTGTGTGTGTGAATTCGGGTTTAACGTCGCTTTCAACAATTTTTCAGTCATATCACGACGGCTGTGATACTGTGGGAGGAATGTGTTGGGTATTTAAACTAACACCCTCTTTGCTTTCTCTTCGTTTCAACAATATAAACAACAAATCTACCAAAAGATTGGTAGAGTTTTTGTGTTTCGCCGACGGTTTTGAGACCCTTTAACATATTCTCATTCATCAAAACTCGGATTTCATAGTGTTTTTAGCTCACCTGTCATGTAGTGACGAGGTGAGCTTTTGGGATCACATTTGTCTGTCATGCGTGCGTGCATCCATGGGTCAATCCGTAAACAATTTCTTCAAATGACATTCCTCCTAAACCACTGATCGGATTTTGACCAAACTTTACAGGAATGATCCTTAGGTGGTCCCCTTTCAAAGTTGTTCAAATGGTTCTGGTCCATTGCACATCAAGGTCACGGGAGCCAAAAATAGATTTTACTGAAAACTTAAAAAATCTTCTCCTCTGAAACTGCAAGGCCCAGGCCTTCAATATTTGGTATATAGGAAAAATCTTCTCTTTAAACTGCAAGGCCCAGGTTTTTGATATTTGGTGTGTAACTTCATCTAGTGGACCTCTACCAAGATTGTTCAAATTATAGCTCTGGGTCCAAAAATGCCCCCGCCCTGGGGCCCTTTGGTTTTACATTGACTTATATAGGGAAAACCTTTAAATATCTTCTTGTCTGAAACCAGAAGGCTCAGGTGTTTGATATTTGGTATGAAGCTTTGTCTTGTGGACCTCTATGATCAAGATTGTTCAAATGATAGCCCTGGGGCCTAAAATGCCCCCACCCTGGGGCCCCTTTGGTTTTACACTGACTTATATAGGAAAAATCTTAAAAAATCATCTCCTGAAACCACAAGGCCCAGGTCTTTGATATTTGGTGTGTAGCTTCATCTAGTGGACTTCTACCAAGATTGTTCAAATTATAGCCCTGGGGCCAAAAATGCACCCGACGCGGGGCCCTTTGACTTATATAAGAAAAATCTTTAAAAAATCTTCTTCTCTGAAATGCAAGGCCCAGGACTTTGATATTTGTAGTGAAGCTTCATCTAGTGGACCTCTATCAAGACTGTTCAAATTATAGCCCAGGGGCCAAAAATGTCTCCGCCCCGAGCTGTTTGGTTCTACATTGACTTATATGGGAAAAAATCTTAAAAAGTTTCTCCTCTGAAACAGCAAGGCCCAGGTCTTTGATATTTGGTGTGTAGCTTCATCTAGTGGACCTCTACCAAGAGGTTCAAATTATAGCCCTGGGGCCAAAAATGCCCCCACGCTGAGGCCCTTTGGTTTTACATTGACATGTAGGGAAAACCTTTAAAAATCTTCTTATCTGAAACCAGAAGGCTCAGGTGTTTGATATTTGGTATGAAGCGTCGTCTTGTGGTATTCCTATCACAATTGTTTAAATTATAGCTCTTGGGCCAAAAATGCCCCTGCCCCGGGGCCCTTTGGTTTTACTTTGACTTTTATGGGGAAAACCTTTAAAAAATCTTCTTGTCTGAAACAAAAAGGCTCAGTTCCTTGATATTTGGTTTGAAGCTTTGTGTAGTGGACCTCGACAAAGATTTTTCAAATTATAGCACTGGGGCTGAAAATGGCCCTGTCCGTGTCCCACAGGTTTTTTAGACTTATATAAGGAAAACTTTTAAAAATCTTCTTGCTTGAAACCAGAAGACTCCAGTCTTTGATATTTGGTATGAAGCTTCACCTTTTAGACCTCCCTCAGTATAATGCAGATTCTAGCACTGGGGCCAATAATGGCCCTCCCCATGGCCCACTTGTTACACTATGGATCAGGTGAGAGATCCTGGGCCATCATGGCCCTCTTGTTTTAGTAAATCCACTTTCATTTTTACCTCCGAAGGTTACCTGACCACGCTGTTCCTATGTTTAATTCTGAAATAAATTGAACTGAGAAATTTGAAGAAGTCGTTTCATTTACTTACCATTGTTGCTTGTGGCCCTTTCACACAACATAGAAGTAAATTCTGGCCCTAGGCCTCCACAATTCCCCTGCAGTATCTGTGGAAAAGCAGTGAGGAATGGTCAAAACAACATCCAATGCGATGGTGAAGGCATGGGTGTACACATTCACCAAACTACTTGGTGAGCATGAAAGTTATTCATGGGTGTGCCTGAAATGAGGATTGCCGAATGTGAGTATGGGCTTTTTTTATGACACGCTGTCAACCCTATACACATCAAACAGCTTTAGTCTGTTGGACACTGAAGCCTCTTGCCCAACTACATCAACTCCCTTTCAGTCGATAGTTAACAAAGTCCCTGACTTTCACTAGTTGACACCGAAAGGCCAGGCATTAATTATCATTGGTACAGAATCCTGGCTGTAGGCAGAGATAAAGAATAATCACGAGATCTTCCCCCCAGGCTACATAACCTTCAGGGCATATTCACCATATTTGCATTATCTGCTGGTTCCTACTCTGAAGGTTATCAGTGTTGGAAAAGCAGGTAACCAGACCCCCCTGACCTTGAAAGGTCATGGGGGGTCTGGTTACCTGTTTTTCCATTATTGACAATGTGCAAGCTGGGAGCCAGCAAATAATGCAAATATGGTGAATAGAGAATCAAAACCACCTGCTGTGACGGCGTTTTTGACTTAGTAAGTGACATGCTGGTGTGCTCCAAACAACTTAAAACAGAATGCGAGATAGTATGGGTTAAGCTTGACACAGTAGGCTCTTAGCCTTTATATATCGCAGCTTATTACAAGCCAAAAGAAGATGACCAGGATAGCGTAGACATGCATAGATGCTCCTTAGATAAGTTGATAGGCAAGAAAGGTAGTGTTCTGGTCCTAGGTGATTTCAACCTTCCAAAAGATGAGACTCAAGCAAGTCCGGCTTTCAGGGTCCAAGGCTCAAGGTCATGGTCTCTGTGGTTATTTTTGGCTCACCTGACCAGAGGTAATGGTGAACTTTTGTTACTGTGAGATGTCCGGCGCCATCGTGCATAAACTTCTGGTGTTAACACTCTAGATGCCACAGTTTTGGTCCAATCATGGAAAAATAGATATGGGTGCATGATGCTGCCATGCAGAGCTGAAACCAACCACACATGAGCACTGGTAAATCAATTAAAGGGTCTACATGTATGTCTGCCCAAGTAAAGTCGTGAGAGTCACACCATCCATGCATATAAACCCTATTGGTTTCATTGGATGGCAAGGCTTGAGATATCATTTTATCTCAATGCCGGGTAAAAGTACCGCGAAATTGGAAGCAACATCTCCAAAATAACCTAAACAGTGTTGACGTTGACGGGGACGTCAAACCTCAAATCAAACAAACATACCAATAATGACCAGACTTGGTCAGAATAATAATCATGACAATATCTCATCCAAATTTGAATATGGGTCATGTCAGGTCTTTTCAGTAGGTCAAAACAATAGAAAAACCTTGTTAGCACTCTTGAGGCCACAGTTTTAGTCCACCATTCAATGATCATCAAACTTGCTCAAACTGATAGCCTGGAAATATCTCGGTCAAGTTCGATATGTGTCTTGCTGAGTCAAAAAGTAGGTCAGACCATCATCAACAGACGTATAAAACCCTTTCCCACCCAGATACCTGTTTTTACGTGTCTGAAACCACCCCCCTTTTTGGGGCCCCAGAACCAGCTAAAATCTGCATTTCCCACCCCTGGACATCTATGTTTGCATTAGGATTAGTTGTCCTAAAAATGGCCTGTTTTTTGTGCGGCTCCCCACTAAAAATATACCTTTGGGTGGTTTGAAGGAGGGCAGTAGCCCCCCACCCTCACCACAGAAAAAAAAATGGGGGTATGGCCCAGCTGGCTGCAGAAATGAAATCTGAGGGTGTTTGGGGTAAAAAAATGCCCCGAAATTGATGCTGGCGAAACACACTGCAGACAGTGAAAATGGCCAATGCCAAACCCCTTAATTGTTGCCTTGACAGCAGTGTGAAGATTAAGATTCGGTCGAAAATACATGTGTAGTCACACTTTTTGACAACTTTGAGATGCCCCCTCGTGACCATGGCAACAATGATTTAGCCTAAAAAGGTTCCATTTGAAAGGCTACTGCCCACTGAACATTCCCGCCAGGTTTGATGTAAAACAGACCATTCATTATGAAATAATGGTTATATGAAGTTGCTGTCCTTGGCAACACTGTGAAAATCAGCAAAATTCACAAAGTCCCCAACTGATCATCTTGACAATATCTTGATCCAGTTCGAATATGGGTCATGTTGGGTCAAAAAGTAGGTCAGTAGGTGAAATCATAGAAAAACCTTGTTAGCAGTCTAGAGGCCACAGTTTTGCTTCAGTCATCATCAAATTTGCTCAGATTATTTTAACAATATCTCTGTCCAGTTCGAATATGGACTATATTATGTCTGTAGGTCAAATCATAGAAAACCTTGGCCTCAGTTTTTGTCCAATCATCATCAAACTGTCTTGGAATGATCAGCTTGACAATATCGCAGTCAAGTTTGTATATAAGTAATGTAAGGTCAAAAAGTAGGTCAGCCGGTCAAATTATAGAAAAACCTTGTTAACACTATAGCTCACAGTTTTGGCCCATTCATCATCAATCCTGCTCAGAATGATTATCTTGAAAATATCTCCATCAGGTTCGAATATGGGTCATGTCAGATCAAAATGCAAGTCAGTAGGTAAAGTCAGAGAATAACCTTGTGAACACTGTTGAGTCCACAGTTTCAGTCCTATCATCATCAAACTTGCTCAGAATGATCGTCTTGACAATATCTTTTGTTCAAGCCTATCTGTCCCCATACTTAGGATCATTAATTCATTATGGTAGTCTTTAATAGAAAATGACCCTCTATGGTCTTTTAACACATTTTATAGATTTATGGACATTTTCTGAATTGTCTATCCATTTTAGTACCCATTTTCCAACCGTGCTTGTCAAAACTTCATTATAATAACCATGTTATAACAAAGTGTTATTGTGTATCTGTCCCCATACTTTGGATCATTATCAAGGTTGGCAAAAAAGCGGGAGATAGTCATATTTCCCTGGATGATGGAAAATACAGGGAATTCCAACGGTAAGGTTTGGTTGGGTCAAGAGAGTTAAATTTGTTTGATTAGATTTTTAATGTCCCTGTCAACACAATATAGGTCATTTTAGAGATGTTGCTTCCAATTTTGTGGGACTTTTACCCGACATTGAGATGAAATGACATCTCAAGCCCTGTCGCCCAATGAAACCAATAGGGTTTATAAGCATGGACAGTCCGACTCGCACCGCTTTGCCTTGGCAGGCTTAAATCCTCAAAGCGGTTTACCAGTACATACTCGTGCCCGGAAGCATCATGCTGCCCATTTATTATGCCCCCAACTTTGAAAAAGTTGGAGGGGCATATTGCTTCTGGTCTGTTCGTCCGTTCGTCTGTTCGTCCGTTCGTCCGTCCGTTACGCTTTTGATGCATAGCATAACTAAAGAACCGTGTATGCTAGGGTTTTGAAATTTCATATATGGATTCCTCATGGAAAATTAGCTGACGCGTATTTTTTTTCTAGTCCGGATTATGCCCCCTTCAAGAGTTATTGCCCTTTGAAATTTTTTTACTAAAATCTTGTCAGCAAGATATCTCAAAAATTATTGGTGCTAGAGCCTTGAAAGTTGGTAATTATATTGGTGGTGATGAGTAGATGAACTGATTAACTTTTGACAAAATTCTGAAAAATACTTTGTGAGTTATGGCCCTTTGTCATTTTGGTAATTTGTGCCCATTGTAATGTATGCTAAAAGTGATGCATAGCATAACTTTAGAACCGTGTATGCTAGGGTTTTGAAATTTCATATATGGATTCCTCATGGAAAATGAGCTGACGCGTATTTTTTTTCTTGTCCGGATTATGCCCCTTTTAAGAGTTATTGCCCTTTGAAATTTTTTTAATAAAATTTTGTCAGCAAGATATCTCAATAACTATTGGAGCTAGAGCCTTGAAAGTTGGTGAATATATTGGTGGTGATGAGTAGATGAACTGATTAACTTTTGACGAAATTCCGAAAAATACTTTGTGAGTTATGGCCCTTTGTCATTTTGGTAATTTGTGCCCATTTTAATGTATGCTAAAAGTGATGCAAAGCATATCTTTAGAACCGTGTATGCTAGGGTTTTGAAATTTCATATATGGATTCCTGATGGAAAATTAGCTGATGCGTATTTTTTTTCTCGTTCGGATTATGCCCCTTTTAAGAGTTATTGCCCTTTGAATTTTTTTTAATAAAATCTTGTCAGCAATATATCTCAAAAACTATTGGAGCTAGAGCCTTGAAAGTTGGTGAATAGATTGGTGGTGATGAGTAGATGAACTGATTAACTTTTGACAAAATTCCGAAAAATACTTTGTGAGTTATGGCCCTTTGTCATTTTGGTAATTTGTGCCCATTGTAATGTATGCTAAAAGTGATGCATAGCATAACTTTAGAACCGTGTATTCTAGGGTTTTGAAATTTCATATATGGATTCCTCATGGAAAATTAGCTGACGCGTATTTTTTTTTCTTGTCCGGATTATGCCCCTTTTAAGAGTTATTGCCCTTTGAAATTTTTTTAATAAAATTTTGTCAGCAAGATATCTCAAAAACTATTGGAGCTAGAGCCTTGAAAGTTGGTGAATATATTGGTGGTGATGAGTAGATGAACTGATTAACTTTTGACGAAATTCCGAAAAATATTTTGTGAGTTATGGCCCTTTGTCATTTTGGTAATTTGTGCCCATTGGAATGTATGCTAAAAGTGATGCATAGCATATCTTTAGAACCGTGTATGCTAGGGTTTTGAAATTTCATATATTGATTCCTCATGGAAAATTAGCTGACGCGTATTTTTTTTTCTCGTCTGGATTATGCCCCTTTTAAGAGTTATTGCCCTTTGAATTTTTTTTAATAAAATCTTGTCAGCAAGATATCTCAAAAACTATTGGAGCTAGAGCCTTGAAAGTTGGTGAATATATTGGTGGTGATGAGTAGATGAACTGATTAACTTATGACAAAATTCCGAAAAATACTTTGTGAGTTATGGCCCTTTGTCATTTTGGTAATTTGTGAAAAACTTTGTCATCGTTCTAGCGCCTACATTTCTTCACCAATTTCAATATAACTTCACACAAATGTTCCTTATAAAAAAATCTCGAGCGAGTTTGACTTTCAAGGTCATGACCTCAAGGTCAAGGTCACTGTGGCTATTTTTAGAAAAACTTTGTCATCGCTCTAGCGCCTACATTTCTTCACAAATTTCAATATGACTTCACAGAAATGTTCCTTATAAAAAAATCTCGAGCGAGTTCGACTTCAAAGTCATGACCTCAAGGTCAAGGTCACTGTGGCTATTTTTAGAAAAACTTTGTCATCGCTCTAGCGCCTTCATTTCTTCATCAATTTCAATATAACTTCACACAGATGTTTCTTATGACAATATCTCAGCGAGTTCGACTTTCAAGGTCATGACCTCAAGGTCAAGGTCACTGTGGCTATTTTTAGAAAAACTTTGTCATCGCTCTAGCGCCTACATTTCTTAACCAATTTCAATATAACTTCACACAAATGTTCCTTATAAAAAAATCTCGAGCGAGTTCGACTTCAAAGTCATGACCTCAAGGTCAAGGTCACTGTGGCTATTTTTAGAAAAACTTTGTCATCGCTCTAGCGTCTACATTTCTTCACCAATTTCAATATAACTTCACACAAATGTTTCTTATGACAATAATTCGAGTGAGGTCGACTTTCAAGGTCATGACCTCAATGTCAAGGTCACTGTGGCTATTTTCAGAAAAACTTTGTCATTGCTCTAGCGCCTACATTTCTTCACTGATTTCAATATCACTTCACACAAATGTTCCTCATGACCATATCTCAAGTGTGTTCGACTTCCAGGGTCATGACCTCAAGGTCAAGGTCACTGTAGCTATTTTTAGAAAAAATTTGTCATCGCTCTAGCGCCTACATTTCTTCACCGATTTCAATATAACTTCACACAAATGTTCCTTATGACAATATCTCTAGCGAGTTCCACTTTCAAGGTCAAGGTCACTGTGGCTATTTTTAGAAAAACTTTGTCAATGCTCTAGCGCTTACATTTCTTCACCAATTTCAATATAACTTCACACAAATGTTCCTTATGACAATATCTCAAGCCATTTCAACTTTCAAGGTCAAGGTCACAATGGCTATTTTTAGAAAAACTTTGCTATCGCTCCAGCGCCTACATTTCTTCACCGATTTTAATATAACTTCACACAAATGATCCCGATGACAATACCTCGAAAGAGTTCGACTTTCAAGGTCAAGGTCACTGTGCCTATTTTTAGAAAAACTTTTTCATTGCTCTAGCGCTTACATTTTTTCACCAATTTCAAAATCGATTCACACAAATGTTCCTTATGACAATATCTGTAGCGAGTTCCACTTTCAAGGTCAAGGTCACAATGGCTATTTTTAGAAAAACTTTGTCAATGCTCTAGCGCTTACATTTCTTCACCAATTTCAATATAATTTCACACAAATGTTCCTTAAGACAATATCTCGAGCGATTTTGACTTTCAAGGTCAAGGTCATTGTGGCTATTTTTTAAAAAAAAACTCATCGCCCTAGCGACTACATTTCTTCACTGATTTCAATATAACTTCACACAAATGTTCCTTATGATAATACCTCGAGTGAGTTTGACTTTCAAGGTCAAGGTCACTGTGGCTATTTTTAGAAAACTTTGACATGGCTCTAGCGCTTACATTTCTTCACCGATTTCAGTATAACTTCATACAAATGTTCCTTATGACAATATCTCGAACTATTTCGACTTTCAAGGTCAAGGTCACTGGGGCTATTTTTAGAAAATCTTTGTCATTGCTCTAGTGCCTACATTTATTGATGGATGTTTATAGAACTTCACACAAATGTTTCTTATGATAATATCTCGAGTTGCTTTGACTTTCAAGGTCATGACCTCAAGGTCAAGGTCACTAGGGCTATTTTTAGAAAAACTTTGTCATTGCTCTACCGCCTACATTTATGATTTTAAACTAACTTCACACAAAAGATGCTTATGATAATATCTTGAGCAAGATCTACTTCGCGGCCATGGCCTCAAGTCAAGGTCCCTATGACTATTTTTAGAGAAATATTGTCATCACTCTAGAACCTACATTTATGGATGGATTTTTAAACAAACTTTACACAAATGTTGCATATGATAATATCTCAAGCAAGTTGGACTTTTGCCATTTCAGTGTTTTCCACACACGAAGTTGTCTTGTGCGAGGGGATTTGTATCGCATGCGATGCCTTGTTTTTTTTTTTAATAAAATCTTGTCAGCAAGTCCATATCTTGAGAACTATTAGAGCTTCATTAATCATTCTTGGTACAAACTTGCATCCAGGCATTGCAACTTCAACGCAAGCATCCATATCTGACATTGACCTATATTTCATGGTTCACTGACTTCGTGAATTATTGCGACCACCCTGGCTTTCACCATTTCTCGAAAACTATTAAAGCTTTTTAAATTATAATTGGTACAAACTTGCATCTAGGAATTGCAACTGAAACGCAAGCATCCATATTTGACTTTTACCCATATTTCATGGTTCACTGACTTTGTGAATTATTGCGACCACCCTGACTTTCTATCTAATGTAAGAGTCCATTTCTCAAGATCTATTAGAGCTTCATTAATTGTATTTGGTACAAGCTTGCATTTCGGAATTGAAACTTCAATGCAAGTATACATTTCTGACCTTGACCTACATTTTATGGTTCACTGACTTCGTAAAATAGTGTGACAACCCTAACTTTCACCCTGATGTAAGAGTCTGTTTTTAAGAGTTACTTGGTACATGCTTGCAACTAGGAGTGAAATTTTTATGCAGGCATCCATGTTTGACCTTGACCTAGATTTCATGGTTTGGTGACTTTGCGCCCCCACAGGCGCGACATAGCCTTCGGGGGAATTCTTGTTGTATGTTTTTGAGTCTTTAACAATATTTGTTGAATATTTTGCCAGCTAAGGTCAAGCAAAGGTTGGGGGCATTGTGTTTTACAAACACCATTTCTAGTTTCTTCAAGCCCCGATGGGTGGGGGCCGTCAAGAGGGTTGAGAGTGGATCTTACAATGTACATGTAAGTTCATGTATTATTGAATTTATTGAGCAAGTTGATGAAAAGGGGTAATGTGAGGCTTTGCTGGGCAATTTATCCCTTTTCCTCAACGAGTTTGATAGATTTAATAATACATTTAATAATAAATTTAATACTAGAATACTGTCGATGGTGCGCCATCGCAAATCCCCACGCTTTCTACAGAGGGGCCAATTACTGAAAACCCCTCACCCTGGGCCCTAATTTGACCCCAGGGTCAAAATATTACCTGTTTTATATTCTACTAATCATGCCCTTCAATTTGATATGCCACATGACTATGTTCCAAAAAACTTAAATTTTGACCCTTTGACCCCTCCCCCAGGGCTCCAATCTGACCCAAGGGTCAAAATTTTACTTGTATTCTACTAATCACCCCCTTCAATTTGATATTCCATATGACTATATTCAGTAAAATTTGAATTTTGACCCCCTGACCCCCCCCCCCCCCCCCCCACCTACCCCCCCCCCCCCCCCCCACCATAAGTCCGACCCCTTGGGCATTACCCAGGGGTCCCAGCTAAAATCCTGTTCAGTATGTGTTACATATATCATTACTTATGCAAAGTTTGGTTTCAAAATCTATAAAATTGACTTTGAAATTGAATTTAATTGATATTTGACCCCTCCCCAAGGCCCCTGGGGGCAGGTCCAAAAATAAATTTAACGTTGAATGCCCTCATCATGTAAGGAAGCTGTGTTCCGAATTTGGTTACATTCCGACCAGTGGTTAAGGAGGAGATAGCGTGACGGACGGACAGACAGACGGACGGAGGCGTTCACAATATCCCCGAACGCTTTTTAGCTCACCTGTCACGTAGTGACAAGGTGAGCTTTTGTGATCACTTTTTGTCCGTCGTGCGTGCGTCCGTCTGTCCGTGCGTGCGTGCGTCCATGTGTCCGTAAACAATTTCAAATAAGTGTATCTCTAATACCACATGGCCAATCTTGATCAAATTTCATGTGAAGCATCATCAGGTAGGGGGAAAGGCTGCATAAAGTTTTTGGGATGGTCAGATTGGAATTTTGGTTGCCATGACAACATATAGCTCCCATAGACTTATATTGGGAAAAATTTAAAAAATCTTCTTCTCTGAAACCACAGGGCTTAGATATTTAGCATGTAGCAACGGCCAGTGGTCACCTACATAATTCCTGCCAATCATGCCCCTGGGTTTCAAATGGGCCACGCCCCGGGGCCCCTTCGCTCCCATAGACTCATAATGGAAAAAAAGCTTCAAAAATCTTCTCCTCTGAAACCACAGGGCCCAGAGCTTAGATATTCAGCATGTAGCAATGGCAAGTGGTCACCTACAAAATACCTGCCAATTATGCCCCTGGGGTCCAAACAGGCCACGCCCCAGGGCCCCTTAGTTCCAATAGACTCATAATGGAAAAAAGCTCCAAAAAGCTTCTTCTCTGAAACCACAGGGCCCAGAGCTGAGATATTTAGCATATAGCAAAGGCAAGTGGTCACCTACATAAATCCTGCCAATCATGCTCCTGGGGTCAAAATGGGCCACACCCCGGGCCCCTTAGCTCCCATAGACTCATAATGGGAAAAAAAAGTTTCAAAAATCTTCTCCTCTGAAAACACAGGGCCCAGAGCTTAGATATTTAGCAGGTAGCAACAGCAAGTGTTCACCTACATAAATCCTGCCAATCATGCCCTGGGGGTCCAAATGGGCCACGCCCCGGGGCCCCTTAGCTCCCATAGACTCCTAATGGGAAAAAAAGCTTCAAAACTCTTCTTCTCTGAAACCACAGGGCCCAGAGCTTAGATAATTAGCAGGTAGCAACGGCAAGTGGTTACCTACATAAATCCTGCCCATCGTGCCCCTGGGGTCCAAATGGGCCACGTCCTGGGGCCCCTTAGCTCCCATAGACTCCTAATGGAAAAAAGCTTGAAAAATCTTCTCCTCTGAAACCACAGGGCCCAGAGCTTAGATATTTAGCAGGTAGCAACGGCAAGTGTTCACCTACATAAATCCTGTCAATCATGCCCCTGGGGTCCAAATGTGCCACGCCCCGGGGCCCCTTAGCTCCCATAGACTCCTAATGGAAAAAAAGCTTCAAAAATCTTCTTCTCTGAAACCACAGGGCCCAGAGCTTAGATATTCAGCATGTAGCAACGGCAAGTGGTCACCTACATATTTCCTGATAATCATGTCCCTGGGGTCCAAATGGGCCGCGCCCCGGGGCCCCTTAGCTCCCATAGACTCCTAATGGAAAAAAGCTTCAAACATCTTCTTCTCTGAAACCACAGGGCCCAGAGCTACGATATTTAGCATGTAGCAAAGGCAAGTGGTCACCTACATAAATCCTGCCAATCATGCCCCTGGGGTCCAAATGGGCCACGCCCTGGGGCCCCTTAGCTCCCATAGACTCCTAATGGAAAGAAGTTTCAAAAATCTTCTCCTCTGAAACCACAGGGCCCAGAGCTTAGATATTTAGCAGATAGCAACGGCAAGTCTTCACCTACATAAATCCTGCCAATCATGCCCCCGGGGTCCAAATTGGCCACGCCCCGGGGCCCCTTAGCTCCCATAGACTCCTAATGGGAAAAAAGCTTCAAAAATCTTCTTCTCTGAAACCACAGAGCACAGAGCTTAGATATTTAGCATGTAGCAACGGCAAGTGGTCACCTACATAAATCCTGCCAATCATGCCCCTGGGGTCCAAATGGGCCGCGCCCCGGGGCCCCTTAGCTCCCATAGACTCCTAATGGAAAAAAAGCTTCAAAAATCATCTCCTCTGAAACCACAGGGCCCAGAGCTTAGATATTTAGCAGGTAGCAACGGCAAGTGGTCACCTACATAAATCCTGCCAATCATGCCCCTGGGTTCCAAATGGGCCACGCCCGGGCCCCCTTAGCTCCCATAGACTCCTAATGGAAAAAAAGCTTCAAAAATCTTCATTTCTGAAAACACAGGGCCCAGAGCTTAGATATTTAGCATGTAGCAACGGTAAGTGGTCACCTACATAAATCCTGCCAATCATGCCCCTGGGGTCCAAATGGGCCACGCCCCGGGGCCCCTAAGCTCCCATAGACTCCTAATGGAAAAAAGCTTCAAAAATCTTCTTCTGAAACCACAGGGCCCAGGTCACCTACATAAATCCTGCCAATCACGCCCCTTGGGTCAGAATTGGCCACACCCATGGCCCATTAGCTAGCATGGATGGACTTAAAATGGAAAAAAACTTAAAATGAAGAAAAAAAACTATATTCTTCTGTGAAACCATAAGGCCCAGAGCTTAGGTATTTAGCGTGTAGCAACATGGAGTTGTTGCCTACATGAACCCTGCCTGAGTTTTGCCCCTGGGGTTCAAATTGGCCAAATCCTGTGGCTTCTTAACTCCAATAAACTTATAATGGAAAAAAAAGCTTTAAAAATCTTCTTCTCTGAAACCATGAAGTACGGACTTTAGGTATTTAGTATATAGCAACATAAAATGGTCGCAACATAAATCCTGCCAACCATGTCTTTTGGATCAAAATTGACCTATGGACTTATACTGGAAAAAAAATCCAAAATCTTCTCCAAAGCCATAAGGCCCAGAGCTCAGATATTTAGTATGTAGCAATGTCAAGTGGTCTCCTACACGTATGATTTTCTGGTACACAGGTGAGCGATATAGGGCCATTGGGCCCTCTTGTTTTAAAAGCATGGGGATAAATATATTTATCATATGACATTTAAAACGCATTTTATTCACAATTGGTTTTTAAAAATATCATTAGTAAATGCGACATCATTAAGGACATCCTACGTGAAATGTTACAGGGCATATCTAACTAATTTGCATATTTAATCCACTTGTGGGTTACTGAATTTATTACATGGCCTTGTTATATTCTCAGACGCAATTTCACAATTATGTTTGTTTGTACTGGAGTTTAACAGCCCAGTCAACACTATTTTAGGTCATTTTTGAACCGGTATGTTTACCTACATGTATCCACACTTTTCCTGGGCAGGATAAAATGTAAGCGGTTAACCAGCACAGTGCACATTCTCTCCCCAGAAGCTGACAACAACCCTTCTTGAATCAGCAGAAGGGAGAGAATGACTGTAGACAAGATTTCATGATCAGTCTCCATGCTCTCCTGGTCACCAATCAGATGGGCATCAGAGCTACTGAGGGTGGCGCCACGTCATGTGATGAAAAGGTTTAATGCATGAAAAGGTGATTGAGGTAAATTTTCACTCTACTATAATGAGGCTTCAGTTTTCATCAGGCTAAGGCGTCCGTGAAATAATCCCCCCCCCCTGTCGCTGCCCCTAAAGTAAACCCCACATTATACGGAAAAACTGGGGTATACATTATTTTCCTGTATCTGCTCCAGGACACAGGTTGTGGGTACTCGTTAGAACAATAATAACAATAATCAACCTTATTTATAGAGGGCAACACATTTAGTACTAGCACTAATTTTCCATGTGGCCCTCTTTTCCTGGGTAGGAACCAGTAATAAGCAATATATGTGGATAAAGTTTCTTGCTCAAGGAAATGACAGGTGGCGCTTGCGGGAATCGATCCCGCTACCTCTTGATCTCAAATCCGATGCTTTACCACTGCACCACAGTGCTCCATGAACTAACCTATGTTTGCAGAATAAATAAGAAAAATATCACAGATGTTCATTGGAAAAGTATCCATTTTCTAGATATGAATCACAGTGTCACACGGATGTGTTATCATTATGTCAGTCATACCTTGTGTCGCTAATATGTACATGTATCTGACTGTGCCCCTGCCCATTGGGACCTTGAGAAATAGATTGGGCTGCACGGTGCTTCCGTGCAGAGCTGAAACCGACCGAACTTGAGTACTGGTAAACAGCTTAGTCTTAGCCTGTCCAGGAAAAGTGATGCGAGTCAGACCGCTCCTTAAACCCTAGTGGTTTCTATGAGCGATAGGGCTTGAGATATCATTTCATCTCAATGTTGGGTAAAAGTCCCACAAAATTGGAAGCAACGTCTCCAAAATGACTTAATAGTGTTGATGGGGATGTAAAACCTTAACTCAAGCAAACAAAACTGTATCTGACAAAATTTTTCCAGTGATAAAAATTACTTTTCTTTATGAGTTTAATTTGTTTCTTCAACAGAGAAAGAAAGAGGTGAAAGAGGGCAGGCAAATCAAGCAGCAGCACGACCTAGGGCAGAAAATGCACCACCAGGTGTCCGCCGCAGAGCAAACAGAAGACCACGGGGAATGGTGGTTGCAGAAGATTCAGGTTGGTAAAATATCTGTGTTGCTTGGAATTACTCAGCTGTAACAAATTGCCTTTAGTCCACTTTCTAAAGCATGAAAATGGCATTGTACATGTACATAATCTTCTTGTACTCATCACATGAACAAGTCCGTGAAATGAAGACCCCATAAACCCCACTTTATATAGAGAAAACTGGGGTTTATACATTATTTTTCTTATTTCTGCTCCAAGACATAGGTTGTGAGTACTCGTTAGAATCGTCTCAATGAGGCGGTTCTAATGAGCACCCTCAACCTATGTTTTGAGCATTTATAAGAAACATGTCAAAGATTTTCATCAGAAAAGTAGCCATTTTGGAGATGTGAAAAATGCACGATGTCGCACGGGTGTGTTATCGTAATAGAGGACATAAAATTGACAACAGGCAGGTGTGGGGGCCATCTTTTCCCTTGATCTTGTGCCACAGTAATCACATTACACAGCCCATAAAAGAAGAGCCATTTCACATTGTCCAAATGGGACACAATCAAACAGGTTAGGCCCAGATAAGAAGCTGCAGAGCCAGAATGAGCCGTGTTGCAGTGAGGATGGGACAATAAAATCCGTTGCAGAATCGTAACATAACTCAAAGTTTTCTAATTGAGTTTCGTTTGGCCCTTGTAGAAATCCTTAAGATTATGTCTCAGCTAGTCATAATAACTTCTAGAGGCTGCCAAGAAACTGACAACCACCCTTCTTGAATCAGCAAAAGGGAGAGAATGACTGTAGACAAGATTTCATGATCAATCTCCATGAAAGAATGTTGCCAACCCCAGCAGGTATCGAACCCATGCTCTCCTGGTCACCAGTCAGATATGCATCAAAAATTTAAATAAAACACTTTACCATATTTATCAAGAATAGTGACATGGCTATTAATGATTTCACTTGATGAAGGTCATAGGGTACATAATGGGCCTCTGTGGACTAGTGGTTAAGAGGGCTGAAGCCTCACCCAGGAAGTTACAATTATGGCGAATGGGAACAACTTCAGGGGAGGCAACACCTTCAAAAGTATTTTTATCTCCCATGTCCTGAGGAGCAAATTGTTTTCTTTAAGAGTAGATCCCTTCGTCAGTGGGACAGGTCTTATAGAAAAGTTAACTGGAAGTCCTGAAAGTTGTCTCCCTTGGAAAAATGGCGGAAAAAATCTACCAGGTGTTTCGATTCCCCTTCAGATGCCAAGCTCTACAACGGTAGGTCAGACCTGTGGTAAACCAGGTTTTCTCGGGGTACTTTGGTCTTTGCCCTTCTTTGATTAACAATGATATATAAGAGAAAACAATCTTGAAAGGGCTGTTAAACCAACAAAATGAGTAAAATATTAGTCATGATTTTCCAAGAGCAATCAAAGTTTTATCTCTCTAGACATGGGAAGTACTATCGTTAGGTTTCAAAGATATTTTGTGTTCTCGGTGCAGCTTGAATTGTCAACATGTAGTTTAGAATATATGCATATATTTTATACACTATTTATGGCCTTTTTCTATATAATCTATACTTTCTACTTTATCATATCAAAAAAAAAAAACATCATTTATTAACCCTTATCTTGCTGTTCGCGACAACCCCTATCTTTGCAAACAGTGTAGATCCAGATCAGTGAAGAAGCCATCTGATCAGCATCTACACTGTTTGGCATTTAGTTTATGAATTTGTAGCAATAAATTACATCAAGTAATTTGATTGGTTGATAGACAGAAATGGGTGTGGCTTAAATGAATATTCAGCAAGATAAGGGTTAAATTAGTCATGGTAATTATAATGTCAGATCAGGAAGCATACTGGGGAGGGGGACCATACTTCTAAATTCTTTCAAAGGTGTGTTGTGTGTACTCATTAGAAGTGCCTCACAGAGGCAATTCTAATGTATGCACACAAGATAGAATATGTTGTGTGTACTTATTAAAAGGGCCTTCCTGAGACAATTTTAATGAATACACACAGAATACCTTTTCAATGGAAAACCAGAAAAACAGATTCACCATAATGATCCGAAATATTGGAACAGGTAGGCCAAAGCAAACAGTGCAGATCCCAGATCAGACTGCTCCTGTAGGAGCAGTCCTGTAGGAGCAGTCTGATCAGAGACTACACTGTTTACCAATATGTCTCTGCACCTTTTTGACTCTTTGCTGTATCATCAAACATATTTGTTAAAAATTTGAAGAGAATTACAGCAAGTCCTTAATTTGTCTGAATTTTTAGGATGTTTACGGTATCCTAAATATATGGGTAGGCATAGGAGCTACAGGAAGAAATACCCAGGGAGTCCCTGGGTATTTCTTCCTGTAGCTCCTATGCCTACTAACGAAAATGTTAAAAAAATGTCTCGAACCTGTTTTTATTCGTGAAAATGCCCTCGTTTACACTTCGCTGGCGGCCGCCATTTTGGTTTAGTTTATATAAAGTCCGCCTATGTAGGTTCACCCTCCACACATGGGTACCGGTATATATGTATGCGAGTGTATATTTGTTTCTTTGGGTTTTTTTTTATCGTTTTCTTGTTATCTATTTGCAAAATAAATACCAATTCTACTGATTTTGAGCGTTGTCCTTTAACTACAAATGGCGACCGAAATTGCCGCCACGTGGTCGGAAATGACGTCATATGGTGTTAGCTTACGTAATACACATTTTTTCATTAAAGAACGTTAAACAAACATGTTTTATGTCATAGATTTAAATTGTGGCTGTTTCTTAAATAAAAAATCATTTGCTGTCGTTAAAGAAAGAAAAAAAAGGTTAAATCTCGAACCAAAACGTGGGTTTACTAGAGTCACTGAAAATCTTATAGGGCCGAACCGAACTTCTTAATATTCTAAATAAATGCTATTTCATAATTACTAATGTCTACTACCCTTATCTTAAAAAATAAAAAAAAAAACCTTATAAAAAAAAACAAAAAAAAACACGAAACCACGTGATCGGAAAAATGTCGTCATTCAGTTTCATTTTATACAATACACATTAAATTACACTAGGACGTAATACCACGTGTTTTATGTTATTGTTTCAATTTTGGAGCGAAGATCTATTTCTCATTTATTTTTTTTTTATTGTTCCATGATTACACGCAACAGATGTGGTTTTTGAATTGCGCCCTGTGGAAAACCACTTTTTATGTTTAAATATCCGTTCAACATAGACAGTCATAAATTGATGACACTTGTGTAAACAAATAAGCGTCTGTCCTGCATTATTTGACCCAAATTTCACACCTTTTCCAATTGTTTGACAGCTTACCTACTGATAACGCCAGGGGATTACAGGTTAGTAGCGGAATAATCCATTTGAATAGTAGTGCCTAATTAATTCCTTTGTAATAGTTCAACAACTTGGCCTTTTCTCACTGATAAATTGTTTCAATTAAACGTGTATTCAATTACCCTTCGTGTGTCTCCTATAGATCTCCTATAGATATAAAAACAACAGAAAAAAGAATGACTTTTTTCAATGTACTTGCTGTCTAACCTGTCTGGAAAATGGTTCGGCTGTGTGGACAAATCCGATTTACCTATACCAATAATGAGCCGGTCCAATAACTGGCCCTCGAGGTGTTTTATCAATACACGCTTGGATTATCTGTGGCAAAAGGTCAGTTTGTTTACACAATTTAGCGACTTGGCGAAAATTTTCGAACCGATTTTTTGAAAATATCATTGAATACTGGACCGATTTTTTAACATCCTTTGTAAGTCAAAATCGGTTCAGAAATACCAAAATCGGTCCAGAACCGAAAAACCGATATTTTCTCGAGCCCTGCCAGGGACACTAGATAGATTAGCAACTGAGCCATTGGTGTTTGAGCCATCAAAGTTTTACAGTACAGTAGAACTTCAATGGCTCGTTTACCATGGCTGGGTCGAACTCATACTTGAGCCCTAGGGTAATCCTCTAGATTACAAATGGTGGGGATAATTAAGGAGATTTTAATCTTTTATCTTGCAAATGTATGCTGTGTGTACTCATTAGAATCGCCTTGGTGAGGCGATTCTAATGAGTAGACACAGCATACATTTTCATTATGTAACATCGAAAGATGTTCAAAAGTGTCTCGTTATGCCTCTTGGCACTAACATTCAGTGACTCGAACTACCGTTGTCTCGAATAAATTGTCATGGTTCCAAAGGAGTTCGAGCCATCAAAGGTCGACTGTAATTAACAAATGCTGGTAATGTGCGAAACATTTCAGATGAGGATGAACCTGGGGAGGGAGATGATGACAGTATCATGGATGAAATAGAACAACAGGATGGGAAGATAGGAGCAAAGAAATTACGAAAACTCCAAGATAAGGCTGAGAAGAAAAGACAAAGAGAGGTCAGTTGGTCTTTTCCATGAGACAGGATTTTGCTATTTTTTTTTCAGCAATGCAGGGAAATTCTTTCTCACCCATGGGATGGGTGAGCTCTAACATGACATTAAGAATGGTGTCGGCAGTCTTAAAATCATAAATGACATCGATAATGCGCATCCACATGAAACACAGTAGAATGTTTGTAAAGAATAGTGTCAATGTAAGTGAAACTTTCCCGCCTGAAAATATAAGAATTTTATTGCAAAAGCAGTATCCAATTGCAACTTTCACCCTCATTACCCATGATGAATATGATTATTCCCTTTCCTTGTACAAAGCCTTGTAAATACCATTTATCAGTAACCCCCTATATTAATTGCATTGCAACACCATGACCTGATAAAGTTATGCTATCTCAGGACAAGGGAGCTTTTTCAGGTCAATATGACATTGCACTTTTAAGAATGAACCGGATTACTGGAAAAACTGGAAAAATGTCATTATTGCTGGAAAAATAGGGGGGAAAAATACATGACAAAATATCATGGAAAAACATATGGTGTACGAATGCAAACACAAACACAAACACACTCACACAACTTAAGCCGACTGCCAAATCCAGCACTCTAAATTGGTGTCAGCCATGTCAGAAAATGTATTTGTGTGCACCTGTTAGAGCATAGGTGCTAATTACAGCAAATCATTGTTAATAATACAAAATAAAGTATACTCAGTTTGAATCTGTGATTTCAGATTGAACTTCAAGAAAGAGAGGAAAAGAAGGAAAGAGAAAAGAAATTGGAAGCTTTAAGAAAGAAACAAGAGGAAAAACGATTAGCAGAAGAAGCAGAAAAGGTAAGAATACTGTCAAATTATGAAAACATTGCCTGGGTTTGTGGACTTAGTTCTGCGCACCGCTTTACATGTATGTAACACTTTGCGGCTAAGAATCAGTCATTGTCCTGCTTACCCATACTTGTATACCAGGTCCCAGTTGTTTGAAACTAACAACATCCTTAGTTAATGTGTCATTAAAACTTTGATCATTAAATACCTGGTATAGCATATAGACAAATACTTTTGCTGAAAAAAAAATGTGAGTAGCTTTTGCAAATGCAAAAGCTACTCTCACATTTTTTTCAGCAAAAACCACTGTACTCAGTATTGTACTTGGAAGAACAGTTACATTTTTGACACTTAACCCTTATCCTGCTGTTCATGACAACCCCTATCTGTGGAAACAGTGTAGATCCAGATCAGATGGCTTCTGAAGAAGCCATCTGATCAGGATCTACACTGTTTGACATTCAGTTTATGAATTCTTAAGAATAAATTACATCAAGTTATCTGATTGGTTCAGAGTCAGAAATGGGTGTGGCTAAACTGAATATTCAGCAAGAGAAGGGCTAAAGAGTTCATTGAGCTATTACTGATTTGAGGTTTAACGTCCCCGTCAACACTGTAAAGGTCATTTTGGAGACGTTGCTTCCAATTTTGTGGGACTTTTACCTGACATTGAGATGAAATGACATCTCAAGCCCTGTCGCTCAATGAAACCAATAGGATTTATTAGCATGGACGGTCCGCCTCGCACCGCGGTTCCTGGACAGGCTTAGATCCTCTAAGCGGTTTACCAGTACTAGTGTGCAGGCCGGATTTAGCTCTGCGTGGAAGCATCTTGCAGCCCATATATTTCTTCAAGCCCCTATGGGCAAGCTATTACAATGCTTTGAACAACAGGACCCAGATTAATATATTAACCCTTATCTTGCTGAATATTCATTTATGCCACACCCATTTCTGTCTATCAACCAATCAAATTACTTGATGTAATTTATTGCTACAAATTCATAAACTGAATGCCAAACAGTGTAGATCCTGATCAGATGGCTTCTTCAGAAGCCATCTGATCTGGATCTACACTGTTTGCAAAGATAGGGGTTGTCGTGAACAGCAAGATAAGGGTTAGACAGAATTTTGTTTTATGAGCCATAAAAACAGGGATGTTAGATTTATCTAGGGAATATTTGTATTCAAAGTTGTCATTTAGGGAGTTAAATTAGCAGTTTTATGGTTAAAAGTGACATGTCACTGTAAAACATAATTTGCAACCACAAAACTGACACTTTACCTTCCCAAATCATGAATGACAGTCTTCAATGCAGTTATACCCATTCTAATGCCCTTATTCATTTTAAACCTTACAACACCAAAAAAAAACTACATCTGAAAATGTTGTCTGCTGATTTTTTTTTTTGCAAGCTTTTTGTCGCGCCTGCTATTAGCATGGCGCTATATAGGCGCCCGGTTTTCTGTCCGTTCGTCAAGACGTCAACATTTGCGACCACCCTAGCGTTCACCCTAATGGTCAAGTTTATTTCTTAAGAACTATATAGCTTCATTAATGATACTTGGTACAAACTTGTGTCTGGGGATGACAACTTACATGCAAGCATCCATATTTGACCTTGACCTACATTTCATGGTTCACTGACTTTGTAAAATATTGCGACCACCCTAGCGTTCACCCTAATGGTCAAGTTTATTTCTCAAGAACTATAAGAGCTTCATTAATGATACTTCATACAAACTTGTGTCATGGGATGGCAACTTACATGCAAGTATCCATATTTTACCTTGACCTACATTTCATGGTTCACTGACTTTGTAAAATATTGTGACCACCCTAGCGTTCACCCTAATGGTCAAGTTTATTTCTCAAGAACTATAAGAGCTTCTTTAATGATATTTGGTACAAACTTGAATCTTTGGATAGCAATTTGAATGCAAGCATCCATATTTGACCTTGACCTAAATTTCATGGTTCACTGACTTGGTAAAATATTGCGACCACCCTTGCGTTCACCCTACTGGTCAAGTTAATTTCTCAAGAACCATAAGAGCTTCATTAATGATTCATTAATGATACTTGGTACAAACTTGTATCTCGGGATGGCAACTTAAATGCAAGCATCCATATTTGACCTTGACCTACATTTCATGGTTCACTGACTTTGTAAAATATTGCCACCACCCTAGCGTTCACCCTAATGGTTAAGTTCATTTCGGAAGAATTATTTGAACTTCATTAAGGCATCTATGTTTGATCTTGGCCTAGATGTCATGGTTTGGTGACTTTGCACCCCCACAGGCGCAACATAGCCTTCGGCAGAATTCTTGTACTAACCATGCACTGAAATTCACACATCAGTGTCCTGTCTGTTTGTTTGTTGGTTGGTTGGTTTGTGCGTGGACAACTTTAACGTTGGTCATAACTTTTGAACCGTTGGCGATAGAGTATTCATATTTGGCAAGAGCTTTACATTCATGCAAAAAAATTTTACCTGTGATCTTGACCTTGACCTTTGACCTACTTAAAAGAAAAAAATAACATTGGTTGTAGCTTTTGAACTGCTTGAGATACAGCCTTCATATTTGGCATGTATGTTCCTTGTGAAAAAAGCTTTACATTCATGCAAAAAATTTTGTTCTTGACCTTTGACCTACTTCAAATAAAAAAAAACATTTTGGTCATAAATTTTGAACCATTTGAGATACAGCCTTAATATTTTGCATGTAGGTTCCTTGTGACCAGAGCTTTACATTCACACAAACATTTTTGACCTGTGACCTTGACCTTTGACCTACATAAAAGAAAAAGTTAACATTGGTCATAAATTTTGAACTGTTTGAGATACAGCCTTCATATTTGGCGTGTAGGTTCCTTGTAACAAGAGCTTTACATTCATGCAAAACTTTTTGACCTGTGACCTTGACCTTTGACCTACCTAAAAGAAAAAACCAACATTTTGGTCATAACTTTTGAGCCGTTTGGGATAGAACGTTCATATTTGGCATGTAGGTTCCTTGTGATAAGAGCTTTACATTCATGCAAATTTTTTTTAACCATGACCTTGACCTACTTAAAAGAACAAATAAAATTGATCATAACTTTTGAATCATTTAAGATAGAGCCTTCATATTTGGCATGTAGGTTCCTTGTGACAAGAGCTTTACATTCATGCAAAACTTTTTGACCTGTGACCTTGACCTACTTTAAAGGAAAAAATATTATTGTTCATAACTTTCGAACCGTTTAAGATCGAGCCTTCATATTCGGCATGTAACTTCCTTGTGCCAAAGGCTTCCCACTCAAACCAAAAACCTTGACTTTGAACTGTGACCACTTTGAAAAAAAAAAATGACCATGCCCGGGGACATGTTCGTGTTTCACAAACACATCTTGTTTTTTTTATGAAAATTGGTTCCATAGTTTGAGTCTCAGTTCAGAAGTACATAATTATTTTCCTAGCCTACGGTGATGCTACTTCTTGCTGACAGAAAAGACGCTGTTTAGACTGAATGGGGGCAAAGATTCATCATTTTGGGTTTGAACCCAAACTTATATAATACAAGCCCAGTTATACTGATGATGTTCACATGACTACCACTGGCCAACAAAGTTAAATAGTGTGCAAAGTAACCCTTTTCCTGCTGAACTTAGTTTATACTAATGTATTTTAGTTTGATCAAGCTTATTGAATCGCTCTCGAACACTTATTCCGGATGTTTTCATGCACGTGGGAGAGAGGCAGTGACTATTACACCACTGCTACCCATTTACGCCTGGGTGGAGCAAGGCAGTGTCATTACCTGTCTTGCCCAAGGACACACCTTGATACCGGGTGCCGGATTCGAACGCACAACCTCTCGATCATGAGTCGAACGCGTTAACCACTGCGCTATCGAGGCTGACCCGCTGAACTTGACAACCCCCACCTTTGCAATCAGTATACAGCCAGATAAAATGGCTTCTGAAGAAGTCATCTGATCAGGGTCTACACTGTTTGGATATAGCTACAACAGTTTCTGCTTTGGACCCCAACAACAGTGTTATAAATAGGTCATGGTGTATCTTCATTTGATGTGGCTGAGATATCACATGACTTAATGAATTACAGTAAAATTCCGCTATTAAGACCACCTGAAATTAAGACTGATTCAAAAAACTTATTTTGAAGGGTGCAGTTATTCTTTCTTTGAATTTCCTGCACACAATGTCCTCTGGTCAGGGACCACCTTTGGGACTGTTCAAAAGTGGTCTTAAAGACCACTTTTGAACAGTCCCAAAGGTGGTCTTAACATAGGTATTTACTGTATTTTCAGGCTGAGGAAGAGAAAGTGAGGAAAGAAGAGGAGGAGAGAAGAGAACATGAAGCGTACCTCAAACTGAAGGAAGCATTTACAGTCGAGGAAGAGGGAGAATCTGAACAGGCAGGAGATCTTAATGTGAGTAGTCTCGCTTCACTTAAGGTACCAATCACAAAGAAGCAGACAGTATTTTCATTTGTTTCTTCATTTTTAGCTCACCAGAGCCGAAGGCTCCGGGGGAGCTTATAGGATAGGCAGTTGTCCGGCGTCGTCGTCGTCGTCGTCGTTGTCGTCGTCGTCGTCGTCGTCGTCTGGCGTCAACACTTTCAAACATCTTCTTCTCTGAAGCCACTGGACCGATTCAGCCCAAATTTTATCTGTAGCATCCTTGGGCTGGGGGATTGAAAGTTTGTGTTTTTTATGAAAATCGGCCCATTAGTTTGGTTGCTATGGCAACTTAGAGTTTCCATAGACTTATAATGGGGAAAATTGAAAAATGGCATTTACTGCCAAGTCATTGCAGATATTTGGACAAAACTTTTATAGAAATGTTTCTTGAGTAAAATTCTTTCAGCCATATGCTTTTATGCCAACCTGAGGGCCCCCCAGGTTGTGCCGGGGCCATGCCCCACCCCCTCCACTTCATAAAAGGCCATATATCTCAGAAACCATTCAGATCCCGACCCCTAAACCATATATATTCTTGTTCCTATTGATAAGACGCATTTAGTAACACCAACCTTGGGGTCCTCAGGGATGCGCCGAGGTCATGCCCCACCCCCTCCACTTAATAAAAGGCCCAATATCTCGGAAACCATTCAGATCCCCACCCCTAAACCATATATATTCTTGTTCCTTATGATAAGACCCATTCAGTGACATCAACCTGGGAGTCCCCTGGATGCGCCGGGGCCATGCCCCACCCCCTCCATTTCATAAAAGGCCCAATATCTCGTAAACCTTACAGATCCCCGCCCCTAAACCATATATATGCGTGCTTCTTATGATAAGACACATTCATTGACACCAATCTGGGGGTCCTCAGAGATGCGCTGGGGCCTTGCCCCACCCCTCCACTTCACAAAAGGCCATATATCTCAGAAACTGTTCAGATCCCCACCCCTAAACCATATATATTCTTGTTCCTATTGATAAGATGCATTCAGTAACACCAACCTGGGGGTCGTCAGGGATGCGCACAGGTCAGGCCCCACCCCCTCAACTTTATAAAAGGCCCAATATCTCGGAAACCATTCAGATTCCCACCCCTAAACCATATATATTCTTGTTCCTTTTGATAAGACCCATTCAGTGACATCAACCTGGGAGTCCCCTGGATGCACCGGGGCCATGCCCCACCCCCTCCATTTGATGAAAGGCCCAATATCTCGGAAACCTTACAGATCCCCGCCCATAAACCATATATATGCTTGCTTCTTATGATAAGACACATTCATCGACACCAACCTGGGGGTCCTCAGTGACGCGCTGGGGCCTTGCCCCACCCCTCCACTTCAAAAAAGGCCATATATTTCAGAAACTGTTCAGATCCCCACCCCTAAACCATATATATTCTTGTTCATTATGATAAGACGCATTCACTAACACCAACCTGGGGGTTCCCAGGGATATGCTGGGGCCATGCCCCACCCCCTCCATTTCATAATATCACAATATCTCGGAAACGCTACAGATGGCCACCCCTTAACCATATATAGTCTTGTTCCTTATGATAAGACACATTCATTGACACCAACCTGGGAGTCTCCCTGGGCCTTGCCCCACCCCTCCACTTCACATAAGGCCTTGTATCTCAGAGAATGTTCTTAGCCCCACCCTAAACCATATATATTCATCTTTCTTATGATAAGACGCATTCAGTGACACCAGCTTGGGAGTCCTCGGGGCACGCCCAGGCCATGCCACACCGCTTTACTTCATTAAAAGCCATATATATCAGAAATAGTTCAGATCCCCACCCCTAAACCATATACTTGTTCCTTATGATAAGACTCGTTCAATCACACCAACCTGGAGGTCTCTTTGTGCTGAGGCAATGTGCCCCGCCCTTCCATTTCATAAAAGGCTTTATATTTCAGAAACCATTCAAATCCCCACCCCATAATCATATATGTTCTTGTTCCTTATTATTAGCACACCTACTGTAGCGGGGTCCGCAGGGGCCATTCCTATTTCATAAAAGGGCCTCAAATCTCTGAAACCGGTCAGATTCCCAGCACTGAACCATATATATACTTGGTCCTTATGATAAGACACATTTAGGGACAACAGTTTGGGCTTTCCTGGGATCAACAGGGCATGCCCCAACCCCTCAACTGTTAAAGAGGCCTTACAGATCCCCACTGCTAAACCATATATATTTTTGTTTCTTATGATAAGACGCATTTAGTGTTACCAACCAGGGCTCCATTAGGTCCATGCCCCACCCCCTCTACTTCATAAAAGGCCTAACTTTTCAGATGCTGAGTCCACATGGGTGCTCATTTGGACATGGGGGTTCATTTGGTGGATTAAAATGATATCATGTTAAAATACATGGCTGCCATTGGGCAGGATGGGCAGTGCCCACCTGAGCTCTGGTGAGCATAGTGGCCCATGGGCCTCTTGTTTATACCCTGGCCTATGAAGTATGCTAGGGGGGTATATAGTTTTCATCCTGCCATTTGTCCATCCATCTGTCCGTTTGTGTGTGCATCTTCCCATCCGTCCATCCTTCCATCCATCTGTCTGTTAACATTTTGGTTAAAGTTTTGTGTTAAAGTTTCTGAGAGATTGCATCTTCTGAACCCTTTGATAGATTTAGTTGAACATACACTTATGTTACATACTGGCCTAAAGATTTCATTCGTGCATGCCCCACCCCCAACAGTGACCTCGGTCAAGGTCACAGACTTAGAAATTTTCCATTTGGATAAAGTTTTATGACAAAGTTTATAAATGCCTGTATGTTCTAAACTCTAAGACAAATTCAGTTGATAGTTGCATCACTGTTGCATACCAGTCCAAACATTTCATGATGTATGTCCTGCCCCACCCATGGTGACCTTGACCTTAAGGTAACTGACTTAGAAATTTTACATTTGGTTAAAGTTTATGACAAAGTTTATAGATGCCTGTATGTTCTAAACTCTAAGACAAATTCAGTTGATACTTGCATCACTGTTGCATACCTGTTCAAAAATTTTGTGATGTATGTCCTTCCCCACCCATGGTGACCTTGACCTCAAGGTCATGGACTTAGAAATTTTACATTTGGTTAAAGTTTTATGACAAAGTTTATAGATGCTTGTATGTTCTAAACTCTTAGACAAATTCAGTTGATACTTGCATCGATGTTGCATACCAGTCCAAAGATTTCGTTGATGCATACCCCACCCTGCTGCTTCAGTAACATTGATGCCCACACCCCTTCAGTAACTTTGATGCCCTCACTCCCTTTGGTCCATTTAGAAATTTTATATTTGGTTTAGCTTTTACAAGCACATAGCTTCTTGACATCTTCATTCATATCATGAATGTCTGTCCACCTAAATAAATAAATAAATGAATACAGTACAATACAAGTAATATGATATATTTTATTTTCATATGATTGTTCTCTGAATTGAGACAGAACAAATATGAAGGGAAATTCGAAAAATTCAGTTTCATGTCATGTATGGGAATAAGTAGATAAAAATCAATTTAACATTATATAACATCCAACAAACAACTTTTACCGGGTATGTTTAATTTTTATTACCAAGTGGGGTCATTGATAATGACATTCACTTTATATTTGTTGTTGCAGAGATAAATGTATGACTAACCTTATGTTTGCCTAAGATTCCCATTTCAGCTTCGGGTCAAAAGGCCCAAGGTTTGCTTATGTTTTAAAAGTGATTGGCAAATCATTTACATGTATGTACTTTGTAGAAAAGCAAGTGTCTTTCCTTAGTTTCATTCAAGCTGAGAAGTTCTGTTGTACATGTAACATTACCGGACAAGTGTCTTTCCTTAGTTTCATTCAAGCTGAGAAGTTCTGTTGTACATGTAACATTACCGGACAAGTGTCTTTCCTTAGTTTCATTCAAGCTGAGAAGTTCTGTTGTACATGTAACATTACCGGACAAGTGTCTTTCCTTAGTTTCATTCAAGCTGAGAAGTTCTGTTGTGCATGTAACATTACCGGACAAGTGTCTTTCCTTAGTTTCATTCAAGCTGAGAAGTTCTGTTGTACATGTAACATTACTGGACAAGTGTCTTTCCGTAGTTTCATTCAATATGAAAAGTTCTGTTGTACATGTAACATTACCGGACAAGTGTCTTTCCTTAGTTTCATTCAAGCTGAGAAGTTCTGTTGTACATGTAACATTACCGGACAAGTGTCTTATCTTAGTTTCATTCAAGCTTAGTTTCATTCATTCTTATTATACAGGTAATCATTACCGGTAATGTTGCCCAAACCTGTTGACACTTTAACCTTACTTATTTCTGGATGGATTTTGAAATTACTTTGAAGAAATGTTAACCATCATGAGACAATGTGTCACGTGCAAATCCATATCCAAACCTCCAAGGTCAAGGTCATACTTAGAGGTCAAAGGTAAAAAAATGGTCCAAAACTTAAACGCAGTCAATAACTTTCTTATCTCTGGATGGATTTTGAAATTACTTGGCAGAAATGTTGGTCATCATGAGACAATCTGCCTCACACAAAACCAAGGTCCTTACCTCCAAGGTCAAGATCATACTTAGAGGTCAAATGTGAAAAAAAGGGTCCATCAATAACTTTCTATGGATGAATACGAACATAGACATATTTTCAGGCGGGGGCATTGTGTCCTATGGACACATTTCTAGTTCTTATTTCTGCACGAAAACATATCATGTTGGTTCTCATTAGAAGCGTTTAATGGGTACCTGGAATGTATGTTTTCATGCAGAAATAAAAAAAATATATATGTGAATATCCCCTCATTTCTGGGGCTATGACTAGATCTTGATGAGTTGGCATTATGCATGTCATCCCATCTGGATCTACAGTGTTTGCATAAGTATCTGTACAGCTGTACAATTTTAAAATGATTAATCCTTCAGGCGCCTCGAAAAACTGCATCTGAAAATGTTTTCCAAGTCCTAAGTATTTTGGTGCATATTCTTGAAAACGGTTAAAAATAGCTTTGCATGTACCCTGATCAATCTGCTCCCAGAGGATCTGGGGCCCACACTGTTTGCAACAATGAGTTTTAAAGTAACCAGAAGACAACAAAGCTGATGAGGATTGGCATCTTAAGGCTTAAGGGGAATGGGAACACCTGGCAGAGTTTTCCATCATATTTCAAAGGGAGACAACTTTCGAGACTTCCTGTTCGCCTTTCTGTAAGCCCTGTCCCATGGAAAAAGGGGTCTACCCTTAAAGGCATTTATTCTTGATTATTAAGGACTACCTTTTCATTACATAATAATATGTAGCTATCAGTGCTGACTGAAGAGAAGTCCTCTGACTTCAACAGGTAAGGGGCTACCTTGGGGAAAATCAATAGTTTACTAACTGTTGACTGTAGTGTACATTATTGATTTTCCCCTTAAGTGCCTCAGTCGGGGGATTCAACAGGAGCTACTAATCACCCTATTAAGGCCCGCCTTTGATCTGTTACAGACAGTACATCATAGGGGGCAATAAAACAATTATGAACACACGGTATGTCCTACTGTTACAAGAATAAATGCCTTTAAAGGAAAGAATTTTAGCAAAATCTTTCCTTCAAGAGGGTCGGTCTACCCTTAAAGGAAAGAATTTGCTCCTCAGGAGCAAATTCTTTCCTTTAAGAGTTGACCCCTAATGACTTGGGAGACCAAAATACTTTTGCAGGGATTGCCTTCCCTGAAGACGTACCCATTCCCCTTAAAAGATATGAGTTCCGCAAGAATAGAATGTAAAGCCAGAGAAATGTTTTGCTATTATCAGAATAAAGATACATTTTTTCTTTCTTTCAGTCCCAATCCCTGCTACAAGAGTTTATCAATCATATAAAGGTTTGTATAAGCTTTTATTTTAGCTAATCATATAATGATTTATATAACTGTGTTGAAAATGGTTATTTGGGGAGGTGAGTTGGCAGTTTTAGGGTCTCAGATTTCGTTTTTCATGGATTCGTCAGCAGAGCCGTGAAACAGAATTTGCAATCAAGACTTTTGTAAGCAGGACAGTTTGAGTCATACCAGTCCATGTAATGACTCTCCTGGGAGTCTTTAAGTTGATTCTAGTGACTGCCTATAACATGCATGTTATGAAAGATAAAGTGGTTCCATTGCCCAATGACTGTAGGGGCAGTGACAAATAGCTCCAGATAAGGTGTTACAAGGGTAATAAAAGAATATTTTTATGCTCCCTGAAGATTTTCGGGGGAGCATATAGTCTCCGCTTCGTCCTTGAGTCTGTTAGTCCGTGCCTTCGTCCCGCTCTTGTCCATGCGAATTCTCAGAAACTGCTGGTCGGATTTCATTGAAACTTCATAGGAATATTAAGTATCGAAGGTGGATGGGCATATCACCTGTGTGTTTTGGTTTGATGATTTTTCCAACAGTTATGGCCCTTTGATGAATTCTGCATGAATATATAGGGTACTGTTTGTGTCCACGCGAATTCTCAGCAACTACTTGCAGAAATTCAACGAAACTTCAATGGAATCTTAAGCAGCAATAGGGGATGCGCATATTATCCATGCTATCTGGTTTAATAGATGATTTGTCACAGAGTTATGGTACTTTGTTTAAAGCTGCAGTGAAAGGTCAACTTAGGCTATTTTTAGAAAAACTTTGTCATCACTCTTCTGCCTACATTTATTGATGGATTTTAATATAACTACACACAAATGTTGGGTATGATAATATCTTGAGCATGTTCGACTTTCAAGGTCCTCCTACTGGCCCCGATAGCTCAGTTGGTAGAGTGTCTGCCACGGGGAACGGGAGGTCACAGGTTCAATCCCGTTAAAATGGTACTAGCTGCTCCTCGCTTGGCACTCAGATTTACGGGGTAGAGCTAGGACTGGTCGACCCAGTGTCAGGATAATGTGCCTGGGTGTGGTATCATGTAATGTGTCTGGGACATGATACTTCAGTGAGGCAGCACTATAAAAGTGAGCATTGAGCTCCCTGTCGCAACCAGACGCCGTCGTGATATGACTGAAAATTGTTGAAAGCGACATTTAACCCGAATTCACAAACACTTTCAGGGTCCTGGGCTCAGGTCAAGGTCACTGTGGCTAAATTTAGAAAAACTTTGTTTTCGCTCTAGTGCCTACATTTATTAATGGATTTTAATATACTTTCACACAAATGTTGAGTATGATAATATCTCGAGCATGTTCAACTGTCAGGGTCCTGGGCTCAAGGATGTTCGATGATTTTTCCAACAGTTACGGTCCTTTGATGAATTCTGCATGAATATATAGGGTACTGTTCGTGTCCACGCGAATTCTCAGAAACTACTTGCAGAAATTCAACAAAACTTCAATAGAATCTTACGCAGCAATAGGGGATGCACACATTATCCGTGTTATATGATCTAATAGATGATTTGTCACAGAGTTGCGGTACTTTGTTTAAAGCTGCAGTGTAAGGTCACTGTGGCTATTTTTAGAAAAACTTTGCCATCACTCTGGTGCCTACATTTATTGATGGATTTTAATATAACTTCACACAAATGTTGGATATGATAATATCTTGAGCATGTTCGACTTTCAGGGTCCTGGGCTCAGGGTCAAGGTCACTGTGGCTATTTTTAGAAAAACTTTGTTTTCACTCTTGTAACTACATTTATTGATGGATTTTAAAATAATTTCACACAAATGTTGAGTATGATAATATCTCGAGTAAGTCCTGGGCTCAAGGTCAAGGTCACTGCTGCTATTGTTAGAAAAAAAAACTTTGTCATCGCTCTAGCATTTGCTGGTGGAATTTAATATAACTTCACACAAATGTTGGGTATAATAATATCTCGAGCAAGTTCAACTTTCAGGATCCTGGGGTCAAGGTCAAGGTCACTGTGGTTATTTTTAGAAAAAAACTTTGTCATCACTCTAGTGCCTACATTTATTGATGGATTTTAATATAATTTCACACAAATGTTGGGTATGATAATATCTCAAGCGAGTTTGACTTTCAGGGTCTTGGGCGCAAAGTCAAGGTCACTGCAGCTATTTTTAGAAAAAAACTTTGTTATCTCTCTAATGTCATCATTTTCATTTGCTGATGGATTTTAATATAACTTCACACAAATGTTGGGTATAATAATATCTCTGTTTGACTTTCAGGATCCTGGGCTGAAGGTAAAGGTCACTGTGGCTATTTTAGAAAAAACTTTGTCATCGCTCTAGTGCCTACATTTATTGATGGATTTTAATATAATTTCACACAAATGTTGGGTATGATAATATCTCAAGCAAATTTGACTTTCAGGGTCCTGGCTGAAGGTTAAGGTCACTGTGGCTATTTTTAGAAAAAAACTTTGTCATCCCTCTAGTGCCTACATTTATTGATGGATTTTAATATAATTTCACACAAATGTTGGGTATGATAATATCTCAAGCAAATTTGACTTTCAGGGTCCTGGGCTCAAGGTTAAGGTCACTGCGGCTATTTTTAGAAAAAACTTTGTCGTCGCTCTAGCGTCGTCATTTGCTGATGGATTTTAATATAACTTCAAACAAATGTTGGGTATGATAATATCACGAGCAAGTTTGACTTTCAGGGTCCTGGGCTCAAGGTCAAGGTCACTGCAGCTATTTTTAGAAAAACTTTGTCATCGCTGTAGCGTCTCTTGCTGATGGATTTTAATATAATTTTCGAACCTGTCTGATATTTTATATGCATGTAAAGGAAGCCAATACGGAACCATACCTGGAGACAGTCTATGAGGATTGCCTCTGTGTACGAGAGTAAGTTTTCAATAATTTGTATTCAACAGTGTTACCCAATTAATATAGCTAAACTACCACCCAGGATCTTGGGGTATGGTATCGTACCTGAATACACTTCCTTTCATTTATTCCTACTTTTGTGTTGCTGATGTTTGTACGACAGTGCCATCAGGCAAGCTAATCTGTCCACCGACAGGTTTTGTTATACTCCATTTTGAAGTACAGTGAGTATACACAGTATACCGCTCTTTAACTAGGATAATGTTTCCTGTTCCGACTATTGCACCTTCGGGGAGCATCCATCGGTTTCACCGATATTCTTGTTTTCATTCTGTTTCAGGAAATGAAGGTTGTCATGTTAGAAGACCTTGCAGCACATTTCAAGTTAAAAACACAGGTGAGTTCTGTCAGAAACATCTTGGTGTAGTCAAAAGAAAAATATTGTGCTGAACAGGGAAAAGTCTAGAAAGAAACAATTGTTGTGCAAGAAGGATGAGGGTGATGTTCTTAATGGAAAGTAATAGAAAGTATTTGCACCTAAGGGGTGCCCTTATGATACAGAAAGAAATGACTTCATATGTGTGTGTAAATATTGCAAATACATGTACATACGTTTATGCACTTGTCAGTTTTGTGTATGTATCAAATTTTCTATCATGACTGATTGACTGGCTGAGCTGGCATCAGTGGCTTGGGTCAAAGCATGTCTTACTGGCAACATTCTTTCATGGAGAATTATCATGAAATATTGTTTACAGTCATTCTTTAGCTAGCCTCGGTAGCTCAGTCAGATGCGCGTCTGACTGGTGATCAGGAGGACGTGGGTTCCATACCTGCCGGGGTCGGCAACAGTCTTTCGGGGTGATTGATCATGAAGTCTTTTCTATGTTCATTCTCTCCCTTCCGCTGATTCAAGAAGAGCAGTTGTCAGTTTCTGGCGAAAGAATATGCACTGTACTGGTTAACCGCTTACATATAAGCCTGCCCAGGAAAAGTGTTGATATGTAAACTGACTTCCTCAAAAATACGGGGCCGTTAAACTCTAGTGCAAGCAAACAAAACAAAACAGCCATTCTCGCTTTCCGCTGATTGGATTAGGATGGCCGTCAGTTTGTGGCAACAGAAGCACTTCCTTGGGTAGGTGTCGGGGCTTATATTGATTTGACATGCCTTAGTTCTACCATTGTTTAACCTTGTAATTTTGTCAGTATGCTTTCTAATCACCAGTGCGTCTCCAAGAAATAAGATTCCTCTGCTTTTTCTTGATCTGTGAGCATCTATTCTTGTCCCTTATCTTGCTGAATATTCATTTAAGCCACACCCATTTCTGTCTATCAACCAATCAAATTACTTGATGTAATTTATTGCCACAAATTCATAAACTGAACCAGTGCTTCAGCAGAAGTGCACGACCTGCCGGATGCTTTTAGCTTTATGAGTGTTACCATATATGGGTATGGCGGCCATTTTGGTCATGTGACCTGGACCTAAAACGGTTCCCCTAATAAATGCGCCTTATCGTAAGGAGCAATAATATATCTTATACTTTAGTACTGTATTCTGAATCGTTTGCAGGATAAAATGCATTCTTACTTTTCCAGTACAAAAGCATATGTGTCAAAGTTTGACCTGGGCACAAAGAATGTCAAGGTCAACCCAGGGTCACCATTTTAGAACTTTATGATGGGCCTACTTCCCAGATGCTATTTATAAAGTTTCGTGGAAATCTGTCCAGTGGTTCTGGAGAAGACTATTTTTGAAGGGTTTTTACCATATATGGCTTGGCGACCATTTTGGTCATGTGACCTGGACCCCATGAGCAAATTTTGGTTTTACCCATCCCATAGAGGCTCCATATGAAATTTGACTTCAATCGGCCCAACGGTTTCCGAGGAGAAGCAGTTCGAAAATTTTCACATTTTCGCCTCGGCGAGGCTATACTAAATGGAATGTAATATTTGGCAAGTTCATTGGTTAGATGTCATTGATATCTATCAGTTTGTCAAAAATTATTTAAGTATTCCAATCGGTTAAGTCTCTATAACCAATTTTCACAAACGGGTTACGGACGGACAGACAGACTGACAGAATGACACGGTGATTTTAGGGCACTCTTAGAAAATCAACCGACTTCAGTCGGTCGCTTTTTCTGCGGGTCGTGCAATGCCAAACAGTGTTGATCCTGATCAGATTGCTTCTTCAGAAGCCATCTGATCTGGATCTACACTGTTTGCAAAGATAGGGGTTGTCATGAACAGCAAGATAAGGGTTATCTTACATTATATTTTCAGGATTGTATACAAAGAGTACAGGATCTTCAGTCAGAAGGAAAACTCACAGGTGTTATAGATGATAGAGGGAAATTTATTTATATTACTATGGAAGAACTGGAATCAGTAGCTAAATTTATAAGACAGCATGGCCGTGTGTCGATAACAGAGCTGGCCGAATCTAGTAACAGACTTATTAATCTCAATCCAGATAATACTGAGATACAGAGGAAACTCATTGTTGGGGACACAGCACAAGTTACAGTTTGATGACAGTGATTGATATACAAATATCCGGACAGAGGACTGGTGTTCAAAGATATCAAATATCAGGACCCATTTTAATAAAATGTGATGTTAAAACTTATCATTTGTTATGGCAAATACATTTATATTTTTGCCAAAACCAAAGTCACTAGCATAAGCAACTCACATTTGTTTTGGCAAAACTACTAGGGTGTTTAATAGTGTAAATGCTAGAATGTCAAACATTCTGGCCTTTGATAAGTTTAAGCTAACAGTGCTTTGAATAACTGCACCCGATATTTTTATTCTTGAGTTTTAAAGCAAGCTAAAAGTGCAAAATGTGTCACTGGACTTGTACCCAGAACTCAAAAATACACTGCGGAGATAATTAAAATAACATAAAAGTAAATAATAAACTAGATCATGCAGTTGATGGTGCACCATCACAAATACATGTTCCAGTTTTTTCTAAATTTCGTTGACCTCACCCCATGACCCCAGGGGGACAGATGAAAATTTGGATACCTTCATGCACATTTGCAATATGTGTACCAAGTTTGGTCACCGTACGACAAGAAATAAAAAAATAGTTGCATTCACGTTTGACACAGACAGAAGGATGGACAGATGGACCCATGACAATTTGTCAAAACTACTATACCTGTTTTTAGCTCACCTGAGGATGAAGTGCTCATGGTGAGCTATTATGATCAGTCAATGGGCATCGTCCGTCATGCCTCGTCAACAATTTGATTTAAATGCATACTCCTCCTAAACCATTGGGCCAATTTGATTCAGACTTTACAGACATTTTGCCTGGTTGGCTAAAATCAATATGGCCACCAGAGCTAAAAACAGAAAAAGCTTTAAACGCCAACTCCTGTACCCTTGGATCAATTTCATTCAAAAGTGAACATGGCCTTGTCCACTTTCTTATTTCTGGATGGATTTTGAAATTACTTAGCAAAAATGCTAACGATCATGAGACGATATGTCGCGCACAAAACCCGGATCTATACCTCCAAGGTGAAGGTCATACTTAAGGTCAAAGGTAAAAAAAGTGTCCGAAACTTAAACACAGTCAAAAACTTTCTTATTTCTGGATGGATTTGGAATTACTTGGCAGAAATGTTAGCCATCATGAAACGATCTGTCTCACTTAAAACTAAGGTCAGCGCCTCCAAGATCAAGGTCATACTTAGAGGTCAAAGATTAAGAAAGGGTCTGAATCTGTTTTCAACAATGACTTTTAAAGTAACCAGCAGACATTTGTCATGATTGGCATTTTATGGGTTAAACCACTGAAAGTTTTTCTTGCAACTGCAGTGTTCAGCTAAGCAGGGTGATATACAGAACCTAAACAATACAGAGAATTTCAGATCAAGATTTTAATGGGGCTGGCATATTTTTTACTGTCCGTATGTACAAGGGCTGATTGGTATGTTGTGAGCCCCGTATTGAAAGAGGTACCCAATTTGGTCAGTTTATATTGATGAGGTAGTAAACAAGACAAGCTGCTTTTGCAAAATGGACAAAATCGGTGAAAGAGCAGTGATCCAATATTTGCATAAAAATTTAACACCTATGAATATCCATAATATGGTACCAACACTAGGAGAGATGCCCCTTCATATGCTACAGTGAAAAAGCCCCCGCCCATAGGGGCTTGAAGAAATATATGGGCTGCATGATGCTTCCACGCAGAGCTGAATCTGGCCCGCACACTAGTACTGGTAAACCGCTTAGAGGATCTAAGCCTGTCCAGGAACCGCGGTGCGAGGCGGACCGTCCATGCTAATAAACTCTATTGGTTTCATTGGGCGACAGGGCTTGAGATGTCATTTCATCTCAATGTCGGGTAAAAGTCCCACAAAATTGGAAGCAACGTCTCCAAAATGACCTTTACAGTGTTGACGGGGACGTTAAACCTCAAATCAAACAAACAAACAATGCTACAGTGAAAAGGTGGGTGACAGAATTTAAGCATGGCAGACAGAGCATTAAGAATGACCCCTGTCCTAGGAGGCCTGTCAATGTTGCAACCCTAGAAATGGTCAATAAAGTCCATGATATTGTTATGACTGACAGATGAGTCACAGAAAGATATATAGCCATCAGAGTTGGTATTTCACAAGAAAGAGGACATTCCATTCTCAGGATCTTGCAATGAGAAAGTTGACAGTTTATCAGAAGCACACCAGGCACACATTATCGCTTGCTAATCTTAACCTTTTTGAGGAAGATCCTCCCAACTTTCTTCTGAGACTTGTCACTATGGATGAAACATGGGTCCATCATTTTACCCCAGAGGCTAAACAACAATTGAAACAATGGAAGCATCCTGGCTCAACCCTGCCAAAGATGGCAAAGACTGTTCCATCAGCTTGGAAGTTTATGACCTCAGTTTTCTGGGATGCAGATGGTATTCTGCTGATAGATTATCTCCAGAAGGGACAAACAGTCAATGGCACATACTATGCTTCACTTCTGATGCAGTTACGGGAAAATCAAGTGCCGCAGAATGCTCACTAAAGGTGTGTTGTTCCATTAGGCTAAAGGTGTGTTGTTCCATTAGGACAATGCTCCTGTTCATAAGTCTGTCATTGCTATGGCTGCCATTCACGATTGTGGCTTTAAATTGATTGAGCATCCGCCTTATTCACCTGATCTCACTCCACCAGACTTCCATCTATTTCCAAAACTGAAAACGGCTATTTCAGGCAGCCACTTGCAGTCTGATGATGATGTCATATATGCAGTGGATGACTTTCTGAACAGCCAAGAAAAGGAGTTCTATAAAAGTGGCATTGAGGTTCTTAAACACCGCTGGCAAAAGTGTATAGATACTGAAGGGGATTATGTTGAAAAATAATAAAATATGTCTGACAAAATTCTAATCCACCAATATGAGGCTCACAACATACCAATCAGCCTGTCTATAATGTATTGGTTCAGTTCACAAACTGCTTGACAAACAGTGTTGGTCCTGTATGCAAAGTTGGGAATGTCATGTTCAGCAGCATCACGAAAACACGCCTATATAATTTTGACCCCCTCGAACCCCACTCTTATATAGTAAAACTGGGGTTTGCAGGGGTAAACCCTATTTTTCTTATTTCTGCTTTAAAATATAGATTGTGGGTACTCGTTAGAACCGCCTCGATGAGGCGGTTCTAACGAGTACCCACACTCTATATTTGGAGCAGAAATAAGAAAAATATCACACTTTTTCATCTTAAAATTTTCATTTTTTCGGCGATAAAGGTTACAATGTATTTGTATAGGTGTTTTTGTAATGGGAAAAGGGCTAATAAAGGAAGCCCAGGGAACATAATACCATGCTCAGAGGAGCGCTTGTTTCTATTCTGTGCACTACATGTACTATAACTGTGGCACAACAATATTAACATGGCAACAAGTAAATACAGAAAACATCACAAACCATTCAATTTTTTATTTCCATTTGAGACCAGTACACTGTACCATGATTTCAAACAAAAAACATCTTCAGTGAAACTTCAATGGCTCTAACACCTTGGGGACCATGAAAATTTGTTCGAGGTAGGAGTAGTTCAAGCCACAGAGAGTTAATCATAGTCATAATAGACAAAATCATAGTCCCAGATCAGGAGGCATAATGGATATGATTTTGGCATACATTTTCATTGAAGTTAATGGGAATGGGTACACTTCCAGGGGAGGGAACTCCTGCTAAAGTATTTTTGTCTCCAATGTCAACAGGGTTCACCCTTTATAGGAAAGAATTTGCTCCTTAGGAGCAAATTCTTTCCTTTAAGAGTTGACCCCCTTTTTTTCGTGGGACAGAGCTTATAGAAAAGCGACAGGAAGTCCCGAAAGTTGTCTCCCTTTGAAAAATGGTGGGAAATGTGGTAGGTGTTCCCATTCCCCTTAAGTAGAATAAGTTTGAGCATAAACTAGACTGACTATAGTTGCTATTACTTTAATAAGACTTCACTCCATTGTAAAAGAAATGACCGGTCAATGCTGACCGAACAAAATTATTGGTTCTAGGGTCTGCTGTCCTATGGAAAACTGGGAACAAGCCAAGCATAGTCTGACCATCTTATTAGGATGGTCAGACTATAATATGGCTGCCTGGTTCCCAGCAACTATAGTCAGGCTGGTTAACACTGGAATGCGGTCGTAGTGTATTCATTAGAATCATATCATCTAGGTGATTCGAGTTAGTACGTATATAAGTGAGTGTTTGTGTTTTACGTCTCACCAACAGCTAAGGTCATACGGAGACGTGACCTCTGTTTAAAGACTCATCCAGAAGTATATAATTATTATTCTTTAAATATTTCTCAGGTGGAACTATGAGAACAAGACACTGGGGACTCCAAAACAAGTTCAAATCAGCCATGGTAAACAATACATAGGCGTTTGGGTCATTGAAGTTTCACTAAGTACTTTTACATGTAAAGCGTTTTTATAACCCCCGCCCATAGGGGCTTGAAGAAATATATGGGCTGCATGATGCTTCCACGCAGAGCTGAATCCGGCCCGCACACCAGTACTGGTAAACGGCTTAGAGGATCTAAGCCTGTCCAGGAACCGCGGTGCGAGGCGGACCATCTATGATAATAAACCCTATTGGTTTCATTGGGCGACAGGGCTTGAGATGTCATTTCATCTCAATGTCGGGTAAAAGTCTCACAAAATTGGAAGCAACGTCTCCAAAATGACCTTTACAGTGTTGATTGGGACGTTAAACCTCAAATCAAACAAACAAATAAATCATTCATATATAGCAAACACATCAAAAATATTATCACAACAACCAAGACCCAGTCTTGATAAACTAACCTTGACTATGCTCTAGGCTAATCCAGCAGAAGACAAATTGATGATATATTTCTTTTTTTTTTTTTGGTCTCTGAAAACTGGTTTTGGCTTCCATGCAAATTGTCTCCAATGGTGGCAATTTGCATGCAAAGTCAAAATATGTTTTCTGTGAAAAGTACGAGAAATATTTTAAAATGTCATTTGCTGAAAAATACCCTGCATGAAGAGTGCTAAGCAGGACTTCAGAAGATTACATTTTCAAATATGACTTAACCCTTCAAGCCCTATTAAGGGGAATGGAAACACCTTCAGGGGAGGCAACTACTGCAAAAGTATTTTTGTCTCCCATGTCAATAGGGGTAAACTGTTAAAAGAAAGAATTTGCTCCTAAGGAGCCAATTCCTTCCTTTAAGAGTAGAGCCCTTTCTAAGAGGGGCTGAGCCTATAGAAAAGCAAACAGGAAGTACTAAAGTTGTCTCCCTTTGTAAATGGCTGAAAAAAATGTGCTAGGTGTTCCCATTCCCCTTGAAGCATGTTTTGCAGACATTTTCAAAGTATTTTTTTCCCAATGGAAATAAGGCTTGACCAAACATGTGAATCGTCTGCTTGGCAGACTATTCACATGAAATGTCAAACACTTATGTTCACTGTAAAATAATTAACCCTTATCTTGCTGAATATTCATTTAAGCCACACCCATTTCTCTCTACCATCCAATCAAATTACTTGCTTCAAATTCATAACTTGAATGCCAAACAGTGTAGATCCTGATCAGATGGCTTCTTCAGAAGCCATCTGATCTGGATCTACACTGTTTGCAAAGATAAGGGTTGTCGTGAACAGCAAGATAAGAGTTAAATGAGCTACACAAGTGAGGTATCAGATGCCCATGGCAAGTAGAATCATCTAGCACATAAACTGACTCTTGTACAAATGTGTTTGTCGACTGTAACCTTGAAACAATCTGCACTACATCACATCAGAGTGTAATTACAGACTAAGTTTTTCCTTGATTAGATATAAACTGCTTGGATGTAAACTATGTAAAAAACATTAGATTACCAGCTGCTTTAGAATTTGCTGCTCTGATTGAAGGGTTTTATTTGTTTGGTAAAAAAAAATGACCTCATGAAAACACACCTATATAATTCTGACCCCCTTGAACCCCACTTTTATATAGTACAGGAGTTTATCATATGACGTCGCGTCTGAGAGTGTGATAATGCCATGTAATATTTTCGATAATCCACTAGTGGATTAAATATGCAAATTAGCTAGATACGTCCGGTAATGTTACATGTACAACTTCCTTAACGACGTCGCGTTTACTAACGGCGGAATATTGACATTTTTTGTAAACAATCGTGAATAAAATGCGTTTTAAATGTCATATGATAAATAGAATCGTGCATTCGTGCTCATGTATTATTGAATTTATCAAACTCGTTGAGGAAAAGAGATAAAATGCTCGGCAAAGCCTCGCATTTTACTCTTTTCCTCAACTCGTTTAATAAATTCAATAATACATGAGCACTCATGTAAGATCCTCTATAAACCTTATTTTTCTTATTTCTGCTCAAAAATGCAGCTTCTGGGTACTTTTTTTGGCATTAAAATTCACAATGTATTTGTATAGGTGTGTTTTCGTAATGACATGGAATTTCTTGTGCACTGTCCACTGGCATGGTTTTTAATGAATGGATACACCTGACGAAAAGGCAAGTCTTTCAAAAATGTTTATCTCCCTTTTACAATTAGGGTCTATTGTTTAATGTGGACACCATCATCGCACAGGGCAAACAAGAAGGCAGTCTGATTGACAGCTATATCCCCCACATCAGTTTTATGATCTTCCATTGTGACCTTGATTTGTCATGGCGTGGTTATGGGTTCTGCACATCAGTGCACTGATGCAAATATTTAACCAAAGTTTAATGAAATCTTTCAGTGATAAAAAAGATATAGAGTGTACAGGAAATTCTAGGCTCATGCTCCTGCCCTTCAACTGTGACTTTCACCTTGAGCCAGCATGGTTGGTTATCATCGCACTTAGGCCAACATTTGACCAAAGAAACTTGTGACCTTCAATTGTGACCTTGACTCTGAGTTGGCATGGTTGAGTTATGGGTTCTACACATCATGTCACTTAGGCCAACAATTGACCAAAGTTTAATGAAAACCCTTCCAGGGATAAAAGATATACTGGAATGACAAAAATTTGAATGCTCAAACTTGTGACCTTGGAGTCTGCATGGTGTAAGTACAGGTTCTAAACATCAGCACACTGAGGTGAATATTTGACCAAAGTTTAATGAAAATCTCTCCACGGTTAAGAGATATAGAGCAAACATGAAATTCAAGGCTCAAACTCGTGACCTTCAATTATAACCTTCACCTTGAGTCAATATGGTTGAATTATAGATTCTGCACATCATCTCACTTAGGCAAATATTTGACCAAAGCTTATTGAAAAGCCTTCGAGGGGTAAAGGAGATATTGAATGGACAAAAAATTCAAGGCTCAAACTTGTGACCTTCAACTGTGATCTTCACCTTGGGTTGGCATGGTCTATTTATGAGTTCTGCACATCAGCTCACTGAGGTGAATATTTGACCAAGGTTCAATGAAAATCTATCAATGAGTTCAGGAGATAGAGAGCAGACAGGAAAGTGTTACAGATGGAGCAAACATGAAATTCAAGGCTCAAACTCGTGACCTTCAGGTGTGACCTTCACCTTGAGAGGACATGGTTGAATTATGGGTTCTGCACATCATCTCACTTAGGCAAACAAATGACCAAAGATTAATGAAATCCTTTCAGGGGTAAAGGAAATATGGAATGGACAAAAAATTCAAGGCTCAAACATATGACCTTCAACTCTGACCTTGACCTTAAGTTATTTATAGGTTCTGCACATCAGCTCACTGAGGGGAATTTTTCACCAAAGTTAATGAAAATCTATTAAAGGGTTCAAGAGATATTGAGCAGACAAGAAAGTGTTATGGACAGACAGACAGACAAAGGCCATTCCTACAATCCCCGCTCCGCTTTGTGATGGGGCATTAAAAAGGTCACAATAGTTTCGAATATTGATCTTTTTCAATGTACTTTGCATAACAGATATAAGCAGCCAATAACTAATCAACAATTAAATACAATGAAATTCCGCTACTAAGACATCTTAAATTAACCCTTTTTGTACCCAATGGAATCTTCCATCTTATATTCAGCAGGAGTCGATTTCAAAATTTAGGGGTGTCAGGTTGTGTTTTCATCAAAATCTATTTGGAAAATGACTGAACTTTTAGCAAACAGTGGAGGCCCTGATCAGACGACGTGTTCTGCGGCATCTTATCTGGGCCTGCACTGTTTGTCAAGGTATCCCTTTAGGGGTTTCTGGTACTGAATGGGTTAAGACTAATTCAGCTTTTAACAAAATATTTAGGTTTCAGTTTGTCTTTCTGTTTTCTACACCCATTTTAATGTCCTCTACTAACGGACCATCTCTGTGACTGCTAGACAGTGGTCTTAAAGAGGACTTTTGAACAGTCTCAAAGGTGGTCTTAATATAGGAATTTTAATGTATTCATGCTTGCTGTTGATTGCTTGTTGCAGCACATACATGCCTTTGGTATTGATTGTGTTGGGTTTTAACTACTTGTCAACCATTGTGTCATTTTGTGTCGTCTCCCAGAGAAATGGAGAAAAGGGATGGTAAAGAAAAAAGACAGCGATAGGGAGGAAAGAGGAAAATGGAAGAATGTGAAGAACCAGAAGAAATAACAAGAGGGCCCAGAGGGCCCTGGTTCGCTCACCTGTGTGTCACTGTCTCGAGTGCATTCTATGTTTAGCTCTTGTGGCCATCTTGTTCATCAGCAGAGTGATTTTAGCTTATTTGGTAGGGAGTAACCTAGGCAACATTCCTGGGAACTTTGAATCAAATTGGCCTTTGGGTTTAGGGGGAGTTTCCATTTGAATCAAATTTACAATATTTTTCTATTTTTACCTCCGGTGGCCATTTTGTTCATCCGAGTGGGATTGTTTCAGCCTTTTTGGTAGAGGATAATCTAAGCAACATTGTCGCAAGGAACCTACATGCTAAATATGAAGGCTGTATCTCAAATGCTTTAAAAGTTATAACAAAGTAGGTCAAGGTCATGGGTCAAAAGTTTTGAATGGCTGAGAAAACCTTGTCACAAGGAACATGCATGCCAAATATGAAGGCTCTATCTCATATGGTTCAAAAGGTATGATAAAGTAAGTCACAGGTCAAGGTCACAGGTCAAATCTTTATGAGTGGGAAACCCTTGTCAGAAGGAACCTACATGCGAAATTTGAAGGCTCTATCGCAAACGGTTCAAAAGTTATGAAAAAATAACCTACTGATCTACTTTTTCATTTGACATGACCCATATTTGAACTTAACTGAGATATTGTCCAGATGATCATTCTGAGCAAGTTTTATGATGATTTGACTGAAACTGTGGCCTCTTAGAGTGTTCAAATCGTTTATCTATGATTTGACTGCTGACCTAAGTTTTGACCCGACATGACCCATATTCAAACTTGACACAGATATTGTCAAGATGATCATTCTCAGCAAGTTTGTTGATGGTCGGACCAAAACTTGGGCCTCAAGTGTGTTCACAAGGTTTTTCAACAATCTGACCAACATACTGACCAGACATGACCCATATTTGAAATAAACCAAGATATTGTCAAATGATCATTTTGAGCAAGTCATTTTGATCGGACCAAAACTGTAGCCACCAGTGTGTTCAGATGGTTTTTCTATGATTTGACCTACTGACCTACTTTTTGACCCAACATGACCCATATTTGAACTTGACTGAGATATTGTCAAGATGATCATTCTGGGCAAGTTTGATGATGATCGGACCAAAACTGTGGCCTCTAGTGTGTTCATAAGCTTTTTTCTATGATTTGACTTACTGACCTACTTTTTGACCCGACATGACCCGTATTCAAACTTGACCCGGATATTGTCAAGACTATCATTCTGAGCAAGTTTGATGATGACCGGACCAAAACTGTGGCCTCTAGTGTGTTCACAAGGTTTTTCTCCGATTTGACCTACTGGCCTACTTTTTGACCCTACATGATCCATATTCGAACTTCCCCGAGAAATTGTCAAGATAATCATTTGGAGCAAGTTTCATGACGATCAGACAAAAACTGTGGCCTCTAGTGTATTCACAAGGTTTTTCTATGATTTGACCTACTGACCTACTTTGTGACCCGACATAACCCATATTCGAACTTGACCGAGATATTGTCAAAATGATCATTCTGGGCAAGTCTGATGATGATCTGACCAAAACTGTGGCCTCTAGTGTGTTCACAAGGTTTTTCTATGATTTGACCTACAGACCTACTTTTTGACCCGACATGACCCTTATTCAAACTTGACCGAGATATTGTCAAGATGATCATTCTGGGCAGGTTTGATAATGATTGGACCAAAACTGCGGCCTCTAGTGTATTCACAAGGTTTTTCTATGATTTGACCTACTGACCTACTTTTTAACCTGGCATGACTCATATTCCAATGTGACCAAGACATTATCAAGATGATCATTCTGAGCAAGTTTGATGATGATTGAACATAAATTGTGGCCTCTAGTGTGTTCAGAAGGTTTTTCTATGACTTGACCTATTGACCTACTTTTTGACCCGACAACACCCATATTCGAACTTGACTGAGATATTGTCAAGATGATCATTCTGGGCAAGTTTGATGATTATCGGACCAAAACTGTGGCCTTCCGTGTCTTCACAAGGTTTTTTTTCTGATTTGACCTACGGACCTACTTTTTGACCCGACTGAACCAAATTGGAACTAGACCGAGATTTTGTGGTGGTACAAATTGTGTGCAAGTTTAGTTTAAATCAAATCATAAATGAAACATCTATTATGCAGACGAGACCAAAATAGGCAATTTTTGCCCTTTCAGGGGCCGTAACTCCGTAACACATGATGGGATATGGCTGGTTCAAGAAAGGAACCCAGATCTCATGGTGGTACAAGTTGTGTGCAAGTCTCGTTAAAATCAAATCATAAATGAAGATGCTATCGTGCGGACAAGACCAAAATAGGCAATTTTTGCCCTTTCAGGGGCCGTAACTCCTTAACACATGATGGGATATGGCTGGTTCAAGAAAGGAACCCAGATCTCATGGTGGTACAGGTTGTGTGCAACTCTGGTTAAAATCAAATCATAAATGAAGATGCTATCGTGCGGACAAGAAATTGTTTACGGACGCACGCACGGACGGTGGACAAAATGTGATCACAAAAGCTCACCTTGTCACTACGTGACAGGTGAGCTAAAAACATTTACCTGCTGCAAGGACGGCAAGGCTTGCCAAACTGTATTAAAGCCAATATCAGCTCAGCACCCCTGCAACAAGACACAGGACACCTGTGCCTCACTCAACCACCCCAGATGCATTGATGTGATGGTCGGAAATCAGCATGATATGTGTTGGAACTGATATGAGGGATAATTGAACAGCCAATTACAACAAGAGATAACATTAACCCTTATCCTATTGTGTTGAATAGTTTATTTAGCCACACCTATTTCAGACTATCAACCAATCAAATTACTTGATATAATGACTTCATTTAAATTTGCAAGCTGACTGACAAATAGTGTAGTTCCAGATCAGATGGCTTCATCGGAAGCCATCTGATCTAGTTCTACACTTTCTTCGAAAGTAGGGGTTGTCGTATTCAGCAGGATAAGGGTTTAGACACTGTGGTGGGACAAGTGGATGACTGAGCCACATCATTAGTACCGGTAGCTTTTGCAAATCGTATTTTTTTTTCAGCAAAAAATATTAGCATATTAGCCTCATTCAGTGATCACAGTTTTCATGATACCGGTACATGTAAACTAACATCATCGTTAGTTTCGACCAACTGGCCCCAGGTAAGACCAAAACCATCCTGTTCCTCTGCACAGGCTACCAAGTCACCTCCATTGTTCACTGCTTGGATAGTGACTGTTTGAGTTTTACATCCCACCAACAGCTAAGGTCATATGGAGAAGGGACCTCGGTTTTAAAGACTCATCCGTAAGTCTGGAGAAGCCCAGGATCGATCCTGCGATCCCTGGTTTACAAGGCGAGTAGCGAAACCACTGCACCACGGAGGCTCCTACTGCTTGGATAGTACAATACCTCTAGTTTCTAGACCTACCATTTCTTGACTACACCACAACCTCTTTATAACACTATTAATGGGGTCCAAAGCAGAAACCGTGTTAATTCAACAACCGTGTTATATCCAAACAAAAATGTATAGATTATATAGAAAAATGACCATTTATGGTCATTTTTCTATATAATTTATACATTTTTTGGATCCATCTCGAAAACTTGTAATATCTGAAACTGTTATATTGAACCATGTTTTAATGAGGTGGTGTATAAGGCTGGACATTAAATGTGAATCATCTGCTGGGGCTGGGTGGAAGATTCACATTTAATGTCAGGCCATTACATATTTCTAATTTCAAATTACAGAAACCAAATACCCCCCAACATGGACTGCCAAAAAGCAGGCTTAAGTCTACTGGATAAACCATGGCTAATTATAACTGGACCAAGTTGGAAATAACTGGTACCGACCAATAGACACTTTCATTTCAATCCTTGGATGCTCTTCCCAAATGTAATATGTTCACTGGGAGTCAAGATTACAAATCATATTTTATTTTATACTGTGCAGTGAAATCAATGCATATATCCAAAACAAATAAAAATGATCTTTAATATATATATGATATTTTCACAGTGTGAAAAATATCATATTTTCACAGCAGACTAGCCCGGACTACTTATTTGTTTTTCCAATAAAATAAAAATAAAATTAACTTTTTTTCGATAAATAATAATACGTCGAGTGTGTTGAAAACACCAGATATTTTCATCATCATGAGTGCAAAGCATGTTACGAACAGTGGTTCAGTTACGGTACATCGCCAAAGTCACATATAAAATAAAACAAATTTTCTTTTTTTCGATGAATAATAATAATATTTCATCTTGTGTGTAAAAACATCAGAATTTTCACTCCTGCAAAATTCTGATGTTTTCAACACACTCAATGAAATATTTTTGGTATTATCTCAAAAAGGTAAATATCCTCTATTTACTCAACTGAGAATGAAAATCATTATCATAATTCAAATGTTGACACCTGTTGGCATTGTAATATTTATGAGCAGGGCAAAAAGCATTCATTGCTGAAATGAGCATGAAAAATGCTTGAACATATTGTATATAACGGCATAATTGAGCCTGGAACTTTTGTATAACCACAGGGCCATGGTTACTGCCATAGTGCATCATAGATCAATGAGAACATTACGATAACACAACCGTGTGCTAATGTGGCATATTTCATACCTCCAGAAATAGCTTTCTTTTTTTTTTCAGATGAAAATTTGTGATAATTTTCTTATTTCTAGTCCAAATATTGATTGTGGATGCTTGTTAGAACCGCCCCATTGATGCAATTCTAAATAGTACCCACAATCAATGTTTTTGAGCAAAACGTAAGGAAAACATCGTAATGATCCTAAGTATTGGGACAGATAGGCCTAAGCAAACATCAAACTGCTCCTTCAGGAGCAGTCTGATCATGGTCTACACTGTTTGCTATTCCTCCTGCACCTTTTGGGCTCCTCGCTGGAACATGAAACAAATTTGTTAAAATTTTAGGAGAATTACATCAAGTCCTCAAGGTGTCCAAATTTTTATGGTAATGAATATCCCTGTAAATTCCATTTTTTGTCGCATGGCGCAATATAGGTGCCCGGTTTTCTGTCCGTTCGTTCGTTTGTTCGTCCGTTTGTCAAGGCGTCAATATTTGCAACCACCCTAGCGTTCACCCAAAGGTTCAAGTTTATTTCTCAAGGACTATAAGAGCTTCATTAATGATACTTGGTACAAACTTGTATCTGGGATGGTTACTTAAATGCAGGCATCCATATTTGACCTTGACCTACATTTCATGGTTCACTGACTTCGTAAAATTTTTGCGACCACCCTAGCGTTCACCCTAATGGTCAAGTTAATTTCTCAAGAACTATAAGAGCTTCATTAATGATACTTGGTACAAACTTGTATCGGGGGATGGATACTTAAATGCAAGCATCCATATTTGACCTTGACCTATATTTCATGGTTCACTGACTTTGTAAAATATTGCGACCACCCTAGCGTTTACCCATATGGTCAAGTTTATTTCTCAAGAACTATAAGAGCTTCATTAATGATATTTGGTACAAACTTGTATCTGTGGATGGCAACTTAAATGCAAGCATCCATATTTGACCTTAACCTACATTTCATGGTTCACTGACTTTGTAAAATATTGCGACCACCCTAGCGTTCACCCTAATGGTCAAGTTTATTTCTCAAGAACTATAAGAGCTTCATTAATGATACTTGGTACAAACTTGTATCGGGGGATGGTTACTTAAATGCAAGCATCCATATTTGACCTTGCCCTATATTTCATGGTTCACTGACTTTGTAAAATATTGCGACCACCCTAGCGTTCACACTAATGGTCAAGTTTATTTCTCAATAACTACAAGAGCTTCATTAATGATATTTGGTTCAAACTTGTATCTGTGGATGGCAACTTAAATGCAATCATCCATATTTGACCTTAACCTACATTTCATGGTTCACTGACTTTGTCAAATATTGCGACCACCCTAGCGTTCACCCTAATGGTTAAGTTCTCAAGAATTATTACAGCTTCATTAATGATACTTAGTACAAGCTTGCATTTAAGAATGGAAACTTTTATGCTAGCAACCATGTTTGACCTTGACCTACATATCATGGTTGGGTGACTTCACGCCCCCACAGGCGCGACATAGCGTTCGGCGGAATTCTTGTCTTTATATAAGGGTGTGGTTTACAGGGGTGTTCATTACTTATTAACCAGATGCTAACATTGAAACAAATCTAATGCTAACATAATACAAGAGGGCCATGATGGCCCTGGATCGCTCACCTGATCCATAGAGTAACAAGTGGGCCCCAGGAAGGGCCATTATTGACCCCAGGGTTATAATGTGCATTATGTTGAGGGAGGTCTAAAAAGGTGAAGCTTCATACCAAATATCAACAAAGGCTATAATATGAAAAATCTTGGCAAAGGTCCACTAGATGAAGCTACATACCAAATATGAAAGACCGGGGCCTTGCGGTTCCAGAGAAGAAGATTAAAGATATTCCCAACATAAGCCTATGTAAAACCAAATGGCCCAAGGGCGGGGGCATTTTTGGCCTCAGGGCTATAATTTAAACAATCTTGATAGAGGTCCACTAGATGAAGCTTCACACCAAATATCAAAGACCTGGGCCTTGCTGTTTCAGAGAAGAAGATTTTCAAAGATTATTTCTATATAAGTCTATGTAAAACTAAAGGGTCTCGGGGCGGGGGCATTTTTGGCCCCAGGCCTATAATTTGAACAATCTTGATAGAGGTCTGCTAGATGAAATTTCACACCAAATATCAAAGACCTAGGCCTTGTGGTTTCATAGAAGACTTTTAAAGATAGATAAGCCTTATATAAGTCCCTATATAAGTCTATGTAAAACCAAAGGGCCACGAGGCGGGGGCATTTTTGGTCTCAGGGCTATAATTTGAACAATCTTGGTAGAGATCCACTAGCTGAAGCTTCATACCAAATATCAAAGACCTAGGCCTTGTGGTTTCAGAGAAGAAGATTTTTCAAGATTTTCCCTATATAAGTATATGTAAAACCAAAGGGCCCCAGAGCGGGGGCATTTTTGGCCCCAGGGCAATAATTTGAACAATCTTGGTATAAGTCCACAAGATGAAGCTTCATACCAAATATCAAAGACCTGGGCCTTGCAGTTTCAGAGAAGAAGATTTTTAAAGATTTTCCCTATATAAGCCTATGTAAAATCAAAGGGCCCCGGGGCAGGGGCATTTTTGGCCCCAGCACTATAATTTGTACAATCTTGGTAGGGGTCCACTAGATGAAGCTTCATACTAAATAGCAATGACCTGGGCCTTGCAGTTTCAGAGAAGAAGATTTTTAAAGATTTTCCCTATATAAGCCCATGTAAAACCAAAGGGCCCCGGGGCGGGGGCATTTTTGGCACCAGCACTATAATTTGAACAATCTTTGTAGGGGTCCGCTAGATGAAGCTTCATACCAAATATCAAAGACCTGGGCCTTGTGGTTTCAGAGAAGAAGATTTTTAAAGATTTTCCCTATATAAGCCTATGTAAAACCAAAGGGCCCCGGGGCGGGTGCATTTTTGGCCCCAGCACTATAATTTGAACAATCTTGGTAGGGGTCCACTAGATGAAGCTTCATACCAAAAATTAAAGACCTGGGCGTTGCGGTTTCAGAGAAGAAGATTTTTTAAGTTTTCAGTGAAAAAAATCTATTTTTGGCTCCTGTGACCTATATGTGCAATGGACCAGAACCATTTGAACAACTTTGAAAGGGGACCACCTAAGGATCATTCCTGTGAAGTTTGGTCAAAATCCAATCAGTGGTTTAGGAGGAGATGTCGTTTGAAGAAATTGTTTACGCACGCACGGACGCACGACAGACAAAAAGTGATCCCAAAAGCTCACCTCGTCACTACGTGACGGTAAGCTAAAAACTAGAAATGTGTCAATAGGACATAGATGACCCGGCTACCTGGTATAGTTCGAACAATTTGACATGAAACTGACCTTTATGCAAGGAATAAATTAGTCAATGTTATCGCCTAATACGTCTGCTTTCGTAAACTTCTCATGAATTTTCGGCATCTCGTGAATAGTGACCCATTTACTGACCTCTATGTATAACAATATTCACCAGTTCCAGTCAATTAGTTTCAAACTACACAAATGCCTTAATCTTAGGTTACAGGATCACGTATACACACATACATACAAACGGATGTACATACATATGCAGGTACGGAAAACCGAAAAACTATGTGGCCCCCGACATCATGCCAATGGCTGGGGAATAAAAAGTAGCACAAAAATTTGTAATATGAAATACATGTATATAGACTAGTATTATCAACAGGATTTTTTCACATAATGATCAATATGCAGTAAAAATCCTAAAAATTCTGACACCTTGAGAACTTGCTGTAATTCTCTTAAAATATTTAAAAATTGGTTGCATGATCCAGCTTGGAGTCCAAAAATTGCAGGTGGAGAGGCAAATGGTGTAGATCTTGATCACACTGCTCCATCTGATCTTGGTCTGCACTGTTTGCTTAGGACTGTCTGTCCCAAAACTTAGGATTATTAAAGTGGTCAAAATTAAATGTGGTTGCCCTACAATTTTCATGACAAAATTTACCATCATAAACAATTTGGTAATGGTGACTTTGTTCATGAATACTAACTTTCATGGGCAGACAACTTCACCACTCAAATTTTTATAACAAGAAGTGCTACTACTAAAAAGTCTCCAGGGCCAATTTGTTCAAAGCCTCATTGGCTTAACTAACTCGTAATTCGTCAAAACAAATGCAGCAAATGCAATATCTAATTCAGTGAGTTTTGCTGAAAAAACAATATGCATTACAGGTAGCAAAAAACGATTTTTAGCAAATTATTTTGTCACACTATGTTTGAAGTTTTCATGTAACTTTAACAAATCATTTCATAAGCTTTGAAAAGTGAGCCCATTTTTTTATTTGCCATATGTGCTTGTAATTATTTCACATGATCTAATAAGCCAACATCAATACTTTTTGAAGACATATTTGACACCAATTAAGCAAGCAGGATTTTGCAGTCTATTGAAGTTGAAACATGCTAAAAATCACACTAACATAATTATGCTTTTGTGATAAAGAAGGTCAAATTGCTGACTTGTATTTATTCAGGAATTTGTGTTAAAATACATATACTCCTTATGTCAATTTTGGACATGTTTGGTACCAAACATGTCCAAAATTGACATAAGGAGCATGTGGTTGCACTCGGCTGGTTTTCATAATTAAAATAACATGTATAAGCCCGCTGTGCTGTTTTTAAGGCACAAACGGTATTTTGCTAGGTTACAGTTTTTTGCATTCAACAACTACAAGAGAACAGCTAAGAAGAAATGAACCAAGTTGACATGTGTGCCCAAATCTAATGATACCTATCTTTTCAACATAGTATTTTAATACATATGTTGAGAAGATTTCTAAAAATAGCAATTCATAATGAAGCATTGGTTACCTCTGGATGACTTGTTTTGTTTGATTTGAGGTTTAACGTCACCGTCAACACTGTAAAGGTCATTTTGGAGACGTTGCTTCCATTTTTGTGTGACTTTTACCCGACACTGAGATGAAATGACATCGCAAGCCCTGTCGTCCAATAAACCAATAGCGTTTATTAGCATTGACGGTCCGCCTGGCCCCGCGGTTCCTGGACAGGCTTAGATCTTCTAAGCGGTTTACTAGTACTAGTGTGCGGGCCGATTCAGCTCTGCGTTGAGCATCATGCAGCCCATATATTTCTTCAAGCCCCTATGGGCGGGGTTGGGGATGACTTGTACAAGCATGACACCACTGAGATGTCCTTGAGAGAACTGCAAAGCAAATTAGGCAAGCTAAACATGTTTTGTTTTAGGTTTCCTGGCCGATTGCTTGTAAAATCGCTGACTCCATTTGAAACAATTAATTATACTTAACCCATTTCGTACTGGTGTAACAGGCTGGTTCTTCCCCCCAGTCAGTTTCTAACTGGGCCGGCCCATTTCTTCCCCACCCAGTCAGTTTCTTCCCCACCTGAATTTTTTTTAGAACCATAGAGAACAAGTAATTTATGCCTCACAAATTGTTAAAAATTCAAAAGGAAACCATTCTGAATTAGTTTTGAGTCTTTACAGCTTGAATAGCGAAATTTTCTCTATGCCATACAATATATGGAGATCCAAGGAAATTTTCATCCCAATTCCAGTATCTGTGATTAATTTTCTTAGCTTTTTATGACTTTAATTGGTATTAAATAAACAGATATAATAAGCAACAACTCTTTAGTGCTCCAATCTAAATATAATTTGGAAAGTGGGGGTGGGGAAGAACTGGGCTGGCCCATTTCCTCCCCACCCCAGATTTTTCTGTTTACTAAAATTCTTGTGATAAATGTTCTTCTGTTTTAAAGACATAAATTGGTATTAACTACAGAGATATAATAAGCAACAAATGTTTGGCCCTTAAATTTCAACAGAATTCGGAGACTGGGGGGTGGGGAAGAACTGGGCCGGCCCAGTTCTTCCCCACCCCAGATGTTTCTGTTTACAAATAATTTTTGTGATAAATTTCCTTTGCTTTTTAGGACAAAACAAGATGTGTTTGTGAAACACGAACATGTCCCCGGGCATGGTCATTTTTTATTCAAAGTGCTCACAGTTCAAGATTTTTGTTTGTGTGGGAAGCCTTTGACACAAGAAACTTACATGCCAAATATGAAAGCTCTATCTTAAATGGTTCAAAAGTTATGAACAAAAATATTTTTTCTTTAAAGAAGGTCAAGGTCACAGGTCCAAAAAATTTGCATGAATGTAAAGCTATTGTCACAAGGAACCTACATGCCAAATATTAAGGCTCTATCTTAAATGGTTCAAAAGTTATGAACAATTTTATTTTTTTCTTTTAAGTAGGTCAAAAGTCAAGGTCATGGTCCAAACATTTTGCATGTATGAAAAGCTCTAATCACAGGGAACTTACATGCCAAATATGAAAGCTCTATCCCAAACGGTTGGAAAGTTATGACCAAAAATGTTTATTTTTTTAAGTAGGTCAAAGGTCAAGGTCACAGGTCAAAATTTTGCATGAATGTAAAGCGTTCGCCACAAGGAACTTACATGCTAAATATGAAGGCTGTATCTCAAACGGTTCAAAAGTTATGACAAATGTTAAATTTTTCTTTCATGTAGGTCAAAGGTCAAGGCCACAGGTCAAAATTTTTTGTGTGAATGTAAAGCTCTTGTCACAAGGAACCTACATGCAAAATATGAAGGCTCTATCTCAAACCATTCAAAAGTTATGACCAAAATGTTATTTTTTATTTTAAGTAGGTCAATGGTCAAGGTCAAGGTCACAGGTCAAAATTTTTGACATGAATGAAAAGCTTTTGTCACAAGGAACATACATGCTAAATATGATGGCTGTATCTCAAACAGTTCAAAAGTTATGACCAATGTTAACTTTTTCTTTTATGTAGATCAAAGGTCAAGGTCACAGGTCAAATTTTTTTGTGTGAATGTAAAGCTCTTGTCACAAGGAAGCTACATGTAAAATATGAAGGCTCTATCTCAAACGGTTCAAAAGTTATGACCAAAATGTTATTTTTTTGTTTTAAGTAGGTCAAAGGTCAAGGTCACAGGTCAAAATTTGTTGCATGAATGTAAAGCTTTTGCCGCAAGGAACATACATGCAAAATATGAAGGCTGTATTTCAAGTGGTTCAAAAGTTATGACCAATGTTATTTTATTCTTTTAAGTAGGTCAAAGGTCAAGGTCACAGGTCAAATTTTTTTGCATGAATGTGAAGGTCTTGTCACAAGGAACCTTCAGGCCAAATATGAAAGCTCTATCTCAAACGGTTCAAAAGTTATGGCCAACGTTAAAGTTGTCCACGTACAAACCAACAAACCCACAAACAGACAGGGCAAAAACAATATGTCCCCGCTATCGCTACCGGGAACATAAAAATGGTATAAACTAAAAAGATATAATAAGCAACAAATGTTTGGAGCTTTATTATCAATAGAATTTGGAGACTGGGGGTGGGGAAGAAGTGGGCCCGCCCAGTTCTTCCCCACCGCAGATGTTTCTGCTTACTGATAATTCTGGTGATAAATTTCCTTTGCTTTTTAAAACATAAACTGGTATAAACTTAACAGATATAATAAGGAACGAATGTTTGGAGCTCAAATCTTAATAGAATTTGGAGACTGGGGGTGGGGAAGAACAGGGCCAGCCCGTTTCTTCCCCACCCCAGATGCTTGTTTACTAAAAATTTTTGTGATAAATTTTCTTCCCTTTTAAAAACATAAATTGGTATAAACTAAACAGATACCTCGTATAATAAGCAACAAATGTTTGTCACTTAAATTTCAATAGAACTCGGAAACTCAGGGGTGGGGAAGAACTGGGCCGGCCTGTTTCTTCACCACCCTTGGGTAGTGTTGTACAGTTATGTGAGTCATATTGCTGAAGATGTCTAGGGTGAGGAAGAACTGGGCCAGTCTGTTTCTTTCCCACCCTTGGTAAGTTTTGTTTGTTTGTATTGGAGTTTAACGGCCCAGTCAACACTATTTAGGTCATTTTTGAGCTGGTCAGTTTACCTATCCACACTTTCCTGGGCAGGCTTATACGTAAGCGGTTAACCAGTACAGTGCACATTCTTTCGCCAGAAACTGACAACTGCCCTTCTTGAATCAGCGGAAGGGAGAGAATGACCGTAGAAAAGATTTCATGATCAATCTCCACGAAAGAATGTTGCCGACCCCGGCGGGAGTCGAACCCGCGTCCTCCTGATCACCAGTCAGACGCGCATCCGACTGAGCCAACGAGGCCACCCTTGGTAAGTATTGTACTGTTAAGTCAATTATGACGTTGAAGGCGTCGGGGTGGGGAAGAACTGGGCCGACCCATTTCTTCCCCACCCCTTGGTGGTGTTGTATAGTTATGTCAGTTATATCGCTGAAGATGTCGGGTGGGGAAGAACTGGGGCGGACCATTTCTCCCTCCACCCTTGGGTAGTGTGGTACAGTTATTTCAGTTATATTGCTGAAGATGTCTTGGGTTGGGAAGGACTGGGCCGCCCGTTTCTTCGCCACCCTTGGTAAGTGTTGTAATGTTAAGTCAATAATGACGTTGAAGGTGTGTGGGGTGGGGAAGAACTGGGCCTGCCCATTTCTTCCCAACACTTGGGTAGTGTTGTACAGTTATGTCAGTTATATCAGAGGATATCTGAGGCAGGGAAGAACTGGGGCGACCCGTTCCTTCCCCGCCCCTGTGTAGTGGTGTACAATTCAAGGTTGGTCGGTAAATACCGGTGGCGGGAATTCCCACTGGTATTTATCGGTAATTACCGTCCTGGGAAATACTTCAAATTTCAGCAAAAGTGGGAAATACTGGGAAATAGTGGGAAATATGATTTTTGTTTATTTTTTTCACAGAAAAACTCTGTTAATATTCATGTAATTTAATTGAAATAATGAACAGTTAGCTTTTTTGCAATATCATACCTGTGATACCTCCCTCATAAGGAGGGAGACTCCCTCATTTTGATGCTATTTTTGTACAATTAATGCTGAATTTTAGTATAATTTTGGAGTCTCCCTCATTTGAAATGAGAATTTCCCTATTTATATTCTTTTCATCTCCCTTATCACAATGGCAAATCTCCCTCCAGTTCAAAAAATTATCACAGGTATGCAATATGCCTCCCCATACATGCATGTCAAAAGTCTGCCATTACTCAACCAAACACAAGCATAAATGTAAAGTGATCTGTTGTTATGTAGGGTGCAGAGAGTTATTTCAAATCACCCATATGCTTAAGAAGATGAAATACCATAATGATCCCAATATTTGGGACAGACATGCCTGGGCAAACAGTGCAGACCCAGATCAGAATCACTTAGCTATTTTAAGAGAGTTTGCCATTGGATCAAACTACATGTTTTGTATGCTTTAGTATAACACTAATTATAAACCACACAGTTCATTTTTTAATTATTTATTTATTTATTTTTTTGAGATTTACAACAACTTTTTGGATGTTTGAATTTTAAGGATGTTTACACTAGAAAAGAGGTTTGTTTGCAAGATTGTCAAGTAATCACATGCCTAATGCTAAAAGGTGTGATAATTTAATTGTTTGTTAAAGAACAGTTAATTTAAGCATGAAAGGTGTCTTTAATTATCTACAGATATTCACCAAAGTATTAAAATTACATGTATTTACAAGTCAAGGGAAATAGCTGAAAGTTAAAAACTTATATTTTAGAATCACATTTGAAAAGAAATTATATACACTCTATATGAAGGCAAGGGTCTATATAATATATGTAGCTCTTTCAAGTTATTCAATATAAAAAGGGCTGAAAAATTCTTCAAAATTTCACTTGTCCTACATGACTAAGTGTAAACTCTGGTAAATGTTATAAGGACTAGACAAACATTTTATTTGTCCTTCATTTTTTTCTGTAATTGCAAGCAGACAAGTGGAACTTTCAAGCCCTGCATGAACTTGAAATAATTTTGCCTTCAAATAGCTAGGTAGTTGGGGTTTATTAAGCAGTCTCAGTTGGTACCACCCATGTAAATATATATTTCCCAGTATTTCCCGGGAATTCCCTGTATTTCCCGGGAATTCCCTGTATTTCCCGCCGTCCAGGGAAATATGAGTATTTCCCGCTTTTTTTGCCAACCTTGGTACAATTAAATCAGTTATGACGTTTAAGTTGTCTGTGGTGGGGAAGAACTAGGCCGGCCCAGTCCTTCCCCACCCTAATCTCGAAATTCTATTTAGATTTGAGCTCCAAACATTTGTTGCTTATTTTATCTTTTTAGTTTATACAAATTTATGTCTTAAAAAGCGAAGAAAATTTATCACAAGAATTTTTTGTTAACAGAAAACTCTGGGGTGGGGAAGAAATGGGCCGGCCCAGTTCTTCCCCACCCCGCGTCTCCAAATTCTATTCAGATTTGAGCTCCGTCTTAAAAAGCAAAGCAAATTTATCACAAGAATTTTTTGTAAACAGAAAAATCTGGGGTGGGGAAGAAACGGGCCGGCCCAGTTCTTCCCCATCCCCAGTCTCCAAATTCTATTTAGATTTGAGCTCCAAACATTTTTTTTTATTTTATCTTTTAGTTTATACCAATTTATGTCTTAAAAAGCGAAAAAAAATTAACACAAGAATTTTTGGTAAACAGAAAACACTGGGGTGGGGAAAAAATGGGCCGGCCCAGTTCTTTCCCTACCCCAGTCTCCAAATTCTATTTAGATTTGAGCTCCAAACATTTGTTGCTTATTATATCTTTTTAGTTTACACCAATCTATATCTTAAAAAGCAAAGAAAATTTATCACAAGAATTTTTGGTAAACAGAAAAATCTGGGGTGGGGAAGAAATGGGCCGGCCCAGTTCTTCTCCACCCCCCAGTCTCCAAATTCTATTTAGATTTGAGCTCCAAATATTTGTGGCTTATTATATCTATTTAGTTAATACTAATTTATGTCTTAAAAAGCAAAGAAAATTCATCAAAGATGCTTGAATTGGGATGCATATTTTATTGCCATTTTATCTCGATGAATGGTGTAGCATAGAGCAAATTTTGTCATTCAAGCTAAAAGGACTCAGAACTTATTCAGAATGGTCTCTTTTCTCATTCATAACAAATTGTGAGCTGAAAATTATTTGTTGACTATGGTTCTGAAAAAAATTCAGGTGGGGAAGAAACTGACCGGGTGGGGAAGAAACTGACTAGTCAGTTTCTTCCCCCGGGGAAGAACCGGGCCGGCCCAGTTCTTCCCCCGGGGAAGAAACGGGCCAGCCCAATTCTTCCCCGGGGAAGAACCGGGCCGGGGGAAGAAACTGACCATTACACCGGAAACCCCAAAATGGGTACCCTGGCAAACAGTGCAGACACAGATCAGACGCCGCAGAATGCGGCATCTAATCAGGGCCTACACTGCCTGGCAAACAGTGCAGACCCAGATCAGATGCCGCAGAATGCGGCGTCTGATCAGGGCCTACACTGTTTGCAAAAAGTTAAGCCATTTTCCAAATAAATTTTGAAGGAAACACAACCTGACACCCCTAAATTTTGAAATGAACTCCTGCTATTCTATCTACAGGTATCTATCTGCCAATACTTCTTAACCTCTGAGGAGGACTATCAGAAGGGGTTCAAGTATACCAAGTACTGAAGGGGGTTATTTGAAATAAAAGATAAGTATAGCAGGTGAAATGAGGTTGTACAGTGCGAGGAGAGTGTTAGTATAGTTAAAAGTAAAAACAGAAGCCAGTGACTAGGGGGACACATGCACCACCTGGCACACAGCATCACTAAACTGTGCCAGGGTGGGGAGCATGACTATTTGGCGGGGTAGAGCATTCCAATGAAAAATGGTTCTGGGAAAGAATGAAAATTTGTAGTAGTTTGTAGGGGTAGTGATGAGCCTGTATGCCAATGGGTGGTTTTGTCTAGAGTCCCTCCTGATATGTGGAATGAGGTATTCAGTTGCAGGAATGGCAACAAGGTCATATGTGACCTTGTACAGCATAGAGAGTTGGCTGTCTATGGTCTCTGATCTAATGGACTCCACTGAAGGCTGTTGAGCATATCGGTAACACTAGATGTATACCTGTTGTCACGAGAGACCCATCTGGCAGCTCTGTGCTGCACAGATTCTAATTTATAAATGACAGTGGCTGTGTGTGGTGACCGAACAGTGGAGGCATATTCCAACTGTGGTCTAAGGAGTGTCTTGTAAGCTGTTGATTTTAGTGTCTGGTTATGCACTCTGATGTTCTGTTTTAGAAACGCCAGTGTTTGGTTGCCTCTCTTTGCGATGTTATCTATGTGGGTACCCCAGCTGAGGTCATCCGCAATGGTGACCCCGAAGTACTTGGCAGCAGAAACACTTTCCAATTCAATGCCATGCAGGATGGGATAGGTTGTTTAAACCGGGTAATGTGTAGGACCTGACATTTTGAGGGATTGAAGCCCATATCCCAAGACTTTTCCCATTGCTCAAGGGTCAGAAGATCATCTTGGAGGATGTTGGACTCGGGCAGTGAAGTAATTGTCAGGTACATGGCTGTATCATCGGCAAAAAGCCTAACTCTGGAGCTCAGGGAGATTGTTAATGTATGCAAGAAAGAGGATTGATCCTAGAACAGAGCCCTGCGGGACACCAGACGATACGGGAATGCTATCGGATGTGATACCATAAATAACTACTGATTGTTTTCTGTCATCCAAAAATTCTTTATCCAATTTACAGTTGCCCCCCTAATACCATAGTAGTGCAATTTTTGGAGAAGTTTTTCATGTGAAACCTTGTCGAAAGCCTTACTAAAATCTAGTAGAATCAGATCTGTCTGCAACCCCATTCGCATATTTTTGTATAGTTCTTTGACAAGCATGATCAGCTGAGTCTCGCAAGATCTCTTTTCACGAAAACTATGCTGCAGGTCATAAAGTATATTCTGATGGGAGAAATGCTTAGGGAGACTGGAGGCTACAATATGTTCCAGCACCTTACAGAGGACACATGTGAGATGGGGCGATAGAAGGCTCAGTCTTGTCTCCCTTTTTAAATATCTGGGACAGGTTGGCGTCTTTCCATATATTAGGTAATTTCGCTTGGTCAATGGACAGTTGGAATATTACCTGAAGGATTGGGGCTAACTCTGTATGGAGGGTCTGAAGCACGACTGGGTCCTGCCGCCTTGTGAGGATTTAGCTGTTTGAAGAGATTTTTTATTCCATCAGTTGATATCTGTATGTTTGGCATATATTTATTAGGTGGAAGATTCCATTTGGTACAAAAAGGGTTAAATGCCAATTCAAGAAAACACAACCTGACACCCCTGAATTACAAAATGGACTCCAGCCATATAAAAGGAGGAAGATTCCATTTGGTACAAACAGGGTTAAGCAAGGCATTTGCTATGATGTAAGAAAGCAGCCATGTGTAAAACAGAGCCCAAAGTGTAAACATGATAATATATTACATGCAGAATGTGACTTCAGCTTATCCCCACTTATTTATGTGTGAAAAATTGCTTTATTTAACAAAACAAGATACGTTATAAACATATTATCACTAGAGAAACTTGATCTAAAATGCAGTATTATGTCTTGTGGATGTTTTCAGATCTTATTCATTACACTCAACGCTCCACGTCCTGTGTGATACGTTGATCTGAAAACTTCCACTCAATGTGATACAATGCAGCAGAGCAAGTTAATGTGATAATATGTATGTCCCATACATGTTTGGACTGAAAGGCCTGGGGCCAGTTGTTGCAAGCATCGTTAGCTTAACGAGCTCGTTGGAGGACAAATTGTTAACTATTCTACCTAAAATTGTGTTATTTTTGCTGAAAAAATGTGAGCAGCTTTTGCTTTTGCAAAAGCTGCTCACATTTTTTCAGCTAAAATATTAGCATATTTTCCATAATAAACTAGAGCTGTCAGTGAAACTGACTAGGGCCCCGGCAGCGCTATCAGAGGAGTAAAAATTTGTGGACGGACAGACGGACGGACAGAGTGATTACTATAGGGCACCCACACTTTCAGTGCGGGGCCCTAATTATTTAAGTTTTAACGAAACATTAACTAATGATGTTGGTAGTTTTGAACAACTTGCAGAATGCGACATCACATCAGGGTCTACACTATTTGCCACTCATCCAGAAATTTCTAGACATAACACTGGGTAGAAATTGTACTCACACCTGTGATACCTCCCTCATCAGGAGGGAGACTCCCTCATTTTGGTGCTAATTATTGCCAAATTTATGCTAAATTTTACTAAAATTTTGGAGTCTCCCTCATTTGTGCTGAGAATTTCCCTATATATTTTACATCTCCCTCATACCTCCCTCATCAGGAGGGAGACTCCCTCATTTTGGTGCTAATTATTGCCAAATTTATGCTAAATTTTACTAAAATTTTGGAGTCTCCCTCATTTGTGCTAAGAATTTCCCTATATATTTTACATCTCCCTCATACCTCCCTCATCAGGAGGGAGACTCCCTCATTTTGGTGCTAATTATTGCCAAATTTATGCTAAATTTTACTAAAATTTTGGAGTCTCCCTCATTTGTGCTGAGAATTTCCCTATATATTTACATCTCCCTCATACCTCCCTCATCAGGAGGGGACTCCCTCATTTTGGTGCTAATTTTTGCCCAATTTATGCTAAATTTTACTAAAATTTTGGAGCCTCCCTCATTTGTGCTGAGAATTTCCCTATATAGTCTTTACATCTCCCTCATCATAATGGCAAATCTCTCTGATACAGTTAAAAAAATTATCACAGGTATGTGTACTCATTCAAATTTAGCCCATTTTGTACCAAATGGAATCTTCTTCCTTATATATGGCAGGGGTCTATTTCGAAATTTAGGGGTGTCAGGTTGTGTTTTCTTCAAAATCTACTTGGAAAATGGCTGAACATTTTGCAAACAGTGTAGGCCCTGATCAGATGCCGCATTCTGGGGTGTCTGATATGGGCCTGCACTGTTTGCCAGGATACCCGTTTTGGGGTTTCTGGTACTAAGTGGGTTAGATGTAAGGTGTAATTATGGTATTTGAACTTCTAGTGAGGCTCTGAGCTGGTATACCTATAATACAGGCTGATGAAATGCTATTTTCCCATCTAAACACCCAGATACAACCATATTATGAGTAGGTGAGAACTTAGTAGCTACAACACAGTTACCATGTGCCAGTGAACACGTGACTTCATAAAGTTTCACGGGGCTTGTAGGAATGCAGTCACAGAGTTCATTACAATGATTATCAAAACCAAATAAACGTACACCAAATCCAAATGGTGAACATATTAATCTCCCATCAGCACTGAAACCAACCTCCTTAATAAATCCTCGACCAACATTACACTCTTCTGCATACCCTATTAATCGCTTTGCATTGGTGTGTATTTTTTTCTGAAGAGCATTCTTTTCAGTCTCAGAATAACTGTCCATGTACCTTAGATTGAGAATTCTCCTGCCAGTGTTGGACTGAAGGACAAAATACAGAGAATTGTTTCTGATCTGAGCAGCAGACACAGACTGTGTACCACTAGAGTCAGACTGGGCACTACCAGAACCAATTCCTGACTGAGACTCTGTACTATTAATTGAATTGCTTGAGTGTGCTACTTCTGAAGGGTTATTAGTTAATGGTTGTATTGATAACATATTTTCTTGAGACTCTGAATTTCTTTGAGATACTGCAGCATTTTCTGAACTGTTTTCTGCATTTTGTTGAATGTTTTCAGTGTTTTGCTCATCTGACAATTCATAAGAGTCATCTGATGCATGGCCAACAGCATTGTGTTCATAACGAATAAATTCTTCATCAACAACATTGTCATGATCAAGGTATTCTTCATCAGAATCTTCATCAGTGCTCTCATTAGGTTCTGTATTTCTATTCTGAGAATGATTATTCCCTCGTGTAACTGTAATTAAACCCGTCTGTCTATCAACATCAACAATATCATCATCACTCTCATCAAAATCTGTGTTGTCAAAGTGAATTGTTCTCCCAGAAGCTGTGTGTACAGAGATCGAGAAAGAAAGCTGTCCACTTGACGTCCGAGCACCTCGACGAAACTCAATAATTGAATCATTAGTATTTCCACCAGATGGTAATTGAATGTCTTCAGGCGACTCCTGTTCATTTCTCTCACCGGTACTTGTGGATGACCTTGACCTTTCAGGCTCACTATTGCTACTTGTATGGACTAGTCTTTGATTTGACGATGCTAGAGAGGAGAATGCTGGTGTGTTTGTTGATGAACAATAGGCAGATGAGGTATGTGGAGTGACACCAGAAATGTCTCCTGATCTCCTTTTGTCTTTACTCTTATACACGCTGTCTTGAATGTCATGAACACAGGTCCACTAGAACATGCAGAAAGGTACATACAGATGAGCAAACAAATACAGTGAAATTCCGCTATTAAGGCCTCCTAAAATTAAGACTTATTCTGCTTTGAAAAGCTTATTTAGAAGGTTGCAGTTATGCTTTCTTTGTGTTTTCTGCGTGGAATGTCCTTTGGTCAGAGACCACCTTTGGGACTGTTCAAAAGTGGTCTTTTGTGGTCTTAAAGACCCCTGTTAACAGTCCCAAAGGTGGTCTAGACCACCTTTGGGACTGTTCAAAAGTGGTCTTAAAGACCACTTTTTAACAGTCCCAAAGGTGGTCTTAATATAGGAATTTTACTGTACAGCCAAACTTCAATGGCTTGAACATGCTTGGAATAATAAAACTCTTCTTGAGTATCTTAGAGTTACTCAAAGGGACAGGTCAGGGCCCAAGGTTATAAAACAATTTTTCATGCTCAACTCACTTGAGCATGAAATTTGTCCTGAACATAAATTTTAAAATGCCTACAATTGTTGGCATTTTAAAATTTATTAGCAGGACAACTCACATTCTTTGCTGATTTCAGCAGGAACATTGCAGGATTTGTTTGTATTTTAATACATATGAGCATTACAAATTTCATGCTCAGTTGAGTTGAGCACGAACAGTTTTATAACTTCGGGGCCAGAAGGTATAAAGGGAAAAATTTAGGGATATCCTACTGCTCTTCAATTAAATATGGGTATGTTGTGTGTCGTCATTAGAATCGCCCCTAGTGAATCTACACAACATACATTTTCATGATAAGCAGGAAAAATCTTCCTAAATATTTACTATCAGGAGCTATCAGAATAATCTTGAGAGACTAGAAACTCATTCTCAAATGAATTGGGATTTTAGCTGTTTAAAAAGTCTAATTATAAAGTTACTTAGATTCAGTCACCCAGGGCTCGAGAAAATGACGGTTTTCCGGTTCTGAACCGATTTTGGGTTTACTGAACTGATTTTAACTGAAAAAAAAATTAAACAAGAGGCCCATGGGCCACTATGCTCACCAGAGCTCAGGTGGGCACTGCCCATCCTGCCCAATGGCAGCCATGTATTTTAACATGATATCATTTTAATCCACCAAATGAACCCCCATGTCCAAATGAGCACCCATGTGGACTCAGCATCTGAAAAGTTAGGCCTTTTATGAAGTAGAGGGGGTGGGGCATGGACCCAATGGAGCCCTGGTTGGTATCACTAAATGCGTCTTATCATAAGAAACAAAAATATATATGGTTTAGCAGTGGGGATCTGTAAGGCCTCTTTAACAGTTGAGGGGTTGGGGCATGCCCTGTTGATCCCAGGAAAGCTCAAACTGTTGTCCCTAAATGTGTCTTATCATAAGGACCAAGTATATATATGGTTCAGTGCTGGGAATCTGACCGGTTTCAGAGATTTGAGGCCCTTTTATGAAATAGGAATGGCCCCTGCGGACCCCGCTACAGTAGGTGTGCTAATAATAAGGAACAAGAACATATATGATTATGGGGTGGGGATTTGAATGGTTTCTGAAACATAAAGCCTTTTATGAAATGGAAGGGCGGGGCACATTGCCTCAGCACAAAGAGACCTCCAGGTTGGTGTGATTGAACGAGTCTTATCATAAGGAACAAGTATATGGTTTAGGGGTGGGGATCTGAACTATTTCTGATATATATGGCTTTTAATGAAGTAAAGCGGTATGGCATGGCCTGGGCGTGCCCCGGGACTCCCAAGCTGGTGTCACTGAATGCGTCTTATCATAAGAAAGATGAATATATATGGTTTAGGGTGGGGCTAAGAACATTCTCTGAGATATAAGGCCTTATGTGAAGTGGAGGGGTGGGGCAAGGCCCAGGGAGACTCCCAGGTTGGTGTCAATGAATGTGTCTTATCATAAGGAACAAGACTATATATGGTTAAGGGGTGGCCATCTGTAGGGTTTCCGAGATATTGTGATATTATGAAATGGAGGGGGTGGGGCATAGCCCCAGCATATCCCTGGGAACCCCCAGGTTGGTGTTACTGAATGCGTCTTATCATAATGAACAAGAATATATATGGTTTAGGGGTGGGGATCTGAACAGTTTCTGAAATATATGGCCTTTTTTGAAGTGGAGGGGTGGGGCAAGGCCCCAGAGCGTCTCTGAGGACCCCCAGGTTGGTGTCAATGAATGTGTCTTATCATAAGAAGCAAGAATATATATGGTTTATGGGCAGGGATCTGTAAGGTTTCCGAGATAGTGGGCCTTTTATCAAATGGAGGGGGTGGGGCATGGCCCCGGTGCATCCAGGGGACTCCCAGGTTGATGTCACTGAATGGGTCTTATCAAAAGGAACAAGAATATATATGGTTTAGGGGTGGGAATCTGAATGGTTTCCGAGATATTGGGCCTTTTATAAAGTTGAGGGGGTGGGGCCTGACCTGTGCGCATCCCTGACGATCCCCCAGGTTGGTGTTACTGAATGCGTCTTATCAATAGGAACAAGAATATATATGGTTTAGGGGTGGGGATCTGAACAGTTTCTGAGATATATGGCCTTTTGTGAAGTGGAGGGGTGGGGCAAGGCCCCAGCGCATCTCTGAGGACCCCCAGGTTGGTGTCAATGAATGTGTCTTATCATAAGAAGCACTCATATATATGGTTTAGGGGCGGGGATCTGTAAGGTTTACGAGATATTGGGCCTTTTATGAAATGGAGGGGGTGGGGCATGGCCCCGGCGCATCCAGGGGACTCCCAGGTTGATGTCACTGAATGGGTCTTATCATAAGGAACAAGAATATATATGGTTTAGGGGTGGGGATCTGAATGGTTTCCGAGATATTGGGCCTTTTATTAAGTGGAGGGGGTGGGGCATGACCTCGGCGCATCCCTGAGGACCCCAAGGTTGGTGTTACTAAATGCGTCTTATCAATAGGAACAAGAATATATATGGTTTAGGGGTCGGGATCTGAATGGTTTCTGAGATATATGGCCTTTTATGAAGTGGAGGGGGTGGGGAATGGCCCCGGCACAACCTGGGGGACCCTCAGGTTGGCATAAAAGCATATGGCTGAAAGAATTTTACTCAAGAAACATTTCTATAAAAGTTTTGTCCAAATATCTGCAATGACTTGGCAGTAAATGCCATTTTTCAATTTTCCCCATTATAAGTCTATGGAAACTCTAAGTTGCCATAGCAACCAAACTAATGGGCCGATTTTCATAAAAAACACAAACTTTCAATCCCCCAGCCCAAGGATGCTACAGATAAAATTTGGGCTGAATCGGTCCAGTGGCTTCAGAGAAGAAGATGTTTGAAAGTGTCGACGTCAGACGACGACAGACGACGACGACAACGACGACGACGCCGGACAACTGACTATCCTATAAGCTCCCCTGGAGCCTTCGGCTCTGGTGAGCTAAAAATCGGTCCATAATTCAATAAAATTTTCAAAAAATCGGGTTCAAAAAATTTCGCTAAATCATCGTTGTAAAAACAAGCTGACCGTTTGCCACTGATAATCCAAGCATGTATACAAAAATAGCCTACAGCACAAGGTGTTAGACTGGTTCATTATCTAACTAGGTGAAAACCGGACAAGTCCACGTCGGGTTCTTTGATCTTATTGCAGCGAAATTTGACCTGTGTGTTAAAATTATTCAACCGTGAACAATGGCCTCAGGCGTTATCGGCATGCCAGCAGGGTGAGAAAATTAGGTCAATCAATGCAGGACATACGCTAGTTTGTTTACACAAGTCATTAATTTATGTCTTACTGTAGAACCGGTATTTAAATATATAATTGTTTTTTTTTTCACAGGGCGCAATTTTCAATACACACCTGTCATGTCTGTTAAGACTTCCAGAGAAAATGCCTTTATTTTCACCCATTCTTAACGATATTTCTATTTAAGAAATACGCTCCATTGAAACCAATAACATAAACCACGTGTGTATTATACCCTTGAATGAATTAAAATGAAACCGCATGACGTCGTTTTCCATTCATGTGCCATCAATATCGGTCGCCGTTTGTAGACAGAGCGATTTCTTTCAGGCTTGTGTGATCGTGAAATATGTATTTATATTCTTTAGAACTCGGTTCGGCCACCTAAGATTTTCAATGACTCTCGTTCGGCCATGTTTTGGTTTGAGAGTAAAGAAATGTTTTTCGATTTTTTTACCCGTTCAAAACGATTTTTTTTTAGAAATCCACTCTATTAAAATCAGTGACATAAAACTGGTGTGTGTGTGTTACGTCCGTGACTGCATTAATGTGTATTGTGTAAAAGGAAACGGAATGACGTCATTTTCCGACCACGTGGCTGCAATCGGTCGCCATTTGTAAACAAAGCAACTTGGGCAAAATAAAGATGCGTGAAATAAGAGAAATATTTTAAAGGTTTTAAAAAAGGGCAAAAAATATAGTGACCATCGAGCTGATCTTTGACTGCACCGCGCCAGCTGTCTTCAGGTGCTGAGTGACCCGGATATTGGGAAAATGAAAGTAGATGAAATCTGGCGTAGAAAATGAAAGTAGATGAAACCTGAACTATGTGAGCAATAATTGCTGTTTATAATCGAGATACTGGTGCTTATATTCGTTGACAAGTGTAAGAGCAATATTGGTATGTCATTCGTTCCGCTAATAACACATTTTGAAATTGCAAATCACCAAGGATGTTTACGGAAATTACCGAAACCGATCGGCAATTTCCCTAATGTTTGGGCGAAATCTGGCTGGACCGATTTGGATTCTTCAGTTTCTCGAGCCCTGCAGTCACCGATATGTTCACAATGAAGTATCAACATGTACCAATACTCAGTTAAAAATCCTTGATCAAGAAATGAGAAGTAATTTCACACCAACAGCTAGAAATATGTCGGTATTTTGATAAATTTTGATAGCGAGAAATGTATGCTACAATCTACTTGTTCGTTACACCCTTCCATAACATCACAAAAATCAAGAGACCGCAGCTCGCAATGACAGAAACTTATGACGGGTTAATAAACGGGGACAAAATATGGTCATATATATTATAAAGAAATGAATAGCCATTTTGAATAAAATTCAGGGTTGGTTGGAGACGACCGAAAAAGAAATAGTTTTCGGAAAATATATCAACTTTCGTTTTGTTTTAACAGAGGCACATGATAGCTAGATCACTTACGACTACTGCATTTGAACAGGTATTGTGTGGTTAAAAAGGAACACAAGTAGTATTACTTTGGATACACAATTAAGTTTATTTGAATTATATGTAAAAAGTCGCAGACATTACAGTGATTTTGCTTCTATAAGTCAAGTAATTTACTAAACGTGATTAAATGACAATATAGCTTTCAGTGTCATTTTCTTTCATTTTTTGGATCTAACTAATCTAACAGTGTATGTTCAGTCATGTATTTTTAAAACTTGGTGTTGCTATTAAGTAAACACGCCTCGGTATATACTTGTACGCATGAAAATGCTCTCTTGACAGATAAACTGCTGTCTTAAGGCAGGCAACACATAAAAATACATATCTATCACATATAAACACCCAACAACCGCATGGCCTTATGTACTCAGCAATCAAGTATCTAACTAGAAATGTGTCCAGACGACACAGATGCCCCCGCCAAGGGCCCCGCCTCACCCCGAAAATCCATGTTGCAACAAATTTTCTAAGTGTGTGACATTGTCATCAGGAACATTTGTGAGACGTTATATTGAAATTGGTGAAAAAATGTAAACGCTAGAGCAATGACAAAGTTTTTCTAAAAATAACCACAGTGACCTTGACCTTGAAAGTCGAAATCGCTCGAGATATTGTCATAAGGAACATTTGTGTGAAGTTATATTGAAATCGGTGAAGAAATGTAAGCGCTAGAGCGATGACAAAGTTTTTCTAAAAATAGTCACAGTGACCTTGACCTTGAAAGTGGAACTCGCTAGAGATATTGTCATAAGGAACATTTGTGTGAAGTTATATTGAAATCGGTGAAGAAATGTAAGCGCTAGAGCGATGACAAAGTTTTTCTAACAAGAGGGCCATGATGGCCCTGGATCGCTCACCTGATCCATAGTGTAACAAGTGGGCCCCAGAGAGGGCCATTATTGGCCCCAGGGCTTTAATGTGCATAATGTTGAGGGAGGTCTTAAAGGTGAAGCTTCATACCAAACATCAACAAAGGCTATAATTTGAACAATCTTGGCAAAGGTCCACTAGATATTCACTACATAAGCCTATTCAAAACCAAATGGCCCTGGGGCTATATAAATCTATGTAAAACCAAAGGGCCCCGGGTAGGGGGCATTTGTGACCCCAGGGCTATAATTTGAACAATCTTGGTAGAGGTCCATTAGATGAAGCTTCATACCAAATTTCAAAGTCCTGGGCCTTGTGGTTTCAGAGAAGAAGATTTTTAAAGATCATCAATATATAAGCCTATGTAAAACCAAAGGGCCCCGGGGCGGGGGCATTTTAGGCCCAAGGGCTATAATTTGAACAATCTTGGTAGAGGTCCATTAGATGAAGCTTCATACCAAATATCAAAGTCCTGGGCCTTGTGGTTTCAAAGAAGAAGATTTTTAAAGATTTTGCCTATATAAGCCAATGTAAATCCAAAGGGCCCAGGGGCAGGGACATTTTTGGCCTCAGCACTATAATTTGAATAATCTTGTTAGGGGTCCTTGAGATGAAGCTTCATACCAAATATAAAAGACCTAGGCCTTGTGGTTTCAGAGAAGAAGATTTTTAAAGATTTTCCCTATATAAGTCTTCATAAAACCAAAGGGCCCCGGGGCGGGGGCATTTTTGGCCCAAAGGCTATAATTTGAACAATCTTGGTAGAGGTCCACTAGATGAAGTTTCATTCTAAATATCAAAGTCCTGGGCCTTGTGGTTTCAGAGAAGAAGATTCTTAAAGATTTTCCCTATATAAGCCAATGTAAAACCAAAGGGCCCCATGGCGGGGGCATTTTTTGTCCAAGCACTATAATTTGAACCAGAGAGGGCCATTATTGGCCCCAGGGTTTTAATGTGCATAATGTTGAGGGAGGTCTTAAAGGTGAAGCTTCATACCAAACATCAACAAAGGCTATAATTAGAACAATCTTGGCAAAGGTCCACTAGATAAAGCTACACATCAAATTTCAAAGACCTGGGCCTTGCAGTTTCAGAGAAGAAGATTTTTTTTAAAGATATTCCCTACATAAGCCTATGCAAAACCAAATGGCCCCAGGGCTATATAAATCTATGTAAAAACAAAGGGCCCCGGCCCGGGGTGGGGGCATTTGTGGCCCCAGGGCTATAATTTGAACAATCTTGGTAGAGGTCCACTAGATAAAGCTCCATACTAAATATCAAAGGCCTTGGCCTTGCAGTTTCAGAGAAGATTTTTAAAGATTTCCCTATATAAGTCTATGCAAAACCAAAGGGCCCCGGAGCGGGGACATTTTTGGTACCAGGGCTATAATTTGAATAATTTTGATAGAGGTCCACTAGATGCAGCTTCATACCAAATATCAAAGACCCAGGCCTTGTGGTTTCAGAGAAGAAGATTTTTGAAGATTTTCCCCATGTAAGTCTATGTAAAACCATAGGGCCCCAGAGTGGGGGCATTTTTGGCCCCAGGGCTATAATTTTAACAATCTTGGTAGAGGTCCATTAGATGCAACTTCATACCAAATTTCAAAGTCCTGGGCCTTGTGGTTTCAGAGAAGATTTTTAAAGATTATCCCTATATAAGTCTATGTAAAACCAAAGGGCCCCGGGACGGGGCCACTTTTGGCCCCAGCACTATAATTTGAATCATCTTGGTAGGGGTCCTTTAGAAGAAGCTTCATACCAAATATAAAAGACCTAGGCCTTGTGGTTTCAGAGAAGAAGATTTTTAAAGATTTTCCCTATATAAGTCTATGTAAAACCAAAGGGCCCCTGAGCGGGGGCATTTTTGGCCCAAGGGCTATAATTTGAACAATCTTGGTAGGGGTCCACTAGATGAAGCTTCATACAAAATATCAAAGTCCTGGGCCTTGCGGTTTCAGAGAAGAAGATTTTTAAAGATTTTCCCTATATAAGGCCATGTAAAACCAAAGGGTCCCAGTCGGAGGCTTTTTTTGCCCCAGCACTATAATTTGAACAATCTTGGTAGGGGTCCACTAGATAAAGCTTAATTCCAAATATCAAAGTCCTGGGCCTTGCAGTTTCAGAGCAGAAGATTTTTAAAGATTTTCCCTATATAAGCCTATGTAAAACCAAAGGGCCCGGCGGCGGGGACATTTTTGGCCTCAGCACTATCATTTGAATAATCTTGTTAGGGGTCTTTTAGATGAAGCTTCATACCAAATATAAAAGACCTAGGCCTTGTGGTTTCAGAGAAAAGGATTTTTAAAGATTTTCCCTATATAAGTCTATGTAAAAACAAAGGGCCCCTGAGCGGGGGCATTTTTGGCCCAAGGGCGATAGTTTGAACAATCTTGGTAGAGGTCCATTGGATGAAGCTTCATTCTAAATATCAAAGTCCTGGACCTTGCGGTTTCAGAGAAGAAGATTTTTAAAGATTTTCCCTATATAAGTCTATGTAAAACCAAAGGGCCCCTGAGCAGGGGGATTTTTGGCCCAAGGGCTATAATTTGAACAATCTTGGTAGGGGTCCACTAGATGAAGCTTCATACAAAATATCAAAGTCCTGGGCCTTGCGGTTTCAGAGAAGAAGATTTTTAAAGATTTTCCCTATATAAGCCTATGTAAAACCAAAGGGCCCCAGGTGGAGGCTTTTTTTGCCCCAGCACTATAATTTGAACAATCTTGGTAGGGGTCCACTAGATAAAGCTTAATACCAAATATCAAAGTCCTGGGCCTTGCAGTTTCAGAGCAGAAGATTTTTAAAGATTTTCCCTATATAAGCCTATGTAAAACCAAAGGGCCCGGGGGTGGGGACATTTTTGGCCTCAGCACTATCATTTGAATAATCTTGTTAGGGGTCTTTTAGATGAAGCTTCATACCAAATATAAAAGACCTAGGCCTTGTGGTTTCAGAGAAAAGGATTTTTAAAGATTTTCCCTATATAAGTCTATGTAAAAACAAAGGGCCCCTGAGCGGGGGCATTTTTGGCCCAAGGGCGATAATTTGAACAATCTTGGTAGAGGTCCAATGGATGAAGCTTCATTCTAAATATCAAAGTCCTGGACCTTGCGGTTTCAGAGAAGAAGATTTTTAAAGATTTTCCCTATATAAGGCCATGTAAAACCAAAGGGCCCCGGAACGGGGGCATTTTTTGCCCCAGCACTATAATTTGAACAATCTTGGTAGGGGTCCACTAGATAAAGCTTAATACCAAATATCAAAGTCCTGGGCCTTGCAGCTTCAGAGCAGAAGATTTTTAAAGATTTTCCCTATATAAGCCTATGTAAAACCAAAGGGCCCGGGGGCGGGGACATTTTTGGCCTCAGCACTATCATTTGAATAATCTTGTTAGGGGTCTTTTAGATGAAGCTTCATACCAAATATAAAAGACCTAGGCCTTGTGGTTTCAGAGAAAAGGATTTTTAAAGATTTTCCCTATATAAGTCTATGTAAAACTAGAGTGTTCACAAGTTTTTTCTTTAATTTGACCTACTGACCTACTTTTTGACCCGAAAAGACCTTTATTCAAACTTAGCCAAGATATTGTCACAATGACCATTCTGAGCAAGATTAATGATTTAACCAAACTTGTGGCCTCCTGAGTATTCACAAGGTTTTTCTATGATTTGACCTACTGACCTACTTTTCAACCGGACATGACCCATATTCAAACTTGACCGAGATATTGTCATGATGATCATTCTGAGCAAGTTTGATTATGATTGGACCAAAATTGTGGCCCCTAGGGTGTTCACAAGGTTTTTATATGATTTGACCCGCTGACCTACTTTTTAACCCGATATGACCCATATTCGAACTGGACTGAAATATTGTCACAATGGTCATTCTGAGCAAGTTTCATGATAATTGGACCAAAACAGTGGCCTTCAGAGTGTTCACAAGGTTTTTCTATGATTTGACCTACTGACCTACTTTTTGACCGGACATGACCCATATTCGAACTTGACCAAGATATTGTCATGATGATCATTCTGAGCAAGTTTGATTATGATTGGACCAAAATTGTGGCCTCTAGGGTGTTCACAAGGTTTTTCTATGATTTGACCCGCTGACCTACTTTTTAAGCCGACATGATCCATATTCAAACTTCACTAAAATATTGTCACAATGATCATTCTGAGCAAGTTTGATGATGATTGGACCAAAATTGTGGCCTCTCGAGTGTTCACAAGGTTTTTCTATGATTTGACCTACTGACTTACTTTTTTACCCGACATGACCCAAATTCGAACTTGACCGAGATATTGTCATGATTATCATTCTGAGCAAGTTTGATGATAATTGGACCAAAACTGTGGCCTCTAGTGTGTTCACAAGAAAAAGTTTACGCACGACGGACGACGGACGACGGACGACGCACGACGACGCCGGACATCTTACTGTCACAAAAGCTCACCATGACCTTCGGTCAGGTGAGCTAAAAATAGCCACATTGTCCTTGACCTTGAGGTCATGACCTTGAAAGTGGAATTTGCTAGAGATATTGTCATAAGGAACATTTGTGTGAAGTTATATTGAAATCAGTGAAGAAATATAGATGCTAGAGCCATGTTGTGCGAGGGGATAATTAAAAATTTTAAGTCTGTGACCTTGACCTTGAGCTCATGGGCATGGGTGGGGGTATCGCTGAATAAAATGGACAGGTATCTAACATCATACCAAATATCAATTCAATCCATCGCACGATTTGGAAAATATCAATTCTTAAAATATCTAATTAAAAATTTCTAAGTCTGTGACCTTGACCTTGAAGCCATAGGCATGAGTGGGGGTATTGCCAAATAAACATTTGGACCTGTATCTATCATCATAGCATACATAAGCCAAATCCATTATATAGTTTGGAAAATTTGAGCTCTTTAAAATCTTTCACATTAAAATTGTCTAAGTCTGTGACCTTGACCCCGGCCAGGGCCATCGCCTCAGCTGAAACAAGAACTACAAAGGGAAATAACTCTAAAAGGCCTGACCCCTTGGCCCTTATTTTCTTTCCCACAATACAAGTAGTCATACTGATCATGTGGTCAAAATTTCAAGTTTCTATGTGAAGCAGTTCCTGAGATATCTTTGACACAAAATAATTGTTTACGGACACACAGACAGACAGACCGAAAAGACAAAAACTATATACCCCCATTGCATACTTCGTATCCCATTGCATACTTCGTATGCCGGGGGTATAATGATTTTGCAAGCATGCAAATGTTGTTCATTAATATTGATTTTTGGTGGCATATTCTTAATTGAACAGTTTCATTTTGGCAAATAATATTGGAAAATGGTAAGAAGTTTCTATGTAGATAATTAAAAACAAAATATGACTTATAATTTTTCTTTACTGTGGTATTGTCTGTCAACTCCCCCACCCATCAAACACCGGAAAAGGCAACCATGTCGTATGCAGACACTTTCTACTACGTAATCTGGTAATGGAAAACTGTGCCACGTGCGAACAATGTGATCAAGCTGTTAGACTAACAATTTTCGGTATTGAACATTACCGGTCTCGAACATTACAAAACATTGGAAATGAGGGAATTTCAACTTCAAAATATTATGTTCTCTTATGTTCATTCAAGATGATGTGTTTGTGTTAGTAGTCACACATTGCGGGAGTTTCTTTCAATCTATCATTTTTTGTCGATACATACGTAATAAGCCTGGTATAATGATCGCGAACATTACATGCATTTTTGCAACAAATTCGTGCACATTTTTGTATGGCATGTATTTTTTATTCCCTATTGTACAGATAGCATCAAACGACCTTATATGCTTATTATAATATAAAATATAGATCAGCCATAATCAGGGAGAAATACTTAGTACGACTCCATGTGGTCTTGCTAAAGGTAGCTATTTCCCTACCCAGAATATGTAAATTTTATGGAAACCACCTAACCCTTTCCTTTCTAGTGGAATTGCAAATTTGTAAGTGTGCAAACAAAGAGAATTCGAAAAGCGACAGTCTCGAACATTACAAAACCATGTTTTCCCGTGGCTCATTTTCTTTGAAAAGGTATTTTTTGGCAGGAGATTTATCATTATATCTTTGGGACCGGTTGTTCTGTCATGTAAACATATGCATAGTTAAAAATGACAGCTCGATTTAAAAAAATGTACGGCGACTGCAATATCCTAATTCATTTGAGAATGAGTGTAGAACCTAGTTTGAATCAGCCATGGTAAACAAGACATCTGTGTTGAGCTATTGGATACTGACATAATTCCAATTCTCCATCATTATGTACATTTCAAGAGATTTGATTGGATGGAATAAAAGTTTTATACTGTATTCTAACACAGCGCGCCTATATAGGTAATGGAAAATAACTGTGTTTTATTCTGCAACAAATCACAGCTCGGAAGAGCGTGACGAGTGACGTCATTAAAATTCCCAATTTATGACGTCACTAGTCGATTTCCTTGACGTATGACGGTGTAACGTCATTTTCTCGCATCGAAAACGTAAGAAAAGGATATAAATGCATGTGTTTCAGTCGATAATTTTAGCGGGATTTCTTACAACAATGGCGAAAAGGTTGTGAGATTTTGAAGGAAACAACAACATTATTGCCGATTTTCAGCGTGTTAGAATCGAAATAGATCAGCTCTTGTCTGTGATTTGTTGAGTAATAAATCACAGTTTGTCGGTCAGTTGTAAGTAGACAAATCACGCACGCTACGCGCTCGTGATTTGTCTTCTTTACAACTGACCTCCAAACTGTGATTTATTACTCAACAAATCACAGCTAGAGCTGATCTATTTCTTAAATAAATTCCATGAGCAAGAATCTCAGAACTATTTCACACAGCGACAGGTAGTAATATAATGTGAGGTCAATGAGCTTGTTTAGAAGGTGTGTGTTACGTCATTGTATATGAAGGGAAGTCAACAGCATTCAATTAAAAGATGGTAAACTATTGAAAACCTAAATGTTAGAAGACAAATAAATTGAATGCAAAGATTTGACGTTATTCGTTTGGGTTTCTTTCAAAGATGGTAGATTCTAAAGAATTGCTAAAAAGATTCCATTTTGGTGGCATTTTTAACATTTCGATGACAAAGTTGGAATTATTAGGAATGAACATCATGTTTATGGCTTTTATCGATGTGTAAACTGCGGCGAATCACAAACTTTGCATGAAGCAAATTCTGGCAAATCACTCACAAACTTCATGCTTGTGAGTGATTCACGGAGTTTACACATCGATAAAATCCACAAAAAAGAAATTCATTCCTTTATTAAACGAATATATCTTCAGGGCAAGCAACCCTTAAATCATCATTTTATCCCTGAATATTTTCACAGAAGTTTGCCTTCTTTGTCTGTAAAGGTGCACATTTAACCCAAAAATCAGATTAGAACAATAAAAATTTATAGCAGACGGCATTTTTTCTAAATTATTTTTCAGAGAAAATAAGGCTTGTGAATCGTCTACTGTGTGGATTCACATGTAATTGGAAAATAACCACAAACAATTTGAAAATGATGTCTGTGAATGTCATGAATGGCAGTTTAAGGTTTAAAGGAATTGTTTTGTTCTAGTAGCCAGCCTCAGTAACTCAGTTGAATGTGTGCCTGACTGGACATCAGGAGGTTCCGGGTTCAATACCTAATGGGTCAGTAATATATGTATTATTTTGTGGAGACTGATCATGAAATTGTTTCTACAGTCCTTCTTCCTTCTGCTGATTCAAGTAGGGCAGTTGTCAGTTTCTGGTGAAAGAATGTGCATGCACTGTTTAACTACTTGATATGTACCTGTATAAGCCTGCACCGGAAAAGTGTGTTGAGGTGAACTGGCCCGATATGACCTAAATAGTGTTGACTGGGTCATTAAACTGTGAACAAACAAACTAACAAACCTTTAAGTGTGGTCTCCTTGGATTGGATACACCAAAGATTTTTGTTTGTTTATTTCATTTGAGGTTAGGTCATTTTGGAGACGTTGTTTCCAAATTTGTGGGACTTTTACCCGACACTGAGATGAAATCACATCTCAATCCCTACTGCAACCAAAGATTTTGCTTTCATTTTTCAAAGAGATGCAATTCTTCCATAATGGAATTGCTTCATGATACTCTGTTTCTGGGAACTGCTACCTTTAGGGATCACAAATATTTCCATTTCAAACCTTCTTCCCTTGGTGGCATTCAAATTCTTCTCATATTCATGGTAACTTCCAAATAGAAGTGAAGGCAATGATCAGGAATCGATACAATTAACACACAGCTCCCATCAGAGACACCAAAGGGAAAGAAGCACAGACATGAAACAACAAGAGGCCCAAGAGGGCCTGTCGCTCCACCGGCTAACTTCAGACAATTGTCATATTTATTACATTAACCAATGGTATACTAGTGGACTCTTCTATTGCTATATGTTGGACCAGTCCATTTGTCATATAAGGGGTGTCAGGCCTATTTTTTTCTATTTTTGATGAAAATTCTGTTAGCAAATAGTGCAGGCCCTGATCAGACATGGTGTTCTGTGGGGTCTGATCTGGGCCAGCACTGTTTGCCAAGGTACCCATTTAGGGTTTTCCTGCATGCAATGGGTAAAAAAGAAACAAGTGATCCACCCAAGGAATGTCCATTCTATATTTTTTGGACCCCAGAGCCATGGTTGGCAGGATTTATGTGAGTGACCATTTGGCATTGCTCCGTTCTAAATATCTAAAGCTCTGGGCCTTATGGTTTCAGAGAAGAAGACTTTTTTTAAGTTTTTCCTATTATAAGTCTATGGGAACTAATATGCCTCTGGGCGTGACCAATTTTTTACCCCAGGGGCATTGTTGGCAGGATTTATTTGAGTGACCACTTGACGTTGCTGCATACTTAATATCTAAGCTCTGGGCACTGATGGTTTCAGAGAAGATTTTTGTCAGTTTTTCCCAGTATAAGTCTATGGGAGCTTATGGGCCTCAGGGTGTGGCCAATTTGGACCCCAGGGGCATAGTTGGCAGGATTTATGCAGATGAATACTTCAAGTTGCTACATACTAAGCTCTTGGCCTTATGGTTTCAGAGGAGAAAAGTTTCAAGATTTTGTCATTATTAGTCTATGGGAGCTACTAAGCACCGGGGCGTTGCCAATTTGGACTCAAGAGTCATAGTACGCAGGACTTAGTAGGTGACCACATAACTTTGCTACATACTACAGTTCAACCTGTATTAAGCAAGTGCCTAAGGGATAGTCAAAATATGCTTGCTTAAGACAGGTTCTTGCTTAATACAGGTGAAATTTAACACATCTGCCTTTCTTGGGAACTGAATGCCTGCTTGCTTAAGACAGGTTGCTTGCTTAATAGAGGTGGCCACTAAGACAGGTTTTACTGTAAATGTCTTAGCTTTAGGCTTTATGGTTTCAGAGAACAATGCTATATCCCCCCTCACAACTATGTTGTGCGAGGGGATAATGAAATCCAACAGGTGGGTTTGGAGGAGAAGATGTTTAAAGATTTTTAATTTTTTGTGTGGTTTTGTTGCCATGGCAACCAGAGTTCTGGGTGTAACAAAATTCTTTGAAGGAATTTAGAAGAGGACTAAGTAAGGAACATTCCTGTGAAGTTTGGTTACAATTGGCCCAGTAGTTTAGGAGGAGAAGATGTTTTAGCATTACACTATATGTTAAATAGGGAAAATAAGCCCCGCCCATGGCGGCCATGTTTTTTGTCGGATCAAAATTTCTTCAAGGAATCTGAAAGGGGTCCACCCAAGGAACATTCATGCGAAATAAAAATGAAATCCAACAGGTAGTTTTGGAGGAGAAGATTTTTAAAGATTTTTAAAATTTTGTGTTGTTTTGTTGCCATGGCAACCAGAGTTCTGGGTGTAACAAAATTCTATGAAGGAATTTAGAAGAGGACTAAGTAAGGAACATTCCTGTGAAGTTTGGTTACAATGGGCCCAATAGTTTAGGAGGAGAAGATGTTTTAGCATTACACTATATGTTAAATAGGGAAAATAAGCCCCGCCCATGGCGGCCATGTTTTTTGTTGGATCAAAATTTCTTCAAGGAATCTGAAAGAGGTCAACCCAAGGAACAGTCATGCAAATAAAAATGAAATCCAACAGGTGGTTTTGGAGGAGAAGATTTTTAAAGATTTTTAATTTTTTTTTGGTTTTGTTGCCATGGCAACCAGAGTTCTGGGTGTAACAAAATTCTTTGAAGGAATTTAGAAGAGGACTATGTAAGGAACATTCCTGTGAAGTTTGGTTACAATTGGCCCAGTAGTTTAGGAGGAGAAGATGTTTAAAGAAAAAGTTAACGCACGGACGCACAGACGCACGACGGACACAGGGCCATGACAATAGCCCCGCTGGCCTTCGGCCAGTGGAGCTAACTAGACCCTAATGGAAACATCAATAGCGGAAAGCATAAAGGACAGTCACTTTCCCACAAAATGGCCAATTGGCTACCCAAAACAAAATAATTAATATAAGCTATACAGACACTCAAAGACAAACCATAACAACAAGAGGACCATGATGGTCCTATATCGCTCACCTGAGCTAAGAGATTAACATGTTGGTCCCAGGGCAGTGCAATTTTTAGACCCAGGTCTATAATTTGAACAATATAAGCAGAGGTCCACTGAATGAAGCTTAACATTGAATATCAAAGGCATGAGCCTTCTGGTTTGGCACAAGAAGATTTTTAAAAGTTTTCTCTATATAAAACCAGTGTTTTCCCTATATAAGCCTATGGATAAGCATTTGGCCCTTGGGCGGGGGCAGTTTTTGTCTCAGGGCTATAATTTGAACCATCTTGGCAGAGATCCACTACAAGACGCTTCATACCAAATATCAAAGACCTGGGCCTTCTGGTTTCAGACAAGAAGATTTTTAAAGGTTTTCCCTATATAAGCCTATGTAAAACCATTGGGCCCCGGGGCGGGGCTGTTTTTGGCCCAAGGGCTATAATTTGAACAATCTTGGTAGAGGTCCACTAGATGAAGCTTCATACCAAATATCAAAGACCTGGGCCTTCTGGTTTCAGACAAGAAGATTTTTAAAGGTTTTCCCTATATAAGCCTATGTAAAACCAGTGGGCCCCGGGGCAGGGCTGTTTTTGGCCAGGGCTATAATTTGAACAATCTTGGTAGCTGTCCACTAGACAAAGCTACATACCAAATCACAAAGACCTGGGCCTTCTGGTTTCAGACAAGAAGATTTTTAACGGTTTTCCCTATATAAGCCTATGTTAAAACCAGTGGGCCCCGGGGCGGGGCTGTTTTTGGCCCCAGGGCTATAATTTGAACAACCTTGGTAGAGGTCTACTAGATGAAGCTTCATACAAAATATCAAAGACCTGGGCCTTCTTGTTCCGGACAAGAAGATTTTTAAAGGTTTTCCCTATATAAGCCTATGTAAAACCAGTGGGCCCCGGGGCGGGGCCGTTTTTGGACCCAGGGCTATAATTTGTATATTCTTTGTAGCGGTCCACTAGACGAAGCTACATACCAAATATCAAAGACCTGGGCCTTCTGGTTTCAGACAAGAAGATTTTTAAAGGTTTTTTTTCTTATTTTCCCCATTTGTTGCCATGGCAACCAGAGTTCTGCATGGAATGGAATTCTTTGAACAACTTCGAGAGAGGACCACCCAAAGATCATTTCTGCCAAGTTTGGTCAAAATCTGTTCAGTGGTTAAGGAGGAGATGTCGTTTAAAGGAATTGTGGACGGACGGACAGACGGATGGACAGACGGACGGACGACGACGGACGGTGAGCGATCACAATAGCACCCCCAGAGCCTTCGGCTCAGGTGAGCTAAAAATAAACCGCGACAGAAGAACCACCTTGGAAGGTCAGCGAAACAAATTCCACTGGGGGGCTTAAATCGATTTTACGTGGCCACAATCCTCGCCCTTATTTCCGTCGCCATTTAGCCAAATAATTTATTGTCCGCATGATGGCCTCCTAACTCATCAGTGAAACATCTCCGTGAACACAAAAATCAAACATCTATAGACAACGGAGAGGACTCAACAGCAAGAAATCACAGAAATGCTGGAGCAAAAGAAGACCAACAGTTAGACTCTGATGGGCCCGACCAGAGACAGAGCATCAGGCACCAACCAATATTACAAAAAATTAGATACTAAAGACTGGATGGAAGCTTTCTGCCTTTATTCATTAGAGTTACTCTCAAACAGCAGTGTAACTTCTTTTCAGAGACTGAAACCTAGCTCACGGTAAGGCACTTTTTTCATCCAAAAAGTACTGATATTTTTCTAATTTCTGCACAAAAACTTACATGTATGTTATGGGTACTCATTAGAAGTGCTGAGGCACTTCTAATGAGTACCAACAACCTATGTTTTTGTGCAGAAATAAGAAAGATAATATTGAGATAGCCTCTCTTACCTGGGGCTATGCTGATACCTGGAAACAGCTGTCATATTTTTTCAATGTTTGCCTTATAGCATAACAATACTGGTGTTAGACAAGTTCAAGAGACTGCCTGATACAGAAAATGGCTAAGATTCTGATTACTTGATGCCATTTGCATAATCAAAGACTATTTAGTTTGCATCATGCAGTGATCTGGGACATATAATATCAAAATAATATGTGTATAGGCACCTTGTGGAACTATTGGATTACTGCATATATATTCTGACTATGAGACCTGAAAAAAAGAGTTTTATGCAAACCATACATTGATTTGTTCTTGTTACTCATGTATGATTGTATATAATGTCTGACTTATTCTATACCATGAAAATGGTCCAGAAGCCTCTGTTGTGTAGTGGTTATGCTACTCGCCTCATAAACCAGGGGTTGTGGGTTTGATCCTGGGCTTCTCCAGACTTTATGATGAGCCTTTAAACCAAGGTGCCATCTCTGTATGATCTTAGCAGTTGGTGGGATGTAAAACTCAAACACACACCAGGAAAATGGTTCATGATTTGCAATTAAGAGCTTATATTTTCCTAAAGCTTTTTGTATACCATAGCCTAGATATATTATGAGTGACATTTATTATATTGTTATACAGAGAATACCAGGTTCGCGTCATTTGATATCAAGTTTATCAGGCAAGGCTTCAAGAACACTTGTAGAATTGCGAATTCTACATGCGTTCTCAAAGCCGAGCCTGATAAACTTGGAATCAAATGGCATGAATCTGGTATTCTATTTATTAGTGAAACCCCCTTGTACACTCTTAAATTTTGCCAGTTTTCAAGTAGTCCAGTTCATAGAAGTGCAATGTCACATTGACCTGATAAAGCTGACTTGTCCTGAGATAGCATATCTTTATCAGGTCTGGATGTTTCAATACAAATAATACATGTATAGGGGGTAACTGATAAATAAATATTGAATAATAAAATGTGAGGAACAATCATGCTGATATCACCCGGAATCAGCACACTTACTAGATACTGCATGTTAACTGGGATGCCTTCCAATTTTACAGTCAGACGAAATAGCATCTGATGACATCTTACAGCAAAGATGTCAAATGAAAATTTGTAATGCACTTGTACATATTCTCAAAAAATGCTTATTTTAGAGCTAAAACTACTAGTCATGCTGCAAAATTTTATAGCTATATATTAAAAAGGTTATTGCACTGATACCCAAGTTGGACAATATTCAATGTTTACATTTCCAGTGTAAAGCCTAATGTAGTTCATATTTCCATGAACGCATCAAGTCAAATGATTTTCAGTGACGTCATTGACGTCAGTCTAAACCATGGTTCTAAACCATGATCTGATTGTGTGTTGGCGACGTCAATGCTGTTCCGTGTTGTAGAAAAACAGTGTGTAAATGTTTTTCAGCTTTAAAAGTTTGCCCTATAAGCATTTTTTCGCCCAGTGATGAGGAGCAAAGATTGTAAATATAAGAAATAAACTTAATTTTTCTGCTGTTCATTTAAGTATGAACAACAGTGGGTTGCTAGCAAAGTTTATATTCGGGGTTCATTTACTTTGCAGGAGTGACCCACTGCGTTCATACTTTCATGAACAGCAGAAAAATAACATTCAATTCTTAAATGAAAGTTTGATAACATGGCCACTGCTAACAGTAGTGAATATACTAACCTCAGCATTTTCTGATATATCTGTATTTCTTGATATTGCACACCAGCCCTGGGGATGTATCTGAAATGTAAACATGAAATGGGCTGTGTCAAACAATTAAAAGCACTCACTGGAAATTTGATTGTCTCTGTGTGTGGGCTGGTACAAAAGTCCTGAAGAGAGACACAGACTGTTTGTTCAGCGTATTTATGTATTTGGACTGACAGGCTTGAACAAACAGCATTGACCCAGATGAGATGCCACAAAATGCGGCATCTCATCAGGGCCTACACTGTTTGTCATTCATCCAGGTATTTTTAAACACAACACTGGGTAGTAGATTACACTTGTTCAAATTATAGAACAAGAAACATTGTAAGGAGTTTTCTAGGCACTTATGGTAAATACAGTAACCCTTAAATTGAAGTTCTTTAAGCAAACACTGCTGACCCTGATTATACGCCCCTTTCTGTAACATCTGATCTGTGTCTATGCTGTTTGTCAAATTCAGCACAGGAGTCCAGTGCAGATTGATTCTACAGATAACCCTCTCTACACATCACTCTGACCTCACAATGTTAAGAATACAGTGGTTGTAAAATCAGTGATAGTCACATGGACATCAGCAATGCAAAGCTACTGCACTTAGAAACTTTTTGCCGACTGAACAACCATCAACACAAAACTGCTTATTGCCCTATGTCAGCTTGAGTACCCAGTACTACCCACTCAGGAAGAATGAAGCCTTATGTGTCAGCAAGGAGACACTACATGTATATAGCACATAGCAAAGACCCTGATCAGGGTGCACAGGCTCTTCATTCTAAATCTTCGCTGTGCTTGGCTTGTTCTATGTAATGAGACAGTTGTTTGTTGTGCAAGGGCAAGCAACTGACATTTAAAGATGCATTAGATTCACTCAATTTTAGCAATACATCCAGTAAATATACATTATCTTTTTCCACAGTAGTAAATCCCAAGCACTTTAATTTGTTGTAACATTTTTGTGTTTCTGAAGTTAATGTTAAAGATAAAGAAGCCTTATTTAACATCTCATATTACAAACAATTAACAAAAGCTTTGTAGAGCCTTTTTGTAATAAACGAAGTATCCTTTATTCTTACACAGCGCGCCTATGTAGGCAATGGAAAATAACTGTGTTTTATTCTACAACAAATCACAGCAAGGAAGAGCTTGACAAGTGATATCATTAAAACTGCCAATTTATGACGTCACTAGTCGATTTCCTTAACGTTAGATGGTGTAACGTCATATTCGCACATCAAAAACGTTAGAAAAGGATATAAATGCGTGTGTTTCAGTCGATAATTTTAGCAGGATTTCTTCTAACAATGGCGAAAAGTTGTGAGATTTTGAAGGAAACAACAGCATTATTGCCGATTTTAAGCCTGTTAGAATCGAAATAGATCAGCTCTAGTTTGTGATTTGTTGAGCAATAAATCAGTTTGTCGGTCAGTTGTAAGTAGACAAATCACGCGGGCTATGCGCTCGTGATTTGATCTACTTTACAATTGACCTCCAAACTGTGATTTATTACTCAACAAATCACAAATAGAGCTGATCTATTTCTTAAACAAATACTTACCTGCCTTCATTTATTTTTCTAGGACTTTCCTGATAATGCAAGTGTCAGTCAAGAGAGCTCCTAGTACTTTTTTTATGCCTTTGGTATGGTGAAGCCGGGGATCGAACCCGCAACCTCTCAATCCTGAACAGGACACTCCTTCAATAAGCAATAAGGGCAGGTATTTTTATGTAATGACTCATTTTTTCAACATAGTTTCATTTTATGCCCTACATAAATTGCGCATGTGCAAAAATCTTGACTGGCATTGCCAGGAAGTGAAAGTGCCTAAAGTCATCGATTTCAATGTTATGTTAATGCCAACTGGCCCTGGTCAACATCAGCAATATCAAAATTGATGGAATCAGTTGCCATATTATCAGTTACTTCCTATATTAACCGCATTGTAACAGCTTGACCTGATAAAGATATGCAATCTCAGGACAAGTGAGCTCTATCAGGTCAATGTGATATTGCACTTCTATGACCTGGACTACTGGAAAAAGGTGGCAAAACTGTAGGAGTGTACAAGGGGATTAACTGATAAATAGAATATCAGGTTCGTGTCATTTGATATCAAGTTTATCAGGCTCGGCTTCGAGAACGCATGTAGAATCGCTCGGCAAGCCTCGCAATTCTACAAGCTTTCTCAAAGCCTTGCCTGATAAACTTAATATCCCTTGACACGAACCTGGTATATAATCTCTATTTCCATAGCTACAGATAAAGAAGCGTATGATGTATAATTAAGGGATCATTTCTTTTATTTATTTCTCCCTAAAAACATATGTTGTGGGTACCCGGTACTTGTTGGAATCGCCTAATCATTGGAATTCTAACTAGAGGCTCAAGTGGGCCAGAATATAAGGATCTTATTTGGGTGTGAGGGGTGGTTGGAAAAATCCGTCCCAAGGGTCACTGTCCGGCATCACGAGGCTTGCCGAGTGATGCCGGACAGTGATCCCGAGGGACGAATTTTTCTATCCACACCTGACACCCATATAGGATTCTTTTTTTTTTTGCATACCTTCCATTGTTTAGCGCGGATTTTTAATGCTGCAGTAACTTCGGTTACTGACGTCCGCCATATTGTGATGACACTACAGGAATGTTAAATGACGTCACGTAACATGCTGTGACGTCAACCTTAACGACAGCGCAGATGTGGTCGTATTCAACCTATGCATTTATCAAACACGGGCGAATATTCGATTTGGGGTTAGAACAGAATCTCTATCCCAAGCTAAAATATGGATTTCCTTATCTGGTGTGCCAGAAATAGCACTCCTCCATCTTGCCTCAATGCCGCCCAACAAGTTTCAGCACAATCTGACCAACAATTTTGGAGAAGGTGTCATTTGAAGAGTTTCCAGATGGCTCCCATCTTGGATATCAGAAAAGAACAATCCATTCTGAATATCCATGTTGGTCCAGTGCCTCCCACTAAGTTTAAGCTCAATCTGATTTACGGTTCTGAAGATGATGAAAATGTGAAAAGTTAACAACAGATGACAATGCGCCAAGACATAAGCTGACTTGGAGCTAAGCTTCATGTGAGCTAAGAAGTACCCACAACATTTAATTCTGACAAGAAATAAGAACAAGAGCACCGCATCCGGTTGCCAACGCTCGGCTTCAGTTTCTTTTAGTTAAACAAAATTTCTAAGACGAAAAAGGGGCATAACTGTGCCAAAAATATTTTGAGGGTTACCTCAATTATTGGTATGAGTTCTGCTTTTCATAATGAACAACTAGTCCCAGTTTCAAGTAAATGTGTTCTATAATGACAGAGATATTACAAAATGTCCAAGTTTTTGCAAAAATTTTACATCGAAAAAGGGGCATAACTGTGCCAAAAATATGTTGAGGGTTACCTCACCTATTGGTATGAGTTCCCCTTTTTATAATGAACAACTAGCCCCAGTTTCAAGTAAATATGTTCAGCAATGACAGAGATATTACAAAATGTCCAACTTTTTGCAAAAATTCTTAGTCGAAAAAGGGACATAACTGTGCCAAAAAATATTTTCAGGGTTACCTCACCTATTGATTTGAGTTCCCGTTTTCATAATGAACAACTAGTCCGAGTTTCAAATAAATATGTTCAGCAATGACAGAGATATTACAAAATGTCCAAGTTTTTGCACGACGCAGACGCCGCCAGAGCTATGACAATACCTCATCGTTTTCTTCGAAACCAGCGGAGCTAAAAATTATCCTATTATTATCCTTGTTATACCCCATTAACTTGAGGTATGTTATTACAGCAAACACTTGACACATCTTTGCCTGTTTTATGCAATGTCAAACATTAACCCATTGTATACTAGAGGATTCTTCCATTGCTATATGTTGGACAGATCCATTTGACATATAAGGAGTGACAAGCCTATTTTTTCGTTTTTATTCTTGTTTTGACAGATAATTCTGTTAGCAAATAGTGCAGGCCCTGATCAGACGCTGCATTCTGCAGCATCTCATCTGGGCACGCACTGTTTGCCAAGGCACCCCTTAGGGGTTTCCTGCATGCAATGGGTTAACATTCCAAAACACAATTAAACCCACAAGAAGATATGCCTGACCAGCACAGTCTCAGATGATCCTTATACATTCTGGCAGTTTCGCATATCTAACTTTGAACAGGCTGTTGAATGCTCGTGCAATCAGTGAAGACTCTGATCAGACTGTGAGGAAAAACAGGCTGTTCTGAGTCTTTGCTGGTCACAGTCTTATTGTAGGTTTTGTCTCCCCTGGCTCAAGTGTATTATTCTGTTTGGATTTCTTGGAAGTTTTGACATGAATTTCATTGGGTGTGTCTAGGTTTGGCAGTCCATTTTGGTATCTGGTTTCTCTAAATTGAAATAGAAGTAGTCTATACAGTATTTTCAATGGCAAATTTGATTGGAACAGTACTAAATATTCTTGAAGATTTCAATTCTATTGCTTTCCAGACAAAAATAAAGCTTCACACAGCACATAAGAATCATCAGCCAGACGATTCATACATACAATGAAACTTTGGTAACTCCATCATGGACTGATCATTTACCATTGTTACCGTAATTCGAACTTGTTCTTGGGGTCCCTAAAGAATTCTTCCCAGAATTCCAGATATCAATATTATAAAGGACGTTATGGAGATTTCTCTAACTTTATCTTGAAATGGTATGTTGTGTGTACTCATTAGAATCGCCTCAATGAGGCGATTCTAATGAGTACACACAACATACCCATATATTATAGAAGATCAAAAACATATCCTTTTAATAGAAATCCCCATTATGCCTAATGAACTTAAGCTATGATTAATTCTCAGTAGTTAGAACTACTCCTATTACAAATGCATTTTCATGGTACGAAGGTATTCGAGTTATTGAACTTTGACTGTAATATCAAGCCTTATTTTCAATGAAAAATAAATAATGGTTTGAAAATGCTGTCTGTTCTAGAGATTAGCTCTTGAAAGGGAAGATAATATGAAACATCAGAGGTCCAGTTAAAACAGTGCGAGACCAGCAGATATTGATGTAAGCTGATCCCCGAGGACCAACAGACATTTGAAACTAGAGCTGTTTGTTTGTATGATTTGAGATTTAACGTTCCCATCAACACTATTAAGGTCATTCTGGAGATGTTGCTTCTAATTTTGTGGGACTTTTACCCAACATTGAGATGAAATGACATCTTAAGCCCTGCCCCCTAATGAAACAATAGGGTATATCTAAGCATGGATGGTCCGACTCGCACCGCTTTGCCTGGGCAGGCTTAGATCCTCTAAGCAGTTTACCAGTACTCGTGTGCGGGTCGGTTTCAGCTCTGTGTGGAAGCATCATGCAGCCCATCTATTTCTTCAAGCCCCGATGGGGGGGGGGGGGGGGGGGGGGGGGGGGGGGGGGGGGCGGACAGATGTTGAGGTAAGCTGATCCCAGAGGACCAATAGACATTTGAACCTAGAGCTGTTTGTTTGTATGATTCCCGTCAACACTATTTAGGTCATTCTGGAGAAATTGCTTCTAATTTTTGGGACTTTTACCCGACACTGAGATAAAATGACATCTTAAGCCTTATAGGGTTTATATGCCTTGACGGTCCAACTTGCACCCCTTTACCTGGGCAGGCTTAGACCTCCTAAGCGGGTTTCCAGTACTCATGTGCAGTTGGTTTCAGCTCTGCGTGGAAGCATCAAGCACCCCAATCTGTTTCTCCAAGCTGCGATGGGCAGGGGCCGTAAAACCTAGTGTTGACCTTTTTGTATGTAAATTCATAGCTCCAGAATAGGTGTCTTTTTCGTTCAAAAAGGACTGATATTTTTCTTATTTCTGCATGAAAACATATGTTGTGGGTATTCATTAGAAGCGACTCGGCTCCGAGGTGCTTCTAATGAGTACCAACGACTTACGTTTTCTTGCAGAAATACGAAAAATAATAGGTGGATACCCCCTTTTATATGGGGCTATGGACTATATAAATTGTTGCTCACCTGTAGTGATGAAATAATATTGGCATCATTTCCTGTAGGCCAATCTGCCAAAAACTCTACACGATTTTTCTCCTGCTCAAACACATGGTTAAACATCAGGCCCAGTCGCCATGGTGTCCTACTGCGCTGCATGGACCGGTACATGTTGGGTTTGAAACCTTTCAGGTCTTCAGCCAATGTGTCAAGATCAAGGTTGTGTATAACTATGATGTAGCCTTCGTGTGTAGAGATGAGAAGTTTAGAAGAGTCTGGAGATAATTTTGACCGCATGAGACCACTGGTATAAAACACTTTGTTGGATGATTCTTCATCAGAATAACTGAAAGTGATTCAAGTGTAATAATATAAGAATCTAATTATATGGGTGTAAGGGGTGGATGGAAAAATCCATCCAAAGAGTCAGGCGGCTTGCCGAGTCATAATGGTCATTATTACCCCATGTTAAAATCTGTTTATCTCGTTTCTATATTTTAACGGGAGATCACCATATTTCCATAATGTTAGGTCCGCCAAAATGCTGTTGCTTTATGTAAATTCGGCACTGTGTTTTACCCGTAACCAATGTCACAAGATGGTGTTTTGTTTATGGCCCGCAACTCTAAAGATGTTTGACATCCCTGGTTGTGTCTCTTTTAGTGTTCACATTTTTCATGTCTTCAACAAATGCGTGTCTTCTCAATTGAAACCTCTCTAAAATGTCTTTCTCTTTGACCATACTTTCTCACAGGCATTCTTTTCATATAAAAAGGATACCAGTGTGGGGGTTCATTTTGTATGAAATAAGTACCTGTGTACTGCCTGGATCTAACATTCTGATAGTAATTCTAACATTGAGCATTCATTCTGGAGGTCATTGGGCCAGGTGAAGAAACTGTTTATCTTGCTTCACTGGGGACTCCTACTGATATTGGCTTACAAGTCTTGTTGTACTTGCAAGAGATTAAGGTAGAGGGGGGAGGTTGTTGTTTCTACACTTACGTTCATTTTCCCTCTGTCTCCCCTGTCCCTCATTTTCATCTTCTCTACTATCACTTCTACACTTTTTTTTTCTTTTTCTCTGGAAGACGACACAGAGGTTGACATGTCGTTAAACACCAACACAATCAATCAATTTATTAAATTGTTTACATCACTTGATGACGTACTTGTTAGTGATGACGTAGCTGTTGGCAATGATGGTGTCAACGATGATTTTTAAAGTATGTATTTAATGGTCATGACACAGCCTGGAAGTATATTAACTAGGCATGATAACCTCTCTGAATGTAAAATACATTACTTCCTGTTATCAGCCCGGGCAGGCATAAACTGGTTATCAGCAGCAGTGTCCATAACCTTCGGTATCTTCCACTGTTATCGCATGTGCAAAACTGTGGTATAGAAACAAGTATGTGATAAGGGCTAATATTAGTTGGTGTTTGTTCCATCTTGAATGTAAATTTAAGGAGACTGGATGTAACTTCAGGGGAGGCAACTTTTACAAAAATATTTAGTCTCTCTATCAATGGACCATTTTTCCAAAGGGGCTCAGAAAAACGTCAAGAAATCTCTAAAAGTTGTCTCTATTGTATTGTGAGAAAAATGGGTTTAAGGGGAATGGATACACTTTCAGGGGAGGCAACTCCTGCAAAAGTATTTTTGTCTCCCGTGTCAATAGGGGTAAACTTTTAAAGGAAAGTATTTGCTGCTGAGGCGCAAACTCTTTACATTAAGAGCAGACCCTTTTCAGTGGCGATGAGTTTATAGTAAAGCAAACAGGAAGTCCAGAGAGTTGCATCCTTTTAAAACAAGAGGGCCCTCAGGGCTCTGAATCGCTCACCTGAGTATCAGTGTCTCTAGTACATTCTTGGCCCAAGGGCTATAATTTTAACAAACTTGGTAGCGGTCCACTAGATGACGCTTCAAACCAAATATCAAAGACCTGGGCCTTCTGGTTTCAGACAAGAAGATTTTAAAAGGTTTTCCCTATATAAGCCTATGTAAAACCAGTGGGCCCTGGCACGGGGGCATTTTTTGGCACCAGGGCTATAATTTGAACAATCTCAGTAGAGGTCCACTAGATGAAGCTTCACACCAAACATCAAAGACCTGGGCCTTCTGGTTTCAGACAAGAAGAGTTTTAAAAGATTTTTTCCTATATAAGCCTATGTAAAACTAGTGGGTCCCGGCACAGGGACATTTTTGGCCCCAAGGCTATTATTTGAACAATCTTGGTAGAGGTCCACTAGATGAAGCTTCATACCAAATATCAAAGACCTGGGCCGTCTGGTTTCAAAGAAGATTTTTAAAGGTTATCCCTGTATATGCCTATGTGAAATCCGTGGGCCCCAGGACTATATTTTGTATAATCTTGGTAGAGGTCCACTAGATAAAGCGTCATGCCAAATATCAAAGACCTGGGCCTTCTTGTTTCAGACAAGAAGATTTTTAAAGGTTTTCCCTATATACGCCTATTTGAAACCAGCGGGCCCTAGAGCCAGGGCATTTTTGGCCCCAGGACTATATTTTGAACAATCTTTGTAGAGGCCCACTAGATGAAGCTTCATACCAAATATCAAATAAGATTTTTAAAGGTTTTCCCTTTTTAAGTCTATGTAAAACTGGTGGGACCCGCATGGGGACATTTATGGCCCCAGGGCTATAATTTGAACAATCTTGGTAGAGGTCCACTAGATGAAGCTTCATACCAAATATCAAAGACCTGGGCCTTCTTGTTTCAGACAAGAAGATTTTTAAAGGTTTTTCCTATATACGCCTATGTGAAACCAGTGGGCCCCGGCGCGGGGGCATTTTTGGCCCCAGGACTATATTTTGAACAATCTTGGTAGAGGTCCACTAGATGAAGCTTCATACAAATATCAAGAACCTAGGCCTTCTGGTTTCAGACAAGAAGATTTTTAAAGGTTTTCCCTATATAAGTCTATGTAAAACTGGTGGGCCCCGGCGTTGGGGCATTTTTGGCCCCAGGGCTATATTTTGCATAATCTTGGTAGAGGTCTACTAGATGAAGCTTTAAATCAAATATCAACAACCTGGGCCTTCTGGTTTCAGACAAGAAGATTTTTAAAGGTTTTCCCTATATAAGTCTATGTAAAACTGGTGGGCCCTGGTGTGGGGGCATTTTTGACCCCAGGGCTATAATTTGAACAATCTTCATAGAGGTCCAATAGATGAAGCTTTATACCAAATATCAAAGACCTGGACCATGTGGTTTGAGAAGAGATTTTTTAAGTTTTCAGTAAAAAAAAATCTATTTTTAGCTCCTGTGACCTAGATGTGCAATGGACCGGAAATATTTGAACAACTTTGAAAGGGGACCACCTAAGGATCATTCCTGTGAAGTTTGGTCAAAATAAGATCAGTGGTTTAGGAGGAGATGTTGTTTGAAGAAATTGTTTATGGACGCACAGATGCACGACGGACAAAAAGTGATCCCAAAAGCTCACCTCGTCACTACGTGACAGGTGTGGTAGAAATTGTGGAAAAATCTGCCAGGTGGGTGTATCCATGCTAAGAAATTGCTAAATGCCGGCTTTTTGTTGTACCTCTGCACAAGTATCTTTAAGTTCATTCTAGTATTTGCAAATGTTTATAAAAACAAGAGGGCCATGATGGCCCTGGATCGCTCACCTGATCTATAGTGTAACAAGTGGGCCCCAGGGAGGGCCATTATTGGCCCAAGGGCTTTAATGTGCATAATGTTGAGGGAGGTCTTAAAGGTGAAGCTTCATACCAAACAATAACAAAGGCTATAATTTGTACAATCTTGGCAAAGGTCCACTGGATGAAGCTACACACCAAATATCAAAGACCTGGGCCTTGCGGTTTCAGAGAAGAAGATTTTTATAAAGATATTCCCTACATAAGCCTATGCACCAGGGCTATATAAGTCTATGTAAAACCAAAGGGCCTTGCAGTTTCAGAGAAGAAGAGTTTTAAAAATTTCCCTTTATAAGTCTATGTAAAACCAAAGGGTCTCTGGGGGACGACATTTTTGGCCCCAGGGCTATAATTTGAACAATCTTGGTAGAGATCCACTAGATGACGCTTCATACCAAATATCAAAGACCTGGGCCTTCTGGTTTCAGACGAGAAGATTTTTAAAGGTTTTCCCTATATAAGCCTATATAAAACCAGTGGGCCCTGGTGCAGGGGCATTTTTTGGCCCCAGGGCAATAATTTGAACAATCTTGGTAGCGGTCCACTTGACGAAGCTACTTACCAAATACCAAAGACATGGGCCTTCTGGTTTCAGACAAGAAGATTTTTAAAGGTTTTCCCAATATAAGCCTATGTTAAACCAGTGGGCCCCGGGGCGGGGCCGGTTTTGGGCCCAGGGCTATAATTTGAACAATCTTGGTAGAGGTCCATTAGATGAAGCTTCATACCAAATATCAAAGAGCTGGGCCTTCTGGTTTCAGACAAGAAGAATTTTAAAGGTTTTCCCAATATAAGCCTATGTTAAACCAGTGGGCCCCGGGGTGGGGCCGGTTTTGGGCCCAGGGCTATAATTTGAACAATCTTGGTAGAGGTCCACTATATGTCGCTTCATACCAAATATCAAAGAGCTGGGCCTTCTGGTTTCAGACAAGAAGAATTTGAAAGGTTTTCCCTATATAAGCCTACGTAAAACCAGTGGGCCCCGGGGCGGGGCTGTTTTTGGCACCAGGGCTATAATTTGAACAATCTTGGTAGTGGTCCACTAGACGAAGCTACATACCAAATATCAAAGACCTGGGCCTTCTGGTTTCAGACAAGAAGATTTTTAAAGGTTTTCCCTATATAAGCCTATGTAAAACCAGTGGGCCACGTGGCGGGCCGTTTTTGGCCCCAGGGCTATTAATCCATCCACTGGTTAAGCAGGAGAAGCTCTAGTGGCCATTTTGTTCACCCGAGCGGAACAGTATGAGCAATTTTGGTAAAGGGACGACAAACGAACATTCCTGTGAATTAATTTCAAAATCCATCCACTGGTTAAGGAGAAGAAATCGTTTAAAGGTTTTTCTTTTTTTAGCTCTGGCGGCCATTTTGTTCACCCGAGCAGAACGGTACAAGCAAGGTGGTAGAGATTCACCAAAGGAACATTCCTGTGAAATAATTTCAAAATCCATCCACTGGTTAAGGAGAAGAAGTCGTTAAAGGGTTTTTCTATTTTTAGCTCTGGCGGCCATTTTGTTCACCCGAGCGTAACAGTTTGAGCAATTTTGGTAGAGGGTCACCCAAGGAACATTCCAGTGAACTAATTTCAAAATCCATCCACTGGTTAAGGAGACCAAGTCATTTAAAGGTTTTTCTATTTTTAGCTCTGGCGGCCATTTTGTTCACCCGAGCGGAACGGTTTGAGCAATTTTGGTAGAGGGTCACCCAAGGAACATTCCAGTGAAATAGTTTCAAAATCCATCCACGGGTTAAGGAGAAAAAGTCGTTTAAAGGTTTTTCTATTTTGAGCTCCGGTGGCCATCTTGTTCATCCGAGCGGAACGGTTTGAGCTTTTTTGGTAGAGGGTCACCCAAGGAACATTCCTGTGAAGTTATATCAAAATCCATCCACTAGTTAAGGAGGAGAAGTCGTTGAAAGGTTTTTCTATTTTTAGCTCTGGCAGCCATCTTGTTCACCCGAGTGGAATGGTTTGAGCAATTTTGGTAGAGGGTCACCCAAGGAACATTCCTGTGAAGTAATTTCGAAATCCATCCACTGGTTAAGGAGAAGAAGTCGTTTAAAGGTTTTTCTATTTTTAGCTCCGGTGGCCATTTTGTTCATCCGAGCGGAACGGTTTGAGCAATTTTGGTAGAAGGTATTCCAAGGAACATTCCTGTGGAATAATTTCAAAATCCATCCACTGGTTAAGCAGGAGAAGTCATTTAAAGGTTTTTCTATTTTTAGCTCTGGCGGCCATCTTGTTCACCCGAGCGGAACGGTTTGAGCAATTTTGGTAGAGGGTCACCCAAGGAACATTCCTGGCCAATAATTTCAAAATCCATCCACTGGTTAATGAGAAGAAGTCCTTTAAAGGTTTTTCTATTTTTAGCTCTGGCGGCCATCTTGTTCACCCGAGCGGAACAGTTTGAGCAATTTTGGTAGAGGATCACCCAAGGAGCATTCCTGTGAAATTAGATCAAAATCTGTCCAGCAGTTTTGGAGAAGTTGTTTAAAGCAAAAGTTGACGACGGACGCACAGACGCACTGACGCACGGACGACGGACAAAGACCGATCCCAAAAGCTCACCTTGAGCACTTCGTGCTCAGGTGAGCTAAAAAAACAGAAATGGAAGTGTATTTGCTGTTCATTTTAATATACTATTTATAGACTGCCTGGAAAATCTTCAGTTGTTCAAAGCATAATTAGCTTTACAAGTCTATTAGTGATCAAATGTTGACTGTTCTACCATGTTTAAAATGTTAATGCTACTAGTGAGCAGCTTGGATTACAAAAGCTTCCCTAATTTTTCTGTCCCAGTATTATCAGTGTGTTTGTCGTATTCAACGATTAAAGTTTCATTAACTATGTACTTGTTTGTTTGTCTGTCTGTTTGGAGTTTTATGACCTAGTCAATACTATTTAGGTCATGTGTGTGAATTCGGGTTTAACGTCGCTTTCAACAATTTTTCAGTCATATCACGACGGTGTCTGGTTGCGACAGGGAGCTCAATGCTCACGTTTATAGTGCTGCCTCACTGAAGTATCATGTCCCAGACACATTACATGATACCACACCCAGTCACATTATCCTGACACTGGATCGACCAGTCCTAGCTCTACCCCGTAAATCTGAGTGCCAAGCGAGGAGCAGCTAGTACCATTTTTAACGACTTTGGTATGTCGCGGCCCGGGATCGAACCCGAGACCTCCCGTTCCCCGAGCGGACACTCTACCAACTGAGCTATCGGGGCCTATTAGGTCATATCAAGCTGGTCAGTTTACCTTACACTTTTCCTGGGCAGGCTTACACATAAGCAGTTACCAAGCACAGTGCTATTCTTTCACTAGAAACTGACCATACTGACATGAGTTTTCTAAATGTATAGGATATTATTTTTAGTTGATTAAATTTAAATACATACGTAAATGTATTGGTAATTAAAGTTAATTACCTCAATGTACTGATAATGAACTACATATAACTAACAAACATTACCTACATATTAACTAACTTTCAAGGTCAGGGGTCCGAGGTCAAGGTCACAATGGACTTGACCTTAAAAACCTTATGAACAGGATAGAATACAGTTATCATTGTAGAAGCTTCAAACCTTCATGTTGATGAATGGTATGCTGTTGCGAGGGGATTCTATGCTTGTGTTGCCTTGTTGAACTTGCATAGAACTGTTTATTATGTACATTTTGTACCATTATTTGAGGGCCAGATGGAAGCTTAGCTATACTTATATGCTAAATGTTGTCACCCTCGCAAAATAAAGTCTTACTACTTATTGCAATATCGGACCCTAGATTCAGCTTTCGTTCCAGGTCAGACAGTTACCAAGTTTTGTTGTATTAACATACTTACACTCGAAACCTTGACAATACACCAAAACCTCTCTATCATACTGTTGTATGGGTCCAAAGCAGGAAACTTGACAAGAATTGGCCCAAGGCTATGTCGTGCCTGTAGTGCCAAAACCATGAAATGTAGGTCAAGGTCAAACATGGTTGCTTGTATAAAAGTTTCCATCCCTAGATGCCATTTTTTACCAAATAACATTTATGAAGCTATTATAGTTATTGCAAAATGGCCTCTACCATTAGTGTGAATGCTAAGGTTGACACAATAGTTTACAAAGTCAGTGAACTAGAAATGTTGGTCACAGAAAAATATGAAGGCGGGCGATGGGTACGAATTGCGCACCTCTTGTGGCTGATCTGTTCTTGTATTGTTATGAAAGAGACTTCATGTTGTCGCTTTCCAGTGATAACCTATCTGAAATTATTGAAGCTTTTAGCTCCACTTCTAAGCCCCCGCCCATAGGGGCTTGCAGAAGTATATGGGCTGCATGATGCTTCCACGCAGAGCTGAATCCGGCCCGCACACTAGTACTGGTAAACCGCTTAGGGGATCTAAGCCTGTCCAGGAACCGCGGTGCGAGGTGGACCGTCCATGCAAATAAACCCTATTGGTTTCATTGGGCGACAGGGCTTGAGATGTCATTTCATCTCAATGTTGGGTAAAAGTCCCACAAAATTGGAAGCAACGTCTCCAAAATGACCTTTACAGTGTTGACGGGGACGTTAAACCTCAAATCAAACAAAGCTCCACTTCTAGATATTTAGATGATTTATTAAATATTGATAATACCTATTTCGATGGTTTGAACAGTCAGATTTACGCCCCCCCAACAAGAACTTCAGTTAAATAAAGCAAATTCTTCTGATACCGAGGCCCCGTTTTTGGATTTACATCTATCTATTGTAGATGGGTTTGTTTTGTGCAAAATTTATGATAAACGAGATGACTTTGATTTTGAGATTGTAAATTTTTCTTTTTTGGATGGTGATGTTCCTCGTGCACCATCCTATGGCGTTTATATTTCGCAATTAATTCGATTTGCTGAGTGTGTAGTCATGTATCTGACTTCAACACTCACAATAAATTATTAACGGCTAAACTTCTTAATCAGGGTTATCAGTACCATAAACTATGCAAAGCATTTTCAAAATTTTATAGACGCCATTCTGATTTAATTTCAAAATTCAATATTGGACTTAAATCTCTTCTGCAACAAGGTCTATCGAACCCGAATTTTATGGTGACTTAGTATATAAATTCAGAAAAATATATAACCGCAATGACTTCAGCACCCAATTTCGTAAAATCATTCTTCGATATAAAAAGATTGGGTACAACATGGATGTTATACGACAGACTGCATGCATGGTAGTTAGCCCGATCACGGTTGGCAACTTTGCTTCCCTCTTTGGTTGCACGCCGGTGGGTCGGGCCTCAGATTCTATGACGGTTCCAACGTAAAGGTTTATTGAGAATTAAAGAGATCTAATTCAAGGTAATGTTGGTTGGTGCCTGATGCTCTGTCTCTGGTCGGGCCTATCAGAGTCTACCTGTCGGTTTTCTTTTGCTCCAGCATTTCAGTGTTTTTTTTTGTTTTTTTTTTGCTGTCGAGTCCTCACCGTTGTCTCACCTCTGTGGTTCTTTGATTATTTGTGTTCACGGAGATGTTGCACTGATGAGTTAGGAGGCCTTCATGCGGACTGAACAAATTATTTGTCTAAATCGCGACGGAAGTAAGGGCGAGGATTGTGGCCACGTAAAATCAATTTAAGCCCCCCAGTGGAAATCTTTCCACTGACCGTTCCAAGGCGGTTCGTCTGTGGCGGTTTATTTATGTTGTTGTTTGTTACTTACTGTGTGTATCACTTGTGTCTTTTTATTTTGGATGGCCATATGGCCATTTTGTGGGAGAGAAACTGTCCTTATGGCCTTCCTTTGTTTAGGTTTCCATTATGGTCTGGTCGCTTCATGTTTGTGTTTCTTTCCCTTTGGTGTCTTTGATGGGTGGAGTAAGTTAATTGTATCGATTCCTGATCTTTGTTTTACTTCTACTTTGCATTAAAGTTGCCATCTCTAGATGCAAAATTGAACTGAGTATAATAAATGAAGCTCTTATAGCTCTTGAGATATGGACTCATATTATGGTGAACACTAGGGTTGACACAATAGTTTACAAAATCAGTGAACCTTGACATGTAGGCCAAGGCCAAATATGGACACTTGCATTTAAGTTGCCATTCCAAGATGCAAGTTTGTACCCCAATCATTAATAAGGCCTTAGTAGTTCTTGAGATATGGACTCTTACATTAGAGTGAACCCTAGGGTGTTGCAATGGTTTACAAAGTCAGAGAACCATGAAATGTAGGTCAAGGTTGTTGTATCAGGTTTTATCATGCTAGGTCTTTGAGCTGCTGAAGCCTCTTAAATACTTTTGTAGGTAAAACATTAGGCCACTTGTGTTTAGATCATTGAGCTAATAACATCGAGCTGAATAAATTAGTAGTTTAGTCAATATGTTTGTTTCGTCATTAGTAACACAACAAAGGTCACATACGGATGCTTGCATTGAAGTTGCCATCCCTAAAGGCAAGTTTGTGAGTGAGTGAGTTTTACCTCTCACCAACAGCTTTGGTCATACGGAGATGGGACCTTGGTTTAAAGACTCATCCGAAAGTCTGAGGAAGCCCGGGATCGATCATGTGACCCCCGGTTTACAAGGCGCGTGGCGTAACCACTACACCACGGAGGCTTCTGAAAGGGGTTGACAGAACTTGACACAATAGTTTATGAAGTCAGTGAGCCACGACATGTAGGCCAAGGCAAAATATGGACACTTGCATTGAAGTTGCCATTCCAAGATGCAAGTTTGTACCACATATCATTAATGAGGCCTCAGTAGTTCTTGAGATCTGGACTCTTACATCAGAGTGAACCCTAGGGTGAAGCTTGATCTGCTGTATCAAAATGGTTCACTTATTGTTCTGCTACCTGTTAATATTCCATGTATAGATACAGCCATCAAAGCCAGAGGTCAACAAGAGGCCATGCTCAGGAGCATACTCAATATTCTTCACCCAGTTGGAATGTCCTCGGAATGCATGGATATTGTGCTTCAGGTAGCGTAGATCCCACAAGGCCACTGTCGTATCATCAGAGCATGTAGCAAACAATCTGTTGTCTAGAAATCTGAAAACAAACTTGTATGAATCAATAAACAATAGAATTTTGATGTTAGCCAATGACATTATAATAGCAATTTTACACCCCAACCTCTTTATAACCTAATAATGGGGTCCAAAGCAGAAACTGTGTTAGTTAAACAGCCGTGTCATATCCAAACAAGAGGGCCAAGATGGCCATGTATCGCTCACCTGTCACCAAATGATCACAAGCAATGTTCAGAAAATAAGAGTAGACATACATGTATGAGTCAGTGGTTCCCTGTGACAATACAGAGCTGACTTGTATGTCACTATTTGGACACTGATAGTTAGGTCCTAGTGCACCAGTAGTCAGTCTTACTAACAATACAATACCAGGGCCTTTTGGTTTTCCATATATAAGCCTGTGTAAAACCAGTGGACCCATGCTTGGGGGAATTTTGTGGGCCCAGGGCTATAATTTTAACAATCTTGGTAGAGGTCAGCTAGATGAAGCTTCATACCAAATATCAAAGACCTGGGCCTTCTGGTTGCAAACAAAAAAATCCCTATATAAGTCTAGACAAAACTGGTGTGGCCCGGGGTCATTTTTGGTCCCAGGACTATAATTTGAAAAAAACTTGTTAAGAGGTCCACTAGATGAGGCTTCATACCAAACATCAAAGACCTGGGCCTTCTGGTTTCAGGCAGGAAGATTTTTAAAGGTTTTCCCTAGGTAAGTCTATGTAAATAAAAATCAAAAATGAGTTCCTTTAAGAGCAATGAAAACATTCATAAGAAAGAAGATGGGTCATACTACGTAGTTTCGGCTAACAAAGCCTCATCAGTGACCCTGTAATGATCCGGCAAAGAAAGCCAGAGGAAACATACTGCAATTTTGCGAATTTCGAATAGGCAGTCGATTCAAAGACTGATATAAATCAAAATGGGGACCAAATAATTGAAAACCTGTCTAGAATATGAGTCTAAACCAATAATATATTTCTGATTTCTCAGAATATTCACGCTGATCTCAAAGGACCAAAAGTAAAATATAAACTGCACTATGGTTGATGTACGGGGAGACTTTTTACGGCCGCCACACGGCACAACACCTGCTGCAGTGAAGGCAAATAAAAATCAAAAATGAGTTCCTTTAAGAGCAATGAAAACATTCATAAGAAAGAAGATGGGTCATACTACGTAGTTTCGGCTAACAAAGCCTCATCAGTGACCCTGTAATGATCCGGCAAAGAAAGCCAGAGGAAACATACTGCAATTTTGCGAATTTCGAATAGGCAGTCGATTCAAAGACTGATATAAATCAAAATGGGGACCAAATAATTGAAAACCTGTCTAGAATATGAGTCTAAACCAATAATATATTTCTGATTTCTCAGAATATTCACGCTGATCTCAAAGGACCAAAAGTAAAATATAAACTGCACTATGGTTAAAACCTGTGGGACCTGTCCCCGGGGCATTTTTGCCCCCAGGGCTATAATTTGAACAATCTTGGTAGAGGCCCACTAGATACAACTTCATACCAAATTTCAAACAAATGGGACATCTGGTTTCAGACAAACTGGTGTGCCCCAGTGCTAGGGCATTTTTGGCCCCAGGGCTATAATTTGAACAATCTTGGTAGAGGTCCACTAGATGAAGCTTCATTACAAACATAAAAGACCTGAGCCTTGCGGTTTCAGAGAAGAACACTTTCAAAGGTTTTCCCTATATAAGTCAATGTAAAACCGGTAGGCCCTGGGGGGGGGGGATTTTTATTTTGCACCAGGGCTATAATTTGAACAATCTTGGTAGAGGTCCACTAGATACAACTTCATACCAAATATCAAACACCTGTACCATCTGGTTTCAGACAAGAAGATTCTATATAAGTCTATGTAAAACTGGTGGGCCCTGGCAGGGGGGCATTTTTGGCCCCAGTGTTATAATTTGAACAATCTCGGTAGAGGTCCACTAGATGACGCTTCTTTACAAATATTGAAGACCTTGGACTTGGGGTTTCAAAGAAAGGTTTTCCCTATATAAGTCCATGTAAAACCGGTGGGCCCTAGCATATTTGGCCCCAGGGCTATAATTTGAACAATCTTGGTAGAGGTCCACTAGATGCAGCTTAATTACAAATATCAAAGACACGTGCCTTGTGGTTTCAGAGAAGAAGACTTTCAAAGGTTTTCCCTATATAAGTCTAGATAAAACCGGTGGGCCCTGACAAGGGCGCACTTTAAATTTGGTCCCAGGGCTATAATTTGAACAATCTTGGTAGAGGTCCACTAGATACAACCTCATACCAAATATCAAACACCTGGGCCATCTGGTTTCAGAAAAGAAGACATTTAAAGGTTTTCCCTATATAAGTCTATGTAAAACCAGTGGGTCCGGATGTGACAGCATTTTTGGCCCCAGGGCTATAAGTTGAACAATCTTGGTAGAGGTCCACTAAATGAAGCGCCATTCCAAATATCAAAGACTTGGGCCTTGCGGTTTCAGAGAAGATTTTTCTAAGTTTTCATTAAAAAGATGTATTTTTAGCTCCTGTGACCTAGATGTGCAACGGACCAGAACCATTTGAACAATTTTGAAAGGGGACCACCTAAGGATCATTCCTGTGAAGTTTGGTCAGAATCCAATCAGTGGTTTAGGAGGAGATGTTGTTTGAAGAAATTGTTTATGGACACACGCACGCATAGACACACGCACTCACTGACGACAGAGGACGGACGAAATGTGATCAAAAAAGCTCACCTTGTCACTACGTGAAAGGTGAGCTAACAAGAGGGCCCAGAGGGCCCTGGTTCGCTCACCTGTGTGTCACTGTCTCGAGTGCATTCTATATTTAGCTCTTGTGGCCATCTTGTTCATCAGCAGAGTGATTTTAGCTTATTTGGTAGGGAGTAACCTAGGCAACATTCCTGGGAACTTTGAATCAAATTGGCCTTAGGGTTTAGGGGGAGTTTCCGTTTGAATCAAATTTACAATATTTTTCTATTTTTACCTTCGGTGACCATTTTGTTCATCCGAGTGGGATTGTTTTAGCCTTTTTGGTAGAGGATAATCTAAGCAACATTGTCACAAGGAACCTACATGCTAAATATGAAGGCTGTATCTCAAATGCTTTAAAAGTTATGACAAAGTAGGTCAAAGGTCAAGGTCATGGGTCAAAAGTTTTGAATGGCTGAGAAAACCTTGTCACAAGGAACATGCATGCCAAATATGAAGGCTCTATCTCATATGGTTCAAAAGGTTTGATAAAGTAGGTCACAGGTCATGATCACAGGTCAAATCTTTATAAGTGGGAAGCCCTTGTCAGAAGGAACCTACATGCCAAATTTGAAGGCTCTATCTCAAACGGTTCAAAAGTTATGACAAAACAAGCTACTGATCTACTTTTTGATTTGACATGACCCATATTCGGGTTAACTGAGATATTGTCCAGATGATCATTCTGAGCAAGTTTTATGATGATTTGACTGAAGCTGTGGCCTCTTAGAGTGTTCAAAACGTTTTTCTATGATTTGACCTGCTGACCTACTTTTTGACCCGACATAACCCATATTCAAACTTGACACAGATATTGTCAAGATGATCATTCTCAGCAAGTTTGATGATGATCGAACCAAAACTTGGGCCTCTAGTGTGTTCACAAGGTTTTTCAACAATGTGACCTACATATGGACAGACATGATCCATATTCGAAATTAACCAAGATATTGTCAAATGATCATTTTTGGCAAATTTGATGATGATCGGACCAAAACTGTAGCCACAAGTGTGTTCAGAGGGTTTTTCTATGATTTGACCTACTGACCTACTTTTTGACCCAACATGACCCATATTTGAACTTGACTGAGATATTGTCAAGATGATCATTCTGGGCAAATTTGATGATGATCGGACCAAAACTGTGGCCTCTAGTGTGTTCACAAGCTTTTTCTATGATTTGACCTACTGACCTACTTTTTGACCCGACATGACCCATATTCAAACTTGACCCGGATATTGTCAAGACTATCATTCTGAGCAAGTTTGATGATGACCGGACCAAAACTGTGGCCTCTAGTGTGCTCAGAAGGTTTTTCTATGATTTGACCTACTGGCCTACTTTTTGACCCTACATGACCCATATTCGAACTTGCCCGAGAAATTGTCAAGATAATCATTTGGAGCAAGTTTCATGATGATCAGACAAAAACTGTGGCCTCTAGTGTATTCACAAGGTTTTTCTATGATTTGACCTACTGACCTACTTTGTGATCCGACATAACCCATATTCGAACTTGACCGAGATATTGTCAAAATGATCATTCTGGGCAAGTCTGATGATGATCAGACGAAAACTGTGGCCTCTCGTGTGTTCACAAGGTTTTTCTATGATTTGACCTACTGACCTACTTTTTGACCCAACATGACCTGTATTCAAACTTGACCGAGATATTGTCAAGATGATCATTCTGGGCAGGTTTGATAATGATTGGACCAAAACTGCGGCCTCTAGAGTATTCACAAGGTTTTTCTATGATTTGACCTACTGACCTACTTTTTGACCCGGCAATACCCATATTCAACCTTGACTGAGATATTGTCAAGATGATCATTCTGGGCAAGTTTGATGATGATCGTACCAAAACTGTGGCCTCCCTTGTCTTCACAAGGTTTTTTTCTGATTTGACCTACTGACCTACTTTTTGACCCGACATGACCCATATTCGAACTTGACCAAGATTTTGTGGTGTTTCAAATTGTGTCCGAGAAATTGTCAAGATAATCATTTGGAGCAAGTTTCATGATGATCAGACAAAAACTGTGGCCTCTAGTGTATTCACAAGGTTTTTCTATGATTTGACCTACTGACCTACTTTGTGACCCGACATAACCCATATTCGAACTTGACCGAGATATTGTCAAAATGATCATTCTGGGCAAGTCTGATGATGATCAGACGAAAACTGTGGCATCTCGTGTGTTCACAAGGTTTTTCTATGATTTGACCTACTGACCTACTTTTTGACCCGACATGACCTGTATTCAAACTTGACCAAGATATTATCAAGATGATCATTCTGAGCAAGTTTGATGATGATTGGACATAAATTGTGGCCTCTAGTGTGTTCAGAAGGTTTTTCTATGATTTGACCTACTGACCTACTTTTTGACCCGACAATACCCATATTCAACCTTGACTGAGATATTGTCAAGATGATCATTCTGGGCAAGTTTGATGATGATCGTACCAAAACTGTGGCCTCCCTTGTCTTCACAAGTTTTTTTTTCTGATTTGACCTACTGACCTACTTTTTGACCCGACATGACCCATATTCGAACTTGACCAAGATTTTGTGGTGTTTCAAATTGTGTGCAAGTTTAGTTAAAATCAAATCATAAATGAAACATCTATCATGCAGACAAGACCAAAATAGGCAATTTTCGCTCTTTCAGGGGCTGTAACTCCGTAACACATGATGGGATATGGCTGGTTCAAGAAAGGAACCCAGATCTCATGGTGGTACAAGTTGTGTGCAAGTCTGGTTAAAATCAAATCATAAATGAAGATGCTATCATGCGGACAAGACCAAAATAGGCAATTTTTGACCTTTCAGGGGCTGTAACTCCGTAACACATGATGGGATATGGCTGGTTCAAGAAAGGAACCTAGATCTCATGGTGGTACAAGTTGTGTGCAAGTCTGGTTAAAACTAGAATTTGTTTTTCTACAAAAACACAGATGTCTCCCCCGTTTTTGACCTCTAAGTATAACCTTGACATTGGAGGTATTGAGCCGGGTCTTGTGTGCAACACATCATCTAATGAAGATAAACATTTCTGCAAAGTAACTTTAAAAATGTTCATAGAAAAATAAAAAGTTATTGGCCATACACAAAAAAGCCCTTTTTTACCTTTGACCTCTAAGTATGGCCTTGACCTTTGAGGTACAACACATCGTCTCATGATGGTTAACATTTCTGTCAAGTAATTTCAAAATCCATCAAAGAATAAAGAAGTTATTGACTGTCCCTTTTTTTTACCTTTGACCTCTAGGTATGACCTTGACATTGGAGGTATATGGACCTTGGTCTTGTACATGACTCATGGTCTAATGACGGTGAACATTTCTGCATGGTTACTTTATAAAGTCCATCCAGAAATAAAAAAGTTATTGACTGGACACAAAAAAAAACAAAACTTTTTTTACCTCTGACCTCTTAGTATGACCTTGATCTTGGAGATACCAACCTAGGTCTAGCTTGCACCACATCATCTCATGATGGTTAACATTTCTGCCAAGTAATTTCACAATCTATCCAGGAAAAAGAAAGTTCTTGACTGAACACTAAACTAGAAATGGTGTTTGTAAAACACAATGCCCCCAACCTTTGCTTGTCCCTAGATGGCAAAATATTCAACAAATATTGTTAAAGACTCAAAAACATACAACAAGAATTCCGCTGAAGGCTATGTCACGCCTGTGGGGCCCATGCACCCGCCCAACCACCCACCCGGACATCGCTGTTTTAAAGGACGGAATTTTTGAAAAACCCGTCCAATAAAACGGAAAATTACCATGATTACAATAATAGTTCAAAGTGTGTGGCCTTGGCCCCAAGGTTATGCTAACAAATAAATCAAAGGACAATAACTTTTGAAAGGGGCATAATGCGGATGAGAAAAAAATATGTGTCAGCTAATTTTCCATAGCAAACCATATATAAAATTTCAAAACCCTAGCTTACACGGTTCTTAAGTTAATCCGGATGAAAAAAAAATACGTGTCAGCTTATTTTCCATCAGGAACGCATATATGAAATTTCAAAACCATAGCATACAGGGTTCTAAAGTTATGGAATGCATCACTTTTAGCATACATTACAATAGACACAAATTACCAAAATTACAAAGGGCCATAACTCAAATTTTGTCAAAAGTTAATCAGGTCATCTACTCATCACCACCAATCTTTTCATCAACTTTCAAGACTCTAGCTATAATAGTTTTTGAGATATCTTGCTGACAAGATTTTATTAAAAAAACTTCAAAGGGCAATAACTCTTGGAGGGGGCATAATCGGGATGAGAAAAAAAATACGCGTCAGCTTATTTTCCATCAGGAATGCATATATGAAATTTCAAAACAATAGCATATACAGTTCTAAAGTTATGCTATGCATCACTTTTAGCATACATTATAATGGGCACAAATTACCAAAATGACAAAGGGCCATAACTCACAAAGTATTTTTCGGAATTTTGTCAAAAGTTAAGCAGGTCATCTACTCATCAACACCAATCTACATGTATTCGCCAACATTCAAGGCTCTAGCTATAATAGTTTTTGAGATATTTTGCTGACAAGATTTTATTAAAAAAACTTCAAAGGGCAATAACTCTTGAAAGGGGCATAATCCGGATGAGAAAAAAAATATGTGTCAGCTAATTTTCCATGAGGAATCCATATATGAAATTTCAAAACCATAGCATACACGGTTCTAAAGTTATGCTATGCATCACTTTTAGCATATATTACAATGGGCACAAATTACCAAAACGACAAAGGGCCATAACTCACAAAGTGTTTTTCGGAATCTTGTCAAAAGTTAATCAGTCCATCAACTCATCACCACCAATATGTTCACCAACTTTCAAGGCTCTAGCTCCAATAGTTTTTGAGATATCTTGCTGTCAAGATTTTATTAAAAGAATTTCAAAGGGCAATAACTCTTGAAAGGGGCATAATCCGGATGAGAAAAAAAATACGCGTCAGCTTATTTTCCATCAGGAATGCATATATGAAATTTCAAAACAATAGCATATACAGTTCTAAAGTTATGCTATGCATCACTTTTAGCATACATTATAATGGGCACAAATTACCAAAATGACAAAGGGCCATAACTCACAAAGTATTTTTCGGAATTTTGTCAAAAGTTAAGCAGGTCATCTACTCATCAACACCAATCTATGTGTATTCGCCAACATTCAAGGCTCTAGCTATAATAGTTTTTGAGATATTTTGCTGACAAGATTTTATTAAAAAAACTTCAAAGGGCAATAACTCTTGAAGGGGGCATAATCCGGATGAGAAAAAAAATATGCATCAGCTTATTTTCCATCAGGAATGCATATATGAAATTTCAAAACAATAGCATATACAGTTCTAAAGTTATGCTATGCATCACTTTTAGCATACATTATAATGGGCACAAATTACCAAAATGACAAAGGGCCATAACTCACAAAGTATTTTTCGGAATTTTGTCAAAAGTTAAGCAGGTCATCTACTCATCACCACCAATATACTCAACAACTTTCAAGGCTCGAGTTCCAATAGTGTTTGAGAAATTTTGCTGACAAGATTTTATTAAAAAAATTTCAAAGGGCAATAACTCTTGAAAGGGGCATAATCCGGATGAGAAAAAAAATATGCGTCAGCTAATTTTCCATGAGGAATCCATATATGAAATTTCCAAACCCTACCATACACGGTTCAAAAGTTATGCTATGCATCACTTTTAGCATACATCACAATGGGCACAAATTATCAAAATGACAAAGGGCCATAACTCACAAAGTATTTTTCGGAATTTTGTCATAAGTTAATCAGTTCATCTACTAATCACCACCAATCTATTCACCAACTTTCAAGGCTCTAGCTCCAATAGTTTTTGAGATATCTTGCTGACAAGATTTTATTAAAAAAAATTTCAAAGGGCAATAACTCTTGAAAGGGGCATAATCCGGACGAGAAAAAAAATACGCGTCAGCTAATTTTCCATGAGAAATCCATATATGAAATTTCAAAACCCTAGCATACACGGTTCTAAAGTTATGCTATGCATCACTTTTAGCATACAGTACAATGGGCACAAATTACCAAAATGACAAAGGGCCATAACTCACAAAGTATTTTTCGGAATTTTGTCAAAAGTTATTCAGTTCATCTACTCATCACCACCAATATATTCACCAACTTTCAAGGCTCTAGCTCCAAGTATTTTTGAGATATCTTGCTGACAAGATTTTATTAAAAAAAATTCAAAGGGCAATAACTCTTGAAGGGGTTATAATCCGGACGAGAAAAAAATACGCGTCAGCTAATTTTCCATGAGGAATCCATATATGAAATTTCAAAACCCTAGCATACACGGTTCTTTAGTTATGCTATGCATCAAAAGCGTAACAGACTGACGAACGGACGAACAAACTAGAACCAATATGCCCCTCCAACTTTTTCAAAGTTGGAGGCATAAAAAGGCCCCTTTTTGTCCTTTGACCTCTTGGTACGACCTAGACATTTGAGGTACCAACTTGGGTAATGCACACAACACATCGTCTAATGGTGGTTAACATTTCTGCCAAGTAATTTCAAAATCCATCTAAAAATAAGAAAGTTATTGACAGAACACAAAAAAGGCCCCTTTTTTTACCTTTAACCTCTATGTATGACCTTGACCTTTCAGGTACCAAACTGGGTCATGCGTGCAACACATCATCTCATGGTGGTTAACATTTCTGCCAAGCAATTTCAAAATCCATCTAAAAATAAGAAAGTTATTGACCAAACACAAAAAAGGCCCCTTTTTTGACCTTTGACCTCTATGTATGACCTTGAAACTTGAGGTATCAAACTGAATCATGCATGCAACAAATCGTCTCATGATAGTTAACATTTCTGCCAAGTGATTTCAAAATCCATCTCAAAATAAGAAAGTTATTGACAAAACACGAAAAAAAGGCCCCTTTTTTGACCTTTGACCTCTAAGTATGACCTTGACCTTCGAGGTACTGACCTGCCTGATGCACACCAAACATCGTCTCATGGTTGTTAATATTTCTGCCAAGTAATTTTAAAATCCATCGCAAAATAAGAAAGCTATTGACAAAACACGAAAAAAAGGCCCCTTTTTTGACCTTTGACCTCTAAGTATGACCTTGACCTTCGAGGTACTGACCTGCCTGATGCACACCACACATCGTCTCATGGTTGTTAATATTTCTGCTTAGTAATTTTAAAATCCATCTGAAAATAAGAAAGTTATTGACCAAATACAAAAAAAAGGCCCCTTTTTTGACCTTTGACCTCTAAGTATGACCTTGACCTTTGAGGTACCGACCTGATTTATGCGCACCGCACATCGTCTTATGGTTGTTAATATTTCTGCCAAGTAATTTTAAAATCCATCTAAAAATAAGAAAGTTATTGACCGGACACGATTTTCCCATACATATATACATACCAACAAACTTCCAAGGGAGATAATTCAAAAAGTATAAATGCGAGAGTTATAGTTCTTGCGCACTGCACGTCGTCTAATGCTGATTTATATTTATACTAAGTTTCGTGACGATAGCTCGAACGGTTTTCAAGTTATAGAGCGGACACGAAAGTGTGACAGACGGACAGACGGACAGACGGACAGACGGACAGACGGACAGACAGACGCCCGGGGGAAAAACAATATGTCTCTCCGAAAAAATTTTTTTCGGGGGAGACATAATAAAATCATAAATGAAGATGCTATCGTGCGGACAAGATCAAAATGGGCAAATTTTGCCCTTTCAGGGCCCGTAACTCCGTAACACATGATGGGATATGGCTGGTTCAAGAAAGGAACCCAGATCTCATGGTGGTACAAGTTGTGTGCAAGTCTGGTTAAAATCAAATCATAAATGAAGATGCTACCATGCGGACAAGAAATTGTTTATGCACGCACACACGCACGCACGGACGGACGCACGGACGACGTACGACGGACAAAATGTGATCACAAAAGCTCACCTTGTCACTACGTGACAGGTGAGCTAACAAAAATGTATAGATTATATCGAAAAATGATCATATATTGGTTTCATTAGTCAGCAGGGATTCAGATGTCATTTCATCTCAATGTCGGGTAAAAGTCCCACAAAATTAGAAGCAACACCTCCAAAATGACCTAAATAGTGCTGATGGGGATGTTAAACCGCAAATCAAACAATAAAATAGAAAATAGTATCGGACCAGTAGAAGTTTGTGGGGAGGGGAGGGTTAAGCTGCTCCTGTTGACCAACAGATATTTGATCCCCGCCAAGCGAATTTGTGTCTTCGAGCATTCCGTCATGACAAATTTTAACTGCGCATGCCCAGCCATTCAGAGGGGCCAGGGATATGGCTTTCTGTCTGAAGGTTCCCCTTGATTCACTGCTTGTATGAGCGAGCAGCGAAGGTTCTGGCGAGACTGCGTGGATGCGCAGGCTCGCCTGAACCTTCGCTGCTCGCATAGGCGATAAGTACCAAAATCGCTTGACGGACCCCATTTGATCATTTGGAAAACCCCAGCATTGACAGTCAAAGTGTACCACTACACAGAGTGAGGGCGAAAAGGAATAGAAGAGAATCAGATATAAGAGGGAAATAATCCAAGACAGACCTGAGATGAGAATGAGAGAAACTGGACAAACAAAAAATCGAATTTCAAACATGCCCGCCCCACTCATAATTTCTCTATCAGCATCCTCCCTGTTGTAAGCACAGCAGGCCTTGACAACTGTATAAGCTATATTCAACTGTATCTGTTCCATTTGCATACCTGCCAACTTTCACCCATTAGGAGTGAGTTTCACGATTTTTCCATGCATTTTTACCTCACGATCGTGTTGCCAAAATAAGGCAAAAATCACGATTTTTCCACCTCCTCACGCTTGGTATTTTTATCAGCCATATTATTTGTGGATAGTAATTTGGAATATCTTGGATTTCTTCACTATTGCCAACAGTTTTCTATCCGTATGAGCATGAACAGGGATGCTCTTTGCTTACCTTTTCATGCATGTATGTTTGAACAATTATTTAATCTCTCCCAGATGTAATGAAAGTAAATATTTACCTATGAATGAGCAATGTCACGTATTTTCGTGACTACGAAAATCGTAGTTTTATCTCTCAAACTAAGAATTGTATTGTTATTTGGTAATGAGTGTTCTAACACTTCAGAAACAATTGTTTTGCAAAATAAAGGCTGTTATAGTCAGACATTAAGCACGCCTTGCAATTGCATGAAAACTGTTTTTGAGTAAAAGAACCTAATTTCAGACATCATATATTCAGACAATCTTTAGTTATTGCAAATACATGTACTGTTAATTATTGAAGCTTAAGTATTATACCAGTGATTTATTGGATAATACATAAAATGTAAACATGCAATTTTTCTGATTGTACTAGTAGACTGGAGTGTGTCTACTAATTTGAAAAAAAATCTCCCCCATGGAAATTTTGGGGAAAATATTCACCGCGCTTTATTCCATCGACAAATGCCGTGACACGCAGAATCTCCCCCATGAAAAATTTGAAAAGTTGGCAGGTATGCATTTGACATTTAGTAATTCAGTGAGATTTTTCTTAATTTAACCTGGAAATATCATTTGTACATACGAATCAGAACTGTTACTGGTGACATGTCAAATGACATTCATACACCAGTGAGAATCGCCTTGATGAGGCGATTTTAATGAGACCACAAAACATACCATTTCCATGTATTTTAACCCATTTTATCACAGAAATCCCAAAACGGGTACCCTGGCAGTGTACACGGAACGCAGCATCTGATCAGGGCCTACAATGTTTACAAAAAGTTCAGCCATTTTCCAGATACATTTTGGAGACAACACAACCGGACACCCCTAAATTTTGAAATGGACTTATGCTGTATTTTAGGTGGAAGATTCCATTTGGTATGAAAGTGGGTTAAACTTAAAGAAGGAAGTCATCAGCCTTCTGACTTAGCACTATGATTAACTCTCAGTAGCTTGAACTAGCTCAAACAAATTTCCTTGGCCCTAAAGATGTTAAAGCCTTTCATGTTTGAATGTAATGTTCTCATCTGCCACAAGTATATGTACAGTCGAACTTCAATGGCTCGAACACCTTTGGGACCTCGAAAATCTGTTCGAGACAGGGGTATTCGAGCCACCGAGGGAGATTGCCAGGATATGATATACTTTTGGATATTGTTTCTGTGTTTTATAAAGAAAATGTATGCTGTGTGTACTCATTAGAATCGCCTCATCGAGGTGAGAATCGCCTCATCGAGGTGATTTTAATGAGTACACACAGCATACATTTGCAAGATAAAAGACGTAAATCTTCTAAATTATCCCTCACTATTTCTTATGTCGAGGATTTCCCTAGGGTCTCAAGAACTGGTTGACTCAGCCATGGTAAATGAGCCATCGGTGTTCGAGCCACTGAAGTTCTGCTGTATTACTTATCAAGAAGCATCTGTCACTCACTTGACACAATTAACACAATCTGTGTGGGCGTTGTTCTTATGACCAATCAATTTTCCAGAATAGGGATCAAACAGAAGCACACTTTTTCGTTCACAAGCCACTCCAAGGATCGACCTGTAAATATAAGAAAGAAATAAACTAAATTGACACATGAGAAAAAAGGGATCAATCAGCACTCTCCAACTTTTTTTCATGCTCAACTGAACTTGGCATGCAATTTGTCCTGCTCGTTAATTATGAGCAGGACAAAAATGGTTTTCTATTGATCTGTGCATGAAAAATGCATAAAAATGTTGTGTGTGTGTGGGTGGGTGGGAGGAAGTGCCCATGGTGGAGAGAGATATCCCTGGATTGCCTGGCACCCCATCTATCCAGAATTGGGATAAGTTAATAGTGTTTTCACCTAAATTAGCAGTCAATATGCATAGCAATCACACTGCACATAAATATTACACAGTCAGTATAGCAAAACCAGAAGGCCAAGATGGCCCTGTATCAATTACCTTTGGACCAGAAAAAGAAACTGTGAAGAAAGGCAAGACAATTTTGCTCACCCCACTGATATAAATATCTTCATAGATCCAGGGATGTCAATATACAGGTTTGTTTGTTTGTATTGGCGTTTAACGGTCAACACTATTTTGGGTCATTTTTGAGCCGGTAAGTTTACCTATCCTGGGCAGGCTTATACATAAGCCGTTAACCAGTACAGAGCACATTCTTTTGCCAGAAAATGACTACTGAATCAGCGGAAGGGAGAGAATGACCGTAAAAAAAGATTTCATGACCAATCTTCACAAAAGAATGTTGCCGACCCCAGCAGGTATCGAACCCGCATCCCTGATCACCAGTCAGATGCGCATTCGACTGAGCTACCAAGGCCAGCTTCTCTAAACATGTAGTTAAAATAAATGTACATCAGTTGAACCCTTGGGTGGTGTCATTTTGGCCCCAACACTGTAATTTGAAGCATCATGCAGCCCAACCTATTTCTTCAAGCCCTGATAGCAATTTCAAAGGCAAGTAATACAATGGTGTCTCAGAGCACCATATATTCAAAATTCATTGGTTGCTGACATTTAGAAGACTTCCTCCCTTCCAAAAGCATAACAATTATATGTGAACATGTATTTGGAATTTCATTTGCCCATGATTTGTTTTTTTTTTTTTTGTTGTTTTAGTACCAGAAACCCCAAAACGGGTACCTTGGCAAACATTGGAGGTCCAGATCAGACGCCGCAGAATGCGGCATATGATCAGGACCTACACTGTTTGCAAAAACGTTAAGCCATTTCCCGAACTAAATTTTGAAGAAAACAAAACCTGACACCCCTAAGTCTCAAAATGGCCTCCTGCCATATAAGGAGGAAGATTCCAGTTGGTACAAAAAGGGTTAAAGATGCTGGCACTTAATGCATGTTTCACACCTTTATACATTAACATTATTAAGGTTGTGCACCGGCACTATATTAACCCCTTTTTTACCAGATGGAATCTTCCTCCTTATATATAGCAGGGGTCAATTTCAATATTTAGGGGTGTCAGGTTTTGTTTTCATCAAAATTTATTTGGAAAATGACTGAACTTTTAGCAAACAGTGGAGGCCCTGATCAGATGCTGCGTTCTGCGGCATCTGATCTGGGCCTGCACTGTTTGCCAGGGTACCGTTTGGGGGTTTCTGGTACTAAATGGGTTAATCACCATGAGACAAAAAGAAGGAGGATTAAATGACTCCCACAAAGCAGATAAACAAGTTTGATTATTTCATTTAGTACTTGAAAAAGACAGCATCTTTATGGTCTGCAATAAATAAATAAATATCTCTTTGGATTGGTGTTGTGGTTGCAATTAAAAGGTTCATACATGTATCTATGAAGTGAGCTCAGACTGTATCCATGCACAGGATGAGGGTAACATGATTCCCTGAAATCACCAGAGAAATCACCAGAGAAATCACCATAGATGAGTTAATTTGTGGGCAATTATATTGTATTTAAGTTAATATTAACCCTTTTTGTACCAGATGGAATCTTCCTCCTTATATATAGCAGGAGTCCATTTCAAAATTCAGGGGTGTCAGGTTGTGTTATCTTCAAAATTGATTTGGAAAATAGCTTAACTTTTCGCAAACAGTGTGGGCCTTGATCAGATGCCGCGTTCTGCGGCGTCTGATCTGGGCCTGCACTGTTTGCCAGGGTACCCGTTTAGGGGTTTCTGGTACTGAATGGGTAATCTTGTTTATTGCATTTGATAACTTATTTACATAAACATGTACATGTTTATTTTCTTCTGAGCATACAAGTACCAGTCACCGAAATCACCACTGAAATAATAGGATTAAGAATATTAATACAAAACTAGAGCTGTCAGAGGATCTGACTATAGCCCCGCTTCAGCGCTGTCAGAGAAGAAAGTTATTTAAGCTGCAGAGAAAACAGTTATGAACAAGAAATAACTGTTGAAAATTTTACATTATCTGGAAAAACTCTAAGAGTTGTGAGCCCTTGTCCCTCATTTCAATGAGCATGATACATTACCAGAATGTCCATGTTTATACTAAATTTCATCTTCCATTTTTCAATGTTCAAAGGGTAATAACTCCTAAAGTAGGCAAATCAGAGTCAGGGTTCCTGCGCTCTGCACATTGTCTCATGGTGCTTTACACTTGTGTGAAGTGTCATGAAAATATCTCAAATGGTTTGTGAGTTATGGAGCCGACACAGTCAAAATTGCCTTTTTAAATGTTCAAAGGGCAATAACTCCTAAAGTAGGCAAACCAGAGTTATGGTTCCTGCACTCTGCACATCATCTCAAGGTGCTTTTCATTTATTTGAAGTTTCATGAAAATATCAGAAACGGTTATGGAGCGGGCATAGTTAAAATTGCCATTTTTTAATATTCAAAAGCCTATAACTGAAAAAGTAGACAATCCAGAGTTTGGGTTCCTGCGCTCTGCACACGTAATATGGTGCTTTACATTTGTGTGAAGTTTCATAAAATTATCTCAAACGGTTTTTGAGTTATCGAGCAAAGACGGCTAAAATTGATATTTTTCAATATTCAAAGGGAAATAACTAAAAAATTAGGCAATCCAGAGTTATGGTTCCTGCACTCTGCACACCATCTCATGGTGTTTAATGTTTGTGTGAAGTTTCATGAAAATATGTGAATGGGTTTTAAAGTTATGGAGCGGACACGAAAATTGTTAACAGACACAGACAGACACACAGACAGACACACAGAAAATACGAAAACCAGAGTTATGGTTCTTGCGCTCTGCACATTGTCTCATAGTGCTTAACATTTGTGTGAAGTTTCATGAAATTATCTCAAACGGTTTTCGAGTTATGAAGCGGACACTGTTAAAATTGCCATTTTTCAATGTTCAAAGGGCAATAACTCCAAAAATAAGCAATGCAGAGTTATGGTTCCTGCGCTCTGCACATCGTCTCATAGTGCTTAACATTTGTGTGAAGTTTCCTAAAAATATCTCATACGGTTTTCGAGTTATGAAGCGGACACAATTAAAATTGCCATTTTTCAATGTTCAAAGGGCAATAACTCCAAAAGTAGGCAATCCACAGTTATAATTCCTTCGCTCTGCACATTGTCTTATGGTGTTTAACATTTGTGTGAAGTTTCATGAAAATATGTTAAGCAGATACAAAGTTATGGAGCCAACACAAATTAACGGAATCACGGAATTACGGAAAATGTTCAAAGGGCAATAACTCCAAAAGTAGGCAATCCACAGTTATAATTCCTTCGCTCTGCACATTGTCTTATGGTGTTTAACATTTGTGTGAAGTTTCATGAAAATATGTTAACGGACACGAAAATTGTTAACAGACACAGACAGACACACAGACAGACACACAGAAAATACGAAAACCAGTGTTATGGTTCTTGCGCTCTGCACATTGTCTCATAGTGCTTAACATTTGTGTGAAGTTTCATGAAATTATCTCAAACGGTTTTCGAGTTATGAAGCGGACACTGTTAAAATTGCCATTTTTCAATGTTCAGAGGGCAATAACTCCAAAAATAAGCAATGCAGAGTTATGGTTCCTGCGCTCTGCACATCGTCTCATAGTGCTTAACATTTGTGTGAAGTTTCCTAAAAATATCTCAAACGGTTTTCGAGTTATGAAGCATACACAATTAAAATTGCCATTTTTCAATGTTCAAAGGGCAATAACTCCAAAAGTAGGCAATCCACAGTTATAATTCCTTCGCTCTGCACATTGTCTTACGGTGTTTAACATTTGTGTGAAGTTTCATGAAAACATGTTAAGCAGATACAAAGTTATGGAGCCAACACAAATTAACGGAATCACGGAATTACGGAAAATGTTCAAAGGGCAATAACTCCAAAAGTAGGCAATCCACAGTTATAATTCCTTCGCTCTGCACATTGTCTTATGGTGTTTAACATTTGTGTGAAGTTTCATGAAAATATGTTAAGCAGATACAAAGTTATGGAGCCAACACAAATTAACGGAATCACGGAATGACAGAAGGACATGGCAAATCCAATATAGCCCCACTTTTTCAAAGCGGGGCTATAAATACAAAAATTAAAAACACAAAAATCTCATAAAATTGTTTGTAAATTGCAATGTTGTATCTTTTATTCTAAAAAAAAAAATCTTTATTTCACTTGGCTCCAGTGTTTTTCGACCACCTTTAATGAAAGAATGGTTTGTTCAATATAGGGGAAAATATTCTTGAAAGGGCTGTCAAACAAAAACAAAAAAAATGCAACTCCTAGATGCCACTGCAACATTTATTTGTGCAATGTTGATTATTAAGTTCTTCCAGTAAGCATATAATGAAGGCTTTGATCAGGCTGCATAGATGTGCGGGCTTATCTGAGTCTTCACTAGCTGCATGTTTTAATTGTAGGAAAGGATTTCACCTGGCTGTAATGTTATCAATTCTATGGTTTTCACTTTTCAACCACCTATGTGAAATATTATTGAAGGACCGTAAAACAGACAAAATAGCCGTCGGAAGAGATGGCAAATCACCCGACCAAAAGCCGATAATTATGGCCTTCAGAAGATTGTTCACCAATAGAAAGTGCACCAGAATTAAACCAGCAATATTCACAAAAGTTTTGGAGTTATGGCCATCACAAGATTATACTGTTAGGGGAGATAACTAAAAAACCAGGGAACTCAGAATTGTGGTTCTTGTGCATGACATGCCAGCTTAAGCTCATGTATTTCTGTACGAATTACCATTAAAATATGTCTAAAAGGGTATTGGAGATATGGTGATCACAAGCTGGTCATACTGTTATATTGGAAGGGTAGATAACTCAAATACCATAGCACCAACAGTTGTGGTTCTTGCACATGACACCCCTTCTGTACCTTGTATACAATTGCGCCAAGTTCTTTCAATATATCTCAAAGGGTTTTAAAGTTATGGCCATCACAAGGTTATATTGTCAGGGGAGATAACTAAACAAGATCACTCACCTGATCCATAGAGTAACAAGTGGGCCCCGGGGAGGGCCATTTTTGGCCCCAGGCCTATGATGGGCATAATGTGTTGAGGGAGGTCGAAAAAGGTGAAGCTTCATACCAAATGTCAACCAAGGCTATAATTTGAACAATCTTGGCAAAGGTCCACTAGAGGAAGCTACACACCAAATATCAAAGACCTGGGCCTTGCGGTTTCAGGGAAGAAGATTTTTTTAAAGATATTCCCTACATAAGTCTATGTACAAGAATTCCGCTGAAGACTATGTCGCACCTGTGGGGGCGCAAAGTCACTGGACCATGACATCTAGGCCAAGATCAAACATAGATGCTTGCATAAAAGGCTTGTACTAAGTATCATCAATGAAGTTCAAATAATTCTTGAGAAATGAACTTAACTATAAGGGTGAACGCTAGGGTGGTGGCAATATTTTACAAAGTCGGTGAACCATGAAATTTAGGTCAAGATCAAATATGGATGCTTGCATTTAAGTTGCCATCCTGAGATATAAGTTAGAACCAAGTATCATTAATGAAGCTCTTATGGTTCTTGAGAAATTCACTTGACCAGTACGGTGAATGCTAGGGGGGTCGCAATATTTTACAAAGTCAGTGAACCATGAAATTTAGGTCAAGGTCAAATATGGATGCTTGCACTGAAGTTGCCATCCACAGATTAAAGTTTGTACCAAATATCATTAAAGAAGCTCTTATAGTTCTTGAGAAATAAACTTGACCATTAGGGTGAACGCTAGGGATGTCGCCATATTTTACAAAGTCAGTGAACCATGAAATGTAGGTCAAGGTGAAATATGGATGCTTGCATGTAAGTTGTCATCCCCAGACACAAGTTTGTACCACATATCATTAATGAAGCTCTCATAGTTCTTGAGAAATAAACTTGACCATTAGGGTGAACACTAGGGTGGTTGCAAATGTTGACGCCTTGACAAACAGACGGATGAACGAACGGACGGAAAACCGAGCGCCTATATAGCGCCATGCTAATAGCAGGCGTGACAAAAAACAAATGGCCCAGGGGCGGGGGCATGTTTGGCCCCAGGGCTATAATTTAAACAGTCTTGGTAGAGGTCCACTAGATGAAGCTTCATGCCAAATATCAAAAATCTTGGCCTTGCGGTTTCAGAGAAGAAGATTTTTAAAGATTTTCCCTATATAAGTCTATGTAAAATGAAAGGGCCCCGGGTGGGGGCATTTTGAGCCCCAGCACTACAATTTGAACAATCTTGGTAGGGGTCCACTAGATGAAGCTTCATACCAAATATCAAAGACACTGTGGCCTCTTAGAGTGTCCACAAGGTTTTTCTATGATCTGACCTACTTATTGACCAGACATGACCATATTCGAAATTAACCGAGATATTGTTAAATGATCATTCTGAGCAAGTTTGATGACGATCGGACCAAACTGTGGCTAAGTGTTCAAAAGGTTTTTTATGATTTGTCCTACTTTTTGGCCCGACATGACCCATATACAAACTTGACCGAGTTATTGTCAAGATGATCATTCTGAGCAAGGTTGATGATGATCGGACCAAAACTGTGGCCTCTAGTGTGTTCACAAGGTTTTTCTATGATTTGACCCACTGACCTACGTTTTGAACCGACATGACCCATATTCGAACTTGACCGAGATATTGTCAAGACTATCATTCTGAGCAAGTTTGATGATGCTTGGACCAAAACTGTGGCCTCTAATGTGTTCACAAGGTTTTTCTATGATTTGACCTACTGACCTACTTTTTGACACGACATGACCCATATTGCACTTGACAGAGATATTTTCAAGATGATCAATCTGAGCAAGTTTGAGGATGATCGGACCAAACCTGGGGCCTCTAGTGTGTTCACAAGGTTTTTCTATGATCTGACATACTGACCTACTTATTGACCAGACACGACCCATATTCAAAATTAACCGAGATATTGTCAAATGATCATTCTAAGCACGTTTGATGACGATCGGACCGAAACTGTGGCTTAGTGTTCACAAGGTTTTTCTATGATTTGACCTACTGACCTACATTTTGGCCCAACATGACCCATATTCAAACTTGACCGAGTTATTGTCAAGATAATCATTCTGAGCAAGGTTGATGATGATCGGACCAAAACTGTGGCCTCTAGTGTGTTCACAAGGTTTTTCTATGATTTGACCCACTGACCCACATTCTGACCTGACATGACCCATATTCGAACTTGACTGAGATATTGTCAAGACTATCATTCTGAGCAAGTTTGATGATGATCGGACCAAAACTGTGGCCTATAGTGTGTTCACATGGTTTTTCTATGATTTGACCTACTGACCTACTTTCTGACCCGACATGACCCATATTGAACTTGACTGAGATATTGTCAAGATGATCATTCTGGACAAGTTTAATGATGATTGGACCAAAACTGTGGCCTCTAGTGTGTTCACAAGGTTTTTCTATATTTGACCTACTGACCCGACATGACCCATATTCAAACTTGACCGAGATATTGTCAAGATGATCATTCTGAGCAAGTTTGTTGATGAACGGACCAAACCTGTGGTCTCTAGTGTGGTCACAAGATTCTTCTATGATTTGACCTATTGGCCTACTTTTTGACCCGACAGACCATATTCGAACTTGACCGAGATATTGTCAAGATGATCATTCTCAGCAAGTTTGATGATGATGGGTCCACTGTGATTTGACCTACTGACCTATGTCAAGATGATCATTCTGAGCTAGTTTGATGATGATTGGACAAAACTGTGGCCTCTGGTGTGTTCACAAGGTTTTTCTATGATTTGACCTACTGACCTACATTTTGACCCGACATGAGCCATATTCGAACTTGACCGAGATATTGTCAAGATGATCATCATACATGTGATATTTTCTTGGACCCAAATAGGGAGATTTTTCCACGGTTAAAAGTGCTCTTATTTTTCTCTTTTTTTGTGAAACTTGACATATGAAGCACTTAATAAGCACTTGTAATGTGAAGTAACTATTGTGTTTGTCTTAGAACTTAATTCTGAATTATTTCTGTTCAAGCTGCATTAAGATGAAACTAAGATATTAATCTTATTTATACTTAAACAATATGCTGTAGGTGCTCATTAAACTGCCTTATTTAGGCAGTTTAAACAGTACCCACAGCATGTATATACAGTCCAACCTGAATTAAGCAAGCACCTATGGGATATTTAAAAAGTGCTTGCTTAAAACAGGTGCTTGCTTAACACAGGTGAATTTTAATGTAATTTCCTTTTTCGGGAACTGAATGCCTGCTTGCTTAATAGAGGTGGCCACTAAGACAGGTTTGACTGTATGTCTTTGAGTTTTTTTGTTTTTTTTTATTTGAGGTTTAACGTCCCCATCAACATTGTAAAGGTCATTTTGGAGACGTCGCTTCCAATTATGTGGGACTTTTACCCAACATTGAGATGAAATGACTTCTCAAGCCCTGCCGCCCAATGAAACCAACAGGGTATTATAAGCATTGACGGTCTGACTCGGACCGCTTTGCCTGGGCAGGCTTTAATCCTCTAAACGGTTTACCAGTACTTGTGCGCAGGTCGGTTTCAGCTCTGCGTGAGCATCATGCAACCCATCTGTTTCTTAAAGCCCCGATGGGCGGGGGCAGCTATGCCTGAGTAGAAATACATGTACTGGTAATTACTAATATCAGGGCCCAAGCTGGTCCAAAAAATTTGGGAGAAGTGACTTCTGAAGTTCTCCCTCCTGGGAAAATATGGAGAAGTCTAGAGAGAAGTGAGTGCGGCTGAATGAGAGATGAGGTTGGTGAAATGAGCTCTCCTCTCCTGTAAACCCCATTTTGGCAGAAAAGTGGGGTTTACAGGGGTATACATCATACATATGATAAATTGATGCTGACCAGGCTGCTGAGATTGGGGTTCTACATGAGGAGGAATTTTTGAAAGTTGTCTTCAAACGGCATTTTGAAAAATGGTAAAAATAAACCAAAGTTCTAAATTCACTCTCTATACATTATTATACCCCCTTTCTTGTTCTGCCAAAAAGTGAATTTGTTATGACCAAACAAACATTACTAGATTATAAAGAATCATGACAACTTATGATAATTTTGGGTAATAATGTATAAAAAATTGGGTCATCTGTCATTTTTATATACAAATCTTGATAATGAATATTGTTATAAAGATGTTAATGGGTAGGTATTAGATATACAAAATAAATGGATAATAAAAAATAGATAATACTAACATGAAGTTCACTGTGCCTGTTACAAATTTTTGAAAAGCTGGTACTTGTAAAAAAAAGGCATTTTCAAGGGGAGCAACTGCGCTATAAGAAAATTAGTTGATATTTTCAGGACTTTCTATGATTAGTGGGTATTGACTGGTAAATAATAATTATTTTTCACTTACAAAATTAAGAATTGCTGCCTATTCGTGAAAAATGTGAATGATAGATAGATGTATGAGTGATATGTAGGGTATAGAAACGAGTGAATGACAATCAATGGTAACATCACTTTCAGGAATTTTAATCCGATATATATAAACAAATGAAAATACATGTACAAGTCTCCAATACAAATTATGACTGCACCTCTCTGAACACATGCTTTAGCTAATGGTACAGATATACCTGTAAATTACATAATCTTGTGTAATCTTAATTGGCACCAATACTAACAACATTGTGCAATCAACCTGCACAGATGCGAAACAGCCAGCAGATCACAGGACTTTCGGCACCCATCTGTCGCTTAACGGTTACTGACAAGTGATAAAGGTACCGCATAGGTACATGTATTTTACTATGGTAAACACTAACATGGTTGTGCCGCAAAAAACTACTTTAGGAAAATTGTCTTGCCGGGAGATAAGGGCCGTTGGGCAGGAGACCGGAAGATGGGGTTCGAAATCGGGATATCCCGACGAAATTGGGAGATAACACATTCTATAATCTGACCTACTGACCTACTTTTTGACCTGACATGACCTATATTCGAACTTGACCGAGATATTGTCATGATGATCGTGCTGAGCAAGTTTGATGATGATTGGGTCAAAATTATGGCCTCTAGTGTGTTCACAAGAAAAGTTTATGCAAGGACAATGGACGATGCCGGGCATCTTGCAGTCACAAAAGCTCACCATGACATTCGGTCAGGTGAGCTAAAAAGAGCATGTTGTGATTAGTACTACGACCACTAGCATTGTGGCAAATTCTTTGTACTATGGGAGCAAACACTCATTATAACGAGGATCCTCTGTAGCGTTTTTTTTTAGACGTTGCTTCCAATTTTGTGGGACTTTTAACCCACAATGAATCCAATAGGTTTTCTTTTTTTTTAATTTTAACTGATATTCAACATATTTGCCCATACCTGAAAACACCTCAGAGCTTTCACTAGGATTTTGAAAACAGGATTCCAAGAATCCTTCCATGTAAAAAGTTGGATTCACAGGTAAAAAGTTGGATTCCCACATAAAAAGTTGGAGTGCTAATCTTGATTGCGCATAGAACATAGACAAAAATTGCTTATTATCAGACGACAGATGATAAATACATTGAATAACATGCAGATTGTGGGTACCAGTTAGAACTATTTCACTGATGTGTCTAAGAAGCACCCACAATCTGATGTTTTGTAGAAATACTATAGGAAAATAATGTATAGCCCAGTAAAACCCACTCCCCACCCCCCCAAAAAAACAAAAAAAAAACATGCAGTTGCTCCGATTTATTCTCACACTTCTAGCCAAATAATGCCACATCATAAAAATCATGTTGTATTAGGATAACAGCAGATATAATGTAAACCCAGATCAGAAAAGCAGCATTCTGTGCTTTCAAATTTGGACGTATATGTATAAGACACTAGCTCATAATTTTTGAATGGTGTAAACAAATACGTAGTGGAAGCATCCTAACTAAGCCTGGCTTCCTGTAATTGTTTAAATGATTGCATCTTGAACAATTAAAGACATTTTTGTCACCAGTAAACATCGAAACACTCTTTGGCCGAGCGATAAAAAGTATGACCGTGTAGTCGCGAAAATACATTACACTGGTAATCTCCCAACTATATCGTCTTCGCAATAACCCTGGTTTAACTTATGTTAATCCGTTGATGATTCATGCTTACATCAATCAGTAAAACTAATTAATTGTAATCTGTAATAACACGGGGATTAGCGCAGTGAGATTAAAAGGGTACAATCATTTTTAACACATGCCGCAAACCGACCACTTGCCAATATCGTCTCTCCCACCTGTCAATATAGGATACGCCTACTGATTTGTGGCATGTGTGCTTTCAACACAAAAAGCAGCGCCACATTTGATCTTTTACTGGTATAAGGACTATCGGCATGACGTCACTTCCGCTGAGGTCCGCCATTTTCGGAGGTGTAAACAAAGGTATTCTGCTATATAACCTTACCAAATGTGCACAAGAAATATTTTAAATCAGTCTCAAACCTCTGACCAAAACTTATTCTATATTGTTACTCCGTATATTTCCTTTCATTTAAGATGATTGTTGATAAAAAACAGACACATTTTGCTTTTAAAACTGTTTGAAAATGATCAAATTTTAGCGATAAAGCTTTCACCTCCACCAAATGAGAAAAATGGCGGTAAAGATAACCATTCTTTGTTTCTTTTTACTGAAGAGTTCCCTGCCTACTGTCCTTATTGCGTAAGCAGCCTAAATTAGTTTCTGAATTTACCGCTTCTGTAATTTTGGACGCGTGTCGCAATAAAAACGTGCTTACATAAGAATTGGCGATAGTGAATTTTACGCATACAACGGCAAAAAGTTGGTGTAAAATACGCAGAATCCTGCCTTTCTGAGAGCTCTGCACCTGTAAAGATTTCGGTGATTTCAAAGACATTTTCATAGGGATGAACAAAGAACCATGGTTTCTGGTTCTTGTATGCTCAGAAAAAAACACATTTATAAGTCATCAAAGACAATAAACTAGATTAATATTAACATAAATTCAATATATATCAGTGCTCCAGATAATTTTTTTTTCAACCAGTACGATACTGGTCAAATTTTAACCCAACCAGTAACGGGTCATATTTGTTCTCTGGAACCAGTATCCAAGTTTAGGAAAAACTTGGTCTTAGATTCTGATACTGATTGGCTACTTAAACCATCACTGATTTGCATTTCCTACTGGTTCCTTTAATCTAAGTATGAGGGTGATCAAATAAATTGAAAAAAAAAGGTAACCATCTGGTAACGAGACCCCTGACCCTGAATGTTCACGGGTCTGACCTGAATTTCTAATATTGATTTTGACCTATTAGCTGGAACCCAGCAGGTAATACATAAAAGCATCTTTACAAATTACTTATTTATGTGTTGTATTGTGACAGCTAAACATGGCATCTGATCAGGGCCTGTCGTTAAAACCTTCAGCCATTTTTCCCAATCCATTTTGAGGAAAACACAACCTGTTATCCCCTCATTTTTAAAATGGGCTTGTGCTAAATATATTGTAGAGAATAACAGGCAGTAAAAATGAGTTAGCTCTATGTACTGGATTTTAAAATTGGGTCATGAAACTAACCATTGTTGCGCTTCCCTTTTACAAAGATTGTTTTTACTGCAAGGTAACACCACCAGTCAACTCGCCCTGTACCGGTATGTCAATAATGTCCCCCATTTGATCATGGGGCAGAAAATGAAATAGGGATGCCTGTTTCATGACCATGGTCGAAGAAACACAAGAATTTTTAATTTCAGTTTCACTCTGACTGGTTCTTACGATCACAGTGTTCGTTACGACAGATATCTGTAGCAAACATCGATAACCAGTCTAACAGTGATTTCATGGTTACTCAAGCGCTAAGCGGGCTGTCTCAATAAAATACCAAGCGTCTTATAATAGCAGGAAACGGCTTTGCGGTCGTACAGGTTACCGGAAAGGCAGTGGCTAGCCGTCCGGTACCGGACGACCAGCCTACGAGTCTGCCCGTCCGGTACCGGACGACCAGCCAACGAGTCTGCTCGTCCGGTACCGGACGGCTAGCCAACACACGTAGGAATGGCTAGCCGTCCGGTAGTAAATATTAGACTCTCATTTCATATAGGGTATGAAAGTTGGATAGCACTTTTATCATTTTCTGGAGTTATGGATGCTAAATAGTTCCTACTTTGAGACTGTGTGAATGTCATTGAGATCATTTTAAAAATAAGGCAATACGGAGCCCTATCGGTAATGCACGATTGTCCTAGCAATTATGCCCGAGATAAAAAAGCTGTAGTCGTGTTTACTTATTTCTAATATTATTACTATCAATAATATATTTATAAGTAACTACCAATCGGTAATATAACTTAATATTTTTTATAAGTTTATATATTTTTTCTTTTCCTTCCTTTATGTAAATGCGACTTGAAGGTACCAAAACGTTTGATCCAAGCGTCGCGAAAAACAACTAATAGCAACTGAGCAGTACCGTAAAAATCCTCAGAAATAAGGATCTTGATGACTTGCACTTATTCTCCTATAAATTTGTTACACGGTACAGCAAAGAGTCCAAAAGGTGCAGATGGAATGGCAAACAGTGTAGACCCTGCTTCAGGAGCAGTCTGATCTGGGAATGCACTATTTGCCGAAGCCTATCTGTCCCAATACATAGGATCATTACGGTATTTGCTCTACTCATGGAGTTTCGGGTCGTTGCCTTTATGTGTGCCCTGCTAACGAGATAATTACCCCATATTGATATTTCTTTGTACCTACTATGTTGAACTGATAGGTAAAATTTAATGTAAATCTATCACGATTAATAACAAGCTCAACATCGGACACACATTTGCAGAGTTTAATAATAACAATAATAATATAAAATAGAAATTATAACATTAACATAATAATAAAAATTATAATAATAATAACTGTCACATTGTGCCCGGACAAGGCTTTGAGTACAACAGTCTAATGCATCAGGGTCAATTACAATTATGTCCCTTACTTAGATTTAGTGAAAAAAATGGCGACGAACAAGTGAAAAGAATAAAGTTGGAGTAAATTAGAAATATTTTTATTACACTATAAGGTGGATAATATTATTTGGAACGCATACCCTATATAAAATGATAGACTTCAATTTACTACCGGACGGCTAGCCATTCTGTTTTTGTTTCTGTTGATGAGATTCTGCCTTTATAGGCACACCGTCCTTGATAGACGTAGTACTGAATATCATAAAAGTCTTGTAAAATAGTATAAAAGTTTTGTAAAACGTGTGTTACAAATTAAAAGCAAGCTACCACCATTGTCAAGTTCATATATAAGATATATATATATATATACAGTTACTTTACAGCCACAGATAAAAGTGTCTCTGTCTCAGATTAAAAGGTAACTGGTTCTCATGTGTGTCGCTGTGATCTTGTTCTACGTTTTTTTATAGAAAGTTCAAGCTCTTTATATCGTATTGCATGTAGTGTATATAATAGTCGTCTACTATGGTAACTGAGTCTATGAACATGATCTTCAAGAGTGTGATAGTCACTATCTGCACAGTCTGTTAACACTATACTGCCGTCTACAACCAACTGCAGCTTGGTATATCTCGATAAGAATGGATATTCACGATACATCTGGCTTAGTACATCATTGATGTCTTGTAGTATAGGCTTTCTGTATTTGTCGAGGTATGAACAGTCGAGGAGAAAGTGCTTCATGGTTTCGTCGTCATTACCACATAGTAGACATGTTGGATTAACATTGTTCTGGTTGAATTTGGCTCTATTCGTTTGGAGAATATAGGTTCCAGTTATGACTTTACATTTAATTGGGATTCTATTGATATCTCTGTTGCTATGTTGATATGGGGTAATCGCCGGATGGCACCTTCCTACAGTATATAGCTTTGCTAGGTATTTCAATGATGAATACAGTATGGACTGCGATAGAATTCGCTCTCGCCAGTATTTGTTGATAACTTTGTTATACTGCTGTTTCCATGAGCACTTAGAGATTGGCCCATTTAATAGCACCTCTGGATCTGGTAGATCATATTTTATTAGTACTTTCTTGACAGCGATGAACCAACTATGACTGTTAAAGGACTTCAATTCCAGTTGACGCTTCGCTAGGCGACGTTCGATGGAGCCATCGGAGAGTCTTGAGATATTGCCAAACAGGGATAACATACGTTTATGTAAGAGGGCTTCCACTGGAAGAGCTCCAGACAACAAGTATATAGCTGGGTCAGCAACATTGATTGGCACCGACAAGACATGTTTTAGAATTTTTTTATGTTGTTTATCGAGCAGTTCGAATGCTTTACCAGTAGGAACGATGACCTCAAGGCCATATAGCATGACAGGGAAGACGTAGGTGTTTAATAGGGAGACTGATGTTTCTGGATCTAGACCATTCTCACCATGAAGGCCGGCTCCCATTAGGCTGTACGCGGTTCGACGAGCCTTTTGAATATTATGCTCGACAGCATGCAGTTCCTGGTTAGCTGAGGATCTTCGGATACCCATATGCATGACACTGTTTACAACTGGCATTGGTTTGCCGTCGAGGTCCCATTCTTCGTTGCTAGGATACTGGCGTATAGAGTTCATTTTCAGCACCACACTTTTTAAGTCGTGTAGGACATAGCCTTCCATATTGCTGAAGTCCTTACAAACATTGAACAATAGCTGGAGATCATACGGGTTGTTGCTCAATACTGTAAGGTCGTCTGCACATGTAGGGGCCTGGATATCAATATCGCCAATTCTAGCACCTATACAGAGTGATTTTATTCTGTCTAGTAGGGGATTATTGTATAGCTTATATAGGTCGGCACTGAGAACGCCGCCTTGACGTACACCTTGACAGTTGACAAACGTACTTGACAGTTCGCCTTTCCATTTTACTGACGTTAACGAATTATGGTGTAAGCTGTTAATCGTCAGCCATTCATTTGGTTCAACTCCAACATTGTAAAGTCTTCTCATTAAATTAGAGTGTATTACCACGTCGAATGCTGATTTTGCGTCCATAAACCCGATATATGTAGGTTTGCTTAGGTCTCTATTATTTCGGTAAAACTCTTCCACGATTAATGAACAATTCATTGGTGATGAATTCTCAGTAAAGCCACGTTGAAAAGCATTTTGTTGGCTAAGTAAGGCCGGTTTAATTCTTGCCTTTAATATAGCTTCTATCAGTCTAGTCAGGACAGGGGTTATGGTAATACCTCTGTAGTACTGTGAATCTTTGATATTTCCCTTGTTTTTATAAATAGGGTTTAAAATTCCCAGTTTTAGGCTAGCAGGGACAGTATTTGATACTAGAATAGTATTAGTAAGAGATTTTACTGTATTCAGAAGTAAAGGTCCAGCGTGATATATATGTTCCGCAGTAACACCATATACGTCAGCTGCCTTGCCACGGTTTAGTGACTTCGCTGCATCTCGGATTTCCTTGTCTGTAACTGGGTTTAAGCTGTTGTTAGACGTAGAGCATATCATGTATATCACAGCAGATTCCTCTTCAATTAAGTTAAGGTACTTGTTATCAAAGTCCTGATTGGGTTTGTTTGAGGCTAATTCTTTGAAATGTTCATAGAAACCTGACAAAATGGAGTCCTCAGGGAAGATTTTATCTCCAACATGAAGTTCATCAATGCATTTATGAAGCTGACCTCTCTGTTTTCGAACAAGTCTATGAAACAGGGCATTGTCGGATTGACGTGCACAAATGATTTTGGTCCTTTCTTCTTGTTTACGTTTCCCTGTTTCGATTCTGATTTGCCTCCTGAGTTCAACTGTAGTCGTTTTCTTCTCGAGAAGGTAGATATTTGTTGCTTCACTGGGTCGCCCATGTTGCTTCCAGTTAAAGAAAGCGTCCTTCTTATTACGTATTGCCAACTGTATTGCTGGGGTATTTACTTTCAGCTTTGATTTGTAGTGATGCCTAGGTTTGACTTCCGGAGCACATAACTTTCCTACGTGGGTTGGCTAGCCGTCCGGTACCGGACGAGCAGACTCTTTGGCTGGTCGTCCGGTACCGGACGGGCAGACCCGTTGGCTGGTCGTCCGGTACCGGACGGCTAGCCACTGCCTACCTGAAAAGATGTACCGTACCGGAAAAAACACGTCCGTATTTGGTATGTGCTGTTTTCCAACTTGATCTGTATTTAGGAAAAGAGGACCTGTAATTTACGGCTGTACGGCCCTTATCTGGAGCTCTGATATATGCCCATAAATTTACTCGATCTTTGGTGATTTCAGTGATGTCAGGGAATCCTGTTACTGCAGGATGACTGGAGTCTTTCCTGGTAATATAACAACATGCATGCTCCCGTCCATCGAGGGCTGAAGAAATAGATTGGGCTGCACATGAGTAGCACAGCCTTCTACGCAGAACTGAAACCAACACTGCACATGAGTACTGGTAAACCACTTAGAATTTTAGAGTCAATTAGGGTGGGTTGTTTCGGCCTATATCAGTTGATTCGGTAGGTTGTTTTGGCTAGATACTTTTGAACAGGGGGAGGGGTGGTTTGGGGGCAAAACGACCATGATTCAGGGACGAAAAAAAACGGGCAAAGATGGAAAAGACCCCGGAAGAAATGTCTTGGGGGCAAAACTTCTTGTTACCACGTCGGAACATCGTAATTCGTATAATATACAGCAAGTGCTCTCTAGGACTAGGTATATGCTGAGATAGACCAACCCCTTCTTCAGTCATTTTTTATGAAATGCTTACCCATCCTTTGAAAAATCAAAGTTGAAAACACCACCATGATCTGTATGATCAACTGTACTTTTAGGGTCCCATGTGTGATGGGCTTTTGTTGATGATGCGAGACTATTTTGGAGTCTAGCAGTTTCGCCTCTAATGCGTTTACAACCGTATTCTCGTCTTGTTCTTGCGAAAAACGGAGATTCAGTCCGTTTAAACATTATAAAAAAAGTATGCTGTGATTAAAATAAAGAGGGAAATACAGCTAATCATCGATTTTATACAAATTTTGACAGTTGTTTTCCTTCTCAGGTCTTTTTGTCAAGGTGCATAACTCTTACAGATTGAAAACAACAGTAAGAAATAAACCATATGTCCTTCAAACGTCCAGAATGTTCGGGGTACGTACAAACGGGTATAGATAAACAGCTTCCTTTCGCGAAAGGAAGAATTTTCTACGAAAGGAAGATATTTATGAGGCCTATGGTGGTATTTTATGTATATAGGAATACTTATGAAACATTTTAGTGGGTATGGGATACTTTTATTAAAAAAAAAAAAATAAATAAATAAATAATCTATCTATCTATCTTCATATACTGAGTCGGTCATACTTGGCGGTTGTGGGACAACTCGGCACATAGCAAACTCGGCACATGACAAACTCGGCACATAACAAACTCGGCACATAGCAAACTCGGCAAATGACAAACTCGGCACATAATTAGCCCTGTATCGAGCTACCAATACAGGGCTCGATACAGCGAACAACGTGTAGCGAAGATGGCAGATGATTGTAAATCCGAATTTGAAAAGTTAGAGACTAAAAACAAGCAGTTTCATCAGTCAGTTTTCGAAGTTAATAAAGATGTGAAGGATACCAAAGAGATCTTAACAGAAATAGAAAAATCTTTGACAGAAATGGCTAAGCAAGATGAATTTGGGAAACCAGCTAAATCCTTCAAACACAGGCAAGTACACACAGAATATGAGGTAGTGAAAACTTACAATACTTATGAACACCTTCCAGTAGATGATGATGAAGTAACATTCAAAGATGCAGAGCTAAGTACATGTAGTAATAGTGAGGTCTTAATTACAGGAATAGACCCACCACAGGGCAGCAGTACCACTACTACATGTATAGAGGATACCCTGGCAAAAGAGGAGGGTTCAAGAGAGACAACAGTCAATAATGTGGAATCACAGCAATATGCAACCAAGACAAAGAAAGAAAAAGTATATTTAATAGGAGACTCAATATCTGGACAAGTCAACCCAGCATTATTCGGGATATCAACAAAAACCTTTGTCCAAAAACTAAAGGCTTCTACAATACAGGATATAAGCAAACTTACTGACCAAGTGAAAGATGCAAAGTTGATCATTGTGCATACAGGAATTAATAATATTAGGCAGCACACTTCAACTGAGGATGATGTATCAGATATCACCAAAGCATTGGGATCTCTATAGGAGAAAGCCCCAGAGAGTAAGCTAATAATGTCAAAGCCAATCCCAATAGGTGATAGAAAGTTTGATGTTGAAAGACAAATCTTCAGTGCTACTGTGGAAAAGAAAATAATTGAGAACGCATGTTTACAAGTGTCTTTCGTCGACCACAAAAACTTGACAGTGCAAGGGTTACCAATAAAACATTATTACAAACAGGACTTAGTACACCTGTCATCTGAGGGTGTCAGTATTTTTGGTAATAATCTGCACCGGTCAATTATAGAAGTTCTGAAGAAAGATGGTCTGGGTGATCCAGGAACTCAGAGAATTCACTACAACCAGGAAGGGCAAACCAATTGGGAGGGACAGACTATTCAGGAAAGACGTTATGAACCAGAGAGGCCAAAAACCCAAAATGATCATTATAACCCACGAAAGTACCACAATCAAGAGGGACGCTTTAGTCACGAAGGACGATATCACAGGGAAGAACACTTTAACCAAGAGGGACGCTATAACCAGGAGAGGCCTTACACTCAGAAGGGGTCTAACAACCAGGGGAGAGACTATAACCAAGATGAACGCTTCATTGATCACGGACACATTATTCGCAGGCACTATATCCAGGAGGGACGTTATAATCAGGAGAAACGCTACAATAAGGAGGGACGCAATAACCAGGAGAATACATATTTCCAGAAGGGACGCTTTAACAATCAGAATCAGAATCAGAATCAGAATTGTTACTGGTGACACGTCAAAAGTAATATGGTATATTGAGCCTCTCCCACACATAAAAAAAAAAAAAAAAATACACCCCTAAAAAAAAAAACACACCTATAGGTTTAGACTAATAAAAGTGGGTTTGGCCTTTAAACCCACCACCCCAAACCCACTTTTAGGCTAACCTGCCCGAAAAAAAAAAAAAAAAAAAACACACCCCTAAAAAAAAAAAAAAAAACACACCCCTAAAAAAAAAAAAAAAAAAAAAACACCCCTAAAAAAAAACACATACACAAAAAAAAAAGAGGAAGGGAGTACTGTGGCAAAGTGATGAAAGGGGGTGAAAAAAAAAAAACAAAAAAAAAAACGCACCCCTAAAAAAAAAAAAAAAAACACCCGCACCTATAGAGGCCTCCAAAAAAATATTTTTTTTTTCTTCATACTCCAAGTACCCCCTACTAGAAAAACACACACCTCGAAAAATGCTAAAATAAAAAAAATGAGAAAAGAAAAAAAAACACACCTCGAAAAAAGATAAAAATGCAAAAATGAAAAAATATTGAGAAAGTAAAACTCTGATAAAGTGAAACAGAACTTACCTTAATCACCGTTTTCCTCAATAATAACTTGCAATCTGTTCTTTTCAGAAATCAATTCACTGATTTTAATCTGCAAAGATGTTTTTTCTTGTGTTTCACATTCGTTCTTCACTAACAATTTGTTTAGATTTCTTTTCACGCCAGCTCTTTGCCTCGTAAGTCTTAACCAAGCTTGTCTCTTGTTTCTGTCATTAAATTCGTTTTTAACTTTGACTATTCTTTCAGTTAAAACTTCAATTTCTCTTTTTTTATTGTCTATATCCCTAGTTTGAGAATTTATCTTAATTTCACTCTTTGCCAACAATGATTCAAATTTTTCTATTTCATTTATCACTTTCACAAAATCACGTCTGTTTAACTCAGAAGCCATTTTAGAAGTATCTCATTTTTTGTTTTGTATTTGTTTACCCGTCTCCATTTCGTATCTAAACAGATATTTATCGCAACTATGCAGATGTTTACGCGTCTCCATTACGTTCCTAAGCAGATGTTTATTGAAATGTTTATCGCCTCAAAGCAAATGTTTTCCGCAACCATGCGATTGTTTATCGTCTCTATGCAAGGCTATGCAATATTTTTTTTATCAGTGATACAGCAAAGAAGTTTCAAAACAGCTGTAACTTATACTATATATATTTTCGTAAGCATATAACATTTCTCCATACTGCGTTTACCCTAAATATCTGGACACCTCCGCAATTTCTTTAACAAACTTTACCATCTCCAAATTTGGACAAGTCCATTTGTCCTTTCCTAACCTGCCAACCAACCAACATGGTAGACCCTGATGAGACATCTTCCAAGTCATATCTGGGTTTACACAGTTTAGTCAGGCATCACTGTCCAATATTTAGGGTCAATATGGTATTTTTCAACCTAATAATCTTATCAGAGGAATTTCTAAACCCCATTCATAAAACTAAGTATTAAATATATAATAAGTAAATAAAATATTGATACGGTGATGTCAATCGATAGCTAAAAATCACATTATTTCTTACTGTCATTCCCTATTCAGAATATTTCAATAACTATTCAGTGGAAGCATTAATCAAATTATTGGATCAATACACATTATAGCAGGAAAAAATGTACCTTTCTCGAAACCACAAATAAGAGAAAGTGTGCCTTCAGCCAGTCTGACTACTACAGTAAGGCAGATTGAACGCATATGATTGATGTCATGTGAAAAAGGTATCTTTTAGCATTTATGAATAGGGAAGACCCTGACCAGACCCTTACAGTCCGATCAGTCTTGTCAGAAGTCGTTATGGATATAATCAAAGTACAGAAAGGCCTGAAAGTCGTTATGGATATAATCAAAGTACAGAAAGGCCTGAAAGTCGTTACGGGAATAATCAAAGCACCGAAAGGATCGTGAATCACCGTAATGCGTAGCTTTTAACAGTCAGTAAAAGAAATTTGCAAAGAATTAGAATGTAAAAATCTGCATATTTGTATTGATTTAGTTTACGCTCCTATAAATAGGTGGTGGGTCATTATTGACTATTGTAATTTTATTAAATAAAATCAAACATCTCCTATTTTTTTTTTACCTCAGCTAAAACCTGGTCCTTGCCTTCTTGAATAAGTTTTTTTCTTTCCGTCTCACTTAATCCTGTTTGTTTTGAATGTATGCTATCTTTCAGTTTATTATATTTGTCTAATTCATCTAAAATCAATTTAAATTCATTTTCAGATATTTCCCCATCTGTCAAAGCCTTGGAAATCAAGTCTTTAATACTATTCAACTTACTATCAGCAATAGTTTTAATCTCATAATGTTTTTGTGTTTTTGTGTGTAATTTGCGTCTCACTAACTTAACACAAACACCCAGAGATCCACACACAACAGCAGCAATTTCCAATGGCAACATAATTGGAACAGATAAACCAACACCAGCCATAATAACACTTGAAGAAATTAATGCAGTATCAACACAATCAGTAATATTAATTCCACGTTTATACTTTTTGTATAATGCCTTTCTTACATCTCTCTCTTTTATTAATTGTTTTTCTATTTCTGATATCTTTTGTAATCTATAATTTTGTCCGTCTTCATTAGGTAAATCTGGATATAAATTCGGGGCTGTAGGTTGCTTCATTTTTATATATATTTTTTGAATTCAATTAATAACGAGGCAACACTATTAACTACAGTTTGATTAGCCCCCAGACTTATAAAATTAATAACACTTCCAGCTTCAACAAAAAATGGTTTATCAAAATTATCATGTTTTCTTGGTATTGTTGTACGCAGAGTAATCTCACACCCCCTCATAACCACCCCATCCACCAACACACCAACTCGCACTTCACCACTTGACCTTTCACTCGACAGGCTAATACCTGTAATATGACCACGTCTCATCATAACATAACCAACGTTTGGTTCTCTACCTGCATTTCCAAATGAAAACACCTCACCTCTAATTAAAGGGCCTTTTGATTCAGCACTTATTGTAATGTCTTCATTTGTATAAGCGTTTTGTAATCTACTATTTAAATCTGTAAATCTTCTATGCAAATCATTAACACGTAAAGTCAAATTATTCTTATCTGTTGTAAACTTTTTAACACCAAATATACTCATTTTTATACAATAATTATATAATTTCTAACACACAATTAATTGGCAATCCATTGTTGTTTATATTTTCTCCATTCTCATCACAAACGCTTATACTTAATTCTGAAATATCACCATGTGTTAATTGTTTATATTCCGGATTACTAAAACGTGTATGAACAATATCACCAAACGATTTATTCTCAACAGAAACAACACCAAGAATATTACTAGGAGCACCATCTAAGAAATTGTAAGCACTGTTTATCTGCTCAAGATGAACATATAGTTGTTTATAAGGTGCACAATTTAACGGTATTTCTCCCTCATATGTTTGATTTGCGTTAAATCGTCTTTTATTTCCGAGGCCCAACATCTCTTTTAATCCTTTGCTTATTTTTAAATCAACGGTCGATGTCAAAAACACTATGCCATTTGTTTCATTTACAGATAATACAATATTATTACTTTGAAATATATCTGCTATTTGTTGGAAACTGTAAAATCCTGAAGCTAAACGTATTGCTTTATCTGTTCCTTTTTGGATAGATTCATCAATTAAATTATACCAACCTATGGTATAAGTAAAACTCTTCAATCCAATTCTCTTATTTCCGCATTTATTATCTACATATTGTTGTAAATATATTGTTTTATTAATATCGGAAATTGTATGATACATTTTTTACACATAAAAAATGATACCAAAAGAATTCAAGTACAATCCCAATGCATCATATAACCACAATACTAAATATACCAAAAAGAATATTGAACTTGTAAAACAAACAATTTATGTTAACAAAGATGATCATTTTCCAGTAACGTTTCTCAACTTATTTCAAAAATATCAAAATCCAACATTACACACCAATGAACCGTGGAATACATGGCTTCATTCATCATTTGACTGGTGGCAATGTCAATTAAATTTTGCCGTCTGGTGTGCCACTGCAGGATGTGGAGTAAGTTACCAAGACCATTTACAAAACACTTCAGGATTAACTAAAACAGTATATACATTTCATGTTTATTATTGTATTGCTCGTATTTTGAAAGAACTTAAAACACCTTTACCGACAGATGCATCATTCTGTTATTACAAAAACCCATACGACAAAGCAACATACCAAAAGTTATGCAATGAATTCGATGTTTCACCTAGCACGGATTGGAGGCAAAAACTGGAAAGTAGTTCTAAATGTAGTGGTCTCGGGAGTTACACACAATATTTTAAACCAGATGGAAAATACAGACAAGATCATCAAAGTGATGGGCCATTCTTTAATCCAAATGATAAAATAGAACATACAGTAGATATAAGTGAGGCATGGACACTGTTTATATTAGACAAATCAAAAGGTTTCACAAAACCAGGTGTTGAACGAATTAACGAAAGCATTAGAACGCTTGTATGGGCACTATTAGGAGCACAATCCCAAACACGTGTAGAAATACTAAAAATAGGCACAGGATTTGATGCTCAAAAACAATTCTTAGCAAATGTTCAAGATGCAATTAACAGTCCAATCGATTTGCCTACTCAAATATCAAAATATCAAAATGTATTGAAATACGCAAGAAGTAAAGTTGATTACACACATATGGACTTGGTCTCTATATGTCTCCCAGTGATATGATATTACAAATTGGCACTATCGCTGGATATAATAATAAAATTGTAATTGCAACATCGGAGTGCTCGCTTGGTTTCAATAATGATGTAAATGTTAAACCTGTTGCACCTACTACACAACCTGCAACTATACAAGGCACACCAACAAAGAAATCTCTACCAGAACCTGTTGAAAAGAAACAAACAAAGAAATCTCTACCAGAACCTGTTGAAAAGAAACAAGCAACACAACACGAAGACAACAAAACAGCATTAATAGTAGGAAGTATAGTAATAGGTATTATTGCACTCAGGATTTATTAATATACTCCCTTGCAGCTGCATACAATAATCCTACAATAAGGACAAGCAACGCCCAGAGATGTTCACCAAACCAGTTAACCACTTTTCCAGTAGTAGACAACAGCCAAGACACAATGGAACCAATAATACCCGGTAGCGCTGCTGCTGCTTTTCCTGCAAGATTGGCTAATAGTCTACCAAGATTACTTAATTGTTTTTTTATCCAATTTTCTATACCATCTTTTGACGGTGGTTTAGGGGTTATAGATCCACCACCAGTAGTAGGAATAATTGCCTCAACAATAACGCCAATAATCATTCCAAAAGCAGTTAAAATACTAACAATTGTAATTCCTTGTTCTCTGAATAATGTTTTAATTCTCTCGCCTAATGTTGTGTCTTCTTTTAATACTCTGTTTATAGTTTCTTTTATCCTGTTTATCTGACCACGTAATGCTTCTTTGTTTTCACTAGCAGCCTCAAGTCTTAAAGTTCTATCATCTTCCAATTTTTTTAATTCCTTACTTATCCTCTCTACATCTTCAACTTCTTCAGCTTCTTGCAGTTTTCTTTTTTCTTTTGCTATATCTTTATCAATGTCTGTCAGCTTTGCTAAGTTATTTGTGAGTTCACCACGGAAAGTTTGTAGTTTCTCATCTAGAGCTTCCAGTTCTCTGAATGTTTTACCTTCTGTTTGTGTGGGTGCATTTTTGACTTCAGGCAGCTCTAAATACAAGTCAGTAAATGATGTTTCTAATGATTTTACAGCTGTGTCTACACCAATTATTGTATCGTTTAGTTCAGTGGTACTTGATAAATCTTTAAGTGGTATATGTTCTTCAACATTCTGTAAGTCATTTCGCGTGCTTTCTAGAACTTTTCTTGTCTTCTGAGATATCTTTGTCTTACTTTGATAATCTGGTAAATTTAAATACTGTCTGATTGCCTGTGTTCCAGCTTTACCTACTACACGGTTGTATTCATTTGCTAAAGAACCCAAAGAAAGAAATGTTGCTGGACCTTGCTTTGCAGTAATTCTGATTTCTTTGTCACCGACAACCCAATATAAAATTTTACCATCCTCTGTCAACTTAAACTGATCATAATCCTTTTTGTCTGGTACCATTTTGTATCGCTTTTCTATTTCATCATAAAATGTCTTCACAAGTCTCTGCTTCTGTCCTTCAAGTACGGATTCTCGTAGTCGCCCTCTTAAGTCAGAAAGCTGATCACTCTGATTTAGAATAATCCTCTGATCAACATCATCTGGAGCCATAGGTAATTTGTCATAAATATCATCTTCATCTTCATCTTTATTTTTATCAACTCTATTATCGTAATCAAAATCAAATCCTTCCGCCATTTTTAATTATTAAATTTTTCCTTAAAAAAATGGCGACCTATGGAAATAAATTAAACCCTTTCAGAAAAATAAGAGAACCACGTGGGGTAAGAGGAATCCGTCAAAGTGTAGTGATAACCAATAATCCGTCAACTATTGATCAAAATCAACAATTGTTAGTGAGATTCCCCAATCTCTCCGGAAATGATGTTATTGTTCCCGGAACAGTCAAATTAGCATTTGAAATTGAGTTAGATTCTAGAGATGTAAATGCCACTATATTTCCAAATATAGGAAGATCAATAATAAAGAAAACAAAAATTCGTATCTCTGGAAATGAAGTTATGTCAATTGATGATAGTGACATCTATCATTGTTATACTGATCTCTGGAAGAGTCCTACAGAACGTATAAATATGGCATACCAAGGCATTGGCAAACCAAACATGTTGAAACATAGAGTTGGCGCAGAAAACGCGACAGCGGATAAAGAAGATCAAGCCATTGCAAAAGCATATGGAAACAGGTTTTGTATTCCACTTGATTTTGAATTATTGGAAACCCATATGCCTTTTTATCAAGCAGGACTCGGTGATAGACTTGAATATGAACTTACATTCAATGATTATAATAAAGTAATTCAATCAACCGATGCAGCTTCATCTTATATAATCAAAAATATTTGTTTAGAATTCGATTTAGTTTCTGATCCTTATTTATCAAGAGAAATAAGACAGCAAGTTGATGGTAAAATGGTTATTTTGTATGACCGAATACTAAGACACAGAAAAATACCAAAAAATAAATCTGATACACTATGGAATATTAATTTAAATGTCCCAGCTAGAAGTATGAAAGGGATTCTATTGTTATTTGAAGATCCTGAAAGGACAAGTACAGAACACTATTACAATCCAGAAATAACAAAAGTAGAAATGACAATAGAAGGAATCCCAAATCAATTATACAGTCAAGGAATGAAAGCATATCAACAGTGGGATGAGATAAATAAATTCTTTGCTTTGAATTCAAAAAGAAATAGAGAAACAAGTATGGTCATTAAAGATTTATATTTTACTGATAAAACGTTAGAGAAATATCTAACGACCAATTATGCATTATGGTTAGATTTACGTTCAACGGATGATAATACACTTCACGGTTCAGGAAGAAGAATTGAAAATGCATCAGAAGGCATCACAATACAAATAACGAAAGAAGCAGGAGCAGATGCAGCAATAAATGTTTATCTATTTGTAATACAGGATGCACAAATTAATTTTGAAGATGGTAGATTTAAAGAAGCCAATTATTAATCAATTAAAATGGAATTACCTAAATATCCACACAGTGCAATTATTTGTGGCCAAACTGGCTGTGGAAAGACTGAATTTGTTTTAGACTTACTTGAAGATGAATATAAAGGTATATTTAGTTATATTGTTATACTTTGCCCAACCATTCAATGGAACAAGGCATACAAAAATCGTGATTGGATTGGTGATGTTAGAAAACCAAAAACAAAAAATATTATAATCGTGAATCCTGTAATAAAAGATGGAACAGAGAAACTTCAAGAACTGTTACGTTTGTTTTTTAATAAGTTTGTAGGTAAACCAACCCTGTATATCATCGATGACTGCAGTGCCACAAAAGAACTAACAAAGAAAAAAGACATGTTATCCGAACTAGCATTTTCTGGTAGACACGCAGAACAATCGATATGGGTTATATCGCAGAGATACAATTCAGTTTTAAAAGATTTAAGAGAACAAACAAAATGGTTATGTATTTTCTATATGAAAGATAGAGATAGTTTTGAAAATTGTTTGAGAGAGAATGATGTTATTCCTACACTGGAAGACCGACAAAGAATAAAGGAAGAACTAAAAAAAAAGAAACATCGTAAATTAATTTTGAAAACCGACCAACCTACTGATTATTGGGTGGTTGATTAAGTAATGCTTAAGTAATGCTTAAGTAATGCTTTAGTAATGCTTTAGTAATGCTATAGTAATGCTTAAGTAATGCTTTAGTAATGCTTAAAAATAAGCAATAAAAAAGATGCTTCTTGAAACACTAACAATTATAACAAACACTGCAGTCTTATCAATAGTTGGATATATAATATTTAATTATTTTAAAATTAAAAATAAACTATATAAAATGAACACCGAAGAATTATTGAAAGATGTTGAGTTACCAGAACAAAAAGATGACCATGATGACAAAAAACGTGAAAGATTATCAGCCCTTGTTGCTGGTGGAGGAAGTAAACAATATCTTGGTAAAGACTTACAAATGTCAGACATTGATACAATGACACCAGAAAAAATAAACAAGCTATACTCTAGATACGAAGCCAGACTTGGTGCAAGTATGACTAAGACGTTGGGGAATTCTTTTATAAATTTGTATGTTATGGGTGTGACAAAGTATCTCAATGTTACTAACCCACCTAGGTTGATACAAGACTTAGAGGAAGACCCTTTTATCAATCATGCTTTAACAAGTACTTGTTGTGAGTTGTATTATAGATATGGAATGTATCTTGCTCCTTTTACTGCAATGTTAACAACAGCGAGACATATTGATTTCACTGATAAAAAAAGTGAAAATATTGACTTAAAAAAAGATGAGTGAAATAAATGAAAAAACGAAAAACCCAAAACGAGTAGCTGCTGGTAAAAAAGGTGCGGAAGCAAAAAAAATGAAAGCTGAATTAAAAAGAAAAGAAACGGAAGCAATGAAAAAAGAGAACATACAATTAAAATCTATAACAAAAGATGATGATGAAGTTAGGGATGAAGTTAAAGAAGTTCAACGTGTAAATATATACAAAAATTACATACCATTATGTATATCAATTGTAGTTGTTGGATTGGGATTATATATTTATAATAAGAAACAAGTTACACCTGCACCTATTCCACCAGCAAAGGAAAAGAAAGAAATAGATCTATTTGAGTTTAAGTAATCAAAAATATTCTTATAAAAATGACAACACAAATTGATGGAAAACAAATAGTAAACATGTTATATCATGCCGGAGTGGAAACACTATTAACGGTTGGATATGCAGAATTAGGAAGAAAACTATTAAGAAGACAACCACCAAAAGTAGATTTTAATATGGCGGATATTGGAATGTTATCTATTGATATATTACTTGCAATGGCAACAAGAGATATGTTAGTTAAGCAAGGAATTATTCCAGCTGATATTATGAAGTAAAAAATGGCGAGTGCAGTGGTGATGATGCTTGGTGGAGCAGTAGTAAATGCCTTTGCTTTTTCGGGTAGTAATTATTTGTTTTCACATATTGGAAAAGATGCAGATAAAGAGAGAGAAAGACATGATAAGGCAATGGAACAATTAGAAGCAGCACAAGTAAAATGGAGTAGAGAAAGAACACAAAGATTAGATTTTCTTAATAAACAATTACAAAAAGAACATCATGCAGAACAAACATACGAAGATGTTGACCAAGCAATGAAACAATATTATTATATTACAGGCAAAGATTTACAGGCATTACCTTCTGAACCAAAGTTGAGTGATTATTATACCCCATCAGAAGACCAGAAAAATAGAGAGATTGCATTTGTTGTTGGTGGTATGGCATTAACTGGATTTGTTGTATGGAAATTAAATAAAATATAAAGATTCAATACCATAAGGTTGTGTATCTATTCCATTATCACATATATATCTTTTATCATCAAAAGGGGATAATCCTATTTTAATCATTTCATTCAAGTATATTTTATGTTTTTTGTGCACTAAATTAAACATTGTTTTATGAATTACTTTTTTATTTTTTAAACATACCTCATATGATTCTGTATTTATTTCTTTTTTAGTTGTTTTATTAACTCCTTTCGCAAGACATTTAAATTTAATAACAGAATCTTCCAAATATTCATATCCATACATTTTACTTCTTATACCTATAAACTTTGTCATTATATTTCCTCCTAATTCATCTTTAAATTTTCCAATTACTTTCTTGTTATCATTTGAATACAGAGAATGATCTTTTGGGTAATTAGAAGTATCTAAATGATCTTTTATTTTGTCTAAATCAGAATAAAGATCCTCTGTGAATATATTTAATACAAACGCATCGGTGTCGCTATATAAAAGTTCATTATTAGGAAAATATTTCTCAATAATTTTATAGTAAAACTTATACATTACTAATTTTGAATAATCTAAAACACACATTCCTAAATAGATTGGTTTATTAAAATACATTGATTTATAATTAAATAATACAGCTTTAAAATCATTATTAAAATCTATAATATCTTTAAAATTATCTAATGAAGCTAATCGTTTTAGTTTTTCAGGAGCATTTACTAATTCTACTCTACATCTATTAGAAATATCTTCCATTGTTTTTCCGTAAAATGAGTTGTTCATTAATTTCCAAAAATCTTTTTCAAAATCATTTTCTGCTTTTGTTCTCATCTCTGTATTAAAATCAATATAAGATTTTAACCAAGCTTTATGATTAAAAGATATTATACTATGAATTCTAGTTACTTTTATTCCAAGAGAAATATAATATTTAAGAATATCATAATGCACTATATATTCTTTTTTGTCATGAAGGTCTAATATTAATTTTTCAACTTTACCCAATCGATCATTATGCTGTTTTAAGAAATCTCTTGAATAATCTGATATTTCTTCTTCATCTATTTTCCTTTTTATAGGCATAGGAGGAAATTTTCTTAATTTGATTTTCGTTATATCATCATATTCTAAATCCACTTTAAAAACCATTCCAACATCTTCGTTACATTTATCTAAGTAATAATTTATATTTTGGCTTTTTACTTCTTCCCATTTAAAATTTTTATAAGGAAGTTTTTCTGACATCCCAACGCCATATAAGTTATTAGCATCGGTATACCATAGATAATTCGGATTTTTTATTTCTTTATTTTCATTTGTATATTTATTATTTACCTCGACATATCTTGAACCTAATACTCCAGAAAATCCACCTCTTATTCCTTCTCTCCACATATCTAACATATCCTTTTCATAAATTAAATCTAATTCTATTCCGGTATATTTTAATCCTGCATTCCATGATTATCCAGGCGCAGAATAACAATAAGCTGGATCTATTTCATAATGTTTTAAACATATATTTCTAAAATTTTCAAATACATCAGTAAGTATTAAAACATCAAGTTTCTGATAAAGCATTAAATAATCTTCAAATGTTTTACAGTATTTATTGAATATTTTTTTCCATGTTCATACTCTTTATCCGAAATATCTTTTTGATATAGTACAGAATAAAATTCTTCCTTATCTGGGAATTCTTCTAGTTTTAATTTTTCAAAAGAATCAAAAAAATCATAAGGGAATACACCTTTAAAACTTCTTTCACCATTTTCATGATATTTTAAATCCTCAAATAAACATTCATTCGATAATTCTCTTTTAAGTATTTTATATTGTTCATCTTTTAATGTTTTTGATAAATTATCTATACTACTTAATAGGAATCTAAAACTGTCTTTAAAAACTAACTTAAAATATTGATCACCATAAGTTATTGATATATAATTTTCACTATCCTTTGGTAATACTTTTACTTTTTTGTATTCTGTTTCATGTTTTAATAATTCTTCTGTTATAAAATGAAAATCATATCCACTTCCATTATGAAAAAAGATTGGGAATTGTTTTCCATCCCTTGATTCTAATCTATTACAACTGGAGCAAGAAATTCCTCTGAATTTCCCAGATAGATGATTATGTTCAATTATCTTTTCTTCTTTTTCTAAATACTTATTACATAAATAACAGTTATCCGAAAGTTCTTCTTTTTCTCCTTTAAAATTCTTTTTGCCATTGTGATAAGCCCATTTAATTTTATCATTATAAAACAAACCTGTTTCAATAAAATCTTTTTCTGCAGTTTCACTTGGTGTATAATTTATATTTTTATTTGGTATGATTTCAGGATATTGAGAAACTAATTGTAAATTAAACGAAACTATCTTTTGTTCTTGTAAATTGATTGTATTATCTTTAAAGGTTAATTTAATACTTTCTCTTTTTATCTTTTGTTTTAATCTCTCACTTAGTTTCTTAATTTTTACTTCATTTACTTCACAATACTTTTTTATTTCATAATCACTTACTTCTATAGGTCTTCCATCCTCAATCCATTTATCAAATATTTTATCTATTAAATTATTGAAATACTTTTCAATGTATTTTTCTTTAATTTTATCCAAATATCTTTTAGTTTGTTGATCGACTATTCTATTATGAATATAATTATGATAAATTCTTTTAGATTTTTTTTTAGATATCTCTTGTTCTTTCATTATCTTATTTATAATCATATTCCTTACTTTAGAATTAACATTGTGTGATTTACTTTTAATTCTCAGTTTATTTATTTGTTTCCTGAGTTCATTATCTAGAAAATTTAACTTTATATTAATTGATTCAAAGTCTGCATATCCAACAAATGGTAATTTTAATTTAAAATGATGATTTTCAAATTTACACTTACTTCCTTCTTTTGGCATATTATATTTCATAGGTTTATTTTTTTCACAATTTTTCGTATGTTTTTTCAGAGCATTTTCAGTAGTATATGAAGCAGTAATACAATTTCTACAATGATATCTTTTATGATGATTATGATTAAGATAAGCATTAAAATTTTTAATTAAACAATAATGTTTCTTTTCTCCTAAAGTAACATATAATAAATCTATAACATATTTTCTATCTTTAAATTTACTTCTATACATTGGATATATATCACGTAAGTTTTTTTCTTGAATTGATTTTTCAAAGTCATATTCTACAGGATCAAAAAGTTCATTTTCAATCCCAAATACGTTGATAGCTATATCTTCATTTTGTTTTTCAAATCTTTCAATTGAAACAATACTTACTGGAGATTTAATATTATCCATATTTAACCATTCTAAAAAAGGTTTATAAATTGTGGCTCTTGCGGGGTATTTATTCATATATTTAAATACATCTGATAATGAAGTATTTTCTTCTGATTTCTCTTTATATAATATTCCAGCAATTACACTATAAGCAAAACAATTATCGTCCTTATTTTGAATATTTAATAGACTATTAAATTTTATTCCTAAATCAAAATAAGAAGATCCATTCAAACTTTTAACTCTGACTACTTTTACTTTTGTGTTTTCTATTTCATTAAATATTAACCCGGATTCTTTTCCTTGATGTTCTTCTTCCCATGCTTTATACTTTTCAATAATAGAATTATAAACTTCATTAAATTCGTTTTGTGCTTGAAGTTTTATAAATCCACTATTAAAATGTCTTTCTATTTTTTCATCCATGGCAAAAGGTTTTGAGTAAATAGTTTTTATTATTAAATTAAATTTTACATTTGGAAATGATAAGACTAATCTTTGAACGTCTGGTTTGATCTTCTTGAAATAATCATTTATATTAATTCCACTTTTTTGAATAACTTCTGTAATATAATTCTTCGGAGTTTTCTTGGGTCCCATTTATAAAGGATAAATTTTTATTAGGTATATTTTTTATAATTTATTTTCTAAGTAATACTCGTGTGGATAATTAGGACTTCTAAGTAGAAATTCTTGATAAGCTTGTTTATACTTATCTTTATTATTCATATAATACATTCGTTTTATAGGTTTATTACATTGTTTACATGCACATTTAACTCCAAATGGTTTGTCTTTTGCTTTGTGATATTCACTTAATAATTTATACTCATTACATTTTGTACAAATTTTTCCTTCTGTCATTTTTTAAGATAAATATTTTTATTATATTAAAAATGGAGCATCCAAAAATTTATTGTTTACGTTGTAAAAAGCATACTGAAAATGATTCAGTGAAACAAGTAACAACAAATAATAATAGACAAATGTTAAAAGGTAAATGTTCTGAGTGTGGATCTAACAAAAATAGATTTATATCTGATAGAGAAAAAATAACAAATAAACTAGCAGATGAATTACATCATAGAGTTATAAAATCTTTTCCTAAAAGACGTGTTTATGTTGATTCAATAGACCAAACATGGGCGGTTGATTTGGCAGATATGCAACAATATTCAAAACAAAATAAACACTATAAATATTTATTAGCTGTTATAGATGTTTTTAGTAAATATGGTTGGTTAATTCCTTTAAAAAATAAAACAGGAGCAACAGTAAGTGAAGCATTTAGAACATTATTTAAAGAAAGGGAACCAATGTATATTTGGTCAGATAAAGGATCTGAATTTTATAATCGACAAGTAAAAGAATTATTAAAAGATAATAATATAAAATTATATTCAACTGAGAATGAAGAAAAATCTAGTGTAGTAGAACGTTGGATAGGCACAATGAAACAACATATGTATAAATATTTTACTGCAAATGAAACTACTAAATATTATGATATATTAGATGAATTAGTTGAAAATTATAATAATACAGTACATTCTTCTATTAAAATGACACCTGTTGAAGCAAGTAAAAAAGAAAATGAATTAACAGTGTAAAAAAATTTATATCCAGAAAATGATGAGAAAATTAAAAAACCTAAATTCAAAGTTGGGGATAGAGTTAGAATAGCAAAAAAGAAAGGTAAATTTGAAAAGGGTTATACAACTCGTTGGACAAGAGAAATATTTGTAATTGAAGAAGTTTTAAATACAAATCCTGTTACTTATAAAATAAATGATTTAAAAGGTGAAGAAATCAAAGGTAGTTTCTACGAACAGGAATTGCAGATTACAGAGTTTTAGTCACTCTGATGTGTGGCTGTTTTTTCTTTTCTTATAAAACATAATCTCGAGGTGTGTGTTTTTTAGTAGGGGGTACTTGGAGTATGAAGAAAAAAAAAATATTTTTTTGGAGGCCTCTATAGGTGCGTGTGTTTTTTTTTTTTTTTTTTTTAGGGGTGCGTTTTTTTTTTGTTTTTTTTTTTCACCCCCTTTCATCACTTTGCCACAGTACTCCCTTCCTCTTTTTTTTTGTGTATGTGTTTTTTTTTTAGGGGTGTTTTTTTTTTTTTTTTTTTTAGGGGTGTGTTTTTTTTTTTTTTTTTAGGGGTGTGTTTTTTTTTTTTTTTTTTTCGGGCAGGTTAGCCTAAAAGTGGGTTTGGGGTGGTGGGTTTAAAGGCCAAACCCACTTTTATTAGTCTAAACCTATAGGTGTGTTTTTTTTTTTTTAGGGGTGTATTTTTTTTTTTTTTTTATGTGTGGGAGAGGCTCAATATACCATATTACTGTCAAATGACATTCATAAACCAGGACCTGTGATGTGGGAAGTTAGTCCCTGGCTCTAACCAAAGAGGTAAATTTAGCTACACAATCATCAGCACCTTCAGCTGTCGAAATAATTGAATCGGGAAGGGCATTCCAATCTCTAATGGTTCTGGGGAAGAACGACTCTTTATAAATGTCAGTTCTTGCGCTAAGGGTCTGAAACGCCAACGAATGGTGATTTCTACAGTGTCTAGCTGGGGGAACAAGGTCATCTGTTGGAATGCTGGCAGCACCCTTTAGACCTTTGTATAAAAGGATTAGCCTACTGTCTTTTCTCCTTTTCTTGAGAGACTCCCATTTTAATTTTCCAAGTATTCCAGTCATGCTCCCAGTTTCAAAGCAGTAATTGCCTGTTACAAATCTAGCAGCTATATTCTGAACTTTCTCAATTTCATCGTTAAGGACCACTCCACTGGGGTCCAAGATACAACTACCATATTCCAAGATTGGGCGAACAAGACCTCTATATGCTGCCTGTTTTACATCCTGAGGGCACTGATGAAGATTTCGCCTCAGGAAACCAAGCGTTCTATTTGCCTTAGTACACATGTTGCTAATATGAGTATTCCATCTCAAGTTGTGTGAGATTGTCACTCCAAGGTATTTAATGGAGTCCACATTCTCGAGGACCGTTCCCTCTAAGGTGTAAGAAGCCTCAACTTTATTAGATCTCTTCCTAGTTATCTGCATAATATTGCATTTAACTGGCTGAAATCTTATGCCCCATTTACGTGCCCAACATCCTAATCTATCTATGTCAGCCTGAAGTTCCAATGAGTCATCTGAATCTCTAATTTCCCGGTAAAAAACACAGTCATCTGCGAACAGTCTTATTTCTGAGTCAATGTCAGTGGAAATATCGTTGATGTACAGGGAGAACAAAAGTGGACCAAGAGCGGTCCCTTGCGGGACTCCAGACAAAACCGAACCCACTCCGAAGATTCACCATTAACAACAACCCGCTGTTTTCTGTAGCAAAGAAAGGAAACTATCTATTTGAGGGTCTTTCCCCCAATTCCATAACCAAATAACTTAGATTTAAGTAGTTCATGAGGAGGGGTGTCAAAAGCCTTCTCGAAGTCCAGAATAAATGTGTCCACCTGCCCCCCTTTGTCCAAGATTTTGGCCCAGTCATTAATAACTGTGCTTAGCTGAGTTTCACAACTGTGCCTTTTCCTAAATGCATGTTGTCTGTCTGACAAAAGTTTATGTTCGTCCAAGTGGGCCATGATGTTCGAGCAGACTATATGTTCCAGTAATTTACACAGAACACAAGTCAGAGACACAGGGCGATAATTACGGGCAAGAGCCCTATCTCCTTTTTTAAAGAGTGGACAGATGTTTGCTAAGAGCCATTCTTTGGGGATTTCACCCGTATCAAGAGAGTGTTGAAACAAGTGTGCAAAAACTGGACCCAACTCATTTGCTAGTTCCTTCAGGACTCTAGGATGAAGCTTATCAGGTCCTAAGGCCTTACTGGGGTTTAAGCCTTGAAGTAATTTGATCACTCCTGCAGCTGTCACAACAATATTATTCATGAATGGGGCCGATCTTCCAGTCAATGGAACCTCCGTGAACTCAGTTTTATTAAACGCATCATTGAATTGACCAACTAGTTCCTCTGCCCTTTCAGAGTCTGATTCAGCAACCCCGTCCCCTCCCCTTTTATTAAGGGGCGGGATACCTTGCCTGTCTTTCTTCTGGCTATTAATATATCTGTAGAAGTCTCTGGAATTTGCCTTTACATCACCTACCAAGTTATTCACATACAAATCATGCGGATTTTGTATATCAAACTTGATTTCACGTCTCAAGTTTTCAAATTTCGTCCGGAGTTTACCACTTCCCATCTTATTGCCTTTGCATGAATCTTGTTCCTTCTGCGAATTTTCCTTCTTATCTCTGGAGTGATCCAGGGAATAGAAGATACATACCTACTAGTTTTTGAGGGGATATGATTTTCGGCCGAAGTATGAATGAAAGAAGTTATCAAATCAAAATTCTCCTGTACAGACCGAGCATCTGAATGACCATTAAAGTAATTCTCCTCTGCAAATCTGAGTGCATCCTTCCTCATAGTTTCATAGTCACCTTTCTGATATGAGTACACCTTCCTCCGAGGTTTCTTTATTGGTGGGATGTGAATTTTTAAATATCCGGAGACAACATCGTGGTCACTTAGTTTATCTGGGGAATGAATGTCTTCGAATTGTCCTGGCAAAGTCGTAAGGGTCAGATCCAATGTGTTCTTATCACGAGTTGGGAAGTTAACAATTTGTTCAAGACCATGATCGTTCATAATGTCAGTTAATATTTGTCCTTCCGACTGACTCATCATTGTGCCTTGTTTGCTGAGCCTGTCGGGCCAAGCAATGTCTCTGAAGTTGAGGTCACCTAGAACATGTACAGCCGGGAGTTTTTTACCCTTATGCTGCAATTTAATGCAATCCAGTTGGTCTTTAAACAACTGGAAGTTTTCGATTGTACCATTTGGTGGTCGATACCAACTTGCTACGAAGTGGGAAGTTTTATTTGCAAAAACCTTAACCCAGACCGATTCGGTGTCATTTTCAAGTTCCATGAATGGCATGTGAGGGATGTCTCTATGAATGAGCAACATCACCCCACCGCCATTAGAGTTCCTATCTTTTCTGTACACACAGTACTGACAATTTTCAGGGAAAAGCTCAGATGTAGTAACAATCAGGGACACTATTACAAGGCGGGACGCTATAACAACCAGAGACGCTATAATCAAGAGGAACGTTATAACCGGGGAGGGCGCTACCGTCAAGATGAGCGCTATAACAAGAAAGAGCACGATTAAAAGATGGGAAGCTATAACCAGCATGGACGACACCATACCGAGGAGGGGCACTTCCAACGCTTGAGGCCCATGCATCGGTTGGGGCACTATGACACTCAGGGGCGCTTTACCGCGGAAGGGCACTATAAATGGGACAGACCATATGCACAGGACAGGAGTCATGACCGAGACAGAACATCTAGTGACTTTGGATATAGTGGATATCTGAAAGACAATTAGTGTCCTGCACCCGGTTGTTCGCTCAATACTAATGATGTTGATGGTTAATATAAATTGTTGATCATTTGATTTGATAAATATACTCATACTTTTTGCAAAAAATGTGAGCAGCTTTTGCGCATGCGAGTGCTGCTCACATTTTTTTTATTAATCCTATTTTATTGGTTAATATAAATTGTTGATCATTTGATTTGATAAATATACTCATACTTTTTGCAGAAAAGATGTGAGCAGTGTTTGGCATGCAGGTGCTTCTCACAATTTTATTGGTTAATATAAATTCTTGATCATTTGATTGGTTAATGTGATAAATATTCTCACTTTTTGCAGAAAAAAATTGAGCAGCTTTTGTGCATGCAGATGCTGCTCACATTTTTTTTAATTATTATTATTATTATTTTTTTTTTTCGATATATAAATATTGATTAATTTGATTGATTAATGTGATAAATATACTCATACTTTTTGCAGAAAAATGTGAGCAGCTTTTGCGCATGCAAATGCTGCTCACACTTTTTTTTTCTAAACAGTATTTCGAACAACTGGGTCCTGGAGTGTTATTTGAATGGTGTGTATGAGTGCTGATTCTCAGGAAAAAGACATTAGTTTGATGAATGTTTTACCTTTGATAATCATAAGCAAAATAAGAAAGTTGACATTACATGGCATCACAGTTAGTATGAAGATATTTCATGAAAAATCAGTGATTCAGTTTTCATATAGACTTCAACAAATGCTCATAACTAGTTAACATATAACATTTAAAGAGAATCTTACACAAGAGGTCATTTCATATGAAATTTATGGAACAAGTCTTTGATGAGTTTCATTAGTTTCATGTGAGGTGGCCACGAGTGTAAGATTCTGTTTATCATACAACAACTTTACATCATATTTCATCGTCAAATGAGTTCGAAAGAAAACAGAGTATTGTCGCGAAGGGCGTCGTGTCGTTTTGCGCCAGTAACAATGTGTTATTATACGTGTGAGCATATGAATCTTATCCACAAAATGACAGCAACGTTACGTGATGGATGGATAATGTTACACTGGTCGTCATTTCATATGCTGTTTACGAGGTGAGCCTTCGGCGAGTTTCATGTGCTTCATATGGATCGGCCGTGTGTATGGGATTCTTTTTATCATACTCCCATTTCAAATCGGATCTAATCGCCAAAGAAGTTTAACATATAACATAGAGTTGTCGCGGATGGCGTGATGATATTACTTGTTACTATGTGTTTTTACACTTGCGGTCATGTGATTTTATGACATGACGTTACCCAATGAAAAACAGCAACGTTATATAATGGATGGAGGGTCTTGCATGAGTATTCATGCATGTGTCGCTGAGTTTGTTGGGCGGGTTGAGGAAAAGAGATAAAATGCGAGGCTTTGTCGAGAATTGTATCTCTTTTCTTAAACGGGTTGAATAGATTCGGTGATGCATCAGCGTGAGTGCAGTTCTCTATTTATCATATGACATGTAACACGAATTTAATCCGCATTTTTTTTTTCTTTTTAAATATCGCCATCAGTAAGCGCGACGTCGTTAAGAATGTTGTGCTTGTTGCGTTACAGATGTTTCTAATTAATTTGCTTATTTAATCCACTAGTCGACTTTATTCCATGACATTATTACATTCTCAGACGCGACGTCATGTGATAAAAAAAGAAATAATTCAATTATATTTATTGAAATATGATTTTGTCTCAATGTAGCTGAAAAGCATCTAGAAATCAGTTTTCATTTCAAGTTAATAATCTTCAGGTATGTACAGGTAAATGCCTTTGCTTCACTTTAATCTTTCTTTTTCAAAGCAGTTACATGAAATATGGTTCACAATAATTCAGAAAATTTTATGTCTATCAGTTGTTGGAATATTAATGGTTTGGAGTGTAAGATTAATGGTATCAAGAGCAATAAGTTACATGAACAAGAGGTAGTTAATTGTTTTAATAGGTCAGACTTTATTGGTCTGGTTGAAACACATGTACAACCTAGTACGGACATATCTTTGAAAGGTTATTTGCCTTCACTGCAGCTGGTGTTGTGCCGTGTGGCGGCCGTAAAACGTATCCCCGTACATCAACCATAGTGCAGTTTATATTTTACTTTTGGTCCTTTGAGATCAGCGTGAATATTCTGAGAAATCGGAAATAAATTATTGGTTTAGACTCATATTCGAGACAGATTTTTAATTATTTGGACCCTATTTTGATTTATATCAGTCTTTGAATCGACTGTCTATTCGAAATTTGCAAAATTGCAGTATGTTTCCTCTGGCTTTCTTTGCCGGATCATTACAGGGTCACTGATGACGCTTTATTAGCCGAAACTACGTAGTATGACCCATCTTCCTTCTTATGAATGTTTTCATTGCTCTTAAAGGAACTCATTTTTGATTTTTATTATTGCGTTTTTCGGAAGGATAGGCCTAAACATAAGAATGCATGGAAGCCATCAGGAGGAATAGCAGTTTTAGTGAATGATCATCTTAGAAATTCATGCAAATTTGATCCAATTTCAGATAGTGATGTAATATGGGTTAAGATACTTAAAGATGCCACTAAACTTAACTGTGATTTATTTTAAGCATTCGTATATTTACCTCCCTGTAATTCAAGCTATGGTAAAACCAATGGTAATGAAATTTTACAAAAACTTGAAAAACAGATTGAATATTTCTCTTGCAAGGGCAAAATTATTCTTTGTGGAGATTTCAATGCAAGAACAGGTGATTGTATTGATTGTTTAGACAAAGAAGATGAACCGTATTTACCTTTACCTCATGATGGCAACCATGAATTCATTCTACCGCGTGTTTCTTGCGATAGCAATACTGTAAATCAATATGGTAAGTGGTTGGTTAATTTATGTACGGACCATCAGATTTATATTTTAAACGGACGTACATTAGGTGATTTTTGTGGTCAGTATACTTGCCATACACCGAGAGGGAGTAGTGTTATAGATTACTTTATTACAAGTAGATCATTGTCCAATTCAATTTTAAGTATGCATGTACATGATATGAGTCTTTTTTCAGATCATTGTGCAATAACTCTTAAGTTGAAAATATGCAGGGATAATTTAGTTGAAGACATATTAAAAAGGCAATGACCCCAATATTAGTTGTGTTCCTTTACCAGACAAATTTTTATGGTCAGAGGAGGCTAAGGTCATATACCAGGAATAATTTCATACTGCAGAAGTAAAAGATAGAATTTCTAATTTAGAAAGAGAACTTAAATCTGATAGGGTAGAGGTCCAGTCATTAGTTAATAAACTGACTGATATATTGATACTGGCTGGAGATAACTCTTTAAGAAAGCGATCGTTTAAGCCTAGGAAGAAATTTAATTGTAAAAATAATAAAAAATGGTATGATAAGGATTGTAAGTGTTTACTAAGAGAAGTGAAATCTGCCAAAAATAAATTTAATAAGAACGTTTTTAATAATGCAATGCGCATAAAATATTACAGTAAATTTAAAGAATATAAGAAATTAGTTAAATACAAAAAGAGAAAATACAACGTTTATCTAACAAATATGTTAAGTAATGTCATTGACAATGATCCACAAACTGCATGGAAAATAGTAAATGAACTTAAAAATGATTCACTACCTGCAGATAAAGCAGAAAAAATCAGTCGTTCACAGTGGTACATGCATTTTAAAGATTTACTACGAGATAACACACATAAAATTGATAGTGACAGACAAAAAGACATAAGAGAAGAGCTGACCAATTATGAAAAATCTCACCAAGAAGGTAACTTAGATTATGAAATAACTGAAAAGGAAGTAATCGATGCATGCCATAAAGTAGAAGTAAAACAAAGATCAGGAATTGATACAATTAACTTACTCCACCCATAAAAGACACCAAAGGGAAAGAAATACAAACATTAAGCGACCAGACCATAATGGAAACCTAAACAAAGGAAGGCCATAAGGACAGTTACTTTCCCACAAAATGGCCATATGGCCATCCAAAACCAAAAGACACAAGTGATACACACAGTAAGTAACAAACAACAACATAAATAAATCGCCACAGAAGAGCCGCCTTGGAACGGTCAGTGGAAGATTTCCACTGGGGGGCTTAAATCGATTTTACGTGTTCACAATCCTCGCCCTTACTTCCGTCGCAATTTAGACAAATAATTTGTTCAGTCCGCATGAAGGCCTCCTAACTCATCAGTGCAACATCTCCGTGAACACAAAAATCAAAGAACCACAGAGGTGAGACAACGGTGAGGACTCGACAGCAAGAAACCACTGAAATGCTGGAGCAAAAGAAAACCAACAGTTAGACTCCGATGAGCCCGACCAGAGACAGAGCATCAGGCACCAACCAACATTATCTCTCTAATTTTCAATAATATGTTCTATAAAAGGTTATAAAAGCCTTTACGTTGGAGCCGTCATAGAATCTGAGGCCTGACCCACCGGCGAGCAATTAAAGAGGGAAGCAAAGTTGCCAACCGTGATTGGGTTAACTACCATGCATGCAGTCTGTCGTATAATATCCATGTTGTACCCAATCTTTTTATATCGAAGAATGTTTACGAAATTGGGTGCTGAAGTCATTGCGGAGCAGACAATTGTCAAAGTCTTCAATAAGCTTTTAAAAATGGGATATTATCCAGTTTCTTGGACTGAAGGAATTATAGTTCCAATTCACAAACAAGGCAATTGCTCAGACCCAAACAATTATCGAGGTATCACTCTAAACAGTTGCTTAGGGAAATTGTTTTGCCATGTCTTTAACAACAGAATCTCCAACTACGTAGAAAATACATCCTTTCTGGCAAAAGAACAAGCAGGTTTTCGTAAGAATTTTCGTACATCTGATCAATCATTTATTCTCAAAACATTAGTTGACAAATATTGTTGTAGGAATGGTAAATGTAATAAATTATATTCATGTTTTATCGACCTCAAGAAAGCATTTGACACTGTTTGGCACGAAGGTATGTTAGTAAAGTTACAAAGAGCTGGAATAAATGGAAAAACTTATGAACTTATAAAATCCCTGTATCGAGGTTCTATTTCACGTGTTAAATGCAAGAACTCTCTGACAGGGTCAATTATGATCAATCAAGGTGTTCATCAGGGTAATGTTCTTAGCCCATTATTATTCAATATATTTATAAATGATATTGGTGATGAGATGTGTGTTAATGATGTGCCCATTTTACATGACACTAGAATAAGTCATTTGTTATATGCCGATGATTTGGTTTTGTTGGCAACCTCAGAAGCCGGTCTGCAAAGAAATATTGACAAAGTATATGAATTTTGTAGAAATTGGGGACTTGCTGTTTATATAGAAAAATCTAAAATTATGGTATTTAATAAAACGGGTCGTATTTTAAAAGATAAATTTAGGTTTAATATAGGAGGTGAGGAAATGGAGTATGTAACTCAATATAAGTATCTTGGTGTCACTTTCTCAAGTTCCACCAAATTCTCAGTGGCAGAAAAACACTTGAGTCTGAAAGCAAATAGGGCTTTGTTTTCTATAAAACAAAGCATTTTTGAAAAAGGGTTAAAACCTTCTGCTGTTCTACACATCTTTGAAACTCTTATAAAACCTATAGCACTGTATGGAAGTGAAATTTGGACAGCTTACAAACCAGGTTACAAAGGGAAAACCCTAGATGACTTATTTGAGTTGTCATTTAAGAGTAATTCCGAATATGATAAAATACATACACGCTTTTGCAAGTGTGTTCTAGGAGTTCACTCTAAGGCTTGTAATTTTGCAGTATTTAGTGAACTTGGTCAGTTCCCATTAATAATTTCAAGTATTACAAGTTGCCTTAATTTTTGGATGCATATTATTCAATCTAGAAGCGAATCATTGATAGCGAAAGCATATTTAGAACAACTAAATAGTACAAATGATAAATTTCTTTGGATTCAATTTGTCAAAAATGTACTACAAGACCTAGGCTTCTCACATGTTTGGAATAACCACTGTACATTTGATTCACACTCTTTACTTACAGCAATAAAAAACAAACTTAAAGAAAGATTTGTGACATTTTGGAAAAAGCAAATGTTAAATTCTGAGTCAATGAAAAAGTTACGTACATATAAAGTTTTGAAAATGAATTTCTGTTTTGAGTCTTATCTTGATGACAAGTATGATCAAACTATTAGAAAGGGTTTATCTTCTTTTAGAGTCAGTGCTCACAGACTTAGAATTGAACGTGGTAGATATTTGGGCGAACGTCCAGATGAAAGATTATGCACTGTATGTAACCTTGTTGAAGACGAAGTTCACTTTCTGTGTCAATGTCAAAAGTATGAAGACCAAAGGAAAACACTTTATGACTCTCTAAAAGATCTACACATTTTGTTAAGTCTCGATCCGTCTTAAACATTCTTTGAGCTAATGACAAATGATAACAAAAATGTTATTACAGCTATCGGTAAATACATAAAAGAATGCTGCATTACATAATTTTTTAAAAATGATTTTTAATCTCGCACTCCAAACCATTGACTGTGTATTCCGTCACTGATGATGATTTTATCATGCATGTGCGTTAGTATTGTGTGTGGATGTGTGTGCTTCGAAGTGGGTGGGTATTGTTCATCATTTGTTTGTTGCCATATCTGTGCAATAAAAATTATTTTATTCTATTCTATTCTATTCTAATTAGCTGTTTGGGTCAATTATCTATTGTTAGCTTGGTAATGATAATTACATAACCAACCAAACAATCAAATTAAAGTTACCTGTGAAATAGGGACCAACTAAATAGGGACTAAACATCAATATTTAATGGAGTAGATCTTTTTTAAAACAAAATATGATGATTTTTTTTTTCAATAAAATTTCAACTATTTAAGTTTCCAATATTTAAGTTGTTTCTTAAATTTACCAGCGAATAAATCTTAAAAAAAAAGGTTTTTGATTTAATAAGCATAATTATTATAAAATAATAATAAAAAAGTAATAATAATGATAATAATAATAATAATAATAAAACAGGCAAATAAAGTATTAATGTACAGCTTAATAAGCATTAATAACTATTGTGGGCCGAGTTTTCTATGTGCCGAGTTTGTATAGGCCGAGTTGGTTATGTGCCGAGTTTGCTATGTGCCGAGTTGTCCCGTTACCATACTTGGCCATTACCTCAGTTGGGTGGTGCGCTAAATTTAGAATAATAGACATACGGGGCTAAAAGCAAACACGTATTTTCCTTTTCCACGAAAGGAAGGTATTGTACGATAGACAGAAATCGGAATATAGTGTTATTTTATGTACATAGGGACCCTTAGCGCAAGAACTGACATTTATAAAGGTTCTTCCCCAGAACCATTAGAGATTGGAATGCTCTTCCCGATTCGATTATTTCGACAGCTGAATGTGCTGATGATTGTGTAGCTAAATTTACCTCTTTGGTTAGAGCTAGGGACTAACTTCCCACATCACAGGTCCTGGTGTATGAATGTCATTTGACGTGTCACCAGTAACAATTCTGATTCTGATACATATGAAAAACTGTAGTTGAAATGCTGTACTTTTGCCAAAATAAAAATAATTAAAAAAAAAAAAAAAAAATAATAATAATAGACGTGCGGGGATAAAAGGAACGTGCATTTGATTAAAATCGTTTTCCGATAATTTAGCGGCGCCTGGTGCGAAAAAAAATAATAATAAAAAAATGAGTGCTAAATTATGATAGAATTTGTTTTTCATTCTTGAAAATTAATGCGAGTATTTTCCGAAAACCCGTTATCAAAATTGAAAGCGCTCACATTAATTTCTTTTTTTTTTCTCCTATTACTGCTACTCGCTCACATCTGAGCATTACGAGCAGGGTTTCCTGGGTGGTAACCAGTACTTTTTTTAAGCAATGTGGATGAAGTACCTTGCTCAAGGGCACAACACTTTGGTCAGCTCGAACCCGCAACCTCTTGATCACAAATCCGATGCGCTACCACTGCACCAAAGCACTCCACTTATTATTCAATTAGTGTTTGAATGGGAAAAAACAACCTCAAATGATACTGCATGCTCCATTAACCATATAATCAAACGGGCTCCGTGGCCTAGTGGATAAGAGCGATTACTGACCAGTTTTTACACTGGCAGGGGAGATAATCCCTGTTGTTGAATCCCTGATCAGGCTGCGCATATGCGCAGGCTGAACTGCGCCTCTTATGTTTGCACATGCAATTTTCCAGTTTTCTCACGACGTAGTCCAATTCTGTAAATAGAAATAAAGAAAGAAATATAGGTTGGCTTCACGATGTAGACAAACGCACGGAAAAAAGCAGCGAACATTAAAGGCGTTGATCAGGCTGCGAAGATGCGCAGGCTGATCTGCGCCTCTTTTGTTTGCACCCACATTTTTTCGGCTCTTGCGACGTAGCTCAATTTTGTAACAGAGAAAGAAAGAAATATCAATGTTGAATACACGATGTAGACAAACACACGAAAAAAAAGCAGCGAACAATAAAGGTACTGATCAGGCTTCGCACATGCAACTTTTCGGTTTTCTCATGACGCGGCTCAGTATTATAATACTATGTACAGCCTGGTATTCAAAGGAAAAAAGACAGAAAAAAGGAAAGGCGGAAAATGTAGACAAACATACGGAAAGAAAGAAAAAAAGTAAGGAAGAAAGTTGGATACACGATGTAGACAAACACACGAAAAGAAAAGCAGCGAACAATAAAGGTACTGATCAGGCTTCACACATGCAACTTTCCGGTTTTCTCATGACGCGGCTCAGTATTATAATACTATGTACAGCCTGGTAATCAAATGGAAAAAAAAAAAAAAAAAACAGAAAAAAGGAAAGGTGGAAAATGTACAATAATTGTGGTTTCATTCCGTCAGAATAGTATGCAGAAAAACATTGTTTTATGGCTATTATGGCTATCACTATACAGAAAGACAGAAGAGTCTGTCCAGTTTATCACACTGGTAGGGGAGATAATCCCTGATGTTGAATCCCTGATCAGCCTGGGCAGATGATCTGCGCCTCTTATGTTTGCACATGCAATTTTTCCGGTTTTCTCACGACGTAGTTCAATTCTGTAACAAAAGTGGAAAGAAAGAAAGGTTGGATACACGATGTAGACGGAAAACAAAGCAGCGAACAATAAGGCGCTGGCCAGGCTGCGCAGATGCGCAGGCTGATCTGTGCCATTTTTGTTTGCACATGCATTTTTTCGGTTCTCACGACGTAGCTAATAAGGTGTACCCCTGTAAACCCCAGATTTTCTATACAAAAGTGGGGTTCAAGGGGATCAAAATTATATAGGCGAATTTTTGTGATGTCTGTTTATCCAATACTCGTGCCTGTCTATTCATAATGGTAATTCAATTAACACTCGACGGGTAAACTGTTGGTTTTCTTTTGCTCCAGCATTTCTGTTTTTGTATGCTGTCGAGTCCTCAACCTTGTTTCATCTCGGTAGTTTTCTGATTTGTTTGTTCTCGGAGGTGTTACACTGATGAGTAAGGAAGCCTTCATGTGGACTAAACAAAATTAGTGTATACCGCGACAGAGGTAAGGGCGAGGATTATGGCCATGTAAAATCGATTTAAGCCCCCCGGTGGAATTCTTTCCACTGACCGTTCCAAGGCGGTTTTTCTGTGGCGGTTTATTTATGTTGTTGTTTGTTACTTACTGTGTGTATCACTTGTGTCTTTTTCTTTTGGATGGTCATATGGCCATTTTGTGGGAAAGTAACTGTCCTTATGGCCTTCCTTTGTTTAGGTTTCCATTATGGTCTGGTCGCTTCATGTTTTTGTTTCTTTCCCTTTGGTGTCTTTGATGGGTGGAGTAAGTTAATTGTATCGATTCCTGATCTTTGTTTTACTTCTACTTTACACCTTAGATAAACATGTCGTCGAAAAATTTTAAGAGCCAGATCAAGTATTATTATTATTATTATTATTATTATTATCATCGTTAGTAAAGATTTTGTGTGTTCAAAACGTGCCTTTCGGAGATAAAAACTTCCTTTCGTAGACCAAAAACTTCCTTTTGCACACAAAACCTTCATTTCGTAGACAAAAACTTCCTTTCATAGACAAAACCTTCATTTCGAAATTTGGTAATTTCGAATGAATAAATTATTATGATTATTATTATTTATTACCATTATTAAACATTTTTTTATGGACAAAACCTTCCTTTCGTAGACAAAACCTTCCTTTAGCAGACAAAAACTTCCTTTCGTTGACAAAACCTTCATTTCGAAATTTGGTAATTTCGTAAAAAATATATACGAGTGCAACGCTGTATACAATACTATGCACTAATAAAACCTTCCTTTCATAAACCAAAACTTCCTTTCGCAAACAAAATCATCCTATTGAAGACAAAACCTTCCTTTCACGAAATGAACTTTTCTTCTGGGAAATGAAAGGTCCAATCGAAATAAAAAGTCCAGTCAATCCCCATATGCCCCAACTTTGGCAAATTACCATATTTCAATTAAATCAGCATATATGATACCTTTCCTTTGTAAATTCACTCCTAGTACCTCAGAAATATCTTCCTTTCTTCCTTTCGCTGTTTAGCTATACCGCGTACAAACACCGGATAGGGCCCAATAACAGGATCGGACCGGATCGGACCTGTTTTTTTTTTTTTTTTTTGCTGTGTTCACCTTTTCTTTGATTTTTTATTTTTCATGCACAGTTGAGAGAGATCTGCAGCATACAAAATGATGTTCGCCTCTATTCCTATACCGAAAAAACAGATGATGCACCATCGCAAAAAACCCGACTTTTTTTTTTAATTTGACCTTTGACCTCGCCCCAGGACCCCAAGGGGTCACTTCAAAATTCGGATACCTTCATGCATTTCTGCCGTCCCTAAGCAAAAATGTGTACCAAGTTTGGTCGCCATAGACCAAGAAATAAAAACGATAGTTGCATTCACAAACATTTTCTGGAAAATTTGACCTTTGACCTCACCACATAACCCCAGCGCGGTCAGATCAAAATTGCCATACCGTCATGCGCAATTGCAGTCCCTAAGCAATGTGTGTACCAACATTGGTTTCCATTGGCTAAGAAATAAAAAAAAGGCGTTGCATTCACAGGGCTTTTGACAGACGGGCGTACACTCGTAACGAAAATAATATACCATGTTTTTTTTTTCTCAAAAAGCGGGTATAAAAACGGACCATAACAGACATAGCTTAATGCATACTGAAGTGAAAGGAATGAGTGCATACTGGAGAAGAAAAAACAAGATGTGTTGGTGAAACACGAACATGTCCCCGGACATGATCATTTTTTTTTCAAAGTTGGTCACAGTTCAAGGTCAAGGTCACATGCCACGATTTTTTGTTTGAGTGGGAAGCCCTCGACACAAGGAGCTTACAAGCCAAAAAAAGAAGGCTCCATCTTAAACGGTTAAAAGTTATGAACATTTTTCTATTTTCTTTTAAGTAGGTCAAAGGTCAAGGTCATGGTCAAAGTTTTTTGCATGAATTTAAAGCTCTTGTCACAAGGAACCTACATGCCAAATATGAAGGCTATATCTCAAACGGTTCAAAAGTTATGGCCAATGTTAACTTTTTCTTTCATGTAGGTCAAAGGTCAAGGCCACAGGTCAAAAGTGAATGTAAAGCTCTTGTCACAAGAAACCTACATGCAAAATATAAAGGCTCTATCTCAAACGGTTTAAAAGTTATGACCAAAACGTTATTTGTTTATTTCATGTAGGTCAAAGGTCAAGGTCAAAGTCCCAGGTCAAATTTTTTGCATGAATGTAAAGCTTTTGTCAAATGGAACATACATTCCAAACATGAAGGCTGTATCTCAAGCAGTTCAAAAGTGCTAACCAAGTGACCAATGCTATTTTTTCTTTTAAGTAGGTCAAAGGTCAAGGCCACAGGTCAATTTTTTTATGAATGTTCATGCCAAAAATGAATGCTCCATCTCAAACTGTTCAAAAGTTATGACCAACGTTAAAGTTGTCCACGTACAAACAATCCAACAAACAAACAAACAAACAGACAGGGCAAAAACAATATGTCCCGGCTATCGCTACCGGAGACATAAACAGAGAATATTATCCATATATAGCCAAACGGCACTATGTATTTGAGGATATACCAAGCAAGTACCAAACAGCGGGCCAGCATCGGGCCAACAGCGATACGTTGCCACGTCGTATTGCCGCCGTTTGCTGACTGGGTGCAGCTTCAAACGCATGGGATCCTATTAACCAATCTGTACATATAATCTATGTTTTGAGAAGACTTAAGAAAAAAATATCTACCCCTTTAAATCACCGTCGGGCCTAGCGATACATACGATGTTGCCACGTCGTATCGCCGTTGACCCGACGTTGACCCGGCATTCTTTGCTAACTAGGCAGCTTCAAACGCATGAGAGCATGAGATACTATATACCAATATCTGCCCAGTGGTTCTTATATTCTTAAACAATGGATGCGCCCATGTCACTTAAGGGATCCATTACGAAAGCACGCCTATTCAAATTCATGTATTCGAAAAAAAATAATCTAAGAAGTCAGGAAGAGTTCAGACATTTTTCATATACGAGGGTAGGCTGAAAAGTTCTGAGCCTGACCAAGATCCAATAAACCATTGGATGAAAGTGCCTTATTTTTCCAACATAGTCTCCCTTCCTGTCCACAAACTTCCTCCAGCGATGCTGGAGTCCTTGGATCCCAGTTGTATAGAAGGTCTCATCTTGGTCCCTGAAAAAGTCCTCCACAGCAGCTATCACCTCCTCGTCTGACCGATAATGCTGCCCAGCCAAGTGCTTTTTCATGTTTGGAAACAGGAAATAATCTGATGGAGCTAGATCAGGTGAATACGGAGGGTGATCGACAAGTGTGAAGCCACAGTAATGCACAGCACCCATTGCGACAACCGATTTCTGAGCAGGGGCATTGTCCTGATGGAACAAGACCCGTTTTGTCAATTTTCCGGGTTGTTTAGCATTAATTGCTTTTCGCAATTGTTTTAGCAGATCTGCATAATACTCCCCATTAATTGTTCTGCACGTTTTAAGGTAATCTATGAATATTATACCCTTGGCATCCCAGAACACTGATGCCATCACCTTCCCTGCAGAGGAGACGACCTTTACCTTCTTTGGAGGGGTGAGCCAGGGTGCTTCCATTGCATGGATTGTCTTTTGGTCTCTGGCTAAAAGTGATGAACCCAACACTCATCCTGAGTGACAAAACGGCCAAGAAAACCATCTTGGTCTGCTTCAAAAATAGCCAAGTTGTCTTGTGACAGGTTCAGTCTGGTCAGGCGTCAAAAGCCGTGCCACCCATCTGGCGGAAACCTTCGACATTCCTAATTCACTGTGTAGAATGTTCTCTACTCGTTCACGGGAGATGCCAACAGTGTTAGCTAACTGATTCACAGTTAAACGCCTGTCATCCATCACGGCATTGTGCACTTGGCTGATGGTTTCCTCAGTTGTTGCCGATGTGAGTCGTCCACGCCGGTCATCATCTTCAAGGCTGTCCTTGCCCATCTTAAAATTTGCTGCTCACCTCTTCACGGTTGCATACGAAGGAGCATCATCCTCTAATGTAGCAACCATATCGGCATGAATGTCCTTAGGAGCTAACCCCTTTTTATGGAGGTACTTGATGACACCACGATGCCAGATTTTTTCCATTTTCTCAAAAACGTGCTAGTATAAATTTTAAAAGTCTAGAATTTCTACGTATTTGCAGGTAAACTTGACCTCATTTGAGTCTAATCAAGTAATAATGGTTTGGATTTTTAATGAATACAAAATTTCATGGCTATTCGATGCCTGCTTCTCGGTCAGGCTCAGAACTTTTCAGCCTACCCTCGTTTTTTCTCCAAACATAGACTGTGTGCACTTGTAAGAACCTCCTCGACGAGACGGTTCTAACGAGTACCAAATAATCTATGTTTTGTGCAGACATAAGAAAAATCTACCCCTGTGAATCTATCCCTTCCCACAGCGACACATACGAAGTTGCCACGTCGTATCGCCTTCGACTCGATGTTGACCCGTTATTCTGTGCTGACTGGGCAGCTTCAGACGCATGGGATTCTATATACCAGTCTATGTCCAGTGGTTCTTATATGCTTAAACATTGTCACATAAGGGGTCAATTACGAAAACACGCTTATTCAAATTCATGTATATTGAAAATTTTACTTCAACAAAAAAAAAAAAAAAATAAAATAAAATAAATAAAATAAAAAAAAAACAAATAAAAATAAAATAAATCAAAATTATCAGAAATCAGAAAACGTTCCGATAGTTTCCATATATTTTCTTAAAACATAGACTGAGTGTACTTCTTAGAACTGCCTCGACAAGACGTCCCACAATCACATAAGAAAAAATCTATCCCTGTAAATCCGTTTGTTTGGCCCCCGCCCATCGTGGCTTGACGAAAACGACGGGCTGCATGATGCTTCTACGCAGAGCTGAAACTGTCCGCACACGAGTACTGGTAACCCGCTCTAAGCCAGCCGAGGCAAAGTGGCGCGAGTCGGACCATCCATGCATATAAACCCTTTATGTTTCATTGGGCGGAAGGACTTGAGACGTCATTTCATCTCAATATCGGGTAAGAGTCCACACAATTGGAAGCAACGTCTCCAAAATGACCTATATAGTGTTGACGGGGACATTAAGCCTCAAATAATAAAACAAATCTGGGTTTTTTTTTTTGCGCTCGCGTGCCTGTGTGCGTGAGTGAGTGTGTGTGTGTGTGTGTGTGTGTGTGTGTGTGTGTGGGGGGGGGGTTACATTATCTTTTATTATCAAATGAAACATGGATTGTGGGTACGCGTCAGAAGCGCATCGGTGAGGTTGTTCTTACAATTTTCCTAAATCTATGTTTTGAGCAGAAATATTAAGAATATCAGAATTTTTATCTAAAATTATCATATATTTTTTCTTTTTTTTCCTGGTAAAATTAGCCGTTTTTCCGTAATCGTAACAATTTATTTTTCTCCGTAACTTTAAAGTATCGGCCTTTTCCTTTACCTTCTGAAACATCAATTATCATTAAGTGAGTGGATCACCTGTGTTAATCTGGTAATCCGTTCACCTAATCTAATGACAACGGCAATAAACATATTCCAGTAGGTGTTAAATATGAATCCGGGACGTTTCGGTCCTGAGTCGTTCCGAAACGACCCACCAATTTGGCCGAAACGACCTACCCCCAAAATTGGGCCGAAACGACTCAGGCCGAAACGACCCGGCCGAAACGACCCAGGGGCCGAAACGACTCAGGACCGAAACGTCCCGCGACCGTTAAATATCTATCGTATTCGTCCAATTGGGCCGTGCAGCCGTGCATTGAGAAAAAGTACCAGCAGCATACGCGAGTGAAGGTTAAGATGAGTCTGTTCGCCCATACAGTATCGCAATATTCGCTGTATACACTGCGTTTATTATTTTTATTATTTATTCATTTATCTATATTTAAATATAGCACAAACTCTTTTATATTCGAACTGGGATATATGTTAAATGGTCGGCGGAATTTCATTTTGATATCTTGATTCAGTTAAAACATATTCACGAAAAATCTATCTATCATCTATCTATCCGCCCATCGGGGCTTGAAGAAATAGATGGGCTGCACAATGCTTCCACGCAGAGCTGAAACCGACCTGCACACGAGTAATCGTAAACCGCTTAGAGGATCTAAGCCTGCCCAGGCAAGGCGGTGCGAGTCGGCCCGTCCATGCTTATAAACCCTATTGGTTTCATTGGCCGGCAGGGCTTGAGATGTCATTTCATCTCAATGTCGGGTAAAAGTCCCACAAAATTGGAAGCAACGTCTCCAAAAATGACCTTTACAGTGTTGATGGGGACGTTACACTTCATATATATCTATCTATCTATCTATCTATCTATCTATCTATCTATCTATCTATCTATCTATCTATCTATCTATCTATCTATCTATCTATCTATCTATCTATCTATCTATCTATCTATCTATCTATCTATCTATCTATCTGCGAGGGCAAGTCAACAATAAGTAACCCGCCTATCCCATGTGGGGTTGGGGGTGTCAAAGTCACAGAGCCATGGGATTTAGATCAAGGTCAAACATGGATGCTTGCATTAAAGTAACCACTCCTAGATGCAAGCTTGTACAAAGTATCATTAATGACGTTCTTATAGTTCTTGAGAAATGGACTTCAACATTAGGGTGAACACTAGGATTGACACCATAGGTCACAAAGTCAATAAACCATGAAATGTAGGTCAATGTCAAATATGGATAACTGACATCACTAGATGCAAGCTTGTACCACATATCATTATTAAAATTCTTATAGTTCTTGAGAAATGAACTTGAAAAGTAGGTTGAACGCTAGGTTTAACATAATAGTTTACAAAGTCAGTGAACCATGAAAAGTACGCCAAGGTCAAATACGGATGCTTGCATTATCGTTGCCATCCCCAGATGCAAGTATGTACCAAGTATCAATAATGAAGCTCTTACAGTTCTTGAGAAATGAACATAAATAGTAGGGTGGACGTAAGGTTTGACGCTAGGTTTGACGCAATAGTTTACAAAGTCAGTGAACCCTGCAAAGTAGGTCGAGATCAAATCTGAATGCTTCTATTATTGTTGCCATCACCATTAGCAAGTCCGTGCCAAGTATCATTAATGAAGTTCTTATAGTTCTTGAGAAATGAACTTGACCATTTTGGTGAAAGCTAGGGTTGTGACAAATGTTGACTGCTTGACAAACGGACGAACGGACGGACTAACACGAATGGACATTTATGTGGCTAGGCGTCGGCAAATTCTCTTAAGCGGCAAGCCACGTAAGAGCATTTTGTGCCACTTAACTGCCAAATCTACGGAATAAAGTCCATCTGGACTCACGAATGACTACTTACAAGGCAAAGTATCCATATTGTTTGCCCCCTAAATGTCGGTTCGTGGGTGTGGTGTTCGTTCGGACGAACGGACGGAAATTCGGACGCCTATATCGCGCCATGCTAATAGCAGGCGCGACAAAAATTGGGAAAATAGTTTTATACCACTGTAAACCCCATTTTTTCTAATGAGTACCCACAATGTTTTGAGCAAATATAACCAAAATAATGCATACCCATGTAAGCCCCACTTTTCTCTATATAAATATGTTCTACAAAAGGTTCATGAATTCACTGCAGAACTGAAAAGTATGGAGTGTGCAAGTGTTTCTGAGCCAAACTTATGTTTGGTTTACACTGGTGTTCATGATCTTGGTGTCACAGGGGAGGAAAAAGAACATGGCTCGACCGGGACCGAACCCAGCGCCTTTCGCATACCGTGCAAACACTCTACCAAATGAGCTTCCTAGCCAGTCGGTCGACCTGTACATCCCGTCCGCACCCCCCCCCTTCCTGCCTAATGAGATTCGTCCCGAATCTATAAGTCCGATCCTGTCCAGCTTCGAGAATAATTTTTCAAACTATTCCATGATCTCAGACGCGGTGCTGGACACACACTGAGCCACCAAATGTCACAGGGGAGGACACGATGCCAGGGCACTACCGACTGAGCTACCGAGCCACGTGGTCGACCTTTTATAAATGGCCTTATATAAGTATATAAAGATCTACTTGATATTTCTGACTGATTTTGTCATTTCAGTGCATTTGACGCTTTGATTGTTTAAAGGCATTTATCTTGATTATTGAGGACTATCATTTCATTACATAATATTATGTAGAACTCAAGAGAAGTCCTCTGTCTTCAACAGGTAAGGGGCCTCCTGGGGGGAAATCAATAGTTTAATAACTGTTGAATAGAGTGTACATTATTGATTTTCCCCTTAAGTGCCTCAGTCAGGGGATTCTACAAGAGCTACTAATCACCCTATTAAGGCCCGCCTTTGATCTCCTATAAACAATATATCACAGGGGGGGGGGGCAATAAAACAATTATGAACACACGGTGTGTCCTACTGTTATAAGAATAAATGCCTTTAAGTAACGTTGAGTATTTTTACGGGTCATTAATTTTCTAACGATATTAAACAACGTGTTAAGTCAACTGCTTTAGCTCATAGTAAGTTGACGTATGCCACATACCTGTATTGAATTTAAAAAGGTACTTCCACAGCATTTGAGTGGAAAAGTTGGGTCCGATTGATATTTTAAATTAATGTTATTATTATTCGCGATAAAACATTTCGTGTCATTAAAGTGTTTACATTAAGAAAATAAGCCCTTGAAACAAATACCTTTGTGAACCACATATAATATTAAGAAAAGTGCGATTTACATGGGTATATATTATTTTCTGTATTCTGACTAAACAGACTGAGGGTACTCATTGACGCTGAGATATTAATATATTTGGGATAGTTTTCTTATCACGCCAATATAATTTGAACCCCTTAAACTCCATTCTAATATAGTAAAACTGGAGTTTACAGGGACGTACATTATTTTTTCTTTACTCTGCTCAAAAGCATAGCTTGTGGGTACTCCTTATAACCGCCTCGCCGAGGCAGTTCTGACGAGTACCAATAAAGTATTTTTTAAAGCAGAGATATGGAAAATATCAGATTTTTTTTTTTATCTGAAAACTTTCTTTTTTTTGTGGTAACATTTTCAATTTATTCGAATGGGCGTGTTTTTGTAATGACTTTTTTGCAGTTTGGTTGTATATATGTGTATATCTGCGCTAAGTTGTTCCAAAAATGTTAGTTTGAATTATGGCCCTTTGAAACTTTTGGCATCTTAAGCTTGAAAGGAAGATATCTCAAATAACCGTTTAAGCTATTGCCTTGATGCATTGCAGATTGAGTGGGGATGATGAGTAGATGAACTGATCAACTTTTGAAAAAAAAAATCCGATTTTTTTTTCTTGTATTATGGTCCTTCGAAAATTTGGTCATTTTAAGTTTGTAAGCAAAATATCTCTCTAAATACTATTTGAGCTATTGTCTTGAAACTTGACAGGCTGATAGGGAATGATAAGAAGATGACCTGATTAACTTTTGAAGAAAAGCATATCTGAAATTTTCTGCTTGAGTTATTGCCGATTTCAAGCCATAAATTACTCCCGACCTATTCCCGGGTCAATTATTTACTAGACGGCGAGACGAAATAACTTTATTTCTACATTTTTTTAAATCGTCCTTTAGAATAGCGATGTCCGGGCGGGCGGGCGTCGTCCGAGGTTTACCTTTTCGTTAACTTTTTTTTCAAAGTAATATATTACCTTTATTCTTCAGTGGATTGCTGTCATATTAGGACTGTTGCTTCATTGATAGTATCTCTTGCATATGCAATCCGTTAATGGCACCAAGGACCAGAGTTTTGTTGAAAATTTCCATTTTTCGAACAAGTTTATTTAAGCAGTTTTCTCTGTATTTCTTACTTCCCTTGCAAGCTTGATAGTGTAGTTGATGCAGGACTCTGAGCCAGAGGGTCCTGGGTTTAATTCTAGGTGGGGGAGCGGTTTTTTTTTTTTTCCTTTTTTTTCTTTCTTAAAAACACATAAACATTATTTTTATTTTGTAAGTTTGTAAAATGTCTTATTTTTAAAATGCAAAGGCTTTAAAAATGATTTGTTCATTTGTTCTTAGGGGTACACAGGTTAAAAAAACATCTTTTGACCGTGGGGGCGGGCATCAGGCGGGCGTCCGCAAACACACACGCATGCAAGCACACACATGCATGCAAACATGCACTCATGCATACATGTCACACACACACTCATGCATGCATGCACATACACACATGCATACACTCACACACCTGCCTGCATACATGTATGCAAGTATACATGCATGCACATGCACTCATACATGCATGCACACACATGCTTAAATGCCAAACTCATGCATGCATGCAAACACACATGCAGGCACACATACACTCATGCATGCGTGCACATATGCAAACATGCACACATGGCGGTTATGCATACATGCACTCATGCATGTCGGTTTGACATTAGTGAAATAATCTTGAGAGGGTCGTAAAACCAAACCTGGGCACGCGTATAGGTAAGCGGTTAACAATAACAGAGCACATTAATGGTATGGTATCCGGAAAGTATCTATTCTTCTTTTACAATGTGCACGAATAGCGGGTTTAATGCATATGACAAGTGTCAGCATACCTGTTACTTTAACCGCCGCCTATGCAAAACAATGCGATTTTAATATGATAAATAAAGGAAAGAGAGGGAAAGAAAGAAATCGATGCAATGAACATATAAAATTTAGTAAGATAACTATTTTTGATTCAGGAGGACGCGGGTTCGATTCCTGTCGGGGTTGGCAACATTCTTTCGTGGAGATTGATCATGAAATCTTTTCTACGGTCATTCTCTCCCTTCCACTGATCCAAGAAGGACAGTTGTCAGTTTCTAGCGAAAGTATATGCACTGTACTAGTTAGTGCGTATAAGCCTGTAAAGGAAAAGTGTGGATAGATAAATTGACCGGCTCAAAAATTACCTAAATATGGTTGACTGGGCCGTTAAACTCAAATACAAACAAACAAACCATTTTGATGGTTATCTTAAACAGTGAAAACTGTGTTATGTGTGTGTGTGTGTGTGTGTGTGTGTGTGTGTGTGTGTGAGAGAGAGAGAGAGAGAGAGAGAGAGAGAGAGAGAGAGAGAGAGAGAGATTTTTTCCTGGGCAGTGTAGATTATATTTTCTTGTCCTTTGGGATCATTGATTCCATTGTGGAATTTTAAAAATATCTGAGGGTCACTGATTCGGCCTAATTGGCCGAAACTAGCTGGTCTGGCCCAGAAAACATGTACACTCCATATTTTTCACTTCTGTGGTGTTTTCCTTGCTTCAAAAGGATAACCCTTTTATAGAACATATTTAACTTCTCTACAGCTGGTGTGTGGGAATGTTTGGCGGCGGTAAAACGTCTCCCTGCCCTACATCATAGTGTAGATTATATTTTCTTGTCCTTTGGGATCATTGATTCCATTGTGGAATTTTGAAAATATCTGAGGGTCACTGATGAGGCCTAATTGGCCGAAACTAGCTGGTCTGGCCCAGAAAACATGTACACTCCATATTTTTCACTTCTGTGGTGTATTCCTTGCTTCCAAAGGATAACCCTTTTATAGAACATATTATACGTAAGCGGTTAACCAGTACAGTATACATTCTTTCGGTAGAAACTGACAACTGCCCTTCTTGAATCAGCGGAAGGAAGAGATCACCAGTCAGACGCGCATCTGACTGAGCTACCAAGGCCATTTAGTAAATTTGGGTCGATCGGTTTACGATCGACCCAAAAAGGCATGTTTTGGTGATGTAACGCCCTGTCTTTCATATGATATTTTCCTTTAACTCTGCTTCTAGTTTGTTTCTTTGTTTGTTTGAGGTTTAACGTCCCTGTCAACACTATATGGGTCATTTTGGAGACGTTGCTTTCAATTTTGTGGGACATTTACCCGACATTGAGATGAAATGACATCTCAAGCCATGCCGCCCAATGAATCCTATAGGGGTTATATGCATGGACGGTCCAAGTCGCATTTTTGCCAGGCTTAAACCCTCTAAGCAGTTTACCAGTACTTATGTGCGGTTGGTTTCAGCTCTGCATGGAAGCATCATGCAACCCAATCTACTTTTTCAAGCCCCTATGGGCGGAGGGGGCAGAACTCTGCTTCTTACATAGATTGTTGGTACTCGCTATAACTGCCATGTGTGTTCTATGTTTTGGCTCGAGCCCAATATACATATATTTGGCCGCGGTTTTGGGGAATATTCATCGATTCTTACCAGTTTCAGGGATACCAAATGACTTGCTTTCGCAAATAAAAATTGATTTCGCGGATAGATTAGCCTATTTTCCAGTCAAAAACAAACAAAACAGACACGTGAGATCTAAATGTCAATATTTCTCATGAAACCTGGCTCATAAATATTTAACAGCATTAAGCATTATAATAATAGGTAATATCATGTTTTATGTTAGTTTTGGAAAATATTTATTTTACAACGTTGATTTCGCTAAAATGGGTGTGAATTTAACCAAGTCGCGCAGAAACACAAGCACAAGTTAGACATCAATACCTTCTCATAAAATGTGGCTCTTAAATGTACAACAACATTCTTAATACACATGTAACAAAACGTTTGAGTCGGTTTTCGGGGAAAAAAAGTTATTTTTTATACATTGATTTCGCTAAAAGTTGATTTCGCACATGAGACAGTTACCGGCCGGCGCCGGGCCTTAAAAGTGGCCACTCGTGGAGGTGTGACTAGAACTTATTACACTTAAATTACTGAGGTTTTTTTCTTTAAAATGTTAGTGTAACCATTTACCGGCCATCTTTTTATTTTCTGAAATCAAGCTGTCATTTGTAGCCAATGCATACGTTTATATGACAGAACAACACGTCCCAAAGATATCATGATAAACCTCCTGTAGAAAAGTACCTTTTCAGGGAAAATCAGCCACGGGAAAACCTGGTTTTGTAATGTTCGAGACTGTCGCTTTCGAATTTTCTTTGTTTGCGCAATTACAAATTTGCAATTCCACTAGAAAAGAAGGGGTTAGGTGGTTTCCATTAAATTTACATATTCTGGGTAGGGAAATAACTACCATTAGCAGGACTACATAGAGTCTTACTAAGTATTTTTCCCCGATTATGGCTGTCGCCGAAATTTAATTTAGCATTGTAATGTACGAGACGACGTTTTTTTTCTTGATATTTCAAAACAACCTTGAGGTTTTTATACACGGAAACGTGACCAAATGGAGATTCTATATTATAATAAGCATATAAGGTCGTTTGATGTTACATGTACAATAGGACATTAAAAATACTAGCCATACAAAAATGTGCATGGATTTGTTGCAAAAATGCATGTAATGTTCGCGATCATTATACCAGGCTTATTACGTATGTATCGACAAAAAATCTAAATAGAATTAAACTCCCGCAATGTGTGACTAACACAAATACATCATCTGGAACGAAAATAATATTTTGATGTTGAAATTCCCTCATTTCCAGTGTTTTGTAATGTTCGAGACCGGTAATGTTCAATACCGAAAATTGTTAGTCTAACAGCTAGATCACATTGCTCTCACGTGGCACAGTTTTCCGTTACCAGATTACGTAGTAGAAAGTGTCTGCAGACGACATGGTTGCCTTTTCCGGTGTTTGATGGATGAGGGAGTCGGCAGACAATATCACAGTTAAGGGAAAACAGAAGTTATATTTTGTTTTAAAATATCTGCATAGAAACTTTTTATCTTTTTCAAATATTATTTGCCACAATTGATATTTTCAATTAAGAGTATACCACCAAAAATCACTATTAATGAACAACATTTGCACTCTTGCAAGATCATTATTCTATTGCAATAAGCAGTGGATGTATGCGATGAAATGTCCACTACATTTGGTATCGAACATGACAGGTTTGCTATGTTGACCGTCCAGGGATAATGACTGCAAATAAATGAACTATTTTGAATTGTGCAACCTTAGTTGTGTAAAATGAGCACGTTTAGTGATATACACGTTTGCTACATTTCTACCAATAGCTGCAAACGGTAACAATGTTGATTCCAAATTTATTACATATTTTCGATTTTGGATTTGAGTCCCATAGCTTATAATCTTTTCCCAAATATTATTTGCCAGAATGAATATTTTCAATATAAAAGGTGCAATGTTAAGAAGGCACTTCGACTCTCCAATTTGTATTTCCAAATGCATATTTTGAATGTTAAAAAAATATTGTAAGCGCAGTTTATGTTACTAAAATTAAGGTATCGAACATTACAAATTGTATCGAACATCCGCACCTAAAATAAATATGTATATTTTAGGGTATGCTGGTTTACTCTTGATTATGTTAACTAGACACAATAAATACACTATCAGATTCCTTTTCAATTCTACAGGTAGAAATGGTAAAGTGGCATAGCATGTCCCTTTACCGTGTATGGTAATGTCCGAGACCATCATAGCTGCCATTTACAGACATGCATTTGTTTACATTTCTTAGAACTTATTTACAAACTTCACAAAACCTGTTACTTTTGTCCAGCTGGTAGACAAAATTGGTTACATTTGAAGACTTTTGTATAGAAAAATAATACGCTTGAATGCACTGTAATGTTCGATACTGTATTCTCGCAGTTACATCATTAATTTTAGATACTTGATTGTTGAGAACATAAGTGCATGCGGTGTTTTGTGTTTATATGTGATAGATATGTCTTTTAATGTTTCGGTTGCCTTAAGAAAGCAGTTTATCTGTCAGGAGAGCATTTTTATGCATTAAAAGTATATACCGAGGCTTTTAGCGTAATAGCTACACCATGTTTTAAAAACATATGCTTGAACATGCACGGTTACATTAGTTAGATCCAAAAAAAATGAACGAAATTGACACTAACAGCTATATTGTCAGTTAATCACGTTAGTAAACTATTTGACTTATAGAAACGAAATCACTGTAATGTCCGCGACTTTTTACATATAATTCAAATAAACTTATTGCTTATGTTTATCTAAAGTAATATTACTTGTGTTCCTTATTTGCCACTCAACACCTGTTCAAATGCAATAGTCGTAAATGATCTAGCTAGTATGTGCTTCTCTTAAAACAAAACGAAAGTTGTATGTTTTCAGAAAACTATATCTTTTTCTGTATTATCTAACCAACCCTGAATTTTATTCAAAATGGCTATTCATTTCTTTACCATATATATGACCATATGTTCAATTTTGTCCCCGCTTAATAACCCGGTCGTAAGTTTCTGTCATTGCGAGCTACGGTCTCTTGATTTTTGTGATGTTATAGAAGGGGGTAACGAACAAGTAGATTGTAGCGTACATTTCTCACAATCAAAATTTATCAAAATACCGACATATTTCCAGCTGTTGGGGTGAAATAACTTTTCATTTCTTGATCAAGGAATTTTAACTGAGTATAGGTACATGTTAATACTTTATTGTGAACATATCGGTGACTGAATCTTAGTAACTTTATAATTTGACTTTTTAAACGGCTAAAATCCCAATTCATTTGAGAATGAGTGTGCTACTCGCTCACATCTGAGCATTACGAACAGGATTTCCTGGGTGGTAACCAGTATTTTTTTAAGCAATGTGGATGAAGTGCCTTGCTCAAGAGCACAACACTTTGGTCAGCGTGAGGCTCAAACTCGCAACCTCTTGATCACAAATCCGATGCGCTACCGCTGCACCAAAGCGCTCCACATATTTCGTAGTTCTTTTTTTAGAATCCGGGACGTTTCGCCCCCCAAATCATTTCCTCCCCTAGTTGTTTCGCCCCCAAGACGTTTTCTCCCTGGTCGATTCCCCCTAGTCGTTTCGCCCACTAGTCGTTTCGCCCCTAGTCGTTTCGTCCCCCTAGTCGTTTCGCGCACTTCTCAATGTGATACAAATTTTAACTTTTATTAGCGGTGATAGGCAAATATTTGAGTAGCATTACCGCCCTGTCACGTCAGCCTAAGGATAACTTATCCTCAGTTACCGGCCGGCGCCGGGCCTTAAAAGTGGCCACTCGTGGAGGTGTGACTAGAACTTATTACACTTAAATTACTGAGGCTTTTTGGTTTAAAATGTAAGTGTAACCATTTACCGGCCATCTTTTTTATTCTTTTTTTTTATTATTAATTTTTGTTTCTTAATTCTTCTTATTTTTTTTTTCTTAATTCTTGTTTTTTAATCTTATGTATTTTTGGTTTTATTATCTTTTTTTTACATTTTGCTTATTATCTTTTCTTTTTTTCTTTCTTTCTTTCATTCATTTTTTTTTCATTATCTTTATTTTTGTTACATATTTCATACTTCATCATGACTGTTAACCTTTTTCAACCGTTGCTTGCCGACACTGTTAAAAATAGTTTGATTTGAGGTTTAACGTCCCCGTCAACACTGTAAAGGTCATTTTGGAGACTTTGCTTTCAATTTTGTGGGACGTTTACCCGACATTGAGATGAAATGACATCTCAAGACCAGCCGCCCAATGAAACCAAAAGGGTTTATATGCATGGCCGGTCCGACTCGCACCAAGCTTAGATCCTCTAAACGGATTACCAGTACTCATGTGCGGCCGGATTCAGCTCTGCGTGGAAGCATCATGCAGCCCATCTATTTCTTCAAGTCCAATGGGCGGGGGCGGGACACTGTTAAAGACACAGCCGACCAATTTAAATGTGAAAAAGAGATAATTAAAGATAATTGATTTTTCAACAACTCACCATTAATCTTTGTTGGCTGACTCTGTTAATGAACCAACCGACCAACTTAAAACAAAACTGATAAAAGTGCTTAAGCGATAATAAAAGACGTTTAACTTTGTAAAGAGCGCGTGTTTTCACACCTCATCATTAATCGCATTAATTGCGTGAATAATGTGTCACATCAAATAAACAATGGCATTAACGGTATCGATCAAAACAGGTAATACTTATCATAATTCCAAATTAACATTTCCATTCAAAGAACATGTTCTTCGCTCGCTCTCTCTCTCTCTCTCTCTCTCTCTCTCTCTCTCTCTCTCTCTAATATATGAATCTTTCATATATAAAATAAAGGAAAATAGTTTTCGGGCGAAACGACTAGGGTTTGGTGGGCGAAACGACTAGGGTTAGGGGATGAAACGACTAGGGACCGAAAAGGGGGGTGAAACGACTAGGGGGAAATGATCAGGCGTGGGCGGGGTGTCTTGGGGGCGAAACGTCTTGTAAACATGTAATTTTTACGTATCATAATTCCTAATTAACATTTTCATTCAAAGAACATGCTCTTTTCTCTCTCTCTCTCTCTCTCTCTCTCTCTCTCTCTCTCTCTCTCTCTCTCTCTCTCTCTCTCTCTCTCTCATATATGAATCTTTTATATATAAAATAAAGGAAAATCGTTTGGTGGGCGAAACGACTAGGGTTAGGGGATGAAACGACTAGGGACCGAAAAGGGCGAAACGACTAGGGGGAAATGACCAGGCGGGGGTGTCTTGGGGGCGAAACGTCTTGTAAACAGGTAATACTTATCATAATTCCAAATAGACACATCCAAACACTACGTCATCACTCAATAATACTATTTGCCGGGAATTACCGGTGGTGGGCAAAAAACGTCTTTGGCCATTTATCGCCATTGAAAATGCGATGTTATTTTCTCTAAACTTGTATTTTGTTTGGACTCGAAACGACAAAATTGACCTTTAAACTTTTATAATAGACATATCTTAGCTGTAGTTATTGGTTTCTAGAAGATTTGAGGATGTTTTGATGATTAAATTACCTGTGAACTTATGCAGGTAACGAGGCTGAACGGTCTTAATTATTAGTAATAAAAAATGCGCAAAACGAATGATTAAACGCGGAAAATGCATGAATTAACTCTAAAATATATTTATCTACTCATTTAAAGTGTAATTCGATCGACTTTCTGTGACAGTCAACTAAGATATGCCTGTAATATTAAAGCTATTTACAATGTGTTTATATGGAACCAGGGGCTTTTTGCCAACCACGACAGATCGTTATCAAGAGGAAAAGTAATTTTGCGCATGCGCAATTACATGTAAACAAGGCCACGTGTCAAAACATTGGATCCGTCTATAAACATTTTCATTCAAAGAACATGTTCTTCTCTCTCTCTCTCTCTCTCTCTCTCTCTCTCTCTCTCTCTCTCTCTCTCTCTCTTTTCTCCTATTACTGCTACACGCTCACATCTGAGCATTACGAGCAGGATTTCCTTTCCTTTCTTTCTTTCTTTCTTCCGATACTTCTTAACCTCATAAGAGGACAACAGAAGGGTATCCGGTATACCAAGTGCTAAAGGGGGTTAGCTGAAATAAAAGGTAAGTAAAGTAGGTGAAATGAGTTTATACAGTGTGAAAAGAAAGTTAGTATAGTTAAAAGATAAAAACAGAATCTGGTGGCTTAGGGGGACACATGCACCACCTGGCAGACAGCATGACAGAACTGTGCCAAGGTTGGTAGCAAAACAATATAGGCTGGAAGAGCGTTCCAGTGTATAACTGATCTTGGGAAAAAGCTATACTTGTGATAGTTGGTCTGGGTAGGGATTTGCTTGTATGCCAAAGGGTGGATAAATTTCGACTCTCTGCGATTGGGTGTGAGGTAATCTGAGACAGGGATTGCAACAAGGTCATGCGTGACCTTGTATAGCATGATAAGGCGATTATCGATGCGTCTCTGATCTAGTGGACGCCATTGGAGTTTTCCAAGCATAGCTGTAACACTTGATGTGTACCTATAGTCTCGTGTGGCCCACCTGGCAGCTCTGCGTTGGACAGATTCAAGTTTGTAGATATCTGTAGCTGTATGGGGTGACCAGACACTGGAAGCATATTCCAATTGCGGTCGGACAAGGGTTTTGTACGCTGTGGACATAAGGTCTTGGTTGTGTACTTTGATATTTCTTTTGATAAAGCCGAGGGTTTGATTTGCCTTTTTTGTGATATTGTCTATGTGCGTTCCCCAGCTGAGGTCGTCAGATATGGTGACCCCAAGGTACTTTGCAGCAGACACACTTTCAAGTTCAGTATTATGGAGGAAGTATTTGGAGGGAATGGGTGTCTTCAGCCTGGTGACATGTAAAACCTGACATTTTGTCGGGTTGAAGTTCATGTCCCAGGCCTTTTCCCATAGCTCCAATTTGCAGAGATCTTCTTGAAGTAGGTTTGCGTCAGACAAGGAGCTAATGCATAAGTACATTGCTGTGTCGTCGGCAAAGAGTCGGACTTTTGACCTAACCTGCTCTGGGAGGTCATTTATGTATGCAAGAAACAGTATAGGTCCGAGAACAGAGCCCTGCGGGACACCAGAGGAGACCGGGATAATGCTGGAGTTGGTACCATTTGTGACAACAGACTGTGACCTGTTATCTAAGAAATTTTTTATCCAATTTAGAGTGCCGCCCCTGATGCCGTAGTAGTGAAGTTTTTGTAGCAGTTTTTCGTGGGCGACTTTGTCAAAAGCTTTGCTAAAATCCAGTAAAATTAAATCAGTCTGTTTTCTTAATTGCATGTTTCTAGATAATTCATCTATCAACATGATTAATTGGGTCTCGCAGGAACGCCTTTCTCGGAACCCATGCTGTAGTTCATAAAGAATGTTCTGGCTGTTGAAGTGCTTGGACATACTGGAAGCGACAATGTGTTCTAGCACTTTGCATAGAACACATGTTAGGGAGATAGGGCGATAGTTGGCAGGATCAGTTTTATCCCCCTTTTTGAATATGGGGGATACATTGGCCTCTTTCCATATGGTGGGCAATTTTCCCTGGTCAATAGACTTTTGGAAAATTATTTGGAGGATTGGGGCTAGCTCTTTGTGGAGGTTTTGAAGTACTATAGGTTTCAGCTGGTCTGGACCTGATGCCTTGTGGGGGTTGAGCTTTTTAAGAAGGCATTCAATACCATTTGCTGAGATTTGAATGTCAGGCATATTCGTATAAGGGCTGTGCTGAAAGGGCTGGGCGACTCCGGAATCATGCAGGTCCTGCAGAGTCATTTCGGCTAGGGCTTTCAAACTTATGGGGGACTTGGGACTGAAAACTGATTGAAACTGCTGGTTGAGAGTGTTTGCTTTGTCTACATCTGATGTGTGAGTCTGTCCATTAGCCTTTAGGGATGATATGCCGCTGTTGTCCTGCTTTGAGTGTTTTAGTAGTGAGTATAGTTTCTTGGTGTCGACCTTGATGGGACTATCAGGGTCATCTGTTGATTGGTTCATTCCAAGTATATCACCGATGTACCTTTCATAGGCCCTTTCAGATACACGGCGCACCAGGTGTTTATATTCTAGGAACTTTTTCTGGTCAGTAGGTCGACCAGACCTTGTCCAACGCTTGTAGTGCCTATCTCTCCTGCGCATGAGGCGGTGGATTTCTCTATCAATCCATGGGAGGCCATTACGTGTTTTGGCTTGTCGAGTAGGAATACAAGTGTCAATACCTTGCTGGAGTTTAGTGACAAACTCCTTCCACAGTATGTGGATGTCTGCAGTAGCAAGGTCTGACATAAGGACTTTGTGGAAATCTCTCATTGAGGTTTTGAGCTGGTCCCAGTTGGCATTTTTGTACATGGGGATGTTTCTAGGGACCTGCTTTGTTGTTAGGGGTTTAGCATTTATTTCAGCTAGGACAATATCATGGTCAGAAAGACCTGGGAGGATGGTTATCTTGTCTATTAGGGTGTAGTTTGTAGTCAGGAATAAGTCCAGTATGTTTTGACCCCTGGTGGGAGAGGTCACCATTTGTTCCAGCAGGCAATCACTAAAGGCTTCCAGACATTCTCTGTAAAATGCAGGATGGCTACAGTCAGGTTTAGGAGTCATCAACTCCCAGTCTATCTTGGGAAGATTGAAATCCCCGAGTAGGCAAACAGTTGAATTTGACTGTTTAACCAGGGCTAAGGAGTTGCTGAACTCTTCAAAACTTAGTTGGTCGAGTTCTTGTGGCTTATAATATGCCCCTATAAGGACAGGTCGAGCACCAGTGAGGGTTAACTGCACCCAAAGATTTTCGCAGTTTGTTTTAAATTCGGGCTTTTCTTCTGAAAGGTAGGTGGAGCTGACTAGAATTATCACACCACCCCCTTTTTGGTTGACACGGTCGCGTCTATAGACAGTGTAACCTAATTCAGGTGGGAAGTATTCTGCATCATAGATGTCTGGGGTTAACCAAGTTTCTGTCCCAACGATAATGTCAGGTTTATTTATTTCGATAAAGGAATGGAACTGGGGCTTCTTTTCCCTGATTGACCGGAAGTTGATTAAGGCGATTTTCAAAGGTCTGTTTTGTCTGTTAATTACTGTGTTTGTGTTCCTGGGTGGTAACCAGTACTTTCTCTCTCTCTCTCTCTCTCTCTCTCTCTCTCTCTCTCTCTCTCTCTCTCTCTCTCTCTCTCTCTCTCTTATATGAATCTTTTATATACAAGGAAAATAGTTTGGGACGGAACGACTAGGGTTTGGGGCGAAACGACTAGGGTTAGGGGCGAAACGACTAGGAGGAAATGCCCGGGGATGGGGGGGGGGGGGGGGGGCGTCTTTGGGGCGAAACGTCTTGTTAGGGAAAGTATAAAACCCGGGAGTAACGGCCGGGAGCCGGGAGTAAAATCCGGGAGTAAATTTTGACAATCGAATAAAGGTACTAAACATTCACATATCTGAATGAAATTTGAATCAAAAGTAGAATATAGACGTTTCTTTAAAATGCACGTAAGTGTTAACATTATTACCATGTACTTTTCAAGATATGAACCGAAATATACGACCACGTCACAAAATTTTCGCCCGGGAGTAACTTTTGCGGTATTGACGATGTCAAGCATTCTGCAAAATATGTTCAGTCTGGGGGTTCTACAAGAATTACTTTATGTGTTATTAATTAAAAACATGTCAGAGATTAGAAAAATGCAAAATTAAAGTTATTTCATCTCTCCGCCTGGTAAATAATTGACCCGGGAGTGGGCCGGGAGTAATTTCTGGGTTGAAATCGGCGTTTATTTGCCTTATTCTCGGCCTTATTGCTCCTATGACATACATTGTATTTCTTAAACGTTTGTCAGAAGAAAAGCTAAGATTCAGCATGGAGTACATGAATTTATTTACTTATCATATCGGGACTCGACACACATCCAAACCGCCAACCCAACTCACGCCCTGCTCCTCACTCAGCGCCTATGATTTTATGTGACCGGGACATTTATATTTGGCGCTATTGTTTTATGGCCGTATAATGTAGAAACGATGACACAATTACTTCCACAGTCTGATCAGTGCCTTTGCTATTAGCTGTCAGGGTAGTAAGACTACGTTTAATAAATACAATGTATGTGACATAGGCAATAACGCCAATAAACGCCGATTTCAACCCAGAAATTACTCTCGGCCTACTCCCGGGTCAACTACTTACTTCACGGAGCGATGAAATAACTTTATTTTTGTATTTGTGACCCGTCACGCGAAAAGGGACCTTCTGGGAATTTTTGGCGAAAATGAGTTATAACTGATTTCAGATATATTGGTATTTGCGAAACAATTTGACACCAAATTGAATAAAATATTCCTAAAGGTTTCAGATTTACAGTATTTTAAACATAGGTACCCTAAACGTACTAATGTCACAGAAAACCGATTCGACGTCATGGGTTATTCGACGTCATAGGTTACGTCAACAAACTGTTAAATCTAAAATCCCGGGTTATAATGCAAGGGAACATCCGAAAGGCATTTTAAAACACTAAAATATTTATTTCCTAAACACTGTTTAATTATTAAGCATTTTGAGAAATTTGGCATATTGCCGTCGTCTGAAACTGTATAGTTTTAGTGATAGCCATGAGCAAGGAAACCTTCAATTTGCAGCCTGTGCATCAGTATAGACTGATCAGCGCATATAATACAAGTTTTTGTGATCGTGTTATGACTTAGGCGGTTCTATGCCAATATTCAGATCACCTAAGGCCTCTCATCGCTGTGAGTTTGAGCCTGGCTCGGGTCACTTGTGAGACGCCAAGTTTTGCAACGGAAGGTCAGGTGTTTTTACGGGTACTCCAGTTTTCACCCACCTATGATTAACGATCAGCTCGCTATGAGTGAAATAATCTTGAAAGGGCCGTAACACCAAAACCAAATTTAAAAAAATAATAAAAAAAAATGTCAACTAAGGCTTCTGAGACTGAGCAGACTGGTATGTTGGCTCATCTGGTTGGACATACCAAAGACCGATTTCCTCAGGAGATACGAAAAAACAAAACAAACAAAAAAAAAAAAAATAATAATAAATACAGAACTCAATATTCACCGCTATGGTTCGAACCTTGCACGGGTTAAAAGTGAGATGCCATGTTCTGCAACGGAAGGTCATGTTTTTCTCGGTACTCTGGTTTTCGCCCACATTTGATTAAGGATCCGATTGAAATAAGTGAAAAAAAAAAAAAATAAAAACAAAACCCTTATGCACGTGTAGTCTATCTATCTATCTATCTATCTATCTATCTATCTATCTATCTATCTATCTATCTATCTATCTATCTATCTATCTATCTATCTATCTATCTATCTATCTATCTATCTATCTATCTATCTATCTATTTTTCCTGCGATTGTCCCCGCCCATCGGAGCTGTGAGAAATAGATTGGGCTGCATGATGCTTCCTCGCAGAGCTGAAACCAACCGCACACGAGTACTGGTAAACCGCTTAGAAGGTCTAAACCAGCCCGGGCAAAGTTGTGCGAGTCGACCCGTCCATGCATATAAACCCTGTTGGTTTCATTGGGCGGCAGGCTTTGGGATGTCATTTCATCGCAGTGTCGGTCCAACAAAATTGGAAACAACGTCTCCAAAATGACCTAAATAGTGTTGACGGGACGTTAAACCTCAAATCAAACAAACAAAACTGTTATTGCCATCGGTCAAGTTTGACATTTCACCACTTTTGTATGATGAAAGCCTACACGGTATTCATGTTATTTCGGTAGGGATTTTAACCTGCATGCGCAGGAGAAGATTCGACATGCACATCGGGTCTCCAGTTAAAGTATTGGAAGGACAGTGCACTTTGATGCTTCATCTATGCAAATGATGCCAGTGGAGCATGTTTTGACATCGCAAATTCATTACCGCTACCAGGAATTGAACCGGAGACCTCTTACATCAGAGGCAACTAACCACTGATCTACCTGCACCGGGAAAAATTGGTACCGTCTGACGTAAACCACACCGACAGGTTCTGATGCTGTCAAATTATAAGTTTTCGTGAAATACTTCTGCAAAGTCTTCCATTTTTTTAACTGTCAGAAATTCAGAATAGAGTTTCTCAGGCTGGTGTGGTCCGCTAACGGACAAATAGAACTATTAAATACAGTTATGTTTGTATTTCAATACACCAAAATGGACCCCATCTCCAGATTTTTTGATGAGTCTTAAAATCGAGATCCCCGTCGCAGTATAACCTTAGATGCTGTTGGGACGTGACCACCCCCCCCCCCCCCCACACACACACACGCCCTCAAGCACCAAAATGGACCTCATCTCAAAATATTTGGATGAATCTTTAGACCGAGATTCCGTCGTCGTATGACCTTAAATGTTGGTGGTACGTTAACGTCCCCCCCCCCACCCCACAGCTAGCTTTCTTTTTCTTTTTTCTTTTCTTTATTATGCCCCGTCAGTTGTCACAGTGGAGATTAAAATCATTGAATTTGAAAAAAATATTTGGATGAGTCTTTAGACCGAGATCCCGTCGTCGTATGACCTTAAATGATGGTGGTGCGTTATCGCCCCCCCCCCCCCACCCCACAGCTAGCTTTTTCTTTTGTTTTTGCCCCGGCAGTTGTCACAGTGGAGATTCAAATCATTGAATTTTACTGAGTTGTCAGAATTGATTACTCAGTCTCATTCGTCGGTAAGTTCAGCCTCATCAAAGCTCAGCCTCATCAAGTTGATATATAACCTGGTTGGGTAATTGATGGCAGCTGGCCCCCGCCCATCGGGGCTTGAAGAAATAGATTGGGCTGCACGATGCTTCCACGCAGAGCTGAAACCGACCACACTTGAGTACTGGTAGAGGTTCTAAAGCCTGTCCAGGAAAAGTGGTGCGAGTCGGACCATCCATGCATATAAACCCTATTGGTTTAATTGGGTGGCAGGGCTTGAGATGTCATTTCATCTCAATGTTGGTTGAAAATCCCACAAAATTGGAAGCAACATCTCCAAAATGTTGGCGGGGACGTTTAACCTCAAATCAAACAAACACATACTTTTTGGAGCAAATTTCAAACAGGGGAGCTACTGTGCTATAAATCCTATACTGAGTAATGCCTGTTCTTATAATTTATTGATTAACTTATGACGTAGCAGTTAGACGTCACCAACACCCACTGTCTGTGAACTGGTTGACCTTATCGCCCGGGTTGAATATCGAAAATTATATCTCATGGGCCTGACCTTACCCAGATGAAAAATATTCGTTTCCCGGAGCAGACATGTAACCCGTAAACGCTGTTAAATTCAAGAGAATAATTTTAAGGTAACAGCTGTCACTTGGTGCGGAAGTCAACTGGGAGGTTTATATTTTATTTTTACTAAAACAAGGGACGATACTCGAATAGGAATAGTGAAAGGTCTTGAAAAAATCCCATTTCGCCATATGTAAGGTGAATTGTGAGTCCAATTAAGACACGGCGTAATCAAATTATCAGTATCAATTATGACGTTAACGTGAACATGATTTTCTAACGTCATTTACGCTAAATGACGTAACTTCCCAGAAGGTCCCTTTTCGCGTGACGGGTCACATTTTTCTAATCTTTGATATGTTTTTAATTGATAATACACAAACTTATTCTTGTAGCAATCCCAGACTGAACATATTTTGCAAAATGCTTGACATCGTCAATACCGCAAAAAGCTACTCCCGGACGAATTTTTTGCGACATGGTCATATATTTCGGTTCATATCTTGAAAAGTACTCAAGTATTAATATAAAACTTATATGCATTTTCAAGAGGAGTCTATATTCTACTTTTGATCCAAATTTCATCTAGATATGTTAATGTCTAATATCTTTATTCGATTGCCAAAATTTACTCCCGGATTTTACTCCCGGCTCCCGGCTGTTACTCCCGGGTTTTATACTTTCCCCGGTAACGTCTTGTTACCGTATTTTACCAATGCGTGCACCATGCGGCTCTTTACAGTCTTGTGGGTTTGTCATTACTATTTCCGGATAAACAAAACAAAATACACGTGCGAAAACTGAAAATGGGGAAAAAAGACAAGAAGGAAAAGAGAAGATCTGAAGGCGCCGAAGATATATATGAAGAGAAGAGCGACAAAGTTTCATGGGAGGAAAAAATTCGATATCTAAGTCCTATATCTCAGCCACTTGCTTCAAAGAAACTGGCTAAAAAGCTGTGCAAAACAGTGAAGAAAGGCAAGCATTCGCGTCAATCAGTGTAGTAAATGTGGAGCGTGGTAGCTCAGTGGTTAATGCACTTGCCTCTGGAGGCCCAAGATTCGATTCCTGGCTTTGGCAGTGGTAATAAAATTGCGGTGACTGAATATTTTCTACTGGCATCATTTGCAGGGATGAACAGGTCCAAGAAAACCACCAATCTGGCTAGTCTAGCTTATAGTGGCTACTATAGCCCGATTTTGGTCATAGACTTTGCATTGTAAAGCCATAACTTGCATGTTACTTAAGTTTCACAAGTTGTCGCAGGAAATTTGGTTCATGTCAAATACATCATCATAAAGGGTTGGTGAATGAGCGTGATAGCTCATTGGTTGGTGCACTTGCCTCTGATGCTAGAGGTCCCGGGTTCGATCCCCGGCAGCGGCGATAAAATTTCGGTGTCCAAACACGCTCCATTGGCATCATTTGCAGGGATGACTGTCATAAAGTGCACCGTCCTTCGGATCAGGACGTTAACTGGAGGCCCCCTGTTCAGAGAGAACCTTCCCCTGTGCAGGCTAAAGATCCCTACCGTAATTACATGATTACTGTGTAGGCTTTCATCCTGCAAAACCTGGAGTGTATGTAATATACACCTGCGGTAATGGTGAAATGTGACCAAAGCAGTATCAGAAGATAGCTAGATAGTATAAAAGGAATCTGGGTCGTTTCTACCTGATTTAGGGGATGGGTCGTTTTGCCCTTATCGGATGAGTCGTTTCGCCCGTGGGTCGTTTCGCTGCAATTATATTTTTAAGGGAGTGACAAACGGAATGGATGGGTGAATGGACAGACGGTTGAATGAATAAACAAATAAATGAATGGAGTTGTGCGTTGGTAGATGTACAGACGGACGGACGAAAGTACGGTTGAACAGTGTTCAATCTAGGCTGCACCCTGGGCCCGCTTTTTACATGAGGGGCGCACTAGAGATCATTCAATGGGCCCGTCGGGCGCAACTGAGAATTAAGAGACTGTTTCTTCTGGAGTTCATTTTTGCGATTTTCTCACGGTTTTTCGGCTGCCTGTTGCGTATTGTTGAGTTGATCAAAAACCGCATGTTGCCTGATCAAAATAACTTAAAAAAAAACCATTTTGTTTCATCTGTTTAACTATCTGTCTGCTGGAGTTCATTTTTGCGATTATCTCGCAGTTTTTCGGCTGCCTGTTGCGTATTGTTAAGTTGATCAAAAACCGCATGTTGCCTGATCAAAATAACTTAAGAAAACATTTTGTTTCATCTGTTTAACTGGTAATTCTTATTTTTATAAACCCAAATGACGTTTTGTTTCCCGGGGCTGGGGCCATGTTCGGTATACTTGTGTGCGCCGGACGGCTTACGCCAAATCTGTGTGCGCCGTGCGGCTTACACTAAATACCGGATGAAATACTATCTATCTTTTCATACTGCATCACCCCCTCGCGGGGATTACGGGTGCTATTTCTTTTAGAGTTTTTCTCTTCCAGAAATATTTTTAATGGCATTCATTCTACATAAAACATGCATTTAGCACTTGAGCAAGACACTTTATCCAATTGTTTTGTACTGATTAAATGAGGTAATGAGCAAATGTGACCAACTCAGTATTAGAAGATGGATAGATAAACTAAATAGATTTTGTCTGTGCTGTTAAACTTGTTTTGTGTCCATTTTTATCATGCAGCTAAAACCTTAAGATAAATCTGGTAACATTTTATAGTATAATTTAAGGGCCCCCTAAATTTCCAAATGACCCCCTTTTCCGTCGTGCGTGCGTAAACAATTTCTTGTCCGCACGATAGCATCTTCATTTATGGTTTGATTTTGACCAGACTTGCACACAACTTGTACCACCATGAGATCTAGGTTCCTTTCTTGAACCAGCCATATCCCATCATGTGTTAGGGAGTTACGGCCCCTGAAAGGGCAAAAATTACCTATTTTGGTCTTGTCCGCACGATAGCATCTTCATTTATGATTTGATTTAAACCAGACTTGCACACCACTTGAACCACCATGAGATCTGGGTTCCTTTCTTGAACCAGCCATATCTGATCATGTGTTACGGAGTAACGGTCGCTGAAAGGGCAAAAATTGCCTATTTTGGTCTTGTCTGCATGATAGCTGTTTCATTTATGATTTGATTTTAACTAAACTTGCACACATTTTGTACCACCACAAAATATGTCGGTCAAGTTCGAATATGGGTCAAAAAGTAGGTCAGTAGGTCAAATCAGAAAAAACCTTGTGAAGACACTAGAGGCCATAGTTTTGGTCCGATCAAACTAGCCCAGAATGATCATCTTGGCAATATCTCAGTCAAGTTCGAATATGTGTGTTGTCGGGTCAAAAAGTAGGACAGTAGGTCAAATCATAGAAAAACCTTGTGAACACGCTAGAGACCACAATTTATGTCCAATCATCATCAAACTTGCTCAGAATGATCATCTTGATAATATCTTAGTCACATTCGAATATGGGTCATGACGGTTCAAAAAGTAGGTCAAATCATAGAAAAACCTTGTGAATTCACTAGAGGCCACAGTTTTGGTCCAATCATCATCAAACTTGCCCAGAATGATCGTCTTGACAATATCTGAGTCAGGTTTGAATATGGGTCATGTCGGTTCAAAAAGTAGGTCAGTAGTTCAAATCAGAGAAAAACCTTGTGAACACACTAGAGGCCACAGTTCTTGTTCGATCATCATCAAACTTGCTCAGAATGATCATCTGGATAATATCTGGGTCACATTCGAATATGGGTCATGGCAGGTCAAAAAGTAGGTCAGTAGGTCAAATCAGAGAAAAACCTTGTGAACACACTAGAGGCCACATTTTTGGTCCAATCATCATCAAACTTGCTCAGAATGATAGTCTTGACAATATCTCGGTCAAGTTCGAATATGGGTCATTTCAGGTCAAAAAGTAGGTCAAATCATAGAAAAAACTTGTGAACACACTATGTTAAACACAAGGAAATCTTCTAAGAAGTAGCAACACACTTTATTTACAACAATGGTGGACATACCATAACTCCATGACGTTCGTGACGTCACAGTTAAGAATAATCAGTAACAGTAACTCTAGCATTAAAGAGTATTTTAACAACAGATATAGAAGAGTTACCTAACCTGATAGTAATTAACACACTAGAGGCCACAGATTAGGTCCGATCATTATCAAACATGCCCAAAATGATCATCTTGACAATATCTGAGTCAAGTTCGAATATGGGTCATGTTGGTCCAAAAAGTGGGTCAGTAGATAAAATCATAGAAAACCCCTCTGAACACACTAGAGGCCACAGTTTTGGTCTGATCATCATCAAGCTTGCTAAAAATGATCATTTGACAATATCTCAGTTAATTTCGAATATGGGATCAATCATGCTACCCCTGGTTTAAAAGGCAAGTAGCATGACCACTTGACCATGAAGGCTTTTAAACTTATTTGGATTGTTGTGTAGATGACCCTCTAGGAAAAAGGCATAATGATTAACAAATGGTCACAAGAGCTAAAAATAGAAAAAACATTGTAAATTTGCTTCAAATGCGTACTCCTTCTAAACCTTTGGGCCAATTGGACTTAAAACTTCACAGGGATGTTGCCTAGGTGACTCCCTACCAAAATAGTTAAAACTCATTCCAATCCAATGTACAAGATGGCTGCTAGAGCTAAAAATAAAAAAAAATCTTCAAACGACAATTCCTTCTGTACCCTTGGGCTAATTTCATTCAAACTTCGGAGTAATGTTGCTTAGATGAACCTCTACCAAAAAGGCTAAAACAGTCCTGCTCTGAAGAAAAAAAAATGGCCACCAGAGCTAAAAATAGAAAAAATATTGTAAATCTAATTCAAACGTGATACCCTCCTAAACCCAAGGCCAATTTGATTCAAACTTCACAGGAATGTTGCCTAGGTTACTCCCTACCAAATAAGCTAAAATCACTCTAGTGATGAACAAGATGGCCACCATAGCTAAAGTAGAATGTACTCGAGACAGTTTCACACAGGTGAGCGGACCAGGGCCCTGTGGGTCCTCTTGTTACATATACACAGTAATTTTCACAGCCATAAGTCCCATTGTATCAATGTCAAATATGCATAATTGCATTATAAATGTCATCACTAGATGCAAGCATTAACGAAGCTCTTACAGTTCTTGAGAAATTAACTTGAATGGTAGGGTGGTCACTGGGTTTGACGCAATATTTATGCCCCGCATATTCGGAGAATACCGGAAGGGCATTAAGTTTAACCCCTGTCCGTTATTCCGTTCGTCCGTCCCGACATCGTGTCCGGGCCATAACTCCTAAACCGCATGGAATAGATTCATGAAACTTCACAGTTGCATTCATCACACTGAGACGATGTGTCATGAACAAGGAAGACAACTCCTGCTTGTTTAGTTTTTTGAATTATCTGCCCTTGACTTACATCCATATATAGTCAAATGGTATGTCATGTCCGGGCCATAACTCCAAAACCGTATAGAATATATTCATGAAACTTCACAGGTGCATTCATCACACTTAGACGATGTGTCATGAACAAGGAAGACAATTCTTGCATTTTTGGTTTTTGAATTATCTGCCCTTGACTTAGTACCATATAGTAAACCGTGTCCGGGCCATAACTCCTAAACCGTATGGAATATATTCATGAAACTTCACAGGTGCATTCATCACACTGAGACAATGTGTCATGAACAAGGAAGACAACTGTTGCGTTTTTGGTTTTTGGATTATCTGCCCTTGATGCATATATTTTATGATTGATTTGAAGTACATTTGTAATATTTTTATCCCCTCGCACAACATAGTTGTGAGGGGGGGATATAGCATAACTTCACACAAATGTTCCATATAAAAAAATCTCAAGCGAGTTCGACTTTTAAGGTCATGACCTCAAGGTCAAGGTCACTGTGGCTATTTTTAGAAAAACTTTGTCATCGCTCTAGCGCCTACATTGCTTCACCAATTTCATTATAACTTCACACAAATGTTCCTTATAAAAAAATCTCGAGCGAGTTCGACTTTCAAGGTCAAGGTCACTGTGGCTATTTTTTGAAAAAGTTTGTCATCGCTCTAGCGCCTACATTTCTTCACCAATTTCAATATAACTTTACACAAATGTTCCTTATAAAAAAATCTCAAGCGAGTTCGACTTTCAAGGTCATGACCTCAAGGTCAAGGTCACTATGGCTATTTTTAGAAAAACTTTGTCAGCGCTCTAGCGCCTACATTTCTTCACTGATTTTAATATAACTTCACACAAATGTTTCTTATGACAATATCTCGAGGGAGTTCGACTTTCAAGGTCATGGCCTCAAGTTCAAGGTCACTGTGGCTATTTTTAGAAAAACTGTCAACGCTCTAGCGCCTACATTTCTCCACTGATTTCAGTATAACACACAAATGTTTCTTATGACAATATCTCGAGCGAGTACGACTTTCAAGGTCATGACGTCAAGGTCACTGTGGCTATTTTTAAGAAAAACTTTGTCATCGCTCCAGCACCTACATTTCTTCACTGATTTCAATATTACTTCACACAAATGTTTCTTATGACAATATCTCGAGCGAGTTCGACTTTCAAGGTCATGACCTCAAGGTCAAGGTCACTGTGGCTATTTTTAGAAAAACTTTGTCATCGCTGTAGCGCCTACATTTCTTAACTGATTTCAATATAACTTCACACAAATGTTCCTTATGACAATATCTTGAGCGAGTTCGACATTCAAGGTCATGACCTCAAGGTCAAGGTTACTGTGGCTATTTTTAGAAAAATTTTGTCATCGCTCTAGCGCCTACATTTCTTCACTGATTTCAATATAACTCCACACAAATGTTCCTTATGACAATATCTCTAGCAAGTTCCACTTCAAGGTCAAGGTCACTGTGGCTATTTTTAGAAAAATTTTGTCATCGCTCTAGCACTTACATTTCTTCACCGATTTCAATATAACTTCACACAAATGTTCCTTTTGACAATATCTCCAGCAATTTCGACTTTCAAGGTCAAGGTCACAATGGCTATTTTTAGAAAAACTTTGTCATTGCTCCAGCGCCTACATTTCTTCACCGATTTCAATATAACTTCACACAAATGTTCCTTACCTTGAACGAGTTCGACTTTCAAGGTCAAGGTCACTGTGGCTATTTTTGAAAACTTTGTCATTGCTCTAGCACTTACATTTTTTCACCAATTCCAATATTGCTTCACACAAATGTTCCTTATGACAATATCTGTAGCGAGTTCCACTGTCACGGTCACCAGAAAGACCGAAATCACCACAGAAATCACCCTGGGTAGCTCATAAATCACCATTGTATGATTGGATAGGGTTGTAAAAGACATGATAGGGGAGGGTTTTGTTGGATTTGGTCTGGTTGGCTTTGGTAGTGATGGGATTGGTAGGGGGAATCGCCATGGAAATCACCACATAAATCATCTTCCAATATTATGCGCTGGATTAAACTGGACAGTCTCACGTATATGTCACCCTGGGATGGTCAGAAAACACCATTGTATGATTGGGTAGGATTGGGAAAGACATGGTAGGGTAGGGTTTTGTTGGATTTGGTCAGGTTGGGTTTGGTAGGGACGGGTTTGGTCGGGGATTCGCCATGGAAATCACCGAAATCACCATGCTTTTAGTTCGCGGTACCAAAATAAAAGTTTGACTGTACTGTGCGATAATTGTGAATAAAAGGAGTCCCTGACAGTCAGCTGAGAAAGAAAGAAAGCTGCTGGACATTGCTGTCGATTAAAGTTATTATCACAATTTTGCGCATATCTTCACATATTAGTTGTTGATTGGTTTAAAGTTATTATAATTTATAATAATAATACTTTGATTAGTTGTTTCTTTTTTTTAAATATATCGCTAGCAAATATGCATACAGATTATGTTTTTATTTGAGTTTAACGGCCCACTCAACACTATTTAGGTTATTTTTGAGCCGGTCAGTTTACCTATCCACACTTTTCCTGGGCAGGCTTATACGTAAGCGATTAATTAGTACAGTGCACATTCTTTCACCAGAAACTGGCAACTGCCCTTCTTGAATCAGCGGAAGGGAGAGAATGACCACAGAAAAGAGTTCATGATCAATCTCCACGAAAGAATGTTGCCGACTCCGGCAGGTATCGAACCCGCGTCCTTCCGATCACAAGTCAGACGCGCATCCGACTGAGCTACAGAGGTCGGCCAAAAATAAATCTTTTCTAACGAGTGCCCACAGTCTATGTTTTGAGTATGAGTAAGAAAACGATCACAATTTTCTTCGCAAAATATTCCATTAAATTCTATTATATTGATTAATCATGTTATTAATATCATTTTTATTATGATTAAAATAAATCAACTCACACTCAGATCAAGTGATTAAAGTATTAATCGTTAATTAACACGATTATTGATGAATGGATTATCTAGATATGTTTACTGAGTGTACTCCGGTTTTCGCCCACCTCTGATTAACGATCGGCTCGATATGAGTGAAATAATCTTGAAAGGGCCGTAAAACCCAAACCAAAAAAAAAAAAATGTTTACTGAGTATGCCATATGTACCACTGACACTCTTTAAGTATTTTAAAATTCCACCAAGTTAACAAGCCTATGATGTTTTTATATAGGAGTGATGTGGATAACTCGTTTACCATGTTTAATTCAAGTTCTTTCATTAGGAAAAAGTGGGGTTTGCAAGGGTTTATTTTTTCTTATTTCTGTTCAGAATGTACATTGCGGATACCCTATTCAAATATGATGAAAATTTTGCACCCAAAATATAATACGAAATTTCTTTCTGAAAAGTCGTGTAAAATAGGGCATTCTTTCGTATCTATAAAAGGTTACTTTTATGAAGAAAATTATTGGTACTTTTCTTATTTTTACGCCAAACATAGTTTGTGAGTGCAACATAGGTTGTGAGTGCTAGTTAAAAGCGCCTCTTTGATTCCAACGAGTACCCACAACCTATCTCTTGGAGCAGAAATAAGAGACACAATGTATACCCGTAAACCCACGTTTTATCTATATAAAGTGGGGTTTAGGGGTGGCGATACACATACTCAAAGACATACCATAACAAAATAAATCACGACAGAAGAACCGCATTAAAACGGTCAGTGACACGAATTCCACTGGGATGGGGGGCTTTAATTGATTTTACGCAGCCGCAATCCCCGCCATTACCTCGCTCGCGATTTGGACAAATAATTCGTTCAGTCCTCATGAAGGCCTCCTAACTAATCATTGCAAAATCTCAGAGAACACAAAAATCAAGCAGACGCAGAGATAAAACAACGGTAGTAACTCAACAGCAAGAAACCTCTGAAATGCTGGAACAAAAGAAAACCAACAGTTAAGACTCCGATGGGCCAGACCAGAGTCAGAGCATCGGGCACCAACCAGCATTACATAAAATAAAATTCTAATTCAATTCTCAGCAAGCATTTACGCTGGAACCGTCACAGAATCTGAGGCCTGACCCACCGGCGTGCAATTAAAGAGGGAAGCAAAGTTGACAACCTTGATTGGGTTAACTACCATGCATGCAGTCTGTCTGTCTACTGATACTGCGTCGGTCACATTTGACCATTACCGCAGGTGTACATTACATACACTCCAGGTTTTGCAGGATGACAGCCTACACAGTAATCATGTAATTACGGTAGGGATCTTTAACCTGCACAGGGATGGTTCTCCCTGCACAGGGGACCTTCAGTTAACGTCCCGATCCGAAGGACGGTGCACTTTATGGCATTCATCCCTGCAAATGATGCCAATGGAGCGTGTTCGGACACCGAAATTTTATCGCCGCTGCCGGGGATCGAACCCGGGACCTCTAGCATCAGAGGCAAGTGCACTAACCACTGAGCTATCACGCCCCATTACAGTCTGTCGTATAACATTATTTTGCACCCAATCTTTTTATATCGAAGAATGATTTTACAAAATAGGGTGACGAATTCATTGCGAGTATATATTTTTCTGAATTTATATACTAAATCAATATAACTAAGTTATTCTTTAGTAATAATAATACATACTGCCAATGCTTAGTGTGATTTCAGCGACTTTGATTTGCATACTTAATTAACTGACGATTATTGTTTATGCAAGAGTTAAATAATTAAAGAAATAAAAATAATACTTTTTAACTAGACAATTTAACGGACTATAACAATCTTAGTCTAATTTGTATATACCTTAATTAAATTACAATGATAATTTTAGTATCGTGTCCTACCCAACTTTGGTGATTTCGGTGATTTCCATGGCGATTCCCCGGCCTAACCCTTCCCTACCAAATCCAACCTGACCAAATCCAACAAAACCCTACCCTACCATGTCTTTCCCAACCCTATCCAATCATCCAATGGCGATTTCTGATCTTCCCAGGGTGATTTTGGTGGTGATTTCGGTGATTTCTGTGGTGATTTCGATGGATTTCGGTGATTTCGGTCTTTCCGGTGACCCCACTGTCAAGGTCACTGTGGCTATTTTTAGAAAAACTTTGTCATGGCGCTAGCACTTACATTTCTTCACCGATTTCAGTATAAGTTCACACAATTGTTCCTTATGACAATACCTTGAGCGAGTTTGACTTTCAAGGTCAAGGTCACTGTGGCTAGTTTTAGAAAAACTTTGTCATGGCTCTAGCGCTTACATTTCTTCACCGATTTCAGTATTACTTCACACAAATGTTACTTATGACAATATCTCGAGCGAGTTTGACTTTCAAGGTCAAGGTCACTGCGGCTACTTTTAGAAAAACTTTGTCATCGCTCTAGTGCCTATATTTATTGATGGATGTTAATAGAACTTCACACAAATGTTTCTAATGATAACATCTCGAGTTGCTTAGACTTTCAAGGTCATGACCTCAAGGTCAAGGTCACTGTGGCTATTTTTAGAAAAACTTTGTCATCGCTCTACTGCCTACATTTTTGGTTTTAATATAACTTCACACAAAAGATGCTTATGATAATATCTTGAGCAAGATCTACTTTCGCGGCCATGGCCTCAAGTCAACGTCTCTATGATTATTTTTAGAGAAATATTGTCATCACTCTAGAAACTACATTTATTGATGGATTTTTAAACAAACTTTTCAGTGTTTTCCACACACGAAGTTGTCTTGTGCGAGGGGATTTGTATCGCATGCAATGCCTTGTTTATGAATGGCATTCGGCAGGGGCATCCGTGTCCTATGGACACTTTTTCTAGTTTACAAAGATATTGAACCGTGAAAAGTGGATCAAGGTCAAATATGGATGCTTGAATTATCGCTGCCATCCCAAGATGCAAGTTTGTACCAGGAATCATTAATGAAACTCTTACAGTTCTTGAGAAATGAACATAAATAGTAGGGTGACGTTAGGGTTGACGCAATAGTTTTCAAAGTCAGTGAACCATGAAAAGTAGATCAAAGTCAAATATAGCACCAAACGAGGATAATACAATATTTTCCGGGACTTCCCATACCCCCATCAACCCCTTTAATTTTATATACCAAAACATATCTAACCACAATCCAAAGGGCTTGAAAAAATAAGGGCGAAATGACCCACCAAATCATGTCAAAACGACTCATGGGTGAAACGACTCGCGTGTAAGACTGGCACGATTAATAGGATAACCGATTATACAATTGATTAATTCCTGAAAAAAGATTATCATTACTGATTTGCTTGCAATCGATTATTTGATAAGTACAATTTGCCACCCAAAGTTGCGCCTAAAATAGCTGTATGAGTGGCAAACAGTGCAGACCAAGATGAAACGCCGCATTCTGCGGCATCTCATCTGGGTCTTCACTGTTTGCTCAGGCCTGTCTGTTCAAATACATATGGCAAAGTACAGTATATGGTAGGAGTCTTGCTCAGACAGAAAGCCATACAGGTAAAATTATGTCCAAATCTTCAGTGATCACTAATCGATTATCGATCGCAATGACAGGAAAGATAACCGATTATCTTTTTAGCTCCGATTAGCCAGCCCTACTCACGAGCGGAACGACCCGTGACCGTATAAAAGCCAAGACCGGGCCGCATCAAAAATGCCGATCTGACGATTTTATATTTCGCCACTTGTTATAATTAAGGTATATATTTTAGTCAGTTGGGTATCAAATTATTATAAATGACATACTGTATTTGATAACTGCAAGAAGATTTATCTCTCTACATTGTTTAATTTTCTTGTAATAACTGTTTTTTCCGAAAACGAGGGGTATAAAAACCAAAGCAGGGAAAAATGATAATATTTCTTAATTTCTTGCAAATTTACAGGTTAAAGTACTACTTTTTGTCCTGAAAATATTTGAATTTGATAGAAATGATAATTTTTACTCCGTAAATCGACTTCTACGCCTCCAATTGTGTTTAAATTTATTGAAAAGGCAATTCATTGCTTCTCAAATGTTTTCCCCAGCTCTCTCTCAAAGTAGCGTCCCTTGGCTTGTCAGCAGCTGGTTTCCGCATCATCTGTGTCACAATCTACGGTGGACACTAAAATACATGTACATCTGATAAATACAGTGTTATTGATAAGCTTTTGCCCAAGGAGTACTGTTACTCCTTCCACCACAGACTATAGGCGTATCCTGTGATTCTTTGAGAGTATCAGTACTCCTAAAATCAAAACTAGTGTCGTATCTTTATCTGTCATCACAGGATGACTGCTATGTGCACTTATATTAATGTCAAACGTAGAAATGGCCATATGCAAATCTGCACTGATCCTGGCCCAGGTATTGTATTGTTAGTAAGACTGACTACTGTTGCACTAGGAACTCATATGTCTAGTCTTGTTATGCCCCCAACTGCCCCCAACTTTGAAAAAGTTTGGGGGGGGGGGGAGCATATTGCTTCTGGCTCGTTCGTTCGGATGTTTGTCACGGTTTCTTCTGCATAGACTCTTTGAGAGTATCAGTACTCCTAAAATCAAAACTAGTGTCATATCTTTATCTGTCATCACAGGATGACTGCTATTTGCACTTATATTAATGTCACATAGAAATGGCCATATGCAAATCTGCACTGATCCAGGCCCAGGTATTGTATTGTTAGTAAGACTGACTATTGGTGCACTAGGACCTAACTATCAGTTTCCAAATAGTGACATATAAGTCAGCTCTGTATTGTCAGAGGGAACCACTGCTTCATATGTCTACTCTTGTTATGCCCCCAACTTTGAAAAAGTTTGGGGGCATATTGCTTCTGGCCTGTACGTTTGTTCGTACCTTCGTAGCCTTTCTTCTGCATAGCATAACTTAAGAACCATGTACGCTAGTGTTTTGAAATTTCATATATGGTTTCCTCATGATAAAATAGTTGACTCGTATTTTTTTCTTATCCAAATTATATCCCCTTTTTTGCATTATTTCCCTTTTAATTAAATAACATACAAATCTCGTTGGCAAGATATCTCAAAAAAGTATTTGAGCTAGATCCTTGATATTTGGTATACTGCTTGGAACTGAGGAGGAGAACACCTGATTAAATTTTCAAGAAATTTAATGAAATTTTGTATGGCCCTTTGCAATTTCTGGCCATTAACCTTTAACCTGCTGAATATTCAATGTAGCCACACTCATTTCTGACTTTGAACCAATCAGATTACTTGATGCAGCTTATTTCTACATATTCATAAACTGAATGTCAAACTGTGTAGATCCTGATCAGATGGCTTCTTCAGAAGCCATCTGATCTGGATCTACACTGTTTGCAAAGATAGGGCTTGTCGCCTACAGCAGGGTAAAGGTTAAATTGTGTTGCTTTCTAGTGCATAGCATAACTATATAACCATGTATGCTATTGTTTTGAAATTTCATATATGGATTTCTCATAAAAAAATATTTGACCTATATTTTTTTCTTTTCCAAATTATCTCCCCTTTTTGAGTTATTGCCCCTTTAATTTAATAACATAGAAATCTCGTTAGCAAGATATCTCAGAAAGTATTTTAGCTAGAGACTTGATATTTGGTTTGCTGGTTTTGACTAAGGAGGAGATTACCTGATTAAATTTTCAACCAATTTGATGAAATTTTGTTAACGCTATGGCCCTTTGCAATTTCTGGCCATTTATTTGTGTTGCTTTCTGGTGCATAACATAACTTTACAACCATGTATGCTAGTGTTTTGAAATTTCATATATGGTTTCCTCAAGAATAAATAGTTAATCTCTGTTTTTTTTTTCTTATCTGAAATATCTCCCCTTCTCGCATTATTTCCCTTTTAATTATTTAACATAGAAAGCTTGTTAGCAAGATATCAGAAAAAAAAAATATTTGAGCTAGAACCTTAATATTTGATATACTGATTAAGACTGAGGAGGAGATCGCCTGATTAAATTTTCAACCAATTTAATGAATTTTTTTTAGAGTTATGGCCCTTTAAAATTTCTGGCCATTTAATTGTGTTGATTTCCTGTGCATAGTAATACTAGTGCATTGAAATTTCAAATATGGTTTCCTCATGAAAAAATAGTTGACCCGTATTTTTATGTCCCCGGTAGCGATAGCGGGGACATATTGTTTTTGCCCTGTCTGTTTGTAGGTTTGTTGGTTTGTTGGTTTGTACGTGGACAACTTTAACATTGGCGATAACTTTTGAACCGTTTGAGATAGAGCTTTCATATTTGGCCTGAAGGTTCCTTGTGACAAGACCTTCACATTCATGCAAAAAAATTTGACCTGTGACTTTGACCTTGACCTTTGACCTACTTAAAAGAAAAAAATAACATTGGTCATAACTTTTAAACCACTTGAGATACAGCCTTCATATTTAGCATGTATGTTCCTTGTGACAAAAGCTTTTGCATTCATGCAAAAAATTTGACCTGTGACCCTGACCTTGACCTTTGACCTACTTAAAATAAAAAAATAATATTTTGGTCATAACTTTTGAACGGTTTGAGATAGAGCCTTCATATTTTGCATGTGGGTTCCTTGTGACAAGACCTTCACATTCATGCAAAAAAATTTGACCCTTGACCTTTGACCTTCTTAAAAGAAAAAAATTACATTGGTCATAACTTTTGAACCACTTGAGATACAGCCTTCATATTTAGCATGTATGTTCCTTGTGAAAAAGCTTTACACTCATGCAAAAGAATTTGACCTTTGACCTACTTAAAATAAAAAATAACATTTTGGTCATAACTTTTGAACGGTTTGAGATAGAGCCTTCATATTTTGCATGTAGGTTCCTTGTGACAATAGCTTTACATTCACACGAAAAATTTTGACCTGTGACCTTGACCTTTGACCTACATAAAAGAAAAAGTTAACATTGGTCATAACTTTTGAACCGTTTGAGATACATCCTTGATATTTAGCATGTATGTTCCTTGTGACAAAAGCTTTGCATTTATGCAAAGAATTTTGACCTGTGACCTTGACCTTTGACCTACATAAAAGAAAAAGTTAACATTGGTCATAACTTTTGAACCGTTTGAGATACAGCCTTCATATTAACATGTAGGTTCCTTGTGACAGACGGTTTACAGTCATGCAAAAATTTTGACCTGTGACCTTGACCTACTTAAACAAATAAACATTTTTGTCATAACTTTCGAACCGTTTAGGATAGAGCTTTCATATTTGGCATGTAGGTTCCCTGTGATTAGAGCTTTTCATTCATGCAAAATATTTGGACCATGACCTTGACCTTTGACCCACTTAAAAGAAAAAATAAAATTGTTCATAACTTTGAACCGTTCAAGATAGAGCCTTAATATTTGGCATGTAGGTTCCTTGTGACAAGAGCTTTACATTCATGCATTTTTTTTTACCTGTGACCTTGACCTACTTTAAAGAAAAAAAATATTATTGTTCATAACTTTTGAACCGTTTAAGATAGATTTTTGGACGGGTTTTTAAAAAAAATCCGTCCTCTAAAATAGCGATGTCCGGGCGGGCGGGCGGGCGTTGTCCCAGGTTTACCATTTGGTTAACCTTTTTTCAAAGTGATATTTTTCATCTATTCTGTAGCAGATTGTTTTAATATCAGGACTGATGCTTAAGTGGAGGTACTGCTTTCATGTATTATCCATAAATGGTGCAAAAGACTAAAATTTTGGCGGAAATTGTCATTTTTATACCCCACCACACGATAGTGGCGGGGTATTATGATATACCCTCCGGTGTCCGTCCGTCCGTCCGTCCGTCCGCACCATTTCCGATCGATAACTTGAGTAATTTTTAACGAATTTTTTTCAAATTTTGCATACATGTATATATCGGGAATGAGTGGTATGGGATTGTTAATGGGCAAAATCCGTTAACATTTGACAGAGTTATGGCCCTTTTTAGTTCAAAATAAGGGGTTTTGGGGCGTTTCCGATCAATAACTTGAATATTTTTTCACGGATTTTCTTCAAATTTTGTATACACATTGGCATTGGGTATGAGTGGTTTGGGATTGTAAATGGGCAAAATACATTAACATTTAACGGAATTATGGTCGTTAAAAATTCCGATTAAATGGTTTTTGGGGACTTATTCCTTTACTATATGGAATATTTGGATGAAACTGCACTGATGTATAAACGACCATAATAAGCAGGTTTTGTGTTGTGAATACACAAAATGCGTTAACATTTAACGAAAAATTGGTTGTTAACAATTCCCATTAAATAGTTTCTGCGCATTTATTCCTTTAATTTATGAAATATATTGATTATCACTGCCAGTGTAGTGGTTAGAGTGCTGGACTACAAATCCTATTGTTGACTTTGAATCTGAGGGGCATGAGTTCAAATCTCCGTCGAGGAATGGAATTTTTTTTTTTTTTTTTTCGTTTTTAGCTCACCGTCACGTAGTGACGAGGTGAGCTTTTGGGATCACTTTTTGTCCGTCGTCCGTCGTGCGTGCGTCCGTGCGTGCGTGCGTAAACAATTTCTTTAAACGACATCTCCTCCTAAACCACTGATCGGATTTTGACCAAACTTCACAGGAATGATCCTTAGGTGGTCCCCTTTCAAAGTTGTTCAAATGGTTCCGGTCCGTTGCACATCTAGGTCACAGGACCCAAAAATAGAATTTTTTTTCACCAAAAACTTAAAAAATCTTCTTCTCTGAAACCACAAGGCCCAGGTCTTTGATATTTGGTATGAAGCTTCATCTAGTGGACCCCTACCAAGATTGTTCAAATTATAGTGCTGGGGCACAAAATGCCCCCGCCCCGGGGCCCTTTGGTTTTACATAGGCTAATATATGGAAAATCTTTAAAAATCTTCTTCTCTGAAACCACAAGGCCCAGGACTTTGATATTTAGTATGATGCTTCATCTAATGGACCTCTACCAAGATTGTTCAAATTATAGTGCTGGGGCCAAAAATACCCCCGCTCCATGGCCCTTTGGTTTTACATAGACTTATATAGGGAAAATCTTTAAAAATCTTCTTCTCTGAAACCACAAGGCCCAGGTCTTTGATATTTGGTATGAAGCTTCATCTAGTGAACCCCTACCAAGATTGTTCAAATTATAGTGCTGGGGCACAAAATGCCCCCGCCCCAGGGCCCTTTGGTTTTACATAGGCTTATATATGGAAAATCTTTAAAAATCTTCTCCTCTGAAACCACAAGGCCCAGGACTTTGATATTTAGTATGAAGCTTTATCTAATGGACCCCTACCAAGATTGTTCAAATTGTAGTGCTGGGGTCAAAAATGCCCCCGCCCCAGGGCCCTTTGGTTTTACATAGACTTATATAGGGAAAATCTTGAAAAATCTTCTTCTCTGAAACCACATGGCCTAGGTCTTCGATATTTGGTATGAAGCTTCATCTAGTGAACCCCTACCAAGATTGTTCAAATTATAGTGCTGGGGCACAAAATGCCCCCGCCCCAGGGCCCTTTGGTTTTACATAGGCTTATATATGGAAAATCTTTAAAAATCTTCTCCTCTGAAACCACAAGGCCCAGGACTTTGATATTTAGTATGATGCTTCATCTAATGGACCTCTACCAAGATTGTTCAAATTATAGTGCTGGGGCCAAAAATACCCCCGCTCCATGGCCCTTTGGTTTTACATAGACTTATATAGGGAAAATCTTTAAAAATCTTCTTCTCTGAAACCACAAGGCCCAGGTCTTTGATATTTGGTATGAAGCTTCATCTAGTGAACCCCTACCAAGATTGTTCAAATTAAAGTGCTGGGGCACAAAATGCCCCCGCCCCAGGGCCCTTTGGTTTTACATAGGCTTATATATGGAAAATCTTTAAAAATCTTCTCCTCTGAAACCACAAGGCCCAGGACTTTGATATTTAGTATGAAGCTTTATCTAATGGACCCCTACCAAGATTGTTCAAATTGTAGTGCTGGGGTCAAAAATGCCCCCGCTCCGGGGCCCTTTGGTTTTACATAGACTTATATATGGAAAATCTTTAAAAATCTTCTTCTCTGAAACCACAAGGCCCAGGTTTTTGATATTTGGTATGAAGCTTCATCTAGTGAACCCCTACCAAGATTGTTCAAATTATAGTGCTGGGGCACAAAATGCCCCCGCCCCAGGGCCCTTTGGTTTTACATAGGCTTATATATGGAAAATCTTTAAAAATCTTCTCCTCTGAAACCACAAGGCCCACGACTTTGATATTTAGTATGAAGCTTCATCTAATGGACCTCTACCAAGATTGTTCAAATTATAGCCCTTGGGCCAAAAATGCCCCCGCTCCGGGACCCTTTGGTTTTACATAGACTTATATAGGGAAATCTTTATAAATCTTCTTCTCTGAAACCGCAAAGCCCAGGATTTTGGATATTTGGTATGAAGCTTCATCTAATGGACCTTTACCAAGAATGTTCAAATTATAGTGCTGGGGCACAAAATGCCCCCGCCCCAGGGCCCTTTGGTTTTACATAGGCTTATATATGGAAAATCTTTAAAAATCTTCTTCTCTGAAACCACATGGCCTAGTCCTTTGATATTTTGTGTGAAGCTTCATCTAGTGGACCTATATCAAGATTGTTCAAATTATAGCCCTGGGACCAAAAATGTCCCCGCTCTTGGGCCCTTTGGTTTTACATAGGCTTATATAGGGAAAATCTTAAAAAATCTTGTCTGAAATTGCATGGCCAAGGACTTTGATATTTGGTATGAAGCTTCATCTAATGGACCCCTACTAAGATTGTTCAAATTATAGCCCTTTGGCAAAAAATGCCCCCACTGCGAGGCCCTTTGGTTTTACATGGACTTATATAGCGAAAATCTTTAAAAATCTTCTTCTCTGAAACCACAAGGCCTAGGTCTTTGATATTTGGTGTGAAATTTCATTTAGTGGACCTCTATCAAGATTGTTCAAATTATAGCCCTGGGGCCAAAAATGTCACCGCCCTGAGACCCTTTGGTTTAACATAGTCTTATAAAGGGAAATATTTTAAAATCTTCTTCTCTGAAACTGCAAGGCCCATGTCTTTGATATTTGGTATGAAGCTTCATCTAGTGGACCTCTACCAAGATTGTTCCAAATTATAGCCCTGGGGCCACAAATGTCCCCAGCCTGGGACCCTTTGGTTTTACATAGACTTATATAGCCCAGATGCAAATTTGGTTTTACATAGGCTTATGTATGGAATATCTTTAAAAAGATCTTCTTCTCTGAAACCGCAAGGCCCAGTTCCTTGATATTTGTTGTGTAGCTTCATCTCCACGACCTTTGCCAAGATTGTTCATATTAAAGCCTTTATTGATGTTTGGTATGAAGCTTCACCTTTAAGACCTCCCTCAGCATTATGCACATTAAAGCCCTGGGGCCAATAATGACCCTCCCTGGGGCCCAATTGTTACACTATGGATTAGGTGAGCGATCCAGGACCATCATGGCCCTCTTGTGTTTTATATTAGGATCACTTTTTGTCTGTCATCCGTGCGTAAACAATTTCTTCAAACGTCATCTCCTCCTAAACAACTGATTGGATTTTGACCAAACTTCACAGGAATGATCCTTAGGTGGTCCCCTTTCAAAGTTGTTCAAATGGTTCCGCTCCATTGCATATCTAGGTCACAGGAGCCAAAAATAGATTTTTTTCACCGAAAACTTAAAAAATCTTCTTCTCTGAAACAACAAGGCCCAGGTCTTTGATATTTGGTATGAAGCTTCATCTAGTGGACCTCTACCAAGATTGTTCAAATTATAGTGCTGGGGCCAGAAATGCCCCCGCCCCGGGGCCCTTTGGTTTTACATGGGCTTATATAGGTAAAATCGTTAAAAATCTTCTTCTCTGAAACCGAAAGGCCCAGGTCTTTGCTATTTGGTATGTAGTTTCATCTAGTGGCCCCTACAAAGATTGTTCAAATTATAGTGCTGGGGCCAAAAATGCCCCCGCCCCGGGGCCCTTTGGTTTTACATAGGCTTATGTAGGGAAAATCTTTAAAAATCTTCTTCTCTGAAACTCCAAGGCCCAGGTCTTCGATATTTGGTATGAAGCTTCATCTTGTGGACCTCTACCAAGATTGTTCAAATTATAGCCCTGGGGCCAAAAATGCCCCCGCTCCGGGGCCCTTTGGTTTTACATAGACTTATATAGGGAATATCTTGAAAAATCTTCTTCTCTGAAACCACAAGGCTTAGGTCTTTGATATTTGGTATGAAGCTTCATCTAGTGGACCTCTACCAAGATTGTTCAAATTATAGCCCTGAGGCCAAAAATGCCCCCACCTCAGGGCCCTTTGGTTTTACATAGACTTATATAGGGGAAATCTTTAAAAAAGTTTTTCTGTGAAACCACAAGGCCTAGGTCTTTGATATTTGGTGTGAAATTTCATCTGGTTGACCTCTATCAAGATTGTTCAAATTATAGCCCTGGGGCCAAAAATTCCCCCGCCCCGAGACTCTTTGGTTTTACATAGACTTATATAGGGAAATCTTTAAAAATCTTCTTCCCTGAAACTGCAAGGCCCATGTCTTTGATATTTGGTATGGAGGTTCATCTAGTGGACAATTAAAGCCTTTGTTGATATTTGGTATGAAGCTTCACCTTTTTAGACCTCCCTCAAAATTATGCACATTATAACCTTGGGGTCAATAATGGCGCTACCCGGGGCCCACTTGTTACTCTATGGATCAGGTGAGCGATCCAGGGCCATCATGGCCCTCTTGTTAGCTCACCGTCACGTAGTGACGAGGTGAGCTTTTGGGATCACTTTTTGTCCGTCGTGCGTCCGTGCGTCCGTCCGTGCGTAAACAATTTCTTCAAACGACATCTCCTCCTAAACCACTGAGCGGATTTTGACCAAACTTCACAGGAATGATCCTTAGGTGGTCCCCTTTCAAAGTTGTTCAAATGGTTCCGGTCCGTTGCACATATAGGTCACAGGAGCCAAAAATAGATTTTTTTCACCAAAAACTTAAAAAATCTTCTTCTCTGAAACTGCAAGGCCCAGGTCTTTGATATTTGGTATGAATCTTCATCTGGTGGACCTCTACCAAGATTGTTCAAATTATAGTGCTGGGGCCAAAGATGCCCCTGCCCCGGGGCCCTTTGGTTTTACATAGGCTTATATAGGGAAAACCTTTAAAAATCTTCTTCTCTGAAACCGCAAGGCCCAGGTCTTTCATATTTTGTATGAAGCTTCATCTAGTGGACCCCTACCAAGATTGTTCAAATTATAGTGCTGGGGCCCAAAATGCCCCCGCCCCGGGGCCCTTTGGTTTTACATGGGCTTATATAGGGAAAATCTTTAAAAATCTTCTTCTCTGAAACTGCAAGGCCCAGGTCTTTGATATTTGGTATGAATCTTCATCTAGTGGACCCCTACCAAGATTGTTCAAATTATAGTGCTGGGGCCAAAAATGCCCCCGCCCCGGGGCCTTTTGGTTTTACATAGGCTTATATAGGGAAAACCTTTAAAAATCTTTTCTGAAACTGCAAGGCCCAGGTCTTTCATATTTTGTATGAAGCTTCATCTAGTCGACCCCTACCAAGATTGTTCAAATTATAGTGCTGGGCCAAAAATGCCCCCGCCCCGGGGCCCTTTGGTTTTACATGGGCTTATATAGGGAAAATCTTTAAAAATCTTCTTCTCTGAAACTGCAAGGCCCAGGTCTTTGATATTTGGTATGAATCTTCATCTAGTGGACCCCTACCAAGATTGTTCAAATTATAGTGCTGGGGCCAAAAATGCCCCCGCCCCGGGGCCCTTTGGTTTTACATAGGCTTATATAGGGAAAACCTTTAAAAATCTTCTTCTCTGAAACCGCAAGGCCCAGGTCTTTGATATTTGGTATGAAGCTTCATCTAGTGGACCCCTACCAAGATTGTTCAAATTATAGTGCTGGGGCCAAAAATGCCCCCGCCCCAGGGCCCTTTGTATTTACATGGGCTTATATTGGGAAAATCATTAAAAAATCTTTTTCTGAAACTGCAGGGCCCAGGTCTTTGCTATTTGGTATGAAGCTTCATCTAGTGGACCCCTACCAAGACTGTTCAAATTATAGTGCTGGGGCCAAAAATGCCCCTGCCCCGGGGCCCTTTGGTTTTACCTGGGCTTATATAGGGAAAATCTTTAAAAATCTTCTTTTCTGAAACTGCAAGGCCCAGGTCTTTGATATTTGGTATGAAGCTTCATCTAGTGGACCTCTATCAAGATTGTTAAAATTATAGCCCTGAGGCCAAAATTGCCCCCGCTCCTGGGCCCTTTGGTTTTTCATAGACTTATATAGGGAAAATCTTGAAAAATCTTCTACTCTGAAACCACAAGGCCTAGGTCTTTGACATTTGGTATGAAGCTTCAGCTAGTGGACCTCTACCAAGATTGTTGAAATTATAGCCCTGGGGCCACAATGCCTCCGCCCCAGGGCCCTTTGGTTTTACATAGACTTATAATAGAGGTAATCTTTGAAAATCTTCTTCTCTGAAACAACAAGGCCCAGGTTTTGATATTTGGTGTGAAGCTTCATCTAGAGGACCTCTATCAAGATTGTTTAAATCATAGCCCTGAGGCCAAAAATGCCCCTGCCCCGGGGCCATTAGGTTTTACATAGGCTTATGTAAGGAATATCTTCTTCTCTGAAACCGCAAGGCCCAGGTCTTTGATATTTGTTGTGTAGCTTCATCTAGTGGACCTTTGCCAAAATTGTTCAAATTATAGCCTTTTGTTGATATTTGGTATGAAGCTTCACCTTTTTAGACCTCCCTTACGTTATGCACATTATAACCCTGGGGTCAATAATGGCCCTTCCTGGGGCCCACTTGTTACTCTATGGATCAGGTGAGCGATCCAGGGCCATCATGGTCCTCTTGTTAGCTCACCGTCACGTAGTGACGAGGTGAGCTTTTGGGATCACTTTTTGTCTGTCGTCCGTCGTGCGTGCGTCCGTCCGTGCGTCAGTGCGTCCGTGCGTCCGTGCGTAAACAATTTCTTTAAACGACATCTCCTCCTAAACCACTGATCAGATTTTGACCAAACTTCACAGGAATGATCCTAGGTGGTCCCCTTTCAAAGTTGTTCAAATGGTTCCGGTCCGTTGCACATCTAGGTCACAGGAGCCCAAAACAGATTTTTTTCACCAAAACCTTAAAAAATCTTCTTCTCTGAAACCACAAGGCCCAGGTCTTTGATATTTGGTATGAAGCTTCATCTAGTGGACCCCTACCAAGATTGTTCAAATTATAGTGCTGGGGCCAAAAATGCCCCCGCCCTGGGGCCCTTTGGTTTTACATAGGCTTATATAGGGAAAATCTTAAAAAAATCTTCTTCTCTGAAACCACAAGGCCCAGGTCTTTGATATTTGGTATGAAGCTTCATCTAGTGGACCCCTACCAAGATTGTTCAAATTATAGTGCTGGGGCCAAAAATGCCCCCGCCCCGGGGCCCTTTGGTTTTACATAGGCTTATATAGGGAAAATCTTTAAAAACCTTCTCTGAAACCACAAGGCCCAGGACTTTGATATTTGGTATGAAGCTTCATCTAGTGGACCCCTACCAAGATTGTTCAAATTTTAGTGCTGGGATAAAAAATGCCCCCGCCACGGGGCCCTTTGGTTTTTGCATTGGCTTATATAGGGAAAATCTTTAAAAATCTTCTTCTCTGAAACCACAAGGCCCAGGTCTTTGATATTTGGTATGAAGCTTCATCTAGTGGACCCCTACCAAGATTGTTCAAATTATAGTGCTGGGGCCAAAAATGCCCCCGCACCGGGGCCCTTTGGTTTTACATAGACTTATATAGGGAAAATCTTTAAAAATCTTCTTCTCTGAAACCACAAGGCCCAGGACTTTGATATTTGGTATGAAGCTTCATCTAGTGGACCCCTACCAAGATTGTTCAAATTTTAGTGCTGGGATAAAAAATGCCCCCGCCTCGGGGCCCTTTGGTTTTACATTGGCTTATATAGGGAAAATCTTTAAAAATCTTCCTATCTGAAACCACAAGGCCCATGTCTTTGATATTTGGTATGAAGCTTCATCTAGTGGACCCCTACCAAGATTGTTTGAATTATAGTGCTGGGGCCAAAAATGCCCCTTCCCCGGGGCCCTTTGGTTAGACATAGGCTTATATAGGGAAAATCTTTAAAAATCTTCTTCTCTGAAACCACAAGGCCCAGGACTTTGATATATGGTATGAAGCTTCATCTAGTGGACCCCTACCAAGATTGTTCAAATTATAGTGCTGGGGCCAAAAATGCCCCCGCCCCGGGGCCCTTTGGTTTTACATAGGCTTATATAGGGAAAATCTTTAAAAACTTTCTTCTCTGAAACCACAAGGCCCAGGACTTTGATATTTGGTATGAAGCTTCATCTAGTGGACCCCTACCAAGATTGTTCAAATTTTAGTGCTGGGACAAAAAATGCCCCCGCCATGGGGCCGTTGGGTTAAACATTGGCTAATATAGGGAAAATCTTTAAAAATCTTCTCTGAAACCACAAGGCTCAGGTCTTTGATATTTGGTATGAAACTTCATCTAGTGGACCCTTGCCAAGATTGTTCAAATGATAGTGCTGGGGCCAAAAATACCCCATCCCGGGGCCCTTTGGTTTTACATAGGCTTATATAGGTAAAATCTTTAAAAATCTTCTTCTCTGAAACCACAAGGCCCAGGACTTTGATATTTGGTATGAAGCTTCATCTAGTGGACCCATACCAAGATTGTTCAAATTATAGTGCTGGGACAAAAAATGCCCCCGCCACGGGGCCCTTGGTTTTACATTGGCTTATATAGGGAAAATCTTTAAAAATCTTCTTCTCTGAAACCACAAGGCCCAGGTCTTTGATAGTTGGTATGAAGATTCATCTAGTGGACCCCTACCAAGATTGTTCAAATTATAGTGCTGGGGCCAAAAATGCCCCCGCCCCGGGGCCCTTTGGTTTTACATAGGCTTATATAGGGAAAGTCTTTAAAAATCTTTTTCTCTGAAACCACAAGGCCCAGGACTTTGATATTTGGTATGAAGCTTCATCTAGTGGACCCCTACCAAGATTGTTCAAATTATAGTGCTGGGGCAAAAAATGCCCCCGTCCCGGGGCCCTTTGGTTTTACATAGGCTTATATAGGCAAAATCTTTCAAAAATCTTCTTCTCTGAAACCGCTAGGCCCAGGTCTTTGATATTTGATGTGTAGCTTCATCTTGTGGACCTTTGCCAAGATTGTTCAAATTATAGCCTTTGTTGATGTTTGGTATGAAGCTTCACCTTTAAGACCTCCCTCAACATTATGCACATTAAAGCCCTGGGGCCAATAATGGCCCTCTCTCGGGCCCACTTGTTACACTATGGATCAGGTGAGCGATCCAGGGCCATCATGGCCCTCTTGTGATTAATATTAGGATCACTTTTTGTCTGTCATCTGTGCGTAAACAATTTCTTCAAACAACATCTCCTCCTAAACCACTGATCGGATTTTGACCAAACTTCACAGGAATGATCCTTAGGGGGTCCCCTTTGAAAGTTGTTTTGTTTGTTTGTTTGATTTGAGGTTTAACGTCCCCGTCAACACTGTTAAAGGTCATTTTGGAGACGGTGCTTCCAATTTTGTGGGACTTTTACCCGACACTGAGATGAAATGACATCTCAAGCCCTGTCGCCCAATGAAACCAATAGGGTTTATTAGCATGGACGGTCCGCCTCGCACCGCGGTTCCTGGACAGGCTTAGATCCGCTAAGCGGTTTACCAGTACTAGTGTGCGGGCCGGATTTAGCTCTGCGTGGAAGCATCGTGCAGCCCATATATTTCTTCAAGCCCCTATGGGCGGGGGCGGTTTGAAAGTTGTTCAAATCGTTCCGGGCCATTGCACATATAGGTAACAGGAGCCAAAATTAGAATATTTCACCGAAAACTTAAAAAATCTTCTTCTCTAAAACCTCAAGGCCCAAGTCTTTGATATTTGGTATGAAGCTTCATCTAGTGGACCCCTACCAAGATTGTTAAAATTATAGTGCTGGGGCCAAAAATGCCCCTGCCCGGGGCCCTTTGGTTTTACATGGGCTTATATAGGAAAATCTTCAAAAATCTTCTTCTCTGAAATCACAAGGCCCAGGTCTTTGATTTTTGGTATGAAGCTTCATCTAGTGGACCCCTACCAAGATTGTTCAAATTATAGTGCTGGGGCCAAAAATGCCCCCGCCCGGGGCCCTTTGATTTTACATGGGCTTATATAGGAAAAATCTGTAAAAATCTTCTTCTCTGAAACTGCAAGGCCCATGTCTTAGATGTTTGATATGAAGCTTCATCTAGTGGACCCCTACCAAGATTGTACAAATTAAAGTGCTGGGGCCAAAAATGCCCCCGCCCCGGGGCCCTTTGGTTTTACATGGGCTTATATAGGGAAAATCTGTAAAAATCTTCTTCTCTGAAACAGCAAGGCCCAGGTCTTTGATATTTGATATGAAGCTTCATCTAGTGGACCCCTACCAAGATTGTTCAAATTATAGTGCTGGGGCCAAAAATGCCCCCGCCCCGGGGCCCTTTGGTTTTACATGGGCTTTTATAAGGAAAATCTTTAAAAATCTTCTTCTCTGAAACCACAAGGCCCAGGGCTTTGCTATTTGGTATGAAGCTTCATCTAGTGGACCTCTACCAAGATTGTTCAAATTATAGCCTTGGGGCCAAAAATGCCCCAACTCTGGGGACCTTGGTTTTACATAGACTTATTTAGGGAAAATCTTGAAAAATCTTCTTCTCTGAAACCACAAGGCCTAGGTCTTTGATATTTGGTATGAAGCTTCAGCTCCTGGACCTCTACCAAGATTGTTCAAATTATAGCCCTGAGGCCAAAAATGCCCCCTCCTCGAGGCCCTTTGGTTTTACATAGACTTATATAGGGAAAATCTTTAAAAATCTTCTTCTGTGAAACCACAAGGCCTAGGTCTTTGATATTTGGTGAGAAATTTTTATCTAGTGGACCTCTATCAAGATTGTTCAAATTATAGCCCTGGGGCCAAAAATGCCCCCGCCCCGAGACCCTTTGGTTTTACATAGATTTATATAGGAAAATCTTTAAAAATCTTCTTCACTGAAACTGCACGGCCCATGTCGTTGATATTTGGTATGGAGCTTCATCTTGTGGACAATTATAGCCTTTGTTGATATTTGGTATGAAGCTTCACCTTTTTAGACCTCCCTCAACATTATGCACATCATAACCTTGGGGCCAATAATGGCCCTCCCCTGGGCCCACTTATTACTCTATGGATCAGGTGAGCGATCCAGGGCCATCATGGCCCTCTTGTGATTAATATTAGGATCACTTTTTGTCTGCCATCCGTGCGTAAACAATTTCTTCAAACAACATCTCCTCCTTAACCACTGATCGGATTTTGACCAAACTTCACAGGAATGATCCTTAGGTGGTCCCCTTTCAAAGTTGTTCAAATGGTTCCAGTCCGTTGCACATATAGGTCGCAGGAGACAAAAATAGATTTTTTCACCGAAAACTTCTTCTCTGAAACCGCAAGGCCCAGGTCTTTGATATTTGGTATGAAGCTTCATCTAGTGGACCACTACCAAGATTGTTCAAACTACAGTGCTTGGGCCAAAAATGCCCCAGCCCCGGGGCCCTTTGGTTTTACATGGGCTTATAATAGAGGTAATCTTTAAAAATCTTCTTCTCTGAAACCGCAAGGCCAAGGACTTTGATATTTGGTATGAAGCTTCATCTAGTAGACCCCTACCAAGATTGTTCAAATTGTAGCGCTGGGGCCGAAAATGCCCCCGCCCCGGGCCCTTTGGTTTTTCATGGGCTTATATAGGGAAAATCTTTAAAAATCTTCTTCTCTGAAACCGTAAGGCCCAGGTCTTTGCTATTTGGTATGAAGCTTCATCTAGTGGACCCCTACCAAGATTGTTCAAATTATAGTGCTGGGGCCAAAAATGCACCCGCCCTTGGGCCCTTTGGTTTTACATGGGCTTATATAGGGAAAATCTTTAAAAATCTTCTTCTCCGAAACCCCAAGGCCCAGGTCTTTGATATTTGGTATGAAGCTTCGTCTTTTGGACCCCTACCAAGATTGTTCAAATTATAGTGCTGGGGCCAAAAATGCCCATGCTCCGGGGCCCTTTGGTTTTACATGGGCTTATATAGGGAAAATCTTTAAAAATCTTCTTCTCTGAAACCTTAAGGCCCAGGTCTTTGATATTTGGTATGTAGCTTCATCTAGTGGACCCCTACCAAGATTGTTCAAATTATAGTGCTGGGGCCAAAAATGCACCTGCCCTGGGGCCCTTTGGTTTTACATGGGCTTATATAGGGAAAATCTTTAAAAATCTTCTTCTCTGAAACCGCAAGGCCCAGGTCTTTGATATTTGGTATGTAGCTTCATCTAGTAGACCCCTACCAAGATTGTTCAAATTATAATGCTGGGGTCAAAAATGCCCCCGCCCCGGGGCCCTTTGGTTTTACATGGGCTTATATAGGGAAAAATCTTCTCCTATGATACCACAAGGCCTATGTCTTTGATATTTGGTGTGAAATTTCATCTAGTGGACCCCTATCAAGATTGTTCAAATTATAGCCCTTGGGCCAAAAATGCCCCCCCCCCCCCCCCCTCCGAGACCCTTTGGTTTTACATGGGCTTATATAGGGAAAAATCTTCTCCTATGATACCACAAGGCCTAGGTCTTTGATATTTGGTGTGAAATTTCATCTAGTGGACCCCTATCAAGATTGTTCAAATTATAGCTCTGGGGCCAAAAATGCCCCCCCCCCCCTCCGAGACCCTTTGGTTTTACATAGACTTAATAGGGAAATCTTTAAAAATCTTCTTCTCTGAAACTGCAAGGCCCATGTCTTTGATATTTGGTATGGAGCTTCATCTAGTGGACCTTTACCAAGATTGTTCAAATTATAGCCCTCTGGCCTCAAATGCCCCCACCCCGGGGCCCTTTGGTTTAACATAGACTTATATAGAGATAATCTTTAAAAATCTTCTTCTCTGAAACAGCAAGGCCCAGGTCTTTGATATTTGGTGTGAAACTTCATCTAGTAGACCTCTATCAAGATTGTTTAAATTATAGCCCTGAGGCCAAAAATGCCCCGGCCCCAGGGCCATTTGGTTTAACATAGGCTTATGTAGGGAATATCTTTAAAAAAATCTCCTTCTCTGAAACCGCAAGGCTCAGGTTTTTAATATTTGGTGTGTTGCTTCATCTAGTGGACCTTTGCCAAGATTGTTCAAATTATTGCCTTTGTTGATATTTGGTATAAAGCTTCAATTTTTTCGACCTCCCTCAACATTATGCACATTATAACCCTAGGGTCAATAATGGCCCTCCCTGTGGCCCACTTGTTACTCTATGGATCAGGTGAGCGATCCAGGGCCATCATGGCCCTCTTGTGTTTTATATTAGGATCACTTTTTGTCTGTCATCCGTGCGTAAACAATTTCTTCAAACCACATCTCCTCCTAAACCACTGATCGGATTTTGACCAAACTTCTCAGGAATGATCCTTAGGTGGTCCCCTTTCAAAGTTGTTCAAATGGTTCTGGTCCGTTGCACATATAGGTCACAGGAGCCAAAAATAGATTTTTTTTCACCGAAAACTTAAAAAATCTTCTTCTCTGAAACCGCAAGGCCCAGGTCTCTGATATTTGGTATGAAGCTTCATCTAGTAGACCCCTACCAAGATTGTTCAAATTATAGTGCTGGGGCAAAAAATGCCCCCGCACGGGGGCCCTTTGGTTTTACATAGGCTTATATAGGGAAAATCTTTAAAAATCTTCTTCTCTGAAACCACAAGGCCCAGGACTTTGATATTTGGTATGAAGCTTCATCTAGTGGACCCCTACCAAGATTGTTCAAATTATAGTGCTGGGACAAAAAATGCCCCGCCACGGGGCCCTTTGGTTTTACATAGGCTTATATGGGGAAAATCTTTAAAAATCTTCTTCTCTGAAACCACAAGGCCCAGGTCTTTGATATTTGGTATGAAGCTTCATCTAGTGGATCCCTACCAAGATTGTTCAAATTATAGTGCTGGGGCCAAAAATGCCCCCATCCCGGGGCCCTTTGGTTTTACATGGGCTTATATAGGGAAAAATCTTCTCCTATGATACCACAAGGCCTAGGTCTTTGATATTTGGTGTGAAATTTCATCTAGTGGACCCCTATCAAGATTGTTCAAATTATAGCTCTGGGGCCAAAAATGCCCCCCCCCCTCCGAGACCCTTTGGTTTTACATAGACTTAATAGGGAAATCTTTAAAAATCTTCTTCTCTGAAACTGCAAGGCCCATGTCTTTGATATTTGGTATGGAGCTTCATCTAGTGGACCTTTACCAAGATTGTTCAAATTATAGCCCTCTGGCCTCAAATGCCCCCACCCCGGGGCCCTTTGGTTTAACATAGACTTATATAGAGATAATCTTTAAAAATCTTCTTCTCTGAAACAGCAAGGCCCAGGTCTTTGATATTTGGTGTGAAACTTCATCTAGTAGACCTCTATCAAGATTGTTTAAATTATAGCCCTGAGGCCAAAAATGCCCCGGCCCCAGGGCCATTTGGTTTAACATAGGCTTATGTAGGGAATATCTTTAAAAAAATCTCCTTCTCTGAAACCGCAAGGCTCAGGTTTTTAATATTTGGTGTGTTGCTTCATCTAGTGGACCTTTGCCAAGATTGTTCAAATTATTGCCTTTGTTGATATTTGGTATAAAGCTTCAATTTTTTCGACCTCCCTCAACATTATGCACATTATAACCCTAGGGTCAATAATGGCCCTCCCTGTGGCCCACTTGTTACTCTATGGATCAGGTGAGCGATCCAGGGCCATCATGGCCCTCTTGTGTTTTATATTAGGATCACTTTTTGTCTGTCATCCGTGCGTAAACAATTTCTTCAAACCACATCTCCTCCTAAACCACTGATCGGATTTTGACCAAACTTCTCAGGAATGATCCTTAGGTGGTCCCCTTTCAAAGTTGTTCAAATGGTTCTGGTCCGTTGCACATATAGGTCACAGGAGCCAAAAATAGATTTTTTTTCACCGAAAACTTAAAAAATCTTCTTCTCTGAAACCGCAAGGCCCAGGTCTCTGATATTTGGTATGAAGCTTCATCTAGTAGACCCCTACCAAGATTGTTCAAATTATAGTGCTGGGGCAAAAAATGCCCCCGCACGGGGGCCCTTTGGTTTTACATAGGCTTATATAGGGAAAATCTTTAAAAATCTTCTTCTCTGAAACCACAAGGCCCAGGACTTTGATATTTGGTATGAAGCTTCATCTAGTGGACCCCTACCAAGATTGTTCAAATTATAGTGCTGGGACAAAAAATGCCCCGCCACGGGGCCCTTTGGTTTTACATAGGCTTATATGGGGAAAATCTTTAAAAATCTTCTTCTCTGAAACCACAAGGCCCAGGTCTTTGATATTTGGTATGAAGCTTCATCTAGTGGATCCCTACCAAGATTGTTCAAATTATAGTGCTGGGGCCAAAAATGCCCCCATCCCGGGGCCCTTTGGTTTTACATAGGCTTATATAGGGAAAATCTTTAAAAATTTTCTTCTCTGAAACCACAAGGCCCAGGACTTTGATATTTGGTATGAAGCTTCATCTAGTGGACCCCTACCAAGATTGTTCAAATTATTGTGCTAGGACAAAAAATGCCCCTGCCACGGGGGGCTTTGGTTTTACATTGGCTTATATAGGGAAAAACCTTTAAAAATCTTCTTCTCTGAAACCACAAGGCCCAGGTCTTTGATATTTGGTATGAAGCTTCATCTAGTGGACCCCTACCAAGATTGTTCAAATTAAAGTGCTGGGGCCAAAAATGCCCCCGCCCCGGGGCCCTTTGGTTTTACATAGGGTTATATAGGGAAAATCTTTAAAAATCTTCTTCTCTGAAACCACAAGGCCCAGGACTTTGATATTTGGTATGAAGCTTCATCTAGTGGACTCCTACCAAGATTGTTCAATTTATAGTGCTGGGACAAAAAATGCCCCCGCCACGGGGCCCTTTGGTTTTACATTGGCTTATATAGGGAAAATCTTTAAAAATCTTCTTCCCTGAAACCACAAGGCCCAGGTCTTTGATATTTTGTATGAAGCTTCATCTAGTGGACCCCTACCAAGATTGTTCAAATTATAGTGCTGGGTCCAAAAATGCCCCCGCCCCGGGGCCCTTTGGTTTTACATAGGCTTATATAGGGAAAATCTTTAAAAATCTTCTTCTCTAAAACCACAAGGCCCAGGACTTTGATATTTGGTATGAGGCTTCATCTAGTGGACCCCTACCAAGATTGTTCAAATTCTAGTGCTGGGGCCAAAAATGCCCCCGCCCCGGGGCCCTTTGGTTTTACTTAGGCTTATATAGGGAAAATCTTTAAAAATCTTCTTCTCTGAAACCACAAGGCCCAGGACTTTGATATTTGGTATGAAGCTTCATCTAGTGGACCCCTACCAAGATTGTTCAAATTATAGTGCTGGGACAAAAAATGCCCCCGCCACGGGGCCCTTTGGTTTTACATAGGCTTATATAGGGAAAATCTTTAAAAATCTTCTTCTCTGAAATCACAAGGCCCAGGACTTTGATATTTGATATGAAGCTTCATCTAGTGGACCCCTACCAAGATTGTTCAAATTATAGTGCTGGGGCAAAAAATGCCCCTGTCCCAGGGCCCTTTGATTTTACATAGGCTTATATAGGGAATATCTTTAAAAATATTCTTCTCTGAAACCGCTAGGCCCAGGTCTTTGATATTTGATGTGTAGCTTCATCTAGTGGACCTTTGCCAAGATTGTTCAAATTTTTGCCTTTGTTGATGTTTGGTATGAAGCTTCACCTTTAAGACCTCCCTCAACATTATGCACATTAAAGCCCTGGGGCCAATAATGGCCCTCTCTTGGGCCCACTTGTTACACTATGGATCAGGTGAGCGATCCAGGGCCATCATGGCCCTCTTGTGATTAATATTAGGATCACTTTTTGTCTGCCATCCGTGCGTAAACAATTTCTTCAAACAACATCTCCTCCTTAACCACTGATCGGATTTTGACCAAACTTCACAGGAATGATCCTTAGGTGGTCCCCTTTCAAAGTTGTTCAAATGGTTCCAGTCCGTTGCACATATAGGTCGCAGGAGACAAAAATAGATTTTTTCACCGAAAACTTCTTCTCTGAAACCGCAAGGCCCAGGTCTTTGATATTTGGTATGAAGCTTCATCTAGTGGACCACTACCAAGATTGTTCAAACTACAGTGCTTGGGCCAAAAATGCCCCAGCCCCGGGGCCCTTTGGTTTTACATGGGCTTATATAGGGACAATCTTTAAAAATCTTCTTCTCTGAAACCGCAAGGCCAAGGACTTTGATATTTGGTATGAAGCTTCATCTAGTAGACCCCTACCAAGATTGTTCAAATTGTAGCGCTGGGGCCGAAAATGCCCCCGCCCCGGGCCCTTTGGTTTTTCATGGGCTTATATAGGGAAAATCTTTAAAAATCTTCTTCTCTGAAACCGTAAGGCCCAGGTCTTTGCTATTTGGTATGAAGCTTCATCTAGTGGACCCCTACCAAGATTGTTCAAATTATAGTGCTGGGGCCAAAAATGCACCCGCCCTTGGGCCCTTCGGTTTTACATGGGCTTATATAGGGAAAATCTTTAAAAATCTTCTTCTCCGAAACCCCAAGGCCCAGGTCTTTGATATTTGGTATGAAGCTTCGTCTTTTGGACCCCTACCAAGATTGTTCAAATTATAGTGCTGGGGCCAAAAATGCCCATGCTCCGGGGCCCTTTGGTTTTACATGGGCTTATATAGGGAAAATCTTTAAAAATCTTCTTCTCTGAAACCTTAAGGCCCAGGTCTTTGATATTTGGTATGAAGCTTCATCTAGTGGACCCCTACCAAGATTGTTCAAATTATAGTGCTGGGGCCAAAAATGCACCTGCCCTGGGGCCCTTTGGTTTTACATGGGCTTATATAGGGAAAATCTTTAAAAATCTTCTTCTCTGAAACCGCAAGGCCCAGGTCTTTGATATTTGGTATGTAGCTTCATCTAGTAGACCCCTACCAAGATTGTTCAAATTATAATGCTGGGGTCAAAAATGCCCCCGCCCCGGGGCCCTTTGGTTTTACATGGGCTTATATAGGGAAAAATCTTCTCCTATGATACCACAAGGCCTATGTCTTTGATATTTGGTATGAAATTTCATCTAGTGGACCCCTATCAAGATTGTTCAAATTATAGCCCTTGGGCCAAAAATGCCCCCCCCCCCCCTCCGAGACCCTTTGGTTTTACATGGGCTTATATAGGGAAAAATCTTCTCCTATGATACCACAAGGCCTAGGTCTTTGATATTTGGTGTGAAATTTCATCTAGTGGACCCCTATCAAGATTGTTCAAATTATAGCTCTGGGGCCAAAAATGCCCCCCCCCCCCCCCCCTCCGAGACCCTTTGGTTTTACATAGACTTAATAGGGAAATCTTTAAAAATCTTCTTCTCTGAAACTGCAAGGCCCATGTCTTTGATATTTGGTATGGAGCTTCATCTAGTGGACCTTTACCAAGATTGTTCAAATTATAGCCCTCTGGCCTCAAATGCCCCCACCCCGGGGCCCTTTGGTTTAACATAGACTTATATAGAGATAATCTTTAAAAATCTTCTTCTCTGAAACAGCAAGGCCCAGGTCTTTGATATTTGGTGTGAAACTTCATCTAGTAGACCTCTATCAAGATTGTTTAAATTATAGCCCTGAGGCCAAAAATGCCCCGGCCCCAGGGCCATTTGGTTTAACATAGGCTTATGTAGGGAATATCTTTAAAAAAATCTCCTTCTCTGAAACCGCAAGGCTCAGGTTTTTAATATTTGGTGTGTTGCTTCATCTAGTGGACCTTTGCCAAGATTGTTCAAATTATTGCCTTTGTTGATATTTGGTATAAAGCTTCAATTTTTTCGACCTCCCTCAACATTATGCACATTATAACCCTAGGGTCAATAATGGCCCTCCCTGTGGCCCACTTGTTACTCTATGGATCAGGTGAGCGATCCAGGGCCATCATGGCCCTCTTGTGTTTTATATTAGGATCACTTTTTGTCTGTCATCCGTGCGTAAACAATTTCTTCAAACCACATCTCCTCCTAAACCACTGATCGGATTTTGACCAAACTTCTCAGGAATGATCCTTAGGTGGTCCCCTTTCAAAGTTGTTCAAATGGTTCTGGTCCGTTGCACATATAGGTCACAGGAGCCAAAAATAGATTTTTTTTCACCGAAAACTTAAAAAATCTTCTTCTCTGAAACCGCAAGGCCCAGGTCTCTGATATTTGGTATGAAGCTTCATCTAGTAGACCCCTACCAAGATTGTTCAAATTATAGTGCATGGGCAAAAAATGCCCCCGCCCCGGGGCCCTTTGGTTTTACATGGGCTTATATAGGGAAAATCTGTAAAAATCTTCTTCTCTGAAACCCCAAGGCCAGGTCTTTGATATTTGGTATGAAGCTTCATCTAGTGGACCCCTACCAAGATTGTTCAAATTATAGTGCTCGGGCCAACAATGCCCCCGCCCCGGGGCCCTTCGGTATTACATGGGCTTATATAGGGAAAATCTTTAAAAATCTTCTTCTCTGAAACTGCATGGCCCAGGTCTTTGCTATTTGGTATGAAGCTTCATCTAGTGGACCCCTACCAAGATTGTTCAAATTATAATGCTGGGGCCAAAAATGCCCCCGCCCCGGGGCCCTTTGGTTTTACATACATTGTAGGCTTATGTAGGGAAAATCTTTAAAAATCTTCATCTCTGAAACTGCAAGGCCCAGGTCTTTGATATTTGGTATGAAGCTTCATCTTGTGGACCCTTACCAAGAGTGTTGAAATTATAGCCCTGGGGCCAAAAATGCCAGCTCTGGGGCCCTTTGGTTTTACATAGACTTATATAGGGAAAATCTTGAAAAATTTTCTTCTCTGAAACCACAAGGCCTCGGTCTTTGATGTTTGGTATGAAGCTTCAGCTAGTGGACCTCTACAAAGATTGTTCAAATTATAGCCCTGAGACAAAAAATGCCCCCTCCTCAGGGCCCTTTGGTTTTACATAAACTTATATAGGGAAAATATTTAAAAATCTTCTTCTGTGAAACCACAAGGCCTAGGTCTTTGATATTTGGTGTGAAATTTCATCTAGTGGACCTCTATCTAGACTGTTCAAATTATAGCCTTGGGGCCAAAAATGCCCCCATCCCAAGACCCTTTGGTTTTACATAGACTTATATAGGGAAATCTTTAAAAATTTTCTTCTCTGAAACTGCAAGGCCCATGTCTTTGATATTTGGTATGGAGCTTCATCTAGTGGACCTCTTCCAAGATTGTTCAAATTATAGCCCTCGGGGCCACAAATGCCCCTGCCCCGAGGCCCTTATTGTTTAACATAGATTTATATAGAGATAATCTTTGAAAATCTTCTCTGAAACATCAAGGCCAAGGTCTTTGATATTTGGTGTGAAGCTTCATCTAGTGGACCTCTATCAAGATTGTTTAAATTATAGCCCTGAGGCCAAAAATGCCTCCGCCCCGGGGCCATTTGGTTTTACATAGGCTTATGTAGGGAATATCTTTAAAAAAAAATATTCTTCTCTGAAACCGCAAGGCCCAGGTCTTTGATATTTGGTGTGTAGCTTCATCTAGTGGACCTTTGCCAAGATCGTTCAAATTATAGCCTTTGTTGATATTTGGTATGAAGCTTCACCTTTTTAGACCTCCCTCAACATTATGCACATTATAACCCTGGGGTCAATAATTGTCTATGGATCAGGTGAGCGATCCAGGGCCATCATGGCCCTCTTGTGTTTTATATTAGGATCACTTTTTGTCTGTCATCCGTGCGTAAACAATTTCTTCAAACAACATCTCCTCCTAAACCATTGATCGGATTTTGACCAAACTTCACAGGAATGATCCTTAGGTGGTCCCCTTTCAAAGTTGTTCAAATGGTTCCGGTCCGTTGCACATACAGGTCACAGGAGCCAAAAATAGCTTTTTTCACCGATAACATAAAAAATCTTCTTCTCTGAAACTGTAAGACCCAGGTCTTTGATATTTGGTATGAAGCTTCATCTAGTGGACCCCTACCAAGATTGTTCAAATTATAGTGCTGGGGCCAAAATGCACCCGCCCTGGGGCCCTTTGGTTTTACATGGGCGTATATAGGGAAAATCTGTAAAAAATCTTCTTCTCTGACACCGCAAGGCCCAGGTCTTTGATATTTGATATGAAGCTTCATCTAGTGGACCCCCAACCAAGATTGTTCAAATTATAGTGCTGGGGCCAAAAATACCCCCGCCCCATCGCCCTTTGGTTTTACATGGGCTTGTATAGGGAAAGTGTTTAAAACTCTTCTCTGAAACTGCAAGGCCCAGGTCTTTGCTATTTGGTATGAAGCTTCATCTAGTGGACCCCCTACCAAGATAGTTCAAATTATAGTGCTGGGGCCAAAAATGCCCCCGCCTGGGGCTCTTTGGTTTTACATAGGCTTATGTAGTGAAAATCTTTAAAACTCTTCTTCTCTGAATCTGCAAGGCCCAGGTCTTTGATTTTTTAGCTCACCTGAGCACGAAGTGCTCAAGGTGAGCTTTTGGGATCGGTCTTTGTCCGTCGTCCGTCGTCCGTGCGTCCGTGCGTCCGTCGTCAACTTTTGCTTTAAACAACTTCTTCTCCAAAACTGCTGGACAGATTTTGATCTAATTTCACAGGAATGCTCCTTGGGTGATCCTCTACCAAAATTGCTCAAACTATTCTGCTCGGGTGAACAAGATGGCCGCCAGAGCTAAAAATATAAAAACCTTTAAACGACTTCTCCTGCTTAACCAGTGGATGGATTTTGAATTTATTTCACAGGAATGTTCCTTGGATGACCTTCTACCAAAATTGCTCAAACAGTTCCGCTCGGGTGAACAAAATGGCCGCCAGAGCTAAAAATAGAAAAACCTTTAAAGGACTTCTTCTCCTTAACCAGTGGATGGATTTTGAAATCATTGCACAGGAATGTTTCTTGGGTGCCCCTCTACTAAAATTGCTCAAACCGTTCCGCTCGGGTGAACAAAATGGCCGCCAGAGCTAAAAATAGAAAAACCTTTAAACGACTTCTTCTCCTTAACCAGTGGATGGATTTTGAAATTATTGAACAGGAATGTTCCTTGGGAGCCCCTGTACTAAAATTGCTCAAACCGTTCTGCTCGGGTGAACAAAATGGCCGCCAGAGCTAAAAATAGAAAAACCTTTAAAGGACTTCTTCTCCTTAATCAGTGGATGGATTTCGAAATTACTTCACAGGAATGTTCCTTGGGTGACCCTCTACCAAAATTGCTCAAACTGTTCCGCTCATGTGAACAAAATGGCCGCCAGAGCTAAAAATAGAAAAACCTTTAAAGGACTTCTTCTCCTTAACCAGTGGATGGATTTCGAAATTACTTCACAGGAATGTTCCTTGGGTGACCCTGTGCCAAAATTGCTCTAACCATTTTGCTCCAGTGAACAAGATGGCCGCCAGAGCTAAAAATAGAAAAACCTTTAAACGACTTCTACTCCTTAACTAGTGGATGGATTTTGAAATTACTTCACAGGAAGGTTCCTTGGGTGACCCTCTACCAAAATTGCTCAAACCGTTCCGCTCGGGTGAACAAGATGGCCGCCAGAGCTAAAAATAGAATAACGTTTAAAACGGCTTTTTCTCCTTAACCAGTGGATGGATTTTGAAATTATTTCAAAGGAGTGTTCCTTGTGGGACCCTCTACCAGAATTGCTCAAATCGTTCCGCTCGGGTGAACCAAATGGCCGCCAGAGCTAAAAATAGAAAAACCTTTAAACGACTTCTTCTCCTTAACCAGTGGATGGATTTTGAAATTATTGAACAGGAATGTTCCTTGGGAGCCCCTCTACTAAAATTGCTCAAACCGTTCCGCTCGGGTGAACAAAATGGCCGCCAGAGCTAAAAATAGAAAAACCTTTAAAGGACTTCTTCTCCTTAATCAGTGGATGGATTTCGAAATTAATTCACAGGAATGTTCCTTGGGTGACCCTCTACCAAAATTGCTCAAACTGTTCCGCTCGGGTGAACAAAATGGCCGCCAGAGCTAAAAATAGAAAAACCTTTAAAGGACTTCTTCTCCTTAACCAGTGGATGGATTTCGAAATTACTTCACAGGAATGTTCCTTGGGTGACCCTCTGCCAAAATTGCTCTAACCATTTCCCTCCAGTGAACAAGATGGCCGCCAGAGCTACAAAATAGAAAAACCTTTAAACGACTTCTACTCCTTAACTAGTGGATGGATTTTGAAATTACTTCACAGGAAGGTTCCTTGGGTGACCCTCTACCAAAATTGCTCAAACCGTTCCGCTCGGGTGAACAAGATGGCCACCAGAGCTAAAAATAGAATAACGTTTAAACGGCTTTTTCTCCTTAACCAGTGGATGGATTTTGAAATTATTTCAAAGGAGTGTTCCTTGTGTGACCCTCTACCAGAATTGCTCAAACCATTCCGCTCGGGTGAACAAAATGGCCACCAGAGCTAAAAATAGAAAACCCTTTAAACGACTTCTTCTCCTTAACCAGTGGATGGATTTTGAAATTATTTCACAGGAATGTTCCTTTGGTGAATCTCATCAAAAAATGCTCATACCATTCCCCTTGGGTGAACAAAATGGCTGCCAGAGCAAAAATAGAAAAACTTTTAAACGATTTCTTCTCCTTAACCAGTGGATGAATTTTGAAATTATTTCACAGGAATGTTCGTTTGGTGTCCCTCTACCAAAATTGCTCATACTGTTCAGCTAGGGCGAACAAAATGGCCACCAGAGCTTCTCCTGCTTAACCAGTGGATGGATTATTAGCCCTGGAGCCAAAAACGGCCTGCCCCGGGGCCCACTGGTTTTACATAGGCTTATATAGGGAAAACCTTTAAAAATCTTCTTGTCTGAAACCAGAAGGCCCAGGTCTTTGATATTTGGTATGTAGCTTTGTCTAGTGGATCGCTACCAAGATTGTTCAAATTATAGCCCTGGTGCCAAAAACAGCCCCACCCCGGGGCCCACTGGTTTTACATAGGCTTATATGGAAAACCTTTAAAAATCTTCTTGTCTGAAACCAGAAGACCAAGGTCTTTGATATTTGGTATGAAGCTTCATCTAGTGGACCTCTACCAAGATTGTTCAAATTATAGCCCTGGGGCCAAAACCGGCCCCGCCCCGGGGCCCACTGGTTTTACATAGGCTTATATTGGGAAAACCTTTAAAAATCTTCTTGTCTGAAACCAGAAGGCCCAGGTCTTTGATATTTGGTAAGTAGCTTCGTCAAGTGGACCGTTACCAGGATTGTTCAAATTATAGCCCTTGGGCCAAAAAATGCCCCCGCGCCAGGGCCCACTGGTTTTACATAGGCTTTTATAGGGAAAACCTTTAAAAATCTTCTCGTCTGAAACCAGAAGGCCCAGGTCTTTGATATTTGGTATGAAGCGTCATCTAGTGGACCTCTACCAAGATTGTTGAAATTATAGCCCTTGGGCCAAAAATGTCGCCGCCCAGAGACCGATTGGTTTTACATAGACTTATAAAGGGAAATTTTTAAAAATCTTCTTCTCTGAAACTGCAAGGCCCAGGTCTTTGATATTTGGTATGGAGCTTCATCTAGTGGACCTCTACCAAGTTTGTCAAAATTATAGCCCTGGGGCCACAAATGCCCCCCACCCAGGGCCCTTTGGTTTTGCAGAGACTTATATAGCCTGGTGCATAGGCTTATGTAGGGAATATCTTTATAAAAATCTTCTTTTCTGAAACAGCAAGGCCCAGGTCTTTGATATTTGGTGTGTAGCGTCATCTAGTGGACCTTTGCCAAGATTGTTCAAATTATAGCCTTTGTTTTTGTTTGGTATGAAGCTTCACCTTTAAGACCTCCCTCAACATTATGCACATTAAAGCCCTTCCGCCAATAATGGCCCTCCCTGGGGCCCACTTGTTACACTATGGATCAGGTGAGCGATCCAGGGCCATCATGGCCCTCTTGTTTGGTATGAAGCTTCATCTTGTGGACCTCTACCAAGATTGTTCAAATTATAGCCCTGGGACCAAAATGCCACCCCCCCCCCCCCCCCCACCCGGGGCCCTTTGGTTTTACACTGACTTATATAGGGAATATCTTGAAAAATATTCTTCTCTGAAACTACAAGGCTTAGGTCTTTGATATTTTGTATGAAGCTTCAGCTAGTGGACTTCTACCAAGATTGTTCAAATTATAGCCCTGGGGCCAAAAATGTCACCGCCCTGAGACCCTTTGGTTTTACACAGACTTATATAGGAAAAATCTTTAAAAATTTTCTTCTGTGAAACCACAAGGCCTAGATCTTTGATATTTAGTGTGAAATTTCATCTAGTGGACCTCTATCAAGATTGTTCAAATTATAGCCCTGGGGCCAAAAATGCCCCTGCCCGACACCCTTTGGTTTTACATAGACTTATATATGGAAATCTTTATAAATCTTCTTCTCTGAAACTGCAAGGTCCATGTCTTTGATATTTGGTATGGAGCTTCATCTAGTGGACAATTAGAGCCTTTGTTGATATTTGGTATGAAGCTTCACCTTTTTAGACCTCCCTCAACATTATGCACATTATAACCTTATATTGGCCCTCCTCGGGGCCCACTTGTTACTCTATGGATCAGGTGTGCGATCCAGGGCCATCATGGCCCTCTTGTTAGCTCACCTGTCACGTAGTGACGAGGTGAGCTTTTGGGATCACTTTTTGTCCGTCGTCCGTCGTGCGTGCGTGTGTGCGTATGTGCGTGTGTGCGTAAACTTTTTCTTCAAATGACATCTCCTCCTAAACCAATTATCGGATTTTGACCAAACGTCACATGAATGATCCTTAGGTGGTCCCCTTTCAAAGTTGTTCAAATGGTTCTGATCCATTGCTTATCTAGGTCACAGGAGCTAAAAATAGATTTTTTAAACAAAAACTTTAAAAATCTTCTTCTCTGAAACCGCAAGGCCCAGATCTTCGATATTTGGTATGAAGCTTCATCTAGTAAACCTCTACCAAGATTCTTCAAATTATAGCCCTGGGGGCCAAAATGCCCCCGCCCCGGGGGCCTATGGATTTACATAGGCGTATATAGGGAAAATCATTAAAAAATCTTCTTCTCTGAAACCACAATGCCCAGGTCTTTAATATTTGGTGTGAAGCTTTACCTGGTGGACCTCTACTAAGATTGTTCAAATTAAAGCCTTGGGGCCAAAAATGCCCCCGCGCCGGGGGCCTTTGGTTTTACATAGGCTTATACAGGGAAAATCTTGAAAAATCTTCTTCTCTGAAACCACATGGCCCAGATCTTTGATATTTGGTGTGAAGCTTCATCTAGTGGCCCTCTACCAAGATTGTTCAAATTATAGCCCTGGGGGGCAAAATGCCCCCGCCCCAGGGGCTTTTGGTTTTACATAGTCTTATATAGGGAAAATCATTAAAAAATCTTCTTCTCTGAAACCGCAAGGCCCAGGCCTTCGATATTTGGTATGAAGATTCATCTAGTGGACCTCTACCAAGATGGCTCAAATTATAGCCTTGGGGGCCAAAATGCCCCCGCCCCGGGGGCCTATGGTTTTACATAGGCTTATATAGGGAAAATCATTAAAAATCTTCTTCTCTGAAACCACAAGGCCTAGGTCTTTAATATTTGGTGTGAAGCTTTACCTGGTTGACCTCTACTAAGATGGTTCAAATTATAGCCTTGGGGCCAAAAATGCCCCCGCCCAGGGCGCCTTTGGTTTTTAGCTCACCTGTCACGTAGTGACGAGGTGAGCTTTTGTGATCACTTTTTGTCCGTCTTGTGTGCGTTCGTGCGTGTGTGCGCAAACTTTTTCTTTAAATGACATCTCCTCCTAAACCACTGACCGGATTTCACTTCACAGGAATGATCCTTAGGTGGTCCCCTTTCAAAGTTTTTCAAATGGTTCCGGTCCATTGCACATCTAGGTCACAGGAGCTAAAAATAGATTTTTTAAACGAAAACTTAAAAAATCTTCTTCTCTGAAACCGCAAGGCCCAGGTCTTCGATATTTGGTATGAAGCTTCATCTAGTGGACCTCTACCAAGATTGTTCAAATTATAGCCCTGGGGGCCAAAATGCCCCTGCCGCGGGGGCCTTTGGTTTTACATAGGCTTATATAGGGAAAACATTAAAAAATCTTCTTCTCTGAAACCACAAGGCCCAGGTCTTTAATATTATGTATGAAGCTTCATCTAGTGAACCCCTACCAAGATTGTTCAAATTATAGTGCTGGGGCCAAAAATGCTTATATTGGGAAAATATTTAAAAATCTTCTTCTCTGAAACCACAAGGCCCAGGACTTTGATATTTGGTATGAAGCTTCATCTAGTGGACCCGTACCAAGATTGTTCAAATTATAGTGCTGGGACAAAAAATGCCCCCGCCACGGGGCCCTTTGGTTTTACATTTGCTTTTATGGGGAAAATCTTTAAAAATCTTCTTCTGAAACCACAAGGCCCAGGTCTTTGATATTTGGTATGAAGCTTCATCTAGTGGACCCCTACCAAGATTGTTCAAATCATAGTGCTGGGGCCAAAAATGCCCCTGCCCCGGGGCCCTTTGGTTTTACATAGGCTTATATAGGGAAAATCTTTAAAAATCTTCTTCCCTGAAACCACAAGGCCCAGATCCTTGATATTTGGTATGAAGCATCATCTAGTGGACCCCTACCAAGATTGTTCAAATTATAGTGCTGGGGCCAAAAATGCCCCCGCCCTGTGGCCCTTTGGTTTTACATAGGCTTATAGGGAAAATCTTTAAAAATCTTCTTCTCTGAAACCACAAGGCCAAGGAATTTGATATTTGGTATGAAGCTTCATCTAGTGGACCCCTACCAAGATTGTTCAAATTATAGTGCTGGGGCAAAAAATGCCCCCGTCCCGGGGCCCTTTGGTTTTACATGGCTTTATATCGGGAAAATCTTTAAAAATCTTCTTCTCTGAAACCGCAAGGCCCAAGACTTTGATATTTAGAATGAAGCTTCATCCAATGGACATCTACCAAGATTGTTCAAATTATCGCCCTTGGGCCAAAAATTTCCCCACCCCATGGCCCTTTGGTTTTACATAGACTTATATAGGGAAAATCTTTAAAAATCCTTTTCTCTGAAACCACAAGGCCTAGGTCTTTTATATTTGGTATGAAGCTTCATCTAAAAGACCCCTAACAAGATTATTCAAATTATAGTGCAAGGGCAAAAAATGTCCCTGCCTCGGGGCCCTTTGGTTTTACATAGGCTTATATAGGGAAAATCGTTAAAAATCTTCTTCTCTGAAACCGCAGGCCCAGGACTTTGATATTTGGTATGAAGCTTCATCTAGTGGACCCCTACCAAGATTGTTCAAATTAAAGCCCTTGGGCCAAAAATGCCCCCGCTCCGGGGCCCTTTTGTTTTACATAGACTTATATAGGGAAAATCTTTAAAAATCTTCTTCTCTGAAACCACAAGGCCTAGGTCTTTTATATTTGGTATGAAGCTTCTTCTAAAGGACCCCTACCAAGATGATTCAAATTATAGTGCTGGGGCCAAAAGTGGCCCCGCCCTGTGCCCTTTGGTTTTACATAGGCTTATATAGGGATAATCTTTAAAAATCTTCTTCTCAGAAACCACAAGGCCCAGGACTTTGAAATTTGGTATGAAGCTGCATCTAATGGACCTCTACCAAGATTGTTCAAATTATAGCCCTGGGCCCAAAAATGCCCCCGCTCTGGGGCCCTATGGTTTTACATAGACTAATATAGGGAAAATCTTTAAAAATCTTCTTCTCTGAAACCACAAGGCCTGGGTCTTTGAAATTTGGTATGAAGCTGCATCTAGTGGACCTCTATCAAGATTATTCAAATTATAGCCCTGATACCAAAAATGTCCCCGCTCTGGGGCCCTTTGGTTTTACATAGACTTATATAGGGAAATCTTTAAAAATCTTCTCTGAAACTGCAAGGCCAAGGCCTTTGAAAATTAGTATGGAGCTTTATCTAGTGGACCTCTACCAAGATTGTTCAAATTATAGCCCTAGGGCCACAAATGCCCCCACCCCGGGGCCCTTTGGTTTTACATAGATTTATATAGCCCCGGGGCCATTTGGTTTTGCATAGGCTTATATAGGGAACAGCTTTAAAAAAATCATCTTATCTGAAACTGCAAGGCCCAGGTCTTTGATGTTTGATGTGTACCTTCATCTAGTGGACCTTTGCCAAGATTGTTCTAATTATAGCCTTTGTTGATGTTTGGTATGAAGCTTCACCTTTAAGACCTCCCTCAATATTATGCACATTAAAGCCCTGGGGCCAATAATGGCCCTCTCTGAGGCCCACTTTTTACACCATGGATCAGGTGAGCGATCCAGGGCCATCATGGCCCTCTTGTGTTTTATATTAGGATCACTTTCGTCTGTCATCCATGCGTAAACAATTTCTTCAAATGACATCTCCTCCTAAACCACTGATCGGATTTTGACCAAACTTCACAGGAATGATCCTTAGGTAGACCCCTTTCAAAGTTGTTCAAATGGTTTCGGTCCGTTGCAAATCTAGGTCACAGGAGCCAAAAATAGATTTTTTTCACAGAAGACTTAAAAAAATCATCTTCTCTGAAACCACAAGGTGCAGGTCTTTGATATTTGGTATGAAGCTTCATCTAGTGGAGCCCTACCAAGATTGTTCAAATTATAGTGCTGGGGCAAAAAATGCCCCTGCCCTGGGGCCCTTTGGTTTTACATAGGCTTATATAGGGAAAATCTTTAAAAAAATCTTCTTCTCTGAAACCGCAAGGCCCAGGACTTTGATATTTGGTATGAAGCTTCATCTAGTGGACCCCTACCAAGATTGTTCAAATTATAGTGCTGGGGCAAAAAATGCCCCCGCTCCGGGGCCCTTCGGTTGTACATAGACTTATATAGGGAAACTATTTAAAAATCTTCTTCTCTGAAACCACAAGGCCTGAGTCTTTGATATTTGGTATGAAGCTTCATCTGAAGGACCCCTACCAAGATTATTCAAATTATAGTGCTGAGGCCAAAAATGTTCCAGCCCAGGGCCCTTTGCTTTTACATAGGCTTATATAGGGATAATCTTTAAAAATCTTCTTCTCTGAAACCGCAAGGCCCAGGACTTTGAAATTTGGTATGAAGCTTCATCTAATAGACCTCTACCAAGGTTGTTCAAATTATAGCACTGGGGCCAAAAATGCCCCCACTCCGGGGCCCTTTGGTTTTACCTAGACTAATACAGGGAAAATCTTTAAAAATCTTCTTCTCTGAAACCACAAGGCCTAGGTCTTTGATATTTGGTATGAAGCTTCATCTAGTGGACCTCTATCAAGATTGTTCAAATTATAGCCCTGAAACCAAAAATGTCCCCACTCCAGGTCCCTGTGGTTTTACAAAGACTTATATGGGGAAAATCTTAAAAAATCTTCTTCTGTGAAACCACAAGGCCTAGGTCTTTGAAATTTGGTGTGAACTTTCATCTAGTGCACCTCTATCAAGATTGTGCAAATTATAGCCCTGGGGCCAAAAAATGTCGCCGCCCAGAGACCCTTTGGTTTGCCATTGACTTATAAAGGGAAATCTTTAAAAATCTTCTTCTCTGAAACAGCAAGGCACAGGTCTTTGATATTTGGTATGGAGCTTCATCTAGTGGACCTCTACAAAGATTGTTCAAATTATAGCCAGTGGGCACAAATGCCCCCACCCCGGGGCCCTTCGGTTTTACATAGACTTATATAGCCCGGGCCATTTGGTTTTGCATAGGCTTATGTAGGGAATATCTTTAAAAAAATCTTCTTCTCTGAAACCCCAAGGCCCAGGTCTTTGATATTTGGTGTGTAGCTTCATCTAGTGGACCTTTGCCAAGATTGTTCAAATTATAGCCTTTGTAGATGTTTGGTATGAAGCTTCAACTTTAAGACCTCCCTCAACATTATGCACATTAAAGCCCTGGGGCCAATAATGGCCCTCCATGGGGCCCACTTGTTACACTATGGATCAGGTGAGCGATTCAGGGCCATCATGGCCCTCTTGTTTCTTTTTTTTTGTGTGTGTTCTTTTTTCTTTTTCTTTCTTTTTCATTTTGGCAATGAATTTATTTATTTTTTTTTTTATTTTCCTCATTTTTGGTTTTTCATTCCTTTTTCCCCCTTTTTTTCACCCTTTTCTTCTTTTTGTTATACCCCATCACACGATAGTGCTGGGATATTACAATATACCCTCCGGTGTCTGTCCGTCCGTCCGTCCCCACCATTTCCGACCAATAACTGGATTAATTTGTGCTATGAATCTGAGGGGCGTGAGTTCAAACCCCCGTGGAGGAATGGAATTTTCTTTTTTTTTTCCTTTTTTTCTCGTTTTTTCTTTTCTTTTTTTCCGTTTATTTTTCTTTTCTTTCTTTTTGCAATGAATTTTTTTTCTTTTCTTTGTTTTCCGTTTATTTTTCTTTTCTTTCTTTTTGCAATGAATTTTTTTTTTTTTTTCGTTTTTTTTCTCATTTTTTGTTTTTCATTCCTTTTTTTTTACCTTTTTTTTTTCCTTTTCTTCTTTTTGTTATACCCCATTACACGATAGTGCTGGGATATTATAATATACCCTCCGGTGTCTGTCCGTCCGTCCGTCTGTCCGTCCGTCCATCCCCACAATTTCCGACCGATAACTTGATTAATTTTTCACATTTTTTTTTTCAAATTGTGCCTACATGTTTATATCGGGAATGACTTTTTTTTCTTTTCTTCTTTTTGTTATACCCCATCACACGATAGTGCTGGGGTATTATAATATACCCTCCGGTGTCTGTCCGTTCGTCCGTCCATCCACACCATTTCCGACCGATAACTTGATTAATTTCTCACATTTTTTTTTTTGAGTTTGCGATCAATAACTTAAGAATCTTTTCATGGATTTTCTTCAAATTTTAAAACACTAAAGGAAACATATTATTGCCAAGGACAGTCACTCTGCTTTTCTGGTTATTGTATTATCTGCCCTTTTGATATACATGTATGTAGTTCCTTTACTATATTGAATGCCTTAGTGAAGTTTTACAGATAACTATAACACTTAAAAGTACCACTATTATGGGCAAGGCTATAACCATATTATCTTGCAGTGGTGGGGTATCATGCAGTGTTAGCGTGCTTTTATTCAAACTTGTGTTTTTCAGGTTTACCTTTTGGTTAACCTTTTTTTCAAATGCCAGTGTAGTGGATAGAGTGCTGGACTACGAATCCTATTGTTGACTATGAATCTGAGGGGCGTGAGTTCAAACCCTGGTGGAGACTTTTTTTTTTTTAGCTCACCTGACCGAAGGTCATGGTGAGCTTTTGTGACCGTAAGATGTCCGGCGTCGTCGTGCGTCGTCCGTCGTCCGTCGTCCGTCGTGCGTAAACTTTTTCTTGTGAACAAACTAGAGGCCACAGTTTTGGTCCAATCATCATCAAACTTGCTCAGAATGATCATCATGACAATATCTCGGTCAAGTTCGAATATGGGTCATGTCGGGTGAAAAAGTAGGTCAGTAGGTCAAATCATAGAAAAACCTTGTGAACACTCTAGAGGGCACAGTTTTGGTCCAATCATCATCAAACTTGCTCAGAATAATTATCATGACAATATCTCGGTCAGGTTCGAATATGGATCATGTAGGGTCAAAAAGTAGGTCAGTAGGTCAAACCATAGATAGTCCTTGTGAACACTCTAGAGGGCACAGTTATGGTTCAATTATCATCAAACTTGCTCAGAATGATCATTGTGACAATATCTCGGTCAAGTTTGAATATGGGTCATGTCGGGTCAAAAAGTAGGTCAGTAGGTCAATTCATAGAAAAACCTTGTGAACACTCTAGAGGGCACAGTTATGGTCCAATCATCATCAAACTTGCTCAGAATAATCATCCTGACAATATCTCAGTCGAGTTTGAATATGGGTCATGTTGGGTCAAAAAGTAGGTCAGTAGGTCAAATCATAGAAAAACCTTGTGAACACACTAGAGGGCACAGTTATGGTCCAATCATCATTAAACTTGCTCAGAATGATTGTCATGACAATATCTCGGTCAAATTTGAATATTGGTCATGTCGGGTCAAATGTAGGTCAGTAGGTCAAATCATGGACGAGGTGAGCTTTTGGGATCACTTTTCGTCCGTCGTCCGTCGTCAGTCCGTGCGTCCGTAAACAATTTCTTCAAACGACATCTCCTCCTAAACCACTGATCGGATTTTGACCAAACTTCACAGGAATGATCCTTAGGTGGTCCCCTTTCAAAGTTGTTCAAATGGTTCCGGTCCGTTGCACATCTAGGTCATAGGAGCCAAAAATAGATTTTTTTTTCACCAAAAACTTAAAAAATCTTCTTCTCTGAAACCACAAGGCCCAGGTCTTTGATATTTGGTATGAAGCTTCATCTAGTGGACCCCTACCAAGATTGTTCAAATTATAGTGCTGGGACCAAAAATGCCCCCGCTCCGGGCCCTTTGGTTTTACATGGGCTTATATAGGGAAAATCTTTAAAAATCTTCTTCTCTGAAACCGTAAGGCCCAGGTCTTTGATATTTGGTATGGAGCTTCATCTAGTGGAACTCTACCAAGATTGTCCAAATTATAGTGCTGGGGCCAAAAATGCCCCCGCTCTGGGGCCCTTTGGTTTTACATGGGCTTATATAGGGAAAATCTGTAAAATCTTCTTCTCTGAAACCGCAAAGCCCAGTTCTTTGATATTTGGTATGAAGCTTCATCTAGTGGACCCCGACCAAGATTGTTCAAATTATAGTGCTGGGGCCAAAAATGCCCCTGCTCCAGGGCCCTTTGGTTTTACATGGGCTTGTATAGGGAAGAGCTTTAAAAATCTTCTTCTCTGAAACCGTAAGGCCCAGGTCTTTGATATTTGGTATGAAGCCTCATCTAGGGGACCCTTACCAAGATTGTTCAAATTATAGTGCTGGGGCCAAAAAAGCCCCCGCCCCGGGGCCCTTTGGTTTTACATGGGCTTAAATAGGAAAAATCTTTAAAAATCTTCTTCTCTGAAACCGCAAGGCCTAGGTCTTTGATATTTGGTATGAAGCTTCACCTAGTGGACCCCTACCAAGATTGTTCATATTATAGCCCTGGGGCCAAAAATGCCCCTGCTCGGGGGCCCTTTGGTTTTACATGGGCTTATATATGGAAAATCTTGAAAAATCTTCTTCTCTGAAACCGCAAGGCCCAGGTATTTGATATTTGGTATGAGGCTTCATCTTGTGGACCCCTACGAAGATTGTTCAAATTATAGTGCTGAGGCCAAAAATGCCCCCGCCACGGGGCTCTTTGATTTTTCATAGGCTTATATAGGCAAAATCTTTAAAAATTTTCTTCTCTGAAACCGTAAGGGCCATGTTTTTGATATTTGGTATGAAGCTTCATCTAGTGGACCCCTACCAAGATTGTTCAAATTATATTGCTGGGGCCAAAAATGCCCCCGCCCCGGGGCCTTTTGGTTTTACATGGGCATATATAGGGAAAATCTTTAAAAATCTTCTCTGAAACCGCAAGGCCCAGGTCTTTGATATTTGGTATGAAGCTATACCTAGTGGACCCCTACCAAGATTGTTCAAATTATAGTTCTGGGGCCAAAAATGCACACGCCCGAGACCCTTTGGTTTTACATAGGCTTATATAGGGAAATCTTAAAAAATATTCTTCTCTGAAACAACATGTCCCAGGTCTTTGATATTTGGTATGAAGCTTCACCTAGTGGACCCCTATCAAGATTGTTCAAATTATAGCCCACGGGCCAAAAATGCTCCCGCTCCAGGGCCATTTGGTTTTACATAGACTTATATGGGGAAAATCTTGAAAAATTTTTGTCTCTGAATTCACAAGGCCTAGGTCTTTGATATTTGGTATGAAGCTTCATCTAGTGGACCTCTACCAAAATTGTTCAATTATAGCCCTGAGACCAAAAATGCCCCAGCCTTGGGGCCCTTTGATTTTACATAGACTTATATAGGGAAAATCTTTAAAAATCTTCTTCTCTGAAACCACAAGGCCTAGGTCTTTGACATTTGGTATGAAGCTTAATCTTGTGGACCTCTACCAAGATTGTTCAAATTATAGCCCTGGGGCCAAAAATGCCCCCGCTCCAGGGCCCTTTGTTATTACATAGACTTATATATAGGGAAAATCTTGAAAAAGCTTCTTCTCTGAAACCAGATAGCCCTGGTCTTTGATATTTGGTATGAAGCTTCATCTAGTGGACCTCTACCAATATTGTTCAAATTATAGCCCTGAGACCAAAATCGCCCCTGTCTCGGGGGCCCTTTGGTTTTACATAGACTTATATAGGGAAAATCTTTAAAAATCTTCTTCTGTGAAACCACAAGGCCTAGGTCTTTGATATTTGGTGTGAAATTTCATCTAGTGGACCTCTATCAAGATTATTCAATTTATAGTCCTGGGGCCAAAAATGCCCCCGCCCCAAGACCCTTTGGTTTTGCATAGACTTATATAGGTAAATCTTTAAAAATCTTCTTCTCTGAAACCACAAGGCCCATGTCTTTGATATTTGGTATGGAGCTTCATCTAGTGGACCTCTACCAAGATTGTTCAAATTATAGCCCCTGCCCTGGGGCCCTTTGGTTTTACATAGACTTATATATAGAGATAATCTTTGGAAATCTTCTTCTCTGAAACAGCAAGACCTAGGTCTTTGATATTTGGTGTGAAGCTTCATCTAGTGGACCTCTATCAAGATTGTTTAAATTATAGCTCTGAGGCCAAAAATGTCCCCGCCCCGGGGCCATTTGGTTTTACATAGGCTATGTAGGGAATATCTTTAAAAAATGGTCTCTGAAACCCCAAGGCCCAGGTCTTTGATATTTGTTGTGTAGCTTCATCTAGTGGACCTTTGCCAAGATTGTTCAAATTATAGGCTTTGTTGATATTTGGTATGAAGCTTCACCTTTTTAGACCTCCCTCAACATTATGCACATTGTAGCCCTGGGGTCAATAATGGCCCTCCCAGAGGCCCACTTGTAACTCTATCATATGGGTCAGGTGAGCGATCCAGGGCCATCATGGCCCTCTTGTTTTGTTCTTTTTTTTTTTTCTTTTTTCATTCTTTTTTTTCTTTATTTTTCTTTTCTTCTCCATAAACACAAATGAACAATTATTATCTTCCTCCCCTGATAGTTGCTAGTAATAATACATACATGCATGCTCAGGCATGGATTTTTTTTTTCGGTTCTTTTTTTAGCTCACCTGAGCACGAAGTGCTCAAGGTGAGTTGATGTCCGTCGTCCGTCAACAATTTCTTTAAACGACATCTCCTCCTGGGATAATGGCCCGATTTCAAAATTATTTTACAGAAATGTTCATTAGGTGATCCTTTCTTAAAATTGCTAAAATCAGTGGCCACTAGAGCTAAAAATAGAGCTGAAAATAGAAAAAAAAACTTTTTTTTTTTCTTCGTAAAACACATAAACAAATACCCCCCCCCCCCCCCCACAAAAAGTTGTTACTGGGTTAGGATATTGCATTTGTTCTGTACACACATGCATACATAGTTTTACATACATACAGGAATGTTCATTAGGTGACCCTTTTTCAAAATCGCTAAAATCAGTGTCCACCAGAGCTAACAATAGAAAAAAAAAACTTTATTTTTTTTTCTTCTTAAAACACATAAACAAATCATACCCCCCCCCCCCCCCCCCCCCCTCCACAAAAAGTTGTTACTGGGTTAGGATATTGCATTTGTTCTGTACATACATGCATACTTAGTTTTACATACATACCCTACCCATCCAACCCTACCCTAGCATACCCTACCCCACAACCCCACCCCACCCCCATCCCAAAACAACCCCAATCCACCCCCAACCCCACCCCATCCCACCACTCCCCACCTTAACCGACCTCACCCCATCCCACCCACACAAGCCCACCCCACAACCCCACCACACCCCATCCCATCCCACACCCCACCCCACCACAAATTCCACCCCGTCCCAACCAACTCCTAACCCATCCCACCCCACCCCACCCTACCCCACACCAGCACACCCCACCCTACCCCACCCATGCCACCACCATCCTAACCGTACTGAAAGAAAAACCCGTCCATAATGCCATTAGGCATTTTTCTTGTTCATATTTGACATGTAAGTTTCTTGTGTCAAGGGCTTCCCACACAAACAAAAATCTTGAACTGTGAGCAACTTTGAATAAAAAATGACCATGCCCGGGGACATGTTCGTGTGTCACAAACACATCTTGTTTCTTATCTGACTTATCTCCCCTCTTCCCATTTTTTCCTTTTTTAGCTCACCTGTCACATAGTGACGAGGTGAGCTTTTGTGATCACTTTTCGTCCGTCGTCCGTGCGTGCTTGCGTGCGTCCGTAAACTATTTTTCAAACGACATCTCCTCCTAAACCACTGATCAGATTTTGGTCAAACTTCACAGGAATGATCCTTAGCTGGACCCCTTTCAAGATTGTTCAAATGGTTCCAGTCCATTGCACATCTAGGTCACAGGAGCCAAAAATAGATTTTTTTTCACTGAAAAATTGAAAAAGCTTCTTCTCTGAAACCACAAGGCCCAGGTCTTTGATATTTGGTTTGAAGCTTCATCTAGTGGACCTCTACCAAGAGTGTTCAAATTATAGCCCTGGGGCCAAAAATGCCCCCGCCCCGGGGGCTTTTGTTTTTACATAGGCTTATATAGGGAAAATATTTAAAAATCTTCTTCTCTGAAACCGCAAGGCCCAAGTCTTTGATATTTGGTGTGAAGCTTCATCTAGGGGACCTTTATCAAGATTGTTTAAATTATAGCCCTAGGGCCAAAAATGCCCCCGGCCCAGGGCCCTTTGGTTTTACTAATGGGTTATATAGGGAAAATATTTAAAAATCTTCTTCAATGAAACCACAAGGCCCAGGTCTTTAATTTTGGTATGAAGCTTCATCTAGTGGATCTACCAAGATTTTTCAAATTCTAGCCCTGGGGCTAAAAATGCCCCCACCCCGGGGGCCTTTGGTTTTACATAGACTTATACAGGGATAATTGTTAAAAATATTCTTCTGAAACTGCAAGGCCCAGTTCTTTGATATTTGGTTTGAAGCTTCATGTAGTGGACCTCTATCAAGATTGTTCAAATTATAGGCCTAGGGCGATAAATGCCCCCACCTGCAGGCCCTTTGGTTTTTTGGACGGGTTTTTTAAAAAAAAATCTGTCTCTTAAAATAGCGATGTCCGGGCGGGTGGGCGTCCTGCGGGCGGGCGGGCGGGCGTCGTCCCAGGTTTACCTTTTGGTTAACCTTTTTTCAAAGTGATATTTTTCATCTATTCTGCAGCAGATTGTTTTAATATCAGGACTGATGCATAAGTGGAGGTACCGCTTTCATGTATTATCCATAAATGGCGCAAAAGACTAAAATTTTGGCGGAAATTGTCATTTTTCAAACTTGCGTTTTTCAGGTTTACCTTTTGGTTAACCTTTTTTCAAATGCCAGTGTAGTGGATAGAGTGCTGGACTACGGATCCTATTGTTGACTATGAATCTGAGGGGCGTGGGTTCAAACCCCGATGGAGACATTTTTTTTTTTTTTTTTTTTTTTCTTTCTTTTTTCTATGAATCTGAGGGGCGTGAGTTCAAACCCCGGTGGAGACATTTTTTTTTTTATTTTTTTTTTCTGTTTTTTTTTTTTTTCTGTTCTTTTTTTTTTTCTTTCTTTTTTCATTCTTTTTTTTCTTTATTTTTCTTTTCTTCTCCATAAACACACATAGAAGCCTCCGTGGTGTAGTGGTTACGCTACTCGACTTGTAAACCAGGGATCGCAGGATCAATCCCGGGCTTCTCCAGACTTTCGGATGAGTCTTTAAACCGAGGTCCCGTCTCCATATGACCATAGCTGTTGGTGGGACGTAAAACTCAAGCACTCTCTCACTCTCCATAAACACATATGAACAATTATTATCTTCCTCCCCTGATAGTTGCTAGTAATAATACATACATGCATGCACAGGCATGGAATTTTCTTTTCTTTTTTTTTTTTTTTTTCGTTCTTGTTTTAGCTCACCTGAGCACGAAGTGCTCAAGGTGAGTTGATGTCCGTCGTCCGTCAACAATTTCTTTAAACGACATCTCCTCCTGGGATAATGGCCCGATTTCAAAATTATTTAACAGAAATGTTCATTAGGTGACCCTTTTTCAAAATTGCTAAAACCAGTGGCCACTAGAGCTGAAAATAGAGCTAATAAAAGCACGCAAACACTGCATGATACCCCACCACTGCAAGATAATATGGTTATAGCCTTGCCCATAATAGTGGTACTTTAAGTGTTATAGTTATCTGTAAAACTTCACTAAGGCATTCAATATAGTAAAGGAACTACATACATGTATATCAAAAGGGCAGATAATACAATAACCAGAAAAGCAGAGTGACTGTCCTTGGCAATAATATGTGTCCTTTAGTGTTTTAAAATTTGAAGAAAATCCATGAAAAGATTCTTAAGTTATTGATCGCAAACTCCAAAAAAAAATTGTGAGAAATTAATCAAGTTATCGGTCGGAAATGGTGTGGATGGACGGACGAACGGACAGACACCGGAGGGTATATTATAATACCCCAGCACTATCGTGTGATGGGGTATAACAAAAAGAAGAAAAGAAAAAAAAGTCATTCCCGATATAAACATGTAGGCACAATTTGTAAAAAAAAAATGTGAAAAATTAATCAAGTTATCGGTCTGAAATGGTGGGGATGGACGGACGGACAGACGGATGGACGGACGGACAGACACCGGAGGGTATATTATAATATCCCAGCACTATAGTGTAATGGGGTATAACAAAAAGAAGAAAAGGAAAAAAAAAAAAAAGGTAAAAAAAAAGGAATGAAAAACAAAAAATGAGAAAAAAAAAATTCATTGCAAAAAGAAAGAAAAGAAAAATAAACGGAAAAAAAGAAAAGAAAAAACGAGAAAAAAAGGAAAAAAAAAAGAAAATTCCATTCCTCCACGGGGGTTTGAACTCACGCCCCTCAGATTCATAGCACAAATTTATCCAGTTATTGGTAGGAAATGGTGGGGACGGACGGACGGACAGACACCGGAGGGTATATTGTAATATCCCAGCACTATCGTGTGATGGGGTATAACAAAAAGAAGAAAAGGGTGAAAAAAAAAAAAAAGGGAAAAAAAGGAATGAAAAACCAAAAATGAGGAAAATAAAAAAAAATAAATAAATTCATTGCCAAAATGAAAAAGAAAGAAAAAGAAAAAAGAAAAAGAACACACAAAAAAAAAAAAAAAAAGAAAAAACGAAAAAAAAAAAAATTTCCATTCCTCGACAGAGATTTGAACTCACGCCCCTCAGATTCATAGTCAACAATAGGATTTGAAGTCCAGCACTCTAACCACTACACTGGCAGTGATAATCAATATATTTCATAAATTAAAGGAATAAATGCGCAGAAACTATTTAATGGGAATTGTTAACGACTAATTTTACGTTAAATGTTAACGCATTTTGTGTATTCACAACACAAAACCTGCTTATTATGGTCGTTTATACATCAGTGCAGTTTCATCCAAATATTCCATATAGTAAAGGAATAAGTCCCCAAAAACCATTTAATCGGAATTTTTAACGACCATAATTCCGTTAAATGTTAATGTATTTTGCCCATTTACAATCCCAAACCACTCATACCCAATGCCAATGTGTATACAAAATTTGAAGAAAATCCGTGAAAAAATATTCAAGTTATTGATCGGAAACGCCCCAAAACCCCTTATTTTGAACTAAAACGGGCCATAACTCTGTCAAATGTTAACGGATTTTGCCAATTAACAATCCCATACCACTCATTGCCGATATATACATGTATGCAAAATTTGAAAAAAATTCGTTAAAAATTACTCAAGTTATCGATCGGAAATGGTGCGGACGGACGGACGGACATACGGACGGACGGACGGACACCGGAGGGTATATCATAATACCCCGCCACTATCGTGTGGTGGGGTATAAAAATAGAAAAAACTTTATTTTTTTTTCTTCGTAAAACACATAAACAAATCCCCCCCCCCCACACACACACACACAAAAAGTTGTTACTGGGTTAGGATATTGCATTTGTTCTGTACATACATGCATACTTAGTTTTATATACATACCCTACCCACCCCACCCTACCCTAGCATACCCTACCCTACCCCACAACCCCACCCCACCCCCATCCCAAAACAACCCAAATCCACCCCACACCCAACCCCATCCCACCACTCCCCACCTTACCCGACCTCACCCCATCCCACCCACCCAAGCCCACCCCACCCCACCCCACAACCCCACCACACCCCACACCCCACCCCACCACAAATTCCACCCCATCCCACCCGACTCCTAACCCATTCCACCCCACCCTACCCCACACCAGCACACCCCACCCTACCCCACCCATGCCACCACCATCCTAACCATACTGAAAAAAAAAAAACCCGTCCATAATGCCATTAGGCATTTTTCTTGTTATTGGCTTATACTGGGAAAACCTTTAAAAAGCTTCTTCTCCAAAACCAGATGGCCCAATTCTTTGAAATTTGGTGTGTAGCTTCATCTAGTGGACTTCTACCAAGATTGTTCAAACCATAGCCCTTGGGTCAAAAATGCCTTCACCCCGGGGCCCTTCCTTTTTAGATTGACTTATATAGGGAAATTAAAAAAAAATCTTCTACTCTGAAACCGCAAGGCCCAGGTCTTTGATATTTGGCGTGAAGCTTCATCTAAATTGTTCTAATTATAGCCCTGGGAAATAGAAGTCATGACAATGAAAACCTTTAAAAATCTTCTTGTCTGAAAGCAGATGGCCAAGGTCTTATTTGGTATGAAGCTTCCTCTTGTGGATTTCTACCAAGATGGTTCAAATTATAGCCCTGGGGGCAAAAATGGCCCGCCCCGGGGACCCCAAGGTTTATGTAGACTTATATAAGGAAAACCTTGTCTGAAACCAGAAGTCTCCGTTCTTTGATATTTGGTATGAAGCTTCACCTTTTAGACCACTACCAAGATTAATCATATTATAGCCCGGGGCCTATAATGGCTCTCCCAGGGGCCCACTTGATACCCTATGGATCAGGTGAGCGATCCAGGGCCATCATGGCCCTCTTGTGTTTTATATTAGGATCACTTTTTGTCTGTCATCCGTGCATAAATAATTTCCTCAAACAACATCTCCTCCTAAACCACTGATCGGATTTTGACCAAACTTCACAGGAATTATCCTTTGAAAGTTGTTCAAATGGTTCTGGTCCGTTGCACATCTAGGTCACAGGAGCCAAAAATAGCTTTTTTCACCGAAAACTTAAAAAATCTTCTTCTCTGAAACCACAAGGCCCAGGTCTTTGATATTTGGTTTGAAACTTCATCTGGTGGACCCCTACCAAGATTGTTCAAATTATAGTGCTGGGGCCAAAAATGCCCCCGCCCTGGGGCCCTTTGATTTTACATGGGCTTATATAGTGAAACTCTTTCAAAATCGTCTTGTCTGAAACCGCAAGGCCAAAGTCTTTGATATTTGGTATGAAGCTTCATCTAGTGGACCCCTACCAAGATTGTTCAAATTATAGTGCTGGGGCCAAAAAAGCCCCCGCCCTAGGGCCCTTTGGTTTTATACGGGCTAATATAGGGAAAATCTTTAAAAATCTTCGTCTCTGTAACCGCAAGGCCCAGGTCTTTGCTATTTGGAATGAAGCTTCATCTAGTGGACCCCTACCAAGGTTATTCAAATAAAAGTGCTGGGCCCAAAACTGCCCTCGCCCCGGGACCCTTTGGTTTGACATAGGCTTATATAGGGAAAATCTTCAAAAATCTCATTCTCTGAAACCACAAGGCCTAGGTCTTTGATATTTAGTATGAAGCTTCATCTAGTGGATCTCTACAAAGATTGTTCAAATTAAAGCCCTGAGACCAAAAATGGCCCCGCCTCGGGGCCTATTGGTTTTACATAGACTTATATAGGGAAAATCTTTAAAAAATTTCTTCTGTGAAACAACAAGGCCTAGGTCTTTGATATTTGGTGTGAAATTTCATATAGTGGACCTCTATCAAGATTGTTCAAATTATAGCCCTGCGGCCAAAAATGCCCCCACCCCGAGACCCTTTGGTTTTACATAGACTAATAAAGGGGAAATATTTAAAAATCTTCTTCTCAAGGCCCATGTCTTTGATATTTTGGCATGGAGTTTCATCTGGTGGACCTCTACCATAATTGTTTAAATTATAGCCCTCGGGCCACAAATGCCACCGCCCCGGGGCCCTTTGTTTTTACATAGACTTATATAGAGATAATCTTTGAAAAATCTTTTTCTCTGAAACAGCAAGGCCCAGGTCTTGGATATTTTGTGTGAAGCTTCATCTGGTGGACCTCTATCAAGATTGTTTAAATTATAGCAATGAGGCCAAAAATACCCCCGTCCCTAGGCCATTTGGTTTTACATAGGCTTATGTAGGGAATATCTTTAAAAAAATCTTCTTCTCTGAAACCGTAAGGCCCAGGTCTTTGATATTTGGTGTGTAACTTCATCTATTGGACCTTTGCCAATATTGTTTAAATAATAGCCTTTGTTGATATTTGGTATGAACCTTCACCTTTATAGACCTCCCTCAACATTATGCACATAGCCCTGGTGTCAATAATGGCCTCCCCCGGGGCCCACTTATTACTCTATGGATCAGGTGAGCGATCCAGGGCCATCATGGCCCTCTTGTAACTAAAATACATAGAAATCTCGTTAGCAAGATATTTCAAAAAGTATTTGAGCTAGAACCTTGACATTTGGTATACTGATTTGGGCTGAGGAGGAGATCACCTAATAAAATTTTCAACCAATTTAATGAAATTTTGTTGGAGTGATTGCCCTTTGCATTATTTCCTTTTTAATTAAATAACATAGAAATCTCGTTAGCAAGATATCTCAGAAATTATTTGAGCTAGAGCCTTGATATTTGGTATATTGATTGGGACAGAGGAGGAGATCACCTGATTTGTTAGTTATGGCCCTTTACAATTTCTAGCCATTTAATTGTGTTGATTTCCTGTGCATAGTATTACTTAAGAACTGTGTATACTAGTGTTTTGAAATTTCATTTATGGTTTCCTCATGGAAAAATAATTTACCCGTATTTTTTATCTGACTTATCTCCCCTTTTCACGTTATTTCCTTTTTAATTAAATAACATAGAAATCTCGTTAGCAAGATATCTCAATAAGTATTTGAGCTAGAGCCTTGACATTTGGTATACTGATTTGGGCTGAGGAGGAGATCACCTGATTAAATTTTCAACAATTTTAATGAAATTTTGTTGGAGTGATTGCCCTTTGCATTTTCAGGTCATTTAATTGTGTTTCTTTCTTGTAGCAAGATATTTAAAAAAACTTTTTAAATTGTTGCCTAAAAACTTGACATGCTGATTTGGAATGACTAGGACTTCACCTCATTAACATTTGAAAAAAAATCTGAATTTTAGCTCGGCTGTTTTCGAGGAAAACGACGAGGTATTGTCATTATACAGTCATGGCTTTGTCAACGTCGTCATGCAAAAACTTTGACTGTTTGTCTGCGTCCCGGTGCAAAAACTTGGACATTTTGTAATATATCTGTCATTACTGAACATATGTACTTGAAACTCGGACTAGTTTTTCATTATGATAATGGGCTGCAGCTGAGCGATGGCACCTGCATGCGGTGCTCTTTTTTTTTTTTTTTTTTTTGCGATAATGGCCCTTCGAAAATTTTGGCATTTATGGACAAGCATATGGTTTGGGACATAGTGTTTTACAAACAACATTTCTAGTTTTCTAAACATTGCTTATGATGATCCGGTGACATGTTATCGATATAGGGCCATCTTGGCCCTCTTGTTTTTGAATCCAGGTTTCACTTCTGTGGTTTGATTTTTATTTCACTTCTGTGGTGTATTCCATGCTTCCAAAGGATAACCCTTTTATAGAACATACATGTATTTAAAGTAGAAGTAAAACAAAGATCAGGAATTGATACAATTAACTCACTCCACCCATAAAAGACACCAAAGGGAAAGAAATACAAACATTAAGCGACAGGACCATAATGGAAACCTAAACAAAGGAAGGCCATAAGGACAGTTACTTTCCCACAAAATGGCCATATGGCCATCCAAAACCAAAAGACACAAGTGATACACACAGTAAGTAACAAACAACAACATAAATAAATCGCCACAGAAGAGCCGCCTTGGAACGGTCAGTGGAAGATTTCCACTGGGGGGCTTAAATCGATTTTACGTGGCCACAATCCTCGCCCTTACTTCCGCCGCGATTTAGACAAATAATTTGTTCAGTCGGCATGAAGGCCTCCTAACTCATCAGTGCAACTTCACTACAGCTGACAGCTGGTGTGTGGGAATGTGTGGCGGCGGTTAAACGTCTCCCTGCCCTACATCATAGACTTTCATAGTGTAGATTATATTTTCTTGTCCTTTGGGATCATTGATTCCATTGTGGAATTTTGAAAATAACTGAGGGTCACTGATGAGGCCTAATTGGCCGAAACTAGCTAGTCTGGCCCAGAAAACCTGTACACTCCATATTTTTCACTTCTGTGGTGTATTCCATGCTTCCAAAGGATAACCCTTTTATAGAACATATTTAACTTCACTACAGCTGGTGTGTGGGAATGTGTGGCGGCGGTAAAACGTCTCCCTGCCCTACATCATAGTATAGATTATATTTTCTTGTCCTTTGGGATCATTGAAACATTGTGGAATTTTGAAAATATCTGAGGGTCACTGATGAGGCCTAATTGGCCGAAACTAGCTAGTCTGGCCCAGAAAACATGTACACTCCGTATTTTTCACTTCTGTGGTGTATTCCATGCTTCCAAAGGATAACCCTTTCATAGAACATATTAAACCGTGTTACAGCCAAAAACCTTGTTTTGAAGAACCACACAGTCATGTAATAACAAAGTTTTGGTAAATTGAAAGTGGATTAATTTTTCTTTTGTTTATTTTACAGCTGCTAAAGTAAAACAACTCAAGCAAGGAATAAGAATAGTGCCAAAATGTGTAAGAAAAGGAGAAAGAGGGTAAATATATTTATTTACTTCAGAACTCCAACAAACCTTTTCTGTATCATGCAGTACCAAGTTTACAATCCACAATTTTCCTTCAAGTGCTGTGGAGTAAAACACCCAGAGTGTAAATTTTTACCCCCCCCCATCTATGCGCTAGATATTCTGAGAACATACCACATACTTCAGAGTCTACCTATTCAGAGTGTTTCCGAGTATGTGTGTGACGGACTATACAGTATACTGCACAGTTCTACTGCTGTTTCTTTTCCATTTCTTATGCGATCACTCTCTATCTCACCCTCTCTTCAGATATTAGCCTCGGAACGTGAGGCTACCATACAGACATGAACTAAGATGTCCACACACAGTGCGTGAAGAAAGATTAATCCTGGTTTATGCAAAGCAAAATGCACACTATCACTCACTCTCACTAAGTCGTTGATGACAGCCATACAAAACATGTTTTGCTGACAAGGTAAAATGCCAAAATTTACAAAGGATCCCAACTCATGAAGTCTTTTCCAGAATTTATTCAGAAGTTAATCAGGTCATCTGCTTATCATTGCCAATCTTACCACTCCAGTGGTTTTTATACACCCCTTTGATAAAAGGTCGTATTATGTAATTCCCCTGGCGTCCATGCAGCTTCGTTTCCGGATAACTCTTCCCACATTTTACATCCGATCAAGCTGAAACTTGATATATAGTTAGACTATGATGTGGAGCAGTGCATATTGTTTCGAGGTTACGGTTCACTGAATATTAAAAACATACAGTTATGCCCTTTGAAAATTTCTGTAAACCTTTTGTTTTCGACTAACTCATAACATTTGATCAAGCTAAAACTTTATACTTAGTTAGACCATGATGTGGAGCAGTTTCTATTGTTTCGAGGTTACCTACCAACAAATATTTATAGAGTTATGCCCCTTTGAAAATTTCTGTAAACATTTGGTTCTTGATTACTCCTACATTTTACATCCATTTAAGCTGAAACTTTATATATATACATAGTTAGACCATGATGTGAAGCAGCGCATATTGTTTTGAGATTGCAGTCCACCAATTATTTATAGTGTTGAGCCCCTTTGAAAATTTTCATTAACATTAAAATTTTAGTTTCTAGATATTTTTTCCTACAATTTAGATCCGATCAAGCTGAAACTTGATGAATAGTTAGACTATGAGGTGGAGCAGTGCATATTGTTTCGAAGTTGCATTCCACCAAATATTTTTAGAGTTATGCCCCTTTGGTAATTTCTGTAGACATTTCTTTTCCGGATAACTCAGCGTACAGTTAACATCTGATCAAGCTAAAATATATACAGTTAGACAATGGTGTGAAGCAGTGCAAATTATTTCAATGTTACATTCCACAAAACATTTATAGAGTCATTCCCAGTTTTTGGCTAACACCCCTACAATTAACATTAACATTCGATCAAGCTGAAACTTGATGCATAGTTAGACCATGATTTGGAGCAGCAAAATATTGTTTCGCGGTTACGATCCACCAAAGAGTTATGCCCCTTTGTAAACGTCAGTATACATTTGGTTTTCGGACAACCCCTGTTTTACATTTAGTCCAGCTGAAACTTTATATAGTTAGACCATGATGTGAAACTTCTATTATGCACCTTTAAAAATTTCTGTAAATGCTTGGTGTCTGGCTAACTCCTCCTGCAATCAACATTCAATCAAGCTGAGACTAGATATATAGTTAGACCATGATGTGGAGCAGCTCATATTGTTTCGAGGTTATTGTCCTTCAAATATTAGCAGAAATATGTCCCTTTGAAAATTTCTGTTATTGTTTTGTTTCTGGCTAACTCCTCCTATAATATACACCAGACTAAGCTAGGACTTTGTACATAGTGACACCATGATGTGGAGCAGTGCATATTATTTTTAGGTTACAGTCCATCACATAAAGTTATGCCCAATTAAAAATTCATTTAAATTTTTCCTTTCAGGCTAACCCCTCCTGCACTTTAGATCCCATCCAGCGGAAACTAGATTTTAGTAAGCCCATCATATGAAGCCATGCATATTTTTTTCAAGTACACAAATATTAACAGAGAAACTGTTGTGCTCCTTTGAAAATTTTCTGTAAACTCTGCCTGCAATTTACATGTAATGGCCCTTTGAAAATTTCATCTTACTCTTCCAAAAGTTTACCTTAGATCAAGCTGAAACATTGTGAAAAAATAGACCATGCTGTAGAGAAGCGCATATCATTTTGAGGTAACAATCCGCCAAATATTAGTACAGTTATTCCCCTGTCACTTTTCATTTCCAGCTAGTTCCTCCTGTAGTTTACATCCCATCAAGCTGAAAGGTTATTCGTAGTTGGACTGTAACCGCTAAACAAAATGCACTGCTTTATATCATGGTCTAACTATTAGTTAGACCATGATATGAAGCAGTGCATTTTGTTTAGAGGTTACAGTCCGCAAATTATTAGCATAATAATGTCCAGCTGTCTGTCCATGAACTTTCCTTTTTTGGCTAACCCAACTACATTTTGTCAGTATACATGTATGTGTTATAGCCGATTACTTGCCAGAGGCGTATAATGCCTAGCCCCGACAACTCAGTTGGTACAGTGTCCGCTCAGGGGAACGGGAGGTCACGGGTTCGATTCCTGGGCGGCGACATAACAAAGTCGATAAAATGGTACAAGCTGCTCCTCGCTTGGCACTCAGATTTACGGGGTAGAGCTAGGACTGGTCGACCCAGTGTCAGGATAATGTGACTGGGTGTGGTATCAGGACATGATACTTCAGTGAGGCAGCACTATAAAAGTGAGCATTTAGCTCCCTGTCGCAACCAGACACTGTCGTGATATGACAGAAAAATTGTTGAAAGCGACGTTAAACCCGAATTCACACACACTCACACACACGCCTAGAAATTTTCCAAATAAACTTTTAAAGATAAGACAATCTGACACCCGTAAATTTTGAAATGGACTCCTGCTGTATATAAAAGCCTGAAATATTCATTATAAGGAATTTGATGGCAAGTGTAAACTTCGGTAATAACTTGATAACATATTTGTTTAGTACGGGTAAAACAGATCTGGCTTGTGATCATAACAATGGTGTTATGAAGATGTACCATGACCCCTTTATAATACTGTTCTTGGGGTCCGAAGCAGAAACCGATGTTGGTTAAACTGCCATGTTTTATCCAAGCAAAATGTATAGACTACAGTCAAACTTCAATAACTCGAATATCTTTGGGACCATGAAAATTTGTTAGAGATTGTGGTCGTTCGAATTACTGAGAGTTACACATAGCGCCAGATCATGAGCTCCAGGATATCTGTTTGGTCTTGTGTCGAATATAGGAATGCTGGGTATACTCATTAGAATCTTCTAATGAGTAAACACAACATTCCTTTACAAGATAAATATGTTCTATAAAAGGGTTATCCTTTGGAAGCAAAGAATACACCATAGAACTGGAAAATACGTGGTTTACATGTTTTCTGGACCAGACTAGCTAGTTTCTGAAAAAAAAAAGAATTATCCTTAATACATTATGTATATTGCAAGCTGGAGCTAAGGTAATAATTCTTAGGGGACTCCAGAACGGGTTCGATTTAGCCATAGTAAACGAACCATCAATGTTCCGAGTTATCGATGTTTCACTGTATATAGAAAAATGATCATTTATGGTAATTATTCTGTATAATCGTCACAATTTGGGATTCAGACTATGTAAAATCCAAAACTGTTACAACGAACTGCATTTAAATGAACCACATAAAACAAACTAGGTTACAAGGAGGTCTGTGTGTATTTTGGTACATATGTTTCCGTGTCATTTCAGCATAATAGTCCTGGCAGGAGATGTTAGTCCTGTAGATGTGATCAGTTTCATGCCAGTTGTATGTGAGGAGGCAGGAATACCATACTGTTATATACCAACTAAAGAGGTAACAACTTATGTGTTTGTTTGTTTGTTTGAGGTTTACATCCCACCTACAACTTAGTCATATGGAGACCGGACCTTGGTTTAAAATCTCATCCAAAAGTCTGGATAAGCCCGTAATTGAACCTATGACCCCTGGTTTATACATAAGGCAAGTAGCAGAAGTACTACACCACAGAGTCTTCTATAAGTTACAAGTAAGCAGAAAGTTCTAAAGCATCGCTTCTGTAGGCTGCAGAAGATTTCATAGAAATTACTATATATGCAAGGAATATTAATGAGCCTGCCTATGAGAAACAAGTACTTGTCATAAAAGCGGCCAGCAAAGGCCCAGCGGAACATGCACAGGCAAATTATTGGGCTTGATGCACACGAAGGCTCTGGCGTGACCGCATACAAGCAAGGGGGAGGGCCGTAACTAAAGTTGTGAGAACTTGTGGCCCAACCCCTTGAATTTATTGAATTGCAATAAATATGATTAAATTAAGGCGTAACTATACCAGATTTAGTGACACAGAGGCATTTGTGATATTAAATCTTCATCAGTGTGTCTCAACCCCAAAGTTCTGAAACCGAAACGGATGATGGACAAGTCCTGGCAAACACAGCACATCTCCCTCCGAACACACACCGACCGACCCAGATCATGAGACAGGTCAACTGGAGGCATCAGGCAAGAGACGCCCATATCAGGACTAATAGGCGTCCCCCACCGAGCCAACATCAGCAAACATGGTCCACATTCCACGGAAGTCCCGGGCATCAGGAAGGAGCTGTCCAAAGTAGCGAGACTTGCAAAATTTTAAAATATAACAAAAAGTGGCAACCAAATCTGCTAAGATACATGTCTCACCTGACAAGTCAGTCTTAGTTTTAGAAAAATTAGAATTTTATGCTGCAAAAATTAAAGATATAATATAGTTATTTAAATCAGTACCTGAGTACTGACGGCAACACCGCAGTATCAACCTCAGCACTGAGGAACTAATACATGTAAGTATGCACAGCCTTTACGTCTCATCAATGCCATAAGTAGCCTTTTCTAATGAGCTGACTTAGATGCTTCTCTGAGGGGGAATGATACACCTGGTATGATGTTTTCCAGCACTTCGATGGTAGGCAGACTGGATCCCTAGGCACAGTAATGTTCTTTCAAAGGGGTTGATCATGAAATACATTTCTAGACTTTTTCTTTCATCCAAAAGAGCAGTTGAGTACTGTCAGAAACATGTGCACTATACCGTAAAAAAAACTTTGAACATTCCAAGTCGTCCAATGTCCACCTAGCATTCACAGGACTGTTCATCTCAAGCAATGTCAGCCACACATGTAATTATTTCTTTTTTATGCCCCCGCCATTCGAAGAATGGTGGAAAGGGCATATAGCATTGCCCCTGTTCGTCCGTGCGTCCGTTACTTAAACACGGTCAATAACTTCTTTATTTCTTGATGGATTTTAAAATTACTCGGCAGAAATGTTAACCATCATGAGAAGACATGTCACATGCAAAACCCAGGTCCTTACCTCCAAAGTCAAGGTCATACTTAGAGGTCAAAGATAAAAAAAGGTCCGAAACTTAAAACGCAGTCAATTACTTTCTTATTTCTGAATGGTTTTTGAAATTACTTTGTAGAAATGTTAACCATCATGAGACCATGTGTCACGTGCAAAACCCAGGTCCGTACCTCCGAGGTCAAGGTCATACTTAGCGGTCAAAGGTCAAAAAAGGTCCGAAACTTAAACGCAGTCAATAATTTACTTATTTCTGGATGGATTTTTAAATTACTTTGAAGAAATGTTAACCATCATAGACGATGTGTCACGTGCAAACCCAGATCCGTATCTCAAGGGTCAAGGTCATACTTAGAGGTCAAAGGTAAAAAAAATGTTCCGAAACTTAAACACAGTCAATAACTTTCTTATTGCTGGATGGATTTTGAAATTACTTGGCAGAAATGTTGGCCATCATGTGACAATCTGCCTCACACAAAACCAAGGTCCTTACCTCCAAGGTCAAGGTCATTCTTAGAGGTCAAATGTGAAAAAACTTAAACATGGTCAATAATTTTCTATGGATGAATACGAACATAGTGACATATTTTCAGGCGAGGGCATCCCTGTCCTATGGACACATTTCTAGTCTTCAGTTGTAGATAAATATTAAAATGTTCCCTTACCTTCTCCAACCCAGTCAGATGATGGTTTTGCTTACATCATATCTCATGAACAAATCCCATGTAATGAACACTGTTGAAAACCCCTATTTTATTTAGAGAAAACATGTTTAAAGGGGTATGCATTATTTTCCATATTGATCACAAACTAGAATATGGGGGGATTGCAGGCAGTTCTAACAAGCTACCAACATCTATATTTGCAACAGAAAGATCGTTTTTCCATCAGAAAAATGTTGATTTTCCTACTGAGGTTAAACCATTTGCAACTGAATTGATTTTCCTCACTATATACCGCTAGGGCCCAGATCTAAATTTCAGGAAGTTGGTTTCCGAAATGCAATTGGACAGTGGTTGAGGCGAGTTACATGTAGTTTCAGAAATTTAATAAGATGATTGAGCTTTTTACAAACAGACACCCCATTTGATCAGACGCCTCATCCCCATACTGCAGTGTCTGATCTTGGCCTTCACTGGTTGCCAGAGTTACCATTTTAGGGTTTCCCATCTGAAATGGGTTAATGAGCTATACACTATTGAGCTAAACTTTCTGTGTTTTATATCTTCAGGATCTTGGGTCAGCATGTGGTTCTAAGAGACATACAGTGATAGTTATGATTAAACCTCATGAGGAGTACCAGGACGCTTACGATGAATGTTTTAATGCAGTGAAAAACTTACCCATGCCATTGTAGTGTCAAACATTTGATATATAAAACATTGAAATATTTGTTTCCATGAACAGTGTTGATCTCTGGATATTAACCTTTAAACTTCCAATCATGACATTTACAGACATAATAAGAAAACCAGCCCTTAAAACACTTGCAGAAAAAAGATGTTTTCAGAGATAATTGGGGTTGATGTTTTATATGAATCGTCTGCTGGTTAGAAGATGATGATCATGATATATAAAGTTCTGGGCAGTTGATACAGTCCGATTTATGGGCCTCCGTAGCCTAACAGTTAAGAGCTCTGACACTTGGACGTTAGGCTTTTTGCCAACGTTGATTTGTTCCAGTCACATGTGAGATGCTTAGTTCTTCAATGATAGGTTGGATAGTTTTTCTCCAGGTAGTCCAGATTCACAAACGCTTGATTAATGCTTGGCTCTGTATGTTTGTTTGATTTGAGGTTTAATGTCCCCATCAACACAGTATAGGTCATTTTGGAGACATTGCTTCCAATTTTCTAGGTCTTTTACCCGACATTGAGATGAAATGACATCTCAAGCCCTGTCGCCCAATAAAACCAATAGGTTTTATAAGCATGGAAGGACTAACTCACACTGCTTTGCCTAGGTAGACTTAGATCCTCTAACCGGTTTACCAGTACTCGTGTGCAGTCGGTTATAGCTCTGCGTGGAAGCATCATGCAGCCCATCTTTTCTTCAAGCCCCGATGGGCGGGGGCCGTTGGCTCTATATGTGAAATAATACTGAAAGGGCGGTAAAACCAAAGCCCCCACAAAAACGGAACAATTACCTGGTGCAATTTTGCTCTTTAAAGGTTAAATAAACACGTGTTCATTGAAAAGTACACTGAATAGAAATAAAACCACTACACAAAGATGTCAAAGAAAGATTCCTCAAATTAAAAAATTGTGATACCCTTTTTAGCTCACCTGTCACGTAGTGACGAGGTGAGCTTTTGGGATCACTTTTTGTCCGTCGTCCGTCGTGCGTCCGTAAACAATTTCAAATAAGTATATCTCCAATACCCCATGGCCAATCTTGATCAAATTCCATGTGAATCATCATCAGGTAGGGGGAAAGGCTGCATAAGGTTTTTGTGCTGATCAGATTGGAATTCTGGTTGCCATGGCAACATATAGCTCCCATAGACTTATAATGGGAAAACATTTAAAAATCTTCTTCTCTGAAACCACATGGCCCAGAGCTTAGATATTAAGCATGTAGCAAGGGCAAGTGGTCAACTACATAATTCCTGCCAATCATGCCCCTCGGTGCCAAATGGGCCACGCCCTAGGGCCCCTTCGCTCCCATAGACTAATAATGGAAAAAAAAGCTTCAAAAATCTTCTTCTCTGAAACAACAGGGCCCAGAGCTTATATATTTAGCATGAAGCAATGGCAAGTGGTCACCTACATAATTCCTGCCAATCATGCCCCTGGGTTCAAAAAGGGCCACGCCCCGGGGCCCCTTCGCTCCCATAGACTCATAATGGAAAAAAAAAGCTTCAAAAATCTTCTTCTCTAAAACCACAGGGCCCAGAGCTTATATATTTAGCATGAAGCAATGGCAGGTGGTCACCTACATAATTCCTGCCAATCATGCCCCTGGGTTCCAAATGGGCCACGCCCCGGGGCCCCTTCGCTCCCATAGACTCATAATGGAAAAAAAAGCTTCAAAAATCTTCTTCTCTGAAACCACAGCGCCCAGAGCTTATATATTTAGCATGTAGTAACAGCAAGTGGTCACCTACATAATTCCTGCCAATCATGCCCCTGGTGTCCTAACGGACCACGCCCGGGGCCCATTAGCTCCTATAGACTCATAATGGAAAAAAGCTTCAAAAATCTTCTTCTCTGAAATCATAGGGCCAGAGCTTAGATATTTAGCATGTAGCAACGGCAAGTGGTCAACTACATAATTCCTGCCAATCATGCCCCTGGGTTCCAAATGGTCCACGCCCGGGGCCCCTTCGCTCCCATAGACTCATAATGGAAAAAAAGCTTCAAAAATCTTCTTCTCTGAAACCACAGGGCCCAGAGCTTAGATATTTAGCATGTGGTAACAGCAAGTGGTCACCTACATAATTCCTGCCAATCATGCCCCTGGTGTCCAAACGGACCACGCCCCGGGGCCCATTAGCTCCTATAGACTCATAGGGAAAAAAGCTTCAAAAATCTTCTCCTCTGAAACCATAGGGCCCAGAGCTTAGGATATTTAGCATGTAGGAAGGGCAAGTGGTCAACTACATAATTCCTGCCAATCATGCCCCTGGGTTCCAAATGGTCCACGCCCCGGGGCCCCTTCGCTCCCATAGACTCATAATGGAAAAAAGCTTCAAAAATCTTCTTCTCTGAAACCACAGGGCCCAGAGCTTAGATATTTAGCATGTAGCAATGGCAAGTGGTAACCTATATAATTCCTGCCAATCATGCCCCTGGGGTCCAAATTGGCCACACCCCTGGGCCCCTTAGCTCCTATATACTCATAATGGAAAAAAGGTTCAAAAATCTTCTTCTCTGAAACCACAGGGCCCAGAGCTTAGATATTTAGCATGTAGCAACGGCAAGTGGTCGCCAACATAATTCCTGCCAACCATGCCCCTGGGTTCCAAATGGGCCACGCCCCGGGGCCCCTTAGCTCCTATAGATTCATAATGAAAAAAAAAAGCTTCAAAAATCTTCTTCTCTGAAACCACAGAGCCCAGAGCTTAGAAATTTAGCATGTAGCAACGGCAAGTGGTCACCTACATAATTCCTGCAAATCATGCTCCTGGGGTACAAACAGGCCACGCCCTGGGGCCCCTTAGCTCCTTTAGACTCATAATGTAAAAAAGCTTCAAAAATCTTCTTCTCTGAAACCACAGGGCCCAGAGCTTAGATATTTAGCACATAGCAACGGCAAGTGGTCACCTACATAATTCCTGCCAATCATGCTCCTGGGGGCCAAACAGGCCACGCCCTGGGGCCCCTTAGCTCCTATAGACTCATAATGGAAAAAAGCTTCAAAAATCTTCTTCTCTGAAACCACAGGGCCAAGAGCTTAGATATTTAGTACATAGCAACGGCAAGTGGTCACCTACATAATTCCTGCCAATCATGCCCCTGGGTTCCAAATGGGCCACGCCCCCGGGCCCCTTCGCTCCCATAGACTCAAAATGAAAAAAAGCTTCAAAAATCTTCTCCTCTGAAACCGCAGGGCCCAGAGCTTAGGTAATTAGCATGTAGCAGCGGCAAGTTGTCAACTACATAATTCCTGCCAATCATGCTCCTGGGGTCCAAATTGGCCACGCCCGCGGGCCCCTTAGCTCCCATTGACTCATAATAGAAAAAAGCTTCAGAAATCTTCTTCTCTGAAACCACATGGCCCAGAGCTTAGATATTTAGCATGTAGCAACAGCAAGTGGTCACCTACATAATTCCTGCCAATCATGCCCCTGTGGTCAAACCGAGCCCGCCCCGTGGCCCCTTAGCTACTATAGACTCATAATGGAAAAAATGCTTCAAAAATCTTTTTCTCTGAAACCACAGGGCCCAGAGCTTAGATAATTAGCATGTGGCAATGGCAAGTGGTCACCTACATAAATCCTGCCAATCATGCCCCTGGGGTCCAAATGGGCCACGCCCTGGGGCCCCTTAGCTCCCCTAGACTCATAATGGAAAAAAGCTTCAAAAATCTTCTTCTCTGAAACCACAGGGCCCAGAGCTTAGATATTTAGCATGTGGCAATGACAAGTGGTCACCTGCATAAATCCTGCCAATCATGCCCCTCGGGTCCAAATGGGCCACATCCTGGGACCCCCCTAGCTCCCATAGACTCAAAATGGAGAAAAGCCTAAAAAATCTTCTTCTCTGAAACCATAGGGTCCAGAGCTTAGATATTTAGCATGTAGCAACGGCAAGTGATCACCTACATATTTCCTGCTAATCATGCCCCTGGGGTCCAAATGGGCCACGCCCCGGTGCCCCTTAGCTCCCATAGACTCTAAATGGAAGAAAGCTTAAAAAATCTTCTCAGAAACTGTGAAGCACCGAACTTAGATATTTAGTCCAAATTGGCCAAATCCTGTGGCCCCTTAACTCCAACAAACTTATAATGGAAGAAAGCTTCAAACATCTTCTTTGAAACCATGAAATACAGACCTTAGATATTTAGTATATAGCAACACAAAATGGTCACCTACATAAATCCTGCCAACCATGCCCTTTGGGTCAAAATTGGCCAAGCCCCAGGGCTCATTAGCTTCTATATAACACAAAATGGTCACCTACATAAATCCTGCCAACCATGCCCTTTGGGTCAAAATTGGCCAAGCCCCAGGGCTCATTAGCTTCTATAGACTTATACTGGAAAAAAAAACTTAAAAAAAAAAATCTTTTTCTCCAAAACCATAAGGCACAGATTTTGTTTGATTTGAGGTTTTACATCCCTGTCAACACTGTATAGGTCATTTTGGAGATGTCTCTTCCAATTTTGTGGGACTTTTTACCCGACATTGAGATGAAATTACATCTCAAGCTCTGTTGCCCAATGAAACCAATAGGGTTTATACCCATGGACACCGCTTAGCCTGAGCTTAGATATTTAGAATGTAGCAATGTCAAGTGGTCTCCTACACTAATGATTTTCTGGTACACAGGTGAGCGATATAGGGCCATTGGGCCCTCTTGTTCTTATTGTTAGTACAAACAAACTTTGGGAAAACATGAGTAGTCACACAATTTTAAGCTCCGCTGTACAAAGTACATGGAGAGCTATTGTTGTTACCTCGGTTGTGCACTTTTGCGTGTGCGTTCCCGTCACACTCTGTTAAAGTTTTTCAAATACTTTTATCTCAACAGTCACTCATCACAGAGCACTCATATTTGGAACTTATGTACCTGGGAGGGTCTTCTGATGTTCAAAGACAACAGACCCCTGGGTTTATGCCTCGGGGTGGGGCTAGGTATCAAAATCTAGAACACCTCTGTAAAACTGTTAAAGTGTTTGAAATGCTTATCTCAACAGACACTCATCACAAAGCATTCATATTTTAGAACTTGGATACCTGGGAGTATCTTCTGAGATTCCAATATACACATCCCTAGGTTCATGCCTGGGAGGGGGGATGGGGTGGGGCTAGGGGTCAAAATCTAGGACACCTTTGTAATCCGTTATATACGATGCAATTATGCTAATAAGTTATAGACACATTTAGTTATATATCAGCCAACCATGTGACATTGGTTCAAGTGTTAAAGGTTGAATTAAGGTCATGGTGGCCTGCATTTCCAGGTCCAGTGATTTTGCCTTATATCTTGAAGACTATTTGTTGGAGAAATGTCATACCTGGGATATAAGTGCCATGTGACCCCTTCATTTACCTCAAAATATATCGATGTCACTGTGACCTATATTACATGGTTCAGTGATTTTGCCTATCATCTTAAATACTATTTGAAGGAGAAATGTAATACCTGAATTATTAGTTCCATTTGACCCGATAACTGACCACCAAATATATCTAGGTCAGTGTGACCTCTATTTCATGGTTCACTGATTTTGCCTATTATCTTGAATACAATTTGATGGAGAAATGTCATACCTGGATTATTAGTTCCATGTGACCCCATGATTGATTTCAAAATATATCTATTTTAGTGTGACCTATATTTCATGGTTCGGTGATTTTTGCCTGTTATCTGGAATACTATTTGAAAAAACGTCATACCTTGCTTATTAGTTCCATGTGACCTGCTGGGGCCCCCGCCCATTAGGGCTTGAAGAAATATTTGGGCTGCATGATGCTTCCATGCAGAGCTGAAGCCGACTCGCACACAAGTACTGGTAAACCGCTTAGAGGATCTAAGCCTGCCCCGGCAAAGCGATGCTAGTCGGCCCGTCCATGCTTATAAAACCCTATTGATTTCATTGGGCGACAGGGCTTGAGATGTCATTTCATCTCAATGTCGAGTAAAAGTCCCGCAAAATTGGAAGAGATGTCTCCAAAATGACCTATATAGTGTTAAACCTCAAATCAAACAAACAAAATGTGACCTGCTGATTAACCTCAAAATATATCTAGGTCAGTGTGACCTATATTTCATGGTTCAGTGATTTTGCCTATTATCTTGAATACTATTTTGATAATGGAATGTTATACCTGAGGTATTACGTCAATGCAACCAGATGATTGACCTCAAAATATACAGTCCAACCTGTATTAAGCAAGGGTCTCAGGGATAACTAAAATGTGCTTGCTAAAGACAGGTGCTTGCTTAATACAGGTGAAGTTTAACACATTTACCTTTGTTTGGGAACTGGATGCCTGCTTGCTTGACAGGTTGCTTGCTTAAAAGAGGTGGCCACTAAGACAGGTTTTACTGTATATAGGTCAGTGTGACCTATATTTAATGGTTCAGTGACTTTGACTTACATCTTCAATATTATTTGTTGGAGAAACTTCATATCTTAATAATCAATTCCATATGACCAGATGACTGACATAGAAGTATATCTAAGTCAGTGTGGCCTACACTATTTGATACTGAAATGTAATATCTGGAATGTATGTTCTATGTGACCTGATAATTGACCTCAAAATATATGTAATTGAGTGTGACCTATTTTTCATGGTTCAGTAGTTTTACCTTATATCTTGAAGGCATGAAACAGGCGAGCTCTGCTGTGATGCGACAGCTCTTGTTCATTCATATGGTAAGTCTATAAATGCAGAAGCTTGATATTAGCTTTGTATTGTTTTTCAGTACTTGTTACATTAGGACACCTTTGCAATTTGTTGTATACATTGCAATTATGCTAATAAGTTATTAAGAGTGCTGACTCTTTAGTCATTAGGTCTTTCACTGCCGTAGGTTCGAGCCTCGCTCAGGCCACGTGTGAGATGCCAAGTTCTGCAACGGAAGGTCAGGTGTTTTTACTCCGGGTACTCCGGTTTTCGCCCACCTCTGATTAACGATCGGCTCGATATGAGTGAAATAATCTTGAAAGGGCCGTAAAACCCACCCCCCCCCAAAAAAAAATGCTAATAAGTTATAGACACAATTAGTTATAAATATCAGCCAACCATGTGACAGAACCTTAATGGTTCAAGTCTAAAAGGGTGATGGTCATGGTGACCTACATTTTCAGGTCTAGTGATTTTGCCTTATATCTTGAAGACTATTTGTTGGAGAAATGTCATACCTGGGATATTCGTGCCACGTGACCCCATGATTGACCTCAAAATATATCTAGGTCACTGTGACCTATATTACCTGGTTGAGTGATTTTGCCGATTATCTTGAATACTATTTGAAGGAGAAACAATGTCATACCTGAATTATTGGTTCCATGTGAGCCGATAATTGACCACCAAATATATCTAGGTCATTGTGACCTATATTTCATGGTTCAGTGATTTTTGCCTATTATCTTGAATACAATTTGATGGAGAAATGTCATACCGGGAATATTAGTTCCATGTGACTACATGATTAACTTCAAAATATATCTATTTTAGCGTGACGTATATTTCATGGTTCGGTGATTTTTGCCTATTATCTTGAATACTATTTGATGAAGAAATTTCATACCTTGATTGTTAGTTCCATGTGACCTGCTGATTGACCTCAAATATATTTAGGTCAGTGTGACCTATATTTCATGGTTCAGTGATTTTGCCTATTATCTTGAATACTATTTTGATAATGAAATTTTATACCTGGGATATTACTTCAATGCAACCAGATGATTGACCTCAAAATATATGTAGGTCAGTGTGACCTATATTTTATGGTTCAGTGACTTTGACTTACATCTTTAATATTATTTGTTGGAGAAACTTCATATCTGAATAATCAATTCCATATGACCAGATGATTGACAGAAAATATCTAAATCAGTGTGGCCTTCACTATTTGATGCTGAAATGTCTGGAAATATATGTTCCATGTGACCTGATAATTGACATCAAAATATATGTAGGTAAGTATATTTCATGGTTCAATAGTTTTACCTTATATCTTGACTGCACGAAACAGGCGAGCTATGCTGTCATGCGACAGCTCTTGTTCATTAATATGGTAAGCCTATAAATGCAGGAGGCTTGATATTAGCTTTGTATTGTTTTTCAGTACTTGTTACATCTGGTTATATGTGAGTAAATTTTATGCCATCAGACTTCAATGGCTTGTACACCTTTAGCATCGAGATACGGGTTTTCGTGAACAGCAGGATTAGGGTTAATGATATCCTCAGGTTAGGAGCCGAGGCATAACAACTATTATCTTTTTTATTTTCTTTAAAATAAAGGTATATTGTTTGTACTTATTGGAAACACCTGGATGTGATGTCACCTCCTCGAGATGATTCAAATGTTGACTCAAAACTTAAATTTTTCAAGATGTATTAGTTGATAATTTTTTTGCGTTCAATTGCGATGAAAGCTTTAAGCTTATTTGAATCACTCAAACGAGAGGCAGTCACTTTTACACCACTGCCAGCCATAAACATCTTGGTTGAGTGGGACAGTCGCATTAGCTGTCTTGCCCAAGGACATACCTTGCCTCTGGCGACAGGATTCGAACCCATAACCTCTCCATCATAAGTCTAATGCGCTAACCACTGAGCTATCGAGGCTACCACTACAAGATGTATTAACCCTTATAATCGGAATGGATTCTTTTACTGTTATCATTTGGGCGGGTCCTCTAGTTAAAATGGGGCTGTTGGGCTGATTAAATCATTATTATTTTTACATAAATTTGTTTTTCAAGCGAACAGTGGAGACCCAGATGAGATGCTGCATCATGTGGCGTCTCAACTGTGTCTGTACTATTTTGCCTATATCCCATTTATAAGATGCCAGGCGTATAAGGGCTTATAATCAAAACTCAATAAAGCACTCAAAAATGTTAACTGTGGTTATTGAGAAATTTCTGGAGACTCGAGAATGATTTAGAATCATTCAGGGTTAACGATCAGGGTTTGAGTCATTAAAGCTTAATTGTATGCGTTAATTGTATATTTTGTAAAAATAAATCTAAGAACATGTAAAAACTGGCTTTGTAATGTTTTCCCCATAAGACAAAGTGAAAGTACAGTAAAACTTGTGTGAGTAAAACTTGTATGACCAACAAAATAGAAGTGAAGGCAATGGTAGGAATCGATACAATTAACCCACAGCTCCCAACAGAGACACCAAAGGGAAAAAACACAAACACGAAACAACAGACCCTAATGGAAACATCAATAGTGGAAAATGGACAGTTACTTCCCCACAAAATGGCCAAAAAGACTGAAATTAGCTTGCTCATCAGGCAAGCTTTGCCAGAGTGCCTTACCGTTCTTCCAGTCAGGTTGATACAAACTAAACCAAGAGGGAAAAATGGCCCTATATCGCTCACCTGTGTACCAGAAAATCATTAATGATGTTTTAAGAATGCCCATCTGGGCTTGAAGAAATAGACTGGGCTACAAGGTGCTTCTATGCAGAGCTGGAACCGACCACACATGAGTACTGGTAAACATGTTCTAAGCCTGCCGAGGAAAAGTGATGCCAGTTGGACCGTCCATGCATAATGACCCTTTTGGTTGCATTGGGTGGAAAGGGCTTAAGATATAATTTCATCTCGATGTCCGGAAAAAGTCCCACAAAACTAGAAGCAACGTCTCTAAAATGACCTACACTGTGCTGACAGGGATGTTAAACCTCTAATCAATAAACAAGGGCAGGTAACTCCAAAGTTGTTTGTCTCATGGAGCCGAAATTCGAACTCTATGTAGACCATGTCCCTCCTGGTTATCTTCAAGTTTGATGAAGATCAGATGAGAAATGGCGGAGACGTCAGTGGAGACGTCGTTTTCCCAATTATAAGTCTCGTTTTCCCCATTGTAAGTCTATGGGACCTTTTTGTTTCCATGACAACCACAGTTCTGTTCAAAGCTGGTCTAAAACCTAATGCAGTCAATCCCCCAACCCAGTGATGCTGCACATAAAATTTGATTGGGATTGGCCAGCTAGTCACTTAGCTATTCAAGTTCAAAGGTGTGGACGACGGACGGAGGTTTTATGCTTGTTCTCGTTTACTGAAAGTTTCAAAAAGATCAGATTAGAAACGGCTGTGAAAAGGTGGAGACACAATATTCAATAGTATTTATGCTCAAGGGCATGTAATTTGAAAGCCTTTTGTCTCATGCGGCCCAAATTCGAACTAAACATAGACTGTACGCTCCTCCTGATTATCTGGAAGTTTGATGAAGATAAGGTTAGAAATAGCCAAGCAAAAGTGAAGACATCGTTTTCCCATAGACTGGGCTACCTGGTAAGTCTATGGGAAAATTTTTGACCCTCAATGGGATGTTACTGGAAATCCGGTGGTCAGATTCAAGCCAAAATCGAACTCTTATAGATTTTATTTTATCCTCGTTTACCAAAAGTAACAAAATGATAGATCCAAAACAGTTGCGGAATGCTGGATATACCATTTTTCGCTGATATTTATGCTCAAGGGCAGGTAACTCAGAAGTCATATGACCTGCGTAGCCCAAATTCAAACTCAATTGACTTGTGCCCCTCCTGGTTATCTGCAAGTTTGGTGAAGATCTGATTTGAAATGGCCGAGAAAAGCTGGAGACGTCGTTTTCCCATTGTAAGTCTGTGGGGAAATCTTTCACACTCCAGGATATGTAACTGGAAAACCACTGGTCAGATTCAAGTCGACTTCAAACTCGCTCGAGATTTTATGCTTGTCCTCTTTACCAAAAGTTATAAATTGATCCAATCAAAAACGGCTGAGAAAAGCTGGAGACACCATTTTTCACTTACATTTATGCTCAAGGGCAGGTCACTCAGAAGTTGTTTGTCCCGTGCAGCCCAAATTTGAACTCAACATAGACTGTAATGGCGGAGAAAAAGTGGAGACGTCGTTTTCCTCATTATAAGTATATGGGAAATTTTAAAGGGGATGTAACTGAAAAAAAAAAAACAAAAAAAAAAAAAAAAACGCTTGTCAGATTCAAGCCAAATTCGAACTCGTCCAAGATTCTATGCTTGTTCTCGTTTATGAAAAGTTACAACAAGAGGGCCAAATGGCCCTATATCGTTCACCTTTGTACCTGAAAATCATTAATGATGTTTTAAGAATGCCCATCGGGGCTTGAAGAAATGGACTGGGCTACATGCTGCTTCTATGCAGTGCTGGAACCGACCACACATGAGTACTGGTAAACAGGTTCTAAGCCTGCCCAGGAAAAGTGGCGCCAGTTGGACCGTCCATGCACAATGGCCCTATTGGTTCATTGGGTGGAAAGAGCTTAAGATATAATTTCATCTCGATGTCGGGCAAAAGTCCAACAGAACTAGAAGCATTATATCTCCAAAATGACCTACACTGTGCTGACAGGGATGTTAAACTTCAAATCAATAAACAAGGGCAGGTAACTCCAAAGCTGTTTGTCTCATGTAGCCGAAATTCGAACTCTTGTAGACTTTATGTCCCTACAGGTTATCTGCAAGTTTGATGAAGATCAGATCAGGAATGGCGGAGAAAAAGTGGAGACGTCGTTTTCCCCATTATATGTCTATGGAAACTTTGTGTTTCCATGGCAACCACAGTTCTGATCCAAACTGGTCCAAAACCTAATGCAGTCAATCCCCAAACCTACGTCCGATGCTGCACATAAAATTTGATTGAGATTCATTGGCCAGCTAGTCACTGAGATATTCAAGTTCAAAGGTGTGGACGACGGACGGAGGTTTTATGCTTGTTCTCGTTAACTGAAAGTTTCAAAAAGATCAGATTAGAAACGGCTGAGAAACGGTAGAGACACTATTTTTCACTAGTATTTATGCTCACGGGCAGGTAATTTGAAAGCCTTTTGTCTCATGCGGCCCAAATTCGAACTAAACATAGACTGTAAGCTCCTTCTGGTTATCTGGAAGTTTGATGAAGATAAGGTTAGAAATAGCCAAGCAAAGTTGGAGACATCGTTTTCCCATTGTAAGTCTATGAGAAAGTTTTCACCCTCAAGGGGATGTAACTGGAAATCCGGTGCTCAGATCCAAGCCAAAATCGAACTCATTAGAGATTTTATGCTTATCCTTGTTTACCAAAAGTAACAAAGAGATCAGATCAAAAACAGTTGCGGAAAGCTGGTTACACCATTTTTCGCTAATATTTATGCTCAAGGGCAGCTAACTCAGAAGTCATTTGACCTGCGTGGCCCAAATTCAAACTCAACATAGACTGTATGCCCCTCCTGGTTATCCGCAAGTTTGGTACAGATCTGATTTGAAATGGTCGAGAAAAGCTGGATACGTCGTTTTCCCATTGTAAGTCTATGGGGAAAATCTTTCACACTCGAGGAGATGTAACTGAAAAACGACTGGCCAGATTCAAGTCAATTTCGAACTCGCTCGAGATTTTATGCTTGCCCTCTTTACCAAAAGTTACAAAATGATCCAATCAAAAACGGCTGAGAATAGCTGGAGACACCATTTTTCACTTTTATGCTCAAGGGCAGGTAACTCACAAGCTGTTTGTCCCGTGCAGCCAAAATTTGAACTCGGCGTAGACTGTACGCCCCTCCTGGTTATCTGCAAGTTTGATGAAGATCGGGTCAGAAAATGGCGGAGAAAAAATGGAGACTTCGTTTTCCCCATTCTAAGTCTATGGGAAAAAAATTTTCACGCCCAAGGGGATGTAACTGATAAAACCGCTCGTCAGATTCTAGCCAATTAAATTCGAACTCGTCCAAGATTTTATGCTTGTTCTCGTTTATGAAAAGTTACAAAAAGATCAGATCATAAACGGCTGAGAAAAGCTGGAGACACCATTTTTCACTTATATTTATGCTCAAGGGCAGGTAACTGCAAAGCTGTTTGTCCCATCCATCCCAAATATGAACTCGACTTAGACTGTAAGCCCCTCCTGGTTATCTGCAAGTTTGATGAAGATCGGATGAGAAATGGCTGAGAAAAAGTGGAGACGTCGTTTTCCCCATTATAAGTCTATGGGAACATTTTTCACGCTCAAGGGGATGAAACTGGAAAACCGCTGGTCAGATTCAAGCCAAATTCGATTTTATGCCCAAGGGCAGGTAACTCCAAACCTGTTTGTCCCGAGCAGCCCAAATTAGAACTCGACGTAGACTGTAAGCCCCTCTTGGTTATCTGCAAGTTTGATGAAGATCGGATCAGAAATGGCCGAGGAAAAGTGGAGACATCGTTTTCCCCATTATAAGTCTATGGAACCTTTATGGGGCCATTTTGTTTCCATGGCAACCACAGTTCTGATCAAAACTGGTCCAAAACCTAATGCAGTCAATCCCCCCACCCAATGATGCTGCACATAAAATTTGATTGGTATTGGCCAGCTAGTCACTTTGATATTCAAGTTCAAAGGTGTGGAAGCCGGATGCCTACCTATACTGTAAGCTCACCATGTGAGCCTTCGGCTCAGGTGAGCTAAAAAGATTCGATCATAAACGGCTGAGAAAAGCTGAAGACACCATGTTTCACTCATATTTATGCTCAAGGGCAGGTAACTCCAAAGCTGTTTGTCCCGTGCAGCCCAAATTCGAACTCGACGTAGACTGTAAACCCATCCTGGTCATCTGCAAGTTTGATGAAGTTCGGATCTGAAATGGCTGAGAAAAAGTGGAGACGTCGTTTTCCCCATTATAAGTCTATTGGAAATTTTTCACGCTCAAGGGGACGTAACTGGAAAACTGGTGGTCAGATTCAAGCCAAATTCGAACTCGTCCGAGATTTTGTGCTTGTCCTCGTTTATGAAAAGTTACGAAAAGATCAGATCATAAACGGCTGAGAAAAGCTGGAGACACCATTTTTCACTTATATTTATGCTCAAGAACAGGTAACTCCAACCTGTCTGTCCCGTGCAGCCCAAATTCGAACTCGACGTAGACTGTAGGCCCCTCCTGGTTATCTGCACGTTTGATGAAGATCAGATCAGAAATGGCTGAGAAAAAAATGGAGACGTCGTTTTCCCCATTAGAAGTCTATGGGAAAATTGTTCACACTCAAGGGGATGTAACTGGAAAACCACTGGTCAGATTCAAACCAAATTCGAACTCGTCCGAGATTTTATGCTTGTCCTCGTTTATGAATAGTTACAAAAAGATCAGATCATAAACGGCTGAGAAAAGCTGGAGACACCATTTTTCACATATTTATGCTCAAGGGCAGGTAACTCCAAACCTGTTTGTCTCGTGCAGCCCAAATTAGAACTCGACGTAGACTGTAAGCCCCTCCTGGTTATCTGCAAGTTTGTTGAAGATCGGATTAGAAATGGCTGAGAAAAAGTGGGGTCGTCGTTTTCCCCATTATAAATCTATCGGAAAATTTTTACGCTCAAGGGGATATAACTGGAAAACTGCTGGTCAGATTCAAACCAAATTCGAACTCGTCCGAGATTTTATGCTTGTCCTCGTTTATGAAAAGTAAAAAAAAAAAGATCAGATCATAAACGGCTGATAAAAGCTGGAGACACCATTTTTCACTTATATTTATGCTCAAGGGCAGGTAACTCCAAACCTGTTTGTCCCGTGCAGCCCAAATTCGAACTCGACGTAGACTGTAAGCCCCTCCTGGTTATCTGCAAGTTTGATGAAGATCGGATCAGAAATGGCTGAGAAAAAGTGGAGACGTCGTTTTCCCCATTATAAAAAGTAGAAGTAAAACAAAGACCAGGAATCGATACAATTAACTTACTCAATCCATCAAAGACACCAAAGGGAAAGAAAAACAAACATGAAGCGACCAGATCATAATGGAAACGTAAACAAAGGAAGGCCATAAGGACAGTTACTTTTACACAAAATGGCCATCCAAAATAAAAAGACACAAGTGATACACGCAGTAAGTAACGAAGCAACAACATAAATAAACCGCCACAGAAGAACTGCCTTGGAACGGTCAGTGGAAAGAATTCCACTGGGGGGCTTAAATCGATTTTACATGGCCATGATCCTCGCCCTTACCTCTGTCGCGGTATACACTAATTTTGTTTAGTCTGCATTAAGGCTTCCTAACTCATCAGTGTAACATCTCCGAGAATACAAATTAAAAAACTACAGAGATGAAACAAGGTTGAGGACTCGACAGCATACAAAAAGAGAATTGCTGGAGCAAAAGAAAACCAACAGTTAGACTTCGAGGGGCCCGACCAAAGACGGAGCATCAGGCGCCAACCAACATAGAGAATACTAAAATAAAATAAAATTCCATTTATGTTTTTACGCTGGAACCGTCATATAATCTTAAGCCCGACCCACCGGTGTGCAATCAAAGAGGGAAGCAAAGTTGCCAACCGTGATTGGGTTAACCACCATGCATGCAGTCTGTTTTATAACATGTATGTTGTACCCAATCTTTATATATCGACGAACGATTTTACGAAATTGGGTACTAAAGTCATTACAGGCATGTATTTTTCTAAATTTATGTACTAAGTCGCCATAGAATTCGGGTTCCGATAGGCCTTGTTGCAGAAGTGTTTTAAGTCCAACATTGAATTTTGAAACCAAATCAGAATGACGTCTATAAAACTTATAAAAGGCTTTACGTAGTCTTTGATACCGATACACCTGATTATAAAGTTTAGCGGTTAATAATTTATTATGAGTGTTGAAGTCGGATACATGACTAGACACTCTAGCGAATAGAATTAAATGCGAAATATAAACCCCGTACGATATCGCACGAGGAACATCACCGTCAAAAAAAAGCCATCGGAAGAGATGGCAAATCCCCCGACCAAAAGCCAATATGGCCTTCAGAAGATTGTTCACCAATAGAAAGTGCGACAGAATTAAACCAGCAATATATCACAAAAGTATTGCAGTTATGGCCATCACAAGATTATACTGTCAGGGGAGATAACTAACAAGAGGCCCATGGGCCACTATGCTCACCAGAGCTCAGGTGGGCACTGCCCAATTGCAGCCATGTATTTTAACATGATATCATTTTAATCTGCCAAATGAACCCCCATATCCAAATGAGCACCCATGTGGACTCAGTATATGAAACATTAGGCCTTTTATGAAGTAGAGGGGGTGGGGCATGGACCCAATGGAGCCCTGGTTGGTGTCACTAAATGTGTCTTATCACAAAGAACAAGAATATATATGGTTTAGCAGTGGGGATCTGCATGGCTGGAGATATAAGTGGAGTGGTTGGAGCATGCCCTGTCGTTCCCAGGAAAGCCCAAGATTGTTGTCCCTAAATGTGTCTTATCATAAGTACCAAGTATATATATGGTTTAGGGGTGGGAATCTGAACGGTATCCAAGATATCCTTTCATGAAGTGGAAAGGAGAGGACTGGCCCCTGCGGACACCCCTACAGTAGGTGTGCTAATAATAAGGAACAAGAACATATATGAATATGGGGTGGGGATTTGAATGGTTTCTGAAATATATGGCCTTTTATGAAGTGGAAGGGCGGGGCACATTGCCTCAGCACAAAGAGACCCCCAACTTGGTGTGACTGAATGAGTCTTATCATAAGGAACAAGAATATATACGGTTTAGGGGTGGGGATCTGAACTGTTTCTGAGATATGTGGCTTTTAATGAAGTCAAGCGGTGGAGCAAGGCCCGGGCATGCCCCGGGGACTCACAAGCTGGTGTTAATGAATGTGCCTTATCATAAGGAAGATGAATATATATGGTTTAGGGGTGGGGCTCTGAACAGTTTCTGAGATAAAAGGCATTTTGTGAAGTGCAGGAGTGGGGCAAGGCCCAGGGAGACCCCCAGGTTGGTGTCAATGAATGTGTCTTATCATAAGGTACAAGAATATATATGGTTTAGGGGTGGAGATCTGTAAGGTTTCCGAGATATTGTGATATTATGAAATGGAGGGGGTGGGGCATGGCCCCCAGGTTGGTGTCACTGAATGTGTCTCATCATAATGAACAAGAACATATATGGTTTAGGGGTAGGGATCTGAACAGTTTCTGAGATATATGGCCTTTTGTGAAGTGAAGGGGTGGGGCATGGCTCCGGCGCACCCCGGAAGACCCCAAATTTGGGGTCAATGAATGTGTCTTATCATAAGGAGCAAGAATATATATGGTTTAGGGGTGGGGATCTGTAAGGTTTCCGAGATATTGGGCCTTTTATGAAATGGAGGGGCGGGACATGGCCCCGGCGCATCCCTGGGGACCCCCAGTTTTATGTCACTGAATGGGTCTTATCATAAGGAACAAGAGTATATAGGGTTCAGGGGTGGGGATCTGAATGGTTTCAGAGATATTGGGCCTTTTATGAAGTGGAGGGGGTGGGGCATGGCCTCGGCGCATCCCGGAGGACCTCCAGGTTGGTGTCAATGAATGCGTCTTATCAATAGAAACAAGAATATATATGGTTTAGGGGTGGGGATCTGTAAGGTTTCTGAGATATAAGGCATTTTATGAAGTACTGGGGGTGGGGGCGGCGCATGGCCCCGGCACAACCTACTGGACCCCCAGGTTGACATAAAAGCGTATGGCTGAGAGAAGTTTGCTAAAGGAACATTTCTATGAAAGTTTTGTCAAAATATCTGCAAAGGCTTTGTAGTTAATGCCATTTTTCAATTTTCCCCATTATAAGTCTATGGAAAATCTAAGTTGCCATAGCAACCAAACTAAAGAGCCGAATTTCATAAAAAACACAAAACCTGTAAAGGCAAATATGGTGAATATTTCCATAAACTCTCAGCCTCATAGAGCATACAGTTTCTGAGGAGATGATTTTTTTAAGTATTTTTTTTCTATTTTTTTTCATTTTGGTTTCCATGGCAACCAATACAAATGAGCAGTAGGCCTAAAATCATATGGCAGATGGTAGATTGCCTAAGGAATATTTCTATGAAAGTTTTGACAAAATATCTGCAGCGGCTTAGCAGTAAATGCCATTTTTCAATTTTCCCCATTATAAGTCTATGGAAACTCTAAGTTGCCATAGCAACCAAACTAATAAGCCGGATTTCATAAAAAACACAAACTTTCAATCCCCCAACCCAAGGATGCTACAGATGAAATTTGGGCCCAATGGGCCTAGCGGCTTCAGAGGAGATGTCGTTTAAAAGTGTTGACGTCACACGACGACGCAGACGACGCAGACGCCGACGGACAACTGCCTATCCTATAAGCTCCCCCGGAGCCTTCGGCTCTGGTGAGCTAAAAAACAGGGCACTCAGATCTCAGAAATGTGGTTCTTGCGCATGACATGCCTGCTTAAGATCATGTATTTCTGTACAAAGTACCATCACTATGTCTCAAAAGGTATTGGAGATATGCTGATCACAAGCTGGTCATACTGTTATATTGGAAGGGTCGATAACTCAAATACCACAGCACCAACAGTTGGGGTTCTTGCACATGGCATCCTTTCTTTACCTTGTATACAATTGTGCCAAGTTCCTTCAATATATCTCAAAGGGTGTTGGAGTTATGGCCATCACAAGGTTATATTGCCAGGTGAGATAACTAAAAAACCAGAGCACCCATAGTTGTACTTCTTGAGCATGACACATCTTAACCTCATGTACATGTGCATCAAGTACCACCAATATGTCTCAAAGGGTATTGGAGGTACGATGATCACAAGGTTGTCATACTGTTATATTTGAAGGGGAGATAACTCAAATATCATAGCACCCAGAGTTGTGGTTCTTAGGCATGAAGCGCCGACTCAACCTTGTATACAATTGTGCCAAGTACCATCAATATATCTCAAAGGGTATTGGAGTTATGACCATCACAAGGCTATATTGTCAGGGGAGATAATTAAAAAACCAGGGCATACAGAGTCGTTGTTCTTGCACGTGACACACCTGCTTAACCTCATGTACAACTGTACCAAAGGTCATCAATATATCTCAAAGAGTGTTGGAGTTGTGGCCATCACAAGGTAGTGATTCTATATTATTGGAAGGGGAGACAACTAAAAAACCATGGCACCCAGAGTTGTGGTTCTTGTGCATGACACACCGTCTCGGCCTTGTGAACAACTGTGCCAGATATCATTAATATATCTTAAAGGGTATTGAAATTATGGCCATCACAAGGTTGTCACTCTATTTTATTGGAAGGGGAGATAACTCCAAAACCATGGCAACAAGAGTTGTGGCTCTTGTGCATGACACGCCGTCTCAGCCTTGTGAACAACTGTGCCAGGTACCATCGATATATCTCAACGGGTATTGGAGTTATGGCCATCACAAAGTAGTCATTCTATTTTATTAAAAGGGGAGATAACTAAAAAGTATGGCATCCAGAGTTCTGGTTCTTGCGCATGACATGCCGTCTCAGCCTTGTGAACAATTGTGCCAAGAACCATCAATGAACCTCAAAGGGTATAGGAGTTATGGCCATCACAAGGTTGTCACTCTATTTTATTGGACGGGGAGATTACTCAAAAACCATGGAAACCAGAGTTTTGGTTCTTGTGTATGACACGCCGTTTCAGCCTTGTGAACAACTGTGCCAGGTACCATTAATATATCTCAAAGAGTATTGGAGTTATGGTCATCACAAAGTAGTCATTCTATTTTATTAAAAGGGGAGATAACTAAAAAAGTATGGCATTCAGAGTTCTGTTTCTTGCCCATGACACGCCGTCTCGGCCTTGTGAACAATTGTGCCAAGAACCATCAACAAATCGCAAAGGGTATAGGAGTTTTGGCCATCACAAGGTTGCGTCTACGGATGGACGGACGGACGCCAGGCTGATTGCTATATCCCCCGAACCTATTCGGTCGGGGGATAAAAAGGAAAATTTACAATCTCGAAATCAAAATCATCACGTTTATCATAAATTTTGCAAGAAACAAATCCATCTACAATAAATAAATGTTAATACAAAAAGGGGGCTTCGGTATCAGAGGAATTTGCCTTGTTTAACTGAAGTTCTAGGGGATAAATCTGACTGATCAAACCATCGAAGTAAGTATTGTCCATATTTAATAAATCATCTAAATATCTAGAAGTAGAACTAAAAGCTTCAATAATTTCAGATTGGTTATCAATGGAAAGCTACAACATGAAGTCTCTCTCATAACAATACAAGAACAGATCAGCCACAAGGGGTGCGCAATTCGTACCCATCGGAATACCAACAATTTGTCTAAATAACTAAGTACCGAATCTAAAATAAATATTGTCAAGTAGGAAGATGAGGGCATCACACACTTTCTGACAAGACCAAAGTGTAAAATTCTTATGCTCTTTACTAGTGAAAAAAGCCTTTCTGACATTACATGCAAGATAGAGAGAATCTTCTCTGTAAAAAGCCCAGTCAATTAAATTATTAAGCTATGGGAACATTTTTCACGCTCAAGGGGATGTAACTGGAAAACCGCTGGTCAGATTCAAACCAAATTCGAACTCGTCCGAGATTTTATGCTTCTCCTCGTTTATGAGAAGTTACAAAAAGATCAGATCATAAACGGCTGAGAAAAGCTGGAGACACCATTTTTCACTTATATTTATGCTCAAGGGCAGGTAACTCCAAAGCTGTTTGTCCCGTGTAGCCCAAATTAGAACTCGACGTAGACTGTAAGCCCCTCCTGGTTATCTGCAAGTTTGATGAAGATCGGATCAGAAATGGCCGGGAAAAAGTGGAGACGTCGTTTTCCCCATTATAAGTCTATGGAAACTTTTTGTTTCCATGGCAACCAGTCTTCCAATCTGATCAGCCCAAAGACCTAATGGAGCCTTTCCCCCAACCTGATGATGCTTCTCATGAAATTTGATCGAGAATGGCCATGGGGTATTAGAGATATACTTATTTAAAAATTGTTTACGGACGCACGCACGACGGACAACATGTGATCACAAAAGCTCACCTTGTCACTACGTGACAGGTGAGCTAAAAAGATCAGACCATAAATGGCTGAGAAAAGCTGGAGATACCATTTTTCACTTATATTTATGCTCAAGGGCAGGTATCTCCAAAGCTGTTTGTCCCAACCAATCCAAATATGAACTCGACGTAAACTGTAAGCCCCTCCTGGTTATTTGCAAGTTTGATGAAGATCGGATGAGAAATGGCTTAGAAAGAGTGGAGACGTCGTTTTCCCCATTATAAGTCTATGGGAAAATTTTTCACGCTCAAGGGAATGAAACTGGAAAACCACTGGTCAGATTCAAACCAAGTAGAAAGGTGAGGGCATCACACACTTTCTGACATAACCAAAGTGTATAATTCTTATGCTCTTTAGAAGTGAAAAATGCATTTCTGACATAACATGCAAGATAGAGAGAATCTTCTCTGTGAAGAGCCCATTCAATTAAATCATTAAGCTATGGGAAAGTGTTTCACGCTCAAGGGGATGTAACTGGAAAACCGCTCGTCAGTTTCAAACCAAATTCGAACTCGTTCGAGATTTTATGCTTGTCCTCGTTTATGAAAAGTTAAAAAAAAAGCAGATCATAAACGGCTGAGAAAAGCTGAAGACACCATTTTTCACTTATATTTATGCTCAAGGGCAGGTAACTCCAAAGCTGTTTGTCTCGTGCAGCCCAAATTCGACCTCGACGTAGACTGTAAGCCCCTCCTGGTTTTCTGCAAGTTTGATGAAGTTCGGATCAGAAATGGCCGAGAAATAGTGGAAACGTCGTTTTCCCCATAAGTCTATGGAAACTTTTTGTTTTCATGGTAACCAGAATTTCAATCTGATCAGCCCAAAACCTTATGGAGCCTCTCCCCCTACCTGATGATGCTTCTTGTGAAATTTGATCAAGATTGGCAATGGGGTATTAGAGATATACTTATTTGAAATTGTTTACGGAAGGACGCACGCACACACGCACACACGACGGACAAAATGTGATCACAAAAGCTCATCTTAGGTGAGCTAAAAAGTACTGTGTGATAACACGGCCATAGTATTTCCATAATAATCAAAATTAAAATTTGGGAACTACAAACTTACTAGTTTAAAAGTCCTGTTTTAACATTGTCATGCCTCTCGTAACTTTTGTCATGCCATAAAACTCTCTCTGCTACTGCCAAGTGCGACTTGTCGTTTCAAAGGGTAACCCACTTTAAATAGTCATTTGTATTGTATCCCCGTGTGATATAAACATACAGGCATGTGTTACTAAAAATATATATAGCTTTGCGTGAAACTGTTAATGTGTCAGTCTAAATTGCTGATGTGTTTCCAAACCTAAAATTAGCAAAAACAATTTATATACGGACCTGTACACCGACAACATTCTTTTGTGGAGGGCAGTTGCTACTTTCTGATAACTGGGCTTCTCCAGACTTTTGGAGCAGTTTTTATTTAGACCGAGGTTCTGTCTCCGTAGGACCTTAGTTGTTGGTGGAATGTAAAACTCGAACAATTTCTGGCAAAAGAACGTGTTCTGTACTGGTGAACCACTTTAGTAAGTATAAGGCCCAGAAAAAGCGAGAAAAAAGTAAACTGGCTGGCTCCATATGTTGACTCCGCCATTAAACTCCAAACAAACAGAGGATAAATCTTGGTTTCAAAATTATCGGTAAGCAACCCCCACCACCCCACTCTCCCCCGAAAAGAGGCCCATGACCTACTATGCTATCCAGAGCTCAGGTAGGCACTGCCCACTGGCAGCCATGTATTTTATTATGATATGATTTTAATTTACCGATTATAAATTGGAATCTGAATGGTTTCTGAGATAACAGCCTTTTATGAAGAGGTGGGGCGGGGCATGACCCCATCACATTGCCCGAGCACAAAGAGACCCCAGGTTTATTTGACTGAAAGAGTCTTTCCAGAAGAAACAAGAATATATATAGTTTAGGGGTGGGGATCTGAAAAGTTTGTGAGATATGTGGCTTTTTATTAAGTGGAGGGATGGAGCATGACCCCGGGCACCCCTGTGGACCTCCAGGTTGGTGTAACTAATGCGTCTTGTAAGGACAATCAATATATATGGTTGAGGGGGGGGGGGCTCTTAACAATTTCTCAGATATTTGGCCATTAGTGAAGTGGAGCTGTGGGGCATGGCCCCGGCGCACACTGTGAGACCCCTAGGTTGCTATCAACGAATGTCTTTGAAATAAGGAACACGAACATATATGGTTTAGGGGTGGGGATCTTAACGGTTTCTAAGATATATGGCTTTTTATAAAGTGGTTGGGTGAGGCATGGCCTAGTGCACCCCGGGTCCCACTTGTTGGTATCACTGAATGTATCTTTTTTTTTATTATTTTCATTTTAATCAGGTACAACTTTTACATTTATATTCACAATGCTTACAACAAATTACAAGAATATAATATATACATAATATAATCTCGATCAGGTGTCAAAGCATCATTTTAGTATTTTGTCTTTTTTTTTTAATTCCGATCCATCCCGATCCCGCAGAACCTGAATGGACCGCATCATGTTATCATAAGCTGGGCCAGCTGACAGACCGGACAGGGCTCTTCTATTTTGACAATTATTGATTGAAAATATATGTTGTTTCGTCAGAGGCGGATACATTAAATTTATATGTAGGGTCGTTTTGAATGAATATAATTTATACATTTAACCTTAAAGGACATTCTGTACATTTAAGAAATTATAGAATATTAACCATTTTTTAAAAAAACTTATCCATTCTGCCATTTATAGTCGCTATATACTTTTCACTAGATAGTTTTTGTTTCAAAACTGAAAGAAACCCTTGAACATGTAATCTCCTGTCTGAAAATTTATTTTTGTAGATGTAATATTTTGTAAGGATCTGCACATAATTCACAAGTTCGTTTGTGCTTTGAACGGAAAAGATAATGGACCGTTCATTTATATCTAAGGTTAAATTTACATTGGTTTCCAGCCATATTTTAAGCTGTTGCCAAAAATTTTAAACGATTGGACATTCTAAAAACAAATGACAAGTCGTCTATTCTTCATTGTGACAATATTTACACAAATTACTGTCTATTTTATTACTTTTCTTCAAAAAGGAGCTTGTAACTCATATTTTGTTATTTTTTTGTACCGAAACTCTCTTAATTTAATCTCTTTTATTTTGCTAATTGAACCATGGTACTTTTCCCAATCGTCTTCGTTTATATTGTCAAGGTCCACGCAGAGCTGAATCCGGCCCGCACACTAGTACTGGTAAACCGCTTAGAGGATCTAAGCCTGTCCAGGAACCGCGGTGCTAGGCGAACCGTCCATGCTAATAAACCCTATTGGTTTCATAAGGCGACAGGGCTTGAGATGTCATTTCATCTCAATGTCGGGTAAAAGTCCCACAAAATTGGAAGCAACGTCTCCAAAATGACCTTTACAGTGTTGACGGGGACGTTAAACCTCAAATCAAACAAACAAACAATTTATATTGCCAAGGACTGTTTGCCATTTTACTGGAGTATTAATAACACTTTCTTCCATAATAGTACCTACCTTTTTTGTTTTAACACCAGACTCACGTAAATACTTCGTAGTACATTTGTCTTGTTCAGCATTGAGTAAACTTTATTGTCGTTAATTATGTTTTTCCACTCGTTTGTTATTTTGTTGATAACATTTAAGTAGTCTAAAAAGGTTCCCCTTATATTATATATATTCTTAAGTCTATCGAAACTAAACCATTCTCCACGATCATCTATTAAATCGTCTTAATAAAGATATTTTCTGTTCCAATATTGCTATAATACCATAATGGTGATGTTAATTTATCATTTATAGTTTCTATCTTCACCTTTGTGCAACAAAAGGCCCTGTGTTCCATAGTATCTTTCCAGAAGGGATTTCTTAAATCATGTCTCAATTGTTCAGCATACCCCCACCTACAGATATTAGTTTTGTAAAGTTAATATTTGCTAGATCCACTCATGAGTCTTGACCTGACTGCACCATAATTCGTCTTGTCCAAGAAATTTTCAGAGCTTTAATAAAATTTGTGATATGTGTCATTCTAAGGCCCCCACATGATATATTCTTAATAATGACTTTTCTACATATACGGTTCGGGCCGTTATTCCAAACGGAATTTGTAAAATCGACGTTCTAGTTGTTTAATCAAGTCTGAAGGCGGGTCCGGTAATGCGATGAATAAATGGGCCAATTTTGATAAAGCCAGTGATTTAATGATTGTAATTTTACTAATTAAAGTTTACCTTCTTTTTGACCACTTGTTTAAAAGTTGAGTAATTTTATTCAAAATATCTTGAGTATTTATTGTCCATTATCGTTAATTTTAGTTGAGAAGTTGACTCCTAAAATTTTAAAAGTGTCTTGACTCCAGTCTAGCTGGTATTGAGTACATAATTTATCTCTAGAAAATCGTTTTGCACCTATCCAAATGGCATTGGCTTTATTCACATTTATTTTTAAACCTGACATTTGATAAAATGTATTTAATGTATCCAAGGATTCACGTTATGAACTTTCTGAGCCGTCAAGCAGTAGCTGCGTATCATCTGCATATTGACTTATTTTATATTCTTTGTCATTTATGTTTATAACTTTGATATCGATATTCTTTCTTATCATTTTACAAAGAACTTCCGCACATAAAATTAATATATAGGGGGAAAGAGGGTCTCCTTGTCTGCAGCCTCTTTTAAGATTAAAAGAGTCAGATATATGGCCATTCTGTAATATGCATGACTCGGCACCATTTTGAAAAAGATATATCCACTGTTTAAGCGAATTGCCAAAATTGAAATAGTCAAGTGTTTTATTTATAAACTTCCATGAAACAGTGTCGAAAGCTTTTTCAAAGTCTATAGATAGTAGTAACCCTGGTATATTCCGATTCTGGGTCTCGAAAATAGCGTCGTAGATCAACCTTATTTTTTCACCAATAAAATGACCAGAGATAAATCCTTTTTGATCATTATTTTTTAATTGTTGTAAAACGCGTTTCAATCTATTTGCTATCACAGTGGAGGCTAATTTGTACACCACATTTAGGAGAGAAATCGGTCTCCAATATTTTAAATTATCTCTATTTTTATTCGGTTTTGGTAAACATGTTATACTCCCTTGTTTCTGAGTAAAACTTAGTGACCCTGTTCTATATGCATAATTCAACGATCGATGTACAAAATGTCCTCAATCAATCCATAAAATCAAAGCACTGAGAGTGCTGATGGAGCGTAGCTTTGATAATTTGATTTAGCGTCCGTTTGGTATTTTAATTCAGGCTCATATTGATCCAATGAACATAGCTGTTTGAAGCTATTCTGGGCCAAAAGTCGTGTTAAAGAAACAAGACCTATATTGAAATTAATTCACGCTAAGGTGTAGACCCCGCAACAACCATCACGAAAACACGCCTGTACAAATACATTGTCAAATTTTTGGCAAAACAAATGGAAATTTTAAGATACAAAATTGTAATATTTTCTTATCTCTGCTCAAAACATTGATAGCGGGGACTTGATTGAACCGTCTTGACGAGGCAGTTTCACTTGTGTCTTTTTATTTTTGGATGGCCATATGGCCATTTTGTGGGAAAGTAACTGTCCTTATGGCCTTCCTTTGTTTAGGTTTCCATTATGGTCTGGTCGCTTAATGTTTATTTCTTTCCCTATGGTGTCTTTTACGGGTGGAGTAAGTTCATTGTATCAATTCCTGATCTTTGTTTTACTTCTACTTTATCAAGTACCAACATACAATGTTTTTGAGCAATAGAGCAACCATGCATTTCTACAGTTTACTTGAAGATTTCTGCTGAGCTATAGTTCGTGCAATAACTGCGGCTTGCGCAATAGTTTTGCGGCTTTAAATTTATTTAATGTAATCAGTTTTTGAAAAATTACCTTGGGGAGGTTATTTATCTTGCATTAGACATTCTCCTTGGTTACACCTTGATGTTGTTTATCTTCATGTGAAAAATTATCATAATTTTCCCAGCAGTTTATAAGTTATACATCCGTAATCAGTCTTTAAAAAATGTCTCGGTGAGGCTGTTTATAAAGCTATCTGGCATTAGAAAATATCATTAGCTTGATCTTGTCAATTTACATCTGCATGCAAAACATTATGAATACATACCCGTCGATTTGAAAGTTATACGACCGTGTCAGTGGGTGAATTTTTTACCTTGCCGAGGCTAAAATAAAGAAATTGGACATTCAGGAATCGCGTTGGTTAGATCGGTACATTATCTATCTGCAGGCTAACAGTTGTCAAAAATATTCAAAGTAGATTAGAAGTTACACTTCGAAATAATTTTTCAGTTTGCCGTTTGTAAAGTAATTTGGCATATGGCAATTTTGCGGGTTGATTATTGTCAATATCAACCTGTATGCCGAAAATGATCAAAGCCGGGTTTAGATGTTATACTCCGTATTCATTTTTTATATTATTTTGCCTCAGCGAGGCCATTCATTAAGTAATCTTGCATAAAACAGCCTCATGGGTTAGGTATTGTTAATATCAATCCGAATGCCAAAAATGATCGGAGTATTCAGAGAGGTTTGAACGTTATACTATGTTAACATTTTTCTAAATATATATTGCATCGGTGAGGCCATTTATGAAATGATCTTGCATACGACAGTTTCTTGGGTAAGTTATTGTCAATATCAATCCATAGGAATATTTGAAGAGGTTTAGACATTATACTCCGTTATTATTATATAAAACTAAATTGCCTCGACGAGGCCATTTATGAAATGATCTGGCATTAATAATGTCAGGTTTAAATGATCTGGCATTAAGGCAATTTCTTTGGTTAGATATTGTCAATCCAGCACAGTGCACAGTCTTTTACCGGAAACCAACAACTGCCCTTCTTGAATCAGCGAAAGGGATAGAATCGCCGTGGAACAGATTTCACGATCAATCTCCTGGAAAGAATGTTGCCGAACCCGGCAGGTATCGAAATTGCGCCTGAGCTGATAATTTGCTTTATTTATGGGGTCACATGCCTAGGACGCAGACAGGTCGCTTTAAAAAAGTAACATTGTCCCTCCCCCACACACACATTAACCCATACTCTGAGTATATGTCTAGCAGCCTTTTTAGGGACAAACATAGCAGACCCCGATCAGACGCTACAACAAGTGGCGCCTCATCTGTGTCTTAACTGCAAGTTTTACTGCTTACAATATAAGCCTTGACGTGCACCTGTCCGAACGCATTCCAACTGTCTTATTTTAGGTATACATTATCGACCCACACTGCATACTTAACCCATTTTAAACGAATGGAATCCTCAACACCTTATATCAGTATGGAATGAGTTCATTTTAAAATCAGGGATGTCAGGTTGTGGCTTCCACGAAATATTATGCAAAAATGGTTGGTTGCTTGATTTGAGGTTTAACGTCCCCGTCAACACTGTAGAGGTCATTTTGGAGACGTTGCTACCAATTTTGTGGGACTTTTACCCGACATTGAGATGAAATGACATCTCAAGCCCTGTCGCCCAATGAAACCAATAGGGTTTATTAGCATGGACGGTCCGCCTCGCACCGCGGTTCCTGGACAGGCTTAGATCCTCTAAGCGGTTTACCAGTACTAGTGTGCGGGCCATATTCAGCTCTGCGTGGAAGCATCATGCAGCCCATATATTTCTTTAAGCCCCTATGGGCGGGGGCGCATTATGCAAAAATGGCTGAACCTTTTTGTAAGTATGCAGTGAAGGTCATAATGAGACTCCGCGTTCTGTTGTATCTGATCTTGGTTTGTCCTGTTTGCAAGTTGCCAGGTTTGGGATTTTATGTTACAAATGGGTTGTGAACTGGGTTATATGAACCGAACTATAAAAAGATTAGACTGCTACACACTTCATATATTAAAAATATTCATCTATTCCGTTTGAAATAGGTGGTCTGTGAAGTGGTCTATAAGAAGATACCGCATGGCGTAATAATCTACTACGTTAACACGGGATACTATGTTCTCACTGGTGATTGGGTCATATGCAGTAACACCGAAAGTAGTGCCGAAATCTCTTCTCATCTCACTGGAGCTACGCTGCAACAGCTACGCTCCAAAAATTAAAACTCCACTGTGAAACCATCGAGACCTGGTGTTTTGTTGGTTTTCATGTTTTTTAATGCAGCCCCTAATTCTGAATATATAATTTCTCCTTCCAGTTTTTCGGCATCTTCTTCATTTAATTTATTTTCATTAGATCCTATTTTGCTTCAATTGATTCATCGTCAAGTTCATTATGTATGTTATTTAGGTCTTTGTAAAAGTTCTGCTGACATTTAATTATATCTTTCGTACGAGGGTGTATCAAAAAATACGTGGACTTTTATTATAACTATAAAACTAAAACTACTCAACGTAAATCGATAAAATTTTGCACACGTATTAAACAATTAAATGTTAAAAGGATCATAGGGTTTACATTGATGTATTATACTTATGTTTAACAAAATTCAAGTTTTAATAGTCCTGGGTAGGTACCCTCGGCGCAACCCATTTCTTGACTGCACTGCGTAGTGTTAATATCTCTCTTGACTCCCTAAATTAGCGCCAAACTATACTTAACGTCGTCTGCTTATGTGTTGACGTCATATTTAACGTCGATGCAAATTTGAGCGTCATCCGTTGGATCCTTTAGAATGTACAGCCAGTAAACTTAAGGCGTACGTGGAAATCGTAAGGTCAAAATGGCGGCACCGGCGCAGGAAGTGACCCGTGCAATAATAAAGTTTTGTGTGGACCTAGGAAAAACACCAACAGATACGATGAAAATGATGAAGGTAGGTAGGTAGTCTCTAAAAGACGACACTGGGAGAGGACGGAAACGAATTGTGAAGGCTGGAACAGTAGCGGCAGTGAAGAGCCTTATCGAGGAGGACCGTAGATTGACTGTTAGTGACATTTCAACAAAAGTAGGCGTTAGTTATGGCAGCGTCCACTCGATTTTGAGAAACCAGCTGAAGATGTCATAGGTTCATGCGCGCCGGGTGCCTAGATTACTAAAAATGCAGAAAAGGAACGACGTGTTCAAGATTCTCTGTCTTTCCTACGTCAGTATGAGAGGCACGGAGACGCTTTCCTCGACAGAATTATAACTACAGACGAGACGTGGCTCTGGTTTTACGACCCAGAGACGAAGCAGCAGTCCTCTGTGTGGAAGAGAAATTCATCCCAACCCCCACAGAAGGCCAGGGTCAGCCGGTCCGGAGGGTAGAACATGTTTATCATGTTTATGGACAGACGGGGTATGCTGCTGTGCCCTTCCGTGCCTAAGGTCCAGACGGTGAATGCCGACTGCTATTCTAAGGTAAACAAGAGGCCCATGGGCCACAATGCTCACCAGAGCTCAGGGGGGCACTGCCCACTGGCACCAATGTATTTTAATTAACCATGGAAGCCCTGCTCCCAAGGCTGCTACAGATAAAATTTCGATCCAATCAGACTAGTGGCTTCAGAGGTCTGATGTCGCTTAAAGACAACAGTTGACAATTGACAATTTCCCATCTGTGGCAATAGGCCAAAAAGAACATTATTAAAGGAACATTTCTATGAAAGTTTGACAAAATATCTTGAGCGGCATTAATGTCATTTTTCAATTTTCCCCATTATATGGAAACTCTTAACTTGCCATAGCAAACAAACCAAAGAGCCAAATTTCATAAACCAGAGCTCAGGTGGGCACTGCCCAATGGAGCCCTGATTGGTGTCACTAAATGGGTCTTATAAAAAGGAACAGAGAGATATATGGTTTAGCGGTGGGGATATGTATGGTTCCTGAGACGTAAGGCCTTTTAAGCAATGGATGGATTCGGGCATGGCAGATCCCAGAAAAGCCAAAGATTGTTGTCACTGAATATGTCTGATCATAAAGATCAAGAATATATATGATTAAATGACGGGGGATCTGAACGGTTTCTGAGATATGATGTCCTTTTATGAAGTGGAAGGGAGAGAAATGGTTCCTGCTGACCCCCCCCCCCCCCCCCAAGACAGGGTTGACTGAATGTCTAATAACAATGAACAAGAATATATGTGATTATAGGATGGGGATTTGAATGATTTCTGAGATATATGGCCTATTATTAAGTGGAGTCTTATCATCAGGAACAAGAATATATATGGTTTAGGGGTGGGGATCTGAACGGTTTCTGAGATATATGGATTTTAATGAAGTAAAGGGGTGGAGCATGGCCCGTGGCACCCAGGGGGGACCCCATGCTGGTGACACTGTTTGCGTCTTATCATAAGGAACATGAATATACATGGTTAAGGGGTGGGCTCTGAACAGTTTCTCAGATATATGGTCTTTTGTGAAGTCGAGGGGTGGAGTGTGGCCCGGGCACACCCTGGGTGACCCCTAAGTTAGTATCACTGACTGTGTCTTATCATAAGGAACAAGAACATATATGGTTTTGGGGTGGGGATCTGTAAGGTTTCTGGAATATTTTGCCTTTTATGAAGTAGAGGGGGCTGGCCCCCCCCCCCCACATCCCGGGGGACCCCCAAGTTGGTGTTATTGAATGCGACTTATTATTAGGAACGAGAATATATATGGTTTAGGGGTGGGGATCTGTAAGGTTACTGGGATATTGGGCCTTTTATGAAGTGGAGAGGGTGGGGCATGGCCCCTGCACATCCCGGGGGACCCCCAGGTTGGTGTCACTGAGTCCATCTTATCATAAGGAACAAAAGTATATATGGTTAAGGGGTGGGGATCTCAATGTTTCCTGAGATAAATGGCATTTTATGAAGTGGAGGGGGTGGGGCATGTCCCCAGCACATCCCGGGGGACCCCCAGGTTGGTGTCACTGAGTCCATCTTATCATAAGGAACAAAAGTATATATGGTTTAGGGGTGGGGATCTCAATGTTTCCTGAGATAAATGGCATTTTATGAAGTGGAGGGGGTGGGGCATGTCCCCAGCACATCCCGGGGGACCCCCAGGTTGGTGTCACTTAATGCATCTTAGCATAAGGAACACGAACATATATAGTTTAGGGGTGGGGATCTGAATGGTTTCTGAGATAAATGGCATTTTATGAAATAGAGGGGGCAGGGCATGTCCCCGGTACATCCAGGGGGACCCCCAGGTTGGTGTCACTTAATGCATCTTATCATAAGGAACAAGAATATATATGGTTTAGGGGTTGGGATCTGTAAGGTTTCTGAGATATAAGGCATTTTATGAAGTGGAGGGGGCGGGGCATGGCCCCGGCACAACCTAGGGGACCCCCAGGTTGACATAAAAGCATATGGCTGAGAGAAGTTTACTCAAGAAACATGTCTATGTAAGTTTTGTCAAAATATCTGCAATGACTTAGCAGTAAATGCCATTTTTCAGTTTTCCCCATTATAAGTCAATGGAAACTCTGAGTTGCCATAGCAACAAAACTAAAAGGCCAAATTTCATAAAAAACATAAAACCTGTAAAGGCAAATATGGTGAATATTTTCATAAAGTCACAGCCTCCTAGAGCATATGGTTTCTGAGGAGATGATTTTTTAAGATTTTTTTTCTATTTTTTGCATTTTGGTTTCCATGGCAACCAATAAAAATGAGCAGAAGGCCTAAAATCATACGGCAGATAGTAGATTGCCTATGGAACATTTCTATGTAAGTTTTGTCAAAATATCTGCCGAGGCTTGGCAGTAAATGCTATTTTTCTATTTTCCCAATTATAAGTCTATGGAAACTATAAGTTGCCATAGCAACCAAACTAATGAGCCGAAAAAACTAAAACTTTCAATCCCCCAGCCCAAGGATGCTACAGATAAAATTTGGGCCCAATCGGCCCATTGGCTTCAGAGGAGATGTCCTTTGAAAATGTTGACGTCATACGACAGACGACGACGACGACGACGGACAACTGCCTATCCTATAAGCTCCCCTGGAGCCTTCGGCTCTGGTGAGCTAAAAACACTTTCTTTACTATTTTTATTAACAAATGAACTATAATTAAAACATTTAACATTTCTAATAAATGTTTTTTTTTCAGGGCCGGCAGGTTTGTTTTCAAATGAATAAATCTGGGTATTCGATTTTATGTTTTTCAGGTTCTCAGACGTGACCTGATACACGCACTGCAGAAGAAGAGGCCCGGCATTCCGAACGAGAGATATATTCTTCACCAGGATAATGCCCCGGCACACAAGGCGGACACCACCCGGCTTGAACTCGACCTGATGGGATTAAAGACTATCGACCACAGCCCTTATTCCCCGGACCTGGCTCCCATGGACTTTGCCGTTTTCCCGGAAATTAAAGCACAGCTCAAGGGACGAAGATTTTCGTCGCTGGAGGAGCTTACATACTCAACACATGGCATCATTCGTCAGTTCGACTCAGCGTGGTATCAGGTGTTTAGCAAGTGGGTGGAGCGACACAGGAAGTGTGTTGAGTGTAGAGGCGAGTACTTTGAAAAGCGCTGACTTGCAACGTAAGTAGTCAACGTCGAAACGTAATCTTGACGTCGTTACCGTGCGCCGGTACCACTGCACTAACCATTTAAGAATGGTTGCTATGGGAGACCCACTGGACCTATCGTACCCAAAGTTAACAGACATATAGAAAAATGCCGATACATAATTACTATGTATATTTGATCTCATTATCTGTAAAAACAAAATTACTGTAACGAAAGTTCACGTATTTTTTTGATCCACCCTCGTATCATAATATTCGTTTCCATTACCATCTACCAGTATTGTTATTACTTTATTCGTAAAATTTCTGTTTTCCAGTTTAAAAAGGTAGTTAGTCGGTTTTTCGCCCAAATCTTCATATCTGGATCTTGAACGTAACAAAACGCCTTCAAGTTATTTGGTTCAGGCGTTCATTTTTCTGATCAAGTTTTGGTATTTTTTTTTTTTCAGAAATATTGTATTTATCCATTATTTCTTTTTCTATAATAGCTATATCATTTTTAATAGCTATATCATTTTCTAGTTTAACTTCTTCTTCCTGTTTCTTCTTCTTTTTTACTGAACTATATCTAACATTATTACCCCTAATCATCATCAACAATGTTTCTAGAAATAATTGTTCATTAATATTAAAATTTACGCTATCATCCGGGATATTAAAAACTTCCTCTTCCACTTCATCAGCATTTTCATTTTGTTTTTTATATGTATTTCTAACTTCATTTATTGTATCTTTAACTACCTTGATATAATCTTTATCTTTAAGTAACGCATTGTTGAACTTCCAATAACCTCGCCCTCTTTCATTGTCACTGAATCTAAGATTCAATAAAATACTTTGATTATCAGATTTATAATCGGGACAATGTAGGCATTTGTAACGTAAGGAAATATATCCTCACTTACAAGGAAAAAAATGATGTCTAGCTTGTTTCAAAATTGGATTTCTTCTACTCCATGTAAACCCATTTTCATTGTTGTGATACGCTCTCAATCGATCTACAAAATTATCTTCGTTGATCAGTTTTAAGACAGTTTGTCTAGCTCTAGGATTATTGAAATGTAAATAATTTGAAGTATCTATATCAGGGTTTATAACTAAATACCAGTCACCACAGTATATCTTCATATCGTTATTAAAATTCATCGCCTTTTCTGTAATATTATTATAAAACTGCGGCTTATCTTTATTTGGACCGTAAAGGTAAACACTTGTTATTCGTTTTCCTTGAGTTGCTAAATCTAGTATAATAAAGTTCCAATTCTAATCTGTTTGAACGCGTTCTACTTTGTGCTCGAAATTATTATTCAAAAGAATCATTACTCCAAGGCTATTATTATTAAATGAGCTAAAATACACATCAAATCCCCATTCCGCTTTAATGTATGGCTCTAATTTTTTATGAATGTGAATATCTTGTAAACAAAAAATACTATAATTTTTACATCTCACATGTCTAAATTAACCTCTTCTTTTCTTTGCATTAGCTAGCCCCTGACAATTCTGTGAGAAGATTTTCACTTCCTCAGCCATTATCAAAAACCATCTCGGCCCACCTGCCTAGCCAAGGCCAACTCCCCACATTAACCATGACCTTTCACTACAAATACAAACTAAACTTGCCTATGACACCTGGAAATGTATGATTACATTTTTGCTTATATATAATTTTAGAATGTAATTTCCAGTTTCCGTTTAGTGGTGACCATAAAAACCAAAATCTGTGCTAGCCACGTAGCCAACAACACGAATTCAGTCACTGTCCTCTATAACCCTGGGTCGATTGCTTTATAATCGATTCAAAGTCACAGATGACAAAAACTGAAGTATTAACACAGTTTGACTAGAATACAAACATGTGTACAGACAATGTTAACACTTTGATACGCCCCCGTCCATAGGGGCTTGAAGAAATATATGGGCTGCATGACGCTTCCATGCAGAGCTGAATCCGGCCCGCACACTAGTACTGATAAACCGCTTAGAGGATCTAAGCCTATCCAGGAACCGCGGTGAGAGGCGGACCGTCCATGCTAATAAACCCTATTGGTTTCATTGGGCGACAGGGCTTGAGATGTCATTTAATCTCAATGTCTGGTAAAAGTCCCACAAAATTGGAAGCAATGCCTCCAAAATGACCTTTACAGTGTTGACGCGGACGTTAAACCTAAAATCAACCAACCAACACTTTGATAGTTCTCCAGAAGCTTCTCATCAAGGAGATCCTCACTGAATGTATCTTATCATATAAGGAACATAAATATAATATATGGTTAAGGGAAGGCTCTGAACGGTTTCTCACATATATTACCATTTGTGAAGTAGAGGGGTGGGGCATTGTCCCGGCGCACCCTGGCAGACCCCTAGGTTGGTGTCACTGAATGTGTCTTATCACAAGGAACAAGAATATATATCGTTTAGGGGTTGGGATCTGCAAGGTTTCGGAGATATTAGGCCTTTTATGAAGTGTTGGGCATGGTCCCTACGCATCGCGGAGGACCCCTAGGTTGGTTGGTGTCACTGAGTGCGTCTTACCATAAGGAACAAGAAGAATGGTTTTACGAAATTGGGTGCTGAAGTCATTGCGGTAATAAATTTTTCTGAATTTATATACTAAGTCACCATAAAATTCGGGTTCCGATAGACCTTTTTGCAGAAGAGATTTAAGTCCAATGTTGAATTTTGAAATTAAATCAGAATGACGTCTGTAAAATTTTGAAAAGGCTTTGCGTAGTTTTTGGTGCCGATAACCTTGATTAAGAAGTTTAGTTAGCCGTTAACAATTTATTACGAGTATTGAAGTCAGTTACATGACTACACACTCTGGCAAATCGAATTAATTGCGAAATATAAACACCATACGATGGCGCACGAGGAACATCACCGTCCATAAAAGGAAAATTTACAATCTCAAAATCAAAATCATAGCGTTTATCATAAATTTTGCACGACACAAACCATCTACAATAGATAGATGTAAATCCAAAAACGGAACCTCGGTATCAGAAGAATTTGCTTTATTTAACTGAAGTTGTGTGGGGGGGGGGGGGGGGAGGGTAAATTTGACTGATCAAACCATCGAAATAGATATTATCAATATTTAATAAATCATAAATCCAAGTATCTAGAAGTGGAGCTAAAAGCTTCAATGATTTCAGACTCGTGTTCAGTAGAAAGGGACATCATGAAGTCTCTCTCATAACAAAACAAAAACAAAAGCAGCCGCATTTTTGATCCCATCTTCATGAAACTTTGTCTGAGAGTTTATCTTTAATAACTCCAACCAAAGTGGAAAGTGGGTCACAACTATGTTGACAGTCCTTGATCTATGAAGAAATTTATATCAATCAAGTTAATGAACATGTCTTGCCTTTGCTCAGGGTTACTTTTTTTTCTAAACATGGCTTATGATTCTGGTCCACAGGTGAGCGATACAGGGCCATCTTGGCCCTCTTGTTTTATTTTCAGCTCTGGTGGCCGTCTTATTCATTGGAGCTGGACCATTACAGTTAATTTGATAGAGCCGAACAATTTTAACTAGTTTGGAAGAGAGCCAGCCGAACAACGTTCCTATGAAGTATGATTGAAATTGGCCCAAGGGTTTAGTAATTGGCTTTTAAAGAAAGTTGTTTATGATTTTCTATTTTTAGCTCTGGCGTCTATTCTGCTAATCGGAGCTTAATTGTTTTGGCTATATTGGCAGTGGGTTACCGAAGCAACATTCCCATGAGGTTTTAATAAAATTGAACCACAGGTATAGGAGTTGTCATTTACAGATTTTTCTGTTTCAAACTCTTCATCAGAGTAGTATGGTTTCAACTATTTTGGTAGCGGGTCACCTAAATTCATAATGCCTATGAAAAGTAGAAGTAAAACAAAGATCAGGAATTGATACAATTAACTTACTCCATCCATAAAAGACACCAAAGGGAAAGAAATACAAACATTAAGCGACCAGACCATAATGGAAACCTAAACAAAGGAAGGCCATATGGACAGTTACTTTCCCACAAAATGGCCATATGGCCATCCAAAATTAAAAGACACAAGTGATACACACAGTAAGTAACAAACAACAACATAAATAAATCGCCACAGAAGAGCCGCCTTGGAACGGTCAGTGGAAGATTTCCACTGGGGGGCTTAAATCGATTTTACGTGGCCACAATCCTCGCCCTTACTTCCGTCGCGATTTAGACAAAAAATTTGTTCAGTCCGCATGAAGGCCTCCTAACTCATCAGTGCAACATCTCCGTGAACACAGAAATCAAAGAACCACAGAGGTGAGACAACGGTGAGGACTCGACAGCAAGAAACCACTGAAATGCTAGAGCAAAAGAAAACCAACAGTTAGACTCCGATGAGCCCGAAGTCTGAATTAAATTGGCCCAAGGGTATAGGAGAAGTTGTTGTTTAAATTTTTTTAGCTCACCAGAGCTGAAAGCTCCGGGGGGGAGCTTTTAGGATAGGCAGTGGCCCGTCGTCGTATGTGAACATTTTCAAACACCATCTCCACAACCACTGGGCCAATTGAAGTCAAAACTCATGTGGAGCATTCATAGGATGGAGGAACGGAAGTTTGTTGGCGGGGTCTAGTTCACATGATCAAGTTGGCCGCCATGCCCATATAAGGTATAAAACCCTTCAAAAATCTTTTCCTCCAGAATCAGTGGGCCGACTGTCATGAAACTTGATATACAGCATCGGTGACTCAGGCCCTTCATAGTTTGTTCAAATGATGACCCTCTGATGACGACCACCCGTCTCCGTATGACCTTAGCTGTTAGTGGGACGTAAAACTCTAACACTCACTCACTGATGACGACCAATTTTACGCCAAGGTCAAATTTGTTCACATCGACTTCAGTATAGGAAAAAGTCAAAACTAATTTTTTTTTTGTTTTGTTTTTTTAAAACTAGTGCAGCCTGTGATCTGAAAATTAATAGCAGTAAGCTAAATGATTGGATGAAACTACAATAGTATTCAAGGTCAAGGTCATTCCTTGACCTGAGCACATGGTCATTCAGATATAAAAATTAAAAGTTGTTTTCCACAGAAACCTCTGGGCCATTTACAACCAAATTTCATAAGAAAGCTTTTAGGATCAAGGATATGAAAATTGATTAATTTTAGTGTGGTCGCTTGACCAAGATGTCCGCCATGCCCATATAAGGTAAATACCCTTCAAAAATTTTCTTCTCTGGAACCAATGGGCCGATTGTCTTGAAACTTGGTATGTAGCATTGGGGATTCAGGTCCATTATAGTTTGTTCAAATATTGACCCCTAGATGTCCCTGACCTTTTTCACACTAAGGTCAAATTTGGTCACATACGTTTTTATATGGGGAAAAAAGTCAAAACTATGTATTTTATACGCCCGTTTGATATGGGGCATATTGTTTCGAGGTTACGGTCCACCAAATATTAATATAGTTCTGCCCCTTTGAAAGTTTTTGTAAACTTTTTGTTACCGGATAACTCCTAGTTTACATCTGATCAAGCTGAAACTCCATACATAGTTAGACCATGATGTGGGGCAGAGCATATTGTTTCGGGGGTTTCAGTCCACCACATAATAATAAAGTTATGCACCTTTGAATTTTTTTGTAAACTTTTCATTTCTGGATAACTCTGCCTACAGTTTACATCCGATCAAGCTGAAACTTTATACATAGTTAGACCTTGATATGGGGCAGCTCATACTGTTTCGAGGTTACGGTCCACCAAATAATAGTTATGCCCCATTGAAATTTTTTGTAAGCTTTTCGTTTTCCGGTTGATTTCTCCAACATTTTACATCCGATCAAGCTGGAACTTCATATATAATTAGACCAACCTGTGCGGCAGCACATATTGTTTCCAGGTTGAGGCCCATCAAATAATAATAGAGTTATGTACCTTTGGAAAATTCTGAAAACATTTTGTTTCCGGATAACTCCTCCTACATTTTAGATCTGATGATGTTGAAACTTTACATACAGTTAGACCATGATAAGGAACAGTGCATATTGTTTAGAGGTTACAGTCTGCCAGATATTACCAGTTATACCCCTTCGACAGATTTTTCTAAACATTCTGTTTCCGGATAACTCATCTTACATTTTACATCCGATGAAGCTGAAACTTTACTTATAGCAAGACAATGGTGTCGAACAGTTCATATTATTTTTGGTTACAGTCCGCCAGTTATTACCCTTTCACATATTTTTCTAAATATACGAGGGTAGGCTGAAAAGTTCTGAGCCTGACCAAGAAGGAGGCATCGAAGAGCCATGAAATTTTGTATTCATTAAATCCAAACCTTTATTACTTGATTTTACTCAAATGAGTTCAAGTTTACCTGCAATAACGTAGAAATTCTAGACTTTGAAAATTGATGCTAGCACGTTTTTGAGAAAATGGTCAAAATCTGGCATCGTAGTGTCATCAATTACCGCCATAAAAAGGGGTTAGCTCCTAAGGACATTCATGCAGATATGGTTGCTACATTAGGGGATGATGCTCCTTCGTATGCAACCGTGGAAAGGTGGGCAGCAAATTTTAAGATGGGCAAGGACAGCCTTGAAGATGATGACCGGTGTGGACGACCCACAACGGCAACAACTGAGGAAACCATCAGCCAAGTGCAAAGGGCCGTGATGGATGACAGGCGTTTAACTGTGAATCAGTTAGCTAACACTGTTGGCATCTCCCGTGAACGAGTAGAGAACATTCTACACAGTGAATTAGGAATGTCGAAGGTTTCCGCCAGATGGGTGCCACGGCTTTTGAAGCCTCAACAAAAGTTGACCAGACCGAACCTGTCACAAGCCAAATTGGCTATTCTTGAAGCAGACCAAGATGGTTTTCTTGACAGGATGAATGTTGGGTTCATCACTTTGAGCCAGAGACCAAAAGACAATCCATGCAATGGAAGGACCCTGGCTCACCCCCTCCAAAGAAGGCAAAGGTCGTCTGCTCTGCAGGGAAGGTGATGGCATCAGTATTCTGGGATGTCAAGGGCATATTCATAGATTACATTCAAAAGGGCAGAACAATTAATGGGGAGTATTATGCAGATCTGCTAAAACAATCGCGAAAAGCAATTAAGGCTAAACGACCCGGAAAATTGACAAAAGGGGTCTTGTTCCATCAGGAAAATGCGCCTGCTCATAAATCGGTTGTCGCAATGGCTGCTGTGCATGACTGTGGCTTCACACTTGCCGATCACCCTCCGTATTCACCTGATCAAGCTCCATCAGATTATTTCCTGTTTCCAAACATGAAAAAGCACTTGGCTGGGCAGCATTATCGGTCAGACGAGGAGGTGATAGCTGCTGTGGAGGAGTTTTTCAGGGACCAAGATGAGACCTTCTATACCACTGGGATCCAAGGACTCCAGCATCGCTGGAGGAAGTGTGTGGACAGGAAGGGAGACTATGTTGAAAAATAAGGCACTTTCAGCATGGACAAACCATTGGATCTTGGTCAGGCTCAGAACTTTTCAGCCTACCCTCGTAGTTTGTTTCCGGATAATGCCTCCCACGTTTTACATCTGACGAAGCTGAAACTTTCTGTATAGTAATACTATGATGTGGAGCAGCGCATTTTATTTCAAGGTTACAGTCCACCACTTATTGCCACAGATATGCCTATATTATTTTGAGGTTTTGGTCCACCAATTATACCCGACCATGAGAATATGTTGGAGACAGGTAGTTTGAGCCATTGAGGGTTATTAATAGTGCTAGGTAAGAATACATGGAACACATATTTATCCTTGGTTACGTTCCACAAACCCAAACTTGTACAACAGTCAGTATATATATACTCCATCTTACTAATTGCCACAGGCATATAATGCCCCGCTTGCGGAGCTCTTGTTCGAAAATTATAGCAACCTGTGATCAGAAAATGAGTACATGCAATTAGCAAAATGAAAGCACATGGGCATTGAAGGTTAAGGACATTGCTCGACCTTGGCCCAAGGTCATTCAGACCAAAGTTTAAAACTGTTTTTGTCAGAAACCACTAGGTCACTTGTAACCATATTTCATTAGGAAGCTTGCAGAAATAAAGAAATATCAATTGGTCACATGACCAATATGGTATAAGGGAAAAATCCTCCAAAAAACCTTATTCTCCAGAACCTGTTGGCTGATTGTTGTGAAGCTTGGTATGTAGCATTGGGGACTCGAATCATAGTTCGTTAAAATGATGACCCCTCGATGACAATGACCTAGTTTACACCAAGGGCAAATTTGGTCATATAGACCTTTGTATGGGAAAAGGTCAAATTTTTCATAAATGATCTCGGTCTGAAATCTGAAAATGGGTAGATGCAGTGAGCTTAATAAGTAAATGAAACTATGAGTATTCAAGATCAAGGTCATTTCTTAAACCTTCGCCAAAGGTCATTCAGAATAATTATGATTATTATCCAGAATATGAAAATTAAAACTCAGAATTTTCTCAGAAACCCCTGGTCCATATGTAGCAAAATTTCATAAGGAAGCTTTTAGGAGCAAGGAAATGAAAATTTATTAATATCAGATTGGTTACATGACAAATATTGCTGCTATGCCCATATAAATTAATAGTTCAGCCGACAATTGCAAATTATCAAGGAAACAAGCATGAAAATTGACAGTGTTCTTGGATACATACTTGTTTATTTAAGATCGGAAGCCACCATGAATTTTCACCACTTCCGGTTGAAATCCAATATGACCGCCACGACTAAAACTTTCGATTAGCGACTCTCAAAATCGTACAATATCTGACTATTAAGAATGATTCTGGGCACTATAACTACTCTAACGACATTTAATAGTCATATCTGGTTCATCAAAGTATAATTTATGAATTCTAAACTTGTTTCCGGTTTGAAACATAATTGTCTCAAGCAGTGAAACATGGATGAAAAGGATTCAATTGGATAAAATTACTGCATATTTACCCCAGTTCTATCAATTTATCATATTTTTTTTTAAAATTTATTTATTTATTTATTTTTGGTTGTTGTTTTTTTGGCTCACCTGTCATGTAGTGACGAGGTGAGCTTTTGGGATCACTTTTCGTCCGTTGTGTGTCCGTCTGTGCGCACGTAAACAAGTTCTACAAACGACATCTCCTCCTAAACCACTGATCAGATTATGACCAAACTTCACAGGAATGATCCTTATGTGGTCCCCTTTCAAAGTTGTTCAAATGGTACCGGTCCGTTGCACATCAAGGTCACGGGAGCCATAATAGATTTTTTTAAGGAAAACTTAAAAAATCTTCTCCTCTGAAACTGCAAGGCCCAAGTCTTTGATATTTGGTGTGTAACTTCATCGAGTGGACTTCTACCAAGATTGTTCAAATTATAGCCCTGGGGCCAAAAAGCACCCCCCCCCCCCCCACACACACACACTCCCAGGACCTTTGGTTTTACAAAGACCTACATAGGGAAAAGCTTCTTGTCTGAAACCAGATGGCTCAAGTGTTTGATATTTGGTATGAAGCTTCAACTTGTTGACCTTTATCAAGATTGTTCAAATTATAGCCCTGTGGCCAAAATGGCCCCGCACCGGGGCCCTTTGGTTTTACATTCACTTATATAGGATAAATCTTAAAAAATCTTCTCTTTGAAACCTCAAGACCCAGGTCTTTGATATTTGGTGTCGACTTATATAGGGAAAACCTTTAAAATCTTCTTGTCTGAAACCAGAAGGCTCAGTTCCTTGATATTTGGTATGAAGCTTTGTCTAGTGGACCTCGAACAAGTTTGTTCAAATTATAGACCTGGGCCGAAAATGGCCCCGCCCCTGTGCCCACTGGTTTTACATAGACTTATATAGGGAAAACCTTTAAAAACTTCTTGCCTGAAACCAGAAAGCTCAGGTCTTTGATATTTGGTATGAAGCGTTGTATAGTAGACCTTTACCAAGATTGCTCGGCCCCGCCCATTGGGGCTTGAAGAAATATATGGGCTGCATGATGCTTCCACGCAGAGCTGAATCCAGCCCGGACACTAGTACTGGTAAACCGCTTAGAGGATCTAAGCCTTCCAGGAACCGCGGTGCGAGGCAGACAATCATGCTAATAAACCCTATTGGTTTCATTGGGCGACAGGGCTTGAGATGTCATTTCATCTCAATGTCGGGGTAAAAGTCCCACAAAATTGGAAGCAACGTCTCCAAAATGACCTTTACAGTGTTGATGGGGATGTTAAACATCAAATGATTTTTTTTGATTTGATGTTTATTAGCATGGACGGCCAGCCTCGCACCGCGGTTCCTGGACAGGCTTAGATCCTCTAAGCGGTTTACCAGTAGTAGTTTGCGGGCCGGATTCAGCTCTGCGTGGAAGCATCATGCATCCCATATATTTCTTCAAGCCCCTATGGGCGGGGGCACAAACATCAAATGAAACAAAACAAATTACAAAGATTGCTCAAATTATAGCCCTAGGGCCAAATATGGACCCAACCCCGGTGCCCAAAGGTTTTACATAGACTTATATAGGGAAAACCTTTGAAAATATTCTTGTCTGAAACCAGAAGGCCAATGTCTCTGATATTTGGTATGAAGCCTCATCTAGTGGATCTCTACCAAAATTTTTCAAATTATAGCTCAGGGGTAAAAAATGGGCCCATTCCGGGGTCCTACTATTTTACATAGACTTATATTGGGAAAACCTTTGAAAATCTTCTTGTCTGAAACCAGAAGGCCAAGGTCTTTGATATTTGGTATGAAGCTTCGTCTTGTCGATTTCTACCAAGATTGTTCAAATTATAGCCCTGGGGCCAAAAATAGCCCCGCCTCGGGACCCACAGGTTTTATATACAGACTTATATAAGGAAAACCTTTAAAATATCGTTTGAATATGGTGCTTTACCAGATGGGTCCGGTCTTTGATATTTGGTAAAGCTTCACCGTTTAGGCCTCCCTCAAGATAATGCAAAGTATAGCCCTGGAACAAAATATTCCTTTCTCTGGGGCACACTTGTTACACTATGGATCAGGTGAACGATCCAGGGCCATCAAGGCCCTCTTGTTTTATTTATTCATTTATTTAAAGGAGGCTAGCTAGTACAAAATGCAGCCGCTGTTAATAGGTTTCTGTTTGCTTCCCACTCATTAGTCCCAGGATTTAGTCTGACACTGCGCACATTGTATTTATCGATCAATATAGTCTGATGTAACCTTTGTTCGTTTGTTTGGTTTTAAGATTAACGTCCCCGTCAACACTGTAAAGGTCATTTTGGAGATAATCATCCTCATTACTACCCCTTACCTGGAGCTATAAAGATCATAACAAAATACAAAGTAAACAGGCTTCATACATTTAATAAAGCATCCACACAGTTTCATTCTTTTTTTTCAATTATATATATGTATATGCAGTCTTAACTATTCACCAAAGGGTACTTTCTTCCGAGAGAATGGGTCGTAAAGCTCAGGATCATTTAAGAATTCTGGTTTCTTATACATAGCTGGTAGAAAGCCTGAAAAAGAATTTGTTACATTCAATCACAAAACGTTGTTCAATGCATCAAAGGATAAATGCGCTGCAAGCATTGCATCGTCCCCCACCACTACACTTACATCAACCATAACACTGTCAAAAAGAAATTCAAAAAGGTGCATTATTCTTTCCCTAAATAAAGTTGACATGAACACATGGCTTAGATGACTATTTACAATGTTTAAAGGGCCATAACTCCAAAGGAAAGCAAACCAGAATTACAGTTCTTATTTTCTACAGAAACCCTCATGTGCTTAACCTTTGTGTGAACTGTAAAATTTACAGAAAATATCTCAAAATAGTTCTCTACTCACAGAGTAGATTCAAATATATCACAGAAACCGCTACTTTCAATGTTCAAAAGGCCATAAACTTATACCAAGTTTTACCAAATTTCAACAATTCGTTCACGTGAAAGGATGCAGACAAGCCATTTCTGGCCCCAAAACTGGGGCCCGTGACCAAGAAAATAAGGTCAAGGACACCGAGAGCAAACCAAATCTTTGGTAGATTGCAATGATATACTTTCCAAAGTCTGACCTATTGTCATCTAGTCATTCAAGAGATAGGGCGCAGGTAAGCCAAAATTGACAGTTTTGGGGGCCTGTGTGTGTCTGTGAACTCGGGTTTAACGTCGCTTTCAACAATTTTCAGTCATATCACGACGATGTCTGGTTGCGACAGGGAGCTCAATGCTCACTTTTATAGTGCCGCCTCACTGAAGTATCATGTCCCAGACACATTATCCTGACACTGGGTCGACCAATCCTAGTTCTACCCCGTAAATCTGAGTGCCAAGCGAGGAGCAGCTAGTACAATTCTTAACGACTTTGGTATGTCGCGGCCCGGGATTGAACCCGTGACCTCCCGTTCCCCGGAGCGGACACTCTACCAACTGAGCTATCGGGGCCGGTTTTGGGGGCCTGTACTGTGTCCTTGGAAATAAGGTTAAAGTCATGAAAATCTTATCAAATCTTTGGTCGGTTGCACTGATATGTTTTACCAAGTTTGACCAAATTTCATTGATTTGTTCATGAGATAGGGTGCAGACACGCCATTTTTGGTCCAAAATTGACAGTTTTTTGGGGCCTGTGCCCTTAAAAATAAGGTCAAGGTCATCAACACCTTACAGGTGTTCTCCCCCGTACTAGTGATGTAACGCAGCAAGTTCATTTTGAATCCATAAATACAGAGTTTCTAACAGACTACAAAATAGAAATGGCTCTGTTCAATGAGCAATAACTCCAAAAGTTACGGTTCATATGTTCTGCATAACCATTCATAGTGCTCTACATATCTGTGAAATTTCGTAAAAATATCTCAAATGGCATCAGTTATGGCGCGGATAAGAAACTATGATAGAAATGGCTATGTTCAAAGGGCAATAACTCCAAAACTAGGAAAATCAGAGTCATGGTCCATATGTTCTGCACATCGTCACATGGTGCTCTACACATATAAGAAGTTTCGTGAAAATATCTCAAATGTATCAGGGTAATGGAGCAGACACGAAACTATAACTGAAATGGCTATGTTCAAAGGGCAATAGCTCCGAAGTAGTAAAATCAGAGTTACGGTTCATATGTTCTACACGTCGTCTCACGATGCTCTACATATCTGTGAAGTTTCGTAAAATATCTTAAATGGTATCAGAGTTATAGAGTGGACATGAAACCAGGAGGCGCTGACGGACGGACACTCAAAATTTCGGAGTGTATAACATAATACCACTCCACTTTTAGAGCCGCGGGGGATACAAACAGACACATCTTCTGGGTGGCAACTGGTCAAAATAGCTTCATGCCACAGACTGGAGGGGCTATGTGAAGAGAAGAGCTGACATAAACTGCCTGCCTTACACAAAAGGAAGAAAAGATGCCCATTCAACTCCAAGCACATATCCACTCAACTCAACTGAATGGTAACCGGGTTACCTCTAGTGGTGACCTCAACTTGTGAGTGGTCAACTCAAGGGAGTGGTTTCCACAAGTGAGTGGTGACCACAAGTGAGTGATGACCTCAAGTGAGTGGTGAACTCAAGAGAGTGGTTATCTCAGGGAGGTGGTTACTTCAAGTAAATGGTTACTTAAAGTTAAATGGGTATTCAGGCTGGGCCCAGGAATCTAAATCACCTTAAGAGTTCTGAACTTCTGATAAAGAGAACTGTTTTCTATGATGACAGCTGGTTGTGAGAAAAATGTTTGCAGTCATAACGTGTGAATATCAGAAAAGAGAATAAAGTTAATGCTTTAATATTTATATTCACAGAAAAAACCTAGTTGGTTATTGGGGCATAATGTTGTTCATTCTTGAATGAATATAGCATTTCACACAATGCTACATGATCCTTAAGTGACATCTAAATGAACCAAGGGTAACTCCAGTATGATTTGACAATGTGGACCTTATGAACCTCAACTGCGGTGTTTCAGTGTAAACAGAAAAACTGAGCTTAGTTTTCTTTAAATTTAAGCCCTCAAACCAAATTGTTTAATCAAAAATATTAATATATATAATATAACGTAAGAAAATATAAGGTACTTTATTTAATGTTCGTTGAAGTATGAACAATATTGGGTCTTGAGAAAGTTTACAATCAGACCCTTTAAGGGGTTCAATCACTTTGCTTGTGACCTGATGTTTTTCATGCTTCAATGAATGTTAAAAATACCTTCATTTCTGAATATTTGCATTTTCACTGCACAATATCATATAATCTCATGAAGCTAAATTTAGCTCATATTTTGAGAGAGTGAGTTTTTGTGTTTTACGTCCCACCAACAGCTAAGGTCATACGGAGACGGGACCTCGGTTTAAAAACTCATCCGAAAGTCTGGAGAAACCCGGGTTCGATCCTGCGACCCTTGGTTTACAAGGCGAGTAGCATAACAACTACACCACGGAGGCTTCTAACTCATATTTTGAAGAATGCATCAGGTCCTGCTAGATTATAGAATGCCAAAACAACAGGTATTTTCAGAAATTTGGTTGCATGTTGATTACAATACAACAAAGTTGTTTCCTTTTAATTTTTTTTTTATTCACTTTGCTACCCACCCTATCTACTCCTACCATCATGTCATGAGCATTCGAGATTCATGTAAAATTTGCTACCATCCCTATAAAATCATACTTTCATGACGTGAAAATTTCAGAATTTAGATTTAATGTAAATTTTGCTAGCAACCCAGTGTAATCATACTTTAATGTTATGAACATCATGAACAATTTAGGGTTTATGTTAACTTTGCTTCAACCCGGTAAAATCATACTTTCATGTCATGAACATTTTAGGATTAATGTAAATTTGCTACCATCCCTATAAAATCATACTTTCATGACGTGAAAATTTCAGAATTTAGATTTAATGTAAATTTTGCTAGCAACCCAGTGTAATCATACTTTAATGTTATGAACATCATGAACAATTTAGGGTTTATGTTAACTTTGCTTCAACCAGGTAAAATCATACTTTCATGTCATGAACATTTTAGGATTAATGTAAATTTGCTTCAACACAGTATAATCATACTTTCATATCCTGAACATTTTAGGGTTTATGTAATTAGTTTGTTTGATTTGAGGTTCAACGTCCCCGCCAACACTGTAAAGGTCATTTTGGAGACGATGCTTCCAATTTTGTGGGACTGTTACCCAACATTGAGATGAAATGACATCTCAAGCCCTGTCACCCAATGAAACCAATAGGGTTTATTAGCATGGACGGTCAGCCTCGCACCGCGATTCCTGGACAGGCTTAGATCCTCTAAGCGGTTTACCAGTACTAGTGTCCGAGCCGGATTCAGCTCTGCGTGGAAGCATCATGCAGCCCATATATTTCTTCAAGCCCCTATGGGCGGGGGCCGGGCAAACTTGGTAAAGGTCTACTATACAAAGCTTCATACCAAATATCAAAGACCTGAGCTTTCTGGTTTCCGGCAAGAAGTTTTAAAGGTTTACCAGCTAGTGTGCAGGCCGGATTCAGCTCTGCGTGGAAGCATCATGCAGCCCATATTTTTCTTCAAGCCCCTAAGGGCGGGGGCCGTTAGGGTTTATGTAAACTTCCAATCCACTGTTATCATACTGTACTTTTATGTCATGTACATAATAAGGTTAACGTAAACATTGCTACCAACCCTTAGTCATCATACTTACATGTCATGAACATTTTGGGGTTCAGGTAGGCTTTGCTTCAATCCAGTGTAATCATGCAGTTCTTTTATTTCATGAACATTGTAGGGTTTATGTAACTTTGTCATAATTCTTACTTAGGAGGCCTTCATGCGGACTGAACAAATTATTTGTCTATATCGCGACGGAAGTAAGGGCGAGGATTGTGGCCACGTAAAATCGATTTAAGCCCCCACCCCACCCCCCCACCTCAAACCCCCCCCCCCCCCCCCCCCCCCACCGGTGGAATTCGTTTCACTGACCTTTCCAAGGCAGTTATTCTGTCATGGTTTGTTTTTATTTTGGCTTGTCTTTGGGTGTGTGTGTCGCTTGTATAATGGGTCTAGTTGTTTCATGTTTGTGTTTCTTTCCCTTGGTGTCTCTGATGGGAGATGTGGGTTAATTGTATCGACTCCTGATCATTACCTTCACTTCTATTTTACATATCATGAATATTTTAGGGTTTATGTTATGAACATTGTATGAACATTGTAGGGTTTATGAGAACTTTGCAACCAACCTAGTGTCATCATACTTACATGTCATGAATATTTTAAGGTTTGTGGTAACTTTTCTACCAACCAAGTTTAATCATACAACTAGATTGAGCCGAGAACGACTTAAATACCCCCACCCCCTAACTCCACCACCATGAGCAAGTGACCAATCAAGCATTTTTGAGCAAATGAGGAACATGTATAAAATTTTATGAACTAGAGAAAGTGACCAGTGGGTCACGTATACCCCCGGCCAGCGTCACCCTCTGATATATCTTTTGAGCTTGTATGTAATATGAATGAAGTCAAGAAGCTATAAGAATCTATAAATGTGCTTGTAAAAGCTTAACCAAACATGAAATTTCTAAATTGAACAAGGGAGTGAGGGCATCAAATAGAACATACAGGCATCTATAAACTTTGACATAAAACTTTAACCAAATGTAAAATTTCTAAGTCCGTGACCTTGAGGTCAAGGTCACCATGACCTTGAGGTCAAGGTCACCATGGGTGGGGGAAGGGACATGCATCATGAAATCATTTATCAAACATGAAGAGAATCTAACATGTGGTTACAGAGATATCAGCCATGAAAAAGGTTTAACACAAAACTTTGACGTAAAAGTAGATGAACAGACAGACAGACAGACAGCCCTCCCAGGGGCTTGACCCAGAGGCTAAGATATTCCATATGAAAGGTAATGCTATAGAGATATCCTATACCAAACATGAAGAGAATCTAACATGTGGTTACAGAGATATCAGCAATGAAAAAGGTTTAACTCAAAACTTTGACGTAAAATTAGATGAACAGACAGACAGACAGCCCACCCAGGGGCTTGACCCAGGGGCTTAGATATTCCATATGAAAGGTAATGCTACAGAGATATCCTTTACCAAACATGAAGAGAATCTAACATGTGGTTACGGAGATATCAGCAATGAAAAAGGTTTAACACAAAACTTTGACGTAAAAGGAGATGAACAGACAGACGGACAGACAGACAGCCCACCCAGGGGCTTGACCCAGGGGCTTAGATATTCCATATGAAAGGTAATGCTATAGAGATATCTTGTACCAAATATGAAGAGAATCCTACCTGTGGTTACAGAGATATGAGCAATAAAAAAGGTTTAACGCAAAACTTTGACGTAAAGGTTGACGAACGACCGAACGAACGTACGAACGAACAAACGAACATAAGAACGAACCAACGAACGGACGAACGGACGGAAAGACGAAAACTATATACCCCCTGACATACTTCGTATGCCGGGGGTATAACAAAAGGCCGTAACTCCCGTCATATGCGTTGAATTTTGACGATGATCAAACTGGTGCTACGTCTCATATATCAAGTGTTTGGTGGAAATCAGTAGGTGAATACAGACTCTTTAGTCCTGTAAGGGCTATTTTCAGCATAATTTGAAGAACAAAGGACCATAAATCCCGTGATACATGTCGGATTTTGACAATGATCAACCACGTGTGAAGTCTCATGGATGCACTGCAGTGTCTTGGAAACGGCTAAATTCAGCATCATTTGTAGAACAAAGGGCCACAGCTCATGGATGCAAAGCCATGTATCAATTTGGTTGAAATTGGTTGGGAAACACAGACTGTAGAGTCCGGAAACGGCCAATTTCAGCATTATTTGAAGAACAATGGACTGTAACTCACATAAAAAGCGTCGGATTATGATGATGTTCAAACTCATGTGAGGTGTCATGGACGCAAAGCTATGTATCAAGTTTGGTGGAAATCGGTAGGTAAACACCGAATGCAGAGTACGGAAATTGCTAATTTAAGCATTATTTGAAGAACAAACGGCTTAAATCCCGTGTTACGCGTCAAACTCTTCTGAAGTGTCATTGATGCAAAGCCATGTATCAAGTTTGGTGGAAATCAATTGGCAAATACAGACTGTAGAGTCCGGAAAGTATGCGGATGGATGGACACATGCAAGCACGGACTAGATGAATCTAGTATACCTCCACTAAACTCCTTTTGCAGGTGGGTGGGGGGTCTATCTATAAACATGAACATTTTCGAATTCATCTATTTAGAAACAAACAGTAAATACTTCTTAAATGTAAACATCAGGACCCAGTTGTTCAAAACTCACGATGCTGATAATGTATCTTTAAAACTTTGATAATTTAATATGGCAAGTATACCTATATGTTGTTGCTGAAAAAAGCTACTCAAATTTTTCAGCACGGTTACCACAACTATTGACATTGTTTGTTTGTGTGAAATGATGTTTTACATCCACGTCAACACTATTCTGGTCATTTTGGAGACGTTGCTTCCAATTTTGTGGGACTTTTACTCAACACTGAGATGAAATGACATCTCAAGCCCTGCCACCCAATAAACCAGAATGGTTAACATGTATGGACTGTCCAACGCAGGATTGTGGCCACGTAAATCGATTTTAAGCCCCCAGTGGAAATCTTTCCACTGACCGTTCCAAGGCGGTTCTTCTGTGGCGGTCATTTATGTTGTTGTTTGTTACTCACTGTGTGTATCACTTGTGTCTTTTTATTTTGGATGGCCATATGGCCATTTTGTGGGAAAGTAACTGTCCTTATGGCCTTCCTTTGTTTAGGTTTCCATTATGGTCGGGTCGCTTAATGTTTGTGTTTCTTTCCCTTTGGTGTCTGATGGGTGGAGTAAGTTAATTGTATCGATTCCTGATCTTTGTTTTACTTCTACTTTAATCCCCCTATAAGCGGTTTACCAGTACTCATGTGCGGTCGGTTTCAGTTCTGCGTGGAAGCACAATACAGCCCAATCTATCTCTCCGATGAACGGGGGCCTTTAGATATTGTAGTTTACAGAAGTTAACATTTTGACAACTATGAAGTTCATTACGCCAATGATACATAAAGCAACTGGGCACAGAAAAAAACTCACTTCCTAAATATTAGGCTAAAAACATGTATATACCTAGTCGTCTTGCTCTTACAATCAATTTTGAAACTCTTTTCTGCATGTGTATACAAAGCCCTGTTATATGTCTACCATAGATCCTACCAGTGTAAGGGGAGATAAACTGACTCAATAGCTGTGTGTTCTGAAAAAAGATGAGAAAAGTAATTATAATAATGTCTGCTACAAGAAGCAATAGGGTGTTAGCCATTTAAATACGTGTATATGATCATTACTTGAAATAGGTAACAAGTATGTTGCATTTGGCCACCATTTTGGTAGATTCAGTCAAATTCCGCTATTTAGACCCTCTAAAATTAAGACAAATTAAGCTTTAAAAAGCATAAATAGAAGGTTTCATAGAGGATCTTATATGAGTGTTCATGTATTGTTGAATTTATTAAACGAGTTGAGGAAAAGGGATAAAATGTGAGGCTTTGCCGAGCATTTTATCCATTTTCCTCAACGAGTTTAATAAATTCAATAACACATGAGCACGAATGCAAGATCCTATTTATCATATGACATTTTATTCACGATTGTTTACAAAAATGTCAATATTCCGCCGTTGGTAAACGCGACGTCAATAAGGACGTCGTACCTGTAACGTTACGGGACATATCTAGCTAATTTGCATATTTAATCCACTAGTGGATTATCGAAAATAATACATGGCGTTATTGCACTCTCAGACGCGACGTCATATGATAAATTTATATTTTCTTTTTGTTTTCTACATCTAGTATGCTTTAGGGGGAGACCACCTTTGTCACTGTTCAAAGGTGGTTTTAAAACCATTTTTAATCAGTTCTAAAGGTGGTCTTAACACAGGAATTTTACTGTATTTAACCTCTGTTCCAAAATCACCATGGCAACATCTATTGTCAGGAATAAAATTGTTTTATCAGTGCAAGAGATAAGGTACAGACAGCAAAATCCTGTATGACCTTGAAAAGCAGGCCAAAGTCATCAAAATATAATTTAGTGTTTTGTTTGTTCACCAAATCTGGCCAAAATCGTCAACTGATTCAGAAGATAAAGAGCAGACAGGGCAAAATGTGCCAATCTTTGCTCCCTTGTGACCTTTAAAACTAAATCAAGGTCACGAAAATTGAATCCAGTCTTTGAAAGGTTGCTATCAATATATTGAACAACGTTTGGCCAAAATTCATATACATGTGTTCAAGGGATGCCAACACCAATAGGCAATATGAGCCATGTCATGATTTAACCTGTTTTGTCACTTGCGACTGTGCAACCTTGCAGACTGGTCTGCACCTTAGCTTTCATGGCTTGAATTCTGCAACAACACTAGTCTTATACCTAATTATATAGATGTAACTTCCGTGTAGTTGATGTCACACCTGCTTCCCTACCAATGTGCAAAGTTTTAAAAGTATTGGTATTAAATTGTACAATGACTTGTGCTCACTAGGTACCCAATATCTTTATATATATTGAGGGTGAAAACTGACTAATGTTCAAAATGTGGAACAAGAGCTCCGTAAGCAGGGCATTATACACCACTGGCTATTAGCAAGATGGAGATTATATTTACTGACTGTTGTACAGGTTTGGGTTTGTGGAATGAAACCAAGGAACAAAATGTGCTCCATATATTCTTACCTGGCACTATCAATAACTCGCAATGGCTCAAACTACGGAAGTGTTTAGAAAATCTGTGAAATGTTAGTAATTCTGGTAATATTTGGTGGACCATAACCTCAAAATAATATGCACTGTTCAATATCATGGTCTTATTGTGTGTAAAGTTTCAGCATCATCGGATGTAAAATGTAGGAGTCATCCGGAAAGAAAATGTTTACAGAATTTTTCATAAGGGCATAACTTTATTATTATTTGGTGGATGGTAACATCGAAACAATATGCACTGCCTCACATCATACACTATATATGAAGTTTCAGTTTAATCGGATGTAAAATGTAGGAGGAATCATCCGGAAAAGAAAAGTTTCCCAAAAAATTCAAAGGGGCATAACTCTATTATTATTTGGTGGACCGTAACCTCAAAACAATATGCGCTACCCCACATCATGGTCTAACTATGTATGAAGTTTCAGCTTGACCGGATGTAAACTGTAGGAGTTATCCGGAGACGAGAAGTTTACAAAAAAGTTTCAAGGGGGCATAACTCTTATTATTATTTGGTGGACTGTAACCTCGAAACAATTTGCACTGCCTCACATCATGGTCTAACTTTGTCTGAAGTTTCAGCTTGATCGGATGTAAACTGTAGGAGGAGTTATCCGGAAAAGAAAAGTTTACAGATGGACGGACGGACGGACGCCAGGGGTTATAACATAATACGTCCCGTTTTTCAAACGGGCATATAAAAATGACAAGAAATAATCAAACACACCGAAACAAGACAAAAAATAATCATACATATCCAAACAAGAAATGATCCACAATTATATCCAAAATTACATACACACAAGGTTGGGCAGATAAAACCAGGGGTGGTTTTAACCGGCGGCTCCGCCCCGTTCAATACTCTTAGAGTGGTCAATACTGGTCAATTGAAATATTGAGTGGTCAATTGCATATTTTAGTGTTGAAATGCCAAAGCTTCTGAAACTAGTCTGTTGAAGTTTTGGTCTGTTTGCTAGAGGCTGATCATTTGATATTCAGGTTCAGATGTTATTTCTTCAAGTGAACTCTTAGCAATACTTTCTGGCTTTTTAGCCCTTGGTATTTTTTTTCTAACTACACTCATCAGTATTAAGACCTTAGCACTAACTTCAATATATAACAGTCTTTGCATGTTGCACTGTTTTTTTTCCTTTTGTCTTTAATGAAGAAGTTCCAAATTAGGGCTATATGTTTCATTCATTTTTGACACCTTCAGTAATAGCTTGATGATAAGATACTACCTAGATTGCAGATAAATAAAGATCTCACCTAGTGTCAGTGCAACATAACCCTATTAGGGACATTGAAAATTAGATCTTTGCCACACCCACTGTAGTGGCATGGGGCAGCTTTTCGATTTAAGCCCCATCCAGTGGAATTCGTTTCCACTGACCGTTCCAAGGTGGCTCTTCTGTCGCGGTTTATTTTTGTTATGGTTTGTCTTTGGGTGTTTGTGATGCTTATATTATTTTATTTTGGATAGCCTATTGGCCATTTTGTGGGAAAGTAACTGTCCTTTTGGCTTTCCGCTATTGGTGTTTCCATTAGGTCTGTTGTTTCATGTTTGTGCTTCTTTCCCTTTGGTGTCTCTGATGGGAGCTGTGGGTTGATTGTATCGATTCCTGATCATTGCTTCCACTTCTATTTTACACCTTTATCTTGTTTGACAACAATTTACAGGTGTTGCAGTTAAATATACTTCAAAGACATCAGTGAATCTTCAAACAATGTTTGGTTAATTAATCACAGCCTTTTACTTTTCTGCAATAACATGCAAAAATTATATGTAAACTGCTTTTTGATGTAACCGTTATAGTTTTATGATCAAATATTATGTTAAATAACTGATATTTTCCAAGTTTAAGAGGGACGAAGATTTGGGGGGGGGGGGGGGGGAGAAGAGAGAGAGGTGAGTGGTACAATCTGGAATAACAATTCTTCTTTTCTGACCTTTCATAAGTCCTTTAAAATCCATGATAAATTCAGCTTATTCATATTCCTGTAAGTCAAAATATGAACAATCGATCTAACCTATAAAGGAACTAGAAAATGTGTTTGTGAAACACTATGCCCCCAACCATATGCTTGCCACTAATAAACACATAATTAAACTAGATATTTTGTTCACAAGGTTTCCCTATAGCCATGATGTGTTAAGATCGAAAAGGGGCATAACTTTGTTATATCTAGTCGGAATTTTGTCAAAAGTTAATCAGGTCTTCTACACCTTAGACTCAAACTGTATACCAAATATCATGAGCCAAGCTCGAGTGGTTCTCCAGATATTTTGTTCACAAGGTTTCCCCATAGCCACAATGTATAAGTCCGAAAAGGGGCATAACTAAGTTAAATGTTTTCGGAATTTCGTCAAAAGTTAATCAGGTCATCTACACCTTAGACCCAAACTGTCTACTAAATATCATGAGCCTAGCTGAAGCAGTTCGCCAGATATTTTGCTCACAAGGTTTCCCCCATTGCCACAATGCATAAGTCCGAAAAGGGGCATTACTCCATTAAATATTTTCAGAAGTTCATCAAAAGTTAATAAGGTCATCTACACATTAGACCCAAACTGTTTACTAAACATCAAGAGCCTAGCTCAAGCGGTTCTTCAGATATTTTATTCACAAGGTTTCCCCATAGCCGCAATGCATGTCCGAAAAGGGACGTTACTCCATTAAATATTTTCGGAATTCCGTTAAAAGTTAATCAGGTCATCTACACCTTCGACCCAAACAGTCTACTAAATATCATGAGCCTAGTTCAAGCGGTTCTCCAGATATTTTGCTCACAAGGTTTCCCCATAGCCACAATGCGTAAGTCCGAAAAAGAGCGTAACTCCACTAAATTCCACGGAATTTCATCAAAAGTTAATCAGGTCATCTATACCTTAGACTCAAACTGTCTACTAAATATCATGAGCCTAGCTGAAGCAGTCATCCAGATATTTTGCTCACAAGGTTTCCACATTGCCACAATGCATAAGTCCGAAAAGGGGCGTTACTCCATTAAATATATTCGGAATTTCATTAAAAGTTAATCAGGTCATCTACACATTAGACCCAAACTGTTTACTAAAGATCATGAGCCTAGCTCAAGCGGTTCTTCAGATAATTTGTTCACAAGGTTTCCCCATAGCCGCAATTCATAAGTCCGAAAAGGGACGTTACTCCGTTAAATATTTTCGGAATTCCGTCAAAAGTTAATCAGGTCATCTACACCTTAGACCCAAACTGTTTACTAAATATCATGAGCCTAGCTCAAGCGGTTCTCGAGATATCTTGCTCACAAGGTTTCCCCATAGCCACAATGCATGTCTGAAAAGGGGCGCTACTCCGTTAAATATATTTGGAATTTCGTCAAAAGTTAATCAGGTCATCTACACCTTAGACCCAAACTGTTTACTAAATATCATGAGCCTTGCTCAAGTGGTTCTCCAGATATCTTGCTCACAAGGTATAGGCACAATGCATAAGTCCGAAAAGGGGCGTTACTCCGTTAAATATTTTCGGAAATTTCGTCAAAAGTTAATCAGGTCATCTACACCTTAGACCAAAACTGTTTACTAAATATCATGAGCCTAGCTCAAGTGGTTCTCCAGATATCTAGCTCACAAGGTATAGGCACAATGCATAATAGAAGTAAAACAAAGATCAGGAATCGATACAATTAACTTACAACACCCATCAAAGACACCAAAGGGAAAGAAACACATACATGAAGCGACCAGACCATAATGGAAACCTAAACAAAGTCTGAAAAGGGGCGTTACGCCGTTAAATATTTTCGGAATTTCGTCAAAAGTTAATCAGGTCATCAACACCTTAGACCCAAACTGTTTACTAAATATCATGAGCCTAGCTCAAGTGGTTCTCGAGATATCTTGCTCACAAGGTTTCCCCATAGCTACAATGCATAAGTCCGAAAAGGGGCGTAACTCTGCAAGGACAAGTCCGACGAAAAAAATACGTATCCGCTTATTTTTCATGCACATTCCATATATGAAATTTCAAGATCCTAGCTCAAACCATTCTTAAGTTTCCTACAGGGTGAAAGCGTAATGGACAGATGGACAGACAGACAGACAGACAGACGGAGAAGACAGAACCAATATGCCCCATCAACTTCTTTGAAGTTGGGGGCATAATAAAGGATAATTATAAAGTTTGTTGGATTGAAAAGAACAGACCTGTCTACAGTTCAGTTAGTCAATCCTACCTCTTCAGTTGACCAGCAATAATGTCTTCGGATTTTGTCTTGTTCACTGATGAAAATATAGTTTAACCTTGTGTACCTGATGTATGGAAAAAGTTTTAAGACCAGATAGCAACAGGCAAAGGCATATATTCCAGTGATTTAATTGACCAAACTGACCACCAACCGACCAGTAATGACAAGTTAAATCCGGTTTTAACAACCGGCTCGGTCAATACTCTATATACACATCCTCATTCTATGAAGAAAGGACAAGCAAAGTTTCAAAAAGATTAATACAAAAAATATAAGAGGAATTGTCCCCACAGGTGGTATCCACTGTCTATATACCTGAGGTCATTAATGAAGAAAATCCCAACTGACCAAAATAATGTTTTTTCATCATATTATTGCAAGAAACAATGTTTCAGATAATATGAATGCATTTTTGGCTAAAATTCAGTATGTTCCCAGATTTCAGTTAAATAACTAAGTTCATAACATGGAAGAAAGTGTGTTTGTTTATTTTGGAGTTTAATGGCACAGTCAACATTATTTATGTCATATTGAGCCGGCCATTATAGCTATCCACACTTTTCCTGGGCAGGCCTATACCTATGCAGTTAACTGGTATAATGCAAATGCTTTCGCCAGAAACTACCATTTGCCCTTCTTGAATCAGTGGAAGGGAGAGAAAGACCGTAGAAAAGATTTCATGATCAATCTCCACAAAAGAGTGTGTCAAACCCCGGCAGGTATCAAACCGGCGACCTCCTGATCACCAGTCAGACGTACATCTGACTGAAATACCCAGGCCGGCCCGTGGAAAAATGACAAGAAAAGATCAAACAACTACCAGTTTATCCAAAACACATGCACACCCTAATGCCATGAAGAATTTAAAACGACTTGTATGCAACAGTCCGAGGAATTGTGCTCTCAAGAGGCAATCACAAAATGACTAAGTTCAGAATGTAGAAAAAAATGACAAAAACTGATCCAATAAATATATCATATCCAAACCACATGAACTTCCATATTCTATGAAGAAAATGCATGCAAAGTTTCAAAACGATTGGTACTAACCGGTAAGAGAAGTTGAGTTCACAAGCCACCCAGTGGAAAATGTTGACGGATGGACAGACGGTCGAATGGGTGGACAAACTGACTGGAACTTGCGTGCCTGAGTCTACCTGCTACATGTGACAAAATAGCAAAATTTGCTAGTCTTAGTAGCGGAACAGACCAGTTTGTACCCTACCTGGTTGCAAACTGAAGACATGGATGAGGCTCGTATGTCCACATCCTTTTTTTTGGAGGGGGGGGATTGCTCTTGACCAATATTATACCTGTTCTGTTACACTCTCTCAGCCAATAGAGCAATGTTTGGCTATTTATTTTACATAAATACAGGTAAATAGGACAGGTAACTCTCATGTTGGATCTTTCAAGTTAAATGTCTATCATCAACTGCTGTACTGAGTGATGTCATCCAGGCTAAATAAACGAGACAAACAAAATTATTCACTTGATTTAACACATTATATGGGTTGGATATATCTTAACACGAAGCAACAGTGAACTCTAAAATATTCTTGTCTGCCTTAATTATCAATAGGGATTTCAGGAAAGTTTGGAAAGAAGCAAGATAGAGAAGTGGTTGCTGACTCATACTTTGCCAAATTTTCAGCTGAGAAAGAAGACACAATGTACAGTCAATCCTCGTTATACATTGTAACAAATATCCACACAATTTGTTTCACAGAACAACATTGTGTAAATGTACCTAATTTAGTGCCACAGATGTATGTAATCGTCATCAGTGAGGGCAAAAGGCTCAGTTCCTATTGTATTACTCGTCACTGGGATAATTTGTATGACATAAGAGTTCACAACCTTGTGGGCAGTCGGTGGCAGGAAGCTAAACTGCCTTCTACTTTCCAAGAATAGCCTTCTACTTTTTTTTGACAAGTCCTAATCTTAAGGGGGTGGGTATACTTACATAGAAAGCAACTTTTAGTTTTGTTGTCTCATCAATAGAGGTCTACTCTTAAAGGAAAGGATTTCCCCTGAGGGGCATAATCGAACTTGGTTTATTATAAATAACAGCCACAAAGTTGTCTTCTTTGTAAAATGGCAGCAAATACACTGTATGGTGGGAATATACATTACCATTAAAGCCTGCTGCCCCTAACTGTCTGACTTTCAAACTTAATGAACAGGCTGAGCTGAGCTAGTACAGCCAAAACCTCCCCTCGTTTTTCATTGAGAGAAAAATCACTTCTCCCCAAATTTCTAGACCAGTTTTATCCCAGGATCTATTCTTCAAAGGAAAACAAAGAGCTCAACAAGCGCTACAATATACGCCTGTGGCAAGTAATGATGACCTTGACCCTAGAGTATCGACCAGAGTCTTGCGCACGGCACATGACCTCATAATTGTTAACATTTCTGCCAAGTAATTTCAAAATCCATCCAAGAACAAGATATGATTAAAATCTTTAGAAAGTCTCTCTAACCCCCATACTCAATAAGGCACCCATGTGTACACTGTATCTGATATATTAGGCCTTTGATGAAGTGGGGAGGGTGGAACATAGCCCAGGCGGACCCATGGCTGATATTATTGAATGTGTCTTACAATAAGGAACAAAAATATATATGCTTTAGCGATGGGGATCTGAAAGGGTCCTGAGATACAAGGCCTTTTAAACAGTGTGGGGGGGGGGGGGGGGGCTGCAAGTTTGGGTTAACGGAATGTGTTTTATCATAAGGACCAAGACTATATATAGATTATTGGTGGGGATCTGAACGGATTTTGAAATTTTAAGGCTTTTTATGAAGTAGAGGGGTGGGGAAATGCCCCTGCTGACCCCTGAGGACCCTGAAGTTTGTGTAACTGAATGTGTCTTATCAAGAACAAAACTATATATGGTTTAGGGGTGGGGATCTGAACGGTTTCTGCTATATTAGGCGTTTTATGAAGTGGGGGTGGTGCAGGGCCACGGCAAACACACTGGAGACCCCAAGGTTGGCGTCTATGAATGCATCTTATCATAAGGCCCCAGAATATATATGTTTAGGGGTTGGGATCTGTTTAACGAAGTGGAGGGGTTGGGTATAACCCCGGGAGACCGCAAGAATGGTGTCACTGAATGTGTCTTATAATAAAGAACAAGAATATATATGGTTTAGGGATGGGGAGCTGAACGGTTTCTGAGATATATGGCTTTTTAAGTAGTGGAGGGCTTGGGGCATGGCTCAGACGCACCCAGGGAGACTCCAGGTTGGTGCCACTGAATGCATCTTATCATAAAGAACAAGAATATATATGGTTTAGAGGCGGGGATCTGAATGGTTTCTCAGATATATGGCCTTATATGAAGTGGAGGGGTGGGACATGGCCTCAGCCCACCCGGGGGACCCACAGGTTCGTGTCACTGAATGTATCTTATCACAAGGAACAAGAATATATATGGTTTAAGGGTGGGGATATGAACTGTTTCTGAGATATATGGCGTTTTATGAAGTGGATGGGCTGGGCATGGCACTGGCGCACCATGGGGACCCCATGGTAGGTGTCACTGAATGCGTCTCATCATAAGGAACAAGGATATACATGGTTTAGGGGCGGGGATCTGAAAGGTTTCTGAGATATTAAGCCTTTAACTAGAGCCAGTGTTTATAAAACACTCTGCTCCAACTTCTTGACCCTAACACTGCTTGACCCTAACACTGGCATCATTGCCTCCACTTCTATTTTGCATATCAGAGGTGTTTTGTTTGTGCCGTGTGGTGGCTGTAAAAGGTCTCCCCGTACATGCATTTAATGCTCTTTTTTCCAATCCTAAGGGATTGCGTTTACAATTGCTTTTCATCGTTCCCTAATTTGACATCCTTTTGATACCTGTTGAAGGTCTTAATTGGACCGATGTTCGTATCTCGTTGTATAACAATTGCTTGTTTATTTTTGTTATGGTTTGTCTTTGGGTGTTTGTGTCGCTTATATTATTTTATTTTGGATAGCCTATTGGCCATTTTGTGGGAAAGTAACTGTCCTTTTGGCTTTCCGCTGTTGATGTTTCCGTTAGGGTCTTTTGTTTCATGTTTGTGTTTCTTTCCCTTTGGTGTCTCTGATGGGAGCTGTGGGTTAATTGTATCGATTCCTGATCATTGCCTCCACTTCTATTTTGCCCCTCACAGTAATTGAGATATCTTGTTTTTACTTGGTTGCAATGCTGAAATTTTCAAAGCACCATGACACAAGAAAAACGAAAGTTAATCAGGTCATCTACTCATCATCCCATATCAGCGTTTGAAGTTACAGGACAATAGCTCACACAGTTTTAGAGATATTTTGAATGCCAAAACTTTCAAAGGGCCAAAATGCCTATGTCCACATAATCTTGTCAATTTTTAATAAAATTATACCAAAATTTAATCAGATCATCTTCCTATTACTTCCAAATAGCACGCAAAATTTAGCTCAGGTGGCTACTGAGATATTTTGCTTACAAGCTTTTCCTTTGCCATAATGCATGGGTCTACAAAGGTGCACAATATCATCAATTGTTAATAAAATTACACCAGACCATCTTCACATTAGTTAGACCATCTTCACATTAGTTCCAAACAGCTTGCGAAGTTTTATAAGCCTAGCCTTAACGGTTGTTCAGATATTGTGCTTACAAGCTTTGTCTATGCCAAAATGCCTATGTTCACAAAGGGGCATAATCTGATCAATTTTTACTAAAATTATACCAAAATTTTATCAGATCATCTTCAGATTGGTTCCAAACAGCCTGTAAAAGTTCAAGGACTACCTAAAGCGGCTCTTCATATACATGTATTTTGCTTACAAGCTTTTCCTTTGCCAAAATGCCTTGGTCTACAAAGGGGCATATTTTGATCAATTGTTAATAAAATTATACCAAAATTTAATCAGACCATCCTCACATTAGTTCCAAACTGCTTGCAAAGTTTTATAAACCTAGCCTTAGCGGTTCTCGCATCTTGCTTACAAGTTTAAAACACCCAAAGTTTCAAAGGGCCACAACTTAAAAAAAAAGTTCAGATTTTTTTTTCAAAAATAAATCAGTTTATCTACTCATCATCCCCACCCAGTCTGTAAAGTTTCAGGGCAATAGCTCAAATAGTTTTTGAGATATCTTGCTTACAAGCTTAAAATACCCAAAGTTTCAAAGGGCCATAACTCATGAAAAATTCAGATTTCTTTCAAAAGTTAATCAATTCATCTAATTACCATTCCCCATCAGTCTGTAAAGTTTCAAGACAAAAGCTCAAATAGTTTTTGAGATATCTTGCTTAAAACGCCCAAAGTTTCACAGGGCCATAACTCCAGAAAAAAAAATTGGGATTTTTTTTTCAAAAGTTAATCAGTTCATCTACTCATCATCCCCAACCAGTCTGTAAAGTTTCATGGCAATAGTTCAAAAACTTCTAGAGATATCTTGCTTACAAGCTTAAACGCCCAAAGATTCAAAGGGAGATAACTAAAAAAAAAATCTGATTTTTTTCAAAAGTATATCAGTTAATCTACATCCCCATCGGTCTGTAAAGTTTCAAGGCAATAACTCAAATAGTTTAAGAGATATCTTGCTTAAAGCTTAAAACGTCCGAAGTTTCAAAGGGCCATAACTCAAGAAAAAAAATCGGATTTTTTTCCAAAAATCAGTTCATCTACTCATCATCCCTAATCAGTCTGAAAAGTATCAGGGCAATAGCTCAAATCGATTTAGAGATACTTTGCTGAAAATCTTAAAATGCGCAAATTTTTTTTTTTTTTTTTTTTTTTGGTTTGGGTTTTACGGCCCTTTCAAGATTATTTCACTCATATCGAGCCGATCGTTAATCAGAGGTGGGCGAAAACCGGAGAACCCGGAGAAAAACCACCTGACCTACCGTTGCAGAACTTGGCGTCTCACACGTGGCCCGAGCGAGGCTCGAACCTACGGCGGTGAGAGACAAAATGCGCAAAATTTCAAAGGGCCATAACTGAAGAAAAAAAAATCGGATTTTTTTTTCAAAAGTTAATGAGTTCATCTTCTCATCATCCCCAATCAGTCTATAAAAGTTCAGTGCAATAGCTGTAATGGTTTTTGAGATTCCTGCTTACAAGCTGAAAATGCCCAAAATTCCAGAGGGCCATAACTCAAAAAATAAAATCGGACTTTTTTTTTTTTCAAAAATATGATCAGTTCATCTTCTCATCATCCCCAATCAGTCTGTAAAGTTTCAGGGCAATGGCTGTAATTGTTTTGAGATATCTTGCTTACATACTTAAAATACCCAAAGTTCCAAAGGGCCATAACTAAAAAAAAATCGGATTTTTTTTCCAAAAGTTAATCAGTTCATCTCCTCGTCATCCCGAAGTAGTCTGTAAAGTTTCAGGGCAATAGCTCAAACCGCTTTTGAGATATCTTGCTTATAAGGTTAAAACACCCAAAGTTTCAAAGGGTCATCACTCAAGTAAAAAAATTTAGATTTTTTTAAAAAGTTAATCAGTTCATCTTCTCATCATCCCCAATCAGTATGTAAAGTTTCAGCGCAATAGCTTCTATGGTTTTTGAGATATCTTGCTTTCATAGCATTTTTTTGCAAAGGGGCATAACTCCAGAAAGGGGCATAATCCTGATGAGAAAAAAACGCACGGGTCAATTATTTTTTCATATGGGATCCATATACGAAATTTCAAAAAGCTAACAGGCACTGTTCAAAAGTTATGCTATGCAGTAACAAGCGGGACGGATGGAAGGATTGACGGACGAACATGGCAAAAGCAATATGCCCACACAACTTCTTCGACATTGGGGGCATAATGAAATAGAGGGGATGGGGCATGGCCCCGGTGCACGCTTTGATACCCTCTTGTAAAACTTCATATTGATATCTAACATATCCCAAAATTTACCTTTTTTTACTTTTGACCTCTAAGAATGACCTTGACCTTTGGCATACTGACCTGGTTCTTGCAAGCGACACATCGTCGTGGCCTAATACATATATACTGAACCGAAAAAGAAACGCAACTTTTTAACCCAAAAGATTTTCATACAACCATCAGGTTGACTGAAAAATTATTTTGTGATTTACTTTCATACTTTTTAAACTTTCTTAGGCAGAAAATATTTGTGCAATATCTGTACAGTTTAACGCTCCACTTGGCAATTCGTTGTTTTCAACATTTCCTCGCGCAGTATATTAAATGTATACAGTAACCTCATCATATTGGCATATTGTGTTACCTGGAGTTTAGGTTTCAAAAGTGTGGTAAAATTTCTCTACAGAATATGGTACGTTTGACGCAAGATCAACGTAACGTAGCGGTCCAAATGCTTCTACGTCGGACGTCTCAGGCTGTCATCGCCAGGAACTTCCAAGTGAGTAAATCGATGATAAGTCGCTTGTACCACCATCTACACCATCAGGAACGCACAACAATCGAATAAGTGCAGATACTGTCAGGGATCGCCTCCGAGAGTTTGGCTCACGTCCTCGTCGTCCGTACGTTGGTATGCCATTAACAAGACGACGGCCACAGGTTAAAATGACGTGGCTCACACAACATAGGCCCAACCTGTTTCCCCTTCGTCAGTGGCGTATTGTGATGTTTTCTGACGAGTCCAGGTACTTGTTGTACAGAGCTGACGGCCGTCAACGTGTGTATAGGCGTGACGGAGAGCGTTATCGTGACAATTGTTTGATTGAACGTGATCGATTTGGAGGCGTTGTGTTGGTGGTGTGGGCTGGCATATCTTATGGTCATAGAACGCCCCTGGTATTCATTGATGGATCTTTGACGGCTCAGCGTTACGTTGACGTCGTTTAACGACTGGTAGTTGTTCCATATGTAAGACAGCACAACGTTACGTTTCAACAGGATAACGCTAGGGCGCATGTAGCAAGGCTCAGCATGGCGTTTCTTGAGCAAATCAACGTTGACGTGATGCACTGGCCTCCGTATAGTCCAGATCTCTCTTCTATAGAACATTTGTGGGACGTCTTGGATAGGCGCGTACGTAACCGCCACCAGCCACCAACAATGCGTCAAGCCTTGCGTCTCGTGCTCATACAGGAGTGGAATGCTATTCCCAGGCAGAGATCAATCGTTTAATCCTGTCCATGACCAGGCGTGTGGGTGCAGGACTGAATGCAAACGGAGGACATACTCGCTATTAACTGCTTATGTTTTGAACTTGTGAAATGACTACCGTTCCAAACATTCTCACTGGAAATTGAACTCTCTATGGTAGTTACATTCAGGAATGATTATATTATTGCGTCATTAAATCAATTTTCTGCAAACATGATTATATCTGCAAATACTCGCATTTATATTTGGAGTTGCGTTTCTTTTTCGGTTCAGTATACTTATAAAGTTGCTGAGTTATAGAATGTGCAAGAATGTTTATTTAAAAAATAATTAAAGGGGATTTACTCAAAAACTAAGAAAGGGGGAACAATCATTCTTGTGCGCGACACTTCTTCTTGCTCTAATACATATTCCTATAAGTTGCATGAAGGTATCCCTAATGGTTACTGAGTTATGGAGCATACAAGAATTTTTACGGATGGACGCACCATGCCATATTATGACCGTTTTTTTTTTTTTTTTCAAAACGGGCATATAAAAAGCTTCTGAGTATAGAGGATTACTTTTAGGACAAGTTCAGTTTATATTAAAGTGACACAAAGCCATTTAAGTTGTTTCACTAGTAACAATAGCAGCTAACTTAGCAGAATGATTAAACCATATTCATCACGTGAACAAGTCCGTGAAATGAACACCCACTAAACCCCCACTTTATAAAGAAACAAGAGGCTCAATGAGCCTAACCGCTCACCTGAGGAACATTTTAGTAAGCTGTTTGTCTCATGGTTTCAGAGCAGAAGATATGTTTGAAGTTTTTCCAATATACAACAGTGGGAGATAATGAGCCAAGGGATGTGGCCAATTTGGACGCCATAGACATGACTGGCAGGATTTATGAGGGTGACCAATTGATTTTGCAACAATACTAAATATCTAATTTCAGGGCCTTATAGTTCCAGAAGAAGATTTCTTAGGTTTTTTGTATTATTAGTCTACAGGAGCTAATGAGTGAGTGTGTTTTAGTTTTACGTTCCACCAACAGCTAAGGTGATACAAAAACAGGACCTCAGTTTGAAGATTCATCTGGAAGTCTGGAGAAGCTCCCGGTCTATCCTGTGATCCCTTGTTTATCAGGCGTGTAGCCTAACCACTACACCACAGAGACCTCAATAGGAGTTAATGGGTCCCATGGTTTAGTCAATTTAGACCATAGGGACATGGTTGGTAGGATGAATGTAGGTGACCTCTTTATGTTGCTTCATACTGAATATCTAAGCTCTGGGCCTTATGGTTTCAGAGAAGATGACTAAAAGTTTTTTTTTTATTATTATTATAAGTCAAGTGGGGGCTAATGAGCCCTGGTAGTGGCCAATTTGGAGCCCAGGTGCATGATTGGCGTGATTTATATAGGTGACCATTTAGCATTGTTACATATGAAATGTCCAAGCTCAGAGACTTATGGTTTCAGAGAAGTTTTTTTTAAGTTTTTGAGTTGTTTTTTCCATTGTAAGGAGCTAATGAGGGGCGTGGGCAATTTTGACCCCAGGGGCATGGTTGGCAGGATTTATGTAGATGGTCATTTTACGTTGCTTCATACAAAATATCTAAGCTATGGGCTCTATGATTTCAGAGAAGACCATTTTTAAGCTTTTTTTCCATTATATGTATGTCCATGAGAGCTAAGGAACCCTGGGGAGTGACCAATTTGGTCCCCAGGGGCCTGATTGGCAGGATTTATGTAGGGGACCACTTTACATTGCTACATACTAAATATCTAAGGTTTGGGCCTTGTGGTTTCAGAGAATAAGATTTTTTAAAGTTTCTTTCCATGATTAGTCTATGGGAGCTAATGAGCACAGGGGCGTGGCCAATTTTGACCCCAGAGGCATGGTTGGCAGGAATTATGTAGGTAACCATTTCACGTTCCTACATAGTAAATATCTAAGCTATGGGATTTATGATTTCAGTGAAGAAGTTTTTTAAGCTTTTTTTCCATTGTAAGTCTATGGGTCTATGGGAGCTTATGAGCCCCGGGGCGTGACCAATTCGGACCCAAGGGGCATGAATGGCAGGATTTATGTAGGTGACCATATAACTTTGCTACATACTAAATATCTTACCTATGGGCTTTTTGGTTTCGGAGAAGATTTTTGAAGCTGTTTTTCCATTATAAGTCTGTGGAAGCTAAGGAGCCCCGGGACCTGGCCAATTCAGGATATATTTATATAAATTTCTAGCTTTTTATCAAATCCTGTACCATATTCTATTATGCAATGTAAACATGTGAATTTTTTCTACTAAGTATTGGACCCCAGGGGCATGACTTGCAGGATTTATGTAGTGGGCCACTTGACATTGCTACATACTAAATATCTAAGCTTTGGGCCTTGTTGTTTCAGAGAAGAAGATTTTTTATTTTTTTCCATTGTAAGTCTATGCGAGCTTATGAGCCCCGGGGCGTGGCCAATTCTGACCCCAGGGACATGATTGGCAGGATTTATGTAGGTGACCATATTAGGCTGGTACATACTAAATATGATTTTCTAAATTTTTCCCATTGTAAGTTTATGGGAGCTTATGAGTCCCGGGGCGGGCCAATTCTGACCACAGGGGCATGATTGGCAGGATTTATGTAGGTGACCATAATGCGTTCCTACATACTAAATATCTTAGCTATGGGATTTATGGTTTCGGAGAAGATTTTTAAAGCTTTTTTCCCATTATAAGTCTATGGAAGCTAATGTGCCCCGAGGCGTGGCCAAGTTAGACCCAAGGGGCATGAGTGGCAGGATTTATGTAGGGGACCACTTGATGTTGCTACATACTGAATATCTAAGCTCTGGGCCTTGTGGTTTCAGAAAAGAAGATTTTCTAAGTTTTTTTGTTTTAGATTTAAGTGGATTAAATATGCAAATTAGTCAGATACGCCCCGTAACGTTACATTTACGACGTCCTTAACGACGTCGCGTTTATTAATGGCGGAATATTGATATTTCTGTACAAAAATCGTAAATTAAATACGTTTTAATTGTCATATGATAAATAGAATCTTGCATTCGTGCTCATGTATTATTGAATTTATTAAACTCGTTGAGGAAAGGGATAAAATGGTCGGCAAAGCCTCGCATTTTATTCCTTTTCCTCAACTCGTTTAATAAATTCATTTTTCCCCTTTTCCTCAACGAGTTTAATAAATTCAATAAAACATGAACACTCATGAAAGATCCTGTATTTATTATATACCTACACAAAATTACTGCTGTATACTACCAGTTTTTCCAACACAAATAAACGGAAGCCTCTATCACCCTACTTGTGTTTTCCAATTCCTTATCGCCATCCCTGCCAGCTCTTAGCTCCTGCATTTGTTCCGACATAAGAAAGCAGCCATGTGTAACATGGAACCAGATGTGTGAAATGACATCACTGAAACGCAGAATGTGATGTCAAATTTTCCCGCTTATTTATGTTGGAAAAAAACTACTTTATTGGAAGCAGAAAGGTATATAATAAATATACCGGTATTATCTGTATTATTATAGTAACTTGATTTGCTGCACAGTGTCGCATCTCTTGGATGTTTCCAGAGTTTACACATCTCACTCGACACTGCATCTCCGGTGACACGTTGATCTGGAAACATCCCCTTAACGTGATACAATGTACCAGTGTACAAGTTAGTGTGGTTATACTGGGTATGTAATATTGTGCTGTTTATTACCCCAATTCTAGTCTCACCTTGTGGTCAAACTGAATATTATACTGACATAAAATACATCTTCTGGGAGCTTTCCGGTATGGGTCTGGGAGATTCTCTACTGGCTGGAAAAAGAAAAAGCTATTATAGTTACTTGTACATTCCTATATAAACTAACCCATTCTTACCTGGAACAAGAAAGCAGTCTGAGGGACAGCCAAATCCCCCGCCGCCCTTTGTATCAATGCTCAACCTTGTGGCCTTGACCTTGAGTCGGCATGGTTTATTTGTGGGTTCTGCACATCAGCTGACTGAGAGGGGAAATTTCACTTAACCGCAATGAAAAACCTTCAAAGGGTAAAGGAGATATGAAATGGACACAAAATTCAAAGTTTCAAACTCGTGACCTACACCTGTGACCTTGACCTTGAGTCAGCACGGTTTATTTATGAGTTCTGCACATCAGCTCACTGTGGGGGACATTTGACCAAAATTTAATGGAAATCCTTTGAAGGGTAAAGGAGATATGGAATGGACAAAAAATTCAAAGTTTCAAACTCGTGACCTGCCAATGTGACCTTGACCTGGTGTCGGCATGATTCATTTATGGGCTCTGCACATGAGCTCACTGCGAGGGATAACTGACCAAAAATTAATGAAAATCCTTTTAGGGGTAAAGGAGATATGGAACGGACACAAAATTCAAAGTTTTCATAAACTAACCCATTCTTACCTGGAACAAGAAAGCAGTCTGAGGGACAGCAAAATCCCCCGCCGCCCTTTGTATCAATGCTCAACCTTGTGACCTTGACCTTATGTCGGCATGATTCATTTATGGGTTCTGCACATCAGCTTACTGAGGGGGATAATTGACCAACGTTTGATGAGAATCCTTGCAGGGGTAAAGGAGATATGGAAGGGACACAAAATTCAAAGTTTCAAACACTTGACCTTCAAATGTGACCTTGACCTTGAGTCGGCATGGTTCATTTATGGGTTCTGCACATCAGCTCACTGAAACGAATATTTGACCAAAGTTTAATGAAAATCCTTCCAAGGGTAAAGGAGATATGGAACGGACACAAAATTCAAAGTTTCAAACTTGTGACCTTCAACTGTGACCTTGACCTTGAATCGGCATGGTTCATATATGGGTTCTGTACACCAGCTCACTGAGAGGAATAAATGACCAAAGTTTAATGAAATCTATCAATGGGTTAAGGAGATATGGAGCGGACAAGAAAGTGTTATGGACAGACAGACATACAGACAGACAGACGGACAGACAAAGGCCATTCCTATAATCACCGCTCTGCTTCACGGCGGGGGATTAAAAAAGGTAAAAGGAATAATCAGATATGGTCAAACAATGCAAACCCCGGTCAGATACCGAATTATGTGGCATCTGATCAGAGTTTACACTGTTTGCTAACAGGATTTTCCATTAAAAATCGAATAAAATTGAAAACACAGCCCCATTCTTTGGCATGCGCTACTGTAAATCCAAAGCTTGCCCTACTTACTACATCAAATGTGACCTTCTGAACCCTTGAGAAGGCCCTTTTGGGCAGAAATTTTCATTGTTTGATTTTCTGCTCATCATCCCCTTTAATTTGATGTGCAACATGATTATGTTCTGAAAAACCCCTACCGACCCTAATTGAGACACCAAAACATGCATGACCTGGGAGTCACAACCAAAAACAGTTCAATATGTTATACATCCATCATTACTGAGTATTAAGTTCAAAAAGTGGCATACACTTTTAAAAATTGTTTTTGTAATTGAAATTTGTTGTTATCTGAACTTTTGATCCCTCCCCTAGGACACGGGCCAAATATCAATGTGGTTTGCATACCCCACTCATATAAGGAAGATACAAGCCAAATTTGGTTGAATTCTGGAGGAGATAGCATAACAGATGGACAGAATGTTATCACAAAAGCTCACCATGTCATTATGTGAGAGGGGAGCTAAAAAACGCCTTATCTGGCAATATCCAAATGAAACGTTTACTTGGCAGACAATCTGATATCGTGAAGCCAAGCGAATTTGTGTCTTCGAGCGTTCCGTCATGACAAATTTTAACTGCGCATGCCCAGCCATTCAGAGGGGCCAGGGATATGACTTTCTGTCTGAAGGTTCCTCTTGATTCACTGCTTGTATGAGCGAGCAGCGAAGGTTCTGGAAAGACTGCACGGATGTGCAGGCTCGCCTGAACCTTTGCTGCTCGCATAGGCGATAAGTACCAAAATCGCTTGACGGGGCCCATATGTGAATCATATGCTGGAAATGATTCACATGTAATGTCAGGCATTATTTTCTCTGAAATTAAGAACAAAATACGTTTTAGATGAGTCGCAGAAATATATGTTTTAAAATTACCATAAATGGTCATTTTTCTATATAGTTGATAAATTCTTGTTTGAATATAACATGGTTAATACACTAACATGCTTTTTTTTCTTTGTAACCCAAATGATGTCGAATTTTTATCTTTTTTGTCGCGTTTTCGACCATAACTTCTTTATTTTTTATTTCTGATCAACACATCCAGCGAGAAAGTTGTGTAGGACAATCTCCGCCAACTTCTCAAAAAGGTTTCATGACCCTAAATAATATCTAAGAAAAGCTGTAATCAGATGGAGATTTCAGTGATTTCATCTTTGTGCCAAAGTTTTAAAAACACAAACCAACCATATCACTTTCTGTTTTATACTCCAGTTCCATCTGTTTCAGTATTTGTGTTACAACATCTCCATCAAACACATCTTTGTCTGTTCTCCTCCCATTTATTTCCCAGTACTCCTTCCTTGTATATATCTTCCACTGTCCAGGGCCATGATCAACTGCTTCAGCATCATTCTGTTCCTCCTGTTTTGGAAGTCGGTCCTTGTAATCTTCTATCACACTTGGGAATCGGCCCTTGACACTGTCATCCAGGTATCGGCAAAACAGCAAACCTGAAGAAAATACATGTTCACAACCTCTATATAGCACTGTCCATCACAACAGTTTTGAATTAAAATTTCTAAGCCTGTCCAGGAAAAATGGTGCAAGTCGGACAATCCATGTGTATAAACCCTATTGGTTTCATTGGGCGGCTGGGCTTGAGATATAATTACATCTCCATGTTGGGTAAAAGTCCCATGAAATAAGAAACGACGTCTCCATAATGACATATACAGTGTTGACGGGGACATTAACCCTGAAACCAAACAAACAAAGCACAGTTAAAAGATGGCTCCAATAAATGAATATTTTATATAGAACATGATGGCATGACAGCATAGCTCGCCTGTTTTGGGCCTTCAAGATATAAAGTAAAACTATTGAACAATGAAATAAAGGTCACACTCACCTACATATATTTTGAGGTCAATCATCAAGTGACATGGAATATATATTCCAGATATTACATTTCAGAATCAAATTGTGTCTGAATAATAAGACAAAATCATTGAACCATGAAAATAGGTCACACTGACCTAGATATATTTCTATGTCATTCATCTGGTCGCATGGAATTGGTTATTCAGATATGACGTTTCTCCATTAAATAGTCTTCAAGATAATAGGCAAAATCACCGAACCATGAAATATAAGTCACACTGACCAAGATATATTTGAGGTCAATCAGCAGGTAACATTCAACTAATAATCCAGGTATGACGTTTCTTCATCAAATAGTATTCAAGACAATAGACAAAATCACTGAACCATGAAATATAGGTCACAATGACCTAGATGTATTTCGAGGTCAATCATGGGGTCACATGGAACTAATAATCCAGATATGACATTTCTCCATCAAATACTATTCAAGATAATAGGCAAAATCACTGAACCATGAAATATAGGTCACAATGACCTAGATATATTTGGTGGTCAATTATCGGGTCACATGGAACTAATAATCCAGGTATAACTATTGTGGAATAGTTCTAGGAAAGAAGGAGTTCGTCAGGGCATCGCAATAGGACTGGTACCTACGATAGTGTGAGTTGTTTACTTTTGATGTTCTTGTTTGGGTTGACGCTGTTACAGGGGTCAAGTACCTATCTTTATTAATAGCCACTGTATCAGAGTTTATCTTAAAGAAGAAGGTTAAAGAGGACTGCTCACGACGGGCCTCCAGGGACGGCCACTCTAGCTCATTAAGCATGTCATCGATCCTACTTCTATTTCGCCATCGCCTGCAGGTCCATCGAGCAGCTGTCCTCTGCACCTTCTCCACCTGCTGAATCTGAGTTTTAACATAGGGATGCCAAATGGGTGATGCATATTCAAGTTGGGGGCGAACCAATGTTTTATATGCAACATCCTTTGTCTGCCTAGATGCAAAGGCCAAATTAAATCTAAGGAATCCTAAAGTCCTAGTTGCTTTAGATGTAATCTCAGAGATACTTTGACCCCAATCAAGATCATCAGTGATGGTGATACCAAGATATTTAGAGGTTTGAACATGCTCCAAAATTTGCAGATGAAGTGTATAGTCAAACTTAATTTGCTTGTCGGGAGGGTGTCGTGACACCCTAACTGAATGACATTTGGCCACATTGAACTTCATCTGCCAATCGGCCTCCCACTGTGCAAGTTGACCCAGGTCATCTTGTAAAATAAGACAGTCAGAAGGAGAATATGTTCCTATACAGGACACAATCATCAGCAAACAAACGGACCAATAACTTGATATTATTAGAGAGATCATTGATGAAAACCAAGAAGAGGACTGGTCCAAGGGCCGAACCTTGGGGGACTCTAGATAAAACAGGGACTGGATCAGATGCTGGGCTAACAAGCACAACTTGTGAGCGCCCAGAGAGCCATGAGCTAATCCACCTATGTGTGGATCCTCTTATCCCATAGTACTCCAGTTTGTATAATAGCCTTATGTGAGATACCTTGTCAAAGGCGAAGTGCATGATGATCAAGTCAGTCTGTTTGTGGCCACGGTTTATGGCCCCATCCAGGTTGCTCACAATGTCATGGAAAAATTGAAGTTGCGTTACACAAGACCTTTGACTCCGGAAACTATGTTGACAGTCAGCAAGAATGGTGCTTGTTGATATTGCTTAGTAATATATGCTCCAGGGTTTTTCAACAGATGCATGTTAGCGACACTGGTCTATAATTTGCTGCATCACATTTTGGCGAGAACTTTATACTGCGATTGGTCACATCTGACCATTTACTGCAGGTGTACATTACATACACACCAGGTTTGTAACAGTAATCATGTCATTACGGAAGGGGTCTTTAACCTGCACAGGGCATGACCTTACTGCACAGAGGGCCTCCAGTAACTGCCCCGATGATCCGAAGGACGGTGCACTTTATGAAATTCATCCCTTTTGAAGACAACTCACCGACACATTTGTTAATCAAAGGCAATTATAGCTAGGTAATAATGGACAAATGTTGTATTGTGTTCGACGGACCATACCTGTGAATGACCTGACTAGCCTGTTGGTGAACTGTCTGAGAATCGATTATTATTCTAAGAAAGGGGGAAAGATTCAAGTCAAGACTTATGTTTTGCAAAATTTAGGATGCATTTCAACAATGTTTGAGCACCTGACTGTGACTTGGATCAGCCAAGTAGAAAAAAACAACATTTTACTAAGTTTCCTTATAGCAGATCTGCATGTTTCCAATAAATCATGCCCCAAAACAAATGTGAAAATTTATTCACGTCAGTCATCCTATGCGATGGAAAATTGTCTCTTTTTATTAGTCTCCATAGTCATAAACATGCAAAAATTTAATAAAGTTATCCTACATTCCTATTTTAATAAAAACGTGTACATCATTAAAATAATGTTATCTTTTTATCATCCGGACTGTGAATGCAATATATAATTGTTGGTGAATTGTCTTCAAAAAGTGTCGGTGAATTGTCTTCAATTGTGTCTGTGAAATGTCTCCAATTGTGTCGGTGAATTGTCTCCGAAAACCGTGTCGGTGAGTTGTCATGTTGGCGAATTGTCTTGTTCCCGGGGATCAGACCCGGGACAGAATCGGTATTGTTTACTGGTGACACGTCCTTAGACAATCCTTCACCAGGACCTTCGACCAACAGAACTAGTCCCTAGACCTCACAAGGGTGGTGAATCTAGAGAGATGGAGTCATCTGCACCTTCTGCAGTCATCAAGAGAGAAGAGGGGAGCTCGTTCCAATCTGAGATTGTCCTAGGGATGAAGCTAAATTTGTAGATGTCAGTCCTAGTGCCGATTTTTTGGAGGGCTAATGAATGTTTTTCCGAAGTGTTTTCTTTGAAGGGGAACAAGGTCACCCATGGGTATACTGGCTCTACTCTTTTGACCTTTATATAAAAGTATCAGCCTATTTTGTTTTCTCCGCTCTTTCAGAGATTCCCACTTTAACTGTTCCAGAATACCAGTCGTACCATACTCCCAGTTTCAAACGAGTAATTCGCAGTTACAAAACGGGCTGCACGTCTTTGGACTTTCTCCAGTTCCTCCTGGAGGGTAACAGTAGGTGGATCCCAGGACGTAGTTGCATATTCCAGCCCCTTGTATGCCATTTCATTTACGTCTTGTGGGCATGCTGACAGAATAAGCCAAGGGTCATATTTGCCTTAGTACATACATTACTAATGTGAGTGTTCCACCTTAAATCATTCGTTATTGTCACACCAAGGTATTTAATGCTTTCTACATTTTCAAGAAGAGTTCCTTCCAATTCATAGGTAGCATTGATCTTTTCGATCCGCGTTCTTGTAAGTTGCATCATGTTACATTTACTGGGTTGGAACCGCAATCCCCACTTCCTAGCCTAGCTACCCAATTTGTCGATATCATACTGAAGTTTCACTGTATCTTCCGAAGTTTTTATTTCTCGGTAGCAAACACAGTCATCAGCGAAGAGCCTTATGTCTGAATCAATTTCCTGTGAAATGTCATTTATGTAAAGGGAGAAATGAAATGGACTAAGAACCGTCCCCTGTGGGACCCCAGACAGGACAGGGGTCAATCAGATTTACTTCCATTATCAACCACCCGTTGCTCTCTGTGGCATAGAAAAGCGTCAATCCATTTTAACCCTTTCCCACTCAGATATGTGTTTTTACGTGTCTGCACCCCACCCCCATTTTAAGCCCCAGAACCACCTAAATCTGCATTTCCTACCCCTGGATAGTTATGTTTGCTTTACGATTTGTTGGCCTAAAAAGTGACCTGTTTTTACAAAGGAAAACCGATCCTGTGTTACAAAGGAAAACTGATCCTGTGTTACAAGTATTCTATAGTTTGCGACTATACGCGCCTCCCAACTAAAAATATTCTGGGCGTTGTCCCCCCTCACATCCGAAAAATTTTGGATGTATGGCCCAACAGGCCGCTAAAATTTATATCTGAGGGTGTCTGGGGTCAAAATTGCCTCAAAACTGATGCTGATTCAACATGCTGCAAACAGTGAAAATGGCCAGTGCCAAGCCCCTTAATTGTTGCCTTGACAGCTGTGTGAAGATTAAGATTTGGTCAAAAATTCATGTGACATCACAATTTTTGCCAACTTTGAGGTGCCCCCTTATTATCATGACAACAATGATCAAGTCACGAAAGGTTGCATTTGAAAGGCTACTGCTCAATGAATATTCATACCGAGTTTGGTATAAAATAGACCACCCATTATGAAACAATGGCTAGTTGAAGTTGCTGTCAGCTGCAACACTGTGAAATCAGCGAAATTCACAAAATCCCTGAGTGGGAAAAGGTTAAAGTTTTGCCACCAATGCCATATTCATTAAGTTTGCTTTTCAGAAGCTCATCAGGAGGTTAATCAAAAGCTTTCTCAAAATCCAAGATGCATGTGTCAATTTGACCACATCCAAGATTTTAGCCCAATCATCTATCACTGTCACCAGTTGTGTTTCACAGCTATGGTTCTTTCTGAAAGCATGCTGTCTATCAGATAATAGTTTATGTTAGTCAAGGTGGGCCAGTACATTTGAACAAACAATGTGCTCCAAAAGTTTACAAGGTATACATGTGAGTGGGTCCGTCGAATTACCCCAAACCACCCCAAACCACACCAAAATACCCCAAACCACTTTAAAAAATAATAAAATATACAATATAGATCTAGTTATTAACATATATTGAAGTATTTTAATGCATATATGTCTGTTTTCCCACTAATATTGATGTTGTTTTTGTTGGTTCAAATTATGGTCATCATTAAACCGATGTTCGTTCCTCGTTGTATAACAACTGCTTGTTTGACATCCCTGTACTTTAAGTAGACTAAGATGTTTTGTGGGCTTTTGTTGTACCTACCTTCTATTCGAAGGAATTATCTTCAGTAATTTTATATGCTGTTTTACATAATGACCGGTATGAAGATCGCTTTAGTTTTGACGGTATCAAAGCCTTCTAAACCCACATGAGTATCACAAATACATTTAAAATATCAATATCACCCCTTAGGTTAAACTCTGCTTCTTCTGTACGGATTCCCCATTCTATTAAGAACTTCGATACTATGTTGCCTTCGGTATTGGTTAGACGCTTAAATTTGTCTTCTGTAACTTCAGTCAATCTCAATGGAGCATGCAATACCAATGTTTTTGGGAATAGTCTTCGTATAAGACTGTCTCCTCTCAAATCGCCCATCCTTCGAAAATATACTAATCCGTGGAAAAGAAGTAGAATGTATCCTAGTATTTCTAAGTGCAATGCCAAGAGGTGCAGATGTTGTTAGCATTTAAGCACTGCGTCTACCGTTACTTCATCTGTAAACGGTAGACGCTTCTCTGTAGTTAATATGTCTGATTTGACATGACAGTCTACAGATTTAATTTATCTAATTACATGACGTGCTGCAAACTGTAATATGCAGTACGTCGGTCAAACCAACCGCATGCTTAAAACTAGATTGAACGAGCATTATCGTAGAATGAGTAACCTAAGAAAACTGATACTTTCTTGTAACGTCACTTTCGACGTACAGGTCATTCTGTAAATAACATTATTATACAACCAGTGGGAAAACTTTATTACGATGCAAATTCTACATCTAGATTCAAAATCATCAAAAGACATGAGGCTGAACTGAAATGGATAAAAATTTTACAGACCCCTTTTCCACTGGGATTTAATGACAACATTTATCATGAGGGTAATATTTCCAGAATGCTGGACTTCGATATTTTCTCGCTCCTGGAATGTCGAAAACGCAGAACTAGATCTCACGGCACCAGGAAAAATGGTAACTTTAAACGTAAATCATGTGCGTTTAAACGAAACAATACTAGACTGAAGTGACTGTCAATTATATTATTACATCATGGACGCCACTCTATGCTTTCATTTTTAAGTTCATTACCCGTTTCCGTTTTACGTCTTCTGGACACCGAGGCGAATAAATTCTATGATAGTTCTAATCAGTTTTATGATGCGGCTCTCTTAACTAGAGGCTATACTCAGCATACTCTCCGTCCTTACATTGATTCTGAAATTAATCATAAACGCCATTTCTTCAAAATATCCTTCATTAATAAGGGTATGGATTTTATAGATTTGCCCAGTATCTTCCGTGAGAGATCGGTGCTTTCTTCCATTCCTGCTTATTTTCAAAATACTGAAACACCTATAATTTGCTATAGATATAACAAACCTGTTAGATCTATCATTTTTAATTTCAATAAACTTGTTTCAGATCTTGATATAGATACTAATACTCCTGATTCATGTGATTGTAAAAACTCAGTGTATTGCTATCCTGCTGCTGGTCATGTAATTACTGGCAATTTGAAAATTATTCCTGATTTTGGGATAAGGAATATAATTTCTAAAGGACCGAAATATCGGTTTCCTTCTAAAATTGATTTCAGTAAATGCAGAGATGAAATCGCTGCTTCCTTGAATTAATTCGGTAATCGATGGTGTAAGCGAGAGTATGTTGAGCATAAAGCCCTTAAGGACTGGAAACTTAGCATTTTAAAACTAGTGAATAAACGCATTTCTTTCTATTCTTAAAATACTAACTTATTACCTCCTAATCCCAAGACGTCTTTACGTCATCTTAAACTAGGCATTCAAGAATTTCATAAGAAGTTTGTTTTGGCCCCTGCAGACAAGGCCGCTAACAACGTCGTCGTTGTGTGACGGCGCTACTATGTTAACACGCTTAAGCAGGAGCTTGGTGGTACTAAGGCCTATGAACTTCAGCCTTTAGCTGAAGAGAGAGCTATAGTAGATAAACATGTTTGTCATTCAGCCACCAAGTTTGCTGTGTGCATATCCGAAGGCCAAGACAAGCTTCCTACGCTATACTGGTTACCAAAACTTCATAAAAGACCTTAAAAAGCACGGTTTATTGCAAATTCTAGCTCTTGCACTACCACTGAACTTTCTAAATTATTAACTTCCTGCCTTACTGCTATTAAAACGCATGTGATTAAATATTGTGATAAAGTCTTTGAAAGATCAGGAAGAAATCTGTTTTGGTCTACAAAAAATTCGAATGAGGTTTTAAATAAATTGAAATCCAGACATTTTCGAGCTTCAAGTCTGTCTACTTACGATTTTTCCACTCTTTACACTACACTTCCTCATAATCTTATAAAAGAAAAGCTTAATGATTTAATTGAATGGGCTTTTCACAGAGAAGATTCTCTCTATCTTGCATGCAATGTCAGAAATGCATTTTTCACTTCTAAAGAGCATAAGAATTATACACATTGGTCATGTCAGAAAGTGTGTGATGCCCTCACCTTTCTACTTGACAATATTTATATTAGATTCGGTACTTAGTTATTTAGACAAATTGTGGGTATTCCGATGGGTACGAATTGCGCACCTCTTTTGGCTGATCTGTTCTTGTATTGTTATGAAAGAGACTTCATGTTGTCGCTTTCCATTGATAACCAATCTGAAATTATTGAAGCTTTTAGCTCCACTTCTAGATATTTAGATGATTTATTAAATATTGATAATACCTATTTCGATGGTTTGATCAGTCATATTTACCCCCCAGAACTTCAGTTAAATAAAGCAAATTCTTCTGATACCGAGGCCCCGTTTTTGGATTTACATCTATCTATTGTAGATGGGTTTGTTTCGTGCAAAATTTATGATAAACGCATTGACTTTGATTTTGAGATTTTAAATTTTCTTTTTTTGGATGGTGATGTTCCTCGTGCGCCATCCTATGGCGTTTATATTTCGCAATTAATTCGATTTGCTAGAGTGTGTAGTCATGTAACTGACTTCAACACTCGTAATAAATTATTAATGGCTAAACTCCTTAATCAGGGTTATCGGTACCATAAACTACGCAAAGCCTTTTCAAAATTTTATAGACGCCATTCTGATTTAATTTCGAAATTCAATATTGAACTTAAATCTCTTCTGCAGGTCTATCGGAACCCGAATTTTATGGTGACTTAGTATATAAATTCAGAAAAATATATAACTGCAATGACTTCAGCACCCAATTTCATAAAATCATTCTTCGATACTAGAATTTGTTTTTCTACAAAAACACAGATGTCTCCCCCGTTTTTGACTGCTACGTATAACCTTGACATTGGAGGTATTGAGCTGGGTCTTGTGTGCAACACATCATCTAATGAAGATGAACATTTCTGCATAGTAACTTTAAAAATATTCATAGAAAAATAAACAAGAGGGCCCAGAGGGCCCTGGTTCGCTCACCTGATCCAATGTATAACAAGTGGGCCCCGGGCAGGGTCAATTTTTGCCCCAGGGCTATAATTTGAAAATCTTGGTAGAGGTCCACAAGATGAAGCTTCATATCAAATATGAAAGACCTGGGCTTTCTGGTTTCAGAGAAGATTTTAAAGGTTTACCCTGCATATAGAAGTCTATGTAAAACAAGATTTTCCCTATATAAATCTATGTTAAACCAAAGGGCCCCAGAGTGGGGGCATTTTTGGCCCCAGGGCTATAATTTGAACAATCTTGGTAGAGGTCCACTAGCTGAAGCTTCATAACAAATATCAAAGACCTAAGCCTTGTGTTTCAGAGAAGATGATTTTTAAAGATTTTCCCTATATAAGTCTATGTAAAACCAAAGGGCCACATGGCGGGGGCATTTTTGGTCTCAGGGCTATAATTTGAACAATCTTTTTTGAGGTCCACTAGCTGAAGCTTCATAACAAATATCGAATACCTAAGCCTTGTGGTTTCAGAGAAAAAGATTTTTCAAGATTTTCCCTATATAAGCCTATGTAAAACCAAAGGGCCCGGAGCGGGGGCATTTTTGGCCCAAGGGCTATAATTTGAACAATCTTGGTAGAGGTCCACAAGATGAAGCATCATACCAAATATCAAAGACCTGGGCCTTGCGGTTTCAGAGTAGAAGATATTTAAAGATTTTCCCTATATAAGCCTATGTAAAACAAAAGGGCCCTGGTGCGGGGGCATTTTTGGCCCCAGCACTAAAATTTGAACAATCTTTGTAGGGGTCCACTAGATGAAGCTTCATACCAAATATCAAAGACCTGGGCCTTGCGGTTTCAGAGAAGAAGATTTTTCAAGATTTTCCCTATATAAGCCCATGTAAAACCAAAGGGCCCCCGTGTGGGGGCATTTTTAGCTCCAGCACTGTAATTTGAACAATCTTGGTAGGGGTCCACTAGATGAAGCTTCATACCAAATATCAAAGACCTGGGCCTTGTGGTTTCAGAGAAGAAGATTTTTAAAGATTTTCCCTATATAAGCCCATGTAAAACCAAAGGGCCCCGGGGCGGGGGCATTTTTGGCACTAGCACTATAATTTGAACAATCTTGGTAGGGGTCCACTAGATGAAGCTTCATACCAAATATCAAAGACCTGGGCCTTGTGGTTTCAGAGAAGAAGATTTTTAAAGATTTTCCCTATATAAGCCCATGTAAAACCAAAGGGCCCCCGTGCGGGGGCATTTTTGGCACTAGCACTATAATTTGAACAATCTTGGTAGGGGTCCATTAGATGAAGCTTCATACCAAATATCAAAGACCTGGGCCTTGCGGTTTCAGAGAAGAAGATTTTTTAAGTTTTCGGTGAAAAAAATCTATTTTTGGCTACTGTGACCTATATGTGCAACGGACCGGAACCATTTGAACAACTTTGAAAGGGGACCACCTAAGGATCATTCCTGTGAAGTTTGGTCAAAATCCGATCAGTGGTTTAGGAGGAGATGTTGTTTGAAGAAAAGTTTACGGACGCACGGACGCACGCACGCACGCACGCACGGACGCACGACGGACGACGGACAAAAAGTGATCCCAAAAGCTCACCTTGTCACTACGTGACAGGTGAGCTAAAAAGTTATTGGCCGTAAACAAAAAAAGCACTTTTTTACCTTTGACCTCTAAGTATGGCCTTGACCTTTGCGGTACAAAACATCGTCTTATGATGGTTAACATTTCTGCCAAGTAATTTCATAATCCATCAAAGAATAAGGAAGTTATTGACTGTCCTTTTTTTACCTTTGACCTCTAGGTATGACCTTGACATTGGAGGTATGGACCTTGGTCTTGCACATGACTCATGGTCCAACTTTCAAGCCTCTAGCTCCAACAGTTTTTGAGATATCTTGCTGACAAGATTTTATTAAAAAAAATTCAAAGGGCAATAACTCTTGAAAGGGGCATAATCCGGATGAGAAAAAATATGTGTCAGCTTATTTTCCATTAGGAATGCATATATGAAATTTCAAAACCATAGCATACACAGTTCTAAAGTTATGCTATGCATCACTTTTAGGATTCATTACAATGGGCACAAATTACCAAAATGACAAAGGGCCATAACTCGCAAAGTATTTTTCGGAATTCTGTCAAAAGGTAATCAGTCCATATACTCATCGCCACCAATATACTCAACAACTTTCAAGGCTCTAGCTCCAATAGTGTTTGAGATATTTTGCTGACAAGATTTTATTAAAAAAATTTCAAAGGGCAATAACTCTTGAAAGGGGCATAATCCGGACGAGAAAAAAATACGCGCTAGCTAATTTTTCATGAGGAACCCATATATGAAATTTCAAAACCCTAGCATACACGGTTCTTAAGTTATGCTATGCATCACTTTTAGCATACATTACAATGGGCACAAATTACCAAAATGACAAAGGGCCATAACTCACAAAGTATTTTTTGGAATTTTGTCAAAAGTTAATCAGTTCATCTACTCATCACCACCAATATATTCACCAACTGTCAAGCCTCTAGCTCCAATAGTTTTTGAGATATCTTGCTGACAAGATTTTATTAAAAAAATTCAAAGGGCAATAACTCTTGAAAGGGGCATAATCCTGACGAGAAAAAAATACGCGTCAGCTTATTTTCCATCAGAAATGCATATATGAAATTTCAAAATTATAGCATACACCGTTCTAAAGTTATGCTATGCATCACTTTTAGCATACATTACAATGGGCACAAATTACCAAAATGACAAAAGGCCATAACTCACAAAGTATTTTTCGGAATTTTGTCATAAGTTTATCAGTTCATCTACTCATCACCAACAATCTATTCACCAACTTTCAAGGCTCTAGCTCCAATAGTTTTTGAGATATCTTGCTGACAAGATTTTATTAAAAAAATTTCAAAGGGCAATAACTCTTGAAAGGGGCATATTCCGGACGAGAAAAAAAATACGCGTCAGCTAATTTTCCATGAGGAATCCATATATGAAATTTCAAAACCCTAGCATACATGGTTCTAAAGTTATGCTATGCATCACTTTTAGCATACATTACAATTGGCACAGATTACCAAAATGACAAAGGGCCATAACTCACAAAGTATTTTCGGAATTTTGTCAAAAGTTAATCAGTTCATCTACTTATCACCATCAATATAATCACCAACTTTCAAGGCTCTAGCTCCTATAGTTTTTGAGATATCTTGCTGACAAGATTTTATTAAAAAAAAAAAAATCAAAGGGCAATAACTCTTGAAGGGAGCATAATCCGGACGAGAAAAAAAATACGCGTCAGCTAATTTTCCAAGAGGAATCCATATATGAAATTTCAAAACCCTAGCATACACGGTTCTTTAGTTATGCTATGCATCAAAAGCGTAATGGACAGATGAACGGATGAACGAACCAGAACCAATATGCCCCTCAAACTTTTTCAAAGTTGGGGGCATAATAAGAAAGTTATTGACAGAACACAAAAAGGCCCTTTTTTACCTTTAACCTCTATGTATGACCTTGACCTTTCAGGTATTAAACTGGGTCATGCGTGCAACACATCATCTCATGGTGGTTAACATTTCTGCCTAGCAATTTCAAAATCCATCTAAAAATAAGAAAGTTATTGACCAAACACGAAAAAGGCCCCTTTTTTACCTTTGACCTCTATGTATGACCTTGACATTTTAGGTACCAAACTGAATCATGCATGCAACACATCGTCCCATGATAGTTAACATGTTTGCCAAATAACTTCAAATTCTATTTAAAAATAGGCAAGTTATTGACAAAACCCGAAAAAAGGCCCCTTTTTTACCTTTGACCTCTAAGTATGCCCTTGACCTTTGAGGTACCAACCTGGGTCATGCGCGCAACACATCGCCTTATATTGGTTCACATTTCTGCCATGTGATTTCAAAATCCATCTCAAAATAAGAAAGTTATTGACCAAATACGAAAAAAGGCCCACTTTTTGACCTTTGACCTCTAAGTATGACCTTGACCTTTGAGGTACCGACCTGCCTCATGTGCACTACACATCGTAATATTATTGTTAATAATTATGCCAAGTAATTTTAAAATCCATCTCAAAATTAGAAAGTTATTGACCAAATACGAAAAAAAGGCCCCTTTTTGACCTTTGACCTCTAAGTAAGACCTTGACCTTTGAGGAACCGACCTGCCTCATGCGCACCACACATCGTCTTATGGTTGTTAATAATTATGCCAAGTAATTTTAAAATCCATCTCAAAATAAGAAAGTTATTGACCAAATACGAAAAAAGGCCCCTTTTTTGACCTTTGACCTCTAAGTATGACCTTGACCTTTGAGGTACCGACCTGCCTCATGCGCACCACACATTGTCTTACGGTTGTTAATAATTATGCCAAGTAATTTTAAAACCCATCTCAAAATAAGAAAGTTATTGACCAAATACGAAAAAAGGCCCCTTTTTTACCTTTGACCTCTAAGTATGACCTTGACCTTTGAGGTACCGACCTGCCTCATGCGCACCACACATTGTCATACGGTTGTTAATAATTATGCCAAGTAATTTTAAAACCCATCTCAAAATAAGAAAGTTATTGACCAAATACGAAAAAAGGCCCCTTTTTTACCTTTGACCTCTAAGTATGACCTTGACCTTTGAGGTACCGACCTGCCTCATGCGCACCACACATCGTCTTATGGTTGTTAATATTTCTGCCGAGTAATTTTAAAATCCATCAAAAAATAAGAAAGTTATTGACCGGACACGATTTGCCCATACATACCAACAAACTTCCAAGGGAGATAATTCAAAAAGTATAAATGCGAGAGTTATGGTTCTTGCGCACTGCACGTCGTCTAATGCTGGTTAATATTTATACGAAGTTTCGAGACGATAGCTCTAACGGTTTTCAAGTTACAGAGCGGACACGAAAGTGTGACAGGCGGACAGACGGACAGACAGACGCCCGGGGGAAAAACAATATGTCTCTCCGAAAAAAAATTTTTCGAGGGAGACATAATAAAAAGATTGGGTGCAACATGGATGTTATACGACAGACTGCATGCATGGTTCTTAAGCCAATCACGGTTGGCAACTTTGCTTCCCTCTTTAATTGCACGCCGGTGGGTCAGGCCTCAGATTCTATGACGGCTCCAACGTAAAGGCTTATTGAGAATTAGAGAGATCTAATTCTTGGTAATGTTGGTTGGTGCCTGATGCTCTGTCTCTGGTTGGGCCAATCGGAGTCTAACTGTTGGTTTTCTTTTGCTCCAGCATTTCAGTGGTTTCTTGCTGTCGAGTCCTCACCGTTGTCTCACCTCTGTGGTTCTTTGATTTTTTGTGTTCACGGAGATGTTGCACTGATGAGTTAGGAGGCCTTCATGCGGACTGAACAAATTATTTGTCTAAATCGCATGGAAGTAAGGGCGAGGATTGTGGCCACGTAAAATCGATTTAAGCCCCCCAGTGGAAATCTTTCCACTGACCGTTCCAAGGCGGTTCTTCTGTGGCGTTTTATTTATGTTGTTGTTTGTTACTTACTGTGTGTATCACTTGTGTCTTTTTATTTTGGATGGCCATATGGCCATTTTGTGGGAAAGTAACTGTCCTTATGGCCTTCCTTTGTTTAGCTTTCCATTATGATCTGGTCGCTTAATGTTTGTATTTCTTTCCCTTTGGTGTCTTTGGTGGGTGGAGTAAGTTAATTGTATCGATTCCTGATCTTTGTTTTACTTCTACTTTCCATTGATTCCATTGTGAAATTTTGAAAATATTTGAGAAGATTTTTGAAGATTTTCCCTATATAAAGTAGAAGTAAAACAAAGATCAGGAATCGATACAATTAACTTACTCCACCCATCAAAGACACCGCGATTTAGACAAATAATTTGTTCAGTCCGCATGAAGGCCTCCTAACTCATAAGTGCAACATCTCCGTGAACACAAATAATCAAAGAACCACAGAGGTGAGACAACGGGGGGGGGGGGGGGGGGGGGGGGGGGGGGGGGGGGGGTATCTGGGCCTTGTGGGGTGAAGCTTCATACCAAATATCAAAAACATGGGCCTAACAGTTTCAGAGAAGAAAATTGTTAAAGATTTTGCCTATATAAGTCTATGTAAAACCAAAGGGCCCCAGAGCGGGAGCATTTTTGGCCCCAGGGCAATAATTTGAACAATCTTGGTAGGGGTCCACTAGGTGAAGCTTCATACCAAATATCAAAGACCTGGGCCCTGTGGTTTCAGAAAAGAAGATTTTTAAAGAGTTTCCCTATATAAGCCATGCCATGTAAAACCAAAGGCCCCAGAGCCGGGGCATTTTTTGCCCCAGCACTTTAATTTGAACAATCTTGGTGAAGCTTCATACCAAATATCAAAGCCCTGAGCCTAGCGGTTTCAGAGAAGAAGATTTTTTTAAGATTTTCCCTATATAAGCCCATGTAAAATCCAGAGGCACCAGGGCGGGGGCATTTTTGGCCCCAGCACTATAATTTGAACAATATTGGTAGGGGTCCACCAGATGAAGCTTCATACCAAATATCAAAGACCTGGGCCTTGCGGTTTCAGAGAAGATTATTAAAGATTTTTGGCCCCAGCACTATAATTTGAACAATCTTGGTAGGGGTCCACTAGATGAAGCTTCATACCAAATATCAAAGACCTGGGCCTTGCGGTTTCAGAGAAGAAGATCTTTCAAGATTTTCCATAAATAAGTCTATGTAAAACCAAAGGGCCCTGGAGCGGGGGCATTTTTGGCCCCAGGGCTATAACTTGAATAATCTTGGTAGGGGTCCACTAGGTGAAGCTTCATATCGAATATCAAAGACCTGGGCCTTGCAGTTTCAGAGAGGAAGATTTTTAAAGATTTTCCCTACATAAGCCCATGTAAAACCAAAAGGCCCTGTGTGTGTGTGTAGGGGGGGGGGGGGGGGGGCTGGGCCTTATGGGGTGAAGCTACATACCAAATATCAAAGACAAGGGCCTTACGGTTTCAGAGAAGAAAATTTTTAAAGATTTTCCCTATATAAGCCCATGTAAAACCAAAGGGCCCCAGAGCGGGGGCATTTTTGGCCCTAGCACTATTATTTGAACAATCTTGGTAGGGGTCCACTAGGTAAAGCTTCATACCAAATATCGAAGACCTGAGCCTAGCGGTTTCAGAGAAGAAGATTTTTAAAGATTTTCCCTATATAAGCCCATGTAAAACCAAAAGGCCCCGGGGTGGGGGCATTTTTGGCCCCAGGGCCTGGGCCTTGTGGGGTGAAGCTTCATACCAAATATCAAAGACATGGGCCTTACAGTTTCAGAGTAGAAAATTTTTAAAGATTTTTCCCTATATACATGTAAGCCATGTAAAATCAAAGGGCCCCAGAGCGGGGGCATTTTTGGCCCTAGCACCATAATTTGAACAATCTTGGCAGGGGTCCACTAGATAAAGCTTCATACCAAATATCAAAGACCTGGGCCTAGCGGTTTCAGAGAAGAAGATATTTAAAGATTTTCCCTATATAAGCCAATGTAAAACCAAAAGGCCCCGGGGCGGGGGCATTTTTGGCCCCAGCACTATATTTTGAACAATCTTGGTAGGGGTCCACTAGATGAAGCTTCATACCATACATCAAAGACGTGGGCCTTGCGGTTTCAGAGAAGAAGCTTTTTAAAGATTTTCCCTATATAAGCCCATGTAAAACCAAAGGGCCCCGGGGCGAGGGGCAATTTTGGCCCCAGCACTATAATTTGGACAATCTTGGTAGGGGTCCACTAGATGAAGCCTCATACCAAATATCAAAGACCTGGGCATTGCGGTTTCAGAGTAAAAGATTTTTCAAGATTTTCCATATACCGTATTCGCCCTAGTTACCGCACCGTGCGCTTAGTTTTTTCAAAATCGTGTCATAAAATCATGGTGAAAAATCTACCTAATTAGCGCACACTTGATACGAAAACAACAGCTTCCAAGATGATGCATACTGATATTTAATGGGACGGAAAAAGATACTTAAGTACTGCCTTCACTGTGGGAAGAAATAAGTTTTTATAGATTTGCTATGAGAGCTTAAAGGGGAGATAACTGTATAGTGTGCGCTTATGCATTTCCTTTTCAAAAATAGCTTTGGTGTGCGCTTATAGGAGCATGCGCGGTAATTAGGGCGAATATGGTATAAGTCTATGTAAAACCAAAGGGCCCCGGAGCGGGGGCATTTTTGGCCCTAGGGCTATAATTTGAACAACCTTGGTAGGGGTCCACTAGGTAAAGCTTCATACCAAATATCAAAGACCTGGGCGTTGCCGTTTCAGAGAAGAAGATTTTTAAAGATTTTCCCTGTATAAGCCCATGTAAAACCAAAAGGCCCCGGGGCGTAGGGGGGGGGGGGAACCTGGGCCTTGTGGGGTGAAGCTTCATACCAAATATCAAAGACATGGGCCTTACGGTTTCAGAGAAGAAAATTTTTAAAGATTTTCGCAAAAGCCCATGTAAAACCAAAGGGCCCCAGAGCAGGGGCATTTATTGGCCCCAGCACTATAATTTGAACAATCTTGGTAGGGGTCCACTAGATGAAGCTTCATACCAAATATCAAAGACCTGAACCTTGCCGTTTCAGGGAAGAAGATTTTTTAAGATTTTCCCTATATAAACCCATGTAAAACCAAAGGGCCCCGGGGCGGGGGCATTTATTGGGCCCAGCACTATAATTTGAACAATCTTGGTAGGGGTCCACTATATGAAGCTTCATACCAAATATCAAAGACCTGGGCCTTACGGTTTCAGAGAAGAAGATTTTTAAAGATCTTCCCTATATAAGCCCATGTAAAACCCAAGGGCTTCGGAGCGGGGACATTTTTGGCCCCAGCACTATAATTTGAACAATCTTGGTGGGGGTCCACTAGCTGAAGCTTCATACCAAATATCAAAGACCTGGGCCTTGCGGTTTCAGAGAAGAAAATTTTAAAAGATTTTCCCTATATAAGCCCATGTTAAACCAAAGGGCCCCGGAGCGGGGACATTTTTGGCCCCAGCACTATAATTTGAACAATCTTGGTAGGGGTCCATTAGATGAAGCTTCATACCAAATATCAAAGACCTGGGCCTTGCGGTTTCAGAGAAGAAGATTTTTTTAAGATTTTCCCTATATAAGCCCATGTAAAACCAAAGGGCCCAGGGGCGGGGCATTTTTGGCCCCAGCACTATAATTTGAACAATCTTGGTAGGGGTCCACTAGATGAAGCTTCATACCAAATATCAAAGACCTGGGCCTTGCGGTTTCAGAGAAGAAGATTTTTAAAGATCTTCCCTATATAAGCCCATGTAAAACCTAAGGGCCCGGGAGCGGGGGCATTTTTGGCCCCAGCACTATAATTTGAACAATCTTGGTAGGGGTCCACTAGTTGAAGCTTCATACCAAAGATCAAAGACCTGGGCCTTGCGGTTTCAGAGAAGAAGATTTTTAAAGATTTTCCCTATATTAGCCTTTGTAAAATCAAAGGGGCCCGGGGGATGCATTTTTGGCCCCAGCACTATAATTTGAACAATCTTGGTAGGGGTCCACTAGATGTAGCTTCATACCAAATATCAAAGACCTGGGCCTTGCGGTTTCAGAGAAGAAAATTTTAAAAGATTTTCCCTATATAAGCCCATGTTAAACCAAAGGGCCCCGGAGCGGGGACATTTTTGGCCCCAGCACTATAATTTGAACAATCTTGGTAGGGGTCCATTAGATGAAGCTTCATACCAAATATCAAAGACCTGGGCCTTGCGGTTTCAGAGAAGAAGATTTTTTAAGATTTTCCCTATATAAGCCCATGTAAAACCAAAGGGCCCAGGGGCGGGGCATTTTTGGCCCCAGCACTATAATTTGAACAATCTTGGTAGGGGTCCACTAGATGAAGCTTCATACCAAATATCAAAGACCTGGGCCTTGCGGTTTCAGAGAAGAAGATTTTTAAAGATCTTCCCTATATAAGCCCATGTAAAACCTAAGGGCCCGGGAGCGGGGGCATTTTTGGCCCCAGCACTATAATTTGAACAATCTTGGTAGGGGTCCACTAGTTGAAGCTTCATACCAAAGATCAAAGACCTGGGCCTTGCGGTTTCAGAGAAGAAGATTTTTAAAGATTTTCCCTATATTAGCCTTTGTAAAATCAAAGGGGCCCGGGGGATGCATTTTTGGCCCCAGCACTATAATTTGAACAATCTTGGTAGGGGTCCACTAGATGTAGCTTCAGACCAAATATCAAAGACCTGGGCCTTACGGTTTCAGAGAAGAAGATTTTTAAAGATTTTCCCTATATAAGCCCATGTAAAACCAAAGGGCCCTGGAGCGGGGGCATTTTTGGCCCCAGCACTAAAATTTGAACAATCTTGGTAGGGGTCCACCAGATGAAGCTTCATACCAAATATCAAAGACCTGGGCCTTGCGGTTTCAGAGAAGAAAATTTTAAAAGATTTTCCCTATGTAAGCCCATGTTAAACCAAAGGGCCCCTGAGCGGGGGCATTTTTGGCCCCAGCACTATAATTTGAACAATCGTGGTAGGGGTCCACTAGATGAAGCTTCATACCAAATATCAAAGACCTGGGCTTTGCGGTTTCAGAGAAGAAAATTTTAAAAGATTTTCCCTATGTAAGCCCATGTTAAACCAAAGGGCCCCTGAGCGGGGGCATTTTTGGCCCCAGCACTATAATTTGAACAATCTTGGTAGGGGTCTACTAGATGAAGCTTCATACCAAATATCAAAGACCTGGGCCTGGCGGTTTCAGAGAAGAAGATTTTTTAAGATTTTCCCTATAAAAGCCCATGTAAAACCAAAGGGCCCCGGGGCGGGGGCATTTTTGGCCCCAGCACTATAATTTGAACAATCTTGGTAGGGGTCCACTAGATGAAGCTTCATACCAAATATCAAAGACCTAGGCCTTGCGGTTTCAGAGAAGAAGATTTTTAAAGATCTTCCCTATATAAGCCCATGTAAAACCAAAGGGCCCCGGGGCGGGGGCATTTTTTGGCCCCGGCACTATAATTTGAACAATCTTGGTAGGGGTCCACTAGTTGAAGCTTCATACCAAATATCAAAGACCTGGGCCTTGCGGTTTCAGAGAAGAAGATTTTTAAAGATTTTCCCTATATTAGCCAATGTAAAATCAAAGGGGCCCGGGGCGGGGGCATTTTTGGTCCCAGCACTATAATTTGGACAATCTTGGTAGGGGTCCACTAGATGTAGCTTCAGACCAAATATCAAAGACCTGGGCCTTACGGTTTCAGAGAAGAAGATTTTTAAAGATTTTCCCTATATAAGCCCATGTAAAACCAAAGGGCCCCGGAGCGGGGGCATTTTTGGCCCCAGCATTATAATTTGAACACTCTTGGTAGGGGTCCACTAGATGAAGCTTCAGACCAAATATCAAAGACCTGGGCCTTACGGTTTCAGAGAAGAAGATTTTTAAAGATTTTCCCTATATAAGCCCATGTAAAACCAAAGGGCCCCGGAGCGGGGGCATTTTTGGCCCCAGCACTATAATTTGAACAATCTTGGTAGGGGTCCACTAGATGAAGCTTCATACCAAATATCAAAGCCCTGTTGCCCAATGAAACCAATAGGGTTTATAAGCATGGACGGGCCGAATGGCACAGCTTTGCCAAGGCAGGCTTAGATCCTCTAAGCTGTTTACCAGTACTCGTGTGCGGGTCGGTTTCAGCTCTGCGTGGAAGCATCATGCAGCCAATATATTTATTCAAGCCCCGATAGGCGGGGGCCGATAGAGTGTTGGTACTTGGTCTCTTTCTAATGAGTACTAGGACTAGCATTTTACACAATTTACACATGTTCAATGAGGCGGTTCTAACGATTTTTTGGTTATGTGTTAGAACTGTGTTATATCTCAAAATCCTTTTACAGTGAATCATGTTACAGAGAGGTTATTGTTTACAGAGAAAAATATGAAAACACATATTATATTTCTTCCAAACCTAAATTGGCATTCAGATAAAATCGTTTTCTGATTTCAGTCAAGTTTGCTATTTTATTTTCTATTACACAAAACTAGATTTTTTTTCTATTTAAATGTTAATAAATAAATAAATCTTTGTTTATGAAGCATACTTTATGTCCAATTTTTGGAGGTATTCGTTTGATAAATATATGGACAGCAGCTGATTATTACAGTCAATTATAAGAGGTTTTAGGAATTCCGTTTATGACGTCATTTTTCCGCATGCGTAAAGCACTGGCCGTCAATTAAAACGGCCATCGCTATTCAAATGTATTGGCGGAACTTAAAATGCTAACTATATTCAGACATTTTGAGAGGAAATATACCCGTTTACATTGAAATAATTCCTCGCGAAGGAAAGCATGATATTTTGCTTTTATTACTGAAATTCATTTATCCTGGATCCGTTTTTAATTGTCGAAAATCTCTTCGTGAATGACCCATGTCAATGGCCTGAGATACCGTTATTCACGAAAGCTTACTTACAAAATATTTTTTGGCTTAACTTAGTAACTACTTGTGCTGAGCTGTATATAATTGGACCAGTTTACTGATTAGTCCTTTGTAGCTGTCAGTGTGCTGGCTGTGACAAACTCAGATTCAGGATTGTTGCTCGACACCCCATAATAAATCATTAGAAATCATCAAATCACTACCCGGTATATTAAAATGAAGGTCTGCCTGTTTCCCATGGTCTTAATTCTTGGGTTCACTCTTTGGAAAACAACTTACATGTATAGAATGCATCCAAATGATGGAAATCAGGAGTGCAAGAATACAATTAAGGAGAGTAGTAGTAGAATTTCCCAGTACTTGGCATTTACAAGGAAGAATGGGAACAGAATGTGTTCAGAGGCCTTGCGAAACTTCAAGTCCTCGCGCGGTACAAACTTGGCTTTACTTCTAATCTTGGCTGGAGACATTGAAACTAACCCCGGCCCAAGGTTTCCCTGTGGACTCTGCAAAAAATATTGCAAAGGTTCCGAGAACAGGATAGAATGTGAGGACTGTAACAAGCGCTTTCACTCCTCATGTTCTGATTTGGATAACAGTCAATTGTTAGAAATTGCACGACCCGCAGAAAAAGCGACCGACTGAAATTGGTTGATTTTCTAAGAGTGCCCTAAAATCACCGTGTCATTCTGTCATTCGGTCATTCTGTCAGTCTGTCTGTCCGTCTGTAACCCGTTTGTGAAAATTGGTGATAGTGACTTAACCGCTTGGAATATTTGAACAATTTTTGGCATACTGATAGATATCAATGAGATCTAACCAATGAACTTGCATAATATTACATTCCATTTAGTATAGCCTCGCCAAGGCGAAAAATGCGAACATTTTCGAACTGCTTCTCCTCGGAAACCGTTGGGCCGATTGAAGTCAAATTTCATATGGAGCCTCTATGGGATGGGGGAAACCAAAATTTGCTCATGGGGTCCAGGTCACATTACCAAAATGGCCGCCAAGCCATATATGGTCTGTCTGTCAGTCCGTCCGTAACCCGTTTGTGAAAATTGGTGATAGTGACTTAACCGCTTGGAATATTTAAACAATTTTTGGTATACTGATAGATATCAATGAGATCTAACCAATGAACTTGAGAAATATTTCATTCCATTTAGTATAGCCTTGCCGAGGCGAAAAATCCGTAACCCGTAAAAATTGTGAAAATTGGTAAGTGACTTAACCGCTTGGAATATTTAAACAATTTTTGGCATACTGATAGATATTAATGAGATCTAACCAATGCACTTGCGAAATATTACAATCCATTTAGTATAGCCTCGCCGAGGCGAAAAATGTGAAAATTTTCGAACTGCTTCTCCTCGGAAACCGTTGGGTCGATTGAAGTCAAATTTCATATGAAGCCTCTATGGGATGGGAGAAACCAAACTTTGCTCATGGGGTCCAGGTCACATGACCAAAATGGCCGCCAAGCCATATATGGTCTGTCTGTCTGTCCGTCCGTAACCCATTTGTGAAAATTGGCGATAGTGACTTAACCGCTTGGAATATTTAAACAATTTTTGGCATACTGATAGATATCAATGAGATCTAACCAATGAACTTGAGAAATATTACATTCCATTTAGTATAGCCTCGCCGAGGCGAAAATCCGTAACCGGTGAAAATTGTGAAAATTGGTGATAGTGACTTAACCGCTGTGAATATTCAAACAATTTTTGGCATAATGATAGATATCAATGAGATCTAACCAATGCACTTGCGAAATATTACATTCCATTTAGTATAGCCTCGCCGAGGCGAAATATGTGAAAATTTTCGAACTGCTTCTCCTCGAAACCGTTGGGTCAATTGAAGTCAAATTTCATATGGAGCCTCTATGGGATGGAGGAAACCAAACTTTGCTCATGGGGTCCAGGTCACATAATCAAAATGGCCGCCAAGCCATATATGGTCTGTCTGTCTGTCCATCCGTAACCCGTTTGTGAAAATTGGCGATAGTGACTTAACCGCTTGGAATATTTAAACAATTTTTGGCACACTGATAGATATCAATGAGATCTAACCAATGAACTTGAGAAATATTACATTCCATTTAGTATAGCCTCGCCGAGGCGAAAATCCGTAACCCGTGAAAATTGGTGATAGTGACTTAACCGCTGTGAATATTTAAACAATTTTTGGCATAATGATAGATATCAATGAGATCTAACCAATGCACTTGCAAAATATTACATTCCATTTAGTATAGCCTCGCCGAGGCGAAATATGTGAAAATTTTCGAACTGCTTCTCCTCGGAAACCGTTGGGCCGATTGAAGTCAAATTTCATATGGAGCCTCTATGGGATGGAGGAAACCAAACTTTGCTCATGGGGTCCAGGTCACATAATCAAAATGGCCGCCAAGCCATATATGGTCTGTCTGTCTGTCCGTTACCCGTTTGTGAAAAATGGGGATAATGACTTAACCGCTTGGAATATTTAAACAATTTTTGGCATTTTGATAGATATCAATGAGATCTAACCAATGAACTTGCGAAATATTACATTTCATTTAGTATAGCCTCGCCGAGGCGAAAAATGTGAAAATTTTCGAACTGCTTCTCCTCGGAAACCGTTGGGCCGATTGAAGTCAAATTTCATACGGAGACTCTATGGGATGGGGGAAACCAAAATTTGCTCATGGGGTCCAGGTCACATGACCAAACTGGCCGGCAAGCCATATATGATAAAAACCTTTCAAAAATAGCCTTCTCCAGAACCAGTGGGCAGATTTCCACGAAACTTGATAAATAGCATCTGGGACGTAGGCCCATCATAAATTGCTAAAATGGTGACCCTGGGTTGACCTTGACCTTCTTTGTGCCTAGGTCAAACTTTGACACATATGCTTTTGTATTGGAAAAGTGAGAATGCATTTTATCCTGCAAACGATTCAGAATACAGTACTAAAGTATAAGATATATTTTTGCTCCTTACAATAAGGCGCATTTATTTGGGGAAGCGTTTTAGGTCCAGGTCACATGACCAAAAATGGCCGCCATACCCATATATGGTAACACTCATAAAGCTAAAAGCATCCGGCGGGTCGTGCACTTCAGCTGAAGCACTGGTTGAATCTAGAGCTGGAACTTGGTATTGCAAAGACTGCAAAGCTGACTGTGGTCTTTGCAGTGGTGCTGTCCTTTATGGCCACAAAGCCGTTCAGTGTGATCAATGTGAAATGTGGATACACACTGACTGTTCCTTCATTTCAGATGCAGAATATGGCACATTGGTAAATTCAAGCTGCCACTGGATATGTCCAAAATGTGAGGTCTGTAACTTTTCAGACTCCTTCTTTGATGAATATGTAGAACTGAGTAAGCCAAACAGGTTTGAACCTCTGTCAGAGGACAAAAGAGGCAAATCTTCGACTGCTGATGAAACTAAGTCAAATTTTGTGAAAGGTTTGAAACTTTGCAGTATAAACATAAATGGTATTAGAGGGAAAATTCTTGAACTGTTAGCTTTCCTCGATACATCTCAACCTCATATTGTTGCTATTCAGGAAACAAAGAATGACAGTTCAGTTACTACATCTGAGCTTTTCCCTGAAAATTGTCAGTACTGTGTGTACAGAAAAGATAGGAACTCTTATGGCGGTTGGGTGATGTTGCTCATTCATAGAGACATCCCTCACTGTCACATGCCGTTCATGAAACTTGAAAATGACACCGAATCGGTCTGGGTTAAGGTTTTTGCAAATAAAACTTCCCACTTGGTAGCAAGTTGGTACCGACCACCAAATGGTACAATGGAAAACTTCCAGTTGTTTAAAGACCAACTGGATTGCATTAAATTGCAGCATAAGGGTAAAAAACTCCCGCCTGTACATGTTCTAGGTGACCTCAACTTCAGAGACATTGCTTGGCCCGACAGGCTCAGCAAACAAGGCACATTGCTGAGTCAGTCGTAAGGACAAATATTAATTGACATTATGAACGATCATGGTCTTGAACAAATTGTTAACTTCCCCACTCGTGATAAGAACACATTGGATCTGATCCTTACGACTTTGCCAGGACAATTCGAAGACATTCATTCCCCAGATAAACTAAGTGACCATGATTTTGTCTCCGGATATTTAAAAATTCACATCCCACCAATAAAGAAACCTAGGAGGAAGGTGTACTCATATCAGAAAGGTGACTATGAAACTATGAGGAAGGATGCACTCAGATTTGCAAAGGAGAATTACTTTAATGGTCATTCAGATGCTCGGTCTGTACAGGAGAATTTTGATTTGATAACTTCTTTCATTCATACTTCGGCCGAAAATCATATCCCCTCAAAAACTAGTAGGTCTGTATCTTCTATTCCCTGGATCACTCCAGAGATAAGAAGGAAAATTCGCAGAAGGAATAAGATTCATGCAAAGGCAAAAAAGACGGGAAGTGATAAACTCCGCACAAAATTTGAAAACTTGAGACGTGAAATCAAGACTGATATAAAAAATCAGCATGATTTGTATGTGAATAACTTGGTAGGTGATGCAAAGGCAAATCCCAGAGACTTCTACAGATATATTAATAGCCAGAAGAAAGACAGGCAAGGTATCCCGCCCCTTAATAAAAGAGGAGGGGACGGGGTTGCTGAATCAGACTCTGAAAGGGCAGAGGAACTACCGGTAGTTGGTCAATTCAATAATGCATTTAACAAAACTGAGTTCACGGAGGTTCCATTGACTGGAAGATCGGCCCCATTCATGAATAATATTGTTGTGACAGCTGCAGGAGTGATCAAATTACTTCAAGGCTTAAACCCCAGTAAGGCCTTCGGACCTGATGAGCTTCATCCTAGAGTCCTGAAGGAACTAGCAAATGAGTTGGGTCCAGTTTTTGCACACTTGTTTCAACAATCTCTTGATACGGGTGAAATCCCCAAAGAATGGCTCTTAGCAAACATCTGTCCACTCTTCAAAAAAGGAGATAGGGCTCTTGCCCGTAATTATCGCCCTGTGTCTCTGACTTGTGTTCTGTGTAAATTGCTGGAACATATAGTCTGTTCGAACATCATGGCCCACTTGGACAAACATAAACTTTTGTCAGACAGACAACATGCATTTAGGAAAAGGCACAGTTGTGAAACTCAGCTAAGCACAGTTATTAATGACTGGGCAAAAATCTTGGACAAAGGGGGACAGGTGGACACATTTATTCTGGACTTCGAGAAGGCTTTTGACACCCCTCCTCATGCACAACTTAAATCTAAGTTATTTGGTTATGGAATTGGGGGAAAGACCCTCAAATGGATAGATTCCTTTCTTTGCTACAGAAAACAGCGGGTTGTTGTTAATGGTGAATCTTTGGAGTGGGCTCCAGTTTTGTCTGGAGTCCCACAAGGGACCGTTCTTGGTCCACTTTTGTTCTCCCTGCACATCAATGATATTTCCACTGACATTGACTCAGAAATAAGACTGTTTGCAGATGACTGTGTTTGTTACCGGGAAATTAGAGATACAGATGACTCATTGAAACTTCAGGCTGACATAGATAGATTAGGATGTTGGGCACGTAAATGGGGCATGAGATTTCAGCCAGTTAAATGCAATATTATGCAGATAACTACTAGTCTAGGAAGAGATCTAATAAAGTTGAGGCTTCTTACACCTTAGAGGGAACGGTCCTCGAGAATGTGGACTCCATTAAATACCTTGGAGTGACAATCTCACACAACTTGAGATGGAATACTCATATTAGCAACATGTGTACTAAGGCAAATAGAACGCTTGGTTTCCTGAGGCGAAATTTTCATCAGTGCCCTCAGGATGTAAAAGAGGCAGCATATAAAGGTCTTGTTCGCCCAATCTTGGAATATGGTAGTTGTATCTGGGACCCCAGTGGAGTGGTCCGCAACGATGAAATTGAGAAAGTTCAGAATAGAGCTGCTAGATTTGTAACAGGCAATTACTGCTTTGAAACTGGGAGCATGACTGGAATACTTGGAAAATTAAAATGGGAGTCTCTCAAGAAAAGGAGAAAAGACAGTAGGCTAATCCTTGGGAAAGTATAAAACCCAGGAGTAACAGCTGGGAGCCAGGAGTAAAATCCAGGAGTAAATTTTGGCAATCGAATAAAGGTACTAAACATTCACATATCGGGATAAAATTTGGATCAAAAGTAGAATATAGACTCCTCTTTAAAATTCATAAAAGATTTATATTTATAATCCAGTACTTTTCAAGATATGAACCCAAATATATGACCATGTTGAAAAATTTTCGCCCGGGAGTAACTTTTTCGGTATTGACGATGTCAAGCATTTTGCAAAATATGTTCAATCTGGGATTGCTACAAGATTGGTTTATATATTGTCAATTAAAAACATATCCATGATTAGAAAAATACAAAAATGAAGTTATCCCATCGCTCCGCGAAGTAAGTAATTGGACCGGGAGTAGGCCGGGAGTAATTTCTGGGTTGAAATCAGCGTTTATTTGCGTTAATACTCGTATCACAAACATTGCATTTATTAAACGTAGTCATACTACCCTGACAGCTAATAGCAAATGCACTGATCAGACTGCGGGGGTAACTTGTGTCATCTTTTCTACATTATACGGCCATAAAACAAATACATCCGAAAGTCTGGAGAGGCCCGTCATCCTTGGGGTATCTCCACTCAAACTTATATGTGATCGCTATTTCATATCAATGTCGGGTAAAAGTCTCACAAAACTCGAGCGAAAGTGATTTCAAACAAACTCTGACAAGTGAAATAGGAGGAAAACCTAGAACATATACATATGCAGAAATACTCTTAATTTATATTGCACTCAGCAAACCAAGCTGAGTCTGCACAATGCGCATAAACGCAGTCTGGTCAAACTTTTCTGTGCTCTCTCAGGTTGTCGGGTTGGGCAGTCTCTTTCGTCAAAGGGTCACAATACTGAATTGACTACTTGAAAAGCTGGTGATGCGAAAAAAATGCTGAAAAAGAAACAAGTCAAACAGAACTGCCCCCCGCCCATCGGGCCTTGGAGAAATAGATTGACCTGCATAATGCTTCCACGCAGAGCTGAAACTGACCACACACGACTTGAGTCAGACCGTCAAGCACACATAAGCCTTTCGTTTTCATTAGGCAACGGGCTTGAAATGTCATTTCATCTCAATGTCGGGTAAAAGTCCAGCAATAATTGGGAATACGTGTAGTGTTGAAGGGGATGTTAAAGAGGCTGCTCCCATTTTTGAATGACTTTTAGCGACATTGAGATGAAACGACATCCCATAAGCTGCCGCCCAATGAAACTCGACGCACACCACTTTGCTTGTGTTAAGCTCACGTTCGATTGGGTTTTAGCTCTGCGTGGAAGCATCAGGCAATCCAATCTTTTTCTTGTAGCTCCGATGGGTGGGGCCCAGCAGTGTTAACGTCAGCACACAACTTATTAAATAACTATTTAAATATTGTGTCTGTGGGTTGGGGTGGCCTTTCAAAATCAATTCAGTTGCTTCACATCACGAAAACACGCCGATATAATTTGGACCCCCTTGAACCCCACTTTTATATGGTAAAACTGGGGTTTCCAGGGGTATACCTTATTTTTCTTATTTCTGCTCTAAAATAAAGATTGTGGGTCCTCGTTAGAACCGTTTCGATGAGGCGGTTCTAACGAGTGCCCACAATCTATATTTTAAGCAGAAATAAGACAAATAATACAAGTTTTCACCTTAAAATTTTCATTTTTTTCGGCGAAATAAGGTGGCATTGTATTTTATAGGCGTGTTTTCGTAATGAATCCGATTTTTAATCAGAGTTGGGCCAAAAACCGGAGTAACCGGAGAAAAAAATTAGGTTCAATTACACAATATTTCTTCAAAATTCCAAGTTAAGTGCTAAATTTCCTTGGGCCTCATCACGATCTCCTTCTTCGTCGTCTCGGACCATTTAAAACCTAATTCTGTAATTATAACATGCTTTGTCTCACCGGGTCAGTTGGTGTTAAATTTCTTTGGGCGATATTTTGTTTGACCAGGCCAATCAATCATAATTATCTGCAGCTTAAGCATACTTGTTTGTTACGTACATGTGTAAGTGCGTAGCGTAAATAATACTACGGATAGCTACATGTATGTTTGATTCAGAGGTGTAAAATTTCCCTTAAACTTACTCGCCCTTATCATCTAAACTTTTCATTTAGGTGCTAAAAATGAAGAAAAGGTAAAGTCAGTTTTGAAATCCTTACTCGCCCTGCCTTAAAACTTACTTGCAAATGCGAGCGGGCGAGTGGAATTTTACACCCCTGTGATTGCCAATTAAATTGCCAATTTTTAAAGGAAACTGAATACTATCTCTCTCTTCATAGTCACAGAAGCACTATAATCATTTCATGCTTTGTTTCACCGGGTCATTTAGTCGTAATTTTCGGTACTTAACCATTCATAATGTTTATTTTTATTATTATTATTATTCCAATTGGTTGTAATTTAATGAACAAAAACCTATACATGTACATGTAATTCGATAAAAATTGATGCGCGAGACAAGCGTGGGCCAACGTGGACCTAAGCGTGTAGCGTGAAGGCTTTCCGTGGATCGCGATGGTTGCAAGATACGAGCGTGGACAAAGGTGAAATAAGCGTGGATCAAGCGTGGGTTTTGCGAGGGTTGTGCGCGAAGCGTAATCCTTTTCTCGTTCATGCACGATCGTGAGGGATAATAAGATTTCTAAGACTGTACTGTAGCTCCAAATATAAATGTTCCCGGGTCACATAATCAAACACCTCTTAAATCATAGGCTCAGGAGCAGGGCGTGATATGGGTTTGGGGTTTGGATGTGTGTCGAGTCCCCATATGAAAAGTAAATAAATACTGGTACGCCATGCTGAATCTCAGCTTTTCTGCTGACAAACATTTAAGAAATACAATGTATGTGATATAAGCAATAAGGCCGAGAATAAGGCAGATAAACGCCAATTTCAACCCAGAAATTACTCCCGGCCCACTCCCAGGTCGATTATTTACTAGACGGGGCGATGTAACAACTTTCTTTTTGCATTTTTCTCATCTCTGATATGATCTTAATTGATATTACATAAAGTAATTCTTGTAGAAACCCAAGACTGAACATATTTTGCAAAATGCTTGACATCGTCAATACCGCAAAAGTAACTCCCGGACAAAAATTTTGCGACATGGTTGTATATTTCGGTTCATATCTTGAAAATTAATTGATAATAATGTTAAAACTTATATGCATTTCAAAGAAAAGTCTGTATTCTATTTTTGATCAAAATTTCATCCAGATATGTGAATGTTTAGTACCTTCATTCGATTGTCAAAATTTACTCCCGGATTTTACTCCCGACTCCCAGCCGTTACTCCCGGGTTTTATCTTTATACTTTCCCCTAATCCTTTTATACAAAGGTCTAAATGGTGCTGGCAGCATTCCAACAGATGACCTTATTCCCCCAGCTAGACACTGTAGAAATCACCATTCGTTGGCATTTCAGACCCTTAGCGCAAGAACTGACATTTATAAAGAGTCGTTCTTCCCCAGAACCATTAGAGATTGGGGAATCAAGACAGTTCCCCGACAAGACAGTTCCCCGACACGGTTTTTGGAGACAGTTCCCCCGACATATTTGAAGACAGTTCCCCGACACTTTTGAAGACAGTTCCCCGACACTACTGTTCAAAGTCAAATGACCTGTGACTGATCATGATGATTATCATAATTGGTAGTTATTATGTGTTCATCAATATTTTGAAGACAATTCACCGACAGACGTTTAGAAATACTAAATTATGGGTTCGTCAACATTTTTGAAGACAGTTCCCCGACAGTCTTTTACACGTATAAAATAAAAGCTTATACTTGATGCCATTATCGATAAAGGCACCCTATTCATCTGAATTTGGTTGTATAGAACTAGACAAAGAACCAATCCCACTAAATGGCATAACGTGCGTTGTCGGCAGACTGACGGCAATACATATTTTAGGCTTTAAAGCTGACCGAGCATTAAAGACCTTCTACATTTAAATTGCATCTTGACGAATGCTGACTGATGAAAAAATTCCACATTACCTCTCCTCTGGCTTAGACTTCCAGACAGATCATCGTCAGAACAAGTGTCGGCGAGCTGTCTTGAAATCAACGAGGACATTTTAGGCAACTCATTAATATGGTTGCAATAGCAAGAAACGTCCAAATTATAACTAATATATCTTAAGACAATTCCCCGACACAGAAATACATTGCCTCTCTAAATCACAGGTACACTTAATCTATTCACAATGATCACTTAGCCTTTATTATCCCCAATTATCCATAATTGCAAATTAGGTCATTAAGACTATGAACAATAGTGTCGGGGAACTGGATTCAAAAGTGTCTGGGAACTAATTGCCAATTATAATTATCAGTCACAGGTCATTTAACTATGTGTGTGTGTGTGTGAATTCGGGTTTAACGTCGCTTTCAACAATTTTTCAGTCATATCAAGACGGTGTCTGGTTGCGACAGGGAGCTCAATGCTCACGTTTATAGTGCTGCCTCACTGAAGTATCATGTCCCAGACACATTACATGATACCACACCCAGTCACATTATCCTGACACTGGATCGACCAGTCCTAGCTCTACCCCGTAAATCTGAGTGCCAAGCGAGGAGCAGCTAGTACCATTTTTAACGACTTTGGTATGTCGCGGCCCGGGATCGAACCCGAGACCTTCCGTTCCCCGGAGCGGACACTCTACCAACTGAGCTATCGGGGCCGGTCATCATTTAACTATGAACAATAGTGTCGGGGAACTGTCTTCAAAAGTGTGGGGGAACTGTCTTCAAATGTGTCGGGGAACTGTCTCCAAAAACCGTGTCGGGGAACTGTCTTGTCGGGGAACTGTCTTGTTCCCAGAGATTGGAATGCCCTTCCCGTTTCGATTATTTCGACAGCTGAAGGTGCAGATGATTGTGTAGCTAACTTTACCTCTTTGGTTAGAGCTAGGGACTAACTTCCCACATCACAGGTCCTGGTGTATGAATGTCATTTGACGTGTCATCAGTAACAATTCTGATTCTGAACTGCACAGAGGGTTTCTAAATCCATTTCATTTATCAGTTTTAGCAATATCTATCTATTTAGCAGTATGCGGCTATGCCATCTATATTTCCCATTTCGCGTATTTTCGTCGCTTAGGTAGGAAAAGAAAGCCTACATTGAGGTTTTATAACAGGCAAAAGTCTCTTATTTAGGCAAGACTTTAACACCAAGGAGGCTGCCATTTTATTCGGGTACGTTTACTAACCGGAATGGACCGGAATGGACCCAATAACCGGAACGGACCTGGAATAACCGGAACGGACCTTTATTTTAGTCATAAGTTAGAGAATTATATGTCTTTGTTCATGTGTATTCTGCTATTAAGTGTAGGTTGAGTTTTAGAAGTATGCTAGCGGCTTTAGGAAATAGTGGATTTTGCCATGGAATAGTCTTGGCCTAGTCCGGTGATCCTGACCAGATAAAAATTGAGTAATCTTACATGCCTACAATCTAAATGACTTTACTACCAGAATCCCGGAGAGTGTATGCAAGAAAAAAGATTCTTTCATTGTTTGGGGACTAGACAGAAAAAATGTCCTGCAGTACCACTGTCCAGCATCACTGAAGATCTTGGACTGCAACGCTATTGACGGAATTCTCTTTAAAATATCTGTGTGATATAATGGTACCTCTTATTGGCCCATAACTAACATTTTTTTCAGGCAAATAATTGATTTCTTTTTCTCCTTTTTTGTACCAAATAGATAGCGGCTGCTCGTTAGAACTGTCTCAACAGATGCGGTTCTAACAAGTATCCCCAATCTATTTTTTTTTTTTTTTTTGCCACAATTCAGACATTAATATATGCCATTGTAAACCCTCCCATTCTCTATATCAAGTGGAATTTACAGTGTTCACATATTCAAGTATAACATAGGTTATAGGTACTCGTTAGAACCGCCTCAATGAGACAGTTCTAACGAGCACCCACAATCTATGTTATGAGTATAATTTATACGAATTATATCACAACTTATACAACATATTTCTTATTTCTGCTCCAAAACATAGGTTGTGGGTACTCGTTAGAACCGCCTCAATGGGACGATTCTAACGAGTGAGTGAGTGTTTCAGTTTTACGTCCCACCAACAGCTAAGGTCATACGGAGACGGGACCTCGGTTTAAAGACTCATCCGAAAGTCTGGAGAAGCCCGGGATCGAACCTGCGACCCCTGGTTTACAAGGCGAGTAGCGTAACCACTCGACCACGGAGGTTTCTACGATTCTAACGAGCACCTACAATTTATGTTTTGTTTCTGCTCCAAAACATAGGTTATAGGTACTCATTATTCTTTCAGCAGCAAACAAAAGTTGTGGGTGCTCGTCAGAAAACCCTCAATGAGGCGGTTCTAACGAGTACCCAGAACCCATGTCTTGCATCAGAAATACAGAAAAAATGTATTCCCCGATAAACCCCAGTTTGTTGCATATAAAGTGGGGTTTATTTTACGGACTTGTTCAAGTAATATCTATATAAAGTGTGGTTTGAAGTGATGTTCATTGAATGGGCATGTTTTTGTGAAGTTATAGCATGCATGGTACGCATTTTGCACGATTTTTTAAATTTTCTTTTCCAGCAAATCAGTTTTACAGGAGAACAGTAAGGTTTGCGGGGGTACACAAAGTTTTATGTCCCGCCAACATTAAAGGGCATATGTACACGGGACCTCATTCCAAATACTCATCCAAACCGGCACAGAACATGGACATTGAGGAAATCCTATTAGGGAAAGAATAAGGAAAGACGGAACTTCGGAACATAAAATAGAATCCTGGTATAATTTCCTTAAATAAGTCCAGGGCGCACATAACGTTGCATTAGAATTTAACGGCCATGTCAACACTATTTTAGGTCATTTTGAGCCGGTCAGTTTACCTTTCTACACTTTTCCGGGTAGGCTTGTACGTAAGTGGTTAACTAGTAAAGTGCACATTCTTTCACCAGAAGCTGACAACTGTCCCTCTTTAATCAACGGAAGTAAGAGAATGACCGATGAAAACATTCCCTGATCAATCTCCACGAAAGAATGTTGCCGACCACCAGTCAGACGCCGATCCGACAGAGGTACCGAGGCCGGCGCGCACATAACGTCGATTTAACATCGATGCAACAAGGTTACGTTGCATCGACGTTGCTTCGACGTTGTCTTAACGTCATGTACCCGCTGGGAGAATTTTCATGCCATACATATCATGAAAACCAATGCTTTATATAATATGAATTATTTAAGTTAACAGTGCCAAAGTTATCAATGCTTTTTAATGAGCTAGGGTACTGAACATTTCCGCTTTCGAGACATGGCATGTGATCCTTGTTCACCATAGTGCATGTAATTACCTGCAAGTGCTCACTAATTAAGACCAGATGTTTGCTCCTGAGCATTGACCAGTGATATCTTTAAATCTATAGAAATTAATTAGGCTTCATGGTGTTATTTACAAACGCCTGGTTTAATCTAGGCTAAATGTTTAAAGGCCTTTGAGTGAGTATAATACAGTATCTTTCATCCAAAATTTCCTCCTCTCACTCTTAATGTCCCTACTACCTCATATATTCAGTATATTCATTAGATAATTGGATAAAATAATGATTTTAAAGGTCCGTTCCGGTTATTCCAGGTCCGTTCCGGTTATTGGGTCCATTCCGGTCCATTCCTGTTAGTAAACGTACCGATTTTATTCCGTCTGTTGACATGACAGTCGTGCAACAGAACGGGAACAAGACAATTCACCGACAAGAAACTAACCGACAGACAATTCACCGACACTTTTAGAAGGTAATTCACCAAAGAAAAAATATTGAGTCGGCAAGATAAAAACATGATGGCAACATGATAACATAAGCTCTATTGATACTAATTGTGGAGCACTTTGGTGTAGTGGTAGCGCATCGGATTTGTGATCGGGTGGTTGCGGGTTCGATCCTCAGTGTTGTGCCCTTGAGCAAGGCACTTCATCCACATTGCTTAAAAAAAAGAAAAAAAAAGTACTGGTTACCAACAAGGAAATCTTGCTCGTAATGCTCAGATGTGAGCGAGTACCATGCAGTAATAGGAGAAAAAAAAGAGAGAAAAAAAAATCGCTTATATATTGCATTCATAGCCCATATGATAAAAAAAAACACATTATTATGAAACTAAAATGATGTAGTATCACGTTTTTGATTAAAATAAGGAATGAAGGATAACTTTATTAATTTTTGCATATTTATGTCAAGAGACTAATTAATACTGCTAATGCACAGAGACTATGTTCTTCCGCAAAGGATGCCAGACTTAAATCAACTTTCGCATTTTATTTCAGAAGCGTTATTTAAGGGAAATAGGGATAATATAGATCTACTATAAGGAAACTTAGTAAAATGTTGTTGTTGTTTTTAGCTCGGCTGTTTTCGAAGAAAACGACGAGGTATTGTCATAGCTCTGGCTGCGTCTGCGTCGTCGTCGTGCAAAAACTTGGACATTTTGTAATATCTCTGTCATTACTGAACATATTTACTTGAAACTCGGACTAGTTGTTCATTTTGAAAAGGGGAACTCATACCAATAGGTGAGGTAATCCTCAAAATATTTTTGGCACAGTTATGCCCCTTTTTCCACTTAGTATTTTTGCAAAAACTTGGACATTTTGTAATATCTCTTTCATTACAGAACATATTTACTTGAAAACTCGGACTAGTTGTTCATTATGAAAATGGGAACTCATACCAATAGGTGAGGTAACCCTCAAAATATTTTTGGCACAGTTATGCCCCTTTTTCCACTTAGAATTTTTGCAGCCGAGCGTTGGCACCCGCATGCGGTGCTCTTTTTTTCTACTTTTTTTATAATAAAATGAACAAATGGAAAGTGAAGCTGGATACATGTAACACACTTATCCAATACAGGATCATACATTGTTATAATAATAGCATTTTCACGGAGAAAATACTGAACCTAATATTTTTCTACATTCTCCCATCGGGGCTTGAAAAAAATAGATGGGCTGCATGATGCTTCTACGCAGAGCTGAAACCGACTGCACACTAGTACTGGTAACCCGCTTAGAGGATTTAAGCCTGTCCAGGAAACGCGGTGCAAGTCGGACCGTCCTAGCTTATAAAATCTATTGGTTTCATTGGGCGACAGGGCTTGAGATGTCATTTCATCTCAATGTCGGGTAAAAGTCCCACAAAATTGGGAATGACAAATACTATGTTGACGGGACGTTAAACCTCAAATCAAACAAATAAATGATTCCGTTCAAAAAAAAAAAAAAAAAAAAAACGATTCTAACGACAACCCCCAAAATATGTATATAGGAAGAAATTGGAAAAATAATGTATACCCAGCAAACTCCACTTCTCCCTATAATAAGTGAGGTTTACCAGGGTCTTTAACGCATAGGCTTATTATCTCGACAATTCACCGACAAGATTTTTCACGTACACGGTTTATAACTCGACTGGGTGTCGAAATGTTCCTTGTTCAAAGCTCGAGTCTCATTCATCCTACAATTTCAATGATCGAATTATGGATATTGTTGTTCCATAAATCAACACCCTAAAAGGTACAGGTAAGCCTCAGTCAGACTTGAAACAGCTCACCGACACACAAATCTAAGTGGCACCAAGTCAACGAGGCAACCTCATTCCTATTCCAGTTTTACGGTGAGCTCGCATCCGTCAGCAGCTACATCCTAAATGATGCAGAATATAATAGAAGAGAAGGCAATGATCAGGAATCGATACAATTAACTCGCAGCTCCCATCAGAGACACCAAAGGGAAAGACGCACAAATAGGAAACAACTAGACCCTAATGGAAACATCAATAGCGGAAAGCCAAAAGGACAGTTACTTACCCACAAAATGGCCAATCGGCTATCCAAAACAAAATAATGTAAGCGATACACACACTCAAAGACAACCATAACAAAAATAAACCGCGACAGAAGAACCGCCTTTGAACGAGGGGTGGGAGGGGGTGGGGTGGGGGGCATTAAATCGATTTAACGAGGCAACAATCCTCGCCCTTACTTCAGTCGCGATTAAAGACAAATAATTTGTTCAGTCCGCATGAAGGCCTCCTAACTCATCAGTGCAACATCTCCGTGAACACAAAAATCAAAGAACCACAGAGATGAAACAACAGTGAGGACTCGACAGCAAGAAACCACTGAAATGCTGGAGCAAAAGAAGACCAACAGTTGGACTCCGATGGGCCCGATCAGAGACAGAGCATCAGACACCAACCAACATTGCATAAAATTGTAAACTCTAATTCTCAGCAAGCCTTTACGCTGGAACCGTCATAGAATCTGAGGCCTGATCCACCGGTGTGCAATTAAAGAGGGAAGCAAAGTTTGTTTGTTTGTTTGATTCGATTTGAAGTTTAACGTCCCCGTCAACACTGTAAAGGTCATTTTGGAGACGTTGCTTCCAATTTTGTGGGTATTTCACCCGACATTGAGATGAAATGACATCTCAAGCCCTGTCGCCCAATGAAACCAATATGTTTTTATAAGCATGGACGGGCCGACTCGCACCGCATTGCCTGGGTTGGCTTAGATCCTCTAAGCAGTTTACCAGTACTCGTGTACGGGTCGGTTTCAGCTCTGCGTGGAAGCATCATGCAGCCCATCTATTTCTTCAAGCCCCGATGGGCGGGGGCTAAGGGAAGCAAAGTTGTCAACCGTGGTTGGGTTAACTACCATGCATGCAGTCTGTCGTATAACATTTATGTTGTACCCTGCCTTTTTATATCGAAGAATGATTTTATGAAATTAGGTGCTAAAGTGATGGCATTTCTATATTTTTCTAAATTTATATACTAAGTCACCATAAAATTCGGGTTCCGATAGACCTTGTTGCAGAAGAGATTCAAGTCCAACATTGAATTTTGAAATTAAATCGCAATGACGTCTATATAATTTTGAAAAGGCATTGCGTACTTTATGATACCGATAACCCTGATTAAGAAGTTTAGCCGTTAACAATTTATTACGAGTTTTAAAGTCAGTTACATGACTAGACACTCTGGCAAATCGAATTAATTGCGAAATATAAACGCCATGGGATGCCGCACGAGGAACATCACCATCCAAAAAAGGATAGATGTAAATCCAAAAACCGGACCTCGGTATCAGAAGAATTCGCTTTATTTAACTGAAGTTCTGTGGGGTAAATTTGATCAACCGTCGAAATAGGTATTGTCAATATCAAATATCTAGAAGTCGAGCTAAAGGCTTCAATGATTTCAGATTGGTTTTAACGGAAAGGGACACAATGAATATGTTCTAGAAAGCGTTATCCTTTGGAAGCAAGGAATACAAGACAGAACTGGAATATATGACGTGTACATGTTTTCTGGACCAGAATAGCTAGTTTCGGCCAATTAGGCCACATCAGTGACCCTAAAATATTTTCAAAATTCAGCAATGGAATCAATGAACCCAAAGGACAAGAAAATATAAACTACACTATGATGTAGGGCAGGGAGACTTTTTACGGCCGCCACACATTCCCTGCCACCAGCTGTAGTGACGTTAAATATGTTCTAGAAAGGGTTATCCTTTGGAAGTCTCTTTCATAGCAAAACAAGAACAGATCAGCCACAAGGGGTGCGCAATTTGTAGCCATCGGAATACCCACAACTTGTCTAAATAACTTAGTACCAAATTTTATGTAAATATTGTCAAGTAGAAAGGTGAGAGCTTCACACACTTTCTGACATGACAATAAAGTATAATTTTTATGCTCTTCAGAAGTGATAAAAAACACACACACATTTCTTACATTACACGCAAGATTTTGTTTTTGTTTGTATTGGAGTTTAACGGTCCAGTCAACACTATTTTAGGTCATTTTTGAGCCGGTCAGTTTGCCTATCCACACTTTTCCTGAGCAGGCTTATACGTAAGCGGTTAACCAGTACAGTGCACATTCTTTAGCCAGAAACTGACAACTGCCCTTCTTGAATCAGGGAAGGGAGAGAATGACTGTAGAAAAGATTTCATGATCAATCTCCACGAAAGAATGTTGCCGTCCCTGGCAGGTATCGAACCCGCGTCCTCCTTATCACCAGTCAGACGCGCATCCGACTGAGCTACCGAGGCGGCTTTTTACACGCAAGATAGAGGGAGTCTTCCCTATGAAATGTTCACTCAATTAAATCATTTAGTTTTTCTTTTATAAGATTGTGAGGAAGTGTAGAGTAAAGGGTGGAAAAATCGTAAGTAGACAGACTTGAAGCACGAAAATATCTGGATTTCAATTGATTTAAAACTTCATTAGACTCCGATGGGCCCAACCAGAAACAGAGCATCAGGTACCAACCAACATAAGCCTTTACGATGGAACCGTCATAGAATCTGAAGCCTGACCCACCGGCGTGCAATTAAAGAGGGAAGCAAGGTTGTCAACCGTGGTTGGGTTAATTACCATACATGCAGTCTGTCGTATAACATTTATGTTGTTCCCAATCTTTTTATATCGAAGAATGATTTTACGAAATTGGGTGCTGAAGTCATTGCGGTTATATATTTTTTCTGAATTTATATACTAAGTCACCATAAAATTTGGGTTCCGATAGACCTTGTTGCATAGGAGATTTAAGTCCAATATTGAATTTTGAAATTAAATCAGAATGACGTCTATAAAATTTTGAAAAGGCTTTGCGTAGTTAATGGTACCGATAACCCTGATTAAGAAGTTTAGCCGTTAACATTTTATTACGAGTGTTGAAGTTAGTTACATGACAACACACCCTGGCAAGTCGAATTAATTGCGAAATATAAACGCCATACGATGGCGCACGAGGAACATCACCATCCGAAAAAGGAAAATATACACTATCAAAATCAAAATCATCACGTTTATCATAAATTTTGCAAGAAACAAACCCATCTACAATAGATAGATGTAAATCCCAAAACTATATAGTGAGGACGGCGCCTACACACCTAATCAAATTGTTTCCGAGCTCGAGCATCCATTGGGTCAAAAACGCATGGATGCAAAGGTAATTATTATAAATTCTCATTCTTCCTTCAACTGCAGTTTATTGGAATCGGCTTCCGGCCAGCATGGTGCCTAATCTTGATGAGTCCAGTTTCACAGTCAGGTCGCATGGCCAATGCACACTGCATAACCACACAACAGCACTGTTTTTACTTTTTTTTTCTCTTGTTCATGCTTTTTAACCATACTGCCTTCCTGTTTTTTCTTCTTACACTTTGCGATGCTATAGTAAATCGTAACCACACGTACTGCACATAATACTCGCGAGAGTGTGTTGAATGTCGATTGAAAGAAACAATCGGAACTCTCTCTCTCTCTCTCTCTCTCTCTCTCTCTCTCTCTCTCTCTCTCTCTCTCTCTCTCTCTCTCTCTCTCTCTCTCTCTGTGTGTGTGTGTGTGTGTGTGTGTGTGTGTGTGTGTGTGTGTGTGTGTGTGTTGCACATCACATCCGGTAGGCATAAACGTTTCCTTTGCCTGTATGTAGCACAATATCACGTGGATTGGTAGATGGACTTCAACCAATGTTGCATGTTTCTGTAGCAAAAGGGCAAATGTGCATAAGACGTGAATGCACTTGACCTACATACAATTTTCAAGGCTACATGCCTCTTTTGAGCAGAGATGCACTAGCACTGCAATATATCCACAACTGATGGATGAATTCTAGTCAAACTTGGTACAAAGCATAAACTGGGCTGTCTTCACTGCAAATAGGAGCTTGATAACATTGACTCAATTTTGAAAGTCACTGCAGAAAAATTGGGAATATTCAGATAACTTGTCTTACTGCAATATGACCATCCAACGAATATATTGCGAGAGTGTCTACTTCGGACAGACTGATGACTTAGACTCAATTTTAAATGTCGCCGAGGATCTTGTGGTGTTAAGAAAAACAGGTGTCACTCCATGTGACTGCACTATTGTAGTTATTCCACAACCAGTATGTGGTTGCTGGAGAAACTCGATACTAGTCATTATACTGAGGATTTTAAATTTCCCATTGCCTGTAAGAATTGTGGGCCCTTGACTTATTTTTCAAGGTCATTAAGCAACTTTGATCTTCAAGAAAAGAGCTTTCTGTCAGAAAAAGGGGTTTTCTCGGCATTTTTATTCATTTATTTATTCAGACATTTTCGCCTACGCAAATAGATATATATATATATTGTAACGCCGGCCGTACGGCTATGTTAAGTCTAGGTCATGCCCAAGTTCCTTCAAAGGCTGATAGTGGGTCAGAGGGACTGATGGACATGGGTAACTCAGGACTGAAGAAATACTAACATGTTAACTTTTAAGCGCCAAGTGTTGTTTCCTTGAGCAAGAGACTTTATCCATATTGCTTAGTACTGGTTTATACCCATGAAGAGGAAAACAAAAAAGAGGGCCACATGGAAGTTTAGTACAAGTACTAAATGTGTTACCCTCTATAAATAAAGTCGGTTATCATTATTATTAGTTGTAGTAATAGTAATATCATTATTATTATTATAAATATCATTATTATTAGTAGTACAATGCACAATATATAATACAGTCTTCTCTTGATAAATTGGACTTTCAGTGGTTTCTTGCTGTCGAGTCCTCACCGTTGTCTCACCTCTGTGGTTCTTTGATTATTTGTGTTCACGGACATGTTGCACTGACGAGTTAGGAGGCCTTCATGCGGACTGAACAAACTATTTGTCTAAATCGCGACGGAAGTAAGGGCGAGGATTGTGGCCACGTAAAATCGATTTAAGCCCCCCAGTGGAAATCTTTCCACTGACCGTTCCAAGGCGGTTCTTCTGTGGCGGTTTATTTATGTTGTTGTTTGTTACTTACTGTGTGTATCACTTGTGTCTTTTTTATTTTGGATGGCCATATGGCCATTTTGTGGGAAAGTAACTGTCCTTATGGCCTTCCTTTGTTCAGGTTTCCATTATGGTCTGGTCGCTTCATGTTTGTGTTTCTTTCCCTTTGGTGTCTTTGATGGGTGGAGTAAGTTAATTGTATCGATTCCTGATCTTTGTTTTACTTCTACTTTGTTCTTATGTTATTTCGGTGTTCTCTGTGTTCTCTATACACAAAGATTTAAAATGAAACTCCCATCTAGGAGATATGAAAGTTAAAGGCTTAATGATTCCATTGTAGAAATTTGAAATATGTGAGGGTTACTGATAAGGCCTAATTGGCCGAAACCAGTTAGTTCGGCCAAGAAACCCTTGCTCACTCTACAATGGTAAAATTGACAGTTGGTAGGGTTTAAGGTCTCAAAGGCACTTCTCTACACACATATATCTTATAAGTTTGCTTCTCACTAGGAGACTTTGTACAGAGATTGGCGTTTTGTTGAAGAAAAGTCCTTGTAGTGCATATGTAGTACACCTCGGGTTTCTTCGATAATAGAAAATGTCAGTTCAGGCCTGGCAAAACAGATTAATGCAAAAACATCACCTCAACTGCAAATATCATACATTATGGTAGTTTTAATCATAAACAACCTGCAATTTAATAGAGGGCAATGGTGTCATTTTCAAGACATACATATGCTTAAACAATTTGGGTGGGGTGCGGGTGGGGATGGTAAGGAATGTCCGTTGACTCGAAGTGTTTAACTGTCCCATGATGGTTTTCGAACCCTTTTCCTTACCCGCCATCGTATTGTGCGCATACGTGAAAGACCGAAGAAGAACTCACTGAAGGTTTGTTACACCAGTGAAATACTACTGAAACGTCTACGCGGCCCTTCAAATGAACAAGACTTCGAAAGCAATAAAACCTTAGTTTATTGCAAAAAAGAGAAGAAAAGCCAGTATAAACAGTATTAAATAAATATAAAGTTTAGCACAGTTTGACCAGTTCCGATAAAATCCACTTATGATATTTGCGCGGAAACTGCGAAAACCAATTTCTTAAATTGACAACTGACCTAAGCCTTGGGAAATGTGGTCAGCCTGGTGTCAGTGTGAATGAACTGTGCAAAGTCATGCGGAGAGGTATTAAATAACATGTGTCCAGCGAAGTTTCAGGTCCTAGTAAGAGTCTTTGCTGTGCGCTTTATGAATAACAATTTATTAAAAGCTTTTTGATTGATTGATTGATTGTTTTGGGCTTATCGACAATTCAACACTTTTGGGGCATTTTGTGTCGTCTCCCAGAGAAAGGGAGAAACGTGATAGGAGATAGTAGAGGATATGAAAGTGAGGGAAAGATGTAAAGATGAAATTGAATGGAAGTGCGGAACCAGAGAAATAGCAACATTCCCCCCTGTACCCTTACCTGCTGCAAGGACAGCAGGCCTTGTCCAACTGTAAGCCAATACCAGTGAGGCAATCAAAGCTTTTTAGAATGTCCGATCCAGACTGACGGATTAAGCAGGCTGGTTTGAGTGCTCGCTGTAAAAACATGCCCGGAGATAGTTTTCTTGCGCGGCTTAATCTAACTGACCATCAGTCAGGACATATCATGTTCACATGTTTCTGTCTTGAACATCTAGCAATTTAATTGAGAGAACAGTAAGTTTTTGTTTGTTTGTTTGATTTGAGGTTTAACGTCCCCGTCAACACTGTAAAGGTCATTTTGGAGACGTTGCTTCCAATTTTGTGGGACTTTTACCCGACATTGAGATTAAATGACATCTCAAGCCCTGTCGCCCAATGAACCCAATAGGGTTTATAAGCATGGACGGCCCGACTCGTGCGCACCGCTTTGCCTGGGCAGGCTTAGATCCTCTAAGCGGTTTACCAGTACTCGTGTGCGGGTCAGATTCATCTCTGCGTGGAAGCATCATATAATATATTTCTTCAAGCCCCGATGGGCGGGGGCCGTGAGAACAGTAAGGTTTGCATGTAAATGACTCTTATTAAAAAGTTTGTGGGTAGTTTTTAAACATCAAAAATGCAGTTTGAACAAATTACTATTAGCGTACTGCCTTTTTCACAGTATCGATCTTGATCAGTTTGAGTTTTCGCCGGCTGAATAGGTCATATGGCAAAAGACGGACTTAAATAGGTTTTGTTTGTTTGGAGACGTTGCTTCCAATTTTTGTGGGACTTTTACCCGACACAGAGATGAACTGGCATCTCAATCCCTGCCGCCCAATGAAACAAGTATGGGTTATACGTATTGGACGGTCCGACTCGCACCACTGTGCCTGGGCCGGCTTAGATCCGCTAAGCGGTTTACAAGAACTCAGCTCTGCGTGGAAGCATTGTGCAGCCCAATATATTTCTTTAAGCTCCGACGGGGGTGGGGGGAGAGACTTAAAAAGTGACCTGTTCGTTTTTTTTTTACCTGTGTTGGAGATGTAACCTACATGTACTCGTTAATCCGACTGACTTGTGAAAAGGTTACTTGTGCTGGAGGTGTGTCATCTACATGTACTTGAACATCAGATTGGCCCATGTGAAAGTTGCCTGTACGGAAGGTGTGTCATCAACATGTACTTGACCATCTGATTGGCTCATGTGAAGGTTGCTTTTGCTGAAGGCGTGACATTTACATGTACTTGATCATCTGATTGGCTCATGTGAAGGTTGTCTGTGCTGGAGGTGTGTCATCTACATGTACTTGATCATCTGATTGGTTCATGTGAAGGTTGTCTGTGCTAGAGGCGTGTCATCTACATGTACTTGATCATCTGATTGGCTCATGTGAAGGTTGTCTATGCTGGAGGTGTGTCATCTACATGTACTCGATCATCTGATTGGCTCATGTGAAGGTTGTCTGTGCTGGAGGTGTGTCATCTACATGTACTTGATTATCTGATTGGCTCATGTGAAGGTTGTCTGTGCTGGAGGTGTTTCCTCTACATGCACGTGATCATCTGATTGGTTCATGTGACGGTTGTCTGTGCTGGAGGTGTGTCAGCTACATGTACTTGATCATCTGATTGGTTCATGTGAAGGTTGTCTGTGCTAGAGGCGTGTCATCTACATGTACTTGATCATCTGATTGGCTCATGTGAAGGTTGGCTGTGCTGGAGGTGTGTCATCTACATGTACTTGATCATCTGATTGGCTCATGTGAAGGTTGTCTGTGCTGGAGGTGTGTCATCTACATGTACTTGATCATCTGATTGGTTCATGTGAAGGTTGTCTGTGCTGGAGGCGTGTCATCTGCATGTACTTTATCATCTGATTGGCTCATGTGAAGGTTGCCTGTGCTGCAGGCGTGTCATCTACATGTACTTGGTCATCTGATTGGCTCATGTGAAGGTTGTCTGTGTTGGAGGTGTGTCATCTACATGTACTTGATTATCTGATTGGCTCATGTGAAGGTTGTCTGTGCTGGAGGTGTTTCCTCTACATGCACGTGATCATCTGATTGGTTCATGTGAAGGTTGTCTGTGCTGGAGGTGTGTCAGCTACATGTACATGATCATCTAATTGGCTCATGTGAAGGTTGTCCGTGCTGGAGGTGTGTCATCTACATGTACTTGATCATCTGAGGTTCATGTGAAGGTTGCCTGTGCTGGGCTGAAGGTGTGTCATCTTCATGTACTTGATCATCTGAATGGCTCATGTGAAGGTTGCCTGTGCTGGAGGCGTGTCATCTACATGTACTTGATCATCTGACTGGCTCATGTGAAGGTTGCCTGTGCGAGAAGTGTATCATCTACATGTATTTGATCATCTATCTGACTGACTCATGTGAAGGTTGTCTGTGCTGGAGGTGTGTCGTCTACATGAACTTAATCATCTGAGGTTCATGTGAAGGTTGCCTGTGCTTTGCTGGGGGTGTGTCATCTACATGTACTTGATCATCTGATTGGCTCATGTGAAGGTTGCCTGTGCTTGAGGTGTGTCATCTACATGTACTTGATCGTCTGATTGGCATTTGTGAAGGTTGCCTGTGCTGGAGGTGTGTCATCTACATGTACTTGATCATCTGATTGGCTCATGTGAATGTTGCCTGTGCTGGAGGTGTGTCATCTGCCTGTACTTGATCTTCTGATTGGCTCATGTGAATGTTGCCTGCGCTGGAGGTGTGTCAGCTACATGTACTTGATCATCTATCATATTGGCTCATGTGAATTTTGCCTGTGCTGGAGGTGTGTCATCTGCATGTACTTGATCATCTGATTGGCTCATGTGAATGTTGCCTGTGCCGAAAGTGTGTCAGCTACATTTACACGATCATCTAATTGGCTCATGTGAAGGTTGCCTGTGCTGGAGGTGTGTCAGCTAAATGTACTTGACCATCTGATTGGCTTATGTGAAGGTTGTCTGTGCTGAAGGTCTACGGTTGCCCAGGCAAAGCTTATAAACCCTATTGGTTTCATTGGGCGACAGGGCTTGAGATGTCATTTCATCTCAATGTCGGGTAAAAGTCCCACAAAATTGGAAGCAACGTCTCCAAAATGACCTGTACCGTGTTGACGGGGACGTTAAACCTCAAACAAACAAGCAAACAAACCAACATATAGCAATGGAAGTGTCCACTAGTATACAATGAGTAAATAAGTAATATATCGCATTTAAATGCTGTTTCATTAACCAACTGATCAAATGAACCTGCATTAGTAAGCACCTCTATTGCGAGCGTAGGCATGTGCCTGCATTGACATGATATGTAACAAACGACGCTTAGTATCCATATGAACAATAAGCGTTACGTCTGCAACGCTTCGTGTCCATGGTTTCAATGCTTAGTGTTCATATGGACACTAAGCGTCGCGACTGTCGATAATAGGTGCGATCCCAACGCTTATTGTTCACAATGTCATTTTTACTTAGAAATCATTCAGATTCAAGGTGCTATTTCCTTTTCTCAAAAATTTCGTATGTCGACTGCCACTCTTCAGAAAGTAGTCGTGTTTAGGACCGACTACTGACCCCAGGTTTGATGATCCGGTTTGGGGCTAGGCATCAAAATCTTTTTGACTTTCTGATATATGAACACCATACTTCAAGATTATGAGACAGTTTGCCCCACGTTTTGCCTCAAAATACTTGCAGGTCATTGTGACCTATATTTCATGGTCCAATGATTTTGCCTTATGCCGTAAGGATTATTGAATGTATGGACATCTTATTTCAGGATTATGATTCAGTATGAGTCGACATTTGACCTAAAATAAATGTGGGACACCGTGACCTTTATTGAAGACAATTTGATTTATGAACGCCATACTCTGATGTTATGTGTCAGTATGTCCAGACGACTGCCCTCGAAAAAAATGTAGGCCACTACAACCTATATTTCATGGTCAAGTGATTTTGTCTTATATCTTGGAGACTTTTTGATATTAAAAATCATACTTCAGGATTATGAGACAGTTCGACCCGATATTTGGCCTTTGATCAAGATAAGCCATGATGTTCGAGCACACTATAAATATTTTGAGATCAGACGATTGTTTGATTTAAGAAATAGATCAGCTCTAGCTGTGATTTGTTGTGTAATAAATCACAGTTTGGAGGTCAGTTGTAAAGTAGACAAATCACAAGCGCGTAGCGCGCGTGATTTGTCTACTTACAACTGACCGACAAACTGTGATTTATTACACAACAAATCACTGGCTAGAGCTGACCTATTTCGATTCTAACACGCTGAAAATCGGCAATAATGTTGTTGTTTCCTTCAAAATCTCACAACTCTTCGCCATTGTTAGAAGAAATCCCGCTACAATTATCGACTGAAACACATGTATTTATATCCTTTTTTAACGTTTTCGATGCGAGAAAATGACGTTACACCGTCTAACGTCAATGAAATCGACTAGTGACGTCATAAATTTGCAGTTTTAATGACGTCACACGTCACGCTCTTACGAGCTGTGATTTGTTGCAGAATAAAACACAGTTATTTTGCATTGCCTATATAGCCGCGCTGTGTTAGAATGGAGTTTTCAAGCTATAAGGCAAATAATTTTTATTCACAGGACCATGAAAAAGAAGTCAAAGTGACCTACATTCTGGTTTCCCACATTGGGTCATACTAACACATAAAATATAACCAGTGCTTCAGCTGAAGTGCACGACCCGCCGGATGCTTTTAGCTTTATGAGTGTTACCATTTATGGGTATGGCGGCCATTTTGGTCATGTGACCTGGACCTAAAACGGTTCCCCCAATAAAATGCATTCTCACTTTTCCAATACAAAAGCATATGTGTCAAAGTTTGACCTAGGCAAAAAGAAGGTCAAGGTCAACCCAGGGTCACCATTTTAGCAATTTATGATGGGCCTACGTCCCAGATGCTATTTATCAAGTTTCGTGGAAATCTGCCCAGTGGTTCTGGAGAAGGCTATTTTTGAAGGGTTTTTACCATATATGGCTTGGCGGCCATTTTGGTCATGTGACCTAGACCCCATGAGCAAATTTTGGTTTCCCCCATCCCATAGAGGATCTCATTGATATCTATCAGTATGCCAAAAATTGTTTAAATATTCCAAGCGGTTAAGTCACTGTCACCAATTTTCACAAACGGGTTACGGACGGACAGATAGACAGACCATATATGGCTTGGCGGCCATTGTGACCTGGACCCCATGAGCAAATTTTGGTTTCCCCCATCCCATAGAGGCTCCATATGAAATTTGACTTCAATCGGCCCAACGGTTTCCGAGGAGAAGCAGTTCGAAAATTTTCACATTTTCGCCTCGGCGAGGCTATACCAAATGGAATGTAATATTTCCAAGTTCATTGGTTAGATCTCATTGATATCTATTAGTATGCCAAAAATTGTTTAAATATTCCAAGCGGTTAAGTCACTATCACTAATTTTCACAAACGGGTTACGGACGGACAGACTGACAGAATGACAGACTGACAGAATGACACGGTGATTTTAGGGCACTCTTAGAAATCAACCGACTTCAGTCGGTCGCTTTTTCTGCACGTCGTGCAATTATGGTGCTCATATATCAAACAGTCAAAATATCAAATATAAGGCAAAATTACTGGACCATGAAATATAGGTTACAGGGACCTACATTTATTTTAAGGTCAAATGTTGTCTCATACTGACTCATAATCCTGAAGTATGGTGTTCATATGTCAGAAAGTCAAAAAGGCTTTGATGTCTAGCCCAATTCCGGGACATCAAACCTGGGGTCAGTAGTTGGTCCCAAACATGACTGCTTTCTGAAGAGTGGCAGTCGACATACGAAATTTTTTGAGAAAAGAAAACAAAAGCACCTTGAAGCTGAATAATTTCTAAATTAAAATGACATGATGAACATTTAGTGTTGGGGTCGCACATATTATCGACAGTCGCGACGCTTAGTGTCCATATGAACACTAAGCGTCACGTTGGACACTAAGCGTTGCGACTGCAATGCTTAATGTCCAACATGGACATTAAGCTCTTAGTTTTTATACGGACACTAAGCGTCGTGTGGACACTAAGCGTTGTAACAATGATACATAGATAATCTTATACTAGTCGTCACTAGCGGTTTTGTTTGTTTGTTTGTTTGATTTGAGGTTTAATGTCCGTTACTTCTAAATTTGTGGGACTTTTACCCGACATTGAGATGAAATGATATCTCAAGCCCTGTCGCCCAATGAGTTAATAAGCATAGATCGCTTTGCCTGGGCAAGCTTAGATCCTCTAAGCGGTTTACTAGTACTCATGTGGGGTCGGTTTCAGCTCTGCTTGAAAGCATTATGCAGCCCATCTATTTCTTCAAGTCCCGATGGGCGGGGGCCGCGTCACTTGTGGTCATTTACTTATGGAAGGAGCCTCCGAAGAACTTCATAAATTATGAAATTACCATGGGATTTTGTTAAGCAGATGACGATCTGAAACCGAATTTAGATCCAAAACAAAGATCCGGTAGAAAACATAGGTTTGTCAAGGACGGTGTAACACGACGTTTCGAGCCAGTAACCAGGGCGGGCACACACCATATATTTTTTAAATAAACTGATATCTTTAGTTATCTGGTAAACCACCGAGGGGCTCAAGAATGAGGTTGAATCAGTCATGGTAAACTAGCTATCGGTGTTTGAGTCATGGAAGTTATGAAATGTTTAAAAGGAGGAAGTCATTTCTGTAAATTTTATTTCTGTGTACGTTCGGTTTCAGGGCGAGACATCGACGTCGGTGCTGCGTGCAGGCGGCGTCGATGTATCCGGGACGCGGCTTTGTCCAAAAATGTTTTCAAAGTAGGAAGTCATTGCTGCAAAGCCTCACCGTTGATGCGTTTGGTTTGGGAGCTGTGGGGCATCGGCGCCGGCGCTGCGTGTGGACGTGGTGCCGACGCCGATGTATCCAGGACGCGGCTTTGTCTAAAAGTCTTCGTCTGGAAATGTTTGAAGGAGAAAGTCATAAATGCATGTATAATATATTATTATATACCCAGAAAATGTCCCGTTTACTTTCTACAGAAGTAACCGGTCAATATTTTTCCATATTGCCCATAGTCAAGTTCATATTGCCCGTAGATAAGCAGTCACGTTCACAATAGAACTAACCGGCCCCGATAGCTCAGTTGGTAGAGTGTCCGCTCCGGGGAACGGGAGGTCACGGATTCGATCCCGGGCCGCGACATACCAAAGTCGTTAATAATGGTACTAGCTGCTCCTCGCTTGGCACTCAGATTTACTGGGTAGAGGTAGGACTGGTCGACCCAGTGTCAGGATAATGTGACTGGGTGTGGTATCATGTAATGTGTCTGGGACATGATACTTCAGTGAGGCAGCACTATAAAAGTGAGCATTGAGCTCCCTGTCGCAACCAAACACCGTCGTGAATGACTGAAAAATTGTTGAAAGCGACGTTAAACCCGAATTCACACACACACATACACACACACACACACACGCACCCCCCCCCCCCCCCCACACACAATAGAACTATTTCATTTCATTTCATTTCAAAGCCTTCTACTGGCCGAGATAACTCACAAGTATAATCTTTCACAAGTAGTGTCTGCGTAATAACTCATAGTATAGAGGAATAATTTTTATTTTATTTTATTTTTTTTGTCCCCTCCCTCTTTCACCCAACATGTTGAAAATCAGACATAAACAGCAATCAACAGGTTTAAGATTTAGATAAGACCATCAATCATGCACTCTAAATACATATTTATTGTTGCACTCCATCCTACAAAGAGACAATTATTATTATTATCATTATTATTATTATTTTCAAATGTTCAGGGGATACTCATGTAATCATATCACATTTCTAGCTTCTTTTGACTCTGCTGCATCTGTACCTCTCCTGGGCTTCATCGGTAACCATCCCGGCACCGCTGCAATCTGAGGAGAAAAATTGTAAAGAAAAACACTAAGTGCCCCGACCGGGGACCGAGCCCACGACCCTGAGGCCAAAAAGCAAGCGAGTCAAACACCAGGCCAAAAGGTTCGGGCCAGTCAGACCGGTCGGTTTTGCACTCCAAATAAGGCGATTTATTATGCCGTGTTACTTCATTCCTCTATCCTACAAAGAAACCAATATTTAAAATGTTTAGGAGAGACTCATTTAAACATGTCATATTTTAGCTCCTCTTGACTCCGCTTAATCTGGTCCATCCTTGGGCTGCAGCAATAATCATCCCGGCACCAGGCACCACTGTAGTAGGGAAAAAAAAATAAAATAAAAAATAAAAAAATCCAGTCAAGTGCCCCGACCGATGATTAAAGCAGCGTGATATTTCAGTGGTTAATCCACTTGCCCCCGACACCCTAGGTCCTGGGCTTGATACCGGCAGCGGCCACAAAAAGCCGACGCCCAAACACACTCCAACCGCACCACCTGCAGAATGAATCACATTTCCAGATTTCTTTGACTCCGCTGCATCCGCACCCACCCCAGGACCCACGGGCAACCACCCCACCAGATACCACTGCATCTGAGGAGAACAATCTGTAAAGAAAAACAAACCGAGTGCCCCGAAAATAATGATTGCAATACATATGAAAGTCTTCAAAGAATATGTAGCAATTAAAGGTCAACCACACTCAGTCCCATAATGTAAGATAAATTTATGTATATCCTCAGACCAGGTACAGCCGTGTCGGCCACTTCCCGCCGTTCAGATATAACCATGAATATAGATAATGATTACAATACATCAAAGAATATGTAGTACTTAATTAAATGTGAACCACACTCATTCCCATAATGTTTAATGAATTTTGAAGGCCAGGTACAGCCGTGTCGGCCACTTCCTGTCCTCCAGATATAACCATGAAAACATGAACCACACTCATTCCCATAATGTTTATTCTAACACAGCGCGCCTATAAAGGCAATGCAAAATAACTGTGTTTTATTCTGCAACAAATCACAGCTCGGAAGAGCGTGACGTGTGACGTCATTTAAAACTGCAAATTTATGACGTCACTAGTCGATTTACTTGACGTTAGACGGTGTAACGTCATTTTATCTCATCGAAAACGATAGAAAAGGATATAAATGCATGTGTTTCAGTCGATAATTTTAGCGGGATTTCTTCTAACAATGGCGAAAAGTTGTGAGATTTTGAAGGAAACAACAACATTATTGCCGATTTTCAGCGTGTTAGAATCGAAATAGATCAGCTCTAAGTGTGATTTGTTGGGTAATAAACCACAGTTTGTCGGTCAGTTGTAAGTAGACAAATCACGCGCGCTACGCGCTTGTGATTTGTCTACTTTACAACTGACCTCCAAACTGTGATTTATTACACAACAAATCACACTTAGAGCTGATCTATTTCTTAAATGAATTTTGAAGGCCAGGTACAGCCGTGTTGGCCACTTCCTGTCCTCCATATATAACCATGAAAACATGGACCACACTCATTCCCATAATGTTTGATGAATATTGAAGGCCAGGTACAGCCGTGTCGGCCACTTACTGTCCTCCAGATATAACCATGAAAACATGAACCACAATCATTCCCATAATGTATGATGAATTTTGAAGGCCAGGTACAGCCGTGTCGGCCACTTCCTGTCCTCCAGATATAACCATGATGACATGAACTGCACTCATTCCCATATTGTTTGATGATTTTTTTTTTTTTTTTTTTTCTGTTTTTTTTTTGGGGGGGGGGGGGGGGGGGGGTGAAGGCCAGGTACAGCCACGGCGGCCACTTCCTGTCCTCCAGATATAACCATGAAAACAAATGATGATTTCAATATATCAAGATGGATGTAGTAATTGAATGTGAACCACACCCATTCCTATAATGTATGATGAATGTATGTATATCGCCAGGGCGGGTACAGCCGTATCAGCCGTTTCCTGCCCTTCAGAAGAAATAATGATTGCATCACTCTTACACCAAACAACCCCATTACCTTGAAATGTCCTAGCACCCTCCCCCCCCCCCACCCCACCCCCGTTAAATTTAAAATCTGTTTGTTGATGATATGAAAACATCTAATTGTTGGTAGATGTCTTCACGGTGAATTTTTGGTTCTTCATCATCTTTGTTTTGGTTTTCGTCAAAGAAAGTATTCAAGTCCAGGGCACTTGTACCCAAGTTTAATAAGAGCTCTTGCCTCATAATTTCTCTCTGAGCATCGTAGAGTTCACAATCAAGGAGAAAATGGTCTACTGTTTCTCTCTTTCAAATTTGTCCATTTCGATACTAAAAATCGGCAGCCATCTTGTCGTGCGTATTGACTGAAAGAACGTACAACAAAACGAATATAGGGTCTGACAAAGTGCATAAACTGCATTTTATGCTGTCAAATATGACTTACCTGCAATCTGTTTAGATTTTCAATACTTTCTTCTAAGAAATCAGCAGTATTTTGAAAGAAATATAACCGAAAAAATGGCGTCCTGTGTTGGGAAACGTCAATGTTTTTAATGACGTCACAGCCACCAACGTTAACGTCGTCGTCACTTTGGCGCCGTTGGGCGTGGTTTTTCAACGTGTAGGGAGACACTTAACGACCTTCATTATTTTCCATTTCAAACCACTTAAAGATGTATAATCTGATTTTACGTTCAGAAATTCATACCAGGCAATCCTGAATTCTAGCCGACATTTGAAATTTTGGGTATATAATAAAAAGGTTATATGTTGTGAAATATTCGGCACTAATTCATATGGGGAAGACGCACTCGCAAGCTCGGGCGTCCTTCGCCATATGAACTCGTGCCGAAATTTCACAATATAAAGTCAATAACCTATAAAAGTTTCACTTAAATACGTTTTGTTTGAGTGCAACGTGACATTCTAGTTTGGTTGTAGCGCAGCGTCACATTGGCGTCGGCGCTGCGTAAGTGACGTAGTGTCGACGTCGCGGGGCGTTGTCCTCAATGTGTAAGTATACCTGAGTTATATTTGAGGTGTGAGGAGTATTTTCTTTTTAGCCCTCTATTTTTTTTGCTTGAAGATTTACGTGTATTGTCTTACATGATCTTAGTCTCCTATAAGTCCACTTTCGGCTGAGTGTCAATATTATCTTGCGAGTTTATAGTTTTATATGTATTTATTAATTGACTATCCTGTATTACACCGGGTCACCAATATAAACTGGAGGTCAAAATAATAAATCATGTTTTTAATTGCGTCAATCAATACAATTGACAATAATCAAGTAAATTCGTATTGGCCAAATAACAGTTCCTCGGTCAGCCGTATTGGCCTCGGCCTTCGGCCTCGGGCCAATACAGCAGACCTCGGATACGAAATCACTTGATTAATAACATTATAATACTGACTGACTTACTTACTTACTTACTTACTAGTTCTGCCCCCGCCCATCGGCGGCTGGAGAAATAGATTGGGCTGCACGATGCTTCCACACAGAGCTGAAACCGACCGCACATGAGTACTGGTAAACCGCTTAGGTCTAAGCCAGCCGAGGCAATGTGGTGCGAGTCTGCCCGTCAATACATATAAACCCTATTGATTTCATTGGGCGGCAGGGATTGAAATGTCATTTCATCCCTGTTATGTTTTGTTGGTATAAGACAACAACAAGTCAATCTGCTGGGCAGTACACACACTATTTAATTTGCATAAAGCTAGCTCTTTTATACTACAGACAAATACAAACAATGAATCACTTTGATAAGAATTAGTGAGTAGGTGTATTTCATCATGCAACAATTCTTAAATACATAACATCCTTTCTTTTTTAAATGAAAATTAAAATCTCTAATTTTTAAAATGTAGAAACTAATATTTATTTTGCTTGGCCTAACTGGAGAAACCAAACTTATCAAATACTATATCATTACCACACAGACGCAATGTTCTTGGTAATTAAGATTTACTGTGTTCTTTATCAAGGCGTTCACCATTTAAAATATTATATTCCAATCATGATTGTGATAAGCGAGTCTGCAGTCAATTACAGTTCATGCGAGATTTGAGATAAAACACTGCTTTCTTCTCTGTAAACTAGGTTGATGACTTAATTGAACCGTATTTCACCTACTTCTTTTTACTTTTAATTTAAAAGAATTACGGTATGAGTCAATTGTCAATTCTGGCTCTTGTACTGTCATTCATTGCATAAAACTGACACAAAACAAATTTAAGCACATATATAAGCATATGAAAGCATATTTTAAGCTAATCATGTATGATGTATTGTTAAAATTTGATACAAATGTTTCTTTGTCTGTATCATTCTGAAGTGGATTCCTGCTAGTCTATAAAATTTTGAGTCATCAGTGTTCATGGCTTTCTGAATGGAATTCCCTTACGATATAGTAAACTCAGAACTTCTGTAGTATTTTCATTGATAAAATATTCAACATTTGCGAAAGATATGAGTATTGATACAATTCTCAGAATATTTAATCCAATTATGAATTAGCACTTCAGTAATCCAAATGAAGAATAATACACAGAATTTTAACAATATATCCACATCACAGAATATAAGCATGTATTAACACAAGAAGCACATTACGGCCTTTAAACACTACTGTAGCGATTAGGAGGTTTCGAGATTCGACCGGATCTTGTTTTATATAGTGATTTTCCCGTATGTTCTGGTATACGCACTGCTAGATCAGGCTGTTGAAATGTTGGTGATTCAAACGATTTTCTTGAGCCATTGTTTGTTCTTTCATTATTGTTCGACGTCGATTGTTGAGATTTATCCCGAGTTGGTACTACGATTTCCTCCGGCTCAGTACGTGTTGGTACTGATTTTGTTGGTCTCAGGTGTTTCTATTTCGTCGATACTTCCGTCCGTCGGGTGTTTTGACTACGTATGATCTGGGTAAATCATGTTTTCGTTCTAGTGTGCCATGCTTCCATTTATTTTCGTGTCGCATGACCACATTTTTTCCCTTTTCAAGAGGTTTTAGATCATTTTTCAAAGCATGCCTGTCATGATAATGTTTTTGTTTCTGCTGTCTATGTTTGAGACTTTTTCTTATTTCCTCCGTATTTGATGGTTTTAGGAGAGGTGTTGCTGTTGGTAACTTTGTTTTTAAACGTCTCCCATATAATATCTGTGCAGGTGACAAAGGTGTATCTGCATCAATTGGGGAATTACGAAAATCAAGAAGTGCCATGTATGGATCATCGGCCTTCTTGAAGATGTTTTTCACTGTTCTGACAGTTCTTTCGATTTGACCGTTACTTGACGGAAATCCTGGAGATGACGTCACATGCGTAAATCCATATTCTTTGGCGAACTGACGCATCTGTGAATTGGCGAACTGTGGCCCATTGTCACTTACTAGTATGTCAATTAGCCCATGTCTAGAAAATTGTCCCTTCATGTATTGAATTACATTCTTAGTTGACAGATTGTCTAGTTTGCTCACTTCTGGCCACTTTGAAAAATAGTCCACTGATATAAGATAGTGATGTCCTTTGAACTCGAATATGTCTATTCCTATTTTACTCCATGGCCTGTCTGGAATTTCAGAAGGAATTAATGGTTCTTTTGGGTTCATTGGTTGAATTACTGCGCAAGTAGCACATTTTGACACTTTTTCTTCAATGTCACTGTTCATAGACGGCCAAAATAACACTTCGCGTGCCCTGGATTTGCACTTTACTATTCCAAGGTGAGAAGAATGTATAATTTCAAGCATTTCATTTCTCAGTTTTTTAGGAATTATTAATTTCAATCCCTTGAACATTAATCCGTCTATGGTAGCAATTTCATCGCGATAATTCCAGTAAGTTTTCAGTTCTGGCGGTAGTGAATCTTTGGTCTCAGGCCAGCCTTTGATTGTGACATCTTTTAATAATGTCATTTCTCTATCTTCCCTTGTCATTTGTCGTATTTCATGCCTTTTTTCAGGTGATACTGATAGATATGACAACAATTGAATTTCATTCACGCTCATTTCTTCTACAAGATTGTCACTTGTCTCTTCTAAATATGATCTAGAGAGATGGTCAGATAAAAACATTGTTTTGCCAGGTTTGAAAACTATGTCTATGTCATACCTTTGTAACTGAAACATTAAGTTTTGCAGTCTAACTGGCATTTCATGTATTCCCTTTCTGTAAATGGATTGTAATGGCTTATGGTCGCTTTCTACAGTTACATTTTGACCATATATGTATTGGTGAAATTTTCTACACCCGAATACAATTGCTAATGTCTCCTTTTCGATCTGGGAATATCTTTGCTGTGTCTCAGTTAATGCACATGAGGCATAAGCAACAGGTTTGCCTTCTTGCATAATTGCTGCTCCCATTCCTTTGGAACTACTATCCACGGAAAGAATAATATGTTTATTTTTGTCGAAGTACGCTAGTACTGGTGCATTTACACACATTTTCTTGAGTGACTGAAAACTATTTTCTTGTGCACTGTCCCAGTGCCATTCTATGTCCTTGTGTAACAATTCTCTCAATGGAGCTGATACCTCCGACATGTTTGGAAGAAATTTTGCAAGGTACTGAATAAATCCAAGAAAATGCTGCAATTCTTTCTTGTTTTCAGGTGCTTTCATTTGTTCTACAGCCCTGAGCTTCTCATAGTCTGGTTTGAGTCCATGTTCACTCAACACGTGTCCAACGTAGGTGACTTCTGACTTTCGAAATTCACATTTATTTGGCGAAAGCTTCAGATTATACTTCCGAGCTTTGTCTAGGACTTTTTTCAGTCTCTGATCATGCTCTTCTAATGTATTGCCCCATACTAATATGTCATCCATAATAACTTCTGCGCCTTCTATGTCTTCAATCATTTCTGACATGACTGACTGATACAGTTCACTGGCACATTTTACTCCAAAAGGTAATCTACAGTAACGATATCTCCCAAAAGGTGTATTGAATGTACACAACTTAGAGCTTTCATGGTCCAGTCCGAGCTGCCAAAATGACGATGTACAATCTATTTTACTAAATATCTTAGCATTCGGCATACGAGATACGACTTCCTCAACTGTCAAAAGTGGAAAGTGTTGCCTTTTTATAGCTTTATTCAGATCTCTAGGGTCAATACAAATTCTTATGGATCCATTAGGTTTTGTAACCACAACCATACTGCTGACCCAACTTGTAGGTTTCTTAACCTTTTTAATGATTCCTTCTTTGGCCATGCGTGACAGTTCAGTTTTTACCTTATCCCTCATGGAAATAGGTATTCTTCTTGGAGGGTGTACGACAGGAGTGATACTTGGGTCAATATGAATTTTATGTTTACCTGGTAAGTGTCCAATTCCTTGAAATAAATCTGAGTAATCCTTTTGAATGTCACTATTGTCCACCTGTTTGATTGGTTTGTCCAGTTCGTACATTCTTTGAACTAAACCTACTTTCTGGCAAGTCTCTGAACCTAATATCGTTGGTGCGTTCTGTTCAATAACCTGAAATTCTATGTCATGAATATTGTTATTGAAATAACAAGGTAGTCTAATGGAACCGATTGGTTTGATTGTGTGTCCACTGTAAGATCTTAATTTGGTATCTGTTCCTTTCAAAGCTGTTTTGATTTTCATTTGTTTGAGAACACTTTGACTGATAACGTTACATTTTGCCCCTGTGTCAATTTGCATGGAAATTTCATTGTCATAGATAATACTTTGCACTGTCCAATCATCTGATAATTTATGTATTTCCATTTCATCTGACAACATTTTCACATAAACCAAATCACTGTCGCAACTGTCATAATCCGTATTGTCACTGCTGTTAGAATCATAATCATAATCCTCAAGAGAGTTCACACCTTTTCGCTGCCTGTCAAGCTTTTGTCTTCTTGCTAAGCACATTTTGCTAAAATGATTCATTTTCCGGCAATATCTGCACTTTTTACCCAGTGCTGGACATGGTTTTTCAGCATGATTGTAACCACATTTCATGCATTTTACTGCATGTGAGTCATGGTTTGACTTATCTCTGTTGCTTTTTCTGTTACCCTTGTATTTTGGAAAACGCTGATTTGTCCGGGGTTTGCTTTTTATCGCACATACATTTGGGTCTTCACCAGCATTCATGGACTTCAACTGCTTTTGAGACAGTTCATATGTTCGTGCTATGTCCATACATTTTTCAAGTGTTAAGTCATTGCCTTCACTGATGAGCTTTTCTCTTACCTTGGATGATTTTATTGGTTTGGTCGCCATGAGGCGGGCAAACCGGGTATAATGACCAGATTGTAACTGTTCCATGGAGGGGCACGTGACACGATCAACCAATCAGTTTTAACGATGATGCAATACTTAACTGCAATTACAGGAAACAGCCTGTCTGAATAGCGAAACAGACCGAAAAGCAAGCGTTTCAACTCGAACAATAAATATCTTAAGGGAAATGGATACACCTGGCAGGTGTGGCAGTTAGTCTACCATTTTTACCGTATTTCGAAACACACACAAATACATTGTCATTTTTTGGCCAAAGAAAAAGAAATTAAATTTTAAAAAAGAAAAAATGGAATATTTGCCTTTTTGCATAAAACATAAATTGCGGGGAGTCGACAGAAACGCCTCGACGAGGCGATTCTATCGATTACCCACAATCTAGTGTCTCAGAGCATGAATACGGAAATTAATGTTTACCCCTGCATGGGGCCATGGAAACGAAAACAACAGAACATAACTACTACTACTCACAAAGTGTGGCTGGCTGCGGTAGCTCAGTCGGATGCAGTCTGACTGGTGATAAGGTAGACTCGGGTTCGATATCTACCGGGGTCGGCAACATTCTTTCGTGGAGATTATGAAATCTTTTCTTATGGTCATTCTCTCCCTTCCGTTGATTCAGGAAGGGCAGGGGTCAGTTTTTGGCGACAGAATGTGCACTGAACTGGTAAACCGCTTACGGATAAGCCTGCTCAGGAAAAGCGTGGATAGCTACACTGACAGGCCCAAACATGACCCAAATCAGTGTTGACTGGGCCGTTAAATACAAATAAACAAAACTTGCAAAGTTTACTTCACACAGATGGGAACATATTTGTAAATTCTGAACATCTTTCGGTACGCTGGTAGCTCTTATAAAACGTACGTATATGTAAATGTTGGAAAGACAAAGAACGTTAGTTTTTGATTGGATTTGTGATACCCCAGTTGATTTCTAACCGTCTTATGACGTAACTAGGAAAGCCCAACAGATAAGACTGCTCTCCACATATTTACGAAGTGAAAACTCGTTCGGAATGAACAAGAATATGCCGCGCCCGTCGATGTCTATTTATAAAGCGTTTCCAGATATCTATTTATAAAGCGTTTCCAAGAAGTCAAACCAAGAAAAAAAAAGTTACCTACTTTCACTTTCGTCCGTTTGACGTAACCTCATAATTAACCCATAGGTGCCCGGCAAAAATATTCCACCTTTATAAGTCTGGAGTGGTCAATTTCTAAGCATAGGGGATGTCATTTTTGTTGAAAGTTTTACAAAAATGCATGTACTTTGAGCAAACAGTTTAGACCTTGATCAGATGCGGTGTCTGATCTGGGTCTGCACTATTTGCCAATGTCTCAAAAGATGGAGGCATATATGGCTAAATTTCAATATTTGAAGGTCATTGTAAAAAGCTGGAATACTTGATTCCAGTTTCCCATTTTCCGGTAGGATAGTGAAATTATCTTAACTGCCGTATTTGACGTAATTGCGCTGCGTACCAACGCAGCGCCATTTGTAATGAGTTTGAGACACGGACTATGTAATCATGAAACTTGACTTTTCAATGATGTACGAATTGTCAGTTACAGGATTCCCGTTATTGATAAAATTAAAACACTTTTTTAACAATTTTAATTTACTACTACATTCAATTATACATTTAAAATCTGAATTTTTGCCTTTCGAAGTCTATTTTTGATTCATTCTGGATTTTTAATAACGAACTATGTTTTTTGTTTTAATCATCGAAAGGGTATTCGGTTTTGATTATTATTTTATTTTCAGTCAGTACAGTCCTGAATATACTCCTGATATTTCATTGTAGAATTATCCCAAAATTAAAATTCATTGTTTGAAATGGATGACAGAAGTCTATGTGTGTTTAAAATAGATGACAGTGCTTCTACACAGAATGGTACAATCTACATTTTAAACGTATCCCTTTCGATTCCAATGATTGTTTACTGCGCAATATTTAAGCCTGTTACTACAGCAAAGGCTAACCCTTTCAACCCTGAAGCCCGGCACAGATACTAATGCGAACATGTAGATCCTGATGAGATGGCGCATAATGAGCCACCTTATAGGGATATATAACTTTTATCCTGATGACTCTTTTAAGCTAGATACTATATAAAGTAGAATGGACGTGCCCAAAGTCAGTGATGGTAGAGCCCACGCCGATAACTCAGGGGTGGAAGGGTTGAAGGGTAAATAAATCAAAGCACTGACAGCACTGACATGACGAGTATCTCTGAGTGTAGATTGAAAAAAAAAAATGGCCCTGAAGGGGAACTTGATTTTGTTTGTTTGATTTGAGGTTTAACGTCCCCGTCAACACTGTAAAGGTCATTTTGGAGACGTTGCTTCCAATTTTGTGGGACTTTTACCCGACATTGAGATGAAATGACATCTCAAGCCCTGTCGCCCAATGAAACAAATAGGATTTATTAGCATGGACGGTCCGCCTCGCACCGCGGTTCCTGGACAGGCTTAGATCCTCTAAGCGGTTTACCAGTACTGATGTGCGGGCCGGATTCAGCTCTGCGTGGAAGCATCATGCAGCCCATATATTTCTTAAAGCCCCTATGGGCGGGGGCTATAAGGAAGGGGAACTTGAACTGTTTCGTTTAACCCTTTACCCTAAGCAAACAGTGTAGACCCTGAACAGACACCACGTTCTGATATGGGTCTACACTGTTTGCAAAACCCAACACATGATTGCAGTCCAGATTCTACAGATAATTCTCTAAGATGTAAATAACGCGGCCCTTTTTTTTTTTTTTTTTTTTTGATTTGAGGTTTAACGTCCCCGTCAACACTGTAAAGGTCATTTTGGAGACGTTGCTTCCAATTTTGTGGGATGTGTACCCGACACTGAGATGAAATAACATCTAAGCCATGTCGACCAATGAAACCAATAGGGTTTATAAGCATGGACTGTCCGACTTGAACTGCTTTACATGGGCAGGCTAAGTTCCTCTAAGTGGTTTACCAGTCCTCGTGTGGGATCGGATTTCAGCTCTGCGAGGTAGCATCATGCAGCCCATCTATTTCTTCAAGCCCCGATGGACGGGGGCCGCCCGACATTGAGATGAAAAGACAACGCAAGCCCTGCCGCCCAATTAAACCAAAGGGTCCTCATGTAAGGGTCGGTTTCAGCTCTGCGTGTAAGCATCTGGCCGCCCATCTATTTCTTCAAGCCCCGACGGGCGGGGGCGTTTTTTTTTTTTTTTTTTTTTTTTGTAAATCATCCCTACCTTGATTTCCTAAAAAACACGCCTATATAATTCGACCCCCTTAATACCCCACTTTTATATAGTGAAACTGGAGTTAAAGGTGCATTATTGAGCTGTCCGGAAAAAAAGTGCTTAATTTTTTTTTACACATATCGGGTATTTTTGTTTAAATAATACAAATGAATGAGTTTTATGTAATATTGCGAACAATTATGATCACAGGTTAAGTTTTATGAGACGGTTTTCCTAACTATGCTACGAACACAGTTAGTCTATTTTTAATTTCGCGACAAAACTACAACGCGCGTGAATAATGACGTCATGCGGTAAATACCTAGAAAGGTATGCAGGGATCATCTCAACATCGTTACACACAATTGTTGTGACAGAAATCGTAGATCGTAGTATAGTGAAATTCTTTAAAACTTTTTATGCGAATTCCAATGTGTAAAATGAATGAAATTCCGTCATTCTCTCTCTCTCTCTCTCTCTCTCTCTCTCTCTCTCTCTCTCTCTCTCTCTCTCTCTCTCTCTCTCTCTCTCTCTCAGCTGCCATGGCGTACACGTTCCCAGTGCTCTCTCTCTCTCTCTCTCTCTCTCTCTCTCTCTCTCTCTCTCATCTCTCTCTCTCTCTCTCTCTCTCTCTCTCTCTCTGAAAGTGCTATGGCCAACATGTTGCTAAGTTTTTTTTCTCTCACTCATTATGGGCTAAATGTTGAAAACAGTGGGTCAACATCGGGCAGACAAGCGATACGACGTCGCCATGTCGTATCGCTCTCGGTCAGATGCACCGTTCATGCGATTTACTCTCTCTCTCTCTCTCTCTCTCTCTCTCTCTCTCTCTCTCTCTCTCTCTCTCTGTGGCCTTCATGTTGCTCATATCGTCTCTCTCTCTCTCTGGCCTTCATGTTGCTCATTTGTCTCTCTCTCTCTCTCGTCTCTCTCTCTCTCTCTCTCCCGTGGCCTACATGTTGCTCATTGCTTTCTTATCGTGGCCTACATGTGACGCGCATGTAGCTAAGTGCATGGTATCTAGGTTTTGACGGTGCCAGAGGATCCCAGTTAGGTCTTTTTTTTAATTTCGCGACAAAAATATAGAACTCCGTGAATGACGTCATTCTCTCCCCCCCCCCCCCCCCCCCCCCTCTCTCTGAAAGTGTTTTTGTATGATTTGAGGTTTAACATCCCCGTCAACACTGTAAAGGTCATAAGATCATTTTGGAGACGTTGTTTTCAATTTTGTGGGACTGATACCCGACATTTGGATGAAATGACATCTCAAGCCTGGACAGGCTTAGATCGTCTAAGCGGTTTACCAGTACTAGTGTGTGGGCCGGATTCAGCTCTGCGTGGAAGCATTTTGCAGCCCATATATTTCTTCAAGCCCCTATGGGCTCTGAAAGTGCCATGTCCAACAGGTTGCTCAGTGTTTCTCTCTCTCTCTCTCTCTCTCTCTCTCTCTCTCTCTCTCTCTCTCTCTCTCTCTCTCTCTCTCTCTCCTCTCTCTCTCTCATTATGGGCTAGCGCACCACATTGGGCCAACATCGGGCCGACAGCGATACGACGTCGCCATGTCGTATCGCTGTCGGCCCGACGTAGGCGTAGTTCAGATGATTCACACACACACACACACACACACACACACACACACACACACACACACACACACACACACACACACACACCATTACCTACATGCTGCTCATTAGTCTCTCTCTCTCTCTCTCTCTCTCTCTCTCTGGCAGCGTTGTCAAACTTAGTTGCAGAGATGAATGCCTTGACCTGCTCCATCCTTCGAATGAGGATGTAAGGTGAAAATCTTGATTCTGCCCAAACAGCACCAAAAAGATTGTTTTTCTTCTACACTGTTTTTGTAGAAGTAAAAAGCCATACAGGGCTAATGTTATTTGTTAACGGTATAAGACGGAAAATAAATATTCTATGTATATATCGTCGGGCCGACGCTTTGACCGACATTCTACGCTGACTGGGTGTCTACCATTAAAGTTAAAGACCCCTACCTCAGTTTAGTTTTGTATTGGACTAACGGCCCAGTCAACACTATTTTATGTCATTTTTGAGCCGGTCAGTTTACCTGTCCACACTTTTCCTGGGCAGGCTTATATGTAAAGCCACGGTCACAAATCACTATTCGATCCCCGCCCGACTACTCGGGGACTGCGATGGGGTGAGATTGGGCTGGAGTCCGGTCGGCGTCCCGCCGGAGGTTGGGGCGTCGGTGGTGGTCGGGAGGGGCCCGGTTAAATTTTAACTCGTAGTTAAAATTCTCCCCGAAAACTCACCGACTTCTAGGTCGGTGGCACATCGATAAAAGTCGAGCAGAGCTCGTACCGACGTCGATGTCGATGGCATCGGCTGGCATCCGGTAGTCGTAAAGCGGACCCCGACCAATCAGATAATCGGGCAGTAATCGGCCGAGGCCCGACAGATGATCAAGCGGAATCCGCTGGACGAATCCCGGTTTCGACTGGCGCCGCTCGATCGCTGATTGACGCTCGACTATATAAGGGCCCGATCTCCGATGGGTGCCAGTTTCTAGCAGACCAGTAGGGAGCATTGTACATAAACGTTTGATAACTGCCCATGCAAAGGACGGTACACGATCCATTGCTTCATCCACCATCAGCGGTAGCAGTTCTTCTCCCGCACACAAGGTTGCAAAGACCACATTGGCACGGTGCCGAGCCCTAAGCAGCCACTCCTGTAACCTCCGGATCCTTTCCTGGGGTGACGGTAGGTGCAGTGGTGGGATAAGAGGCATCTTGTTCCGCTTTTCTTCGAAAGTTTTCCTCGACGTCAAGAAAAAGGATGTTCACCCACCAACAGAGCTGACCCATTTGTTGTATAGGCAGGAGAGGATGCAGTTTATATACCCCTGAACAACTGGACAATTCCCGGCTGGGGTAAACCCGTCCCTTGTCCGGCGGCCGGGAACCGGGCGGACATCTGCGGAACATCGACCGATGCTCGGGGACTAGTAACAATCGCCGGGTATACGGTCGGTAACCTGCAGTGCACCGGCCTATTTCCGCCCGGCGTATACGCCGATGCTTCCCCGCAAAACTTAGGCTGACACCGCCCGATTTCCGGCGGATGTCTCTCTAGGCCCCACACGGCATACTTTTTGCCAAAACCGAGCCAGACACCCATTTCTCGGCTTGGACTGCTCGGCCGACCACAACGTATAGTATAGCTCGGCCGGGGTACGCCGAATTTGTGACCGAGGCATCAGCAGTTAACCAGTACAGTGCACACTCTTTCGCCACTGACAACTGCCCTTCTTGAATCAGCGGATGCCCAGTGGTAGAGAATGGCCGTGGAAAATATTTCATGATCTATCTCCACGAAAGAATGTTGCCGACCCGGCAGGTACCGAACACACGCCTTTCTGATCACCAGTCAGACGTTCATCCGACCGAGGTACTGAGGCCGATGATTATCATACGAGATATTTTGGCCAGCAATAATCAAGTGTATATAAATGTAAAGTGCAGATAACTCCATGTCAACAGACATACAACGTCTAAACAACGTCCAAGTCAACAGACATACAACGTCTAAACAACGATGCATTGACGCTGACGCAGCAAAGTCGATGCAACAACGAAATTGACACAGCGTGTAGCATCGGCTCCGGAACTTGTTACTCAAAAGTACCAGATTAATGTGGAAAATGATCATACCGACGGTAACGGGCCTCCGTGGCCTAGTGGTTAAGAGTGCTGACTCTTGAACATTAGGTCTCTCACCGCTGTGGTTCGAGTCTCGCTCGGGTCATATGTGAGACGCCAAGTTCTGCAACGGAAGGTAAGGTGGTTTTCCTCCGGGTACTCTGGTTTTCGCCCATCTCTGATTAACGATCGCTCGATACGGGTGAAATAATCTTGAAAGGGCCGTAAAACCAAAACCAAAACAAAAAAAAAAAAAAAATAAAATAAAAAAATACGGACGGCAGGTAATGACCTAATTTGGCGTTATTACGTAAAGCTAGAACCTAAAACCACTTCCCATCACGTGAACAAGTCCGTGAAATTAAGACCCCACTAAACACCATTTTATATAAAGAAAACTGGGGTTTACGGGGAATAACATTAATTTCCTTAGTTCTGCTCCAAGACATAGGCTGTGGGTACTCGTTAGAACCGCCTCAATGAGGCGGTTCTAACGAGCATCCAAAACCTATGTTTGGAGTATAAATAGGAAAAATATCACAAATCTTCATCAGAAAAAGATGCCTTTTTTAAGGTTTGAGAAATTTACTATATCCCACGGATGTGTTATCCTAATGCCATATTAACTGAACTTATTTTCTCTGAAATTCTTGTGCCGACATTTTGGAAAGCTTTGAAAAGGTTTGAGGGTCACTGACGAGGCCTTATTGGCCGAAACTAGCTATTCTGGCCCAGAAAACATGTACACTCCATATGTTCCAGTTTTGTGGTGCATTCCTTGCTTCCAAAGGATATACACTTTCGGATGGGTCTTTAAACCTAGGTCCCGTCTCCGTATGGCCTTAGCTGTTGGTGGGACGTAAAACTCAAACACTCACTCACTCACTCACTCACTCCAAAGGATAACCATTTCTAGAACATATTTAACGTCACTATAGCTGGTGTCTGGGAATGTGTGGAGGTCGTAAAATGTCTCCCTGCCAAACATCATAGTGTAGTTTATATTTTCTTGCCCTTCCAGTGGTGAATTTTGAAATTTTTTAGGGTCACTGATGAGGCCTAATTGGGTAAAACTAGCTAGTCTGGTCCAGAAAACATGTACACTCCATATTTATCCCCACGTTTTTCGAAGAAAAGTGGAGATATTGTTATCGCCTCCGTCTGTCCGTTCGTCCGTCCGTCCGTCTGTCCGGCTATCTCCTCCTACACCGTTCATTGGAAGTCAACCAAATTTGGTGTGTGAGTTACATACATGAATGGCTTCTGTAAGAGCACATTAATTTTTGGACCAGCCCCCAAGGGTCCCGTGAAGCGGTCAAAACGTGGGGATTTGCGATGGCGCGCCATCGACTGCGCGATCTAGTTTACAGTTTTGTGGTGTATTCCTTGTTTCCAAAGGACAACCCTTTCTAGAACATATTTTAGAAGTAAGTAGAAGAGAGAAAGTACAAAAAGGGGACAGGGAATTATTGAAAGGTTGTGTGAGTGCTTTTCAGTTTAGACAACATGTACGATAGAAGTTGGTCTTCTGTCTTTCTCGACTGGTAGGCGAGTATCTCTAGCAATGTTAATAATAAGACGATTCATTACGATAACAGGTCCGTGCAATGAACGCCCCTTTAAACCCAACTTTATAGAGAGAGAACTGGGGGTTACAATATTTTGTAACTGGGTATACAATTTGCTGCGTCAGCGTCAATGCATCGCAGTGATGTTGCATTGACGTTGACACGACGTTGTTTAGACGTTGTATGTCTGTTGACATGGAGTTATCTGCACTTTATGTTTACATACACTCGATTATTGCTGGCCAAAATATCTCGTATGATAATCGTCGGCCTCAGTACCTCAGTCGGATGCGCGTCTGACTGGGTATACAATATTTTTCTCATTCCTGCTCCATGACATACGCCGTGGGTACTCGATAGAACCACTTCACTGCGGCAGTTCCAACGAGCACCAACAGCCATGTTTGAAGTATAAATGAGAAAACTATCACAATTTTTCACCAGAAAAGTAAATATTGTATATAGAACATAGAAGTGTAGGCAATGATCAGGAATCGACACAATTTACCCACAGCTCCCACCAGAGTTACCAAAGGGGAAAGAAACACAAACATGAAACAACAGACCCTAATGGAAACATCAATAGCGGAAAGCCAAAAGGACAGTTACTTTTCCACAAAACGGCCAATTCGATATCCAAAAATAAGTGATACAAACACTCAAAGACAAACCATAACAAAAATAAACAGCGACAGAAGAACCGCCTTGGAGCGGTCAGTGAAACGAATTCCACTGGGCTGGGCGAGAGAGGGGCTTTAATCTTAAAGAATTTATCTAACCTGTTGTTTATGAGTGAAATGTATCTCTCGCTAAGCACTTTATTCATAGAAACAAATTTGTTTTCGTATATACAATATTTTGCTAAAACAGAGAGAGAGAGAGAGAGAGAGAGAGAGAGAGAGAGAGAGAGAGAGAGAGAGAGAGAGAGAGTAATTGACCACTTCTGCTTTACCACCGTGTGAAAATAGTATTTTACGATCCTCTAGCGGTATTTCTGGATTTACATTTGTGGTCAACCATGATTAAAGTTCAGTCTAAAACGTTCTTACTTTTGGGCATCTAAGAAATAAATAATGGATTTTTTCTGGTTGTTCATTACAGTAACTACAACCCTGATTTTATTAATTTTAAATAGAAATGAATGTGTTACTAAATTTTTATTATTGATTTTGTATTGAAAGTCGCGTAGTTTTGTCTCGTGAAATGTCTTTAATGCTCTTTTTCCACTTTATCTCCTATCTCCGTTTGCCATTTTGTTTGTGTAATGTATTCGTTTACTCTAACCAAAATATCATAAATAGTCTACTCCCTTTCTTTGAACTAATCAAGTCTTGAAAGTATATGTTACAAACTACATTTTGTTTAAATTTAACAGCAAATACACGATTCATGTGAATTTGATCTTTTCATACTTGAGAAATTGAGAAATACTATTTACTACATGGTGGTAGTCTAAAAATGTGGCCCTTATATCATATTTCGACTTTAACTGTTCAAAACTATAAAATACCACTTCCTCACTAGTAAGATCGTAAATTGCTCTTATGCCCATATCGCACCTATTTCTTAAAAACAATTTCCCATTACCAATGTGGTCTTTATGTCATAATGGGCATATAAGAATTTGCTTTAGGTTTTCTACGGGGACAGGTTTACAAAATTCCGACAAGCAGAAAATCCTTCAAAAAATGGATTTTTGTAGGTTGAAACTAAATTTCGCCGCATAAGATTTGGTTTGGACATACCTTATGATCACAAAATACTCAACAGCCTGGGAGCGCAGATCTTGTGACACTCATGTGATTCTGCTTGTTTATGACCTTACCAGATCATGATTAAATGGTCAACAAATAGATCTTATCTTGGGTTTAGCATGACCTTTGGCTAGGTGAATCACATGAAGCTTCTTCGCAAGCTACTGGTACATGGATTAACTATCCAGTGAATTAAGTCTTTTCTGATTGAGAGAAGTCAGACAGTTGCACTTGAATGTGAGTACTCAGATGAGGTTCCAGTTACTTCAGGTGTACCACAAGGATCAGTTCTAGGCACACTATTATTGTTATTATACCTTAACGACCTACCCGACAATGTTAGGTCCCGGGTTCGCCTATTTGCTGGTGACACTGGGGTGTACCTGACCATAATTCTCCCCGATTATTCGGTCACCCTCCAGAGGGACTTAGACCGCCCCATCATAGAATCTCACTGGGCCATGGAATCAAAACATAGAAAGGCGGCATAATGCTGCGTTTTACCAGATCTGCACTTCTTGTTTAAAATGCTGGTATTTAAGTGTTAAACTAACAGTTTTAGATTACAACTAGGGTGAAAATTATTTTAGCTGCCCTTTATATTACAGCGAAAGTAACCTTTTGTGAACGGAAAAGAAATTTATGAAAGTACTTTTATCTCAGGACATCTTAAGTTTCCTCAATACATTTGCACAAGAAAAATATAAATGAAAGATTTGCAAGTTGATTTTCCCCAAAATATAATCATGATTTCCGTTTAAAAATCCATGTCCCACAAGAAAAAGGTTTGGAGGTATAAACGGTTATTACAGCAAGTACTTTCTTGCGTTAGCAACATCCCTGTGCCTTTGAAAATAAATGAAATTCTGTATTTTTCACTTTTACCAGGAAAAAATGAAACCGCTTTATAGACTTTTTAAAAGTTACTAAAACAGCTGCAGATCAATAGTTCACATCAAATACTAACGACTCGGTCAAAGCTTTCTATGAAAAAGGTTACCTGAATTGAAAACCAGATTTTTTTGACATGTTTATTCTCGATGGGCGCCATCATCTCCTTTTCTTGCGGTAAATCTGAAATGCTGAGATTTCATCAATTATGCCTTCCACATTTTATTTTCTCCATCATCAATGAAAATACCTTGAAAAGTCAGCTATGTAGCCTTCTTCCTGAGTATACCATAATGAAATCGCCTATCTTGGAAGCCTGTCATCACTGATAAATTAGTGTAGCTGTCAAATTGAAGAGATTTCCATCTTGCCAAATGCAAAAACGTATTCATACGCCTTGGAACTAATTCCCCCCCCCACCAAAAAAAAACAACAAAACAATAGTACACCATTGCTTTAAATTTAAAACATAATATTCATATTTGAAACTGTCTTGCGCCTACTTTCACATACTTTCTAACATAATTTGTTCGTTAATTCATGAATAGTATGCCTTCATTTCTGAACTAGTTTCTACGTGTAACATTGTCCTGTTTGTGTTGTTCACCCCTGTTCCCAAGTAAACAAGTTGAAAAGGGTAGATTTCTTTTTTAACTTCTTTCAGCAAAACATATTAAAAGCATTGGGCTTCTATGAAATTTTACCAACCCGCACATTGGTAAGTAGGTGACACAACAGATCATTAATTGGATTAGATAAATATGTCCAAACATCAATTATTTGTTTATGGTGACTCATGTGAACAGAAAACAGCGTGTTTTAGTTAATGGTGAATCTTCAGTATGGGCGCCAGTTTTGTCTGGAGTCCCACAAGGGACTGTTCTTGGTCCTCTATTGTTCTCCCTGTACATCAATGATATTTCCTCTGACATTGACTCAGAAATAAGACTTTTCGCAGATGACTGTGTTTGTTACCGGGAAATTAGAGATACAGATGCCTCACTGAAACTTCAGGCTGACATAGATGGATTAGGATGTTGGGCCCGAAAATGGGGCATGAGATTTCAGCCAGTTAAATGCAATATTATGCAGATAACAAGGAAGAGATCTAATAAAGTTGAGGCTTCTTACACTTTAGAGGGAACGGTCCTCGAAAATGTGAATTCCATTAAATACCTTGGTGTGACAATCACTCACGATTTGAGATATGCAATATGTGTACAAAGGCGAATAGAACTCTTGGATTCCTGAGGCGAAATCTTCATCAGTGTCCCCAGGATGTGAAAGAGACAGCATACAGGGGACTTGTTCGCCCAATCTTGGAATATGGTAGTTGCATCTGGGACCCAAGCGGAGTGGTCCTAAATGAAGAAATTGAAAAAGTTCAGAATAGAGCGGCTAGATTTGTAACTGGAAATTACTGCTTTGAAACTGGGAGCATGACTGGAATTCTAGGAAAATTAAGATGGGAGTCTCTGAAGAAAAGGAGAAGAGACAGTAGGCTCATACTCTTATACAAAGGTCTAAAGGGTGCTGCCAGCATTCCAACAGATGACCTTGTTCCCCCGGCTAGGCACTGTAGACAGCACCATTCAATGACGTTTCAGACCCTTACTGCAAGAACGGATATTTATAAAGAATCGTTCTTCCCCCGAACCATTAGAGATTGGAATGCCTTTCCGGATTCTATTATTTCGACGGCGGAAGGTGCTGATGATTGTGTAGCTAAGTTTACATCTTTGGTTAGAGCTAGGGACTAACTTCCCATATCACAGGTCCTGTATGAATGTCATTTGACGTGTCACCAGTAACAATTCTGATTCTGATTCTTATGTAACAAATCAATGGGTAAAAATCACTGCTATAACATAGCAGTTATTGGAAGTGATCAGAAGCCTTTTGCACAAAAATCCTGGTGCTGAACAGGCTGCTTTCATTCTTTCAGTTCAAATATGGGGATAAACTGTTTTTATCTTATTTTTTTTTTTTTTTTGGTTTTGGATTTTATTCCAGTATCAAATCATCCACCCAGTAAACACAATCAATAATACAGTGAAACTTTGGTGCAGTGATTCATAAATTGTTATAAATTGCATGAATGAAATATATAAAATGAAATACTAAAAGCACCAAAGAAGGTCAATCATTTTACAAGCTAAATGCAAGAGATTGCAACACCTCAACCCAATCAGTGATCTTACTGCCAACTTGGTAGAACTGGTCATTTTTGGCTACCATACACTGAATTTATAAATAGTACCAGGTGAAATAATTACATTTTTGGGGGGTGGGGGAGGAATCATTAATTTTCAGTACTATTTAGGTATTTTACTTGAAATTCCACTCTTGCAGTGCCTAAAGGCAACCTTTAGCCACAATTCTATGATAGTATTTTACACATTTTTGTTCTGTGGATTAAGATATCATTTTTGCAAAACCATGGAAAAATGCAGTAAATTACTAACATGGTGACTTTCCAATAAAAATATTTTGCTTTCATATTCTTACATTTACATGGACTACCATCTGATGAAAAATCTGTTTGGGTAACTATTTGCAAATATGATTTTTTCAGTACCTCAAATGTAGTGAAATAACTGTATTGAGGAACCTTAAATCACCTTCTTTAAAGTAGCTTTTTGTTGTCTGTGGCGTTACTAAACCGTACAAATGTGAAATGGTTAGAATATACAAGATAAAAATTGCAACATGTGTGCACGTGGCCGATTTCGAAAAAAAAAACAAAAACAGAAGACCATCATGAAAACATTCCTATGCAATTTTGACCCTCTTAAACTCCACTTTAATCCAGTAAAATGGGGTTTGTATGGGTGTACATTATTTTTCGCATTTCTGCCCAAAACATAGATTTTTGGTACTCGTCAGAAACCGCCTGGTCGAGACGGTTCCAACGAGTACCCAAAATCTATGTTATGAGCTGAATTATGAAAAATAGCAGAATCTTTTATCTGAACATTTTCATTTTTTGGGTGGAAATATGTTCAATTTATTTGAAAAGGCATGTTTTCGTAATGCAATAATAATAATAATAATAATAATAATAATGACCTCACTCATAATCTTAAATAACTGGAGTATAGTATGCATATTACAGGACCTTTGTTTGAATAAACTCTCGTCAAAGGAATAAACACTTCTCAAAGCATAAACTAACGTCTATTCTAGTTGTAAGTTTCACAGAACGAAGTAGAAACTATTTCAGCTCACTGAAAAACAAACTTTATTTCGTAAACAAAAACAACAAAAAGAAAAAAAAAAAAAGAAAAAAAAAAAGAAAAACTTCCCATCACGAAAGGAAAGTTCCTTCCGTTGAATAGACCAATAGGGGACAGACTTTCTTCCAAAGTATTTTCAGTAATGAAACAAAGCGAAAGCAACGACAAAGAATTCTCAAAAGGAAATATGGCCCTGGTGTAGATTTCACATCTCCATCTGTTTCATGCAAAAATAGATTGATTTACGATCAGCACTAGCATTATAATCGATCCCTATGTGATGAAACCAAACATGATAATAACCACGGCCTTTCCTTCCAAACGATGTCAAAATGGTGTCAGTAGTTTCCAAATTTGCAATTTTGTGACGCAAGTAACCGTACAGTTAATTCAGCATTTTTTTTCCAAGTTGCCGTACTTAAAAAAATCCAAGTTGCCGTACTTGAAAAATCCAATATATATATATTTCATCAGCCTAAATACTTTTGTAAGCCTTCATGAATGACGGTTAAACAAATAAAGCTCTTATATCTATCTCAAGACAGGGACATGGATCATTCACACAGAGCTCTTCGTCAATAACAAAACGATCCGGGATTACGAAATTTCCTTAATAAAGCAGACCTTGATTCGAGAAATTCAAGGAATACTAGGTTTTACCAACCTCCCTTTTTTCATTTCCAATATGCATATGATCAGTAAGATAGACGATGTGAGCGGAAGATAGCGATTGAACTGGACTAGTTTGTTTGTAGGGGTCCCAGGGGGTGGCAGCATATTCTAGTTTAGGTCTAACTAGTGACTTGTATGCTGTTGCCTTGATGTCCTTTGGGCATGCAGAGAGATTCCTGCGTAGGATAGGAAAGCAGCTGTCTGGCTGTCTGTCGTAGATAGCATGTCATAGTCTAGCTACTAGACCTTGATGTCATATTTACCAATTACCAACCTTCATGTGTGTTTTTATCAAATATGAAACCTTGTTAGACTTTAATCTTGTCTCAGACACCAAGGTCTAGTACCTCGCAAGATCCTTGGTAAATGATTGATTACAGCTACAGTCATGAAATGTTTATTGCCTTTCTGTACCCCTTACCGAACAACAAATGATAAGGCAAACTGGCATTTTAGTCAGAGTATATCTTCCCAAGATCAAATAAGGGGTAGAAGAATATTACTTATTAACTTTAAAATATGATATCCGACTAGAAGCTAGTCTAAGCATGTCAGTGTGACTATTTCACACCAGTGTACTGTCTATAGCCAGGTTTTTTGCTTTACTTCTGGCAATGGATGTTGTATGATGACTCCATTATCTTGCTTTTGTTGCCGATTCTGATGTACTCAGACTAAGTCTTGTCTGGGTGAAAACGCATCTATCAGTCTCTCTCCCATGCTTGTAAATAATTAAAGTCCTCTTGAGCGACAGCAACTCGGTACAACAGGCAGTGATCAGCGAACAGGGGAGACGCGAGGTGGCAAGTCGTTGATGTATATGAGGAAGAGGAGAGTGCCGAGCACTGTACTCTGTGGAACACCAGAAGTAACGGGCGCAGACGAAGAAATCCTCAATTACGACTTTCTGGTATCCATCAGCAATGAAATTGTGCGGAACCTCGTGAAAGGCCTTACTGAAATCTAGTAGGATGACATTTATGCGCTGTCAGTTGTTCATTCCGCCGGCTTGCTATCAGCTGGTACTCACATGAACCCCCCTCCAGCAGGGAGAACGACCCAATGTACAACGAAAGAGCCGATTACTGTGCAGAGTCTCATCCTGCAAATCTGGAGTTTATGTAATAAACTGAGCGTGACAGCTCAGTGGTTAAGCCCAGAGTGGTTAGTGCACTTGACTCAGATGCCAGAGGCCCTCGGTTCGACCCGGCGATGATTATTTCGGTGTCTGAACACCATTTACAGCGATGAATGTCAAAATGCGCACCGCCCTTTGGATCGGAACGTTTAAGTGGAGGCACCGGCCCCCGCCCATAGGGGCTTGAAGAAATATATGGGCTGCATGATGCTTCCACGCAGAGCTGAATCCGGCCCGCACACTAGTACTGGTAAACCGCTTAGAGGATCTAAGCCTGTCCAGGAACCGCGGTGCGAGGCGGACCGCCTATGCTAATAAACCCTATGGGTTTCATTGGGCGACAGGGCTTGAGATGTCATCTCATCTCAATGTCGGGTAAAAGTCCCACAAAATTGGAAGCAACGTCTCCAAAATGACCTTTAAAGTGCTGACGGGGACGTTAAACCTCAAATCAAACAAACAAACTGGAGGCGCCCTGTTCAGGGAGAGTCATCCCCTATGCAGGTTAACTGTTTGTTTGTTTTGAGGTTTACGGCCAAGTCAACACTGTTAAGGCCGTTTTTGAGCCTGTCAGTTTACTTTTCCTGGGCAGGCTTATTAGTAAGAGGTAACCAGGAGAGTGCACATTCTTTCGCCAGAAACTGACAACAGCCCTTCTTGAGCCAGCGGAATGGAGAGAATGACCGTAGGAAAGATTTCTTGATCATCCCCGCGAAAGAATATTGCCGACCCCGGCAGGTATCGAACCTGCTTCCCCATGATCAGCAGTCAGACGCGCATCCGACTGAGCTACCGAGGCCAGCGCAAGATTGGTGTGTGCTGTAAATCTGCAAGTAATGGTAAAATGTGGCCGATCCCAGTATCAGTGAGTAGGTCCTGGTGCACGTTTGTTTGTTTGGTTTGAGGTTTAACGTCCCCTTCAACACTGTAAAGGTCATTTTGGAGACGTTGATAACAATTTTGTGGGACTTTTACCAGACATTGAGATGAAATGACTTCTCAAGCCCTGTCGCCCAGTGAAACAAATGGACGGACTCGCATCGCTTTGCTTGCCCAGGCTTAGATCTTCTAAGCTGTTTACCAGTACTCGTTTGCGGGTCAGTTACAGCTCTGCGTTGAAGCATTATGCAGCCCATATATTTCTTCAAGCCCTGATGGGCGGTGCGAATATGGATAGTGTTTCTCTTTTGTTTCGGTATTAAAAAGTTCTTGCTCGGCTCCCATGGTAGGGCTTGAAGAAATAGGTGGGCTGCATGATGGTGCCAGGCAGAGCTTAAACCGACCGCTTAGGAGTATTGGTAAACCGCCTAAAGGATTCAAGCCTGCCCAGGCAAAGCGGTGCGAGTCGGGCCGCCCATTCATATAAACCCTATTGGTTTCATTGGGCGACAGGGATTTTTTTTTGGGGGGGGGGGGGGGGGGGTTGCGGCCCTTTCAAGATTATTTCACTCATATCGAGCCGATCGTTAATCAGAGGTGGGCGAAAACCGGAGTACCCGGAGCAAAACCATCTGACCTTCCGTTGCAGAACTTGGCGTCTCACATATGACCCGAGCGAGGCTCGAACCACAGCGGTGAGAGACCTAATGATCAAGAGTCAGCGCTCTTAACCACTAGGCCACGGAGGCCCGTAAGCGACAGGGAATGAGATCTCATTTCATCTCAATGTCGGGTATATAAAAGTCCCACAAAATTGTAAGCTAGGTCTCCAAAATTACATATACAGTGTTGATGGGGACGTTAAACAGTGTTAATTGGGACGTTAACCCTCAAATCAAACAAATCAAAAGGTTATTGCTAGTATCGTCTAATTCTAACAAATACCCACATCATACATGTACTCTCACATGTATGCGGTTTTTGTGTATCTTTGAAACGACCCCATGTCAATTCTCATCGATTCAGAAATTCATCCTCAGATATTGACGGTAAAATTACCTTCTTGCCTGTAAATTGATGCGTTAGCATTTGATAACAGATAAACATGCATGATAGTATTGTGTCAGTGCAGTTGAAAGTCAAATACTTGTAATTTGGACTAAAAATTCTACTTTCCTCAGATGAACCGGAGGTCGCCATCTTATTGATCGCCGCAGTGATGTTGCCCGGCTTTTTGTCACGTGACAGGAATATTTTTAGATTGAAATTCCCAAAAACAACAAATAAACAAAAATGAAAACGACGATTTTCACAAAGTTCTAAAGTGGTATTTGGTTTCAGAAGATTACAAATGACAAAGCTACATGAATAGAAGAAATAAAACCGAAAAACACGCTTTTCATTTTTGAAGCCCGATAGCTCAATAATGCACCTTTAACGGTGACACCCATTATTGTTTCTTATTTCTGATTAAAAATAGCTTGTAGATGTCCATTAGAACCGCCTCCCCGAGGCGGTTCTAACGAGTAATCATAATCTATATTTTGAACAGAAATATGATAAATATCAGATTTTCTTCTATCTGAAAATTTTCGGGGTTTTTTTGACGGTAAAATTTTCAATGTATTTGAATAGCTGTTCTTTGGTAAAGAGTGATAGTCACGTGAGCGCAACGTTGAAAATGTTGTGCTTAGTAACTTTGGTCGATTGGCAAACAATCGACCAAAAAAGTGTTTTTGTGTAGGTCTGGGAGGGGTGGAATTAACAGTGATTTCCGACATTGTTGGTTACGTCCCATCAGGCACATGACGTAATTGTGACGTCACATCAACGATGGTGCAACGTCATTACTTTAATGCAACGTCACATCTACGTCGATGCAACGTCGTGAAATTGCACCGACGTTGAGTTGACGTTGCCCTTGCGACGTTTGCCCGCTGGGTTATTGATATTCTCATACTGATTTTTAACTACAGTATTTAAAACATTCATTATGCAATGAAAAATGGGACTGAAAATTTAAGTAGAAAATTTATTGTTCTTTCATCCAATGTTAAATTTGAGAAAATCAAATAAAAACAAATTGGGTCATTTTGAGGTTGTTTTAATTTTTTCGGGATTTTCGGAGCTGGAAAATGCCTGTACAGGTAAAGTCCCTTGATTTGACATGAGGCATGATGATCCCAATTGTCCCGTATGTACAAAGAATCTTTCTTCCGTCGGACCATTAGAGAGTGGAATGCTCTTTCCGATTCGATCATTTCCACAGTTGAAGGTGCTGATAATACTGAAGCTAATTTTGCCTCTTTCGTGAGAGCAAGGGACTAACTTCACAGGTCCTGATCTTTGAATGGCATTTGACGTATCCTCAGTAATAATTCCGAATGTTGATTCTGGTATGTGACTTTACCGATGGAGAAGAATCAGCATTTCCTAGGGTCATCCCAGAAGGCAAATATAGAGTCACTCACCTCAGAGTGCATAGGACACTTCAGTGTTTTTCACACGGTGCATCGTGACATTGACATTTGACCCTTGACCTCGAAAATCTATAGTGTTCATCATCGCTCCACGGGAAACATTTGTGGAATGTTTGATACTTCAATGGTGATAGCTTTGTCTTTTATCCTGTTCACAATGTTTTCAATGTGTAGTCCATTGTTAACTTGGCATTTGACCCTTGACCTTGAAAATCAATAGGAGTTATTCTCTCTCCGTGGGGAACATTTATGGAAGACATGATGCTTCTCCGATGATGGCATTGTTTTTAATCCTGTTCACAAGTTTCCGGACACACGGACACCCACACAAACACCCACACACGGACGTATGGTATCGATCGCAACTTTGTTGCGAGGGGATACTAACGAACAATCATGTAATGTGTCATTGACTGGTGACAGATAGATCTCAAAGCTATAATTCTGAAGTCATTCAAAATTCCTAAAGTATTCTGTTGCTTATTTGCGGCGAGATGCTCTTTATGACCTGCTCGCGATATTTCATACTCTTGTTCCACCTTCTCTGTTTATGATTTGTACCGCCCGCAATCGGGAATGGCCTTAGAAAACCTTTCCTATAATGAATCGGTACGAAAAGGCTCATTCTCATGTATTAATTTAGATCCAACCCTTTAAAGACATGCACAATTATGAAATCTTTTAATGAAATTAAAGGTAAACTAGATAGCGCAGTCGATGGTATACCATCGCAAATATCCGCTTTTTTCTATGAAAAACACTAATGACTATGTATTAGCTAGCCAAAACTACATATAAGTTAAAAAAGTTGCAAAGAACATTCTAACTGATAAGCAAAGTTTCAGGAGTGTAACTCTTATAGTTTAGAAGATATGGCAAAGTCATACTTTTTACCTTTGACCTTGGGATCATGTCGAGGTCCACCAAAATTATCCCAATTTATCCTATATTCCAACGGCCATCCAATATCCAAGTTTCAGAAGTGTAACACCAATAGTTTAGAAGATATGGCAAAGTCATACTTTTTTACTTTTGACCTTGGGGTCATGTTGAGGTCGAGGTCACACCAAAAGTAGCCCAATATATTCTATATTCCAAGGGCCGTCCAATAACCAAAGTTTCAGAAGTGTAACTCCGATAGTTTAGAAGATATGACAGTCATACTTTTTTACCTTTGACCTTGGGGTCATGTTGAGAACGAGGTCACACCAAAAGTAGCCCAATATATTCTATATTCTTTGACCTTGGGATCATGTTGAGGTACACCAAAATATCCCAATTTATTCTATATTCAAAGGGCCATCCAATAACCAAAGTTTCAGAAGTGTAACTCCAATAGTTTAGAAAATATGGCAAAATAATACTTTTTGACCTTTGACCTTGTGGTCATGTTCAGAACGAGGTCACACCAAAAGTAGCCCAATATATTCTATATTCTAAGGGCCGTCCAATAACCAAAGTGTCAGAAGTGTAACTCCGATAGTTTAGAAGATATGACAGTCATACTTTTTTACCTTTGACCTTGGGGTCATGTTGAGGTCAAGGTCACACCAAAAGGAGCCCAATTTATTCTATATTCCAAGGGTCATCCAATAACCAAAGTTCCAGAAGTTTAACTCCAATAGTTTAGATGATATGGCAAAATAATACTTTTTGACCTTTGACCTTGGGGCCATGTTGAGGTCAAGGTCACGCCAAAAGTAGCCCAGTGCCATCTACATTCCATGTATTATCCACAGGCAAAGTTTGAATAATGTATCTTAACCGGTTTCAGAGGAGATCCATTCCATAGAAACTCGACGGACGTATGTACACACACACACACACACACATACTTACACAAAAACATACATACATACAGACCCCCGGACTGATAGACACTCGACTCTGACACGAAAACAAAATACCCGATTTTTTTTTTCGAAAAAGCGGGTAAAAAAAAGTTGTTTTCCGCAGCGCTTCCTCCTTTGCTCCAACATGGAGCAATTTTTTACTTGTAAGCGTTTTTGTGACTCGAAACTAACCCTATGGTCTTCTCCATTGGAATAATTATAAAACATCTATGTGCTACAATCTCATGAATTAGCATTTTCAGTTCATTACGAAAACACGCCTATTCAAATATATACAGAATTTTGCCATCCATTTGAAAATTGTCTGATAAATCAAAGTATTGAAAGTACTGAGGAAAGTTGATTTATGAGGAATAATTATTATATAACAATGTTAGTCGTAGATCAAGCAGTTATCTAGATATTTTGTTGAAACAAATATAGAGACTAACTTCCCATATCACAGGTCCTGGTGTATGAATGACATTTGACGTGTCACCAGTAACAATTATGAGTCTGGTTCTGATTTGACAAGGTCTAAGTGGGTTAAAAAATTCGACAAAGAAAAAAATTATTCATCGATTGTTTTGAGTTTAACGACAGGGCAACCCTAGTGGATCATTTTTGTCTTCTCCAAGAGAAAGGGGGAAAAGAGATAGAAGAGACAGTACAGGAGATGATGTGTTTGTTTTTTTGTTTGATTTGAGGTTTAACGTCCCCGTCGACACTGTAAAGGTCATTTTGGAGACGTTGCTTCCAATTTGTGGGACTTTTACCCGACATTGAGATGAAATGACATATCAAGCCCTGCCGCCCAATGAAACCAATAGGGTTCATAAGCATGGACGGGCCGACTCGCACCGCTTTGCCTGGGTAGGCTTAGATCCTCTTAGCAGTTTACCAGTACTCGTGTGCGGGTCGGTTTCAGCTCTGCGTGGAAGCATCATGCAGCCCATATATTTCTTCAAGCCCCGATGGGCAGGGCCGTTGTAGAGAAGATGAAAGTGAGGGACAGAGGAGAAAGAGGAAAATGAATGGAAGTGTAGGAACAGAAGAAATATCAACACTCCCTCATTCTACCGTTACCTGCTACAAGGACAGCAGGTGTTGCCCAACTGTAAGTCAATATCAGCTGGACTCCCCAGTGACATAAGAAACACATCGCCATTGCCTCACTCAACTACCCCCCGAAGAAAGTACGGAAGAAAGAAAGATAAACGTGCCAACCAATTTCTTCATGGTCCAACCATAAATTTCTAAATTAGCTCAGTACATATCTGCTAATAATCTTACAGAGAAGTTCTCCTAACGGGAGACCCCTGCCCATAGGGGCTTGAAGAAATATATATGGGCTGCATGATGCTTCCACGCAGAGCTGAATCCGACCCGCACACTAGTACTGATAAACCGCTTAGAGGATCTAAGCCTGTCCAGGAACCGCGGTGCGAGGCGGACCGTCCAAGCAAATAAACCTTATTGGTTTCATTGGGCGACAGGGCTTGAGAAGTCATTTCATCTCAATGTCGGATAAAAGTCCCACAAAATTGGAAGCAAGTCTCCAAAATGACCTTTAAAGTGTTGATGGGGAAGTTAAACCTTAAATCAATCAATCAATCTCCTAGCGGGCACATGATGTCTTAGCAACGTCGCATCAACGTCGCATTGATACGACGATGCACATAAGTTGTGCAGCCGCTTGGAGCAATGTTCCTTAGGGCGTCGGGACATAAAAAGGAAAATAACATGACAAAAAAGATCATTTTTTAAACCATTTGATTTAGACATTATAACTCTGGTCAGACACCGCGTTTACCCAAGGCGAATTAAAATACGTTTATTCCCACCTGTACGGGGTCCTAAAACATTAACCCATAAATGTCAATTGTTTCAATTCTGTGACATTTGGAAACAGTTAAGATAGATTAGAGGCCACAGAATGTTGCGTCTGATCGGTTTCTTTACTATTTGCTAAAGTACGGAACTTGATTTAAACAACACGTGTTTTGTAATATTAGAGCTCTCGAAAGCAGGCAAATTGTAGGTCAGTAAAGGGTTTTTTAGTTGGTCAATGATAAGCTAACCCTTTTAACCCTGTAGACCGGTGCAGACGCCGAGGTAGAAATACACTGTATCTATGCAAAACTTGTAGATCCTGATAAGACGGCACGTAGCTAGAACGTCTCGCCAGAATCTACATGTACACTGTTTGTCATCCTGTCAGTGAACAAATCAGAAATCCTTTTCTATAAGAATATATTTAAAGCGAGAAGAGTCCTGTTTAGAAACTCAGGGATGAAAGAGTAAAACATAAATATCACCGAAAAGCGCGTAGGAAAATAGTTCCAGAGTACTGTTTTCTTTTCAGAATTCGTCTTTCTGTGCCAATTTATATTCAATCCGTATAAAGTCTCGAAAACTGAAATGCTTTGAAAGACGTTCCATGCGGGGCCGGCCTGCAAAATTAATTTTCAAGAGTTCATTTGGACTATTTTATGCAGCGTACGAACAACAGAAGTGGAGCAACGCGGTCCAGAACCGGAAGTAGAAATATAATGACAAAGAAACTTGATTTAAAATATCAACTTTCAAAAATCAGATTTTTTCATATATCTGCTCTTAGCATAGATTATGGGTACTGGTAAGAACTCGATGACGCGGTTCTTACGACTACCCACTGTCTATGGGTCAAAACTAGGCAGGCGTGTTTCGCGATGTGAAAAAAAAAATATTCTTTTTTTTCTAGTCTAAATATAGATTGTCGGTGTTCGGGGTTCTGAACCCCCTAAAAAGGAAAATAATGTACCCCTGTACACCCAACTTTCTCTATATAATATAAAGTTGGGTTTATAGGGTTGTTCAGTACATATGGGGTAGCCTCAATGTGCTTCTAGTGCCCGGTTACCTTAAAGACAAGATCATCGTTGTTCAGTACACGGACTTGTTGATGTAATGCTTTTCTTTTCTTAAGGATTTGTAGAAAAAGAAAAAGAAAAAATAAATGTCTATAGATTACAAAAAAATAATTCTGTCACTTTACTTCTCTCGTAGTCTCAAACTTTTCATGGTCACTCAGAATTTCCAGGACGAGTTTACGAAGGGAGTTTGACAGTTGAAATCAGTAAAAATAGTTTTGCAGAGTCCAGTTACAGGCAGATAGTCTAACTTGCATCGTGTAAAACAATTTTTCCGAAGTAAATCAATCAAGTGTGCTTGTTGTAGGTTGGTCTCTATGAAAGTGATATGTCATTTTTTTATGGCGTAGCCGTTATGGTTTTGCTTTTGTCCTACATTTTTCGTTACTCCATTGGTCAATAAAACCACATGTCCAAGGAGATGACCATTTCATTGGTCAATGATTTGCATAAATAAATCTACTCAAAAAATACGACAGTTTACCGAAGTTTTAACCTAGGAGATTTTTCATTTTTTATGTGAGACATGAATGAAAAATATATACAGTTTCGGCTTGCTCACCGTCTTGTCCTTTGATGACCATACGTCATATGTATAATTGTGATTCTAGTGAATTCTGTAACTGCTGCGGTGAATAGCTATTTTGACCTTATTTCACGTGGTTGGTCTATATAGCGAAAGGAACCATTTCGCGAAAGGAAGGTTCCTTTCGCGAAAGGAAGAATTTTCTGCGAAAGGAATTGTTTGTTTGATTTGAGGTTTAACGTCCCCATCAACACTGTGTAGGTCATTTTCGAGACGTTGCTTCCAAGTTTGTGGGACTTTTACCCGACATTGAGATGAAAGACACCTCAAGCCCTGTTGCCCAAAGAAACCAATAAAGAGATATAGCATGACAAAAACATGTAATAATCGCATTACAAATTGACAGATGTTTAATTTACAATATATACTAAATAAAAGTTGCAGTGTATCATTTGTCTTCAGCATACTTTATGTCCTCCATTTTAACACAAAATGGACATTTTCGAATATCATTAATGTTATATAATTTCTGAAAAGGAATAAGTGTAATTTGAGTTTTAGTTAGGTGCACATAAGATCAAGTTTCCGTCCGTTTGTCTGCTCGTCCGTTTGTTCGTTCGTCTATGCGTTTACGTTCACCATAGCGACAACCCTAAATGTTAACCCTAGAATTTGTGTTCAAAAACAGTGAATGATAAAGTTTTCTTATTTGTTGTGCATATGTACTTGAGATCATATGCTCTTGAAATGAGGTCATGTTTTTAACCTTGACCTTTTACATTGACCTTAGCTCAAACAGGCGGGACACCGCCCTCTGCAAAGCTATTTTTCCTCGCGTGACATCTGAATTGTTTGACTACAGTAAACCATTTCATAGCTAGACAATTGTTGCTGTCACTATTGTAGCTCATATTGCACGACCCACAGAAAAAAGCGACCGACTGAAGTCGGTTGATTTTCTAAGAGTGCCCTAAAATCACCGTGTCATTCTGTCAGTCTGTCTGTCCGTCCGTAACCCGTTTGTGAAAATTGGTGATAGTGACTTAACCGCTTGGAATATTTAAACATTTTTTGGCATGCTGATAGATATCAATGAGATCTAACCAATGAACTTGCGAAATATTACATTCCATTTAGTATAGCCTCGCCGAGGCGAAAAATTGTGAAAATTTTCGAACAGCTTCTCCTCGGAAACCGTTGGGCCAATTGAAGTCAAATTTCATACGGAGGCTCTATGGGATGGGGGAAACCAAAATTTGCTCATGGGGCCCAGGTCACATGACCAAAATGGCCACCAAGCCATATATGGTCTGTCTGTCTGTCCGTCCGTAACCCGTTTGTGAAAATTGGTGATAGTGACTTAACCGCTTGGAATATTTAAACATTTTTTGGCATACTTATAGATATCAATGAGATCTAACCAATGAACTTGCGAAATATTACATTCCATTTAGTATAGCCTCGCCGAGGCGAAAAATGTGAAAATTTTCGAACTGCTTCCCCTCGGAAACCGTTGGGCCGATTAAGGTCAAATTTCATATGGAGCCTCTTTGGGATGGGGGAAACCAAAATTTACTCATGGGGTCCAGGTCACATGACCAAAATGGCCGCCAAGCCATATATAGTAAAAACCCTTCAAAAATAGTCTTCTCCAGAACCACTGGGCAGATTTCCACGAAACCTGATAAATAGCATCTGGGACGTAGGCCCATCATAAATTGCTAAAATGGTGACCCTGGGTTGACCTTAACCTTCTTTGTGCCTAGGTCAAACTTTGACACATATGCTTTTGTATTGGAAAAGTGAGAATTCATTTTATCCTGCAAACGATTCAGAATACAGTACTAAAGTATAAGATATATTTTTGCTCCTTACGATAAGGCGCTTTTATTGGGGGAACCGTTTTAGGTCCAGGTCACATGACCCAAATGGCCGCCATACCCATATATGGTAACACTCATAAAGCTAAAAGCATCCGGCGGGTCGTGCACTTCAGCTGAAGCACTGGTTTCTAAACAACCTTCCAATTAAATCTACGCCGCATATCTTTTTTAAAGATATTTCTTGTTCTTCATTTATTTAGGAACATTATTAACCGCTCCTTTATAAGCGGTGGGTGAAGAGAACGACAGTTTTAAACTATTGCAGAACTTGTCACGATCGTGCCTCGAACTCAGGCAGAAAGAGACCTCATATCCTACCAACATGGTCAATTTTACAAAACATGTTCATCTCTCAAATCAAATTGCGTGTCAAACGAGTAATTTAAAAGCTTAACATGGTTCAGTCTTTTCTGACAAATTTTCCACCAGCATAAAACTTGTGCGAGTGAGCAGCTCGCCACATTCAGCCTTCGCTCTTCATAAATGCCGAATTTTTTTAACCATTACAGTTAGATGCACATCGACGTTGCGGTTTCGCTCCTCGCCGGGTCCGTGAATATGTTTCTACGTACATTGTCCTCCCTCAATGGTTTGAGACGGACAGCTAACACTGAAACAATTTCCGTAAAAGTCTTACCAGAAAAAGCGTGCTAATTTAGAGCGACCACGTCGATGCAACGTCAAGACGTGGGTCTTTTTCACAAAGGCGATCAGCACTGACTCAGGCGAGCCTTCGAGTACGCGCAGCCTTACCAGAGCCTTTGCTGCTCTCGGATATGAAGAAAAGAAACTGCGTTTTAGTTGGCTGCGCACATGCATTTGGCAAAATGTATGCTTATAAGGGAGGTAATACAGGGGAAATGATTAACTCTTCAAGCCCCAAAACCTGGGAAATCGAGTGAAAAAGAATGTGAAAAATATTATTATTATTATTATTATTATTATTATTATTATTATTATTTTTTTTTTTACCAGTTGATAACTTTACTTGCAAATAAATTTGTACAACAGCACAAATGATTGCTTGCAGGTAAACTTCAACCAAATGCGGTCGCCGATGCTTACGCCGACGACGGACGTTGGGGGTATGGCAATAACTCCCCATTACTTTCGCGGGCGAGCAAAAATGGCGGATTTTTAACTTTACAAACTAGGGAAGCCTTCCTTTTGAAAGGAAACTTTATTATTCATTTATAAAGATCGCTGGGTGTAACGGGCCTCCGTGGCCTGGTGGATAAGAGTGCTGACTCTTAATCACAAGGTCTCTCAACGCTGTAGGTTTGAGCATGGCTCAGGTCACATAATGAGAAGTTCTGCAATGGAAAGTCAGGAGGTTTTTCATCGGGTACTCCAGTTTTCGCTCACCTCTGATTAACGATCGGCTTGATGTGAGTGAAATGATCTTGAAAGGATCGTAAAACCAAACATAAAAAAGATCGCTGGGTGTGTAAAACATTTTCATGTCTTTGCTACTAGAATTAACGTCAGTGCCAAGGTCGAAGGTTTTAACGCTTCCAATATATAAAATATTTAGGGAGCGAAATAAAGTCATAACGTTGATGGGTCGTTGTTTATTGTTCTTGAGCCCAGCACAGATAGCAATAGTTTCTGTTCAAAAACTTCATGTCTACTAAGTGACCTGCCACCAGTTTCAGACTGAGGTGTTAAAAGACTTTTTGGCGCATTCGATGGGAGCTATTGTATCTGATAAGCCGAGAGTGGTGTTCAATACTCAATACTTGACGTTTTACTAATCAGTTTCGTTTACAATTAAATTATGATCCAGAAAGATATACAAAAAGGATTGCAAATTTCAGGTTTTTGCGGAGGTACCGCTCAAAGAAACTGCCGAGGTTTAAGATACAGTCTGATTCGCAGCACTTTGTCTGGGCAGGCTTAGATCTTCCTAAGCGGTTCAGCAATACTTCAAAGTTCGGTCGGTTTCAGCTCATGCAGTCCAATATATTGCCCCAAGGTCTGATCGGGGATTGATGAAATAGATTGTGCTGCATGATGCTTCCACGCAGAGCTGATACCGGCCGCACATGAGTAGTGTATAATCGCCTAGAAGTTCTAAGCCTGCCCAGGAAAAGTGGCTCGAGTCGGACCGTTCATGCATTTCAACCATTTAGTTTCATTGAGCGACAGATTGGAAGCAATGTCTCAAAAAAGACGCATACAGTGTTAACAGGGACGTTAACAACACATGAAATAGATAACCAAGGCCCTATAGAAGGCCTGATGACTTAAGAAAAATCTTTTTATATACCCGTTTGAAAAACAACAACAAAAAAAAAAAAAAACAAAAAAAAAACGGTCGTATTAAGTTATGGGGTTGGTGTCCGTCCGTCCGTTCGCAAACATTTTTTTCGTTTCCGTATAACTCCTACTATACAGTTTTCATATATACAATCAAGCCTAAAATGTTTATGTTGTAAGGCTAAGATGTGAAGATGTGCCAATTACTGTCCAACAAATATTAACAGAGTTATGACCTTTGAAAAATTCGGTTTATATTTTCGTTTGGTTAAGTTTTGTGCTATACATGTGTAAACCATATGTAAGTTACATTTAGTTTATACTTGCCATGGCGTTAAACAATTTACCACAAAATACTCATCACTACCTACCCCTCCTGATACCAGGGTCACAGACTTCGAAATTTTATATACACGTTTTGTATTAAAACATAGAAGTGGGGGCAATGATCAGGAATCGTTACAATCAACCCACAGCTCCCATCAGAGACACCAAAGGGAAAGACACACAAACATGAAACAACATACCCTTATGGAAACACCAACAGCGGAAAACCAAAAGGACAGTTACTTTCCCATAAAATGGCCAATAGGCTATCCAAAATAAAATAACATAAGCGACACAAACATCCAAAGACAAACCATAACAAAAAACAAACCGCGACAGTAGAACCGCCTTGGAACGGTCAGCGGAAACGAATTCCACTGGGCTTAAATCGATTTTACGTGGCCACAATCCTCGCCCTTACTTCCGTCGCGATTTAGACAAATAATTTGCTCAGTCCGCATGAAGGCCTCCAAACTTCAGACAAACCATAACAAAAATATACCGCGACAGAAGAACCGCCTTGGTGCGTTAAAAGTTTAATGCATTAAGTGGAATAATGATATCAGCTGGCTCAAATCAGAATGTAGACTGACAAGACCAAACCTATTGGATGCTTTTTGAAAGCAGCCAACTTGTTCCAAATACGATATGATCCCTTATCATGTCATCATGTACTGTTTCATCATATCCACATTCCTTGAACAATAATTTTAAATCTGTCACAAATTGTTCAAAAGGCTCCTCTGCTTCCTGAATTCTTGATTTGAAAATGTATCTGGAATAGATCTTATTTGACTTTGGTTTACAATAACTTTTAAATTTGTCGTAATGTGTCAAAAGGTTCCTTTTCTCTTCCACTGTAAGATTCCATGTTGAATAAATATTTCTTCCTTTTTCACCAGCCCATAACATTAAATAATTGCACTTTTCTTCTTCACTTTTGGCTTTTAAAGGTCCACCAAACATAAAGTCACAATGCTCTTTAAACGATTTGAATGCCGTGTCTAAGTCTTTTGCATCCCAGTTCATATATGGATATCTAGCATTTTGTTCATCCATTTTGTGTGATTTATTTCACCGATTATCTTTTAAAAATAAATAACTCTTTCTTTTCACAAAAGAGAATAGTCAGACTTTTCCTCTATCCTTTGAAAATAGAGTAAATCTGTAGACGTAAGCCCGCTCCGCTCTCTGACACCATGTTATGTTTTGTTGGTATAAGACAACAACAAGTCAATCTGCTGGGCAGTACACACACTATTTAATTTGCATAAAGCTAGCTCTTTTATACTACAGACAAATACATACAATGAATCACTTTGATAAGAATTAGTGAGTAGGTGTATTTCATCATGCAACAATTCTTAAATACATAACAATCCCAATGTCGGGTAAAAGTCTCACAAAATTGGAAGCAACGTCTCCAAAATGACCTAAATACTCGAGTTGTGTTTACGGGGACTTGAAACCTCAAATTCAACAAAGCATCTATTTCAGTTAAATGATTATTTCATCTTCAATCGTGTATAGCGTGTGTGGCGGAAGTAAAACGCCCCCGTGTAGTTAATAAATTGTCTTGCAGGCCCTGAATCCACGATTCTTGAAAAATATTGGAATGGTCACTTAAGAGAACCAGTTGACCCTTTCGAGCTACATGTAGGTTGTCACTGAAAACATTTATATATGTCATTTCTTTCAAGTGACATATTTATTTTGTCTGTGAAATTGTTTGTTTGTTTGTTTGATTTGAGGTTTAACGTCCCCGTCAACACTGTAAAGGTCATTTTGGAGACGTTGCTTCCAATTTTGTGGGACTTTTACCCGACATTGAGATGAAATGACATCTCAAGCCCTGCCGCCCAATGAAACCAATAGGGTTATTAGCATGGACGGTCCGCCTCGCACCGCGGTTCCTGGACAGGCTTAGATCCTCTAAGCGGTTTACCAGTACTAGTGTGTGGGCCGGATTCAGCTTTGCGTGGAAGCATCGTGCAGCCCATATATTTCTTCAAGCCCCTATGGGCGGGGGCGATTTGTCTGTGAAATGCTGCCCGGCCAGATTTATATAAGCGCATCAAATGTTTTCAAATCTTGTCATTGTAACATTGAGTTTGCTTGTCCATTTAAGCGTAAATCCGAGTTTTAGCCTAATGGTTTCGCATAGAACACTGCTCCATCCACATGTATGTTTGTACTGATACACATATTTTGATCTCTATTTACATAGTTGAAGTAAATTACCTTTCTATTATTTACACAAACAGTTCTATAATTAACCATTGCGTCACGTAACCGTTCAATGACGTCAAAATAACCGATAGCTCTGTTGGCGACGTGATGACTGTATAGCTGTGCCGCTGTTAGAAAAGGAAAACTCTATTTTTCCTGATTACATTTTGGTCCTCATTTCAGATTACTAATTGCATACAGATATCGCATTCGCACAGTGCGCTTAGATATCTCATACTGGTAATTAAACAAGATATGTCAAGCTCACGGTCAGATGCAACCGTATGCTCTTTATGCCGACTTTGAACATATTTGGTTGAGCCGAATATGCTATAGAGTTATCATCATGAGCATATATATCAAAGCACAATATGTTTCTAGATAAATTCGAGTCAGCAATATGACCATCTTTATCCCAAAAGCGTAATAATTCATAATCTGTGTCAAATGTAGTTATTGAAAAAATGTTGGCGAGTGTTTGTTAGGGCATGTGTGCTAATAACGGCGAATATATGGAAAGGAATAAGTCAATTTCACTAATGTTAATAAAATTATCAATAACATTCTGCTGCTAGCAGTACTCATGTGCGTTGATTTCAGCTCTGCGTGGAAGCATCATGCAGCCCGTCTATTTTTTCAAGCCTCGATGGGCTGGGGTCGCGGGGACGGTGAATTTCAATATTCAAACAACCCTGTTACTTGAAGAAATATATGGGCTGCATGATGCTTCCACGCAGAGCTGAATCCAGCCCGCACACTAGTACTGGTAAACCGCTTAGAGGATCTAAGCCTGTCCAGGAACCGTGGTGCGAGGCGGACCGTCCATGCTAATTAACCCTATTGAATTCATTGGGCGACAGGGCTTGAGATGTCATTTCATCTCAATGTCGGGTAAAAGTCCCACAAAATTGGAGGCAACGTCTCCAAAATGACCTTTACAGTGTTGACGGGGACGCTAAACCTTAAATCAAACAAACAAAAACTGGAGGTAAACGATTGATCTTTATCACAGACATGTTGAATCCGTCAGGGTGTTAATCCTTCGATTCATCTCACTGTCTCGCCCCCGCCCATCTGGGCTTGGAGAGTTAGATTGGGATTCATGATGCTTCCACGCAGAGCTGACACTGACCACACATGAGTACTGGTAAACCGCTTAGAATGACTAAAATTGCCAAGGCAAAGTGATGCGAGTCAGACCATCAAATGCATATAAGCCTTTTGGTTCCATTAGGCGGCAGGGCTTGAAATGTCATTTCATCTCAATGTCGGGTAAAAGTCCCACCAAACTGGAAGCAACGTCCCCAAAATGACCTAAATAGTGTTGACGGGGACATTAAACCACAATTCACCCAACCAATCAATCATCTTCACTGTCGCATCGTTTGTCTTGCGATTAACGCAACATGAAGCGACCATTGTCAGTTGATTATTCGAGTATTAATTGTTTTGGGTTTAACGACACGCCAATCCCTGTGGGTAATTTTGTCTCGACTCCCACAGAAAGGGAGAAAACATATAGAAGAGATCGTAGGTTAAATAAAAGGCCACAGGAGAAAGAGAAAAATGAATGGAAGTATAGAAACAGAAGGAATAAGAGCACTCCCCTCTACCCTTACCTGCTGCAAGGAAAGCAGGTTTTACTCAATTACCAGTCAATATCAGTTGGACGCCACAGTGACGCAAGACATACGTCACCTTTACCTTACGCTCTATTTAAAATTGTCAAATTCAAAGAAATTAATAACTTCTATCGGATCAGTCTGAACAACGGTTTTTTTTTGCCACACAAAGCTGCGCATGCGCAAAAATACGGAATCGTGGGATAGCATTTCCTTAGCGACCTGTGGCGTCCTAAACTCATCTATATGAACCTTATTTTGCCCACGACTTGGTTTGCTAATTCGATAATTTCCTAATGTAACTCAGCTTGTCGATCTTATCTTGTTTGCTTATTTATAAGATAAATGTAAGTTTGCTTCATTTACAGTATTTCAGCTTGATTAAAGCTGACCCGCTGCCAATCAGATTCTCCCTTTAAACTGCTTAATACGTTATATTTGTCCATATTACACTGTTTTCTTTTACAGATAAGCTTTGTATTGGTAAATAAAAATGACAAAAAAATTATATATATATATATATATATATATATATATATATATATATATATATATATATATATATATATATATATATAGGATCTTTCAATCATGGTTCTTTTATACAAAATTATTAAACAAACCTTTTGCGAGTTTCATAAATTTCGTATGAAATGACCACGACTGTAATATTATTTTCATCTCAGGACGATTTTAGGAGAATAGGAACACCTTCAGGGGAGGCAACTCCTGCAAAAGTATTGTTGTCCGCCATGTCAACAGGGGCAACTCTTAAAAGAAAGAATTTGCTCTCAGGAGCAAATTCTTTCCTTTAAGAGTAGACCCCTTTTTCAGCAGGACTGAGCCTACAGAAAAGCGAACAGGAAGACCCGAAAGTTGTCTCCCTTTGAAAAATGGCGGAAAAAATGTGCCAGGTGTTCCCATTCCCCTTAATTCGGGGATTTTATTGCCAACAAGTTCCAAACAATTTAAATAGACAACATAAGGATGTCACGGAATCATGACGTTACGCCCAGTCGTGTGCCATATAAAGAAAAAAAGTGCTATAAAATCTGAAAACGTCAAACTTCAATATTAGAGCCACGAGAAAAGAAAACTTATTGCGAAGCTGTAGTGGTTATGCCACTCGCCACACAAACCAGGGCCCGTGGGTTCGATTCTGGGCATCTCCAGATTTTCGGCAAAGGCCTTTAAACTGAAATCCCCTCTCCATATACCCTTAGTGTTGTTGGGGGGTAAGATACTTGTCGCACTCGCGCAAGCGAACCAGCAAATGCTCAAGCGAGACTACGCTTCTGTATGGGGCGCCCTTTTACTATTTATTCCCTAATTATACATATCCATAATTATTTATGGAGATCCATAATTCGAATTGTGGATATCCATAATTATTTATGGATATCAATGATTATTAATGGATATCCATAATTCGAATTAATGATATCCATAATTCGAATCAATCGAATTATGGATATTCGTAATTCGAATTATGGATATCATTAATTCGAATTATGGATATCATTAATTCGAATTATGGATATCCATAATTCGGGCCATTTATGGATATCCATAATTCGATTTATGGATATCCATAATTCGTCTTGGCAAATAAATATAAAAATGATGGCTGAAATCAAAGGCTTTTACGGCGAATTATGGATATTCATAATTCGAAATATGGATATCCATAATTCAGCCCGATTTATAGATATCCATAATTCGAATTATTGATATCCATAATTCGAATTATGGATATCCATAAATCAACGGAATAATGGATATCCGTATTTTTTATTAATTGATATCCATAATTGGAATTAGCGATATCTATAATTCGAATTATGCTCCGAATTAATGATATCCAAAAATCGAATTATGGATATCTATTATTCGATTCATGGATATTCATAATTCGAATTACGGATATCCATTACTTGGCTGATTTATGGATATCCATAATTAGAATTATGGATACCAAAAAATTATGGATATCTATAAATATGGATTAAATAGTAAAACGGCACCCCATACTTTTGCACGCGCAGTCTCGCGTTAGCGTATCTGGTCACAGACACGTAGATGAGACCTTGAGGCAACCTTAACTGGGCCCCGTCAAGCGATTTTGGTACTTATCGCCTATGCGGGCGTTGTATTGAAAATGGAACTAGGATTTCTCACTGTGGGCCTTCCAATTTCAAATTTCCCTTAAATCGTATTTGCAACAGTCCGATTTATCATGTGTATGTCTACAACAAACAAAAAAGTGCATGCCATCTTCCTAGAAGAGCGTTTCATGTCAAATAATGATATTTCGTGGTTGAGTAGGTCCACTGTGTCCGGTTCTCCGTTTGACTGGCTGTAACTGTCGAATTTGGACCACCGAAGATAAATTTGTAAATAATATGTGTCATCCGTGAAGCTAATGTGAGCAGCCGTATTGATTAGTAACCATAACACGAGGTCTAGAACAACAACAAACCTGCACATGTGATGCCGATTCCGCCATTTTCTTCCTTATCCTGAGCGAAAAAAAATCCTTATCCTGTGCGTTTGTTCCTTACCCTGCGCGCTTGCCTTTACCAGTGTGATATTGGAGACGTTGCTTCGAATTTTGTGGGACTTTTACCCGACTTTGAGATGAAACTCTCGCCCAATGAAACCGATAGGATTTATAAGCATGGACGGTCCGACTCGCACCGCTTTGCCTGGGCAGGCTTAGATCTTCTAATCGGTTTACCAGTTCTCGTGTGCGGTGGGATTCAGTTCTGCGTAAAAGCATCATGCAGCCCATCTTTTTCTTCAAGCCCCGATGGGCGGGGGCGGTCTGCTGACTTTATCGGACACATCTAATTCTGCATTTTAAATAATCCTCAGGTTTATATACAGTTGAATATAATTTTATTTGTTTATTTGTTTTACCGCTGAGTTGATGTTTATAGCTCGCCTGTAATCTCTGTGTAATCTCTTGACATCCTATTGGGTTAATTTTTTTCAATCGACCCAAAGTTACTAATTTCTCGCCGATGTCGTTTCGAACCTGGCTCGGGTTACATGTGAGACGCCAAGTTCTACAATGGAAGGTCAGGTTTTTGTTTTCTCCGGGTACTCCGGTTTTCGCCCACCTCTGATAAACAATAGGTTCGATATGAGTGAAATTATCTTGAAAGAGCCGTACAACCCAAACCAAATGAACCCTAACTTTACATAGCAAATCTTGAGTTTACGAGGGTAATCCTTAGTTATCTTATTTCTACTCTAAAATATAGATTGTGGTTTCTCGTTTTCTAACGTGTACCCAAAATCTATAGTTTGAGCTGAAATAAGACAAATAACATTTTTTTTCTTTTCTTTTCTTTTTTCGGCGGTAAAATTTACAATGTACGAGGACTGTTCAAATATGAATGCAACTAAGCACATAAAAATGATTCCGTGATAGATTTCGATGAAAAATTTATTTTGTCCCCTCAAAGTACTCCCCTTTAACAGATATACAAACTTTCAATCTTCTGATCCAATCATTGAATGCATTTCGGTAGTCTTTTCGAGGTATACTATGAAGGCACTGGAATATTGCAGAACCGAGGTGTTTGCGCTGTACAAATTTTCGACCAGAAAGGTATTTTTTCAGCCGCGGGAACAAAAAAAAGTCACACGGGGCAAGGTCAGGGGAATACGGGGGGTGAGGGAGTTCAACAACCTTTTCCTGCTTCAGATAGTCTTGCACAATGAACGCCTTGTGCGATGACGCATTGTCATGTAGCAATCTGACATTGGCCAAACCAGTTGCGGGTCTTCGTTCTTTGAAATATTTCTTCAATTTTCGAAGAACTTTATTCTTGTAAAACTTCGAATTTTTACAGATTTGCCTTTAGGCATAGCAACCTGAATAGCAGGGCCCTGATTTGAAAAGAATATGGCATACATTACCTTCTTGACGCTCATGGTCCGCTTTGCAATGCATGGTCTTTTGCAATACTTTGTTGCCCATATTTTGTTCTGAATCTTTCGTTTTGGCTCAAAAAAGTGAACCCATGTCTCGTCACCTGTGACGACATTAGCGAAAGACCGTGCATTGCAATTTCGATACTTTTTAAGCAACTTCTTGGCGCACCGAACGCGTGGCTTTTTCTGCTCATCTGTCAACAGATGGGGTATCCATCTAGCACAGATCTTTCTCATTTTCAAATCCCGTTTCAGAATTGTATGAGCTGCTCCTAATGAGATGCCAACCATACTAGCTATTTGCCTAGTGGTGTATCGTGCATCGGTAGCAACTATTTCTTTCACTCTAGCAACCATCTTGGCAGATGTTGCTCTTTTCGGCCGACGATCATGTGGTGCATCTTCTGTTGAGCCTAGCCCACAGCTGAATTTCTTACACGAAAACTGTCGGAAAAGACATTTCATTATGCCCATAAACTGAACATATTTCATCAAAAATGTCTTTGCGCCGTATACCAAGAATACAACGATTCTTAATATAGGACCGTATTTCAACGGCGTACCCTGACCTTCTTCCAACCATGTTTTGTATTAGTATACAAGCGTAGACAGTGTTTATCGAACGATATACATGGCTAAAGTGGACGGATTTTAACAGGTTTGGTATCAATGTATAGGTAAAATGTTTTTCTCGCTGTGATATTTATTTCCAGGAGATTTTCGCATTAGTGCATGAGAAAACGTTCTACTTGCATTCATATTTGAACAGTCCTCGTATTATAGGCGTGGTTTCGTAATGGCTTAAATCGCGGCTCTATCGTTGTTGCCATGCTGTCAGAGTGCAGTATGCTGGGACACTGATAAACAGTGTAGACCAAGATCAGACGTCGATACCCGCTTCTGATAAAGGGGGGCTAAACTGTTTACGCAAAGTAAAGAAATTAAAGTGTTAAAACATCTATGTTCCCGTCAAGGGCACTCTGAAAGACATTCGACCCACCCATGCTGTCAGTGCTTTGATTTCTCTAATAAATTACTTTTAGTAAAGCTCTTCTTGATACAAAAATCTGCCTTCTTAAGGGGAATGGGAACACCTTCAGGGGAGGCAACTCCTGCAAGTGTTTTTGTCTCCCATGTCAATAGGGGTCAACTCTTAAAGGAAAGAATTTGCTCATAAGGAGCAAATTCTTTACTTTAAGAGTAGAATTTGCTCATAAGGAGCAAATTCTTTCCTTTAAGAGTAGACCCCTTTTTCAGTGGGACAGGGCGTACAGAAAAGCGAACAGGAAGTCCCGAAAGTTGTCTCTTTGAAAAATGGCGGAAAAGGTATCAGGTGTTCCCATTCCCCTTAAGATCCCCCTGGAGCAAAGCTACAATGATCAGTTTAGCCGTCACCCGTTGTACGTCGTACGTCCGTCCATTATTTTCAACACCCAACTGTGGAACAAACTAACTCGGCATTTTGACGGTTCGTAGATCAAAATAGCTTAAATCTTTCCGACCTGAAATACGTACAGTAGAGCCGTCACGGCCGAAAACTGGAAAATCAATTGTGAATTTCTTTTAAATCGAAGAAAGGGACAAAATTGCGGAACCCGGGAAGGGACATGAATTTTCTTTTTTTTAATATGTTGTGCGCCGAAGATAATATCTTGTGCCGACAAGATATTATCGTGTTCGGACAACATATTATCTTGTGCGCACAACATAATATCTTGTGCGGACAAGATATTATCTTTTTCGGACAACATACTTTCTTGTGTGCACAAGATATTATCTTGTGCGGAGAACATAATATCTTGTTCGCACAACATATTATCTTGTGCGCATAAGATATTAAGTTGTGCCAACAAGATATTATCTTATCTGCACAAGATAATATCTTGTCCGCACAACATAGATCTTGTGCAGACAAGATAATATCCTGATGGCACGATATATTATCTCGTCTGCACAAGATATTATCTTGTTCGCACAACTTTATATCTTGTGCGCACAAGATATTATCTTGTCCGCACAAGATAATATCTTGTCTGCACAAGATAATATCTTGTTCGCACAAGATAATATCTTGTTCGCACAACTTACCAAGATCTATGTAGTGCAATCAAGATAATATGTTGTGCGAACAAGATAATATCTTGTGCGCACAAGATATTAAGTTGTGCGAACAAGATATTATCTTGTGTACACAAGATAATATGTTGTCCGCACCGGATAAATTATGTTGTCCGCACAAGATAATATCTTGTGCGCACAAGAAGATATTATCTTGTGCGCACAAGATAAAATCTTGTTCGCACAACTTAATATCTTGTTCGCACAACATATTGAAAAATTCATGTCCCTTCCCGGGTTCCGTACAAAATAGCTAAAATCGTTTCGATCTGGAATTCAAGGTGGCCAATACGGTCGCCGTCTTGAACATTTAATTTGAACTGTCTCTCCTGAGGCGACGTTTAGATCAAAATAGCACAGATACCATTTCCTTATGTTTATTATCTATTGCTGTCTTTTAAACATATTTTCATCCAGTCAGATAAAATGTGCTTGTGTTTATTATCTAATGACTATAATTTAAATATATGTACATAAGAAGCAGGCTAACGTAATTATAGATGTAATTGTATATATTGTGTCTGAGGAGCACAACTAAATAAGGTGACAGCGTCTGTTCTAATCCGGATTTTATCATATGACGTCGCGTCTGAGAGAATAATAACGCCATATATACCGCAATCAGCCATTCTAGCAACCTTATAGAGGGGATCGAATAATTGCATGCTATTATCGGCAGTGACCTATAATACCGTCTACTGACCTATAATACGTCTAGTGACCGTTTATAGACCGGACCCACATTTTAGGAACCTTATTTGCAAGTGTCACCCTTTTCATCTGGGAAAATAACCAAAATGCAAGGTTATTATTTTGATCTTTCTCGAGCTTTCCTAGTTTGAATGGTCCGTTTGAATAGTTGCGCACTGCTACTGCGGTTGCGTTTAAATCTCGATAATAATTTCCAAAGCTAAGATAAACTTTTTATTTGCAGATTTTCATATTGAATGTAAAGCGCACAGAAACGGCCATGTTGTTTCAGACGTCTCTGTGGCGCGGTGACGTCAGAAACCCTGCACTCCTTGACGTCACGTTATGTCACGTGTGCGGGCCAAGGCATTGGATTTTGTTTAACAAGCCACACTGTCTGCATTCTTTTTTGTGTGAAATTATCTAAATTATTGCAAAACCGTATGATTTTTTTGGACCGCGGCATAACCTTAATACATGATTAATATCTTTAATAATGAAATATACTTAAAGACAAAAGTAAGTATACAGGTTACTGAATGCCAATTTGCGCCCCAATGTCTCCCTTTTCCAAGGCATCATAATAACAATAACCACTTCCCCATAATTTGCAGCATTTTCCGTTAAAATTGATTAAAGGATAATGAAATTGCGTCACTTGAAATGGACAGGGGGTCTGATCCAATATTTGTCTTGTGTAGCTTCGTCTGTTTCGAATACGGATAATTCAATAAATGATTTTTCATGCAACAGATTCAAGGAAAGGCAACTGATAGGCAAGCATATGTCGCATATCGAAATTAAGCACAAGATAAAGTGCAACATCTTTTGTCCATGAAAATGGCATTTTCGTCTTTTACGTTCTTCCTTTGATTTGATGCTTATGTTTCTATGGGGTTTGTATTGGTGATTAACTTTTCATTAGCCAGTTTTAGATGGTTATCTATGGAGTGTGCATAAAGATGCCGAGCAAAACAATAATTATGCGAAAATTTTAAATGAATATCTCTTACACGATTTGAGAGAAAGACTTATTTAATTCACTATGATTTTAAATGAAAGGGAGATAATCCGGAACAGGCAGAAATTCAAATTGCGTGTGAAGCTGTTTGTTTGGATATAATGGCAAAGTAATGATGCGGTCTTACCGATAAATGTTCGTACATAACTTCTGCGGTGTGCATAGATTTGACTGTCATGTACGGTTCGCCACGACAATTTTATAGGGGCTCGCTCAAGCTCGCCCCTATAAAATTGCCTAAGACTCACGGATTATATTTTATTATTAAAGACACTAACCATGTATTAACTATGCAAAACATTCCGTAATCCACTAGTGGATAAAATATGCAAATTAGTTAAATACGCCCCTTAACGTTACACGTACGGCTTAACATCGTGTTTAATAATGGCGGAATATTGACGTTTTTGCAACAAATCATTAATAAAATGCGTTTTATATGTCATATGATAAATAGAATCCTGCGTTCGTGCACGTTAGGTATAAAAAGGTAGGCTGAAAAGTTCTGAGCCTGACCAAGATCCAATGGTTTGTCCATGCTGAAAGTGCCTTATTTTTCAACATAGTCTCCCTTCCTGTCCACACACTTCTTCCAGCGATGCTGGAGTCCTTGAATCCCAGTGGTATAGAAGGTCTCATCTTGGTCCCTGAAAAACTCCTCCACAGCAGCTTTCATCTCCTCGTCTGACCGATAATGCTGCCCAGCCAAGTGTTTTTTTCATGTTTGGAAACAGGAAATAATCTGATGGAGCTAGATCAGGTGAATACGGAGAGTGATCGACAAGTGTGAAGCCACAGTCATGCACAGCAGCCATTACGACAACCGATTTATGAGCAGGCGCATTGTCCTGATGGAACAAGACCCCTTTTGTCAATTTTCCGGGTTTTTTAGCCTCAATTGCTTTTCGCAATTGTTTTAGCAGATCTGCATAATACTCCCCATTAATTGTTCTGCACTTTTGAAGGTAATCTATGAATATTATACACTTGGCATCCCAGAACACTGATGCCATCACCTTCCCTGCAGAGGATACGACCGTTGCCTTCTTTGGAGGGGGTGAGCCAGGGTGCTTCCATTGCATGGGTTGTCTTTTGGTCTCTGGCTCAAAGTGATGAACCCAACACTCATCCTGAGTGACAAAACAGTCAAGAAAACCATCTTGGTCTGCTTCAAAAATAGCCAAGTTGACTTGTGACAGGTTCAGTCTGGTCAACTTTTGGTCAGTCGTCAAAAGCTGTGGCACCCATCTGGCGGAAACCTTCGACATTCCTAATTCACTGTGTAGAATGTTCTCTACTCGTTCACGGGAGATGCCAACAGTGTTAGCTAACTGATTCACAGTTAAACGCCTGTCATCCATCACGGCCCTGTGCACTTGGCTGATGGTTTCCTCAGTTGTTGCCGTTGTGGGTCGTCCACACCGGTCATCATCTTCAAGGCTGTCCTTGCCCATCTTAAAAATTGCTGCCCACCTTTTCACGGTTGCATACGAAGGAGCATCATCCCCTAATGTAGCAACCATATCGGCATGAATGTCCTTAGGAGCTAACCCCTTTTTTATGGAGGTACTTGATGACACCCCGATGCCAGATCTTGTCAATTTTCTCAAAAACGTGCTAGTATCAATTTCAAAGTCTAGAATTTCTACGTTGTTGCAGGTAAACTTGAACTCATTTGAATAATCAAGTAATAAAGGTTTGGATTTAATGAATACTAAATTTCATGGCTGTTCGATGCCTGCTTCTTGGTCAGGCTCAGAACTTTTCAGCCTACCCTCGTATTAATGAATTTATTAAACTCGTTGATGAAAAGGCATAAAATGCTCGACAAAGCCTCGCATTTAATCCCTTTCCCTATATCAACTCGTTTAATAAATTCAATAAAAAATGAACACTCATTTTTAGCTGCAATTTACCGAAGGCTCCTACTGCGGTTGCTTCCTAACCTCTGAAATAGTTTCCAAAGTTAGAAGTGAGGCTCTTTAAAACCCGGGGCCAGTTGTTCAAAGCATTGTGAGGTTAATAAACTCGTTAGTGGTCATATTGTGAACTGTTCTAGCAAGAATAATATCTAAACGTTTGGTATTTTTGCTGAAAAAAGCTGCTTACATTTTTTTTCAGCAAAAATATTAGCATATTTGCCATATGAAATGATCAAACTTTTAACGATACGTTAACTGCAACTCGCACAAATCGTATTGCAGGGATCCCGATGATTTCGAATCGTGTGAGAAAATACCACTATCTGTCTGTCTCCAAGGAGATTATATTCTGCTGGTGTCCCAGTTATGTTAACATCCGTGGAAATGCGTTAGCTGATTTATAATCCAAAACAGCATCATCGTTAACTGTAACCAATTTAAAAATTCCTTTCTCAGGTTTCAAATCAAACATTAATAAATATATAAAGAACACATGTTAATCTATTTGGTAAAAAGAAACTGATAATAAATCATTTAAAATAGAACCTAATTTTCACAGCAAATGCTCTTTCTCCAATTATAGTAGGAAAGATCAGACGAAAATCACAAGAGGCCATATTGGGCACACAGGTCTCACTCATTCCTGCATATTAAACACGAACACGCACCTTTCTGTATATCTTGTAACGTACCTTTCACAGTTAAACACTTTCTCATTTCATGTGTATAATTTAATTATATACGCACAAAATATTTTAATGTTTCAACAATGAAAGATCTTTTTAACGACATACCATCTTATCAATTAATCAATTTTCTTTAAGAAATCAGACTTTTAAAAAAAACTGTAATCATTAATATTTTAATTTTTAAACTTCCATGACAATTTTATATCTAATGCCTAATTATTTTTAAGTAAGTAAGTAAGTAAGTAAGTAAGTAAGTAAGAAGACTTTATTTATAGAGGGTTACTCAGATGACACAGCCAATCTTCCCTGAGGCCCTCGTAAAACATATATAGTGATTACATACATAACAATTATATTAGACATTTAAGCAAACACAAGAATTAAACAATCATAGATTTTAACATGAAATGGATGGAAAAAATGAGACGGACGCATGAAAAGATAATAGATACATGCAAATACTCGCCCACCCATATAAAACAGCTCGCACGTAATCAACAAATTATTCATGAAAACGTGCAATATATACAATCATGCTATTGCACAGCTACAAATACTTAATGTTAAAAATGTGAAACAGGCAAGCAGATATCATGTATTATTGCCAAGTTTTCTACTCAAGATGCCTTCGTTTGGTACCGTTTTATGACGATACATTGGATGACGTCGTGCGGCAATAACGTTGCGCGAAACTTTGTCAAATTTATGCTTACAAGTGTAAAATCAAAATTTGGAGCTTTGAAACCTGCTAACACACAGAAATAACAAAACATTTATCTGTTTACATTGAAAGGGCTACAACACTGATTCCTGAGGCCCCCTTCCCATCAGGGCCCGAAGTAACAGATCTGGCTGCATGATGCCCTCAGGCGAGGCCAAAACCGACTGCTCATGGACACCGGCAACTCACCTTGCGTTTCTAAGCCTGCCCAGGCGAAGATGTGCGAGTAGGACCGTTCATTCATGCATACACCTTATTGGTTTGATTGGGCGACGGGGCCTGGGATACACTGGAAGCAACGTCGCCAAAATGACCTTTACAATGTTAAAGGGGGGGGGGGGGTTAAACTTCAATTCTAATCCACTTACGTATTTAACGAGGCCTTTAATTGTATAGCGTCAGAAAAAAATCAATAGTATGTCCTGCGATGTTATGTAGGAACCCGACGTCATGATGTAACGTCGCTTTTCATTGGCTGACGCTTGGTTTTACGCAGCTCACAGCGCTTACCGCTTTGTACAAAGAAGCACAACCGAAAACGTGCATCAAAATGGGGATAACTGTATTGAAAACCGTCACTTGGGGAGGCAAATCCCCGGCACCACGGTCGAAATTTACGTTAAACGGATCCGCTTACGCGTCGCCGTAAAGCAAAATTTCCAACGCAAAACCCGAAATTCACCTCCCCAAAATGACAATCCATATACAGTTATCCCCGAAATCAACAAATACTGATACCGGCGTATACTTTCCCGTTAGTACATCCACTCGCATCCATCGATATTTTAACCACAGCTAGACAACACTCATCCACACCCAGTGCAACAGCCTTAGATCTTTTTTTGTTTAAGAAATAATTTACATTATGTCCAGGTACGCACAAGTGAACAAAACAACTTTATGTAAACACAATGATGATGATGACAATATGACGGTGGGTGGTGGTATTAAGAAGTTTCGGTTGACAACTGACCGCAAATTAGAATAAGTATCTTTAACATTCCTCATTTGAAATAAGTCTGTTAAGTAGACAGGAGCAATGTTGTTAGCTATTTTATACATAACTTTTGCCTTCTGTAAAAATACTGGTTCATCAAACGAAAGGATTTTAAGTTGGCTTCGCGCATCTGATAAGTTAGTATAAGTGTTGCCTAGTATAATTTTACATGCTCTCCGCTGTAGTTTATTTATCTTATTTATATTGCTATTAGATGTACTGCCCCAGATGATGCTACAATAGTCAAAATGTGTTTTTATATATGCATTATAATATAAAAGTTTATGCTCTAAAGATAGATAGTTTTTTTGTATTTGTGACAGAAGCCATAAATTTGATGATACCTTCTTTGAGACATAATTAAAATGTGTATTCCACACGAAATTTTCGTCTATATTTATGCCTAATACCTTTTCATTACTACTCAGTTGCAAATCTACGCCATCATACTTTAGACTTAAAATGTTATCAGTTAAGGTGACCCTTTTTGTGTCTGCTGGTTATAAACATTTCTTTTGTTTTAGCTGTATTGAATACCATTCCATTTTCCTAACACCAATTTTGCAGCAACTGCAGTGCTCTTTGAAGATTATTTTCAAGAAGTGTTTTGTCTGCTTGAATGCCATAAATAGTAGTATCATCAGCATATAAATCTATTTCAGAAACAGCTGTCTTCAATGTCAAGGGCATGTCGTTAACAAATAATAAAAATAACAACGGACCCAGGATTGACGCTGTGGGACTCTTCATGGTACATTTTGTTTTTCTGACATTATACCATTTATTGAAATAGATTGTTTTCTGTTTGACAAATATGATCGGAACCAAGATAATGATAAGCAACTACATTTATATTATCCCATTTTCTTTAGAAGTATCTGATGATCTACCATGTCAAACGCTTTGCGAAAATCTACCAATACACAGCCTACAGGCTTCTCTTCATTTATTGTTTTTAACCAAGTATCAATCTTCAAAAGCATGGCTGTTTCTGTTGATTGGCCTTCTCTAAAACCACTCTGCCTCTGATGAAGAAGAGTATGTGAATCTAAGAATGAGGACAACTTTATTGTTACCCATTTTTCAATTATCTTAGAAAGTGTTGGCAAAATTGATATGGGGCGATAGTTATTCACTTCTTCTCTAGGCCCTACCTTAAAAACTGGACTGACCCTTGCTTGCTTTCATATGCTTGGACAAATACCAGACTTTATACTTGAATTAATTATAAAAGCTATGCTAGGTGAAAGGACTTCCGGTGCAATTTTTAATAATTTAGGACCAACAAAATCCTGCCCGGTAGACTTAGCTGTATCTAAGTGTAACAAGAAATTTGTTACAAAACTTATATTTATATTTGGGATGTTCAAATTTGCCTCAGGGCTGACATGTTCGTGCACATAATCTTTTAAGTCATTGAAATCAGAGTCATTTATGGGTTCTTTCAATTTAGTCGCCATATTAACGAAATACTGATTAAAGATAGTAGCAATTTCTTTATCATTTGTTACAAAACGGTCACTATCATTGACACCAAGAATATTTTCTCTACCAAGTCCCTTTCCCGAAGCTCCGAATTTTTTAAATAGTTTCCAGACTGTTCAAGGATTATCTTTACCCTTCTCTATTTGATCTTGGTACGTTTTTCGTTTAGATGCGTTTATCTGCGTTGATACTTTGTTCCTTAGAAGTTTATATTGATCGAAATTACCATTAATTTTACATTTGTTTCTTTGATTTGATCCAAAATTTCAGGTGTTATCCAATCTGGTTGGCGTTTCTTTTTTACTCTGTGAGTTCTTAGTGGTGCTTGTCTATTTACAACTCCCAAAAATAAGGAATTCCAGATTTCAACCATTTCATCAACGCTATCAAGTGTTTCAATGATTTCCCAAGGCAGTAATAGAAGGTCTTGAATAAATAAATTCTCATCAAAAGTTTTAAAGGAACGGTAAGTTATTGTTTGGTGCGAACGTTTACCCAAGGCGAAGTTTAGCTTCCTGTTTCAGAAAATAGCATAATGATCACTAATTCCTAATTTGTTTACAGTCACATGGCTAATGTTCTCTTCTAAATTTATATAAATATGATCAATCAATGAACTAGTTGTTTGAGATACTCTTGTTGGTTCATTTACCATTTGACTAAGGTCTAGTGACAACATGAAATTATACCAATCCCTATCAGGATTTGCAGTAGACAAATGTTTATTGAAATCACGTAGCAGTATTATTTCTTTCTCTTCGCTAATAACATTATCAATAAAATCCTCAAATCGGTCGTTATACTCTATTTTCGAATCAGGTGGTCTATATAAATTCCCCTCGGCCCCCGCCCATAGGGGCTTGAAGAAATATATTGGCTTCATGATGCTTCCACGCAGAGCTGAATCGGGCCCGCACACTAGTACTGGTAAACCGCTTAGAGGATCTAAGCCTGTTCAAGAACTGCGGTGCGAGGCGGGCCGTCCATGCTAATCAACCCTATTGGTTTCATTGGGCGACAGGGCTTGAGATGTCATTTCATCTCAATGTCGGGTAAAAATCCCACAAAATTGGAAGCAATGTCTCCAAAATGACCTTTACAGTGTTGACGGGGACGTTAAACCTGAAATCAAACAAAATCAAATATAAATTCCCCATAAGAAACGGTTTGCCTTTATCGAGCGTGACTTCAATCCATATACAGGCAATACCATTACTTTCAATGTCATCTCTTCGTTTTGCGTTGATTCCGTTTCGAACGTAGACTAGCAGACCCCCACCGCCATTATCACAATTATCCTTTCGAAAAGGAGTTTGAAATCCATCAATTAGAAACGCATTTGTGGTTTTAAGGCCTTTTAACTTGGTTTCACTAATACCAAATATGTGCAGGTTACTATTTTCAGGTAATTTAAGCAATAATTGTAGCTCAGAAAATTTTGAGAGATTTTGTCCGCATATGTCCTGTATATTTATGTGTCCAAAATTAATTCCTTTTTTAGGCAAATTAAAAGAGATGGCACCTTTATGTATGCTAGTAGAACCACTCATACGATTCTGTAAGCTACTGTCTGCACGTGCTTCGTTCTTGCACAATTATTCTCACGGAATACTGAATTAGAAATTGACTGGCGAATTTGACTAGGCTCACAGGATCTAGATTTTACAACACATGATTTAAGAATTGATACAGAACGTTCAGCCCCGGTCCCACAGAGCTTGCGACCTCTCCACGACTAAAAAAATGGTAATCGCGGAGCGGTTGCAGAAGTCGCAGAGAGGTTTTATAAAGGTTGCAGCAAGGTCGCGGGTAGGTCGCCGATCAAATTTAGTCGCCGATCGTCTTTTGTGTATGCACAAAAGACTGGCTGCGACTGATTTTGATCGCAGACTAGTTGCAATGGTTTTCTAGACGTCGCAGACCAATCTCCGATCGATCGCCGATGATGATGATGATGATGATGATGATGATGATTTCGTGTTTAACGACGCGTCAACCCTCTTTGTGGTTCATAAGCGTCAAACGGTTAATGGTTAAACGGCATGAAGAATTATGAGGATATAAAAAGGTAAGTATGATATTTATAAAAATCTGAAACAGTTAAGATCGATCGCCGAACAGTTACCAATCGATCCCCGACCGAATTTATGCAAATTTGGCTGTAAATTCTAGCAACCTTATTGCAGCTTATCGGAGACTGGTCGCACACCGATCGCCGACTAATCGCCGACTGATCCGCGATCGATCCACGACCTATCGGCGATCGGTCGGCAACTGTTCGGCGATGTGTCCGCGATCGATCGGAGATTGATCACTGATAAGTCGGCGATTGATCTGCAACTGGTCGCCGACAAGCTGTAAAAAGGTGTTAAAACCACCGAACGATTATAGCGCCAACAACAATAAACAAGAGGCTCAATGAGCCTAAACCGCTCACCTGAGGAACTTAAGTTTTAACAATTCACAGACTTGACTACTAAATCTGCTAATAGAATCCAGCCCATTGACCCTTACAGGATATAAGTCATCATTATTGCATTGCATTCCAAGTTTGAGACTTCTAGCTTCTATAGTTCCTGAGAAATCTTTGACGAAAATTTAACATTGGTCAAAATGGAGAGAAAGAAGAATGAAAGAACATATGAACAAATAAGCTGAGAAAGCCAAATGTCTCTTACACAAAATAAGTCATCATTATTCTATTGAATACCACATTTGATGCTTCTAGCTTTTATAGTTCCTGAGAAATCTTTGATTAAAAATTTAACATTGGTCTATTATCTCTATATGGAGAGAAAGAAGAATGAAGGAACAAATGAACCAGACTAGCTCCAAAACCTAATGCAGCCTTTCCCCTTGCCCAATGGTGCTACACATAAAATTTATACAAGATTGGTCGACTGCCTTCTGAGATATGCTTCATTGAAAGTGTGGACGACGGATGGACGGACGACAGACGACGGACTCCGGAGCCTTGGTATACTATCAGCTCACTGGAGCCTTTGGCTCAGGTGAGCTAAAAATTCAAGTCGCTATTTCTGTCACAACATTTTCCCTACGTTAAGTCTATGGGCAAATTTTTTTGTCTCTCAAGGTCACGTAACTCCGAGGTCAATATTCCGATTCGGCCCAAAATCGAACTTAACGGCGATTTTATGCCTGTCCTCGTTACCTGCAAGTTTGAAGCTGATATGAATAAAAATAAAGTTACTATCGTGGTCACAACGTATTTTTTGATGCTCAAGGGCAGGTAACTCCAAGGCAAATATTCCGATTCGGCCCAAAATCGAACTTAACCGAGATTTTATGTCTGTCCTCGTTACCTGCAAGTTTGAAGCTGATCTGAAAAAAATTCAAGTCGCTATCCAGTCCTGGGTCAAAGTGTCAGAAAATCGGTTCTGAGAACCTGTAATTAAACTTAGGAGCCATTGCAAAATAATTAGCTTTAACTACCTGTCAAACAGCATGCTACAGAATCTGGCATGAGGGCAATGTAATTAATAACCGTGTGACCTGGTGCAAGCCACCCTAACATTACACATTATCAGACTCATTTTATGTGCGTTCTATGGCATATCAAGATTAGATACAAAGAATGGTTAACCATAATTGTTTAACTGTATGTAATGTAATCAATGTTACAATACACTTTTCAAAATGTGTAAAAAAGAAGTGAAGACTTGAGAAGCTCTGAACTGTGTCTCCAAAGAAGGTATGTTATATCGTATGACCGTCCATGCTTATAAACCTATTGGTTTCATTAGGCGGCAGGGCTTGAGATGTCATTTCCTCTCAATGTCGGATAAAAGTCCCACAAAATTGGAAGCAATGTCTCCAAAATGCCTTATACAGTGTTGACGGGGACGTTAAACCTCAAATCAAACTAAACAAAATCCACCTTATACATGTATATAGCAGGAGACCATTTAGAAATTTAGGGGTGTCAGATTGTGTTTTCTTCAAAAACTATTCGGAAAATAGCTGAACTTTTTGCAAACAGTGTAGGCCCTGATCACACGCTGCATTCTGCGGCGTCTGATCTGGGCCTGCACTGTTTGCAATGGATACCCGTTATCAAATACTTACATTGTTTTAATTTGGAAGAGAATATAAGAATCCTATATGGGCGTGAGGGGTGGATTGAAAAATCCGTCCCAAGGGTCACTGTCCGGCATCACGAGGCTTGCCGAGTGATGCCGGACAGTGATCCCGAGGGACGGATTTTTCTATTGACCCCTCACACCCATATAGGATTCTTTTTCTTGCACACCTTCCATTTCTTAGGTCGGATTGTAATGCTGCAGTCACTTCGGTTACCGACGTCCGCCATATTGTGATGACACCACAGGAATGTTTAGTGACGTCACGTAACGTGCATGACGTCACGACGGCGCATACGAGGTCGTATTCAACCAGTACATTTATCAAACACGCGGGAATATTCGATACTGGGTCGGAACACCAGGGTCAGAACATCAATTTCTATCCCAGGGTAAAATCACGGATTTCCTTGTCTGGTGTGCAAGAAATTCTGATCTAACCCTGTTGTTCTTACCCAAAATCGAATATTCTTCCAAGTTTGAAAAATGTAATAGTTGAATTTGACTTCATAATGCACCGTCGTTTATGGGGCACCCTTTTACTAGTTATTCCCTATTTATAGATATCCCTAATTATTTATGAATATCCATAATTCGAATTATTAATATCCATAATTCAAACTATGGATATCCATAAATTGATCTGAATTATGGATATCCATCAATCAAGTTCAGGATATCCATTATTCGCTTTATGGATATCTTTAATTAGAATTATGGATATCCATGAATCAGTCAAGTGGGTGAATCATTAACTCGAATTATAGATATACCCATAAATTGAATAATGGATATGGATCAATAATTCGATTTATGGATGTCCATAATTCAGATCGATTTATTGATATCCATAATTCGAATTATAGATACCTTTAATTACAATAATGCATATACCTAAGTTGGTTCATTTATAGATATCCATATAGCGATTTATTGTGGTGAATTGTGGATATCCTGGCATAATTCGTATTATGGCTATCCATAATTCAGCCTGATTTATAGATATCCATAATTCAAATTATAGATATCCATAATTCTAATTATGAATATCCATAAATCAGCGGAATAATAGATATCCATTTTGATATGCATAATTGGAATTAGTGATATCCACAATTCGAATTATGGATATCCATAAAGCGAATCATGGATATCTATAAATATGGATTAAATAGTAAGTCGTTAAGGTTGACGTCACAGCATGTTACGTGACGTCGCTAAACATATACATGTATGACCAGGGCTACTGTGTTTGCTTAGCATACTTGAATTTAAGGGTTAAACGAACAGTTCGATTCTCAGTTCTTGACAATTTTTCCAACGTACACTCCACATGGGCCCCGCCGATAGGGGCTTGAAGAAGTATATGGGCTACATGATGCTTCCACGCAGAGCTGAATCCGGCCCGCACACTAATACTGGTTAACCACTGGTTAACCGCTTAGAGGATCTTAGCCTGTCCAGGAACGTGGTGCGAGGCGGACCGTCCATGCTAATAAACCCTATTGGTTTCATTGGCGACTGGGCTTGAGATGTCATTTCATCTCAATGTCGGGTAAACGTCCCACTAAATTGGAAGCAACGTCTCCATAGTGACCTTTACAGTGTTGACGGGGACGTTAATCATCATATCAAAGAGACAAACAAATATCAGCTTTACTACACAAAAGTGGGGCTCAACGGGTCAAAATTATATAGGCATACTTGCTGATGACCATTAAAACCTCATTATCAATATCGATATTTTTCTTTGACTGTTCTGCACCCCGACCCCCAACCCCATCACACTAATTAAACCCATATTGTACCAAATGGAATCTTCTTCTCTATATATAGCAGGAGTCCATTTCAAAATTTGGGGATGACACTTTTTATTGTCGCGCCTACTATTAGCATGGCGCGATAAAGGCGCCCGGTTTTCCGTCCGTTCGTTCGTCGAGGCGTCAACATTTGCGACCACCCTAGCGTTCACACTAATGGTCAAGTTTATTCCTTAAGAATTATAAGAGCTTCATTAATGATACCTGGTACAAACTTGTGTCTGGGAATGACAACTTACATGCAAGCATCCATATTTGACCTTGACCTACATTTCATGGTTCACTGACTTTGTAAAATATTGCGACCACCCTAGCGTTCACCCTAATGGTCAAGTTCATTTCTCAAGAACTATTAGATCTTCATTAATGATACTTCATACAAACTTGTGTCGTGTCTGGGGATGGCAACTTACATGCAAGCATCCATATTTCACCTTGACCTACATTTCATGGTTCACTGACTTTGTAAAATATTGCGACCACCCTAGCGTTCACCCTAATGGTCAAGTTTATTTCTCAAGAACTATTAGAGATTCATAAATGATACTTCATACAAACTTGTGTCTGGGGATGGCAACTTACATGCAAGCATCCATATTTCACCTTGACCTACATTTCAAGGTTCACTGACTTTGTAAAATATTGCGACTACCCTAGCGTTCACCCTAATGGTCAAGTTTATTTCTCAAGAACTATACGAGCTTCTTTAATGATATTTGGTACAAACTTGAATCTGTGAATGGCAACATCAATGCAAGCATCCATATTTGAACTTGACCTAAATTTCATGGTTCACTGACTTTGTAAAATATTGCCACCACCCTAGCGTTCACCCTTTCTCAAGAACCATAAGAGCTTCATTAATGATACTTGGTACAAACTTATATCTTGGGATGGCAACTTAAAGGTGCATTATTGAGCTACCGGGTCTCAAATTTTTTTTCTGGATTTTATCTTCAATGCATACTCCTTTGTCATGTGTACACTTTTGGAGCCAAATACAGCTTCAGAACTTTGTGAAAATGGTCGTTTTCATTCATGTTTACCCTTCGCTCTGAACATGTGTTCGGAATTTCTGTTCTAAAAATAAATCTGTCACTTTACACATACATGGCGACAGTATCGTCTCTGAGTGTCGTTACTTATGGCATGGTATTCAGCGTCATATTTTTTTCCGATTCAGGCATGGCCTAAGCAAACAAGGCCAAAAATGAACGTCGCATAACGTCATATATAGGGATTCTATTTTTGTCACGAACTAAAAATAGAGATCTAACTAGTGTTCGAAACCTAGTTAGGGAATCCCTGTCAAACTCGTTTACCTGTCATCATAATTGTTCGCATTTTTGCATAAAATGCATTCATTTGTATTGTTTTAAAGAAAAATACCGGCTATATGTATTTTATTTTTGGAAGCATTTTTTCCAGATAGCTCAATAATGCATCTTTAAATGCAAGCATCCATATTTGACCTTGACTTACATTTCATGGTTCACTGACTATGTAAAATATTGCCACCACCCTAGCGTTCACCCTTATGGTTAAGTTCATTTCTCAAGAATTATTTGAACTTCATTAATGATACTTAGTACAAGCCTTTTATGCAAGCATCTACGTTTGATCTTGGCCTAGATGTCATGGTTCGGTGACTTTGTTTTCATTGCTCTTAAAGAATTTCATTTTTGATTTTTATTTGCCTTCACTGCAGCTGGTGTTGTGCCGTGTGGCGGCCGTAAAACGTCTCCCCGTACATCAACCATAGTGCAGTTTATATTTTACTTTTGGTCCTTTGAGATCAGCGTGAATACTCTGAGAAATCAGAAATAACTTATTGGTTTAGACTCATATTCTAGACAGATTTTTAATTATTTGGACCCCTTTTTGATTTATATCAGTCTTTGAATCGACTGCCTATTCGAAACTCGCAAACTTCCAGTACGTTACCTCTGGCTTTCTTTGCCGGACCATTACAGGGTCACTGATGAGGCTTTATTAGCCGAAACTACGTAGTATGACCCATCTTCTTTCTTATGAATGTTTTCATTGCTCTTAAAGGATTTCATTTTTGATTTTTATTTGCGCCCCTACATGCGCGCCATAGCCTTCGGCGGAATTCTTGTTATCTTTAAATTTTATTTGGAACGGAAATGGTTGAACTTTTTGCAAACAGTGACGGTCCTGTTCTGTGGCATATGAATTGGACCTGCACTGTTTGTCAGTATCCCGTTGGGGACCGGTACAAAAAGGCCAGAGATCTCGGGTTACTTTGTCATGTGTACACTTTTGGAGCCAAATACAGCTTCAGAACTTTGTGAAAATGGTCGTTTTCATTCGTGTTTACCCTTCGATCTGAACATGTGTTCGGAATTTCTGTTCTAAAAATCTGTCACTTTACACATTCATGGCGACAGTATTGTCTCTGATTGTTGTTACTTATGGCATGGTATTCAGCGTCATATATTTCTTCCAATTCAGGCATGGCTAAGCAAACAAGGCCAAAAATGAACGTCACATAACGTCATATATGAAGATTCTATTTTTGTCACAAACTAAAAATAGATCTAACTAGTGTTCGAAACCTAGTTAGGGAATCCCTCTCAAACTCGTTTACCTGTCATCATAATTGTTCGCATTTTTGCATAAAATACATTCGTTTGTATTGTTTTACAGAAAAATACCGTACATCAACCATAGTGCAGTTTATATTTTACTTTTGGTCCTTTGAGATCAGCGTGAATACTCTGAGAAATCAGAAATAACTTATTGGTTTAGACTCATATTCTAGACAGATTTTTAATTATTTGGACCCCTTTTTGATTTATATCAGTCTTTGAATCGACTGCCTATTCGAAACTCGCAAACTTCCAGTACGTTACCTCTGGCTTTCTTTGCCGGACCATTACAGGGTCACTGATGAGGCTTTATTAGCCGAAACTACGTAGTATGACCCATCTTCTTTCTTATGAATGTTTTCATTGCTCTTAAAGGATTTCATTTTTGATTTTTATTTGCGCCCCTACATGCGCGCCATAGCCTTCGGTGGAATTCTTGTTATCTTTAAATTTTATTTGGAACGGAAATGGTTGAACTTTTTGCAAACAGTGACGGTCCTGTTCTGTGGCATATGAATTGGACCTGCACTGTTTGTCAGTATCCCGTTGGGGACCGGTACAAAAAGGCCAGAGATCTCGGGTTACTTTGTCATGTGTACACTTTTGGAGCCAAATACAGCTTCAGAACTTTGTGAAAATGGTCGTTTTCATTCGTGTTTACCCTTCGATCTGAACATGTGTTCGGAATTTCTGTTCTAAAAATAAATCTGTCACTTTACACATTCATGGCGACAGTATTGTCTCTGATTGTTGTTACTTATGGCATGGTATTCAGCGTCATATATTTCTTCCAATTCAGGCATGGCTAAGCAAACAAGGCCAAAAATGAACGTCACATAACGTCATATATGAAGATTCTATTTTTGTCACAAACTAAAAATAGATCTAACTAGTGTTCGAAACCTAGTTAGGGAATCCCTCTCAAACTCGTTTACCTGTCATCATAATTGTTCGCATTTTTGCATAAAATACATTCGTTTGTATTGTTTTACAGAAAAATACCGGCTATATGTATTTTATTTTTGGAAGCATTTTTTCCGGATAGCTCAATAATGTACCTTTAAATTACTAAATATAATGAATTTGTTCAATTCACAAATTGCCTGACAGTGTGGATCCTGATCAGATGGCATCCAAGCCATCCGATCTGGAGCTACAGTGTTTGCAAAGATAAAGGCTGTCATGTTCAGCAGGATAACACTTGAGGCTGATTTGGTGAGAATAAGGGTAGCCCATTATTAACCAAACAATTGGAATAAGTTATACATTCATTCATGACCCACTGAAATACTCAACTGCTGTGTGATGAACATGCTACCTGTTGTTGGTGATTACACAGAACCTGGTTTCTTCTGTAAAATAGCAACCGTTAAATCAATCATTAATCTGATAAGGGCTGCATTTATTAATTGCCCTTGAAACTCATTATCACTAATCATCACACCATGGGGCCAAACTTGATTTCAGAGGCTAGCCAGACACTTAGACCCAGGACTGTATCGTAGTCGCAACATTTTCCCTAATAAAGTCTGTGGGCAATTTTTTTGTCGCTCAAGGTCACGTAACTCCGAGGTCAATATTCCGATTCGGCCCAAAATTGAACTTAACCGAGATTTTATGCCTGCCATCGTTACCTGCAAGTTTGAAGCTGATATGAATAAAACTAAAGTTGCTATCGTGGTCACAACGTATTTTTTTATGCTCAAGGGCAGGTAACTCCTAGGCAAATAATCCGATTCGGCCCAAAATCGAACTTAACCGAGATTTTATGTCTGTCCTCGTTACCTGCAAGTTTGAAGCTGATCAGAAAAAAATTCAAGTCGCTATCGTAGTCACAACATTTTCCCTATGTAAAGTCTATGGGCAAATTTTTTGTCGCTCAAGGTCATGTTACTCCGAGGTCAATATTCCGATTCGAACTTAACTGAGATTTTATGCCTGTCCACGTTACCTGCAAGTTTGAAGCTGATCTGAATAAAAATAAAGTTGCTATCGTGGTCACAACGTATTTTTTTATGCTCAAGGGCAGGTAACTCCAAGGCAAATAATCCGATTCGGCCCAAAATCTAACTTAACCGAGATTTAATGTCTGTCCTCGTTACCTGCAAGTTTGAAGCTGATCTGAAAAAAAATTCAAGTCGCTATCGTAGTCACAACATTTTCCCTATGTTAAGTCTATGGGCAATTTTTTTGTCGCTCAAGGTCACGTAACTCCGAGGTCAATATTCCGATTCGGCCCAAAATCGAACTTAACCGGGATTTTATGCCTGTCCTCGTTACCTGCAAGTTTGAAGCTGATCTGAATAAAAATAAAGTTGCGATCGTGGTCACAACGTATTTTTTCATGCTCAAGGGCAGGTAACTCCAAGGCAAATAATCCGATTCGGCCCAAAATCGAACTTAACCATGATTTTATGTCTGTCTTCGTTACCTGCAAGTTTGAAGCTGATCTGAAAAAAATTCAAGTCGCTATCGTAGTCACAACATTTTCCCTTTGTTAAGTCTATGGGCAAATTTTTTGTCGCTCAAGGTCACGTAACTCCGAGGTCAATATTCCGATTCTGCCCAAAATCGAACTTAACCGAGATTTTATGCCTGTCCTTATTATCTGCAAGAATGAAGTCGATCAGAAAAAAATTGACGGAGCTAGAGTGATGACAAGCTTTTTCCTATGTTAAGTCTATGGGAGCTATATGTTGCCATGGTAACCAGAGTTCCACTCAGATCTGCATGAAAACCTTATGCAGTCTTTCCACTTGCCCAATAATGTTACACATGAAATTTGATCAAAGTCGGCCAAGTAGTCTTCAAGATATACATTTTTGAAATTCACATTAACCCTTATGCAAAAATGCACAAGGGCAGGTAACTCCTAAGTGTATGATCCGATTCTGCCAATTATCGAACTTGACCGAGATTTCATGGCTGTGCTGGTTATCTGTAAGAATGAAGCCAATCCGAACAAAATTGAAGCAGCTACAGTGATGACAACATTTTCCCCATGTTAAGTCGATAGGCAATTTTTCGGGCGCTCAAGGGGACGTAACTCTTGAGTGAATTATCTGATTCGGCCCAAAATCGAACTTGACCGAGATTTTATGCCTGTACTGGTTATCTGCAAGAATGAAGTCGATCAGAAAAAAATTGATGGAGCTAGAGTGATGACAAGCTTTTTCCTATGTGAAGTCTATGGGAGCTAGATGTTGCCATGGCAACCAGAGTTCCACTCAGATCTGCCTGAAAACCTAATGAAGCCTTTCCACTTGCCCAATAATGCGACACATGAAATTTGATCAAAGTTGGCCAGGTAGTCTTTAAGATATACATTTTTGAAATTCCCATTGACCCTAATGCAAAAACACACAAGGGCAGGTAACTCCTAAGTGAATGATCCGATTCTGCCAGTTATCTAACTTGACCGAGATTTCATGGCTGTGCTGGTTATCTGCAAGAATAAAGCCAATCTGAAAATAATTGAAGCAGCTACGGTGATGACAACATTCTCCCCATGTTAAGTCAATAGGCAATTTTTTCAACGCTCAAGGGCACGTAACTCCTGAGTGAATAATCCGATTCAGCCCAAAATCGAACTTGATCGAGATTTCATGCCTGTCCTCGTTATCTGCAAGAATGAAGTCGATCAGAAAAAAATTGACGGAGCTAGAGTGATGACAAGCTTTTTCCTATGTTAAGCCTATGGGAGCTCTTTGTTGCTGTGGCAACCAGAGTTCTCATCCGATCTGCACGAAAACTTAATACAGCCTTTCCCCCTACCTGATGATGGTTCATATGAAATTTGATCAAGGTCGGCCCACTGGTTCCAGAGATATACTTCGTTGAAAGTGTGGACGACGGACGACGGACGACGGACGCCGGCTCGTGGTATACTAATACCTCACATGAGCCTTCGGCTCAGGTGAGCTAAAACAAGAGGACCATGATGGCCCTGGATCGCTCACCTGATCCATAGAGTAACAAGTGGGCCCCGGGGAGGGCCATTATTGACACCAGGGCTATAATGTGCATAATGTTGAGGGAGGTCTGAAAAGTTGAAGCTTCATAATTTGAACAACCTTGGCAAAGGTCCACTAGATATAGCTACACACCAAATATCAAAGACCTGGGCCTTGCAGTTTCAGAGAAGAAGATTTTTTTTTAAGATATTCCGTACATAAGCCTATGTAAAACCAAATGGCCCCAGAGCGGGGGCATTTTTGGCCTCAGGGCTATAATTTAAACTATCTTGATGGAGGTTCACTAGATGAAGCTTCACACCAAATATCAAAGACCTGGGCCTTGCAGTGCAATTTCAGAGAAGAAGATTTTCAAAGATTGTCTCTGTATAAGTCTATGTAAAACCAAAAGGGCCCGGGACAGGGGCATTTGTGTCCCAGGGCTATAATGTGAACAATCTTGGTAGAGGTCCACTAGATGAAGCTCCATACCGAATATCAAAGACATGGGCCTTGCAGTTTCGGAGAAGAAGATTTTTAAAGATTTCCCTATATAAGTCTATGTGAAACCAAATGGTCTTGGGGCGGGGGCATTTTTGGCCCCAGGGCTATAATTTGAAGAATTCTGATAGAGGTCCACTAGCTGAAATTTCACACCAACTATAAAAGACCTAGGCCTTGTGGTTTCAAAGAAGAAGATTTTTAAAGATTATCCCTATATAAGTCTATGTAAAACCAAAGGGCCCCGAGACGGAGGCATTTTTGGTCCCAGCACTCTAATTTGAACAATCTTGGTAGGGGTCCACTAGATGAAGCTCCATACCAAATATCAAAGACCTGGGCCTTGCGGTTTCAGAGAAGATTATTAAAGATTTTCCCGATATAAGCCCAAGTAAAATCAAAGGGCCCCAGAGCGGGGGCATTTTTGACCCAGGGCTATAATTTGAACAATCTTGGTAGAGGTTTACAAGATGAAGCTTCATACCAAATACTAGAGAAAGCGACCTCAAGGTCACTGTGGGGGGTAGGACATGCATCAATGAAATCTTCAGTGTAGGTATCAACTAAATCTATCAAAGGGTTTAGAAGATACAATCTCTCAGAAACTTTGACGCAAAACTTTATCCAAATGTAAAATTTTTAAGTCTGTGACATCAAGGTCACTGTCGGGGCTGGGACATGCATCAATGAAATCTTAAGACCAGTATGTAACTTCAATGTAAGTATCAACTAAATCTACCAAATGGTTCGAAAGTAATAATCTCCTAGAAACTTTGACGCAAAACTTTAACCAAAATGTTAACAGACGGACCAATGGACGGACGGACAGACAGATGGAAGGATGGACGGACGGACGGACGAAAACAATATACCCCCATCATACTTTGTATGCCGGGGGGGGGGAAATCAAAGACCTGGGCCTTGCGGTTTCAGAGAAGATTTTTAAAGATTTTCCCTATATAAGCCCATGTAAAACCAAAGGGCCCCGGGGCGGGGGCATTTTTGGCCACAGCACTATAATTTGAACAATCTTGGTAGGGGTCCACTAGATGAAGCTTCAAACCAAATATCAAAGACCTGGGCCTTGCGGTTTCAGAGAAGAAGATTTTTCAAGATTTTTCATGTAGAAGCCCATGAAAAAGCAAAGGGCCCCGGGGCGGGGGCATTTTTGGCCCCAGCACTATAATTTGAACAATCTTGGTAGGGGTCCACTAGATGAAGCTTCAAACCAAATATCAAAGACCTGGGCCTTGCGGTTTCAGACAAGAAGATTTTTCAAGATTTTCCATATATAAGCCCATGTAAAACCAAAGGGCCCCGGGGCGGGGTCATTTTTGGCCCCAGCACTATAATTTGAACAATCTTGGTAGGGGTCCACTAGATGAAGCTTCATACCAAATACCAAAGACCTGGGCCTTGCAGTTTCAGAGAAGAAGATTTTTATCGATTTTCCATATATAAGCCCATGTAAAACCAAAGGGCCCCGGGGCGGGGGCATTTTTGGCCCCAGCACAATAATTTGAACAATCTTGGTAGGGGTCCACTAGATGAAGCTTCATACCAAATATCAAAGCTCTGGGCCTTACGGTTTCAGAGAAGAAGATTTTTAAAGATTTTCCCTATATAAGCCCATGTAAAACCAAAGGGCCCCGGGGCGGGGGCATTTTTGGCCCCAGCACTATAATTTGAACAATCTTGGTAGGGGTCCACTAGATGAAGCTACATACCAAATATTAAAGACCTGGGCCTTGTGGTTTCAGAGAAGAAGATTTTTTAAGTTTTCGGTGAAAAAAAATCTATTTTTGGCTCCTGTGACCCAGATGTGCAACGGACCGGAACCATTTGAACAACTTTGAAAGGGGACCACCTAAGGATCATTCATGTGAAGTTCGGTCAAAATCCAATCAGTGGTTTAGGAGGAGATGTCGTTTGAAGAAATTGTTTACGCACGGACGGACGGACTGACGGACGCACGCACGGACGGACGGACGACGGACGACGGACAAAACGTGATCCCAAAAGCTCACCTCGTCACTACGTGACGGTGAGCTAAAAACTGTTAACATCCTAGCATCATTTCGACGACAGCTTTCAAAGAGGCAACATGGTTCGGAGAGGTGGGCAAAAGAAAACGGCGGCGCAGCCAAAAAAACGGCAGCAAGGCTCGGACACCAATTTCGTATGACGAAGACTTGCAGCAGCCCAGAGAAGACTCTCAGCAGTCGAAAAATTTAGTTTATTTTTGTCTGTGTCAAAAAAAAACCCAAAAACAGTCTCCGACAAGTCGCCGATCGGTTTTTTCCAGTCTCTGAAGAGTCACCGATTGATCGCCGACTAGTCCCCGATCATGTTTTACTTGTTGCAAGTCAGTCGCCGATCATACGGCGATTCTTCGGCGACAAGTCGCTGATCAATCGCCGACTTTGGGCAACATTAATCGCCGATTGTTCGGCGAGCGGTCGCCATCTAGTCGGCGACGGGTCGGCGATCACATTTACGGAGCAAATTTAGTTGCAACAGTTGCAAAGGTCGCGGGCCAGTTGCAACGAAATCAGTTGCAGAGAGGTCGCATCGCAGTCACAAGGTCTGTGGGACCGGGGCTTCTATATTATCGGTCTCATCACTGTTTTGCAGATCATCAGAAAGAAACACTGTCTCTGAAAATTCACAGGCGCATACCCGAGTGTTACAATTATAGCATACATCGCTTAATATATTAAGCCGCTATATGCCCTATTAGGGTTGAGCGTCTTTAAACAAAACATCCATCCTTAGCTTATGGTCTATTTATTTTAGCTTTAGAAATTATATTCGAGGTTGAGGTGCAATCGCAGTAGCAGTACGCAATTATTCCAACGGATCTATCAAACCAGGAAAGACCGAGAACGTAAGAATTTAGCTTAAAGTTTTGTATCTGTTTAAATAAATATTGCAAAGATTATAACTTGCTGTTTCGTTGTTTTTCCGTGTATAACATGTTGCGTGCTGTTTACATTTGCAAATAAGGGACCTGAAAAGTAGGTCCGGTCTATAAACGGTCCCTAGACGTATTATAGGTCAGTAGAATGTATTATAAGACACAGCCGATTATAGCATGCAGTTATTGGTCCCCCTTTATTAGGTTACTAGAATGCCTGTTTGCGGTATAAATGGATAGTATAGACAAACAGCACATTAAATTCTATTTTAATCTTTACATGATTATTTTATGCCTTTCAGCGGATATATACGAGGGTTGATTTAATCGTTTTGGTCGATTGTTTACCACCGAAAAAGCTGACATGTAACGGTTATCATTTATTTTTAGTCCTGCTTTTTTATCGCAGATGCGTCAAAGTGTTGTGTATGCTCATGTGCTGAGACAACAGTGTAGACCCAGATCGTGGGGTTTGAACAGGGTCTATATTGTTTGCTTAAACTATAGGAATTTATATGTTAAACGGAACCGTTTCAGTTCCCAGTCTACATTCAGAGACAATCGACACAGCAGTGCTGTCTGCACTTTTTTAAATATGTAAACATCTAAACTGTGTGTATATTGTGACTGGAAGATGAACTTCTCTCACACGGCGTGTAGCATCCAAACCGGCTAACCCGGAGTTCTACTCTCCCCCTTTTATTAAGGTTGACACGGGGTTGAGAAGTTGAGTCTGATGCTGGGATAATTTCTCTTTTTACCAATGAACTTTGTGGATCGTATTTTCGTAGCACACGTCTGAATGCTAATTTGAATTTTGATGACGTCAGACTATAAATGACGGGATTCGTGGAACTGTTCAGGTACATCATTATTCGAGCAAACGATAATAAACCCAGGTATCCTTCCAATCCAAGGTTTTCAACATTTTCGACTGAAGTAAATATCTGCCATAAACTGACGACTCTAATTGGACACAGTGTTGCAAAGAAAAGCGTTATTGTGATTATAAGCATGCGCACTACCTGTTTCCGGGAACGGTGAGCATATCTTGCGCATCTGTCACTTTTATTTAACTTTCTTATACTATCTGACATAAGTTGGCGAATAATCATTATGTACATAAACAACAATATGAAAAATGGCAACGCGAAAAATACAATAAAAGTTGCGATCACAAATGCCTTTTGCCATATTTCATGCACTTTTGTTCTACAAACGTCCACCAATGAGCCATCATAAAAATAAGCTTTCTCGAATGACGTCATAACAAGAAATGGTGAAGTACAGACATATCCAGTAAACCAGAGAACAAGAATAACCTTAATAGCCGTTGTATCTGAACAGTAGACATGTTTCTTCAGTGGATAGCATATAGCCATATATCTCTCTGTGGTCACAGCTATGATTGTTAGTATTGAAACATGGAGCATTCCATTTTCCAGCAGTGGAACTAATCTACCTGTAAGAATAAAAGGAAAAAGGAGCATTGGTCGCTTCTCTGAGCAATGGATGATCTAGCATAGATTAAGATATTCTACTTCAACATATCAAATGGAAGTGTATTTCAATACTCTGATTTTACGAAACCCCAGTGTGCCCGAAATGCGCTGTCCATGGCGTTCGGTATTTAATTGCTTGGCCTCTGAATTGAAGCAACTCACTGGAACGTTGTTAAAGTACTTCATGTTCACATATCTGTAAAAATACTTTTATGCATATATTTATATTTATAAATGCTTATATATTATTAAAATACGCTAGTCAAAGAAGAAGTAAAACAAAGATCAGGAATCGATACAATTAACTTACTCCACCCATCAAAGACACCAAAGGGAAAGAAACACAAACATTAAGCGACCAGACCATAATTGGAACCTAAACAAAGGAAGGCCATAAGGACAGTTACTTTCCCACAAAATGGCTATATGGCCATCCAAAATAAAAAGACACAAGTGATACACACAGTAAGTAGTTACAAATAACAACATAAATAAACCGCCACAGAAGAACCGCCTTGGAACGGTCAGTGGAAAGAATTCCACTGGGGGGGGGGGGCTTAAATCGATTTTACGTGGCCCCAATCCTCGCCCTTACTTCCGTCGCGATTTAGACAAATAATTTGTTCAGTCCGCATGAAGGCCTCCTTACTCATCAGTGTAACATCTCCGTGAACACAAGAAATCAAAGAACCACAGAGGTGCGACAACGGTGAGGACTCGACAGCAAGAAACCACTGAAATGCGGGAGCAAAAGAAAACCAACAGTTAGACTCCGATGGGCCCGACCAGAGACAGAGCATCAGGCACCAACCAACATTACCTTGAATTAGATCTCTCTAATTCTCAATAAGCCTTTATGTTGGAGCCGTCATAGAATCTGAGGCCTGACCCACCGGCGTGCAATTAAAGAGGGAAGCAAAGTTGCCAACCGTGATGGGGTTCACTACCATGCATGCAGTATGTCGTATAACATCCATGTTGTACCCAATCTTTTTAAATCGAAGAATGATTTTACGAAATTGGATGCTGAAGTCATTGCGGTTATATATTTTTCTGAATTTATATACTAAGTCACCATAAAATTAGGGTTCCGAGAGACCTTTTGCAGTAGAGATTTAAGTCCAATATTGAATTTTGAAATTAAATCAGAATGGCTTCTATAAAATTTTGAAAAGGCTTTGCGTAGTTTATGGTACCGATAACCCTGATTAAGAAGTTTAGCCGTTATTAATTTATTACGAGTGTTGAAGTCAGTTACATGACTACACACTCTAGCAAGTCGAATTAATTGCGACATATAAACGTCATAGGATGGCGCACGAGGAACATCACCATCCAAAAAAGGAAAATTTACAATCTCAAAATCAAAGTCATCGCGTTTATCATAATTTTTGCACGAAACAAACCCATCTACAATAGATAGATGTAAATCCAAAAACGGGGCCGCGGTATCAGAAGAATTTGCTTTATTTAAATTAAGCTCTGGGGGGTAAATCTGACTGATCAAACCATCGAAATAGGTATTATCAATATTAAATCAATCATCTAAATATCTAGAAGTGGAGCTAAAAGCTTCAATAATTTCAGATTGGTTATCAATGGAAAGCGACAACATGAAGTCTCTTTCATAACAATACAAGAACAGATCAGCCACAAGAGGTGCGCAATTCGTACCAATCGGAATACCCACAATTTGTCTAAATAACTTAGTATTGGATCTAATATAAATATTGTCAAGTAGAAAGGTGAGGGCATTACACACTCTCTGACATAACCTATAGTCAAACCTATGTGTGTCCTTAATGAATTTAAAGGCATTTATTCGTGAACCACCTGGGGGAATATCAACAGTTTACTAACTGTTGACAAGGGTATACATTATTGATATGCCCCTTAAGTGCCTCAGTTCATGAAAAATCTAACAATTTTGTATATATGAGAATCTCTGATGATAAACTTCTTTCTTGCAACCTCTCAACTTTTTATTGCATTTCTAGATTTTGTTCAGTGACAACAATGACTGATCTGTCTCTCCGCATCACGAAAACAAGCCTATATAATTCTGACCCCTCGAACCCCACTTTTATATAGTAAAACTGGGGTTTACAGGGGTGTACATTATTTTTCTTATTTCTGCTTATAAACATAGATTGTTGATACTCGTTAGAACCGCCTTGATAAGGCGGTTCTAACATGTACCCGCAATCTATGTTTTGAGCAGAAATAAGAAAAATATCACAATTTGTGTCGGAAAAATTTCATTTATTCGGCGGTTAAATTTAAAATATATTAGTATAGGTGTGTTTTCGTAATTGAATTAGCCGGACAGTCTATATATTTGAAGATCATCTGCCTCGTATACTCTTATCATTCTAATACACTTACATGTACGCTTTTGATTAGATAACGTCAAAAGAGCGACAGTATATCCCGCGATATACGTTTTGCCGGAAAACGAATGTTCCGACCGTAAAACTGCCATTTTACCTCCCAATAGGACAATTGAGAATAAAGTTATTCCCTAAATCGACAAAAATTTACTAATAAAGCAGAAGTTTCCATACAAATGACCAACCTAATTAACTTAAACCACACGCAAAGTAGACTAAAGTTTTGTGGTACTAATCAACATTTTTTTCTGATTAACAGATTCTCACACAAAATTTGGCGAGGTTCAGTAGCAAATAAATTGACTTTCAAGCTTTATCAAATTCGATATGAGTTTTAGATTAATATTAGATTAACCATATTTTATTGTCCTTCAACACAATGGAATTGATGATCAACAATTAGATAGTCCTATCCCTACCATAACATCACAAATATTCTGTAAAGTGTAATGGTGTTAGTGGTAAACAGTCTCTATGTTTATGATTAGAAATTCACACATCAAACACTCTCAATACATTCATTCACCCATTCATTTGAAGCAATACTGTTTCTCCGCTAGCCATGTTAGGCTTATCAAAGATACGATACAGGTACATGAAACATAGATAACCCATTCTTCATTTTCACATATCTGTAAAAAAAATCTTATATGCATTTGTTTATATTTATAAATGCTTATATATTACTAAGTAACGCTATATGTATCCTTAATGCATTTAAGAACAGATACTATTATTTTTTTGTTAGTTTCGAAATCATAATACGGACTACCATCAGTCAGTAACTGTTAGTTTATTATAATATTGTGGGTTAAGTTTCGTTAGTCCATCTCTTTGGTCATTATAGAGATCGCATTCGAAAAAGAAATGCTCAACCGTTTTACTTTGAGCCCCGCAACTGCAACTGAAGTTAGGAATTATGTTAACATTACATACATCAGCCTTTCGACTACTACATTTATGCCTTATTCCTATAGTTTGTCGGTATGCATGTCTGTCATCGTCCTAATATTGGATTTTAACTGGTTAATCGTTGGAAGTGTGCGGATTTGTGTGTCTACGATCGTTCCGTAATTTTAGCGTTGATGGGAAATACGATGTTGCAAAACAGCAAAGTCGTGTAAATGGTATTTCATAATTATCGTTATTTCTAAGGCTGTATGAAATTGTTTCGTTTATTCTATCTGGTAAAATATCTTAAAGATAAGATGGTACATCGTCGTTAATAATTTTGTGCATATAAGAGTTAGTTTGCGCTGCTTTTTTTTCTCGCCGATAGTGTTTCCCATCCAGTTTCAGAGTAAAGTGACCGAATAGAGGCGAAAACTAATAAACCCGTTACGATTCGAGCTGCATTCAACTGAACCTTGTTCTAAGCGGTTAGAGTCACTTATATAAAACCCGTTCCATACCGATGCGTATTCCAATAACGGACTTATATATAGGTACAGTATCATCAACTTAGAGTTTTTTTAGATAATTTGTATTTAAACTTTTTCAAATATGACAGTTGTTTGGTATATAGTGTATGTGTGTTCCCTATTTGTTGTTTGATGATAAATTTACGCCCAAATGCCGATGAAATTCAACAAGATTCAGGGAAGTGTTATCAAATTTTAGGTGGAAATTGTAGTCGTTAAAATTTTAGAAATCATCATCACTTCTGTTTTTAATGGATTGAATGTTATCATCCACTTTTCTGCCCACTCTTTTAATTTCTTTAGATCACTATTTAAAACGATTTCAATTTGTGCTGGGTCTGTCGAAGGAAAACTAAGCGAGGTATTGTCGTCTGCATATAAGCTTGCTTTGCCTGCTAAATTGTCCACAGTATCGTTAATGTAAATCAAAATAACAATGACCCGAGGACTGTTCCTTGAGGAACGCCAGCAGATATACCTTTTTTCCAATGAAAAAACTCCATTTACAGAAACTTTTGCATTCTGTTATTTAAGGTAACTTACAAGCCATAGCAAGAGGTCCCCAATTATCCCATACTTTTCTAGTTTATATGATAACCTCCTATGCCAGACACGATCGAACGCTTAAGATATGTCACAAAATATTTGACAGTTGATTTCGTAAGTTTCGAGAGACAAACAAGTGTTTTGAATTAGTTCTATCAAATGGTGAACAGTAGAGTGACCGAGGAAAATCCTGACTGATACTTATATAGTAATGCGAGTTTTAAGACAGTTTACCTTCTGTAAACAAACAGTGAGCATCCATGGGATCGGAGAATGAAAGTTTCTTCGCAAGCCCAGGTCACATGACCAAGATGACCGTGTCAATAAAAGATAAAAACTCTTCAAAAATCTTCTCCGAAAGTAGTTGGTCGATTATCATGAAACTTGGTATGTAGTATTGGTGACTCGGGGCTATCATATTTTGTGAAATGATGACCCTTGGATGACCTTACTTGTTTTAGGTCAAGGTCAAGTTTGGTCGTATAGGCCTTTATATGGGAAAAGGTCAAACTGTGTATTTGTCGGAAACTATTGTAGCCTGTGATCTGAAAATTGATAGACGCAAGTAGCTAAATTAGAGAAATGAAACTAGATAAGTATTCAAGGCCAGGGTCATGTCTTGTCCTTGGATCAAGGGCATTCGGATTTGAAATTAAAATTTGTTTTTGTCAGAAATCACAAGGCACCAAATTTCATATGAAAGCTTTTATGAACAAGGAAATGGAAATGAACCAATATGAGTTTGACCACATGACTAAACTGCAATGCCCGTATTTGGTGAACATTTTCAAAAGCCGACTCTGGAACAAATGGGTCAATTGCCTTGAAACTTGGTATGCAGGTTTTTGACCGGGGCCTATCATAGTTTGGTCAAATGTTGACCCTTGAATGGCGTTGACATATTTAAAACCAATGTCAAATTTGGTCCATGGGCTTTTGTATAGGAAAAATACCAAACCATGCAAACCTAGTCTTCGGAAATGATTGCAGCCTGTGATGTGCAAACTGGTTGATGCATTACGCTAAATGAGTAAATGAAACTACACGAGTGTTCAAGGCCATTCCTTGAACGTGTCCCATGTTCATTTAGAAATAGAGGATCTTACATGAGTGCTCATGTATTATTGAATTTATTAAACGAGTTGAGGAAAAGGGATAAAATGCGAGGCTTGTATTATTGAATTCATTAAACGAGTTGAGGAAAAGGGATAAAATGCGAGGCTTTGCCGAGCATTTTATCCCTTTTCCTCAACGAGTTTAATAAATTCAATAATACATGAGCACGAATGCAAGATTCTATTTATCATATGACATTTAAAGCACATTTTATTCACGATTGTTTACAAAAATATTAATATTCCACCGTTAGTAAACGCGACATCGTTAAGGACGTCGTACATGTAACGTTACGGGACGTATCTAGCTAATTTGCATATTTAATCCACTAGTGGATTATCGAAAATATTACATGGCGTTATTACACTCTCAGACGCGACGTCATATGATAAATGAAAATTAACTAAGATGTTAACGCGATAAAAAGGGAAATCTGTGTAACAAACTTACACATAAATCCACCTATGTACCAACGATCCATGGCGTAAAACTCCATCATTGCCGTAGGCTGACAAACCAAGAGAACAAACAAGTCAGCTACGCTGAGACTGAAGAGGAAGTAGTTTGTCGGGTTCCGCATTGCACGAACCCTGCAGACGACCAAGATCACCATTGTATTCCCAAATATTCCAATAATAAATTCAATAATATTGAAAACAGTCACGCAGACAAAGAGATACATTGGCGCATGGTTAAAATCTTCTTGGACATATGAAGAGACCAGACTGCTCAAATTGGGATCAGCTGTGGTGGTATTTAATGCAACAGTGGTATAGCGTATGTCTCTTGGGATAGTAAATAAGTCATGGTCCTCTTCAGTAGCAGCCATGACATGCAGATGTTTCTCTTGTACGCCACAATATTATGTTTCAACAACATAAACTGTGGTTAGTCTGTTGGTCTGAATCAGCATGTAAACCAAATGTCACAACGTCATCCTGAAACAAAACAAATATAAACAGAGTCATGCTGGTGAGGTCACATGCGCATTCAAATCTTTGGAGGACAGATCAGGTCTCGTGTGTGTGTGTGTGTGTGTGTGTGTGTGTGTGTGTGTGTGTGTGTGTGTGGAATATACAGATCGATGACTGTCTACTGAACACTACGTCATACGGACCGATCCAACAGATACGGTTATATAGGGTGACCGACTTCCCCTCGCTTTATTCGCAAAATCTTTGCTGAATATTATTCTAATATGACATTTGCCATCCCTGTATAACGGTATCAACTGGATCGGCCCGTTTGACGTAATCTTCAATAAACATTCATCCACCTGTTCATCTGAGCAAGCGCGAACACTTGAAATTTAGTGATATATTTGGCATTTCAATATTTATGAACAGGACTACAAATTCCATGCTTTTCTGAAATGCACTGTAAATATGTTCTATAAAAGGGTTATCCTTTGGAAGCAAGGAATACACCACAGAACTTAAAAATATGGAGTGTACATGTTTTCTGGGCCAGACTAGCCAGTTTCGGCCAATTAGGCCTCATCAGTGACCCTCAGATATTTTCAAAATTCCACAATGGAATCAATGATACCAAAGGACAAGAAAATATAATCTATACTATGATGTAGGGCAGGTAGACGTTTTACCGCCGCCAAACATTCCCACACACCAGCTGTAGTGAAGTTAAATATGTTCTATAAAAGGGTTATCCTTTGGAAGCAAGGAATACACCACAGAACTTAAACATATGGAGTGTACATGTTTTCTGGGCCAGACTAGCCAGTTTCGGCCAATTAGGCCGCATCAGTGACCCTCAGATATTTTCAAAATTCCACAATGGAATCAATGATCCCAAAGGACAAGAAAATATAATCTACACTATGATGTAGGGCAGGGAGACGTTTTACCGCCGCCACACAGTCCCACACACCAGCTGTAGTGAAGTTAAATATGTTCTATAAAAGGGTTATCCTTTGGAAGCAAGGAATACACCACAGAACTTAAAAATATGGAGTGTACATGTTTTCTGGGCCAGACTAGCCAGTTTCGGCCAATTAGGCCTCATCAGTGACCCTCAGATATTTTCAAAATTCCACAATGGAATCAATGATCCCAAAGGACAAGAAAATATAATCTACACTATGATGTAGGGCAGGGAATGATTGCAGCCTGTAATTTTGATACATCACATTTGAAATATGGTGCAGGGGTATGGTCTCCCTTTCTGAAAAGTGTATTTACCTTATTAAAATATAGTTTTTTGTTTGTAAATTTAAAACCATTGGAAAACATATGTAAACAGTAACACTTTGTTTTGAAAATTTAAAACCAATGGAACTCTTTACCGTCTTCATATGTGGCTTTTTGTGAACGTCGTCGTCGACTGTATGTCCGTTCCCAATGTCCTTTAAACAACATCTCCTCCTAAACCGCTAGATGGATTCCAAACAATCTTGGCAAAATAATCTTCGGGTGTTCCTCTATCAAAGTTGTTAAAAAGGTTCCGGTCCATTGCACATGTTGGTCACAGGAGCTCAAAATAGATTTTTAACTTGTTTTACATAGAAGACCCAGGTCTTTGATATTCGGTATGGAGGTCTATCTAAATGACCCCTATCAAGACTGTCCGAATTTTTGCCCGGGGCCAAAAATAGCCACTGGTTTTACAAAGACTTAAATAGGGAAAACTTTTTAAAATCTTGTCTGTGTCCAGGCCTTTCATATTTAGTATAAGCCTCATTTATTGGACCTCTACCAAGATCGTTCAAACTATAGACCCGGGGCCAAACATTGCCCCGCCCCGGGACACACATGTAAATCTCTTAGCTCAAGTGAGCGATGTAGGACCATCGTGGTCCTTTTATACATAGACTTATAATGAAAAACCCTTTAAAAATCTTCTTGTCTTAAATCAGAAGACCCCGGTCTTTGATATTTGGTATGTAGCTTTATGTAGTTGACCTCTACAAAAATTATAGCACTGGGGTCAACAACTGTCGCGCCCCGGTGCCCACTTGTTTTACATAGATATTTTGGTATGGGATCTCTACGAATATTGTTCAAATTATAGCACGGGGACCAAAAATTGTCCAACCGAGGGCTCACTGGTTTTACATAGACATGAGAGTCATATTGGTATGTTATCATTTTCTCATTGAGATCATTTAGAATCATTTGGAAAATAGAGTTCTGCTTAAACCGGTGCTAGAGGGCCTGCACATTTCAGTACTGGTCATGAACAGACTCAATAAAACCGAGTCTGCGATTTTCGTTTATTTGGTGTATTCTTTTATTCCAAAGGATCTTACTATTCAGAACTTATTTATGTAGGAAACCTTCTGAAAATCTTCTTGTCTGATACCAGAAGGCTCAGGTATCAAAGGGACGTTACTCTATGATAAATGGGCCGACTTGGCTGGTTTTCGAACTTATCCGAGGTTTTATCCCTAACGACCTAACATGTAAGTTTCAGAAAGGTCCGATCACAACAGAAGGGGCTACGGTGATGACAAGGTCAAAAATCGGCATTTTCAGAAATCAAAGGGACGTAACTCTATGATAAATGGGTCAACTTAGCCGGTTTTCGAACTCGTTCGAGATTTTATCCCCAGCCACCTTACATATAAGTTTCAGAAAGATCCGATCAAAACTGAAGGCGCTACGGTGATGACAAGCATTTTTCCCATTGTAAGTCTACGGGACCTTGTGGTTGCCACTGCAACCAAAGTTTTCGTGCGATTTCAAAAAAAAGTTTATGTCATCAATGCCCCACCAGAGGCATGCTACAGATGAGAAATGATTGAGATCAGCCTGCAGGCTGCAGAGATATAGCTGCTCAAAAGTGTGGACGGACGGACGACGGACGACGGAGGACCCATTATACTATAAGCTCCCCTGGAGCCTTCGGCCCAGGTGAGCTAAAATAGACACATCGTAAATTTGCTCAAAATGTGAACTCCTCCTTAACGCTTCAGCCGATTTGATTCAAACTTCACAGGAATGTTGCTCGGGTGGTTCCCAACCAAAATAGCTAAAGACCATCTGCTCTGATGGACAAGATGGCTGTCAGAGCTGAAAATAGAAAAACGTATACATGCTTCAAACCCGAACTCCTCCTGAATGGAGCCATATAAGGAATATTGGTTAGGTGACCCTCTACCAAAATAGCTAAAGCAGGTCTGCTCAGATGATCTAAATGGCTACAAAAGCTAAACAAAGTGATCATTTATTTAAGTGCAACAGTCCGGTTGCTTGGAATGTTGCTCGGGTGGCTCTCCATCACAATAGCTTACAACCGTTCTGCTGTTATGAACAAGATGGCTGGAAGAGCTGAAAATAAAACAAGAGGGCCCAGAGGGCCCTGATTCGCTCACCTGAATGTCATTGTCTCTAGTACATTCTATTTTTAGCTCTGGTGGCCATCTTGTTGATCAGAGTGGAACGATCTTAGCTATTTCGGTAAGGTGTCACCTAGGCATCATTCCTTTGAAGTTTTAATCAAAATGACCAATGGGTTTTGGAAGAGTTCGCATTTGAAGCAAATTTACAATGTTTTTCTATTTTTAGCTCTGGCGGACATATTGTTCGTCGGAGCGAGACCATTTTAGCTATTTTGGTAGAGAGTCATCTAAGCAACATTCCTATGAAGTTTGAATGTAGTTGGCCCAAGGGTACAGGAGGAGTTGTCGTTTGAAGATTTTTTCTATTTTTAGCCCTGGTGGCCATCTTGTTTATCAGAGTGGAATGATTTTAGCTATTTTTGTAGGGAGTCACCTGGGCAACCTTCCTGTGAAGTTTGAAGCAAATTTACAATTTATTTTCTATTTTTAGCTCATCGGAGCGGGATCATTTTAGCTAATATGGTAGAGGGTCAACGACATAATATTCCTGTGAAGTTTGAATCAAATTGGCCCAAGGGGTAAGGAGGAATTGTCGTTTGAAGAATATTTCTATTTTTAGCTCTGGTGGCCATCTTGTTAGTCAGAGCGGAACAATTTTAGCTTTTTTGGTAATGAGTCAACCACATAATAGTCCTGTGAAGTTTGAATCATATTGACCCAAGGGGTAAGAAGGAGTTGTCGTTTGAATTTTTTTTTATTTTTAGCTCTGGCGGCCATCTTGTTCGCTGCATTGAACGATTTTAGCTATTTTGGTAGGGAGTAACCTAACTAACATTCCTGTGAAGTTTGAATCATATTTGCCCAAGGGTTGAGGAGGAGTTCGCGTTTTGACGTAAATTTACAAAGTTTTTATGTTTTTTAGCTATTGCGGCCATTTTGCTCATCAGAGCGAAAACATTTTAGCCATTTTGGTAATGGGTCATCTAAGCAACATTCCTATGAAGTTTGAATGAAATTGGCCCAAGGGTAAAGGAGGAGTAGTCGTTTGCAGATTTTTTCTATTGTTTCCTCTGGCGGCCATCTTGTTAGTCAGAGCGGAATGATTTAGCTATTTCTTTAGAGAATCACCTACATAACATTCCTGTGAAGTTTGAATCGAATTGGCCCAAGGGTTAAGGAGGAGTTCGTGTTTGAAGCAAATTTACGATGTTTTTCTATTTTTAGCTATTGCGGCCATTTTGCTCATCAGAGCAGAATCTTTTCAGCTATTTTGGTAGATTGCCACTTAACCAACATTTCTATGAAGTTTGAATAAGATTGGCCCAAGGGTACAGGAGTAATTGTCGTTTAAAGATTTTTTTCTATTTTTAGCTCTGGCGACCATCTTGTTTGTCAGAGCACAACGATTTTAGCTATTTTGGTAGGGAATCATTTGGGCAACATTCCTGTGACGTTTGAATCAAATTGGTCCAAGGGTGGAGGAGGAGTTTGTGTTTGAAGCAAACTTACGATGTTTTTCTATTTTTGGCTATGGCGGCCATTTTGCTCATCAGAGCAATACCATTTTAGCTATTTAAGTAGAGGGTCACCTAAACAACATTCCTATGACGTTTGAATAAATTTAACCAAAGGGTACAGGAGGAGTTGTCGTTTAAAGAATTTTCTATTTTTAACTCTGGCGGCCATTTTGTTTACCGAAGCGGAAACGTTTTAGCTATTTTGGTAGTGGGTCACCTAAGCAACATTCCTATAAAGTTTGAATGAAATTGGCCTTACGGTACAGGAGAAGTTGTCCTTTAAAGATTTTTCTATTTTCAGCTTTGGCGGCCATCTTGTTCAGCGGAGCGGAACAATTTTAGCTATTTATGTAGAGGGTCACCTCAGCAATATTCCTATGAAGTTTTTTTTTCAATTGGCTCACGGGTTTAGGAGGAGTTAGCATTTAAAGCAAATTGTTGACCTCGCACGACACACGACGCACGACGGACATTGACCGATCACAATAGCTCACCATGAGCACTTCGTGCTCAGGTGAGCTAAAAAAACGTTGTATATTTGCTTCAAATCCGAACTCCTCCCGAATTGGGCCAATTTCATTCAAGGAATGTTGGGTGACCCTCTTCCAAAATAGCTAAGCAGTTCTGCTCAGAGGTCAAGCCTAGCCACCAAAAGCTAAAAATAGTGATCATTTATCTAAGTGCAACCTTTCGGTTTCTTGGAATGGCTGTCACTCTCGTGACTTTCAGAAGATGTGAGACATCTTGGTATCAGGTTAGCGATTCAGGACCATCTTGGACATCTTGTTAACTGTGGAAAGGCTGATAGATTTTCTCTTATGAAATGATACTAATATGCTAACAGTTAATCCGTTATGGTAGAGCCTGTTCCAAGTATCAGACTTCATGGAACGTTGGAATGTGCTCACTACCAGTTTGTTATGCCAGGGGTATAAAACACAAACTGGTATCAACACTAAAGAAGTTCTATGGGAGACATTGTGTTTCTTTCCATTTGGTGTCTCTGATGGTAGCTGTGGGTTAATTGTATCGATTTCTGATCACTGCTTCCACTTCTATTATGTTGATCCGTACAATGTGGCCATTTCCAGAATTATTTCTGATGTGTTTGCCAATGGAAAACCATAGGAAGACTTCCAAAATCTCGGACATACCCTCCTCGGTATTTACTCCTTTTCTTCGTTCAGGCCGATAGGCATGGTGGGCGAAGCTTGCTTGCAAAGTAATGCTTAATATTCTAGGACGCCTGATTACACTCTTCTGGAGTCCATGTCTGTTGGTTTGAACATTCATATTTGCCATTTGTCTATGCATTAATGATTTTGGATTAACTCTTTGGTACTACGACCTAAACTACTTTATAAACTCGCATTTCAACTGTCGTGCATTTTCATATCAATTACGAAGGAAATCATCTATTTAACAGTGCCGTGGATGCTTTTGGAATTATTTTGTTTTTGGTAATTCTCTGGGGGATAGACTCCATCATGGTCTGAGATAATATAACATATTTTACCCTGGAGATTATTTGTAATAAGTATTTTATGTAGTCTTCAAATATAGATTTAGAAGGCCCCGTGGTGTAGTGGTTATGCTACTCGCCTTGTAAGCCAGAGGTCGCAGGATCGATCCCGGGCTTCTCCAAACTTTCGGATAAGTCTTTAAACCGAGGTCCTGTCTCGGTATGACTTTAGCTGTTGTTGAGATGTAAACATCAAACACTCACTGACTCACTCACTGTAATATATAGATTATGTGACCTCGATAGAACCGCTTCTAATAAGTATTTCAAATGTGTTGAGTGAGAGTTAAGGAAACATGTATACTCTCATAAACCACATCTCTCTCTAAAGAGTCATTTGTGAACAGGACTTATCCTAGAAAAAAATTATAATCCACCGAGAGGTCCAATATTCTAACCTAGTAATCCATCTGGCAGTTAAAGCCATACATTTACTCCTATACCCAAACCATCCGTTGAAAACAAAAATCAGAATCCTTCCAAACTAAAAGGCCACAATCCAAAAACGCAGCCGTCTCAAGTCACCTATAGATAGTGAAAGGGACACAAAAAACAGACGAAACATGAACCAACGGCAAAAAGCCAAATAACAGTTAAGACTGCAAAAGAACGACCGCCTTTGGACGGTCAGTAGTAAAACTACTGGGGTGGGGGTTGGGCTTTAACTCCTGAGTTTATCAAAATTTTCAACCCTTGTCCTCAGTTCCAGTACACTATCAAATAAAAATAACAATAAACAATGGATCCGCATTGAGGTTTTCTTTCCCTTTGGTGTCTCTAATGGGAGCTGTGGGTTAATTGTATCGATTCCTGATCATTGCCTCTATTTCTGTTTCTAGCTTAACAGTGAGTCATGATAAAGTACCTGGTAAAATGGTTGTGTATAGATAATATTATCACGAATCAGGGTTTAGGATTCAACAACAACCCGACGTCAGAACGTCACGGAGAGTCTTCTGGTGAAAACAAAATCCCAAATCCTTCCAAATATTCTGGTGATAACATAGACAAGAATCTCTTATCTCAGTCTCAAGTAGTTTGTAAGTATTGCAAAAATACAGGTCATTTGATCTCTGAATGTTTAAAATTAAAGAGGAGGAGAGAAAGACAAGAGGAATTAAAATCTACTTGATTGACCTTTTGCAAGGTCAAAACCACAGTCTTGTGTAAGGTAGGAAACTCTTTCTGATACCAAATTATCTGAAGTAGAAGTAAAACAAAGATCAGGAATCGATACAATTAACTTACTCCACCAATCAAAGACACCAAAGGGAAAGAAACACAAACATGAAGCGACCAGACCATAATGGAAACCTAAACAAAGGAAGGCCATAAGGACAGTTATTTTCCCACAAAATGCAAAATAAAAAGACACAAGTGATACACACAGTAAGTGACGAACAACAATTTAAATAAACCGCCACAGAAAAACCGCCTTGGAACGGTCAGTGGAAAGAATTCCACTGGGTCGGGGGGGGGGGGGGGGGGGGGGGGCTTAAATCGATTTTACATGGCCATAATCCTCACCCTTTACTCTGTCGCGGTATACACTAATTTTGTTTAGTCCGCATGAAGGCTTCCTAACTCATCAGTGTAACATCTCCGAGAACATACAAATAAAAAAACTACAGAGATGAAACAAGGTTGAGGACTCGACAGCATACAAAAACAGAATTGCTGGAGCAAAAGAAAACCAACCGTTAGACTCCGAGGGGCCCGACCAAAGACGGAGCATCAGGCGCCAACCAAGATAAAGAATACTAAAATAAAATTCCATTTATGTTTTTACGCTGGAACCGTCATCTTAGGCCCGACCCACCGGTGTGCAATCAAAGAGGGAAGCAAAGTTGCCAACCGTGATTGGGTTAACCACCATGCATGCAGTCTGTTTTATAACATTTATGTTGTACCCAATCTTTATATATCGGCGAACGTTTTACGACATTGGGTACTAAAGGCATTACAGGCATGTATTTTTCTAAATTTATACACTAAGTCACCACAGAATTCGGGTTCCGATAGGCCTTGTTACGGGAGTGTTTTAAGTCCAACATTGAATTTGATTCAGTTATGGCGATTTAGAAGCATTCTTATCAGATGGTTTTGTGTCACTAACTGGTGACAGTTATGCCTGTTGTATCCCTATTAAAATATTACGAGATTCAGGGGCTCTCAATCACTTTTTCTAAAAAATACTCCGCCCTTTTCTGAGAAAACTTCTTTGGGCCAAAGTGTTCTTATTAAGGGTATGGAATGAGGATTTGTAACTGTTCCGCTTCATAACGTTTATTTGTCATCAGAACTGGTATCTGGTTTGGTGGTTGTTGGTATTAGACCTTCTTGACATTTTAAGGGTGTTCATTTATTGCTTAGCTGGAAATAAGGTTGTGGTAAATACATTTGACTTCTTATCCTTTCATTGATCAACCGCCTGATTCCATTGAGCAGGAAATTGTTGATCTTGATCCGACCTGTAGAGTCACAAGGGCTTTGGGACATTTAAGCCAAGCAAACTGATGGGAAACAGGATACCTTTTGTGTCAGTCTTTTGATGACGAGATAACGTCTTTGTCTTCAAGTAGACTGTCATGATAATCACTCATGCTATGATCTAGGTCATGATAAAATGTCCGGGTCACAACTTTCTACAAAGATTTCTTTCTATTTTTAGCTCTGGCGGCCATCTTGTTTGTAAGAACATAACAATTTTAGCTATTTTGGTAGGGAGTCACTTGGGCAACATGCCTGTGAAGTTTGAATCAAATTGGCCCAAGGGTTAAGAAGGAGTTCGCGTTTGAAGCAAATTTACGATGTTTTTCAATTTTTTAGCTATGGTGGCCATTTTGCTCACCAGAGCGATACCGTGTTAGCTATTTTAGTAGAGGGTCACCTATGCAACATTCCTATGAAGTTTGAATTAATTTGGCCCAAGGGTACAGCAGGAGTTGTCGTTTAAAGAATTTTCTATTTTTGGCTCTGATGGCCATTAAAGGAGGAGTAGTCGTTTGCAGATATTTTCTATTTTTCCTCTGGCGGCCATCTTGTTAGTCAGAGCGGAATGATTTGAGCTATTTCTTTAGAGAGTCACCTACATAACATTCCTGTGAAGTTTGAATCAAATTGGCCCAAGGGTTAAGGAGGAGTTCGTATTTGAAGCAAATTAACGATGTTTTTCTATTTTTAGCTATGGTGACCATTTTGCTCATCAGAGCATAACTGTTTAGTTATTTTGGTAGATGGTCACCTAAGCAACATTCCTATGAAGTTTGACTGAAATTGGCACAAGGGTACAGGAGGAGTTGTCGTTTGAAGATTTTTCTATTTTTAGCCCTGGTGGCCATCTTGTTTGTCAGAACAGATCAATTTCAGCTATTCTGGTTGGGAGTCACTTGGGTAATATTCCTCTGAAGATTGAATTAAATTGGCCTAAGGGTTGAGGAGGAGTTCGCGTTTAAAGCAAATTTACGATATTTTTCTATTTTTAGCTATGGCGGCCATTTTGCTAATCAGAGCAATACCGTTTTAACTATTTTAGTAGAGGGTCATCTAAGCAACATTCCTATGAAGTTTGAATTAATTTGGCCCAAGGGTACAGCAGGAGTTGTCGTTTAAAGAATTTTCTACTTTTAGCTCTGATGGCTATTTTGTTCATCGGAGCAGAAGCGTTTCAGCTATTTCGGTAGAGGGTCATCTAAGCAACATTTCTATGAAGTTTGAATGAAATTGGCCTAAGGTTCGAGGAGTTGTCGTTTAAAGGTTTTACTATTTTTAGCTCTGGCGGCCATCTGGTTCAGAGGAACGGAATGATTTTAGCTATTTTTGTAGAGGGTCACTTAAGCATTATTCCTATAGAGTGTTATTGAAAATGGCTCAAGGGTTAAGGAGGAGTTAGCATTTAAAGCAAATTGTTGACGCCGCATGACACACGACGCACGACAGACGACGGACATTGACTGATCACAATAGCTCACCATGAGCACTTCAGGTGAGCTAAAAACATTTTAATATTCCATAAAGTCGTAAAACATGCCATTCTCGTTTATATTCTTTATATCTTTTTCATACTGTTGCTTTATTAAACGATTTTCGCCATGATGCAATTTTGAATAAGACCATATCGGTTCGTTTAACACATTTTCATCCGACACTGCTGTATTACATCTATGAATAACTTTGCACATATTCACTGCATCTCTCCAAAAATGGATTATAAGGATTTGAGGAACAATGCGTAGCATCCTAACACAAAACTAATTTCCAGAAATCTACAGAGAGTGTATTCGATGATGAAACACTTGAACTAAATATAACTCGATAAAACCACGTTACCTTTTAACGCTGAATAAATTTACTTGTATTAATCATTCTTAAACCTCCATCTATAACGTCTTGTACATAAGATTACGACCTATCCTATCAGGACCGGAGTTACTGAGAAAACAATAAAAATCCTATCGAGCTATTTTAAAAATTAATTGTTCCGTTGGATTAAGCAGAGCTGTTAAAAGTTGCATAAATTCCGAACGCGGACTGTTACTTACCTGGAAGTGTTAGTTGTCTTTTTTCTCCAAGACTACTCCCCCACGCCCTGGGGCAATGGAGAAATACAGGGCTGGCGGCCTGAGGCAGGCGTTGGTAAAAGTCCACCGAATCAGGCACACCGTGCTGCCCGGGATTATGGCAGCTTCCTTCGAAAGTGTGGCAGATTGGTAAAACCCAACCGAAAACAGTCCGCCGAGTCACCGGGTGCCACGAAATAGGTGGCTGCCTTCAGCTTCTGTGGCAGTTGGGTAAAAGCCTCCAACATACAGAACAATCGGCGGTTCAATCGGTATCATTTTGTGAATAAAATTGTTCAAATGCATCTTACAAAATTACATTTCTTTTTTTTTTTATTACAAATTCATTACGCGATATCTATCCTTATTAACCTTTCATATCTCATGTTCCGACCATGCTATATTTGTACTTGTATCATCCTGCGCTGGTGGGCCGCACACTGGACGGAAGATAACCTCATCTGTGTCTAACATATGTGTTTGTACTTTTTATGTGTCACTTTTTCATGCTCCATCACTCTGCACATCAAATAATGAAAATGCATTTTATATACGTAATTAGATTAGTAACTTGTCATTTCATGTGACTCCAGAGTTAAAAGAATCACACGCTTATCACTTAGTTCTGGAGTATACGTTATCATCTAACACAGCATATTTCTTAAGTATTTTTTAAATATTTTGTTCTTTCGGAAACAAATCAACTCAATTCTATTTTTTATCACAATCGTGGATCTCAAATCTTGCAAAGGATCTCCTATTTTCAAAACCAACCTTTTATTTAAGCAAACGTTTTCGGCCTCCCTTGTCTGTAGGGAATAAAATATACAGGTCACTTCCCTTGTGTAGTGAACGGGGATGAAATTCCCTGTTGAAACAGTAGCCACTTGCTTGCCGTGAGTGGCGTCTCGTATGCTGGAAGGAGGGATCCTGGTAATTGAGAAAAGCCCAGGGATCTCCAGCTTTTCAACACATTATTTTGGCCCATATTTCAGATAGACTGGTGGTTTGGGCTAGATCCGGCCTAAATCAATCGGCTCAGTCGTGCCAAGCTCTAGAATCACACAGCTTGTTCTTTACTTCCTTGTTTCTTTTCTACGTATCTTTATGGTACTTGTAACCGGGTTTAAAATTTTCTTATTCCTCTATCTTTGAGTGTCGTTTGATGGACGGCGGCTAATTGATTAATAGGTGGGCCCAGGAAACATGTACACTTCATATTTTCCGGTTCTATGGTGTATTCCTTGCTTCCAAAGGACAACCCTTTTAAAGAACATATTTAACGTCACGTCAGCTGGTGTCTGGGAATGTGTGGCGGCCGTAAATGTCTCCCTGCCCTACATCATAGTGTAGTTTATATTCTCTTGTCCTTTGGGATCATTGATTCTATTGTGGAATTTTCAAAATATTTGAGGGTCACTGATGAGGCCTAATTGGCCGAAACTAGCAAGTCTGGCCCAGGAAACATGTACACTTCATATTTTTCGGTTCGGTGGTGTATTCATTGCTTCCAAATGATAACCCTTTTATAGAACATATTGTACTGGGTAAATTCAGCAGAAACTTCTGTGAGGGAGAGAATACGGGTGGCGATGGATCCCAACTGTTCATGTTTTTTTTTTCTTTGAAATCTGGGTACACAGTTGGGAGACATAAAGCAGAGGTGGAGCGGAAGGACTCTGGCCCTGTCATCGAGTATAATAACAATGTAGCCTTGGCGTTGTAAAATAGGAGATCCATTTCCATTAAACACCCCCTTGTAGGGCTCCAAGGAGGGTTGGGCGCATAGCTATCGAAACATAAATTTCAACCATGGGATCCAACACTAGGAAAAGAGCATTTTAGACTTATCTGATGACGACCCTGAACCGGCTACATTCAGTTTTAAAGCAATTGATTTTTAGTGGTTTCGGGCAACGAAGAAAAGTCCGTAACTACAGTTTCACCATTTGTCATTGAAAAACAAATTGAAGCTTTAAACGGAACGCCAAAACATGTGAAAAATGAAAAAAAAAAAAAAAAAAAAAAAAAAAAACGGACCACTTTTGATAGAAACAAATCGCCAATCTGAAACGGAAAACCTACTCAAAATAAACAAGTTTTTCAACCTTAACGTCTCTGTCACGGAACATAAAACATTAACTTCATGTAAAGGAATAATCCGTGACAGAATGCTAAAACAGGAATCAGAAGAGAGCACTGTTGAATATTTAAAAGAACAAGGAGTAACGGCCTGCAAACGATTCAGAATGAAAAAAGACGGAAATCTAATCGACACAAACACACTTCTTCTTACTTCAACACCACTTCGTTGCCGAAATCACTAAAATATTTTACAGAATAATACCGGTCGAAAACTATGTGCCCAATCATCTGCGATGTTTTAATTGTCAGAGGCTTGGATACCACGAAAACGACTGCACTGTCCCTGACGGATCTGTTTGTGAGAAATGCTGTGGAACCGGCCATCACACTCTCAACTGCAAGAACCCTCCAAAGTGCGTGAACTGCGGAAAAAAATCTCATATTCCAATGTCTGTGAAGTTTGGAAAACAAAAAAAAAGAAATTATGTAAATCAAAGTAACACAAAACATAACATATTTAGAAGCAAAGAAAATTCAACAAAATAAACCAGAACCCACATTCGCAAAAGTTGTTCAATCCCTCGCCAGCACACCTGAAACAAAAGAAACCTCCACGCAAATTAGCGAAAAAGATTTTGAAATTAAACCTTATTCTAAAGTCATTACTTCTGCTGTTAAACCTAAAACTACATCGTCACAACCTACATCTACACATCCGTCAAGACCAGAATCAAAACCAACTTCACAGACCAGTTCACAAACAGATCTCAGCTGCGACCCAAGTCGGGATCAGCGGATCAAAAGGAAAAGACGGTAAAGAAAAGCATAAAGGATCAAACCCAAACAGAAAAGGGACGTCGGCTGATCCAGTCAAACTGGCTAATCGGTACGGCTCCCTTGAGAACATGGAGTAAGACGTTGACTCCTCCATGTTCTCTCAGAAAGGATTAAATTCCTTATTTTAATCTTCTCTCCATTTCGAAATGGATAAGAAATCAATAATTCAATGGAATTGTCGAGCACTGAAAGCCAATTTTAATGAACTTTAAATTTTAACTACATTTTATTTTCTCCGAATGTCATTTGTCTCAAAGATTTTTTTTTAAAAGCACATATAATATTAATTTCAAAGGTTACAGTATGTACAATCATATCACAACGGATACTCAGTTTGTGTCGCTTATATTATTTTATTTTGGATAGCCCTTTGGCCATTTTGTGGGAAAGTAACTGTCCTTTTGGCTTTTCGCTGTTGGTGTTTCCGTTGGGGTCTGTTGCTTCATCTTTGTTTTTTTTCTCTCTCTTTGGTGTCTCTGATGGCAGCTGTGGGTTAATTGTATCGATTCCTGATCATTGCTTCTACTTATATTTTATTTAATAGTCACAGCAAATTATGGGGTTGGTCGGATACAAATGACAAAGGAGAAATCATAGAAAATGTTATTGCTGAAAATTATTTATATTTGTTTAACGATAAGCAACCAACATATCTTCAATCTCCCACAAGGAACTATTTTGCTTTAGATTTATTAATTTACTCTCCAAATATTTATTTAGATTTTGATTGGTCTGTTGTGGCCGATCTCCATGGGAGAGATCATTTTCCGAAAGTGATTGAACAAATTAAATCGACCCATGAGGATCGTCATCCCAGATGGAATTTGAGTAAAGCAAATTGGGAAACATTTAACCAATTTTGTAATGAAAAACTCGAACCTGAAATTTTTAAAACGGCAAATGATATAAAAGTTTTACAGATGAATTGATTAATATTGCTGAAAAATGTATTCCTAAATCCTCGACTTTTTTTTATTTTCAAAAAGAAACAGACCTTGGTTTAATGACGAAGTTAAAAATTCAATCAATAAAAGAAAATCTGCACTACGAAAATTTAATAAACAACCAACAAAAGAAAATCTCATCCATGCCAAACATATGCGAGCTAAAGCTCGCAAAACAATTAAATCAGCCAAAAATATCTTGACAGCAATACGTCTCCAAACTAAATACTAGAACACCAACGAAGAAAATATGGGACATGGGACGTAAGTAAGGGCGAGGATTGTGGCCACGTAAAATCGATTTAAGCCCCCCCCCCCCCCCCCCAGTGGAATTCCTTTCCGCTGACCGTTCCAAGGCGGTTCATCTGTCGCGGTTTATTTTTGTTATGGTTTGTCTTTGGGAGTTTGTGTCCCTGATATAATTTTATTTTTTATAGCCTTTTGGCCATTTTGTGGGAAAGTAACTGTCCTTTTAATTTTCCGCTGTTGGTATTTCCGTTGGGATCTGTTGCTTCATGTTTGTGTTTCTTTCCCTTTGGTGTCTCTGATGGGAACTGTGGGTTAATTGTATCGATTCCTGATCATTGCCTCTACTTCTATTATGATTAGAAAATGCAGTTGCAAAAACAAATCAAATAAACATGTCCATATCAAATCGAACGGAAATATATGTCCAACGGCTTAAGACATTTCCAATGTTAAAAATGTTAAAAGAGAACAAGAGAAAAAGAATTTAAATTTTTCTTTATTAAATCACGAAAAATATAATTTACCTTTCACTACTTAAGAATTATTAGATGCTCTTCATAAATCTCGTGATAGTGCTGTTGGTCCTGATGACATACAGTATCAAATTTTAAAACATTTACCCAACAAGGCGTTGGAAACTTTATTAAATATTTTGAATGATATTTGGATCACTGGAAAGTTCCATGAGAACTGGAGAAAAGCTACCATCATTCCTATTCCGAAACCTACTAAAGATCATACTGAAGCCACTAAATACAGACCTATTGCTTTGACAAGTTGTTTATGTAAAACAAGGGAGAGAATGATTAAGGATAGGTTGGTTTGGTTCCTAGAACCAAACCAGCTTATCACTAAATTTCAAGCTGGATTTAGAAAAAAAACAGCTCTACGAACAATCATTTGAATCGCTTAGAATCATTTATACGTGATGCCTTTATTAAAAAAGAACACGTGGTAGCTGTATATTTTGACCTCGAAAAGGCCTACGATACGACTTGGAAATATGGCATCATGAAAGATTTACACACCTTGGGCCGATTAACACTTTTTATTCAAAATTTCCTATCAAATCGAACGTTTAATGTCCGCACAGGAAATAAATTATCAGACATATTTGATCAAGAACAAGGGGTTGCACAAGGTAGCATTTTATCACCAACATTGTCCAGTATTAAAATTAATAATAGTTAAATGTGTAAAAGACCCAGATTGTTCGCTTTTGTTGACGAGTTTGGGATTTTTATCGATCAAAAAATAAGGAAACCATTGAATTTATACTGCAAAGGTGTTTAAATAATATAGAAAATTGGGCACAGAAGATGGTTTCAAATTTTCAAAAACAAAACCTCAGTGTGTTCACTTCTGCCAAATTCGAAAGTTGCATTTAGATCATGTTTTAACTATATACGGCAGTACAATTCCAGTCGTCTCTGAGGCGAAGTTTTTGGGTTTTTTTTATTCGATAACAAATTGTCTTTTATTCCCCATATGAAAGCCTTGAAAGCGAACTGTTTAAAAGCTCTTGATAATCTAAAAGTCCTGTCCAGTTCCGCACTGTTCGCTTAAATCTTGATAGATCTTAAATTCGTGCCGAATTCTTCTATGGCTCCAAAGTCTATGGATCTGCTCGGAAATATTATTTTAAATCTTTGGATACTATACATCATCAAGGTTTACGTCTAGCACTAGGTGTCTTTCACACTTCACCTGTTGAAAGTCTTTATGCTGAATCAAATGAACCATCACGTTATGTTAGAAGAGAGAAATTGTCTCTTCAATATTCTACTAAATTAGCCGCAAATCCACGCAACACAGCATATGACTCTATTTTTAACCCTAATTATGAACGATTTTACAATAACAAAACATTAGCTATTAAACCTCTTGGCCTAAGACTAAAACCTGTACGTGAAGAGGCCAATGTTTATGTCCAATATATTCAATCGTTATCATTACCATCTAAAGAACCATGGACATTAACTCATCCAAAGATAGTGTTAGGATGCCTTCATGCGGACTGAACAATTTATTTGTCTAAATCGCGACGGAAGGGCGAGGATTGTGGCCACGTAAAATCGATTTAAGCCCCAAAGTGGATTTGTTTCCGCTGACCGTTCCAAGGCGGTTCTTCTGTCGCGGTTTATTTTGGTATGGTTTGTCTTTGGGTGTTTGTGTCGCTTATGTCGTTTTATTTTGGATAGCCCATTGGCTATGTGGTGGGAAAGTAACTGTACTTTTCGCTTACCGCTGTTGATTTTTCCATTAGGTCTGTTGTTTCATGTTTGTGTTTCTTTCTCTCATGTGAGCTGTGATTCCTGATCATTGCCTCCACTTCCATTTAGATTTAAGTAAATATAAGAAAACCGAAGTTGATTCATATATTTTTAAAAACGAATTTTTAAAAATCAAATCCAATTTTAAACATCACATTTCCATTTACACTGACGGCTCGAAGCTAGATGAGAAAGTTGATTGTTCTGTCATTAGTGCGAATTTCACTGACAGCCTTAGGTTACCTGATAATAGCTCTATTTTTACTGCTGAAGCAAAAGCAATAGATATTGCACTGTATCATATACGAGATCAGTCCGAAAAACAATTTGTCATTTATTCCGATTTCCTTTCTGTATTAAAAGCTCTGAAAGATCAACAGCACAGGAACCCCCTGATTCAACAAATTTTAAGAAAATATCACTATTTTTCCGTCTCAAAGGAGATCATATTCTGCTGGCTTCTCAGTCACGTAAATATCCGTGGAAATGAATTAGCTGTTTTGGCTTCCAAATCAGCTAATTGATGTTCCTGCGCTGTTGATAATTGTCGTTAAATATAACCAATTTAAAAATTCCTTACTCAGATTTCAAATCAAACTTAAATACTTATATAAAGAATAAATGTCAATCTAATTGGGGAAAAGAAATTTGTAATTAATTGAATAAAATACAGCCTAATTTTCATAGCAAATGCTCTTTCTCCAGTTATAGGAGAAAAGATCAGACGAAAATCACAAGATGGCGTATGGGAAACACAGTATTCACTCATTCCTACACATTAAATCAAAGCGCCAAAGGCACTGAAATGACAGATTCTATCAGAAAATCATGTCTATAGACCGAAGGTATTATGAAGGAAGTGGCTATTGACAGCAGGCCGTCTCCAGCGAAATTTCGCTGGTGACAGCCAGCAAAAATATATAGAGAGTATATTTCCAATAATAAGTAATAGCCATTTAATGGAACCTTGTTAATATTTTAAATATATACATGATGTATATTGTGGTCCTAAAATTATTAAATCAATTTATCATTTTTAAATGGTCATTTTTCCTAGAAACAGTAATTTCATTCTATACATTTTTGTTTGGATATAAAAAGTTTTGGGTTTGGTCCCAAATAGCAATGTTATAAAGAGGTTGTGGTGTATTGAAAATCAAACTCTGAATGGATGAGAAATCAAACAGATATGAGTCTATGTTAAACAAGTGACCACTGGGGTAGGGCTACTTTTGATCCCAGGGCTATAATTTGAACAACTGTGAACAAAGATGAAGCCACATACCAAATATCAAGGGTATGGGCCTTCTGGTTTCAGACAAGAAAAGTTTTCAAGGTGTCACCATTATGCTTCTATATAAACTCAGTGGGCTTCAGGACCTTCTGGTTTCTGACATTTTAAAAAATATTTTCCCCAAACGTGTCTATGGACTGATATTTACAGATGATGATATCATGACAATGATGGTGGCTGATCACAGTAGCTCCTCTAGAGCCTTCGAAGTGAGCCAAAATAAAATCGAACTTAGGTGAAGTCACCCCTGCCCATCACCTCCCCCACCCATCCCCCCAAAAGTAATGTTTATTTCAGGTATGATATATATATATATAGGAATGTCATCAAAAGCAGACAGGCATCAAAAGCAGACAAGGACTAGGTACCAAGTTTCTAAATCTGAGGTCAGGAAATGACTTTAGTTCATAATGTGGAAAAAGTGACATAAAATGATCTAACAATTGTATCCAGTGAACATGCACACCCTGATACTATGAAAACAAGAGGCCCATTATGGCAAAGGCCACAATGTTCATCATATCTCAGGTGGGCACTGCCAATGGCAGCCATGTATTTTAATTATAAAGTCTCCCAAACGAACCCCCATTCCCAAATTAGCATCCATATGGGCTCTGTATCTGAAAAATTAGGCCTTTTATGAAGTAGAGGGAGTTGGGCATGGACCCAATAGAATCCTGCTTGGTATCAATAAATGTGTCGTATCATAAGGGACAAGAATATACATGGTTTAGTTGTGAGGATATGTATGGTTCCAGATATATAAGTTTTTTTAAGCAGTGGAGGGGTTGGGGTATGGCCCCGGCAGATCCCAGAAAAGCCCAAGATTGCTGCCACTGAATGTGTCTAGCTAATCATTAGGACCAAGAATATATATGACAAAGGGGTTTGGATCTGAACAGTCTCGAGATATGAGGCCCTTTTATGAAGTGGAGAAGTGGAGGGTAGAGTGCCAGGATGAAAAGACGTATGCAAAGTTTCAAAACAATTGGTACAGAACTGAAAGAGGAGTTGAGCTCGCATTTTAGACATACAGACAGATGTACAAATGGACAGAAACTTGCATGCCTAAGACTTTATTAACCCATTGCATGCGGGCAACCGCTAAAGGGGTAGCTTGGCAAACAGTGCAAACCCAGATCAGATACTGCAGAACACAGCGTCTGATCAGGGCCTGCACTATTTGCTAACAGAATTGTCTGTCAAATATAGAATAAAAACAGACCTGGCACGCCTTAAATGACAAATGGACCTGTCCAACATATAGCAATGGAAGAGTCCACTAGAATGCAAAGGGTTAAAGCAGGACCTGGTGTGACAATGAGTGACAGAAAACAACACAATAAGAAAATGAATACCGGTACATGTAGACACATTGTATGACACAAAAATCAAGAATAACTAACACAACTGTTAAAAAATGATAAAAGTTCATGTGAAAATTTTCACAACCATATAAATATTAAAACTTAAATCATAAATATTATTAAAATGAAAATCAGTAAATTATTTGATTATTTATTTTTTTGTCAATCTACCATCCATATATTTAGCGAACTTTCGCTGGTGACAGCCGGCTTTCAAAAATAACTATTACAAGTACATGTATTTAAAAATGATAAAATTCAAGTATTGATATTCCAAACCATAAAAAATTATTCTCAAGCATATTAATAGAATCAAAAAATAAGCGAATAACTTACATATCAATCAATATTCCATCTGTATATTTCAGCTGGCTGTCACCAGCGAAAGTTCGCTGGAGACAGCCGGCTGTCAATAGCGAGCGCCTATTATGAAACACCATTCGATGTTTCAAATGTTTGAAAGAAACTATTTACGTTTTCAAAACCAAACATTAAAATTCAAGTTTTAACAATGCCACTGTCCATAAGTAACAGTTTTTTGTCTGGTCGGTTGTGGATACCTCTCCAGACAGTTACTCTATGGGAAAGAGATCGGAGAAAAAAGGTCTGCTAGTCCAGTACATGAATTCCATTGGTTTGAAGACATTTTTGAGTAAGAACAATACTATGAGCCCGCTCGTGATCCTGCGGGATTCTGAGCGTAAACAAATAAATGGAACCATGTGAGACCGAAGCACTTGATTGATGTAACGTCTCGCTGTTCAGTTCAAGTCCCAGCCATGATATTGAATGTTCTTAATTACACTAAGCTGCGTTCGCTAACTACATGAAATAGCTCGCCACACAATTAGGCTTATTTCACCCGATATGTCATGCTCTATAACGCACGCGTCGCCTCGCCATACCTTACACCTATACGTCGAAACACCCGGAAACGACAATCGGCGTGATACACGCTGAAGTGCGATTTGTCACTGAAACGCATATGTCAGTCGCTTATATTTCATGCACTAGTGTAAGTGTTCCGTAGTGTCGACGCATTAACTTTGGTCACAACATGGACGTCTAGCTCTCAAACGGGCATCGCATAAGGGCAACGAACTTTGCCAGTGCTTATTAGTCGCTAGTTGAGACCCCTTGTTTATCTACAGGTACAGCTGACGGCGGAAATCTCTTTCGCATATGCGTCTGACGGTTGAAACGATCTTGACGTACTGACGTCGGTCTTCTGCTACGTCGACGTCCACTAGCGTCTTCTGTATTTAGTAAGATGTCGCTCCAATAGACGATAGATCACATACATGTTTTTTGTTTGTTTGTTTGATTTGAGGTTTAACGTCCCCGTCAACGCAATTTTGTGGGACTTTTACCCGACATTGAGATGAAATGACATCTCAAGCCCTGTCGCCCAATGAAACCAATAGGGTTTATTTGCATGGACTGTCCGCCTTCCACCGCGGTTCCTGGACAGGCTTAGATCCTCTAAGTGGTTTACCAGTACTAGTGTGCGGGCCAGATTCAGCTCTGCGTGGAAGCATCATGCAGCCCATATATTTCTTCAAGCCCCTATGGGCGGGGGCGGGATCATATACATGTAACACCCAAAATCAGAGTCAACGTCATCCGCTTTCCGACCAGCTTCTAACTGTCCAGGTTCACGGTTACGATCCTTTAATGTCAAAAATGTTGCAATACGCTCCAACTTAATGCTTTTTTTGAGAACAAATTTCAGTTTCTTCTTTTCTGGGCACAACTTACATTACACATCAAAAGTATGATCTTGAACATGTGTATTCTATCCATATTGGTGTGAAGGTGGTGCACAGGATCGACGTGGCCGGACTGGAAACCAGACGTCACGGTTGATTGATTTAAGCATGGTGTATAAACGTGTTGTAATCATGCAATCGTTAGGTTTCAGAATCAAAGCACTGAGGGTGTGGGCAGTAGGTTGGAGTAATAGTCCTGGACTGAGATTTAAACTGTTTCATTTAACTCTGAAATTCCAAACAAATAGTGAAGATTTTGATTAGAAGACGCATTCTGCAGCGTCTGATCTTGGCCTACACTGTTTGCCTAGCTCACCCTATGATTCCAGCATAATCCTTTACAGTCTTATGGAATATCATGATCTCACTGCGGCTATTTTCTACAAGACAAAAGGTTATTCTGACAAGTCAGTGATACACACGTAGACGTTAGCACTGGCGCGCTGTTCTTATTAGCAAATTCGGGTCGAATGCCAAACAATCAACCCAAACATAGCCGCGTCGTTTGTCAGTGTTGGGTACATGTAAGTGTCATCTGTAAAATCTGCACATGAATTAAATGTTGATTCTGGCAAATAATGTAAACTCAGATCAATCACCACAGAACACGGTGCTGGTCTTGTTCTACACTTTTTGGCAATAGTTACTAACATCTTAAGTTGAAACGAATCGGTCCAAGTACCCGTTCATGACCAACCTCCATTTAGAGACAATCGGCGTGAGTGTTGTCAGTGCTTTGATTTATTCACTGCCTTGAGTTTCTTGAGTGTACTCTGCCATCACTGAAGTTGAGCTCGCCCATTCTGCTAAATATGGCACTTACAATTATATCACAGGACATACACTAAGTATCTGTACCATATTCAAGGGTTGAAAGGGAAGCCTTTCTTTCAAATTTCTCCACACAAGTCAATACACACCTAAGTTGTAACTGATCTAAACTTGATCTCGAAAGTCAGAAAGAAAACCCATTAATATTCTTGTCTGCAGCTGACCTGGACCAACAGCAGGCTTTTCTTTAAGGATAAAATATTGACAGCACTGATAGAAAACAGTGTCAAAGCTAAGCAGCTTCTGAGCAGACGCCGCATTGATCTGGATATACAGTCTTCGCCAAACCCATCGCATGATGCAGCTGATTCAAATGAAATGCGGAATCGTAAGATAAAATCGTCAAGTCGAATGCTTCAAAAGTTTGTATAACGCTTATAGGATAACTAATACGCTTGTACAATTTTGATTACTGCGCCAAACCGGACTTCATTTTATGCACACTCATATTTCTATGGCGGTCAAAGCCGGAAGAAAGCCTGATTTACTCTAAAACATGTAGGATAGCTAGAAATGACAGATTGAATTAAGGCGTAACTATACCAAATTTAGTGACACAGAGGCCTTTCTGATATTTAATCTTCATCAGTGTGTCTCAACCCCAAAGTTTTGAAACCGAAACGGATGATGGCCAAGACCCGGCAAACACAGCACATCTCCCTCCGAGCACACACCGACCGACGTAGCCTATGAGACAGGTCAGCTGGAGGCATCAGGCAAGAGAGCCCACCCGCGGACTGATAGGCGTCCCCCACCGAGCTAACATCAGCAAACATGACCCACACTCCACGGAAGTCCCGGGCATCAGGAAGGAGATGTCCAAAGTAGCGAGACTTGCAAAATATAAAATAAACAAAAAGTGTAAACCAAATCCGCTAAGATACATGTCTCACCTGAAAAGTCAGTCTTAATTTTTAGAACAATTAGAATTTTATGCTGCAAAAATATAAGATATAATATAGTTATTTCAATCAGCACTTGAGCACTGGCGTCAACACCGCAGTATCAACATCAGCACTAAGGAACTGATACTGAGCTGATGATACCCTCGGGGACGAACGAATCATCCACCATCAGAGATATCGACCCAGTGGTTGCAATTAAGGCGTAACTATACAAAATTTAGTGACACAGAAGCCTTTCTGATATTTAATCTTCATCAGTGTGTCTCAACCCCAAAGTTTTGAAACCGAAACGGATGATAAACAAGACCCGGCAAACACAGCACATCCCCCTCCGAGCCTACACCGAATCTGAATTTTGAATCTGTCATTAAACATGAACAAGCACCTTTCTGTATATCTTGTAGCGAACTGTTTACTGTCAAGCACATCCTCATTTCATGTGTAGAATTTTATCATATACGCACAAAATATTTTAATGTTTCAACAATGAAAGTGCCTTTAACGACATACCATCTTATCAAATAATCAATTTCCTTAAAGAAATCGGACTTTTAAACAAACTGTGTACATGAATACTTTAACTTTTAAACTTCAATAACAATTTTTTACCTAATACCTAATTATATTTAGACGCTATATGCCCTATAAGGGTTGCGCGTCTTTAAACAAAACATCAATCCATCCATCCCAAGACTACTTTTTCCATTTTAATTATAAGTTCTTGAGAGTTTAAATCCCAGGTATTAAATTAGAAGTGAAGGCAATGATCAGTAATCGATGCAATTAATCCACATCAGAGACACCAAAGGGAAAGAAACACAAATATGAAACAACTAGACCCTAGTGGAAACACCAAAACGGAAAGTCAAAAGGACAGTCACTTGCTCACAAAATACCGGCCCCGATAGCTCAGTTGGTAGAGTGTCCACTCCGGGAAATGGGAGGTCATGGGTTCGATCCCGGGCCGCGACATACCAAAGTCGTTAAAAATGGTACTAGCTGCTCCTCGCTTGGCACTCAGATTTACGGGGTAGAGTTAGGACTGGTCGACCCAGTGTCAGGATAATGTGACTGGGTGTGGTATCATTTAATGTGTCTGGGACATGATACGTCAGTGAGGCAGCACTATAAAAGTGAGCATTGAGCTCCCTGTCGCAACCAGACACCGTCGTGATATGACTGAAAAATTGTTGAAAGCGACGTTAAACCCGAATTCACACACACACATTGCTCACAAAATGGCCAATTGGCTATCCAAAACAAAAGAATGCGTGATATACGCACTCAAAGACAAACCGTAACAAAATATACCGCGACAGAAGAACCGCCTTGGAACGTCCAGTGAAACGAATTCCAATTGGGACGTAAATCGATTTTAAGCGGCCGCAAATCGTCGCGGTTTAGATAAATAATTTGTTCAGTCTGCATGAAGGCTTCCTTAATCATTTGTGCAACATCTCAGAGAACACAAAAATCAAACAATTAGCGATAAAACAACGGCGAGGACTCGGAAGCAAGAAACCACTGTAATGCTGTTCCGGTTGTTTAACAGCAAAAGAAATTATACAGTTAGACTCTAATGGGTCCTACCAGAGACAGAGCATCAGGCACCAACCAACATAACATGAAAATAAGTTCTCTCTAATTCCCAGCAAGCCTTTACGCTGAAACCGTCAAAAAATCTGAGGACTGACCCACCGGTGTGCAATTAAAGAGGGAAACAAAGTTGTCAACCGTGATTGGGTTAACTACCATGCATGCAGTCTGTCGTATAACATTAATGTTGTACCCAATCTTTTTATACCGAAGAATGAATTTACGAAATCGGGTGCTGAAGTCATTGCGATTATATATATATTTTTCTGAACATATATACTTAGTCACCATGAAATTCGGGTTCCGACAGATCTTGTTGCAGAAGAGATTTAAGTCCAACATTGAATTTTGAAATTAATTCGTCATTCCGTAAACTTTTTAAAATGCTTTGTGTAGTTTGATACCGATAGCCCTGATTAAGACGTTTAGCGGTTAACAATTTATTACGATTGTTGAAGTCAGTTACATGACTAGACAATCTGACATATCGAATAAATTGTGAAATATAAACGCCATAGGATGCCGCACGAGGAACATCACCATCCAAGAAGGGAAAATTTACAATATCTAAATCAAAATAATCGCGTTTATCATAAATTTTGCAGGAAACAAACCAATCTACCATAGATATATATGTAATATCTAAAAAAGGGCGTCAGAATCAGAAGAATTAGCTTTATTTAAGTGACGTCCTTGGGGGGGGGGGGGATAACTTGACTGATCAAACCATCGAAATAGGTATTGTCAATATTTAATAAATCATCCCAATATCTAGAAGACGAGCTAAAGGCTTCGATGATTTCAGATTGGTTTTCAGCGGAAAGGGACATCATGAAGTCTCGATCATAACAAAAGAAGGACAGATCAGCCACAAGAAGTGCGCAATTCGTACCCATCGGAATACCCACAACTTGTCTAAACTACTTAGTACCAAATCTTATGTAAATATTGTCAAGTAGAAAGATGAACTTCTCACACTTTCTGACCTGGCCATAAAGTACAATTTTTATGCTCTTCAAAAGCGAAAAAAAAACATATTTCTTACATTACATGCAAGATAGAGGGAGTCTTCCCTATGAAATGTCCCGTCAATTAAATCAGTAAGTTATCTTTTATAGGATTATGAGGAAAAGTCGAGGGTAAAAAGGTGGAAAAAATCAAAAGCAGACAGACTTGAAGCACGACAGCAACTGGATTTCAATTTATTTAAAACTTCATTAAAACTTTTATATAGACCAACAAATTTCTCCCTGATATTTCAAAATAGAAGTGAATGCAATGATCAGGAATCGAAACAATTAACCCATGTCCCCCACCAGACACACCAAAAGGAAAGAAACACAGACACGAAACAACTAGACCCAAATGGAAACATCAACAGCGGAAAGCTAAAAGGTCAGTTACTTGCCCACAACATGGCCGAGCGGCTATCCAAAATAAAATAATACAAGCGACACACACACTCAAAGACAAGCCATAACAAAAATAAACCACGACAAAAGAACTTTGTCGCAATATTTAATCGTATGTTTTTAGGGGTAAATATAGTACTGAATATTTTATATGACCTTGTTCCCGATCAAGATTGTATTCATGTCATAACATTAAATAATCCGTTCTTGAATCATTTCTGATACTCGCGAACCACACTCTCTAAGACGCTTTGATACAAAGTTCAATGACTGATTTAGTTAATATGTATGTAACGTTCAAAAGTGAATTTGACCTTCAGTTCTTTAAAAAGAACCTGGTTTTTTTTTTTTTTTTTTTTGGTTTAGGTATACAAGTAATAATACCGGGTTTTAGTTTAGTTACAGACACAGGTCCAGTTAACTATTAGCGTAATTAAGAGACCTCAATTGCTCCCACTTCTACTTTACTTAAATTAAAAATACCTATGTCCAACAAAAAAAAAACAAAACAAAAACAAAAAAAAAATCGGAAGTAAAACCATCGTTTCCTGGATTTTTGTATTTTTTTATCATTTTTAATGCAAGTAGTAATCTTATGAGAGTTATTGATAGACTCATTGTCCTAGTGAAAGGGTTAATCTACTCTGTTTAACATGAACCTAGGGTCTTCCGTCATTATTACAAAGAAGAATTTTCGGAACTTCTGATTACTGTTCCTTAAACTGAGTCCTTCTTAAAAAAGGGATTCTGAAAGCAAAGAATTTGCACATTATATATAGAGACAGAAAATATTTTTGAAACAGTTGTTTCCCTTGAAGGGATATCCAATCCGCTTAATCATCTTTCAGCGCCTACAACATCTAATTCTCATTTCCTTACTTTCTCATCTCTTACAGTGAAACTATAAAGCGGAATTACTTGTTTATTCATTTAGTTTGTTCCGACATAAGACAAGGATCAACATAACTATATGCGATACTGTTCAATTAACTACACAGATCGCCACAGGGAAATGCGTCTGCCAGACAGACAGGCTATTTGAGGATTACCATAAAATTGAGTCAGACCATGACAGTACCAATAATCAGACATGTGCAACCAATAAAGGAATGGATCATCTATCTACCTAGCACGTCTGGCATGAGACTAAATATTTTCGGGGGTATTCCGAAGGCGCATGTGAGCTGCGTGAGTATGAACTGCTTAATGAGCTACATTAAAGTAATAGTATGATTTTCTGAAAATATGCCATACAATGTCATGACAATCCATTATTTGTCCATATAATGAAAGTTACTGATCCGTTTAAAGGACTGAGAGGACTTGATTTTAGAAGCCTTGAATTCTGGAGAGTTTGATTGTTTGTATTGGAGTTTAACGGTCCAGTCAACACCATTTTAGGTCTTTTTGGGCCGGTCAGTTTACCTATCAACACTTTTCCTTGGAAGGCTTATATGTAAGCGGTTAACCAGTACGATGCATATCTTTCACCAGAAACTGACAACCATCCTTCTTGATCAGCAGAAGGGAGAGAATGAACGTAGAAAAGATTTCATGATCGATCTCCACGAAAGAATGTTGCCGCCCCCGGCAGGTGCCGAACCCGCGTCCTCCTGATCACCAGTCAGACGCGCATCCGACTGAGCTACCGGGGCCGGCGAATTCTTGAGAGTATAGAATTATATGTACCTCGATGAACTTGAACTTTGACAAACTGAACATGCACTGTAAATACTGTAAAATATGGTAAAAATTATTGCAGATACATAAGAAAACAATTTCACATATAATCACACTTTATAAGTCTAAGGATGACTGTGCTTTTGGTGTTTCTCTTCCAGGAGTCTATGGATTTCTTCGTCATTCTCATCAATCCGGTCTTTGTTTCATCTCTGTGGTTGCTTGACTTTTGTGTTCTCGTTGATGCTGCACCCAAGAGTTAGGAAACCTGCATGTGGAGTGAACAAATTTTTTGTCTAAATCGCGACGGAAGTTAGGGCGAGGTCTGCGGCCGCGTTAAATCGCTTTACGACCATTTCCTGACCATTGCAAGGCGGTTCTTTTGTCGCGGTTCAGTTTTGTTATGGTTTATCTTTGGATGTGTGTATCGCTTATATATTTTTGTTTTGTATAGCCAGTTGGCCATTCTGTGGGAACGCAACTGTCCTTTTGGCTTGGCGCTATTGATGTTTCAATTAGGATCAAGTTATTTCATGTTTGTGTTTCTTTCCTTTGGTGTCTCTGATGGGAGCTCAATGCATTCGCTTCTATTTTGTGTATATTTCATACAACAATGCATACATGCACATTGAAAACATAACTACACTAGTGTCATACGAATGGGATCCAGAAGAAAGTCACGTGTCTTATTTCAAGTTGTATCCCTGAGTTACAATTAAAATAGAAGTCGAAGCAATGATCAGGAATCGATACTCCCATCAGAGACACCAAAGAGAAAGCAACACAAACATGCAACAACAGACTTAATGGAAACACCAACAGCGGAAAGCCAAAAGGACAGTTACTTTCTCACAAAATGGCCAATAGGCTATCCAAAATAAAATAACACAAGCGACACAAACAAAGACAAACCATAACAAAGATAAATCGCGACAGAAGAACCGCCTTAGAAAGGACAGCGGAAACGACTTCCACTGGGGGCTTAAATCGATTCCACGCGGCCACAATCCTCGCCCTTAGTTCCGTCGCGATTCAGACAGATAATTTGTTCAGTCCGCATGAAGGCCTCCCAACTCACCAGTGCAACATCTCCGTGAACAAAAATAATCAAACAACCACAGAGATGAAACAACGGCCAGGACTCGACAGCAAGAAACCACCGAAATGCTGGAGAAAAAGAAAACCAACAGTTATACTCCGATTGGCTCGGCCAGATATAGAGCACCAGGCACCAGCCAACATTTCCTTGAATCCGATCTCTCTAATTTTCAATAAGAACCCACACCGGAACCGCCACAGAACCTGAGGCCCGACCCACTGGCGCGCAACCAAAGAGGGAAGCAAAGCCGCCAACCGCGACCGGGCCAACCACCACGCATGCAGCCCGTCGCACAACAACCATGCTGCTCCCAATCCCTCTACATCGAAGAACGACTCCACGAAACCGGGCGCCGAAGCAACCGCGGTTATATTCCTTTCCGAACCTGCATACCAAGCCACGACAAAATTCGGGCCCCGACAGACCCCATTGCAGAAGAGACTCAAGTCCAATACCGAACCCTGAAACCAAATCAGAACGACGTCTATAAAACCCCGAAAAGGCCCCGCGCAGCCCATGGCACCGACAACCCCGACTAAGAAGCTTAGCCGCCAACAACCCACCACGAGCGCCGAAGCCAGCCACACGACCAGACACCCCGGCAAATCGAACCAACCGCGAAATACAAACGCCACAGGACGGCGCACGAGGAACACCACCATCCAAAAAGGGAAAACCCACAATCTCAAAATCAAAATCATCGCGTCTATCACAAACTCCGCACGAAACAAACCCAGCCACAATAGACAGACGCAAATCCAAAAATGGGGCCTCGGTATCAGAAGAATCCGCCCCACCCAACCGAAGCTCTTAAGGGGCAAACCCGACCGACCAAACAGGTACCTGCAATATTTAATAAATCATCCAAATATCTAGAAGTGGAGCTAAAAGCTTCAATGATTCCAGACCGGTCCCCAGCAGAAAGGGACACCATGAAGTCTCCCCCATAGCAAAACAAAAACAAATCAGCCACGAGTGGTGCACAACCAGTACCCATCGGAATACCCACAACTTGTCTAAATAACCCAGCACCAAATCTTATGTAAATATTGTCAAGTAGAAAGGTAAGAGCTTCACACACTTTCTGACATGACCATAAAGTATAACCTCCATGCCCCCCCCCCCCCCCCCCCCGAAGTGAAAAAAGCACTTCTCACATCAAACGCAAGACAGAGGGAGCCCCTCCCCACGAAACGCCCATCCAACCAAACCACCAAGCCTCCCCCCTACAAGACCACGAGGAAGTGCAGTGCAAAGGGCGGAAAACCACAAGCAGACAGACCTGAAGCACGAAACCGCCCGGACTTTAATTTATTTTAAAACTTCACCAGAACTTCCTACAGACCAAAACATACCTCCACCCGATCCCTCGAAGACCCTGTCGCAACACTCTACCACACGCCCCCTGATGGCAGCCAAACATGAAGCCAACAATCCGAAGAGTTCAGTGGTGGGACAAGAGCCCGAATTCGCAACAAACCGCGCCCCGCACGGTCCCCGACGAAGCCCAGGCAACCAACACAATGCTGGAAGCCTGCCTTGGCCTTCTGCAACACAGACAGCAAGCCCGGTGGCCGAACGACAAACGCGGCCACCAACCAAAGCCCTCTCTACAGCCAAAGGCCGAAGCCCACAGGCCCCAGCACCCTCAAGTTCCCACCGAAGAGTGCCAACACAGCGAAGCCGTCAAACAACGACCACACCGCCAGCGGCCCCACCAGCCGGAGCCAAAACAACCCCCATGAAACTCCCGAACACCCAGTCCAAGGCGATGCAAAGACGCCTCAGGTCTAGGAGGCAATAAGGTCATATTTCGCGAACAAAAAGAAACGCGTCCGTCCACCAATCCCAGAACGAAAAGTCTCCATTCCCCAAGAGCCCCACGCCCAACACACCCCCGTTTATACCATCGACCACCAAACTTATTCAAGGCAGCAGCGGTCGCGCCCCAAACTCATCGAAATCAATTTTAAAATGAAATCGATATCCCGGTCCTTTAGATATTACACCGCGCATCCCAGAATCAGGAATAATTTTTAAATTGCCAGTAATTTTTGACCAGCAGCCGGATAACAACACACCGAATTTTTACAATCACATGCATCGGGAGCGTTAGTGTCAACATCAAGACCAAAAACAAGTTCATTGAAATTAAAAATGATAGATCGAACAGGTTTATTGCATTTTAGCAAACCATGGGTGCTTCAGTATTCCGAAAACAAGCGGGAATGGACGAAACAACCGAACTGTCCCGGAAGATACTATGTAAATTTATGAAATCCAAACCCTTATTAATGAAGGATATTTTGATGTAACGACGCTTGTGATTAATCCTAGAACCGACGAAAGGACGAAGAGCATGCTGAGTATAACCTCCAGCCAAAAGAGAAGTACTGTGCTTACAATATTTGTGATTGTCGGGTAGTCTTAGAATTAAATAGTTATTTATTTTACTTTAGCCAACACAGTATCATTGAGTGTTACGAATGTGCACAAAATAACAAATAGTATTGAAATAAAGCATGAAAATGGGGTTCCACGTTGAAAGGCGAGATTGTGTTTCAATCTCCCTGGAGCGAAAGTTTGGATGTAAGAAAATAGGGGAACAAACTATAGACAACACATAAACAATGGACAAAACACAAGCAACAGTATGTTTTACTGCCCGTTCTTATTAGTATAGATGAGTTTAGGCTGATAAACTTCCTTGGTTACGCTGCGCATGCGCAGTCTTGTGTGGCAAAAAGAAATCAATCGAGCCCGTGTGTGTACAGTAAACTAAAAAAATAAGATTTTTAAGCATAGTGTTTGTCATTTCATCCACAACATTCTAAGACTTTTATACTGCATTTCAGCGGCCCCCGCCCATGGGGGCTTGAAGAAATAGATGGGTTGCATGATGCTTCCAGGCTGAGCTGAAACCGACCCGCAAACGAGTACTGGTAAACCGCTTAGAGGATCTAAGCCTGCCCAGTTAAAGCGGTGGGAGTCCATGCTTATAAACCCTATTGCTTTCATTGGGCGGCAGGGCTTGAGATGTCATTTCACCTCAATGTCGGGTAAAAGTCCCACAAAATTGGAAACGTCTCCAAAATGACCTCTACATTATTGACGGGGGCGTTGAACCTCAAATCAAAGTTCACAATCTTTTGAATCAGAACAGTACTTAGCAGATACCATGTCCGAATGTCGGAATCCAGACTTGATAGCACTTAGAGCTTCGGGACGAATCTCATTAGACAGAGGGGTGGGGTGGGGGGGGGGGGGTGGATGTAAAACGTCGAAGGTGTGGCTCGGTATCTCTGTCGGTAAAGTGTTTGTACTGTATACGATAGGCCCTGGGTTCGCAGAGCTAAAACTGACCGCACATGAGTACTGGTAAACCACTATAAACTATATCTTTTTTTATTTGGCGGCAGGGCTAGAGATGTTATTTAATCTCAATGCGGGCATAGGAAGCGACTTCTCAAAAATGACCCAAACAGTGTTAACCATCTCAAGCCCTGTCGCCCATGAGACCAATAAGGTTTATAAGCATGGACGCCGATTCGCACCGTTTTGCCTGGGCTGGCTTAGATCCTCTAATTGGTTTACCAGTACTCGTGTGCGTTGGTTTCAGCTCATGCAGCCCATCTATTTCTTCAAGCCTCGATGGGCGGGGGTCGCGGGGACGGTTCATTTCAATATTCAAATAACCCTGTTACTGGTAGTACGACGATTGATCTTTATCACCCACATGTTGAATCCGTCAGGTTGGTAATCCTTCGGTTCATCTTCACTGTCTCGCCAACGCCCATCGGGACTTGGAGAAATAGATTGGGCTGCATGGTGCTTCCACGCAGAGCTGAAACTGAACACACATGAGTACCGGTAAACCGCTTAGATGGACTAAGATTGCCCAGGCAAAGTGATGCGAGTCAGACCGTCAAATCCATATAAGCCTTTTGGTTCCATTAGGCGTCAGGGCTTGAGAAGTCATTTCATCTCAATGACCACAAAACTGGAAGCAACGTCTCCAAAATGACCTAAATAGTGTTGACGGGGACATTAAACCCCAATTCAACCAACCAACCAACAAATCATCTTCACTGTCTTCCGATTAGCGCAACATGACGCGATCATTGTCAGTTAATTATTCGATTATTAATTGTTTTGGGTAAATAACGTCACATCAAACCATGTGGGTAATTTTGTCTCGTCTCCCAGAGAGGGGGAGAAGAATAGAGAAGAGATCGTAGTTTATAGTAAAGGACTGAGGAGAAAGAGGAAAATGAATGGAAACAGAAGGAATAAGAGCACACCCTTCTACCCTTACCCGCTGCAAGGATAGCAGGTCTTACCCAATTGTCAGCCAATATCAGTTGGACGCCATAGTGACGCAAGACAAACGTCACCTTTTACTTACGCTCTAATTAAAATTGTCATATTCAAAGAAATTAATAACTGCTATTGAATCAGTCTGAACAAGGGTTATTTTTTTGCCACACAAAACTGCGCATGCGCAAAAATACGGAATCGTGGGATAGCACTTCCTTAGCGACCGGTGGCGTCCTAAACTCATCTATAACCAAACTTTGACAGAACAGCCAGCTATTATGTAAACCTATATGTCAATTAGGTACAGGGCAAAACTCCAGATTAAAAGGAAATACACAAAGGAAACATACTAATAACAGAACAGTTAGTATCTTTCACCCCACCATTCCCAAGCCTCCAAAGCGGAATGCCCCATTTATGATTCCGGCAGCATCCATTCCCGCAAACAATGTGTTTAGCCAATAAGAGTATTTGATTTAACTTCCTGACATTGTATCAGTCAGGCAGAATGACAAATATGATACACCTAGTCTGACTTAGACCTACTCTTGGTAGTAACATTACCTCTGTCTGTTCGCCCGCGCCCATTGGGGCTTAGAGAAATAGATTGGGCTGCACGATGCTTCCACGCAGAGCTGATACCGAACGCTTATGAGTACTGGTAATCAAGCCTGTCCGGGAAAATCGCTACGCGTCGGTCCGTCCATGCTTATAAACCCTATTGGTTTCATTCGGCGACAGGGCTTGAGATGTCATTTCATCTCAATGTCGGGTAAAAGTCCCACAAAATTGGCAGCAAAGTCTCCAAAATAACCTTAATAGTGTTGACGGGGTCGTTAAACCTCAAATCAGTCAAAACCTCTGTCCTTAATGCGTTCTATTCAGCACTGAATGGAAAAAAAAATCTGAGACATGTCATTTTGGTAACACTAAAATTTTTAAACCAATTAAAATTTCGTGTTTGTGTAGAAAGTTGAGCAATACTGGTTAAATATTGGGCTGAGAAGCAGTTTGAATACATGCAAAATATCATCAACAGCAGTACATTGTTTAGTCAATATTTTCTAGAAAGGGTTATCTTTTGGAAGCAAGGAATACACCACAAAACTAGAAATATACGGTGTACATCATTTATTTATTTATTTATTTACTTATTTATTTATTTATTTATTTATAATTATTTATTCATTTATTTATTTATTTATATTAATGAAAGAATGACTTCATCAACCTGTCTAATAAAAGTTAGGAATTTTACAGTAGATGAAACTTTTGTTAGGCGCTTTGCATTATCAAGTAATCCGGGTAACATCTTCAACAGTAACAGTCAAAAAAGGTACAACTGGAAAACGAACAGAGTATCTGAGTCATTTTCGTTCACTCAGCTGTGAGAAATGATGAATCCTGTTTGTTTCTAAATCGCCTTACGCAAGACACAAAACCGGCCCCGATAGCTCAGTTGGTAGAGTGTCCGCTCCGGGGAACGGGAGGTCACGGGTTCGATCCCGGGCCGCGACATACCAAAGTCGTTAAAAATGGTACTAGCTGCTCCTCGCTTGGCACTCAGATTTACGGGGTAGAGCTAGGACTGGTCGACCCAGTGTCAGAATAATGTGACTGGGTGTGGTATCATGTAATGTGTCTGGGACATGATACTTCAGTGAGGCAGCACTATAAAAGTGAGCATTGAACTCCCTGTCGCAACCAGACACCGTCGTGATATGACTGAAAAATTGTTGAAAGCGACGTTTAACATTAATCAATAACACACTTTGTTTCATTTTATTTTGGAAAGCCATTTGCCCAGCCAGCAAAGAATGCCGGGCCAACGTCGGGCCGATAGCGGTACGACGTGGTAACGTCGTACCGCTATCGGCCCGACGTTGGCCCGTGGTTGATGCTGGCAGGGTGGTCATGTCACGGGAAAGAAAATGTCAATTTGCCTTACTACTTGTACTGTTTAATTCATAATGCCGACCCCAATCTCATCTAGAAAACACACCTATATAATTTTGACACACTTGACCCCACTTTTATACAGTAAAATGGGGTTCACATTGGTAAGCCTTAATTTTCTTATTTCTGCTCTTAAATAGTATTGTTGGTACTCGTTTGCACCGCCTCGATCTAACCAAAATCAATATTTGGAGCAGAAATAAGAAAAATATCATAATGTTTCATCTTAAAATTGTCATTTTTTCGGCGGTAAAATTTACAACGTATTTATAATGTGCCACCTTATTTTCCGTTGGTGTCTTGGACGGACAGCTAATGTTAATTAATTCCTGACCATTGTCTTCACTCTCACTTTATGCATTATTTTCGCCAGAAGTGTCTGTTTAAACACTGAAAATAGGACGGACGGAAGGTAGTGAATGGATTTCAGAGATTCATATATATGAATTTTCTGATCTGAATATTGATGAAATATCTGTATAGGAAAATGGTCGTTGTCGTTTTTTTTTGTTTTTTTTTTTTCCGGCTATTCTTTTCAAACAGTTTGCATAATACCGTTAGTATATATATATATATATTTTACTCAAAAGTAATTTCTCGTGCCCCCTCCATATAATATACATGACACTTAAATAATAAATATAGACTATTGCAATTTTAGTCTTAATTATTATTCTTTCATGTTTAAAAAGACATTATTATACAGTTTCGAACAGTTTCTCATCATCAAAAGTGTTGAATGAAATAATGAAGGTAACGAAATAGGATAAGGATCAAAACTTCACCAAATTATACTAATTTTTACGGGCGACCGATAAACCCGACTGTTTTCTATTTTCACTAACGGATCAAAGCAGTCTACAAGAAAGATTAAAATTCAAATGATTGTGCCTTTGTACACTTCTTTTTGAAGTCGTGGATATATTTTTTAAGAATTGGTGAAAAATACTAACGACCATTTTGTGAAAAAGTATCTGTCCTTTTGGCTATCCGCTATTGATGTTTCCATTAGGGTCTAGTTATTTCATGTTTGTGTTTCTTTCCTTTTGTTAACTCTGATTGGTTAATTGTATCGATTCCTGGTCATTGCATTCACTTCTATTTTAGATCAGTCAAATTTACTCTCCCCACCCACAGAACTTCAATAAAATAAAGTAGATTCTTCTTCTGATACCTAGGTCCCGTTTTTTGGATTTACATCTATCTGATATTGATGTTTTTTTTTCCCTGCAACATTTATGATAAACGCGATAATTTTGATTTTGAGAGATAAATTGTCCTTTCTTGGATGGTGATGTCTCCCGTGCGACATACTATGGCGTTTATATTTCGCATTTAATTCGATTTGCCACAGTGTCTAGTTGTTTAACTGACTGTCTTCAACACTTGTAATAAATTGTTAACTGCTACACTTCTAAATGAAGGTGATCAGTATCATGAACTACGCAATGCCTTTTCTAAATTTTATTGACGTCATTCAGATTTAATTTCACAATTCAATGTTGAACTTCTGCAACAAGGTCTAATTTTATGGTGAGTTAATATATAAATCCAAAAATATATATACTTCAGCACCCAAGTTCGTAAAATCGTTCTTCAGTATTAAAAGATTGGGGGAACATAAATGTTAAACGATAGACTTCATGCATGGTAGTTAACCCAATCACGGTTGACAACTTTGCTTCCGTAGTCACTCTTTAATTGCACGCCGGTGGCTCAGGCCACAGTTTCTATGACGATTCAAGCGTAAAGGCTTACTGAGAGTTAAAGTGTAATTTTATGTACTTTTGGTTCGAGCCTGATGCTCTGTCTCTGGTCGGGTCCGTCGGAGTCTAACAGTTGGTTTACTTTTGCTCCAGCATTTCAGTGATTTCTTGCTTTCGAGTCCTCGCCGTTGTTTCATCTCTGTGGTTGTTTGATTATTGTCTTCTCGGAGATATTGCAATGATGAGTTAGGAAGCCTTCATGCGGGCTGAACAAACATTTTTGTCTAAATCGCGGCGGAAGTAAGAGCGAGGATTGCGGCCACGTCAAACCGATTTAAGCTCCCACCCCATTCACCCCCAGTTCCAAAGCGGTTCTTCTGTCGCGGTTTATTTTTGTTATGGATTGTCTTTGAGTGGGTGTATCGCTTATTATCCCCTCGCAACAACGTTGCGAATGGGGATATAGCATCGGTGCCGTGCGTCCGTGTGTTAGTGTGTGTGTCTGTGTGTGTGTCTGTCCGGAACCTTGTGAGCAGGATAGAAGACACAGTATTTATCGTAGAAGCATCAAACCTTCCACAAATGTTCACCATGTAAAGAGGATGAACCCTATTGAATTTCAAGGTCAGGGGTCAAAGGTCAAGGTCACAATGGACTTGACCTTGAAAACCTTGTGAGCAGGATAGAAGACACAGTATTCATCGTTGAAGCATCAAACCTTCCACAAATGTTCACCATGTACAGAGGATGAACCCTATTGAATTTCAAGGTCAGGGGTCAAAGGTCAAGGTCACAATGGACTTGACCTTGAAAACCTTGTGAGCATGATAGAAGACACAGTATTCATCGTAGAAGCATCAAACCTTCCACAAATGTTCACCATGTACAGAGGATGAACCATATTGAATTTCAAGGTCAGGGGTCAAAGGTCAAGGTCACAATGGACTTGACCTTGAAAACCTTGTGAGCAGGATAGACGACACAAAATTCATCGTAGAGGCATCAAACCTTCCACAAATGTTCACCATGTACAGAGGATGAACCCTATTGAATTTTAAGGTCAGGGGTCAAAGGTCAAGGTCACAATGGACTTGACCTTGAAAACCTTGTGAGCAGGATAGACGACACAGTATTCATTGTAGAAGCATCAAACCTTCCACAAATGTTCACCATGTACAGAGGATGAACCCTATTGAATTTCAAGGTCAGGGGTCAAAGGTCAAGGTCACAATGGACTTGACCTTGAAAACCTTGTGAGCAGGATAGAAGACACAGTATTCATCGTAGAAGCATCAAACCTTCCACAAATGTTCACTATGTACAGAGGATGAACCCTATTGAATTTCAAGGTCGGGGGGTCAAAGGTCAAGGTCACAATGGACTTGACCTTGAAAACCTTGTGAGCAGGATAGACGACACAGTATTCATCGTAGAAGCATCAAACCTTCCACAAATGTTCACCATGTACAGAGGATGAACCCTATTGAATTTCAAGGTCAGGGGTCAAAGGTCAAGGTCACAATGGTCTAACATATTCAGATTGGATTTTCATGTTAATGAATGGTATGCAGTTGCGAGGGGATGCTACGCTTGCGTTGCCTAGTATATTTTTGTTTTGAATAACCAAACTGCCATTTTGTGGGAAAATAACTGTGCTTTTGGCTTTTTTCTATCGGTACCATAAAGTTCGCAAAGCATTTTCGAAGGTCTTCCATAGACATTATGAACTGATTGAAAAATATAATGTCAGCTTGAAGACACTTCGGCAACAAGGGGTGTTGCAACCTGTATTTTATGGAGGTTTGCTCTATAAATTTAATAAAATTTAAGGAAACCCAAACTTTTCGGCGAAATTAAAAAATGCTAGAATTCGTTATAAAAAGGTCGGGTACGTTTTTGAAATTATGCAACAGACCGCACGTACGGTTGTCGACCGAATCACGGTTGATAGCTATGCTGGTCTCTTTGATTGCACGGTGGCGGATCAATGACGGCTTCGGTATAAACCTTTGTTAAAAGAGGGCTGAGGCCTGATGCTTTTGTTTGTTTGTTTGCTTGTTTGTTTATTTGTTTGTTTGTTTGTTTGTATTGGAGTTTAACGGCCTAGGCAGCACTTTTTAGGTCATTTTTGAGCCGGTCAGTTAACCTATCCACACTTTTCCTTGGGAAGGCTTATACGTAAGCGTTTAATTAATACACTTTCTTTCGCCAGAAACTGACAACTGCGCTTCTTGAATCAGAGGAAGGGAGAGAATGACCGTAGGAAAGGTTTCAGGATCAATCACCACGAAAGAATGTTGCCGACCCCGGCAGGTATCGCAGAGGCCTGATGTTATGTCCCTCGCTGGGACCATCGTGGTTTAACTAATGATTTTCTTTAGTTCTGACCAACAGTGTAAGGGGATCGGCTAGTAGTCTTCATCGTTGCTTCATCTCAGTGTTTGAATTTGCTTCATGTCTCTGTGATTATGCATTGATTAAGTTAGGGAAAAATATGCAAACCGAGTATGTAATGTTTATTGTTGGGAGCAACACCCTAACCTAGGGCAAAGATTCGGCCGGTAAAAGATCTTTAAGCCCCCCCCCCCCCCCAACCACCAGCTCCCTGTGACATATGCTGCTGACACCTCTAAGGCGGTAGTTTTGGTGTTGGTCTTTTGCTGTTATTTTTGTTGTATGTCTGAGAATTTGTTGTGAGTTATTGTTTAGTGTTTCCTAATGGCCTGATCACCCCGTATGGTGAAGAAAGGGCTGATTGTTCCATTTCATAAACACTCGTATTTTTTCTTGTTTTGTGTATGTATGGTGTCGAGAGTGGGGTGCGTCTTGTGATTCTGTTTCTTTTAAATTTTCATTGATGTTTCCATTAGGGTCTAGTTATTTCATGTTTGTGTTTCTTTCCCTTAAATGTCTCTGATGGGCGCTATTGGTTAATTGTATCGATTCCTGATCATTGCCCTCACTTCTATTTTGATTAAGCCTTTCCTTTATTTTGCTTAATTCTATTGATTCTTACTGAAGACTTTGAAGTATTTGCATCAAACATTTATTTTTTGCTAAAGATTCTTCTTAGGCGAAGCTTTATAGCTCAGCATCCATTTTTAAGTCTTTTACGGAAACAATAGTTCCGAAATCAAATTTTAGATTAGACTTTATTGCTGCCCTTCATATACGCACATTTGTATCATACAACTGTGGACACAGAACTGTTCAACTCCTATGAAATACCTTTCAATGAATCTCTTTGCATCAAGTTGGTTTGACAAGCAAATGTCATTCATAAAACTGGATCAAGCAATTTGGCAAACACTTCTGATTGACATCTGAGATGTACTTTGATTGGACAGTGAATGAGTCTGCAAAGAAATGTACACCACTTTGTGTTTTAAATTTATATCTTTCTGACAGTTGACTTACAGGAGTACTTGCTAAGTGTCTGCTTTTAGATATGTTTGTTTATCGCATATTTGTAGAGTATTTAATTCCCATTTCCTTCGATATATCAACCGATAGTTTTGTTTAATTTAGCGACTGGACAATCAGATTTGCAGGATGCACTTGTATTTAGGCAACGCGCTGCAGTGGCATAGCACGAAACAAAAATATTTGACACCAAAAAAGGAAAATAGAGGTCAAACGATCTTTCTCCGAAATGGGACTGTTCTTGAAAGAAAAAAGAATTTTGCTCCAGATGATAGCATGTAATAGAAACTGCTATTAATTATGTGATTTCTCTTTTACGCAAATAGTTTGCATCTTGCGCATGTGTAGTCTTTGGCACACCAACTTTGGGTTGTTTGTTGTATTTAAAATGGTAATAAGTTGATAATGCATATGTTAATTTATAGACACACTACGAATTAGCCGTTTCTCAAAGTAGTCAAAATGCTAACTCTCATGCATCGGCCAGTTTCACTTAAAATTGGAATACGGGCTCATATTTCCGACACCTGACAACTAATGTCACCCGACCACACGTCGATGATTTATTTATTTTAGTTTTTTTTTTGTTGTTGTTGTTTTTTTTTCATCATTCGGCGATCAGAAAATTACATTATCTTATGATTCGCATATGTGCAATAATTGTCTAAACCCATGGAATTAGACAAAAGTGGACGGTGTATTCTTAAACAGAGTCTTCCCCACACACCTAGGAAGTAATTCCTTCAGGCATCATCCAATGGGCTTTAGAGATCAAGGAAATCCACCTTTCGGTCACACTGTGCGCTATTTCCTGATGAAAACTCTAAAGTCCTACAAGCTCGTCAGACTGTAAAAGGTGAAAAACAAAACAAAAAAGAATGTTAAAGTGCCCAAAGTATACAACAAACTACAAGACTGCTATCCTTCCCCCTTCGGCGGGAAACGCTTTTATTCTATCAGAATGTGTAATACCATATAACTTTTGATTCTTGCGCCGTACCAAACGAAAGCAGTATTTTAAAATTGCAATAAACATGTTGAAATACGCATGTAATAGCTGCTTGTCTTATGTCTGTTTTAACTTCGATTTTTCAGTTATGTTTTTTTTTTTGTTTGTTTGTTTGTTTCAGGAAAAAGTTTGTTATTTGTGAAGAACTATTTTCTGTGGCTGGCTGCTGATTGTTTACATAGCGTATATTCAAATTGCCCAGGCTGCCTACGTGACCACTTTCAGACACACAATTAACATAGATGTATTCTTTCATATAAAAACTGCAAAATTTGTATACAAGTCTTATTTTACGTTGAATATGGGTTGTAGGTTCTCGTTAGAACCACCTAATTGAAGCGAATCTATCAAGTACCCACAACCTATGTCTTGGAGCAGAAATAAGAAAAAAAATGAATACCCATATAAAACCTGCATGTTTTCAAGGCGTTGGTTATTCAGTATTATATTGAACTCTTCCGATAGGGGCTTTGTGAGGACTCCATATTCAGAAAAATAGCTGCAAATGACATATTTATTAAAGGAGATTGTGGACATTTCAATGCATGACTGTTCGTAAAAGAAGTTTGTTTAGAATATTGATGTAAAATGACGATAAGTAAAGTGATTACATGACATTAAGTATGCCTGATACCCCTTCAGAAATATTAGTTTTGTCTAAAAAAATAGCGATCCGGCGCTTATCCGGTAAAGGGCTTGTTTGGAAGTACCTCGTGGCTGGAATTACAACTAGTCGTGTTCTGGCCCCAGAGGTTCGCTTTCCATGAACTTTGTTCATGTAAAACGAATAGTTTGGTGCTCTTAAGGTTCCTCAATACAGTTATTTCACTACATTTGGGGTACTGAAAAAATCATATTTGCAAATAATTACCCAAAAGATTTTTCATCAGATGGTAGTCCATGTAAATGTAAGAATATGAAAGCCAAAGATTTTTATTCGAAAGTCACCATTTTAGTAAATTATTGCATTTTTCCTTGGTTTTGCAGAAAAATGACATCTTAATCCACAGAACCACAATGTATAAAATACTATCATAGAAATGTGGCTCAAGGTTGCCTTTAGGCACTGCAACAGAGGAATTTCAAGTAAAATACCTAAATAGAACTGAAAATTAATGATTCCCAAACATTCAAAAAATGTTATTATCTCACCTGGTACTATTTTAAATTCAGTGTATGGTAGCCAAAAATGACCAGTTCTACCAATTTGGCAACAAGCTCATTGATTGGGTTGAGGTGTTGAAATCTCTTGCATTTAGCTTACAAAATTATTGCCCTTCTTCGGTGCTTTTAGTACTTCATTTTATATACCTTGTATTTCATTCATGCAGTTTATAACAATTTATGCAATCACTGCACAAACGTGTCACTGTGTAACTGATTGTGTAGACAGGATGGGTGCTTTGATACTGGATAAATCAAACCAAAATAATTGAAATTAAGATAAGCAAACAGTTTATCCCCATATATGAACTGAAGGACTGAAAGCAGCCTGTTCAGCACCAGAAACTTTGTCCAGAAGGCTTCTGATCACAGCCAATAACTGCAATGGTATAGAAATGATTTTTACCCATTGATTTGGTTCACATGAGCCACCATAAACAAATAACTGATTTTTGGACAGGTGACCTTCTGGACAACACAAAGTTTATACTTATCTAATCCAATTAATGATCTTTTGTGTCACCTACCAATGTGTAGGCTGGTAAAAACTCATTAAAGTCCAATGCATTTAAATATGTTTTTGTGAAAAAAGTTTCAAAAATCTCATTTTCTCAATTTGTTTACTAATAGCTGGGCCGAACAACACAAACCGGAAAACGTTACACATAAAAAATAGTTTGGAAATGAATGCATACTATACATAAATTAACGAACACATTATGTTAGAAAGTAGGTGAAATTAGTTGAAATACAGTTTCAAAAATGAATATTATGATTTAAATTAAAAACAATCGTGTACTATTGTAATTTTTGGAAATAAGTCCCAAGGCGTATGAATACTTTTTTTTTTTCCTTGGGAAGATGGATATCTCTTTCAATTTGGCAGTTACAATAATTTATCAGTGATGACATGCTTCCAAGATAGGCGATGTCATAATGCTCTATGCAGGTAGAAGCCTATATAGCTGAATTTTCAAGGTATATTCATTGTTGATGGGTAAAATAAAATGTGGAAGGCATAATTGATGAAATCTGAGCATTTCAGATTTATCGCAAAAAAAAGAAAGATGGCGGCACCCCGGAAGAAAAACATGTCAAAAAATGTCTGGTTTTCAATTCAGGTAGGCTTTTTGATAGAAAGCTTTGTCCGAGTCGCCAGTATTTGATGTGAACTATTGATCTACAGCTATTTTAGTAACTTTTAAAAAGTCTAGAAGGCGTTTTCATTTTTTTCCGGTAAAAGTGAAAAATACAAAAATGCATTTATTTTCAAAGGCACAGGGATGTTGCTAATGCAAGAAAGTACTTGCTGTAATAACCTTTAGCACCTCCAAACATTCTTCTTCTAGGACAGACATTTTAAAAGGGAATCAGGATCATATTTTCGGAAAAAATAACATGCAAATCTGACACCTATATTTTTCTTGTGCAAATGTATTGAGGAACCTTAACAACAGAATAATGGGAACGACTGCAACGCAGTGGACCTATATTCTCCAGTATTTATAATACAACAAATATGCTAAAATTTCCAGAATACACAGATAAGAGCAGTGGTCCAGTGGTAACGTGTTCGACCACGACTTCGTAACTGACATTTATATCAGAGGGTCGTTCAATTCCTAAAACAAACATTCTTTTTTGCTTTTTTATTTTTTGGCATGAAAACATTTAAACGGTTATTACGTTATTATTACTTAAAAGTTTGCAGATTTTTGTGTCAAGAACTGAAAAAAAAATATATTATTTAATGCAAAGGCTTGGAAAGGACTTCGTGTTCATTTGTTCTAAGGGTTCGCTTTCAAATGCTGCAGTTTGTTTACCATTTTTAGGGTCGAAAATTGAAAACCGGAGTACCGGAGAATAACCTCCTTGATTTCAGTTGCAGAACGGCGTCTCACATGTGACCCTAGCCAAACACATCTGTTAGAGACTTAACGATTAACATTCAGCGCTCTTATCCACCCCTTCAAGTCATTCATTTGTAATCAGATGTGCATGGTCGAAAACTCGAGTACGCGGAGCAATCCCGAATTGTGTTTTAGCTCATTTTTTAGGGCAAGAAACAAGGAAAATGAATGGCTTTAGTTTCGTACTTGTTCATAAAATTAGTATTATGGCTACTTCCTTAAATAACCTCGACGAGGCTATTGTAACAAGTACATGTATACAATACAGAGGTTTCTGAAGAGATAAACATATAAATGACATGCTTATTAAAATGTTTATAGTGATAAAAATTGCTTATATTTAAAGATCTGAAATTTTAACAGATTTCAATGGTTTTGGTTTTACGACCCTTCCATGATTAGTTCACTCATATCAAGCCGATCGTTATGCAGGGGTGGGAGAAAACCGGAGTATTCTGAGTAAAACTACCTGACCTTTCCTTTCATAATTTGGCGTCCCACATTTGACTAGAGCGAGGATCGAACCACATCGGTGAGCGGCCTTATGATCAAGGGTCAGCGCTCTTATCCGTTGGGCTACGTTGTCGTAAAACAGGAATTTAAAATAGAAGTAGAGGCAATAATCAGGAATCGATACAATTAAACCACAGCTCCCATCAGAGACACCAAAGCTCTAGTTCAGCCTACTATAGGACATTGGTTCTGTGGTAAAAGAGTGAAGAACATGGTGACCTGAATTTCAGGGTGGTTTTACTTTATATGTGTTTGAATTAGGGTTTTGTGTCATAATCAACACTATTAAGGTCATTTTGGAGTTTTTAATTCCAATTTTATGGGATTTATATCGACATTGGGATGAAATGGCACGTCAAGCCCTGTCAACTAAACAAACCAAAGTGGTTTATTTATTGTACGGTTGGACTCGCACCCTGTTGCCTAGACAGTCTAAAATGTGGTTTATAAAGGTGTTCATTTCATGGACTAAATTCACGAAAATATTTGAGGGTCACTGATGAGGCCTAATTGGCCGAAACTAGCTATTTTGGCCCTGAAAGCCGTGCATCCCATACTTTCAAGTCCTGTGGTGTATTCCTTGCTTCCTAAAGATAATGCACTAGTCATTTGTAACCACTGCCCCCCCCCCCCCCCACCCCCACCTACGGGGATAGGCGGCGGATAGCGGGGCTAATGTGCGGGGTAGTTACCCTCTGTGTTCCCCTGCAGTGCCGGGTTAATGCGGGGATTTTGATATTATGCAAATATACCCCCAGTGGAATGAACTATTATAAACAGCGGGGCTGTGACCTTCTGGTGGTCCCCCGCAGTGCAGGGCTTCTAGCAGGGCTTTGGAAAGTGAAAAGTCATTGTCCCCGCTATCCCCGTAGGTGGGGTGGGGGGGGGGGGGGGGCAGTGGTTACAAATGACTGGTGCATAACCCTTTTATAGAACATTCTTAACGTGATGGTTACGCGCAGGTTACTTGATTCATACATTGTGACTGCTTACGGCGTAAAAAATAACAGTTTTTGGATGATTGATTGCATTATTATTATTATTATTATTATTATTATTATTATTTTTATCTATTTCATATAACCACAAAGAAACAAAATAAACTTCAAAGCAGGAACAGCAGTTTTGTTTAGAAGAAAACAATGAAGAAAACTGAACCATCCTTACTTTTCTCAGATCTGACAAATTTGCATGAAATGCTGAAAATCCTATTTTCTGGGGAAAAAATAAGAATATTTCAAAATGCCTAACCAAGCATCCAGGCTTGAATGTTTTTCTTTTACAGTGAAATGAACAGTGATCTGACATTCAGATAAGACTAAAAGATGCAGATAAAATGGCAAACAGTAAAGATCTTGACCAGACTGCTCCTAGAAGAGCCGTCTAATCTGGGTCGCATTACGAAAACACGCCTATACCAATACATAGTAACCTTTATTGCCGAAAAAAAAAAAATGAAAATTAAGATGAAAAATTGTGACATTTTTCTTATTTCTTCTAAAAATATAGATTGTGGGTACTCAGTAGTAGCCACAATCTATATTTAAGAGCAGAAATAAGAAAAATAAGGTATACCCCCGGAAACTCCAGTTTTACTAAATAAAAGTGGGGTTCAAGGGGGTCAAAATTATATAGGTGTGTTTGCGTGATGGACACTCTTTTAAAGTTACCAGCAGACGACAAAGCAGACGACAATTGTTGTGATTGACATTTTATGGATTAATATCATCATGTAATGGCTGAACATGTCTTGACGCCATATCTTAAGGCGAATCTAAAAATAGGTTTACCGGAAATGAAATCGGAAGATCATAAGAGAGAATTTGTCCTCATGGGCAGACGATGCCTCTTCAAGAAATATTAAGCCAATCTCCAATTACATGTCACGTCTTCATAAGAGGCGGAGAACTATTATCCTCCCATATTAAAGAATGTGTGTGTGTGTGTGTGTGTGTGTGTGTGTGTGTGTGTGTGTGTGTGTGTGTGTGTGTGTGTGTGTGTGTGTGTGTGTGTGTGTGTGTGTGTGTGTGTGTGTGTGTGTGTGTGTGTGTGTGTGTGAATTCGGGTTTAACGTCGCTTTCAACAATTTTTCAGTCATATCACGACGGTGTCTGGTTGCGACAGGGAGCTCAATGCTCACTTTTATAGTGCTGCCTCACTGAAGTATCATGTCCCAGACACATTACATGAAGCCGTATTAAAGAAAACATATTTCAATAAAGAGGTGATAAAAACGAGCGATGACTCTCATTCCAAAACATCTTTGTTTGTAAAAGTTTAACGGCCCAGTTAACGCTGTTTAGGTCATATTGAGCCTATCCACATTTTCATGGGCAGGCTTATACGTTAGCGGTTAACAGTGCACATTCTTTCACCAGAAATCCTAAACGCCTTACCGCTGTAGTTGTGGGGTCCTCCTCCCTGGGTGACCGAGTGTGATAATATATAAATATTACATTCCTGAGAGGGTGATAATGATAAATGTCACCCTGAGGAATATGAATATCAACCGAGGCGCAGCTGAGAAGTTGATATTCATATTTCGAAGGGTGACATTTTTTACTATCACCCTCTCAGGAATGTAACATTTATTTTAATATTCCGAACAAAACTAATAATTATGGTAAAGAATTATTAATAAAAAAAGTACAGGACAGCTCAGCGATTTTTGACGCAATGACGTTCCAAATTATCGGATTACGTCGGCTTTCTACATAAGCGACGTTAGGTGGTGAAACAGAAATTCAGAAGTTCAAACCCTTATAACTTTGTTATTTCTGAACAAAATCCTAAAGTGTGCGTCAAAAGAAACATTTTGGTACCAAACTTTCTCGACTTTGTTACAATTTTTGGTATAGACTCATTTTCTCCAGCTTGACAGAAGAACGAACCGAACCGTACGCGCACCCAATTCCGCGCATGTGACAGTCGAAATTATCGCAGTAAAAATCATCACCCTCAGGCATATGGGAGTTTTTTTTATGGGAAAGTCACGTGAGGTATAATAAGGCCTTTTATAATACCTCACTTGACTTTCCCATACGACGTTTCTGTTTCACCAGCTAACGCCGCTTATGTATCTACAAAGTCGACGTTATGCGATAATTGGAACGTCAGTACATCAAAAGTCTCGTGTGGGTATATTTTCCATCAAAATCATTTACCATATTTATTAGTTTTGTTCGGTATAATAAAATAAATATTACATTCCTGAGAGGGTGATAATGTAAAATGTCACCCTGTGGAATATGCATATCAACCGCAGCTGCGCCTCGGTTGATATTCATATTCCACAGGGTGACATTTTTCTCTACCACCTTCTGAGGAATGTAATAGTAATTAGAAGAGAGTGAATCAAAATGCCGATTTTGTACAGGAAACCCAAAACGTGTAATTGTGAAACAATGCCGATCCAGATCAAATGCCGCCTTCTGTGGCGTCTGATCTGGGCCTACGCTGTTTGCAAATAGTTTACTATTTTCAAAATAAATTTTGAAGAATCCCTAAATTTTAAAATGATCTTGTGCTTAAATAATGTAGCAGATTCCATTCAGCACAACATGGGTTAAAAGTAATCAGCATTAGAAAATATAGCAGAGTTCAATTATATTCGCGCTGGTTAAGAATCACACCCCTGTATCCACCATTCAACCAAACAACCAACTACTGAGATCAGATGCAACTTAACACGTCACGTGCAGTGATGGAGACAGGTTAGAGAACGATTTTTCTCATTTTGTTTAAAAAATAGATCAGCTCTAGCTGTGATTTGTTGAGTAATAAATCACAGTTTGGAGGTCAGTTGTAAAGTAGACAAATCACAAGCGCGTAGCGCGCGTGATTTGTCTACTTACAACTGACCGACAAACTGTGATTTATTACTCAACAAATCACAGACAAGAGCTGATCTATTTCGATTCTAACACGGTGAAAATCGGCAATAATGTTGTTGTTTCCTTCAAAATCTCACAACCTTTCGCCATTGTTATAAGAAATCCCGCTAAAATTATCGACTGAAACACATGCATTTATATCCTTTTCTTACGTTTACGATGGGAGAAAATGACGTTACACCGTCCAACGTCAAGGAAATCGACTAGTGACGTCATAAATTGGGAAATTTAATGACGTCACTCGTCACGCTCTTCCGAGCTGTGATTTGTTGCAGAATAAAACATTTTCCATTGCCTATATAGGCGCGCTGTGTTAGAATCCTATTTAGAAAAAAATCTATGAGCTGAAAGTTTTGGAAGAAGAAACGCGTACGTTACTGCTATTTTGCCCGTTCTCGTTCTATTAAAAGACAGCTCCTACTGCCTGAAAGTATACAATTTCGACGAAAGATCTCCGAAGTCGGTTGCTTCCTGTAAAAATACAAATCGAAGTCGGTGGCATCCATAAAATCCGACCCCAGATGTGTTTTAGGCAATATTGTGGGAAAACGTGTTTTATTTGTATAATATCTACCACGAATGACAATTTGATATACAGACACATCCACGATGAAATTCGACAGAGCAGAAGCCAAGATATATGCGATTGAAACTGGGTTTGATGTTCCTCACGCGATACTTCCTGTTTAAATGTATACTTTTCAGGCAGTAGGAATTGCCTTTTAATAGAACGAGAACGGCCAAAACTTTCAGCTCATATATTTTTTTCTAAATAGGACTAAAATGAGAAAAAACCGTTCTCTAACCTGTCTCCATCACTGCACGTGACGTGTTTAGTTGCATCTGATCTCCGTAGTCGGCTGTTTGGTTGTATGGTGGATACAGGGGGTCAATAAAGAAGTTATTTTGGTGATAGAAAATAACTTATCGCATTTCTTTGACCACATAAAACTGGCTGGTGCTTTTTAGGGCATGCACAATCAAACGAGTCGGATTTTAAGAAGAGACCAATCTAAAAATAGCGGGTGAGGGTACAACAGTGCAGGTCCAGATCAAACGCCACCTTCTACGACGACTGGTCGGGACCCACGTTGTTTGCAAACATTGTAGCTATTTTCCAAAAAGATTTTGCAGAAAACACAACCTGACATCCCTAAATTTTGAAATGATCGTATGCTTATTTATGTAGCAGATTCCATGGTATTAAAAAGAATAACAGAGTTCAATATTATGTTCCCCTTAGTCAAGAATACACACATGTCATGTTTGGGGTGTTTCTATCAAAAAAGAGGTTATTTTGGTTATAGAAAATATCTTATAGCATTTCTTTGACGACACAAAACTGGATAGTGCTTTTTAGGGCATGCACAATCGAACGAGTAGGATTTTAAGGAGAGGCCAATCTAATGATAGCGGGTGAGGGTAAAACTGCTGACGACCGCGGTAATATGACTTTTCGTGCTGGAGGCGTTTCGCCCCAACCTGTCACAAAAACGGTTCCTAACCCGCAATTATTCTACTTAGGTGTTCTAAGTGGGGATAGGTAACGGAGAATCAAGTGACAACCATTTTATTGATATTTTGTTAATATACGTTTGTTTGTTTGTTTGTTTGTTTATATTTGAGTTTCACGGCCCAGGCAACACTATTTTAGGTATTTTTGAGCCGGTCAGTTTACCTACCCACACTTTTCCTGGGAAGGCTTATTCATAAGCGGTTAACCAGTACAGTGCACATTCTTTCGCCAGAAACATTAACATGCGTAGGAAATGGTGAAAGATACCTCTTTAGAAACTATTTGCAACATATTCTAATTGTTTTGTTTCTTATGTTCTTGTAAACGTAAACATGGATATATCATTTATAAATTTATATAGCTTAAATACTTGCAAGATATGATAAAGAAATATAAACTTGTTTTCTAAAATCGACATTAATAACAATAACACCAACAATGAAAACAATTTTGGTGATCAAACAGTCCCTCAGTACCAGATGTATTTAATGTCTTCTGTTAAGATTTCTGCTTTGGAACAAAGACAAGAAAACCGTCAAGTGTACAAATTTTCTCAGTCAGATTAGCTTTTTTGTCAAATAAGGCCTCACCAGTGGGCCCCAATATATTATAGCCCTATTTATAGTACTATATTCTGTAAGCCTGGTTTTTAAAAACTACTAACCAGATGCAAAATTTGCCTAACACTATCCAAAGATTACAAACCGGCGCCCCATCAGCACCGTCAGTGCTGTGATTATTTCGGGTGTGACTCGGTCCGTCAATATTGGGCGATAAGGTCAATTTTGGTTCGTGTTAGAAGGAAAAACTTCCTCGGAAAAAATTCTTTCCTTTAAGACAGTTGGACGGACGGACGGGCCGACATACATACATACAGACAGACAGACAAACAAACAGACAGACATTAGGGAGATAAAGAATTATTGGAAGTGTTGTATTGACTGAAGAAGTGATGTATTCCCGCGCGACATCTACATGTACTTGTATGTATGTCAGTAAACCCTTAAACGGGATACTGGGAAACAGTTCAGGCCCAGATCAGACACCGCAGAACGCGGCGTCTGATCAGGACCTGAACTTTTTGCAAAGAGCGCACCGTGTTTTAAATAATTTTCTGAAATAACATATTTTGACATCCCGTAATTTGAAATCAACCCACAGCAGATTCTATATTCGAGACAAACAGTGTTATTAACCCCTATCTTGCTGTTCACGACAACCCCTATCTTTGGAAACAGTGTAGATCCAGATCAGATGGCTTCTGAAGAAGCCATCTGATCAGGATCTACACTGTTTGACATTCAGTTTATGAATTTGTAGCAATAAATAACATCAAGTAATCTGATTGGTTCAAAATCAGAAATGGGTGTGGCTAAATTGAATATTCAGCAAGAGAAGGGTTAACGACAATAAGCCTTTTTTTGGAACCTGACGTGTCATAATGCACCTGAAAGAAAAACAACCTTTTGGCATAGAAAGTCTCAGGTTGAACTCGCGTGTTTGGCTCGGTTCAATTTTTGGGTCGGTCGACCCAAATTTACCAAATGGCCAAACGGAATTCATGCAGTTGTCCGCGTGACCATCACTGATTTGGGAAAACCAATATTTTGTTTTAATAATGGAACTTGAAAGGTTGCGCTATTTTTATCGATGCAACAAGAGCTATCTATAGAGTCTTGACAGGAATCGTGTGCTGGAAATTACCCAGATCAGACGCCGCGGAATGTGGCGTCTGATCAACAGGTTGCACAGGAACTTCACTGTTTGTTTAAATAGTGGCAGTTAAGGGTTAAACGAAATAGTATAAGAATGCCAGGCTGCTGACGTAATGTAAGAAAATCAATATCTTAATCCAGACCGCGATGCCACGTGACGGAACATTCTATTTATAAAACCGTTACACAAATGTATGCCAAGTCGAGTAAAAATAGACTTTTCGCACTCCTGCTATGAACTTAGTTTTAGAACCCTGAAATGTTTAAGTGCAAAAATGGGTAGCCCAGACTTTATAGGTGGTACCGTTATTAGATATATAGTGTAGACCAAGATCGGATATAGAGTACATTGTTTCTGATCAGGTCGGCACTGTTCGCCATATGTGTGCAACAACAGTTTTGAACATGATTCAGGGCCGTACGCAGACTCTGAAAAGGGGCGGGTTGAGGATGCCAATTTCAGGTATTTTGAAGAGGGTGAAAAACTGTATGAATCTGAAAAATAATTTCCAAAAGATCGGAGGGGCTGCGTTTGCACCCTCCCCACTCTGTTGAAAAAAAAATCCAAGTACTAGCCTATGACGTCAGAGCGTAGCGTAAGAAGAAAACTCTGGACTGTGCTCGTTTGTTTGATTTTAGGTTTAACGTCCCCGTCAACACTGTATAGGTCATTTGGAGACGTTACTTCCAATGTTACGGGACTTTCAGCTCTTCGTGGAAGGATCATGCAGCCAATCTATTTATTCAAGCCCCGATGGGCGGGGGCGGGTGGACTGTGCAACAGAATCTACATAATCAGACGCCACATAACGCGATGTCTGATCAGCTCTATTGTGCTTGCTTAAAGTTAAACGAACAGTTCGATTCTCAGCTCAGGACTATTTTCCAAACCTACACTCAGAGACGATCGACCCACCAGTACTCTCAGTGCTTTGATTATGAGTGCAGTTTACATTTAGCATCATTTAAGTGTTTTCTACAAACATGAAAAAAAAAACTATAGTTAAGTATGGACCACTGTGTATCATTGAGTTTCATAGACTATCGGCAGCTTATAACAGACAAAGTTCTTTATCCTGCGCCCACCCACCAGTCGTTGTCCCTCCGTCAGTCAACCGTTCCGGAAGACCTCAGCAATATTTTTGTAAAGCCCATACCATATAGGCTAATGTGGGGTATATTCCTTTCTTTTGACCAGAAACATTGATTGTACATGGGTGGGAATCAAGTGGAGCTACCATGAAGCTGTGTCAACGAAAATTTACTTCAACGCCTCGTGGTAGTTCCAAAGTCGGTGGGTTAGTTTAGTTTAGAAGAAAGAGCAAATACAAGTGTAATCCATGTAACCTTCTCCGGGAGTCTTAAATAGATCTAAAAAAACATTGCTTTGACAAAGTTGACTGCAATATTGCTTGCTCTCATCTTTATCTATCGTTTTGGTCATCCAGCAATAACTAAATATTTTAGCTGTGGCGTCTTGCAAAAAACTTGGTGCGTGCAAGGATTGTCTGTTACCTGCACCACCGAATAGTCACAAACTTTGTCTGAGAAATTCCAAAAAAAGGTATTCACAGACTTCGTTTCATCACGCAAACACGCCTATATAGTTTTGATCCCACTAAACCGCATTTTTATATAGTAAAACTGGGGTTTACGGGGTCAACCTTATTTTTCTTATTTCTGCTCTAAAATATAGATTGTGGGTACTCGATAGAACCGCCTCGATGAGGCGTTTCTAACGTGTACCCACAATCTATATTATCAGCAAAAATTAGAAAAATATCACAATGTTTCACCTTAAATTTTTCATTTGACAGTATATTTGTATAGGCGTGTTTTCCTAATGTTGTTGCGTCTAATTAAGGTCTTGACTATTTGCAAAAAAAAAAAAAAAAAAAAAAAAATCAAACATTTTATGTTATACTTAGCAGTGAAACCAATGCATATCTGAAACAATTAAAAATGATATTTCACACTGTGAAAATATATATTATCATTTTCACAGTGTGATAAATAACATGACGGTGTTATTTTCACAGTAGCAGCCCGAACGACGTTTTTGGTTTGTTTTTCTTGTAAAATAAAAAGGAAATCTACTCTCTTTTTTTTTCGATAAAGACCAATATTTCATCGAGTGTGTTGAAAACACCAGAAAATTTTACGAGTGCGATGCATGTTACGAACAACTGTTCAATCACAGTACATCGCCAAAGTGAAGTACATGTGTGTGTGTGTGTGTGTGTGTGTGTGTGTATGTGTGTGTGAATTCGGGTTTAACGTCGCCTTCAACAATTGGTCATATCACGACGGTGTCTGGTTGCGACAGGGAGCTCAATGCTCACTTTTATAGTGCTGCCTCACTGAAGTATCATGTCCCAGACACATTACATGATACCACACATTATCCTGTCACATTATCCTGACACTGGTTCGACCAGTCCTAACTCTACCCCGTAAATCTGAGTGCCAAACGAGGAGAAGCTAATACCATTTTTAACGACTGTGGTATGCCGCGGCCCGGGATCGAACCCGCGACCTCGTGTCCCCGAAGCGGACACTCTACCAACTGAGCTATCGGGGCCGGTGCGTGACGTATATGAACGGAATAACAAGAAATCGATAAACACCAAAAATATTTCATCTCGAGCGTTGAAAACATAATCTATTTATAAGCAAATTTCGGCACACATACACACACACATTTTCTGGCGAAAGAATGTGCACTGTACTGGTTAACCGCTTACGTATAAGCCTGCCCAGGAAAGTGTTGATAGGTAAACTGACCGGCTCAAAAATGACCTAAATAGTGTTGACTGAGCCGTAAAACTCCAAAACAAACACACACACACACACACACACACACACACACACACACACACACACACACACACACACACACACAGAAACACACACAGAGACACACAGACACACAGAAACACACACAGAGACACACAGAGACAGAGACAGAGAGAGAGAGAGAGAGAGAGAGAGAGAGAGAGAGAGAGTTCGACACCAATAAAATTGCCCATTCTGGGTAAAGTGGGTTAAATCCTTACGTTTACGCATGCTTTTTGCGAGTCTTTTTTGGTATAAACTCAATAGTGTGGGTTCAATGCAATTTACGCTGTTAAATGTCAGACAAAATTTAATAGCCATTCTCTAAATAGATAATTTAACAGTATTTAAGATGCCAGACAAATAATATCGGTTCCTTGAAAGATGAGTGTGTCATTTGGTCTCATATCATCAAGGGTTATAATAATTAATTACAGCTTATACCATATTACGAAGGTTTTAGACTAGTTTTGGTAATCCATTTCAACATTCTCATATTAACCAAAGCCTGAAACGATGTTGGTTGTGTTGATAATGTTTATTTCATAACCAGACAAACTTCCTGGCCGCGGGTTAAATCATCTATATGTGTTCTTCGTTCCATGACTGCGACAAGAAATGCGATTTTGTTTTCCAGAGGCAATATAAAACATCACGTCGACAAGTCCGTGAAATGAACATCCTCCTAGACCCCACATGATACAACTGGGGTTTACGGGGTATATCCCTTATGCACCTATTACCGGTGTATACTAATTACCGGTGTATTCCGTTTTACCCGGATTACTATCGCGTGCGTTGTTGTCATTCGGAATTTCCCCCTTCATTGCTTACAAGATGTTTTTCTCCCTGTATGTTAAGGAAAAAAATATAACAGAATTGTCCGTTTCTCAGGTTAAGTGACTTCTTTTATCTGTAGTCACAATTAATCATGGTGTAGGTTCACTGTTATTGCATAAATACATAAAAAATCGTTTAAAGTAGTTTATTAAGTGTGGCTGCTCGTATTCAACTTTCTCGATGTATAGATAAAACAATGACGCCAAATCTTTTGTATTTATGCGTAAGTCACATGAAACCCAAATATGGATGAAGGGTGTAGATACAAAAATTTCGACTCGCATTTTATCTTGTTAGTTTCTCCCCTTTCTGGTACTACCTCTTGAAGGGTAAAACATAATATGTGATATGTATTCTGTGATATAATACATAGTTGTGGTTATATCCCTTCCATAAATGCAATTATAATAATCAAAAAGATAATAATAACTAGATCTAATTGTGACACTTGATTTTCTTTTAAAAAATCTAATGTTATGTTCTGTCATGTGTTGTTAATAAAAAGGTATACTTCATAAAAAATGGTGTAGAAACAGAAAACAAAAACTTTCAAACAGACCGTTTTTGCTTTCATTTTGAAGGCCAATAATTATTTCATTACAGAACGTTGTTGTTGTTGTTTCCAGTTTCCCCGTGTCACGGGTCGTCAGCTTGTGGGGTCCCAGGAAACGAATCCATTCTGGCACTACACCGTAGCCGTTCGGTGGTATCCCCATTCCACGTTGCCGGTGAATGGGGAGACCATCGCTCGGCTCCACTCCCGTCCGTCCGTGTCTGTCGTAAGTCCGCTGCAGTCGGTCCATTTTGTCTTCTACTCGACGTTATAATTTTTTGCTTGTCAATATGCCGAACCATGTCAGAGCAGGAAAGGTTCAATTTTGATATTGGTATTTTTGTTTTTTATTTTTGTTTTTTATTTGATTTTTGTATATTTATGTAACGTATGTACATTTTTACATTGTTTGGTTTGTTTCCGCAGCTATTTGAGTGGTCTACTTTTTAAGCATATATGCGGGCGGATGTGCTTACCCCGCCACGGACCATTTTATGTTTGTTTTTCTTGTGCCTTAAAGGTGGTGTTGTCCGTTTTAGGGCAAGCCCATCCGCTCACAGTTGCTGGGGATGACAGTTTTTTGTACCTGCAAGATTGTGCTAGTGGTATATATATATATATATATATATATATATATATATATATATATATATATATATATATATATATATATATATATATATATATATATATATATATATATATATATATATATATTTTTTTTTTTTTTTTTTTTTTTTGTTTTGTTTTTTGTTTTTTTTTGTTGTTTATCTGTACATACAATGTGTAACATAATAACATGAAGTGCCGGCCTACCTGGTCTCGGGCTTGAATTCGTATTTATTTTGTTAGTCAGTGACTTCTATCGCGGAGGATGTGCAAAGTAGGTCAATCCCTTTTTTATGCATTTGCCGTTTTAAGTTAAGAAAAAACTGATGCCTTCCTCGACGTAGGATGCCGCACTCTGCGGGACCATAAGTGGGTGAGTCGCCATGTTTGCATATCATTAACGCATCCTACGTGAAGGAAGGCACCATAGGAGGAAAGTGTATTCCTGCCTAGCCATTTGGAGGCCCGAGACAACGTTTGCCGATCTCGTTTGTGGTGTTGTTCTTTTTGGGACAGGCCCATCCGCCCACAGTTGCTGGGAAGGACAATTTTTGTACCTGCAAGGTTGTGCTTGATAATTATATTTGTGTTTTTTTTTGTTGTTGTTTATTCTGTACATACAACATATAACATAGTAACATGGTGTGTTGGCTTCCCCCGTCTCGGGCCCAAATTCGTATTTATTTTAGTTGGTGGGTGACCTCTATCGCGGAGGATGTGGAAAGTAGGTCAATCCCCTTTTATGCTTTTTCGTTTGAAGTTAAGAAAAAGTGATGCACTCCTCGACGCAGGATATTCTGTGGGACCGTAGGAGGGTCATTTTGTGTTGCCATGTTTGCATATCATTATCGCATCCTACGTGTAGGAAGGCACCATAGTAGGGAAAAAAAAGTATTCTTGCCTAGCCGTTTGGGGACCCGAGACAACGTTTGCCAATCTCTTTAGTCAAAGTGGTTAGTGCAAATTGTTATATAATCATGTAGGTCGCATACAAGCGTCCGCCTGCGCACGTGCGCAGTCGAGCGCTCCTATGCGATCTTGTTTTTAATGATTCATATTTACACAAATAAAAATGTTTGAAATCGCTTTTTTGAGAAAACTCTTCTTCTTCTTCTTCTAACTCCAGGTTTTTTATCTCTCTTTTCTATACTATCCTCTCTACTGTATTCCTATCCTACAACTACCGCTATATCTACCTACCTAGTGTGGTTGTATGTTGTTTTAGTTTCGCGTGGGTGGTTGTGTGTGTTAAAAGCCTTCCTTCAGGTCGCGCTAAGTCATGCCCTAGTTAGTTAGTTATTTGCCCTTGTCTGTATTGATATGTGGCCATCTTGACCGTCTGTCTTTATTACGGTCATGGTGCAATTTGCTGTTTTTGGTGATTTTTATGTTATGCGACAAGGGCAGTACGGAGGGCTGAATGATATATTTCAGTCGTGGTGGTATGCAAAAGGCCCTTTTTAGGGCCCCCAGGTCATTCCGTTTGGGTAAACTTATAATGTACATCCTTTATTCGAAAGCGAAAGTTGCGAAAAAAGAAAGAAAAAGATGTGATAAGGCGTGTTGTTTCTTATTTCTGTCCCGCATTACAGAACCTCATCATATGTAGGCTCTTATACCCAAATACTTTTCTACAGGATTTGTTTACATATACACCGGTAATTAGTAACACTGGACATTCAAGATGGTGACAGGGGTAGTCCAATATAAATAAAGTATTTAGCGGGTTGAAGTTTATTTTGAAAACAAATGTTGTTTATTTCCTTTGGAGGAATTAAACAATAGTTTGACTAAACACAATTTATCAGAATCGGTAGAACAGTTTGTTTTATATACTGACTTGAACAGTTAATACACCGGTAATTAGTAACACAAGTATACATTATTTTTCTTATTTCTGTTCCAAGACATAGGTTGTGTGTACTCGTTAGAACCACCTCAATAAGGGGGTTTAACGAGCACCCACAACCTATGTTTGCAGTAGAAATGAAAAAGATATCACGGACTTTCGTCAGAAAAACAGCCATTTTTGAGATGTGAGAAAATGCACAATGTCAAATGGGTGTCTTATCGAAATATAAAAAAGAAGGTTTATCTTTACTATTAGAAGAGCAACCCATGTGAGCTGGTACTATGGCTTCATTATTGGCGTTTCTCACCCGAAGGATGACACGGCCGATCAGCACAGAGCAGAGTCGAGGAGATGCCGATCAGTCTCGCCTCCCGAGTATGGAAACGACTATATAAGTTTTACTAGCCTAAGCTGAGGGCACTTTCAAGGTTTATGGGCTGTCCTCGGGCCAGGGCCTGGACCGCCGGGTTGATATGACCTGGGCCGCATGATTATGTTTCTGTTGCTATTACACCTGTCGACACAAAACCATTCAAACTTTGATGGTATCCTTTTCATTTTGATTAGGAACATTATTCAATATATCCTGACATCCTGTCACTCAACTGCCAGACAGAAATAAATTCAAAACACAACGTGATGTACATTGCATAGTTATTTTCATTGCAGACTCCTGCACTGTCCAATAAAATCATCTTAAATGCCAATCAGAGAGTGTTTACAAAAATGAGACCAATCAATTACATGTACTTGGTCTGGTTTTAGAATTCTTTGATCGATGACATTTGCTTGTCAAACTAACTTGATGCAAAATCATTCATTGAAAGGTACTTCAAAGGAGTTTGAACAGTTTCGAGTCCACAGGTGTAGTGCGTTGAATAACTACTGCAAAACGATAGGTCTACACCACAAACATACGACGGGGTTGTTGTTAGACTGGCTTCCTGCAATTCAACTGAGCGACAGCAAGAAATAAAAAATAAAAAGTATATAAATCGTGATTGTCCGTAAAATTTTGATCTGAAATTATTATTTAATATATCCTGACATCCTGTCACTCAACTGCCAGACAGGAATAAATTCAAAACACAACGTGATGTACATTTCATAATAATTTTCATTTTAGACTCCTGCACTGTCCAATAAAAAACATCTTAAATGCCAATCAGAGAGTGTTTGCCAAAATGAGACCAATCAATTACATGTACTTTAAGAATTCTTTGATGGATGCCATCTGCTTGTCAAACTAACTTGATGCAAAAATATTCATTGGAAGCTACTTCATAGAAGTTTGAACAGTTTTGAGTCCACAGGTGTAGTGCATTGAACAACTACTGCAAAATGATAGGCCTACACCACAAACATACGACGGTGTTGTTGTTAGACTGGCTTCCTGCAATTCAACGGAGCGACAGCAAGAAATAAAACAAAAGTATATAAATCGTGATTGTCCGTAAAATTTTCCGGTAGCGGGCACTATAAGAATGGAATTGGACCGATCCGATTCAACTGTTATAGTGCGCGGTTGTGCATTTACGACTTGCACTTGATGCAGCTCAAGCCAATGAAAAAAAGTGTCACATGCATGCACTAAATCGAATTCGTAGAAATAAGATTTTTTTTTTATTTTGCATGCCACAACATTTTCTTTCCGATTTATTCATTATCGTTATGATTATTTGTTTCAGTGAACCGGATAACCTGGCTCATTTTTGTTATTTTGTTACCAAGGCATTACGCACTATAAAGAGTGTTCCCTGAAAACTAAGGTACAAAGAAAGTAAAAGGCGAGAGTAACCAAACGCTAGAGGCCACTCGAGACCCATTGCGATAACACACCCGTGCGAAGTGGTGTCCAAATTGGCTACTTTTCTGATGAAAATCCGTGATGTTTTTCTGATTTATACTGCAAACATAGGTTTTGGGTGCTCGTTAGAACCGTTCTAACGAGTACCCACAACCTATGTCTTGGAGCAGAGATTAGAAAAATAATGTATAACCCCGTAAACCCCAGTTTTCTCCATATAAAGTGGGGTTTAGGGGGGTGTTCATATCACGGACTTGTTCACGTGATGCAGAAATCGCTCAGCTGGATGAGACTGATCATGATATGTACACAGCAATTGTGGTCATCTTGGCTATCAGATCAGATTGACTTTAGTAGCCGTGAATCTGCATGTTGCATTGATTCCTCTGATTAAGATTCTGAACAGCTTAATCCGACTTAGGATTCAGGAGGAGATAAATTTGGTGCCAAATTGAGGGTGCAGATGCCATGCTGGCCATGGTGGACCTCTCGGATATCAGAATGCAACGATTTTGCAATTCTGATTCGCCGTGTTACCCCAAATGTCTCCCAGCAAGTTTCGACTTCATCCTACTGTCCGTTTAGGAGCAGATGTGGTTTGAAGAGTTTCCAGATGGATGTCAGCCATCTTGGATACCTGAAAGTCTGGCTCTCTATGTTGCCAAAGTACCTTTAACCAAGTTTGACTAAGTTTGACTAATCATTTGGGAGCAGATGTGGTTTGAAGATTGCAGCCATCCTATATATTGAAACGGAACAATTTTAGAAACTCTGAATATCGACGTCGCCCTGAAGCCCCCATTAAGTTTCAGCGCAATCCATTTTTTTTATCCGGGAGGAGATGACGTTTAAAGAAATGCAATATTGCTGCCAAGGTGGTCATTTTGGATATCGGAACATAACAATTTTAGCATTGTTCCTCGATGCCTTCCATAAACTTTCCGCTAAAATCTGTGTTGTACTCTTCCAAAGGATTGCCCCTTATATTGAACATTCGGCTCAATCCGGCTTTCTGTTCTTGAGATGTCGTTATCAAGATGGCCATCTCGGATACTTTAAGCAATTCTGAATATCGATATTGCCTGGGTTGCTCCTTCTCATCCCCTCCCAACCCCCACCCCCTCAAGTTTCGGCTTAGTCGAACTTTCGGGTCATGATGAGAAATCATTGAAAGAGTTTCAAGATCGGTGCCATGGCGGCCATCCTGGATATCGGAACATAATGATTTTACCAATTCTGAATGACCATGTTGACCCAATAGATCACATAAAGTTTCAGGTCAATCCGACTTTTGTTTCGTGTGGTTTTGTCGTTTAAGGAATCTTGGATGTCGGAATGGAAGAAATTTAGCCATCCTAAATCTCAGTGGTGCCCCGACACCCCCCCCCCCCCCCCTCTGGTTTGCAGAATTTTAAGAAGGCCACTACTATGGCGGGATTATAGATATCCGAACGGAACAAATTCAGCAGATCTGAAAGTGTTTCCCATCCAGTTTCAGCTCAATCGCACTTTCGGTTCAGGAAGGCATTTAAAGAGTTTCAGTTTGTTCGCCATGGCGGCCATTTTGGATATCCGAACGAAATTTTAGTAATTTTCATCTCAATGTCACCCAAATACTTCCCATCAAGTTTCAGCCCAATCGGACTTCCGGTCTGGGAGCAGATGTCCTTTAAAGAATTACAAGATGGCCGTCGGAATCTCCATGTCGCTCTTACGCCTCCCATCAAGTTTCAGACCAATCTAAATTCCTGTCTGGGAGGATATATCGATCAAAGAATTTCAATATGACCACCATGCCGGCGAGTGGTTAGGCGAGGCAAAGATGATGAGTATCTTGCATCACTGGGGCAACAAACTGTTGGACAAGACCTGCTGTCCTTGCAGCAGGTAAGGGTAGAGGAGGGAATGTTATTTCTTCTGTTCTACACTTCATTTCATTTTCTACTTACCCCTCTGTCCCTCACTTCATCTAATCTACAATGTCTTCTTTCTCTTTTTTCCCTTTCTCTGGGAAACGACATAAAATGACCTACAAGGGTCATTAAAACAATCACTCTACCATTATTGCGGTCATCCTGGATATCGGAACGAAACAATTTATAAAATTCTGAATCTCCATGATGCCCCGATGCCCTCCATTAAGGTTCAGCTCAGTCGAACTTTCGTTTCAGGAGATGTCGTTTGAAGAATTTCAAGATCGGCCATCTTGGATATCGATACAGAATAATTTCAGCAATTCTGAACCTACATGCTGCCTCAATGCCTCCCATCAAGTTTCGGCTAAATCAAACTTTCAGCTCGGGATGTGACGTTTGGTGTATTTTACTAGTAAGACGGCCGCCTTGGATAGCGCAACGGACGAATCTGAATCTTCTTGTCGCCCTGATGCTTTCCATCAAGTTTCAGTTAAATTTGACTTTCGATTTGGGATGAGCTGTCGTTTACAGCCACCGTAGTGGCCATCTTGGAAATCAAAATGGAACGATTTTAGCAATTCTGAACCTCCATGTCACTCTGATGCCTCCCATCAAATTTCAACTCCATCCCACTTTAAGTTCGAGAGATGTCTTTTGAAGGGTTTCAAAATAGCTGCCACGATGGCCATCTTGAATTTCAACTGGACCCCACTTTGAGTTCGGGAGATGTCTTTTGAAGGGTTTCAAGATGGCTGCCACCATGGCCATCTTGAATATCGAAACGGAACTATATTTGAGCAATTTTCAATTTCCAAATCGCCCCGGTGCCTCCCATCAAGTTTCAGCACAATCAGACTTTCGGTTCAGGGGGAGATGTCGTTTAAAGGATTTCAAGATGGCTGTCAAGGCGGCCATTTTTGACATCGGGACAGAACGATTTGGGCAATCCTGTATCTACATGTCGCCAGCATGCCTCCCGCCAAGTACCAGCTGAATTTGACTTATGGTCCTGAAGGAGAGGTCGAAAAAAAGAAACACCAACAACGGACGGACGACGGACGGACGACGGACAATTGGCCACGGCATAAGCTTCGGCCAACAAATGCAAATGGGTATTCCGATGGGTACAAATTGCGCACCCCTTGTGTTCGATCTGTTCTTGTTTTGTTATGAAAGAGGCTTCATGATGCCCCTTTCCGTTGAAAACCAATATGAAATCATTGAAGCCTTTAGCTCGACTTCTAGATATTTTGATGATTTATTAAATATTGACGATACATACATATTTCGATGGTTTGATGAGTCAAATTTACCCCCCCCCCCCCCCCCAGATTTCAGTTAAATAAAGCAAATATTTCTGATACCGAGGCCCTGTTTTTGGATTTATCTCTATCTATTGTAGATGGGTTTGTTTCTTGCAAATATTATGATAAACGCGATGATTTTGATTTTGAGATTGTAAATTTTCCTTTATTGGACGGTGATGTTCCTCGTGCGGCATGCTATGGCGTTTATATTTCGCAATTAATTTGATTTGCCAGAGTGGCTAGCCATGTAACTGACGTCGACACTCGTAATAAATTGTTTACTGCTAAACTTCTTAAGCAGGCTAACCGGTATCATAAACTACACATAGCCTTTTCTAAATTTTATAGACGTCATTCCGATTTGATTTCAAAATCTCTTCTGCAACTAGGTCTATCGGAACCCGAATTTTATGGTGACTTAGTATATAAAGTCAGAAAAATATACAAATGCAATGACTCTGATGAGTTATGAAGCCTTCTTGCGGACTAAACAAAATTGGTGCATACCGTGACAGAAGTAAGGGCGAGGATTGTGGCCATGTAAAATCGATTTAAGCCTCCCCGCCCCCCCCCCCCCCTTTCCACTGACCTTCCAAGGCGGTTCTTCTGTGGCGGTTTATTTATGCTGTTGTTTGTTACTTACTGTGTGTATCACTTGTGTCTTTTTATTTTGGATGGACATTTGGCCATTTTGTGGGAAAGTAACTGTCCTTATGGCATTCCTTTGTTTACGTTTCCATTATGGTCTGGTCGCTTCATGTTTGTGTTTCTTTCCCTTTGGTGTCTTTGATGGGTGGAGTTAGTTAATTGTATCGATTCCTGATCTTTGTTTTACGTCTATTTAGCACGCAATTCCGTAAAATCATTCTTCGATATAAAAAGATAGGGAACAACATAAATTTTATACGACAGACTGCATGCATGTTAGTTAACCCAATCACGGTTGACAACTTTGCTTACCTCTTTAATTGCACGCCGGTAGGTCAGGCCTCAGATTCTATGACGGTTCCAGTGTAAAGGCTTACTGAGAATTAGAGTTTCTAATTGTATGTAATGTTGGTTGGTGCCTGGTCGGACCCATCGGAGTCTAACTGTTGGTCTTCTTTTGCTCCAGCATTTCAGTGGTTTCTTGCTGTCGAGTCCTCACCATTGTTTCGTCTCTGTGGTTGTTTGATTTTGTGTTCACGGAGATATTGCACTGATGACTTAGGAGGCCTTCATGCGGACTGAACAAATTTTTTGTCTAAGTCGCGACGAATATTCCTAAGGCAGAACGCAGCGTCTGATCAGGACCTCCATTGTTTGCTAAAAGTTCAGTCATTTTCCAAATAAATTTTGATGAAAACATAACATGACACCCCTAAATGTTGAAATGGACTCCTGCTATATATAAGGAGGAAAATTCCATTTGGTATAGTAGTCGCAGATAAGATTGACTAGGCGGAGCTATTCGGGTGTTGTCAATATATGTCAAATTCGCTGAGTCCACCAGAATATTCGGTAGAGTGCCTTTCGCACGCTTTACACAAGCGGACGATTTGGTCATAAACGCCACAGCTGTGCTTGTGTTACAGTTAAATTCACATAATCGGGTGACTTGGTTTACCTTTTAGTTAATGGAATATATTCCTAAGGCAGGTACAAACGATAGCTCCGCCTCGTCAATCTTATCTGCGACTACTATACAAAAATGGTTAAAGACCATGGTGTTGTATGGCTCTTTGAATGGCGATAGTGAAAGTGTCTGAGCAATTAAACACATTTTGCAACTGAAAAGACACTCACGTGTTGACGTGATGTAAGTCATTACTGTTGTTTCATTTAACCATTGCTCGAAAAAAAACACAGCTGTAGTCAAAGAAGCTTTCTGTTTAGTTTATGACTGATTCGTTGGTTTAAAAGTCGATAAAAATGATATACATTTGTGTTTATTACGCCATTTCAAATCGGAACTCGACTTGATGCCTTATTTTAGACTCACTTTCCTGTTCAATGGAGTTTTCGATCGAGATAAAAAGTGCCGCTTAACCCTTGTCCTGCTGAGCCCGGGCATGTCTTATCTTTCAAACAATGTAGATCCAGATCAGATCAGAATCTACATTGTTTGTCATTCAGATTGTGAATTTGTTGCAATAATTTGCATCAAGTGATCTGAATGGTTGATAATTGGTAGTGGGTGGGGTTGGGCATATTTAAATATTCAGCAGGTCAAGGGTTAATATTTATCCAAGCCTCATCAAATTGCGCTAAATTAATCCATATATGGCAAGCGTCCCTTTTTGGAGACGTTGGCCAACAATGTAGAACGCGGCGTCTGATCTGTATCTATACAGTTTACTTACAGTACATTCTTTTTGTAAAAAGTACCGCAAACAAAAAACTGACACCCTAATAATTGGAAATGGACCGCTTAATAACATACCATGTGAAAGATTCCATTGTCATATATGGATTGATAAGAGTTCAACATGGCGCGGTTGTTGTTTTTTCTTTTTTTTTTTTTTTTTTACTTTATTAGGTGTCGGACACTTATTCTTAATTACGCTCTCCAAAGGGCGAGCATTTAGTTATGCTCCAAGACAGGTTGTAGGCAGTCGTCAGAACTATATTTAGCGGCCCCGCCCATCGGGGCTTGAAGAAATAGATGGGCTGCATGATGCTTCCACGCAAAGCTGAAACTGACCGCACATGAGTACTGGTAAACCGTTTAGAAGATCTAAGGCTGCCCAGGCAAGGCGGTGTGAGTCCATGCTTATAAACCCTATTGGTTTCATTGGGCGACACGGCTTGAGATGTCATTTTATCTCAATGTCGGGTAACAGTCCCACAAAACTGGAAGCAACGTCTCCAAAATGGCCTATACAGTGTTGACGGGGACGTTAAACCACCAATCAAACAAACAGCTATATTTAGACTATAAACAAAAAATAAAAAAAAAATATATAAAATATCAATTAGAAAAATGATCGCTTTGGAGAAACGAAAGAATGCATTTTATCATATGACGTCGCGTCCGAGAGTGTAATAACGCCATGTATTATTTTCGATAATCCACTAGTGGATTAAATATGCAAATTAGCTAGATACGTCCCGTAACGTTACATGTACGGCGTCCTTAACGACGTCGCTTTTACTAACGGCTGAATATTGATATTTTTGTATACAAACATGAATAGAATCTTGCATTCGTGCTCATGCATTATTGAATTTATTAAACTCGTTGAGGAAAAGGGATAAAATGCTCGGCAAAGCCTCGCATTTTATCCCCTTTCATCAACTCGTTTAATAAATTCAATAATACATGAACGCTCATGTAAGATCCTCTATATGTGACACGGACGTGTTTTATCGTAATGATAAAAAGATGATCCAGGTGACATTGTGGATTTGTTTGTTTGTTTGATTTGAGGTTTAACTGTGAAGGTCATTTTGTAGACGTTGCTTCCAATTTTGTGGGACTTTTACCCGATATTGAGATGAAATGACATGCCAATCCCTGCCGCCCAATGGAACCAATAGGGTTTATAAGCATGGACTCGCACCGCTTTGCCTAGGCAAGCTTAGATCCTCTAAGCGGTTTACCAGTACTCGCGTGCGAGTCGGTTTCAGCTCTGCGTGGAAGCAGCCCATCTATTTCTTCAAGTCCCGATTGTCGGGGGCCGGGTGACATTGTGGAAGTTAAACATGTACATCAAGGAGTAACAATCGCCAAAATGAAAAGTTTACATGAGAAACAGAAGACCGTTATGAAAAACCTATAGTTCCGCAGTATTGTACAAGTGACAAAGAAATTGCAAATTACCATACAAAAGGATATTTTTGTCCCATTCGTGAGAAAAGTTTTGCGGGTAACTTTTCTGCAATTTGATTTTTGATATAATTTGTTTGTTTGTTTTGAGGTTTAACGTCCCCGTCAACACTCTATAGGTCATATTGGAGACGTTGCTTCCAATTTTGTGGGACTTTTACCCGACTTTGAGATGAAATGACTTCTCAAGCCCTGTCGCCCAATGAAACCAATAGGGTTTATAAGCATGGACGGTCCGACTCGCATGATTTTTCCTTGGCAGGCTTAACAATACTCGTGTGCGGTCGGTTTCAGCTCTGCGTTGAAGCATCATGCAGCCCATCTATTTCTTCAAGCCCCGATGGGCAGGGGCCTTTTGATAGAATCCCTTCCAGAAAAAAAAGATAACTGGTATCTTCCGCAATAAAACCATATAAAGTCTTTTTATCGAAGTTAATTAATAACACTATCATTAACCAAGTAATTTCTTAATGGCCCTGCTACAGGTTCATGGTTTGCAGTATTGGCCAACATAGCAGACCTCGGACCTGTAACAGGACCAGTACGAAATTACTTGGCTAATGACATTATATTATTAACCCATTCAGTACCAGAAATCCCTAAACCCCTAAAGTGGTACCTTGGCAAATAGTGCAGGCCCAGATCAGACGCCACAGAACGCGGCGTCTGATCAGGGCCTACACTGTTTGCAACAAAATTTAAGCCATTTCACGAATAAATTTTGAAGAAAGCACAACCTGACACCCCTGAATTTCGAAATGGACTCCTGCCATATATAAGGTTGAAGATGCCATTTTGTACAAAAAAGGTTAAGCTGATGTAGTGACATAAGGTTTTAGGCAAACATTGCCGTATGTTTTCCAAAATCAACGAAACATCTGCAGTGTACACGATGCTTCCGCGCAGAGCTGAAATCGACCGCACATAAGTAATGGTAAACCGCTTAGAGGATTTAAGCATACCCAGGCAAAGTGCTGCGAGTCGGAACGCCTATGCATATAAACCATATTTGTTTCATTGGGCGGCAGCGCTTGAGATGTCATTTCATCTCAGTGTCGGGTAAAAGTCCCACAAAATTGGAAGCAACGCCTCCAAAATGACTTATAAAGTGTTAAAAATCAAAGAAACAATTAAACAAGAACAGTGAATTTAATTTCAGCAAATTTATCAATGAGGCATGAGAGAGCTGACCTTTCAAATTCTGTCTGGTTGCCATCGTGTAATAGTATTATGCTACACCGAGTTTCCAAGCCTGATTTATACTGAACAGTTTCAATATCAAACCGATGTGAAAATCCTCCGTGGCCTACTGGGTAAGACGGCTGACTTATAATCGCAAGGTCTTTCATCGCTACGGTTCGAGCCTCACTCGGCTCACACGTGAGACGCCAAGTTTTGCAACCGAAGGTAGGTGATTTTTCTCCCGGTACTCCGGTTTTCGCCCGCCTCACTGAAAATAAGTGAATTAATCTTGAAAAGGTCGTAAACCCAAGACAAAAAAAAAAACGAAAAGAAAAACCAAATGTGTTCTTTATAGTCAGAAAAATGTCTTCGAAATTAGATAAAATCTTCAAGTCTGTATTGACAATAATCATGGTGAACACGTTTCCTAACTTATAATTTGAGCCACGTCATGAGAAATCCTGATTTTGTTCTCTGGGAAAAACAACGGAGCAAATTAGCCTGCGCATCCGTGATGTCTGACCAGTACCTTAGCATTCGATATTTAGTAAAATTTCAAGACACTTCATTACGATAACACATCCGTGCGACATAGTGCATATTATTCATCTCAAAAATGGCTACTTTTCTGATGAAAATCCCTGATATTTGTCTTATAAATACTGCAAACATAGGTCGTGGGTGCTCGTTAGAACCGCCTCTTTGAGGCGGTTCTAACGAGTACCCACAACCTATGTCTTGGAGCCGAAATAAGGAAAATAATGTTTACCCCCGTAAACTCCAGTTTTCTCTATATAAAGTGGGGTTAATGGGGGTCTTTATTTCACGGACTTGTTCACGTGATGTGTCACTCTGTGTTGCTGAGCCGACCGGTTTGTGTCTTACCAGGCATCGGGGTTATAAAACGTTTTCATGCTCAACTCAACTGAGTATGAAATTTATCCTGCTCATAAATTTTAAAATGCCAACAAATGTTGGCATTTTAAAACTTATGAGCAGGATAAATGACATTCTGTGCTTATCCGAGGAGGAAGACGGACTGATTTGTTTGTTTGATTTGAGGTTTTACGTCCCCGTCAACACTGTATAGGTCATTTTGGAGACTTTGCTTCCAATTTTGTGGGACTTTTAACCGACACTGAGATGAAATGACATCTCAAGCCCTGTCACCCATTGAAACCAATATGGTTTATAAGCATGGACGGGCCGACTCGCAACGCTTTGCCTGGTCAGGCTTAGATCCTCTAAGCGGTTTACCAGTACTCGTGTGCGGTTAGTTTCAGCACTGCGTGGAAGCATCATGTAGCCCATCTATTTCTTCAAGCTCCACTGGGCGGACCGCACTGATTTGTTTGTATTTCATAGCTATGAGCATTACAAAGTTCATGCTTAGGTGAGTTGAGCATGAAAAATGTTTTATAACCTCGGGGCCTGGTCCAAAATCCAAACCGAAAAAAAACCAATAGGTTTTCTCGCGACAGGGCTCATTTCAGTTGGATGGATCGCTTCATAACCTGACTTCAAGGCTAGAATTATTTTCTTTTCGAATTGAGAGGGTCGCAGTTCCAAATGTTGGTAAACCGAAGTTATTCTTCTTGGGTTCTGCACATCATCTAAAAGGATTTTCTATTTCTGTAAAACATAGATAGAAATATCTCGAACTGTTTTTAGCTCACGTGTCATGTAAACACGAGGTGAGCTTTTGGGATCATTTTTCGTCCGTCGTCCGTGCGTCTGTCTGTGCGTCCGTCCGTAAACAATTTCTTCAAACGACATCTCCTCCTAAATCACTGATCGGATTTTGACCCAACTTTACAGGAATGATACTTAGGTGGCCCCCTTTCAAAGTTGTTCAAATGGTTCCGGTCCATTGCACACCAAGGTCACGGGAACCAAAATAGATTTTTTAATGAAAACTTAAAAAAATTATTCTTCTCTGAAACCTCAAGGCACATGCCTTCAATATTTGGTGTGTAGCTTCATCTAGTGGACCTCTACCAAGATTTTCAAATTATAGCCCTGGGGCCAAAATAGCCCCGCCCCGGGGCCCTTTGGTTTCACATAGGCTTACACAAGGAAAAGCTTTAAAAATCTTCTTGTCTGAAACCAGAAGGCTCAGGTGTTTGATATTTGGTATAAAGCTTCGTCTTGTGGACCTCTATCAAGATTGTTCAAATTATAGACTCGGGGCCAAATATGCCTCCGCCCCGGGGCCCCTTGGTTTTACATTGACTTATATAGGAAAAATCTTTTAAAATCTTCTCCTCTGAAACCGCAAGGCCCAGGTCTTTGATATTTGGTGTGTAGCTTCATCTACTGGACCTCTACCAAGATTGTTTAAATTATAGCCATGGGGTCAAAAAAGCCCCCGTCCCGAGGCCCTTTGGTTTTACATTGACTTATTTAGGGAAACCTTTAAAAACCTTCTTGTCTGAAACCACAAGGCTCAGGTGTTTGATATTTGGTATGAAGCTTCGTCTTCTGGATTGTTCAAATTATAGTCCTGGGGCAAAAAATGCCCCCGACCAAGGGCCCCTTGGTTTTACATTGATTTATATAGGAAAACTCTTGAAAACATTTTCACCTCTGAAACCACAAGGCCCATGTCTTTGATATTTGAAGTGAAGTCTGCTGGAGCTCTACCAAGATTGTTCAAATTATAGCCCTGGGGCCAAAAATGCCCCCACCCAAGGTCCTTTGGTTTTTCATTGACTTACATAGGGAAAACCTTTAAACATCTTCTTGTCTTAAACCAGAAGGCTCAGGTGTTTGAAATACGGTATGAAGCTTCGTCTTGTGGACCTCTATCAAGATTTTCAAATTATAGCCTTTGGGCCAAAAATGCCACCACCCCGGGCCGCTTTAGTTTTACATTGACTTATATAGGAACAATCTTTAAAAAAATCTTCTCCTCTGAAACCACAAGGCTTCATCTGGTGGACCTTGACCAAGATTGTTCAAATTATAGCCCTTGCACCAAAAATGCCCCCGAAGCGGGGCCCTTTGGTTTTACATTGACTTATACATGTATTGGAAAAATCTTAAAAAATCTTCTTCTCTGAAACCGCAAGGCCCGGGTCTTTGATATTTGGTGTGTACAGAGGGGTCAGCGATTTTGCTTCCCATTTTATCGTTCGAGTTCCACTCCATTCCCGTTCGCGGTGCGGTTTCAATCCGCGGCATTCCCGTTCCCGTTCCATTCCGCTCCATTTCACGCTTACACCATTCCATTGGGAACGGAGAACGCTTGGGGACCGCTAGACTGGTTCCCAGCATTCCGGTCCTTAGCCAAAAATTCGTTTTGTCAAATAAAAATTGTTCCCCAAATCTCATAAGCAAACAAAATCGCTGACCCCTCCCCCCACCCTGTAAAAAGGGATAATTAAACAAAATAAATGAAAATTACAAATAATAATAATAATAATAATAATTAAACAAATGGGCCGCTTCTGTGGGTAACTGAGCACGAATTATTTCGGAAATTTTGAAGAAAACTTTTGAGACAACCTCACACTCTTAAATTTTGAAATGGTCTTGTGCTATTTTCAAGGTGGAATATGCCATGTGGATCCAGTTAGCAAAATGTGCAGACCAATATCATACGCAACAGAAGTAGGCGCCTGAACAGGGCCTACATTGTTTCCAACAGCTTCAGACATTTTCAAAATAAATTTTGAAGACACTCTTGAATTTTGGAACGATCTTGTGCCATTTACAAGGTAGAAGATCCCATTTGACGCCAAATGGCAAAATGTGCAGATCCAGATCAGACCTAGCAGATGCAGGCGTCTGATCAGGACCTTGGTTTGCAAAAATATTCATTCTCTTTAATTCTGAAATGGACTTGTTCTATTAACAAGGTGGAAGATTCCATTTGTCGCCAAATGGCAAAATAGTGCAGACCCAGATCAGACGTAGCAGAAAGTGGCCTCAGATAAGGGCCTACATTATATGCAACGGGTTCAGGCGTTTTCCAAATAAATTTCGAAGAAAACACAACCTGATTCTCCGAGTTAATTAAATAAAATAAAGGAAAATTACAAAAATGATTAATTAAAAAATGGGCCTGCTTCTGTGAGTGAAAGAACATGAATTATTTTGGACATCTAGAATAAGTGACGATAAAGAGGTGTTGTTTTAAACAGCTATCTGTTGCAGGTTGCATCTGGGTGTCATAAAACTTTTGGTCAATAAACATCCTGCATTTTTGGCAGTCAACTTTAATCATTATGCAGTACCTATATTTTACCCTTTACCCCCAGGCAAATATAAATGAGTAACTGACTGGAAACGATCAGATATGTTATGTTCAAAGCGAAAAAAATATCAAACAAGGAAAATTTGAAGAAAAAAAAAGGAAAAGAACGAAAAGAAGAACGTCCCCGTCAACACTGTATAAGTCATTTTGGAGACGTTATGTGTGCGCTGTAAAGTGTCTCGCTAGTGGGAGTGTAACAGAGTAAATTTTAGGTTCAAATAGCAGCTAAATTTAGTCTTAAAAACAATGTCTGGGCCAAATAAATGATATTAGGGAAAAGTAAATGTGTGTGGATCAATCCGAGATAAATGATAGAAAAAGTCAACCGTCCATCAAGATAGTATAACGTTTCGTTCGAAAATCTCGATCCTACTTTTAGATATAACCGTTCCCCAAATGAGGATCGCTATTTGGAATGGACCACTTTGGACCGCTTGTATCGTTCCATTCCGGGGCGATCCCGTTCAGGTTCCGGGACACTCCATTCCAGTTTTAGGTACATTCAGATCCAGTTCCAGGGGCATTCCCCATGACAACCAGAACGACGCCCTGATTGTAGCTTCATCTAGTGGACCTCTGTCAAGACTATTCAAATTATAGCCCTGGGGCCAAAAATGCCCCCGCCCCGGGGCCCTTTGGTTTTTCATAGACTTATATTGGAAAACTCCTAAAAAATTTCTCCTGAAAATGCAAGGGCCAGGTCTTTGATATTTAGGTGTAGCTTCACCTAGTAGACCTCTATCTAGATTGTTCAAATTATAGCCCCGGGGCCAAAAATGTCCCCGCGGTGAAGCAATTTGCTTTTACATTGACTTATATAGGGACAAGATTCTTGTCTGAAACCAGAAGGCTCAGGTGTTTGATATTTAAGACTGTTCAAATTATAGCCATGGGGCTGAAAGTGGCCCTGCCCCGGGGCCCATTGGTTTTATTTAGACTTATATAAGGAAAACGTTTCAAACTCTTCTTGTTTGAAACTAGAAGGCTCCGGTCTTTGATATTTGGTATGAAGCTTCACCTTTTATACCTCCCTCAAGATAATGCAAATTATAGTCCTGGGGGCAATAATAGTAAGTAGAAAGCCCAATTTATGCTTATTGTCTTCTGCACGTTGCCTGCGGTGCGTTTCATTTCTGTAAAGTTTTATGAATATATCTCAAATGGTTTCCTAGTTACAGAGCGAACACGAAAAAGTGACGGACAGATTTTCAAAGACCCATAACTCTAAACGTAGTAAAGCCAGAGTTATGGTACATATTCCCTGCACATCATCTCAGTGTGCTTTACCTTGCTGTGTGCGGCCGCGCGTTGTCGTACAACAGCGTCATTCCTTGACGTCGATGTCTGTCCGTCTAAACCAGTCCAAATCACGCACCTAATCAACTCTATAGGGAGACGTTGCATCGCCTGCATTGCTGTCCACGGGGGCATACTCGATACTATCTCTTGTGATTCCTCTCTTTCAGGGTAGGGTGACGTCATGCAGTTTGGACTTTAACAGATGAGAAAGAAATAAAAATTGATATTTTCCCTTGGAAACTATGTAATTAGAAATTGTAAGTACAAATACAACTCTGCCTCCGCCCATCGGGGCTTGAAGAAATAGATGGGCTGCATGATGCTTCCACGCAGAGCTGAAACCGACCCGCTCACGGTTACTGGTAAACCACTTAGAGGATCTAAGCCTGCCCAGGCAAAGTGGTGCTAGTCGGACCGTCCATGCTTATAAACCCTATTGGTTTCATTGGGCGGCAGGGTTTGAGATGTCATTTCATCTCAGTGTCGGGTAAAAGTCCCACAAAATTGGAAGCGCCGTCTCCAAAATGACCTTTACAGTGTTCACGGGGACGTTAAACCTCAAATCAAACAAACAAACAAACAAACAAACAAAACATTTACAACTTTTCTGTCTGCTGGGGTCGGCAACATTCTTTCGTGGAGATCATGAAATCTTTTCTACGGTCATTCTCTCCCTTCCGCTGATTCAAGAAGGGCAGTCGTCTGTTTCTGGCGAAAGAATGTGCACTGTACTGGTTAGCCGCTTACGTATAAGCCTGTCCAAGGAAAAGTGTGGATAGGTAAACTGACCGGCTCAAAGTGACCTAAATAGTGTTGAATAGGCCGTTAAACTCCAATACAAACAAACAAAACAACTTGTCTGTATGAATTGATAAACAATTATAAACAAGGGAAGTTTCTTTTGACCTGCAAACATTTTCTATGGATGTTCTTGAATTAAGACTGCTAATAGCAAGTTAAATTTCATTGCCAGTAATTCTACAGTCAAAAGTGGAAGACGCCAACACTCAGTTAATGCGATTTTCAGGTTCTTGTTACATAAAAGAAAAGGTCACAGGAAAGATAAACATATGTTAAACCGGGTTAGCAGCGCGTTTACAAAAAGGCGGGCAAGTCAGATATCTATACTTAACAAATGGGCCAGCGCACGGTAAAACCTACAATAAAACTTGTGCAACCAGCAAAGACTCAGATGAGCCTGCACGCCCACTCTCTATGGCAAGAGTTTTAGCTCATCCTACTTTGGATAGTCTCGTGCGATCAGCGAAGACTCCGATCAGACTGCGCGGATGCGCAGTCTGATCTGAGTCTTCACTGGTCGCTTAAGTCTTATGGTAAGTTTTTTCTTGCATAGGCTCAAATTTATTTATTAACACAAGGGGCTTTGCAGAAAGTCACATGGGTATGAGAACCACGGTGAAAGTACCGCCTTGGAGCGGTCAGAAATAAATTCCCGGGGCTGGAACCTAATCCTTATCCTGCTGAATAAATTAACTTAGTCGCACCGATTTCTGACTATTGTTTGTTTGTATTGAGGTTCAACATCCCCGTCAACACTATTTATGTAATTTTGGAGACGCTGCTTCCAACTTCGTGGGACTTTTACTCAACATTGAAATGAAATGACACCTCAAGCCCTGCCGCCCGATGAAACCCAAAAGCTTATATGCAATGGACGGTCTAACTCACACCACTTTGCCTGTGCAGGCTTAGTCCTTCTAAGTCCCAGGTATCATGTGCTCTGCCTGGAAACATCATGCAGCCCAATCTATTTCTCCAAGCCCGATGGGCGGGGGCGAGACTATCAACCAATCAATCTATTTAATTCACAAACATAATGACATAAAGTTTTTTTCTGATCAGATGGCTTTTATCAGCAGCAATCTGATCTAGAGTTACATGTACATTGTTTGCAAAGGTTTGGGTTGTCGTGCTCAGCAGGGTCAGGGTTAAGCTAGCTTTACGGGATCCCAATCTCACCCTGATACTGCTGTTCAGATTTGTTTGTTTGTTTTGGATTTTATCGGCCCTCTCAACACTTAATAGGTCATATCGATCAGGTCAGTTTACCTAACCACACTTCCTGTGGAGGCTTATACATAGGCGGTTAACCAGTGCAGTGTACATTCATTCGCAAAATACTGTCAGCGAAAGGGAGAGAATGACTGTATGAAATATTTCAAGACCAATCTCAACGAAAGAATGTTGCCGACCCCAACATGCATAGAATACGCGACCTCCTGATCACGAGTCAGATGCGCACCCGACTGAGCTACCGAGGCCGGCTGTGATTTCGGTTCGCAGGATGGCTTCTTAACATCACAGGCAACGGAGTGAATGTGTTTGAGTTTTACGTCCCACCAACAGCTAAGGTCATACAAATACGAGACCTCGGTTTACAGACTCATCCGAAAGTCTAGAGAAGCCCGGGATCGAACCCCACAGGCAACAGACTACAATGTCAGAGTAGGACTCTCAGTATGACAACATGTACGGAAGCATCGGCCCTGAAGATATCCGGTGTGACGAAACACCGTTGCAAAAGAGAATCACCCTTCCATCCTAAACAGATCGACAGAAAACCCAGCCAACTAATTAACAGCTTTATGTCAGCGCTATCATTCATTCTGATCCCCGACCCACCGGTGAGCAGTAGAAAAGGATGCAAGTTATCCACTGTAAACATTTAAATCATAACCAAAGCGTATAATGCGTGTGCCTATTTAAAGCAGGTTGCACAAGTACACGGGTAGGAAACTTTATAATCGGAGTCGACGACCCCCGCCCATCGGGGCTTGAAGAAATATATGGGCTGCATGATGCTTCCACGCAGAGCTGAAACCGACCCGCACACGAGTACTGGTAAGCCGCTGAGAGGATCAAAGCCTGCCCAGACAAAGCGGTGCGAGTCGGCCCGTCCATGCTTATAAACCATATTGGTTTCAATGGGCGGCAGGGCTTGAGATGTCATTTCATCTCAATGTCGGGTAAAAGTCCCACAAAATTGGAAGCAACGCCTCCAAAATGACCTTTACAGTGTTGACGGGGACGTTAAACCTCAAATCAAACAAACAAACAAAACATAATCGGAGCCGATAATCAAATATTATGTGTCTTCAGGAGCACGTGTGGCTCTGAATATATCGGCTTGAAATGACAAAAATATAGGTATTTATCATTATTTAACTTACATGTATTTCGAGCCGATCGTTAATCAGAGGTCGACGAAAACCGGAGTACCTTCCGTCATACAACTTGACTTCTCGCATGTTACCCCAGCGAGGCGCGAATCACAGCGGTTTAAGAGTCTTTATTGATTGACTTCCTGTATTGTTTGGAGGTCATCCGTATTAACACTGAGGTCAAAAATCATGTTTTAAATGGTGTCATTTAATGAAATTAATCGAGTAATTTCGTATTGGCCAAACTACAGGTCCTCGGTCTGCTGTGTTGGCCTCGGCCTTCGGCCTCAGGCCGATACCGCACAGCTCGTACCTGTTTTGTCTGTTTGATTGATTTGAGGTTTACACTGTATAGGTCATTTTGGAGACCTTGCTTCCAATTTTGTGCAGACTTTTACCCGACATTGAGATGAAATGACATCTCAATCCCCGCCGCCCAATGAAACCAACAGGTTTATAACAATGGACAGGCCGACTCGCACCGCTTTATATGAGCAGGCCTAGGTCCTCTAAGCGGTTTACCAGTACTAGTACGGATCGGTTTCAGCTCTGCGTGGAAGCATCATGCAGCCCATCTATTTCTTCAAGCCCGATGGGCCTGTCACTGGGCCTTTACGAAATTACTTGATTAATAACATACCATGAGGCGACCAATTCTGAATAAACAGATCGCAAACGACCCGTCGACGCTGATCCCGGTTGATTTTTTCATCAACTGCGTACGTGTCTGAAAAGTTTTGTATTCATCACGTAAACAGGCCTATATAATTTTGGCCCCCTTGAACCCTACTTTATATAGAAAAACCTTGGTTTACAGGAGTAAACCTTATTTTTTTTTATTTCTGCTCTAAAATATAGATTGTGGGTACTCGTAAGAACCGCCTCGATGGATAAGGCGGTTCTAACGAGTACCCGCAATCCATATTTTGAGCAGAAATAAGAAAAATATCACATTTTTTTCATCTTGAAAAATTCGTTTATTTCCGGCGGTATAGTTTACAATGTATTTTCGTAATGATTTATGCGTGAACCAGTTAACCGAGCTGTAAATAATAATAAAACAAACAAACAAAAAAAAAAAAAACAACAACAAACAAACAAACAAACAAAAACAGAACAACAAAATGGTGAGTAATAAAACAATGGCTTCGACTTCAATATGGCGGCTCTGAATATATCGGTAAGCTCTCAAAACACTGTATAAACAATTTAAAATGAAAATCCGTAATATTTAGTATGATTACGTCAAAAGAATAGCTCCCCCTTTTTGGCTATCAAGAGTTTTGGAACACACGCCCTCGGCTACCAGAGCTGACCGATTTATTCAGAGCCACTCTTCATCATCAGAGCCAATGGGTAATTACTCACCATTTTCGTGACTTTGTTGTCAGATTTTAATTTTACGGAAGTTGAGACAGATCAGACTAGTTCACACGTAAATAAGGCAAGGCATTTCAGGCACAAAACGGACTTGATGGAAACATGTATATAACTTTATGAATTTTTAAATGATGAACACAGTATCATAACCAGTGCTTCAGCTGAAGTGCACGACCCGCCGGATGCTTTTAGCTTTATGAGTGTTACCATATATGGGTATGGCGGCCATTTTGGTCATGTGACCTGGACCTAAAACGGTCCCCCCCCCCCCCAATAAACGCGCCTTATCGTAAGGAGCAAAAATATATCTTATACTTTAGTACTGTATTCTGAATCGTTTGCAGGATAAAATGCATTCTCACTTTTCGAATACAAAAGCATATGTGTCAAAGTTTGACCTAGGCACAAAGAAGGTCAATGTCAACCCAGGGTCACCATTTTAGCACTTTATGATGGGCCTACGTCCCAGATGCTATTTATCAAGGTTCGTGGAAATCTGCCCAGTGGTTCTGGGGAAGTCTATTTTTGAAGGATTTTTACCATATATGGCTTGGCGGCCATTTTGGTCATGTGACCTGGACCCCATGAGCAAATTTTGATTTTCCCCATCCCATAGAGGCTCCATATGAAATTTGACTTAAATCGGCCAAACGGTTTCCGAGAAGAAGCAGTTCTAAAATTTTCACATTTTTCGCCTCGGCGAGGCTATACTAAATGGAATGTAATATTTTGCAATTCATTGATTAGATCTCATTGATATCTATCAGTATGCCAAAAATTGTTTAAATATTCCAAGCGGTTAAGTCACTATCACCAATTTTCACAAACGGGTTACGGACGGACAGACAGACAGACCATATATGGCTTGGCGGCCATTTTGGTCATGTGACCTGGACCCCATGAGCAAATTTGGTTTCCCCAATCCCATAGAGACTTAAATCGGCCAAACGGTTTCCGAGAAGAAGCAGTTCGAAAATTTTCACATTTTTCGCCTCGGCGAGGCTATACTAAATGTAATGTTATATTTTGCAAGTTCATTGGTTAGATCTCATTGATATCTATCAGTATACCAAAAATTGTTTAAATATTCCAAGCCGTTAAGTCACTATCACCAATTTTCACAAACGGGTTACGGACGGACAGACAGACTGACAGAATGACAGAATGACACGGTGATTTTAGGGCACTCTTAGAAAATCAACCGACTTCAGTCGGTCGCTTTTTCTGCGGGTCGTGCAATTATAATCAAATTGAAAAGGAGAAGTCGTGAAGGCATTTGATGATCATCATATTTACGTATACAATATATGTGCAATGAATACCTTTACATACTGGGGGAGCTGGGGGTTACAAAGATGTACATTATTTCTCTTATTTTTGGCTCAAAAATATAGATTGTGTGTCTTCGTTAGGACCGCCCCAACTCTGTTTGGGGCAGAAATAAAAAGAAAATATACACAATAAAACATCTGAAAACCCCTAGGACTACAGATATGAAACGGGTGGAATTACAAGACTGATAAACATCTGCATTTGTCACTGCTGTATGCATATATATGTTTGTACAATATATTGGAACATTTAAATAAAATAAATACTAACCTATTTATTTATTTATTTACTAAATATAACGTTAGAAGATATAATTCAAGAAAATATTAATGAAAATTGAAATTGAAACAAACCTTAGGTGCTCCTTTTTGGAAGATGTAACACTTCAAACTTTCTAACTTTGATAAGCAGTTTGCTTTTCGCATCCCGAAAACACGCCTATATAATTGTGACCCCCTTGAACCCCACTTTTATATAGTAAAACTGGGGTTTACAGGGGTAAACCTTATTTTTCTTATTTCTTCTCTAAAATAGAGATTGTGGGTACTCGTTAGAACCGCCCCGAACCTTATTTTTCTTATTTCTGCTCTAAAATATGTATTGTGGGTACTCTTTTAGAACCGCCTCATCAATCTATATTTTAGAGCAGAAATAAGAAAAATATCACAATTTTTTCATCTCAGAATTTTCATTTTTTCGGCGATTAAGGTTACACTGTATTTGTATAGGCCTGTTTTCGTAATCGTTTAGATATCTCATTCCCGTGTTTCTTTACTGTCCATTTTTAAGACGAAGAGTCCTTATATACACAGCTCCCAGGTAAACTATGTGTCGTGATCATTTTCCGATTGTCAACTGTTTTGCTGATGAAGCAGCAGCTTTATTAAGTGACTTCCGTATTTACATTATAGATTATTCCCAGCAGGCGCATAACGTAATTGTGACGTCACATCAACGCCGGTACAACGTCATGACGTTTATGCAATGTTATATTTACGTCGGTGCGACGTTGCACTGACGTTGATTTGACGTGGTCCTAGCGACGTGTGCCTGCTGGGTTGCTTCCATCAAGTTAACAAGTCTTCTATAGTTGTGGATTTTTAGTTTATTGCGCTGCGTACCAACGCAGCGCCATTTGTAATGAGTTTGAGACACGGACTATGTAATCATGAAACTTGACTTTTCAATGATGTAAGCGAATTGTCAGTTACAGAAGTTCGCGTTATTGATAAAATTAAAACACTTTTTTAACAATTTTAATTTGCTACTACATTCAATTATACATTTGAAATCTGAATTTTTGCCATTCGAATTCTATTTTTGATACATTCTGGATTTTTAATAGCGAACTATGTTTTTTGTTTTAATCATCGAAAGGGTATCCGGTTTTGATTATTATTTTATTTTCAGTCAGTACAGTCCTGAATATACTCCTGATATTTCATTGTTGAATTATCCCAAAATTAAAATTCATTGTTTGAAATGGATGACAGAAGTCTATGTGTGTTTAAAATAGATGACAGTGCTTCTACACAGAATGGTACAATCTACGGTTTAAACGTATCCCTTTCGATTCCAATGATTGTTTACTGCGCAATATTTAAGCCTGTTACTACAGCAAAGGTTAACCCTTTCAACCCTGAAGCCAAGCACAGATACTTATGCAAACAATGTAGATCCTGATGAGATGGCGCATAATGAGCCACCTTATAGGGATATATAACTTGTTATCCTGATGATTCTTTTAAGCTAGATACTATATAAAGTAGAATGGACGTGCCCAAAGTCAGTGATGGTAGAGCCAACTCCAAAAACTCTGGGGAGGAAGGGTTAAGGGTAAATCAATCAAAGCACTGACAGCACTGATAGGTCGAGTATCTCTTAGTGTAGATTGAAAAAATGGCCCTGAAGGGGAACTTGAACTGTTTCGTTTAACCCTTTGCCCTAAGCAAACAGTGTAGACCCTGAACAGACACCGCGTTCTGATATGGGTCTACACTGTTTGCAAAACCCAACACATGATTGCAGTCATGATTCTACAGATAATTCTCTAAGATGTAAATAACGCGGATTTTTTGTTGTTTTTTTTTATTTTATTTGAGGTTTAACGTCCCCGTCAACACTGTAAAGGTCATTTTGGAGACGTTGCTTCCAATTTTGTGGGATTTGTACCCGTCACTGAGATGAAATAACATCTCTGACCAAGTCGACCAATGAAACCAATAGGGTTTATAAGCATGGACTGTCCGCTTTGCACTGCTTTACATGGGCAGGCTTAGTTCCTCTAAGCGGTTTACCAGTCCTCGTGTGGGCTCGGATTTCAGCTCTGCGTGGTAGCAGCATGCAGCCCATCTACTTCTTCAAGCCCCGATGGACAGGGGCTGCCCGACATTGAGATGAAAAAACAACGCAAGCCCTGCCGCCCAATGAAACCAATAGGGTTTATAAGCATGGACGGGCCGACCCGCACCGCCTTGCCTGGGTAGGCTTATATCCTCTTAGCGGTTTACCAGTACGCGTGTGCGGGTCGGTTTCAGCTCTGCGTGGAAGCATCATGCCGCCCATCTATTTCTTGAAGCCCCGATGGGCGGGGGCGTTCTTTTTTGTAAATGATCCCTACCTTGATTTCCTAAAAAACACGCCTATATAATTTTGACCCCCTTAAACCCCACTTCTATATAGTGAAACTGGAATTAACGGTGATACCCACTATTTTTTCTTATTTCTGATTAAAAATAGCTTGTAGATGCCCGTTAGGACCGCTTCGCCGAGGCGGTTCTAACGAGTAATCACAATCTATATTTTGAACAGAAATATGATAAATATCAGATTTTCTTCTATCTGAAAAGTTTCAGTTTTTTTACGGTAAAATTTTCAATGTATTTGAATAGGTGTTCTTTGGTAAAGAGTGATAGTCACGTGAGCGCAACGTTGAAAGTTGTGTGCTTAGTAACTTTGGTCGATTGGCAAAGTGTTTTTGTGTGGGTCTGGGAGGGGTGGAATTAACAGTGATTTCCGACATTGTTGGATACTTACCATCAGGCACATGACGTAATTGTGACGTCACATCAACGTCGATGCAACGTCATGACTTTAATGCAACGTCACATCTACGTCGGTGCAACGTCGTGACATTTCACCGACGTTGAGTTGACGTTGCCCTTGCGTCGTGTGCCTGCTGGGTTATTGATATTCTCATACTGATTTAAACTACAGTATTTAAAACTTTCATTATGCAATGAAAAATGGGACTGAAAATTTAAGTAGAACAATTATTTTTCTTTCATCCAATGTTAAATTTGAGAAAATCAAATAAAAACAAAATTGGGTCATTTTGAGGTTGTTTTAATTTTTTCGGGATTTTCGGAGCTGGAAAAATGCCAGTACAGGTAAAGTCCCTTGATTTGACATGAGGCATGATGATCCCAATTGTCCCGTATTTACAAAGAATCTTTCTTCCGTCGGACCATTAGAGAGTGGAATGCTCTTTCCGATTCGATCATTTCCGCAGTTGAAGGTGCTGATAATACTGATGCTAATTTTGCCTATTTCGTGAGAGCCAGGGACTAACTTCACAGGTCCTGACCTTTGAATGGCATTTGACGTATCCTCAGTAATAATTCCGAATGCTGATTCTGGTATGTGACTTTACCGATGGAGAAGAATCAGCATTTCCTAGGGTCATCCCAGAAGGCAAATATAGAGTCTCTCACCTCAGAGTGCATTGGACACTTCAGTGTTTTTCACACGGTGCATCGTGACATTGACATTTGACCCTTGACCTCGAAAATCTGTAGTGTTCATCATCGCTCCACCGGAAACATTTGTGGAATGTTTGATACTCCAATGATGATAGCTTTGTCTTTTATCCTGTTCATAATGTTTTCAATGTCAAGTCCATTGTTAACTTGGCATTTGACCCTTGACCTTGAAAATCAATAGGATTTATTCTCTCTCCATGGGGAACATTTATGGAAGGTATGATGCTTCTCCGATGATGGCATTGTCTTTTATCCTGTTCACAAATTCCGAACACACGGACACCCACACAAACACCCACACACGGACGTATGGTATCGATCGCAACAATGAACCGCGATGTTTCATACTCTTTTTCCACCTTCTCTCTTGATGATTGGCACTGCCCGCAATTGGGAATGGCCTTAGAAAACCTTTCCTATAATGAATCATGTATTAGGTCCAACCCTTTAAAGACATGCACAATTATGAAATCTTTTAATGAAATTAAAGGTAAACTAGATCGCGCAGTCGATGGGATACCATCGCAAATACCCGCATTTTCTATGAATAACACTAATGACTATGTATTAGCTAGCCAAACCTGCATATAAACTAAAAAAAGTTGCAAAGAACATTCTAACTGATAAGCAAAATTTCAGGAGTGTAACTCTTATAGTTTAGAAGATATGGCAAAGTCATACTTTTTTACCTTTGACCTTGGGATCATGTTCAGGTCCACCAAAATTATCCCAATTTATCCTTTATCCTATATTCCAACGGCCATCCAATATCCAAGTTTCAGAAGTGTAACACCAATAGTTTAGAAGATATGGCAAAGTCATACTTTTTGACTTTTGACCTTGGGGTCATGTTGAGGTCGAGGTCACACCAAAAGTATCCCAATTTATTCTATATTCAAAGGGCCAGCCAATAACCAAAGTTTCAGAAGTGTAACTCCGATAGTTTAGAAGATATGACAAAGTCATACTTTTTTACCTTTGACCTTGGGGTCATGTTGAGGTCAAGGTCACACGAAAAGGATCCCAATTTATTCTATATTCCAAGGGTCATCCAATAACCAAAGTTCAAGAAGTGTAACTCCAATAGTTTAGAAGATATGGCAAAATAATACTTTTTTACCTTTGACCAAGGGGCCATGTTGAGGTCAAGGTCACGCCAAAAGTAGCCCAGTGCCATCTACATTCAATGTATTATCCACAGGCAAAGTTTGGAAAATGTATCTTAACCGGTTTCAGAGGAGATCCATTCCATAGAAACTCAACGGAAGTATGTACACACACACACATACTTACATACAAACATACATACATACATACAGACCCTCGGACCGATAGACACTCGACTCTGACACGAAAACAATATACCCGATTTTTCGAATTTTCTTCGAAAAAGCGGGTATAAAAAAGTTGTTTTCCGCAGCGCTTCCTCCTTTGCTCCAACATGGAGCAATTTTTTTACTTGTACTAATTTATTTTAGTTCGATTGCGATGAAAGCTTTAAGCTTATTGAATCGCTCTCGAACACTCATTCCGGGTGTTTTCACGCGCGCGAGAGAGAGAGGCAGTGGCTTTAAGACCACTGCTACCCATTTACACCTGGGTGGAGTGGGGCAGTGTCATTACGTGTCTTGCCAAAGGACACACCTCGATACCGGTGGCGGATTCGAACGCACAACCTCTCGATTATGAGTCGAACGCGCTAACCACTGCGCTATCGAGGCTGGATTTTTAAGTTGATAAATTAAGTCTGATCATCATCGTTGTCGAGTCCCTAATAGAAAATCTTCCCATGCATAGCCTTTAAAAAATGACAACGTATGTTGTGTGTACTCAGTATTTACTTTAAAAACGTTTCTAAAGAAAACGCAGAATTACCACCATTACGAATGCTCACCTGGATATTGGGCCTCGCTCGGGTCACATTTAAGACACCAAGCTCTGCAACTGAAGGTCAGGTGACCTGCAACTGAAGGTCAGTTGGCTTTTTCTCCGGCTGCTCGAATTAATGGCCGGCTCGAAATCAGTGAAAATATTTTGAAAGGGTGGTAGAACAAAACAGTCTACGATTCCCAGCGCAATGAGCAACGCTCTGTTGTTAAAACGGTTAATGTCTAGAACAACTTTTCACAATCCCAAGAGTGTTCAAGCCTATAGGAATCTTACATTGGTGTGAGGGGTGGATAAAAAAACTTTCCGTGGGTCACTGTCGGCATCTGGAGGCTTGCCGAGTGATGCCGGACAGTGATCCCTCGGGACGAATGCAAGCCTCGTGATGCCAGACAGTGACCCTCGAGACGGATTTTTCTATCCACCCCTCACACTCATCTAAGATTCTTTTTGTTGCATACCTTTCATTTCCGAGACTGTCAAGTAAGCCTGTCAAGACAAAGTGGCGCGAGTCGGACCGTTCATGTGTATAAACGCTATTGGTTCCATCGGGAGGCAGTGCTTGAGATGTCATATTCATCTCAATGTCGGGTAAAAGTCCCTCAAAATTGGAGACAAAGTCTCCGAAATGACCTTCGAGGTCAAACGTCAATTTAAACAATCAAAGACCCATCAGTGCTGAAACAATTGAAGCAGCTCATGAGAAAACGGTTCTTATCATACAGGCGATCAGGCGATCGGCAAAGGGTTAGGCCAGCCTGCGCATCCATAGCCTTTACTAAGGGAATAACTGTATTGAAAATTGTCATTTGGGGAGGTAAATCTGCGGTTTTGCGGTCAGAAATTTTGTTTTACGGCGACGCGTTAGCGGAGTCGTAAAACGGAGTTTGTGACCGTAAAACCGCCGATTTACCTCCCCCAAACAGTTATCCCCATTCTAATGCACTTACTCAGTTGTTTTGTTAAAAAATGTACTATTTTGCCCAAAGCGGCAAGTGCTGTGAGCAGCGTAAAACCAAGTAACAGCCAATGAAAGGCGACGTAACATAATGACGTCGAGGTTCCGGCGGTATATCGCCAATTTGATTTTTACCCGATCTAAGCTGAGACAAGATCGGATTTTATCGCAGAATATACCGTCGCAAATTTTTTATGTTATCCAACCAATCGTCGCGTTATATAGGCAAGGGCATTAGAATGCACGTTGAAAGAGAGAAGAGACCTTCAACCTTAGACAGCGACCTATCAGTTGGCTGTGAACGCGTATTCGAAGAACAATCATTTGGAGAAAGTACCTTTGCCATGTGCCGGCTTAAGGCTACTATTTTGTAGAAGTGTAAAGGTCCTTTGTCATGTGCCGGCTCAAGACTACTGATTTGGCCTTTGCCATGTGCCGGCTCCAGGCTTCTAATTTGGCCTTTGCTATGTGCCGGCTCTAGGCTACTAATTTGGAGAATTATAAAGGCCCTTTGCCGTGTGTCGGCTCAAGGCTACAAATTTGGTGAAGTCTAAAGGCCCTGGGTCTTGTGCTAATGACACTAAAAGTAAGAGCAAAACTCTAATTCAAACTTCTAAATGTAACAATGTTACAAAATCACAAAGATCAACACACAATGCTTTCCTTTGAGGCTGTTGAAGGAAAATTGTAACATTTTTTATGTTCCAATCGTTGATTGTGCGTGATCTTAATGAGTGTCTTACGGAACCCCCGGAAGGGACATGCAATTTTTTAATATGTTGTACGAACAAGATAATATCTTGCGCGCACAATGTCTTATCTTGTGCGAACAACATAATATCTTGTGCATTCAAGATATTATCTTGTGCGCACAAGATATTATCTTGTTTGTACAACATAGATCTTGTGCGGACAACATAATATCTTGTGCGCACAACTTATTATCTTGTTCGCACAACATAATATCTTGTGCGCACAACATAAATCTTGAGCAGACAATATAATATCTTGTGCACACAAGATTTTATCTTGTTCGCACAACTAAATATCTTGTGCGGACAAGATAATATCTTCTGCATAAGGTAATATCGTGTTCGCACAACTTAATATCTTTTGTTCGCACAAAATCAAAAAATTCAAAGCACTGACAGTGCTGACGGGGCGATGGTATGTAATTTTTGGATAGTGTTAGGCAAATTTTGCATCTGGTTAGTAGCTTTTTAAAATCAGGCTTAAAGAATATAATAGTTTGTTTGTTTGTTTGATTTGAGGTTTAACGTCCCCGTCAAAACTGTATAGGTCATTTTGGAGACGTTGCTTCCAGTTTTGTGGGACATTTACCCGACATTGAGATGAAATGACATCTCAAGCCCTGTCGCCCAATGAAATCAATAGGCTTTATAAGCATGGACGGTCCGACTCGCATCGCTTTACCTGGGTAGGCTTAGATCCTCTAAGCGGTTTACCAGTACTCGTGTGCGGTCGGTTTCAGCTCTGCGTGGGAGCATCATGCAGCCCATTTATTTCTTCAAGAATATAGAAGTTTAAATAGGGCTAGAATATATTAGGCGTCACTGATGAGGCCTAATTTGATGAAACTAGCTAATCTGGCACAGAAAAATTGTACACTTGGCGGTCTTTGATCCAAAGCAGAATCGTAACAGAAAACATTAACTACAGCTCAGGTACCTAGGGACTGTTTGGTCACCAAAATTGTTTTCATTGTTGTTGTTGGGGTTGTTATTAATTTCCATTTTAGAAAAAAAAAACAGTTTATTTTTATTTCTTTATCATATCTTGCAAGTATTTAAACTATATAAATTTTTAAATGATATGTCCATGTTTACAAGAACATCAGAACAATGCAATTAGAATCTGTTGCAAATAGTTTCTAAAGTGGAATCTTTCACCATCCCCTAAATTAATAAAGTGTCACTAAAATGGTTGCCACTTTATTTTCCGTTACCCATCCTAGGTAGAATAATTGAGGGATAGGAACTATTGCGTCCTAGGACAAATCGTCCCGGTTTTGTGACGGTTTGGGGCAAGACGTCTCCCGCATCAAAAGTCCTATTACCACGGTAGTCACCAGTTTTACCATGCACCGCTGTAATTAAAACTGTATCTCCTTAAAAAATCCTACTCGTTCGATTGTGCATGCCCTAAAAAGCACTAGCCAGTTCTATGTCGTCAAAGAAATGCGACCTCGCCCAATGGGGCTTGAAGAAATAAATGGGCTGCATGATGCTTCCGTGCAGAGCTGAAGCCGACCGCACAGGAGTACTGGTAAACCGCTCAGAGGTTATAAGCCTGCCCAGGTAAACCGGTGCGAGTTGGACCGTCCATGCGTATAAACCCTTTTGGTTTCATTGGGTGGCAGGACTTGAGATGTCATTTCATCTCAATGTCGGGTAAAAGTCCCACAAAATTGGAAGCAACGTCTCCAAAATGACCTATACAGTGTTGACGGGGACGTTAAACCTTAAAACAAACAAACAAACAAACAAACAAAGAAATGCGATAAGATATTTTCCATAACAAAAATTAATTCTTTATCGACCAGAAACACACACAAAATGACATATGTGTATTTTTAACCAGGGCGAAGATAATTGAACTCTGCTTTACTTTCTAATACCCATTTCATACCGAATGGAATCTGCTACCTAAATAAGCACAAGATCATTACAAAATTTAGGGATTTCAGGTTGTGTTTTCTTCAAAATCTATTTGGGAAATAGCTTAACTGTTTGCAAACAGCGTAGTCCCCGATCAGACGCCGCAGAAGGCGGCATTTGATCTGGACCTGCACTTTTTTACCGTCACCCGTTATTTTTACATGTAGATTGGTCTCTCCTTAAAATCCTACCCGTTCGATTGTGCATGCCCTAGAAAGAACCAGCCAGTTTTATGCCATTTTAATCAGAGAGAATATGATTGAACTCTTCTATATTTTCTATAACTGAGTACTTTTAACCCATTTTGTACTGAATAGTATCTGCTACATGTACCTTATATGAGCAAAAGATCATTTCAAAATTTCGGGATGCCAGGTTGTGTTTTCTTCAAAATTTATTTTGATAATAGTAAATTATTTGCAAACAGCATAGGCACAGATCACACGCCGCAGAAGGCAGCATTTGATCTGGATCTGCACTGTTTGGCAACTACCCGTTTTGGGTTTCCTGTACAAAATGGGCATTTTGCAGTAATAAAAACTTCACTCTTCTTCTTATCACTCTGTGGCCATCGCCCCAAAAATTGCATATCCCTTCCCGGGTTCCGTAAGTACGAAAGCCTAGAAGGACCACTTTTAAAAAGAAAAAAAAAAACGTTTCTCGGTATTACGAGATAACAATGTCGTTATTACGAGATAACTATTTCATTATTACGAGATAATTATCTTGTAAGTACGAGAAAACTAAGTCGTTATAGTAAGAATTTTTTTCTCGTTATAACGAGATAACAATGTCGTTATTACGAGAAAACTAAGTTGTATTAACGAGATACTATCTCGTATTAACGCGATTAATAAGTAATCTTCGGCAACAAAGTTTTCAGCTACTGGATATCCGACCTAGCACACTCACACCAGTGCTAGAGGGAACTCAGAGAACAGTGCTTTTGGCACCGACGAGAAGATCCGAACTAAAAACACCACTTTCACAAGAGCACCTTCATTAAACACATGCATATACACAGGCATATGGACACGCGTGCACAGATGCATACATAGAGACGCACACGCACGTACCCTCCCCCTCACCACCCCCACGAACATATAAGTAGTGATTGTGACAGGTGGCAGGTATTGTTTAGCTAATATTTTATGGCCCTCTCAACAACAAATCAGTCGTTCTGAGATTGGACCTCGGTTTGAAACGAAGAACCAAGGCATTCTTCTGCGACACCTATGTTTGTTTGCCTGATTTGAGGTATAACGTCCCCGTCAATTCTATTTAGGTCATTTTAGAGACATTGCTTGCAATTTTGTGGGACTTTTACTAGGCATTGAGATGAAATGACATTTCAAGCACTGTCGCTTAATGAAAACAATAGGGTTTATATGCATGGACGGTCCGACTCGCGCCTCTAAGCGGTTTACCAGTATTCATGTACGGTTGGTTTCAGTTCTGCGTGGAAGAATCAGGCAGCCCAATCTATTTCTTCAAGCCCCGATGGGCGGGGCCGACAACTTATGAATGCGGCGAGAATGAGTAATTACTTGAGAAGTCAGTGGATGTATCTTCTTTGTCTTCTTCTTTTGTGGTGATAATGAGATAATCATCTCGTAATATTGAGTTAATTTTCTCGAAATTACGATTTAATTTTCTCGTTATTACGAGTTAATTATCTCGTAATAACGAGATAACTAAGTCGTAATAACGAAATAACTAACTCGTAATAACGAGATAACTAACTTGTAATTACGAGAAAACTAAGTCGTAATAACGAGATAACTAACTCGTAATAACGAGATAATTAACTCGTTATAACGAGAATTGCAACAACACCCAGAAGTCTTACAGGGGCCATTGAGACCTGGTTCCAAGTGATCCTCGGTACTTTAGCCTTCCTGCATGTCAAAAAGTTAACTGTTCTAATAAGTAACATTACGAAAACACGGAAAATTTTTAGATGAAAAAATGTGACATTTTCCTTATTCCTGCTCAAAATATAGAGTATGGGTACTCGTTAGAACCGCCTCATCGAGGCGGTTCTAACGAGTAACGACAATCTATATTTTAGAGCAGAAATAAGTTTTTTTTTTTATTTCTGCTTTAAAATATAGATCGGCGGTCCTAACGAGTACCCACAATCTATATTTTAGAGCAGAAATAAGTTTTCGTATTTCTGCTCTAAAAGCAGAAATATAAGAAAAATAAGGTTTACCCCTGCAAACCACAGTTTTACTATACAAAAGTGGGGGTTGAGGGGGTCAAAATTATATAGGCGTGTTTTCGTGATGAATATCTAACTCACAGGCATTTTTTGTAGAAAAAAATGAGTAGCCCTCACATTTTGCCAGCAAAAATATTAGCTTATATGCCATATCGAATGATCAAAGTTTTAAAATATGTTCACTCACGACATCGTTTGTTTTGATCAACTCAGTCCAGAAATATAAACCATAGTGAAGCCTGTGTGACGTAGACCACCCGACAAAGAATTCATATTCTTGCACACCAGACAAGGAAACCCGTGATTTTACCCTGGGATAGAAATTTATGTTCTGACCCTGGTGTTCCGACCCAAAATCGAATATAATCGCGTGTTTGATAAATGCACTGGTTGATTACGACCTCGTATGCGTCGTCGTTAAGGTTGACGTCACAGCACGTTACATGAGGTCACTAAACATTCCAGCAGTGTCAACACAATATGGCGGACGTTGGTAACCGAAGTGACTGCAGCATTAAAAATCCGCGCTAAGAAATGGCAGGTATGCAAGAAAAAGAATCCAATATGGGTGTGCGGGGTGGATAGAAAAATCCGTCCCTCGGGATCACTGTCGGCATCTCTCGGCAAGCCTCGTGATGCCGGACAGTGTCCGTCGGGACGGATTTTTCCATCCAACCCTCCCACCCATGTAAGATTCTTATATTCCACTACACCCGTACTAACACGAGAAATGGCGAGCGGTTTAAGCTCAATACTTCGGATCATGACGTCCAGAGTTCGAATCACGCTTCAGCTCATGCTTGTAATGGCACATACTTTTTTCAGTGCGCCTGTACGAAAGTACAAGAAGAGCTATTGCACCAGCTACCCCGGCGTCGGCGTTAACAAAAATGTTATTTATAAAATTAAGGTCACAGTTTTTAAAACCTTATATTTTCTAAATCCTCAGGTGGATTTAATTGAGATTTGGTACAACTATAGATGTTTGTCCAAAATTGTATTGAGCACTATCCACACTCCTGCTCGTGACCCAGAGGTCAAGGTCACGGACTTAGAAATTTTATGTTAAAGTTTTGCTTCAAAGTTTTTAAGAATTCTTAATTTCTAAATCCTTGCACAGATTTTTTTATATATGGCAGAATAGATATTGGTCCACTCCTGCTATGACCTAAAGGACTAGATCAATGATCACAAATTCATGTTAAATTTTTGCGTGAAAGGTTTTAAGATCTCTTAAATTCTAAATCCTTGCATGGATTTTCTTTACATTTGGCATTATTATTGATATTGGTCCAAAATTTTATTTGGCACTTCACCCACCCAATGACCTAGAGGTCAAGGTCACGGACTAAGAAATTTTTATGTTAATGTTACATGTATATGACAGACAAGCGCAAATTCAACCGAGATGTCCTGTCTGGCGACAGATCTTGTTATTATCACCCTTTCATCTTCTCGATATGGCTTGAGTAATGTTTAAAGGGACGTAAAACATCAACTCATTCGGTCTAACATGGCGAAAATAAATGCTCATTGGCCAACTGTACACAAATTTACTGTGCAGCTTAAAACAACGCAGTTCTTACTAAAAGATTTTGTTGCATCTGAAGTTTGTGTGTGTTGCTTTACCGCTATGAAAACATGAAAACACGCCTATGCGTTTTTGACCCTCTCAAACCCCACTTTTATATAGTAAAACTGGGGTTTACAGGGGTAAATATTATTTTTCTTATTTCTGCTCAAAAACATATATTGTGGGTACTCGAGTCCCCGCAATCTATGTTTTGAGCAGAAATAAGAAAAATATCACAATTTTTCATCATAAAATTTCCATTTTTTTGCCGAAAAATTGATAATGTATTTGCATGGGCATGTTTTCGTAACGACTTAACGCTTAGCATGCTTGGGAAAAATCATATTGTTTGTTTGTTTGATTTGAGGTTTAACGTCCCCGCCAACACTGTAAAGGTCATTTTGGAGACGTTCCTTCAACTTTTGTGGGACTTCTACCCGCCATTGAGATGAAATGACATCGCAAGCCCTGCCGCCCAATGAAAGCAATCGGGTTTATAAGCATGGACGGTCCGACACTCGCACTGCTTAGCCTGGGCAGGCTTAGATCCTCTAAGCGCTTTTCCAGTACTCGTGTGCGGGTCGGTTTCAGCTCTGCGTGGAAGCATCATGCAGCCCATCTATTTCTTCAAGCCCCGATGGGTGGGGGGCCGAAAAAATCATATTGTAATGTTTTCTTATTTGACCCAGCAAATTGAAAAAGTAACCAAAGGTGTCAGTTTGTCGTTTGCTGTGTTTGCCTAGAAAGTCGTACAGGTTAACAAAACTTTTGCACCAAACACACAATTCACGACATTTGCAAGAAATCAAATGATAAGTTCATAAGTACAGAGTTAATCAATTACATAGCTTTCGGAATAAGGTCGAATAAAAAAGATGTGTTTAGGTTTTCTGGTTTACATGTTAGAAAACATGAAAAATGCCTGACGACATTATGCACGTTTTTTTTTTGTTTTTTTTTTTGAAGAATAAAGGTAACATATCACTTTGTAAAAGGGTTAACCAAAGGAAACCTCGGACAACGTCCGACCTACGGAACCCGGGAAGGGACATGATTTTTTATTTTTATTATGTTGTGCGAACAAGATAATATCTTGAGCGGACAAGATATTATTTTGTTCGGACAACATATTATCTTGTGCGGACAAGATATTATCTTGTGCGGACAAGATATGATCTTGTGCGGACAAGATATGATCTTGTTCGCACAACATAATATCTTGTGCGCACAAGATATTATCTTGTTCGCACAACATATTATCTTGTTTGCACAACATAGATCTTGGGAAGTTGTGCGGACAAGATATTATCTTGTGCGCACAAGATATTATCTTGTGCGGACAAGATAATATCTTGTGCGGACAAGATAATATCTTGTGCGCACAAGATCTATGTTGTGCAGACAAGATGTTATCTTGTGCGGACAAGATAATATCTTGTTCGCACAACTTCATATCTTGTGCGGACAAGATAATATCCTGTCTGCATAAGATAATATAATGTCCGCACAAGATAATTAATATCTTGTGCGGACAAGATATTATGTTGTGCGGACAAGATATTATCTTGTCTGCACAAGATAATATGTTGTCCGCACAAGATAATATGTTGTCCGCACAAGATATTATCTTGTGCGCACAACTTATAAAATAAAAAAAAAAAAATCATGTCCCTTCCCGGGTTCCGTACCGACCGCCCAGACATCGCATTTTTTTTTTTTTTTTTTTTCATTTCCATAGATTTATACCATAAGTACCAAATATATTTGGACATTGCACCACAATTTACATAAAACTTACCGTCTGTTTCACTTTGTTTTGTCCTATAAGAGCAGTTTGATCTTGGTCTACACCGTTTGCTCAAACCTACTTGTCCAAATACGTAGCATTAATACGACAGCACAAATATTTTTAATGACAGTTCTTCGTTCCCACGCACGGTTTTAGAGAAAGTGACTTTGACTACTATCAAATTTTGTATTCATCCGCGCACTAAAGTAGACCCAATGTTTTACTGTGTGTATATTAGTACGCCCATACAAAAGTAGTGCGACTTGTGCTTGATCTGTGGTTAGTCGCTGAGAAAACCCGCCTTAATACATGTGCGAACAACAAAGGCGCAGATCAGGCTGCGCGGACGCGTCCACTCAGGTTGATGAAGATCAGCCTGCGCGGACGCGTCCGCGCAGACTGATCAGCGCCTTTGTTGTTCGCTTTAGCTCGTTTGTTTTCGACGAAGAAGCGTCTCACAAACTTGAATGGAGAACAGAATGATACCTGGAATGTATTTCTGTCTCATAGAATATGCCATTTCATATCACGAAAACAAGCCCATATAATTTTGAACCCCTTGAACCCCACTTTTATAAAGTAAAACTGGGGTTTACAGGTGTAAACCTTATTTATTTCTGCTCCAAAATGTAAATTGTTGCCCATATGAGGCGGTTCTAACGAGTACACACAATCCATATTTTGAGCAGAAATAAGAAAAATATCACAATTGTTCATCTTAAAAATTTTATTTTTTTTTTTTCGGCGATAAAGGTGACAATGTATTTGTATAGGCGTGTTTTCGTAATGAGGGCTGTTAAGCCCTTTAATTATATCCTAGTGATAGCTGTTTTCTCTTTGAGAACATTTGAAAAAAAAAAAAAAAAAAATATCAGGTTTCACCAGGAAAATTAAGTAGGGTAAGAGTAACCTAAACACATTTTTGACTTCCGTTCAGTGACATGCCGGCTGCTGTCATTATGCTCAGACGGACCCAGAGGAGGACCACCTCGTGCGTTTGTGAGTGAGTGAGTGGTTTTAATTTTACGTCCCACCAACAGCTAAGGTCATACGGAGACGGGACCTCGGTTTAAAGACTCATCCGAAAGTCTGGAGAAGCCCGGGATCGATCCTGCGATCCCTGGTTTACAAGGCGAGTAGCGTAACCACTGCACCACGGAGGCTTCTATCGTGCGTTTGTGTGTATAGGGGGGTAGCGTGGGTAATTTTGATACGGGATACCGGGCCTCTGAAAAAAAAAAAAAAACCGGTCTAGTCACATACCTGGTCGTCGGTAATTTTGACCTTTTCATATACTGAACGTTCATTTCAATAAATTGCAACACAATTGTATAACAAGCATGCAGCCTCATGGAAATGTGCATATACCCATACCTGGATGCCAGAAAACTTCTATATACATTTTACTTATCCAGAAACATCGGATCAGACATATACCTTTAGCTGAAAAAAATGGGGTCAATCATTTACCTGGGAGCGCTAGAAAAGGGGTCCATTCAACCCGCACATCCGCACCTAACCATATATATATATAGAAAGTTACCCGTGCCCCCACCCCTGCCCACTACCGCGCGAGAGAGACCTTAAATTCTTATTTGCGTACGCTAGTCCAAGAGCCCAACATCATTGTCTCGATCATCTTTGAGACCATGGAAATTTGTTCTGAATATTGGTAGTTCGAGCCATTGTGGGTTGGTCAAAGCACCAGGTCAGCGGTCGGTTTAGGGCTAACTTTTCGTTCATCTGTAAAATAATCGTAGGTTTAGTGCACGGCGATTCTAATGATACATACAGCATACATTTTCATGTTGAAATGGAGATAATTTCCCTAAAATATTAAACCCTAAATGTTTGTCTTCATGAGATATAGAAAGAATTTGCTATAGGGACTTAAAAACGAGTTCGAATCAACCTTGGTAAACAACACGAAAACATACCTACATGTATGTAAATTTACCCCCCCCCCGCCCCCCTTAAACCTGGCCCTCGCCCATCGGGGCTTGAAGAAATATATGGGCTGCACGATGCTTCCACGCAGAGCTAAATCCGACCAGCACACGAGTACTGGTAAACCGCTTAGAGGATCTAAGCCTGTCCAGGCAAAGCGGTGCGAGTCGGACCGTCCATGCTTATAAACCCTATTGGATTCATTGGGCGACAGGGCTTGAGATGTCATTTCATCTCAACGTCGGGTAAAAGTCCTACAAAATTGGGAGCAACGTCTCCAAAATGACCTTTACCGTGTTGACGGGGACGTTAAACCACAAATCAAAACCCCCTTAAACCCCAGTCATATAAGTAAAACTAGGGTTTACAGGGGGTATACATTTTTTTCTTATCCTGCTCAGAAACAGAGATTGTGGGTACTCCTGAGAACCCCCTCATCATGGCGGTTCTAATGAGTACCCACAATCTATGTTTCGAGCAGAAAGATGAAAAATAACATAATTTTTAATCTGAAAAATTTCATTTTTTGGTGGTAAAATTTTCAGTACATTTAAATAGGCATGTTTTCGTAAAAACCCGAGTCACTGACCCTTTGCTGTACATGTAAATATATAAAGGGTATATTCCGTGATCTGTGTTTGTTTGTTTAATTTGAGGTTTAATGTCCCCGTCAACACTGTAAAGGTCATTTTGGAGACGTTTCTTCCAACTTTGTGGGACTTTTACCCGACATTGAGATGAAATGACATCTCAACCCCTGTCGCCAAATGAACCCAATAGAGTTTATTAGCATGGACGGTCCGCCTCGCACCGCGGTTCCTGGACAGGCTTAGATCCTCTAAGCGGTTTACCAGTACTAGTGTGCGGGCCGGATTCAGCTCTGCGTGGAAGCATCGTGCAGCCCATATATTTCTTTAAGCCCTATGGGCGGGGGCTTTCCGTGATCTGTGTCGTGCGTGTCATGTTTCGAATATTTCAAATACGTGTGTAGTAAACAAACCATATCAAAATGACAAAAAAAAAAACAAAATCCCCGACGTGTGTAAAGGAAAAATATGTACGATATTTGAATAGTAAGCTTCAATGAGTGTGTTTTTCTAGGTAGTTTCAAACCATTTTGAAAGAACATATCCGCAATTGTTAACGCTTAGCACTCTAAGTAAAATTTTCAGCAGACGATATTTTGAAATATTTTTTTTTCTATTTTCCCAGAACAAAGGATTTGACATTTCATGCAAATTGTCTCCAACGAGACAATTTGCATGAACTGTCAAATCCTGTTTTCTGGGAGATATAAGTTTGTAGTCTTCTGAATTAGCTCAGAGAGTGGAAAGGTTAATACGAATGAGGATGCGGTATTTGTTTTGTGCAATAAAATTACAATTTGTTGTGTATACGTAAAACCTAATTATGGATCATTACAGAGAATAGCATGGTTTTTATAAAGCTCTTGGAAAGAAATGAGGAAAATTGATATTGTTTTCGATGAAGACGTCTTTCTGTCAGGACCAGGACAGAAAGTCTGTGGTCATGTCTTCTTAGATTTAGGTAGTTCAACCAGGGTAAAATGTAAGTTTACATTTTTATACCATGGAGTATTTTGTTTGTTTGATTTGAGGTTTAACGTCCCCGTCAACACTGTAAAGGTCATTTTGGAGACGTTGCTTCCAATTTTGTGGGACTTTTACCCGACATTGAGATGAAATGACTTCTCAAGCCCTGTCGCCCAAAGAAACCAATAGGGTTTATTAGCATGGACGCTCCGCCTCGCACCGCGGTTCCTGGACAGGCTTAGATCCTTTAAGCGGTTTACCAGTACTAGTGTGCAGGCCGGATTCAGCTCTGCGTGGAAGCATCATGCAGCCATAACATGGAGTATCATCGTTTCACGTTGGTTGTCCGTGTGTTCGTCTGTCCGTCCGTCCGTCTGTCGTACGTCCGTCCGCCCGTATTTTCGTTTCCGGACGACTTGAGTAACTATCAATGGATTTTCGCCAAACTTGGAAATGCATTGATATTATGGAGATCTAGTTTGGGATTTGTAATGGGCAAATTCCGTCAATTTTTGACGGAGTTATCTGCCTGAGACATGCCTGTATTTTCGTTTCTAAACAATACTTTGAATAAATATTCATGGAGTTTGACCAAACTGGCGGTTTATTATGCCTGTGGTGCTTTTATTTAGAAAGAAGTTGTTTCTTAAGTTTGTCTAATATCACAGATCGCTGGCTAAGAACCAATTTTACACTTAAAATAGGTAAACCTTAGCTCCTTACCACTAAAGAAGTCCATAACTGCTGGATGTGTGACAAAAAGTGTAGACCCCGATCAGACGTCGCCTTCTGTGACATCTGATCCGAGTCTACACTATTTACCCTGGCTGAGCAAACTGTAGATAAGATTAGGCGCCGCAGAACAAAAATCCTGATGAGTATCTACACTGTTTGCCACTCGTCTAGCAGTCTTTAGACGCATCCACAGGCAGCAGTATGACTTGTTTTAATTTAAGGACAGTATGCGCAGGAGTGGTTATTACCTCTCATTATTAATTGACTATCCTGTATTGATCGGAGGTCATCCGTATTAACACCAGGTCAACCAATATTAACTGAGGTCAAGTGAGGTAAAACAAATCAATAGTCATGTTTTTTTTAATTGTGTCAATTAATAAAATTGTCATTAATCAAGTAATTTCGTATTGACCCAATCACAGGTCCTCGGTCAGCTGCATTGGACCTCGGCCTTCGGCCTCGGGCCAATGCAGCAGACCTCGGACCTGTACCTGGGCCAGTACGAAATCTCTTGATCATTAACATTATAATATTTAGAGTTAATACGATAATGCCTATGTAACCCGTAAAGTTCGAGATCAGTCGCCATAGAAGGCGATGTCTGATCAGGGTCTACAATGTAACTCACCCAGCAGTCATTAGACACACAGTACATCACGAAAACATACCTATACAATTTTGACCCCCTTGAACCCCACTTTTATACAGTAAAACAAGGGTTTACAGGGTTAAACCTTATTTTTCTTATTTCTGCTCAAAAATATAGATTGTGGGTACTCGTTAGAACCGCCTCCTCGAGGCGGTTCTAACGCGTACCCACAATCTATATTTGGAGCAGAAATTAGGGAAATATCACAATTTTTCATCCTAAAATTTGAGTTTTTTCGGTGAAAAATTTACAATGTATTTGTATAGGCGTGTTTTCGTAAAAAAAAACAGGACAATAGCCTACGAGGGTAGGCTGAAAAGTTCTGAGCCTCACCAAGAAGCAGGCATCGAACAGCCATGAAATTTTGTATTCATTAAATCCAAACCTTTATTACTTGATTTGACTCAAATCAGTTCAAGTTTACCTGCAATAACGTAGAAATTCTAGACTTTGAAAATTGATACTAGCACGTTTTTGAGAAAATGGACAAAATCTGGCATCGTGGTGTCATCAAGTACCTCCATAAAAAGGGGTTAGCTCCTAAGGACATTCATGCCGATAAGGTTGCTACATAAGGGAATGATGCTCCTCCGTATGCAACCGTGAAAAGGTGGGCAGCAAATTTTAAGATGGGCAAGGACAGCCTTGAAGATGATGACCGGTGTGGACGACCCACAACGGCAACAACTGAGGAAACCATCAGCCAAGTGCACAGGGCCGTGATGGATGACAGGCGTTTAACTGTGAATCAGTTAGCTAACACTGTTGGCATCTCCCGTGAACGAGTAGAGAACATTCTACACAGTGAATTAGGAATGTCGAAGGTTTCCGCCAGATGGGTGCCACGGCTTTTGACGCCCAGACTGAACCTGTCATAATCCATCTTGGCTATTTTTGAAGCAGACCCAGATGGTTTTCTTGACCGTTTTGTCACTCAGGATGAGTGTTGGGTTCATCACTTTGAGCAAGAGACCAAAAGACAATCCATGCAATGGAAGCACTGGCTCACCCCCTCCAAAGAAGGCAAAGGTCGTCTCCTCTGCAGGGAAGGTGATGTCATCAGTGTTCTTCAAAAGGGCAGAACAATTAATGGGGAGTATTATGCAGATCTGCTAAAACAATTGCGGAAAGCAATTAAGGCTGAACGACCCGGAAAATTGACAAAAGGGGTCTTGTACCATCAGGACAATGCGCCTGCTCATAAATCGGTTGTCGCAATGGCTGCTGTGCATGACTGTGGCTTCACACTTGTCGATCACCCGCCGTATTCACCTGATCTAGCTCCATCAAATTATTTCCTGTTTCCAAACATGAAAAAGCACTTGGCTGGGCACCATTATGGGTCAGACGAGGAGGTGATAGCTGCTGTGGAGGAGTTTTTCAGGGACCAAGATGAGACTTTCTATACCACTGGGATCCAAGGACTCCAGCATCGCTGGAGGAGGTGTGTGGGCAGGAAGGGAGAAAAATGTTGAAAAATAAGGCACTTTCAGCATGGACAAACCATTGGATCTTGGTCAGGCTCAGAACTTTTCAGCCTACCCTCGTATTTACCCTAAATACTGAGGCTTCTTATCTCCTTACATACTTGTCGTAACATTAAAACGTGCCCATATTTCCCTTCATGAGTCTAAAGAGAGCTGAGTGAGTGGTAAACAGTGTAGACTCTGATCCACACAGTTTGCGCAGACATTACCGTATTTGTCTTAATATTGGGGCACTATAACTTCTGACCAAACTTGTCTCATACATAAAACCATCACGAAAACATGCCTATATAAATATTGACCCCCTTGAACCTCACTTTTATATAGCAATACTGGGGTTTACAGGGGTAAACTTTATTTTTTCTAATTTCTGCTCTAAAATATATCTTGTGGGTACTCGTTAGAACAGCCTCGTTGAGGCGGTTCTAACGAGTACCCACAGTCTATATTTTGAGCAGAAATAAGAAAAATATCACACTTTTTCATCTTAAAATTTTAGTTTTTTTACGCGGTAAAGTTTACAATGTATTTGCATAGGCGTGTTTTCGGAATGGTCTTAGTTCTTCTACTTGCTGATATGTCAATAGACGAGCGCATGTTCATGAGTGTAAAGACTGCTGAGTGAGGTAAACAGAGCAGACTGATCAGACGCCACATTCTAATCAAACGCCGCAGAACTGTTATACAGCATAAACCCTTATTAGAGGCCTCGTTCTGCGGTGTTTGATCTTGGTCTCCACATTTTGCACATACATTACCGTATATATCCTAAATTAGGACACCATATCGCCCTACCAGACTTATCATAAAATTAAAACATATCTATATTGATGTGTCTATAGACTGCCGGATGAGTGGATTATTAACAGTACGTTGTGATTGTATACCCTCTATCAGGTCTACCAGGGGCTTATTGACCGGCGCGGGAATTGTAGCGTGTTCGCTTAGCTCACAAAGGATTTTTAATATTTGCCGGTGTCGTCGGTGTGTGGCGTTTCACCGACGCATTTAAGCGTTTGTATCTGTCGGGAACACCAGTAGCAGCAGGGAGGGTGAATGGACTTTTTGTTTCAGACATAAAAGGCCCATTCAGCCTATTAAGCCTCCCACTCAATTTCGGCAAAAAGAAACCCTCTTTTTGGCAAATTAAGCCTCCCAGCAGATTTATCAAAAATTTTAATTTACCAGATTAAGCCTTCCAACCCCAACACATTTTTGCGACACATGTCGCCACATCGCAGCACTAGTAGCGGGCAAAGACCCAGAGCCCCAGGAGGTGGCCCACCACTCTCGCCGGCGCGGGGCTCGGGACTGTGATAAGGAAGTAACCTATTTAGACAAGTATAGTAGTCGCAGATAAAACTGACTAGGCGGAGCTATTCAGGTGTTGTCAATATATGTCAAATTCGCTGAGTCCACCAGAAGATTCGGTAGAGTGCCTTTCGCATGCTTTCTGCAAGCGGACCAAATGGCCTTACACGCCACAGCTTTGTTCGTGTTACAGTTGAATTCACACAACTGGGCGACTTTTTTACTTTTCTGTTAATAGAACATTCCAAAGGCAGGTGCTAACGATAGCTCCACCTAGTCAATCTTATCTGCGACTACTATACTCGTAATTGATATACTGGTTTTATCCTCGTTTATTTCAAAACATGCGTATAGGACATAACACTTGCAAATGGTTGACGTTGAGCTCGATAGAGTTCTGTGATAAGAGTTGTTTGGGAGAGTACTGTAAAATCCACCTCATGCCTCTCCACAGGGGTCCATGCACGCGGCCATGCAAGGTCTTTGGGGCGGGGGTTACAAATAAACAACAACTTTGTCGGTCGTATGGGTATGCAAGTGCGTGGAGTCGTGCAACCAGAACGATGCAGAAGGAATTTAGGCATCTGGCCGCCTTCGATATTTCCATTTACAGATTGTTTGATAACTGGCATACCCATTCAGAAACATGGATGAATTGATCAATGAGATCCTTGCAGAAATGCCCAACCAAGACCCACAGGGTAAACAATTTACCGACCTGGATGGTCAGGTCCCTCACCCGGTGGGGCTTCCAGCCGACCCGTGGGTCGAGATTCTTAACGACACCAAAGATGAGTTCGAAGTCGACGGCGCCGCTGCGGTCTTCTCTTCATGGAGGTAGGAAGAAAAAGACCCATTTGATATCGGTGATATTGAATTTGTTGATGGTATTCATGCCAGAGCAGGTCGACTGGCCCTGGATGCCCGTATAACAGAGAGAGCGGCAAGGCTGCTTGATAACCTTCCGGAGGGTGGGTTTCTTCTGAAACTCAAGTTTCTCCGTGAACAACAGGATGGCGACTGGGTCGTTGAGGACAAATTCGACCCAGTCCGTGCGGAGAGAAGGAAGGGACAGGCCGTCGTTGACATCTCATGGGATACAAGGCCTGGCGTGTTGACTGGAATCGATTAAGTCTTCTACGAGAACGCCTACCCTGTCACTGCAGTCGCCTACGGCCTCTACCCAATCGGAGACCCAGACCCGGCCAACCTCGCCCCATTAAGAGATGGCGACCTCAACTGTGTGGCCCAGGGAGTTGTGGAGCACTATGAAGGCGCCCTGAGGGGTCAGGGTTTGACACCAACGCGTCGCCAAAAATACAAGAATCGGAGATGAGAGTTCACAGAGGTGGAGCGACTGTTCGCGACGTGGTCGAACTGGAAAAGATCCTCAAAAGTGCAATCATCCTGAGGGACATTGCTGGTGAGGACATCTTCAACAGTGGCAAATATGGAAGAGGTGGGAAAGGCGGCCATAGATCCGTAGAACTCATCTGCCACAACGGCCACGCTTGGTCCAAAGACCTCCACTTCCCACAGAGTAGAGAGGTTCACATCTACGAGGGCGACGTCTAGCAGGCTATTCGAGAAGCAACCCGTGGAGAGCCGATCGCGGTCTGGCTCCTGGGCGGCCAAGACGCGAACGAAGTTCGCAAGCTCTCAACTGACCAGTTCGTGCTTCAGGACGACCTCACCTACAGGACGAGGGAGGCCCAAGAGCGACTCCAAGTAATCTGCGCCAAACTGGACAACCCTACCCTTCCTGAAAAAGCCTTCGGCGAAAATCACGCGGCCAGCATTGTGGCAAGGGAAAGGAACGGCTGGAAGCCAACACCAGCTAACCTCCTCCCAGACGTCGTGAAGGCCTGCGTGAAGCACGGTCACGGCGGCCTCTGGAACTCGATGAATTATGACACGAGGGAAGTCGTCAGCATCGACATGAAGGCCTGTTATCCGGCATCCTTCCAGGGCATGGGTGAAGCCAAACCCTATTTCGAACGGTTCGGACACCCAACCCACCGGATGGTTCGTGTAACCATCAATGGCGCTCTCCCCAAAGACATAGGCACAGGCTTCACTGAGATTCAAAAATTGGAGTTTTATGCAACCTGCTATCCTGTCATCCCTGCCTGGTTCGGAAAACATTTCGCCTCCGATGGTTGGGCCCCGACACAGCTCCTTGCCTTCCTCGCAGAGTCTGGCTTGCTGAAGAGCCTCAAGGTTCGGGAAGCAATCATCGTCTTTAAGAAGCAAACCGATGTGTGGCTCCCAGAAGACCGCGACTAAGGCTGCAGTGTTATCGGTAAGTTCACCCAGGGCGCCAAAGCCGCCAACGGAGTTGGTGGTAAAAGAATGACACGAAGGCTTGTGACTGACCAGGGAGAACTCGACGTCCTCGTGCGAGACACCCGCCAAAGCGGCACCCTTTGTTGGAGCTCCCGAAAAGTGTCCTCTAGGCTATATTCTCACGTATTATGATGGCTCCCAACCACAGTACGCTCACCTGAGGGCGGGCAGGCTGGCCTACGCCCACATCAATATAATCTCCATGCTTTCAAGGTTTGAACCCGATTAGGCCGTTCGAGTGGCTACCGATTCTGTCTATGTTCGGAAAGCGGCGCTCTATAAACTAGAGGGGGTTGAGGCTTTCAAACCTCATGAAATCCACCCAAAAGGAAAATGTCGCATCTGTTACACCCACCATGACGAGGAGACACCGATGCCACCGCGAGACGTGATTGCCCTAGCTCAGTGGCGGGACAAGGGTGAACAACTCTACATGCCATTGTGGCACGCGGTCTACGCCCCCGACCCTGAATATATAGCAAACACCAAAGACCTGCCCGATTCGTCTGCGTCATTTATGACGATTCCCTGACCCGACATCAGTTGAGCTACCTAAACGGCGGCGGGGGCAGCGGCAAGACCACCCGAGCGATCGAACTCTTCCGCGACAAGAAACCCCTCGTCTTCACCCCGACCCATTGCCTGGCCAAAGAGATGCGGGCCAGGGACGTCCAGGACCAGACCTATCACAGCTTCTTCCGCTGGAGTGGCCAGACGGACTGGACAACCGAAAGAATGGGACAAAAGTTCATTCCCCGCGCGATAATCTGGGACGAGATCTGCACAGTGCCCCGCCCCACTCTGGAAACCTTCCTCGACTGGCTCGTCTGCTGTGGCGACCAGGGGCAGCCTCCCCTAATCGCCGGAGAAATGCCGCACGACTGGCTGCAGCGGAGAGCCGATAACTATGAAGTGGTCCTGGCCGACCACAGGGCAAAAGAACCGGCTCTGAAAGCTCTTAAAAGGGAGATCCGTCTCCAACTAGACCGAATACAGTGTCGGGCTATGAGACAAGCGCTACCGGCCTGCCTTGGAAGGGACAGATTTGTGGAAGCTTGGAAGCCGGGGGACTTGATCCTGACCTCGAGGCAGAAGGTTCGCGACCGGGCCCAGGTGAGGCTGTTCGAGAGCCATGAGAAGCATTTCCCTGATCTCCCCGTTCCTCTGCTATATCGTCCCAAGGATCCTCGGCGGCAAAACATCATGGTTACGATCCCTGGGCCCTATGTCGTCGACTCGACGGATGGAGAGCGAGACCAGCAGTAGCTCGTTCTGAACGACGTTGTCGAGGTTTCCTTGCCAACAGCCCGCGAGGTCCTCGACGGCAGATGGGGCCAGGACTGGGCTCTTGGCTTTGCCATCACAGTCCACTCAAGCCAAGGTCTCACCATCGCAGACCCACAAAAAGTCTTGATTATCGATGACTTCCTGCAATGGTCCAATCTCGCATATTTGGCAGTGTCAAGGATGGAGTACATGCACCAGCTCGAACGGGTAGTCTGTCCCCCAGATGAGGGTTCTGAGGGCATGCTCACCGAGCAGCAATATGCGGCGCTTATACGCAAGGTTATTGCGAAGAAGCTTGTGGCCCACAAGCGACAGGACCAAGCCAAGGGGCTCCGGTTTAACCTGAAGGTTGGTCAAATCCTAGAACTGAAGGAGGCACAGAACAATCACTGTGCCGCGTGCGATATTGAGCTCCTATGGGCTTACCAACCAAAGGACACCAAGCAGTTCGACGTTGACCGGTTAGACAACTCCGTGGGCCACGTCCGCGATAACATCAGGGTGACCTGCCTCGAGTGCAACCGAACAAGAGGAGCCGCTGCGCTCAGCGCTTGAGAACCCCACAAGGAGTTCCTCGCGCGCAAAAAAAAACCTGGTGAGGTCCATCCTGCAAGTAATACACCACGGGCTCGTCGGGCTTGGTCACTTTGCGCCCGAGCCGGTGCACATCCAGGAACCATATGGGATCAGTCGCTCGCCGGCGCCCTTCTCAAGGTCGCCAGGCTGGTACAAATAGCGAACGCCGACACCGGAGGGTATTTTTGTCTCCTCGAGACCCACCAGGCGACCGGGGACTACCAAAGAGGGTTCTTGTGTCACTAATCGTGCCCTTATGGCATCAGACGTTTTTTTCCGGTCAGTCGGGTGATCTCGCCATTCAAGTCTGCCACAACGGCAGGCAACCCTTTCACCCACTCGGTAGTCCGCTGACCAGAAGCGAGTCGCATCTATTGGGCGTACTGGTGCCCAAAGAGCAGCTCAGCCAAGGTACGATTGAAGCGCTCATCAATACCCTGGTCCCGATGGATGTCAACGCGACCGCGCCGAACCTGAACAGAGTGCTTTGCCAGCAGCTGGCTGACAGAGCCCATGAACTCACGGCCGGGGTCGACCTGGAACAATTTGGGCCACTTCAACGGGCTCCGCTTGTAAATCCGAGCCAGGGCATCGGCGGCCTCTGCCGCAGTCTTGCTGATCAGGGGCTCAGCCTACATGTAACGGCTGGGGACGTCAACGACCGTGAGAGCGTAGTGGAAGGTTTTCCGCCCAACTCGGTCGTATGGCAGAAAGAGCAGATCCGCCTGGTGTACTTCGTTCGGCGTGGCGATGTCGAATTTTGGCCGTGGCATGTGCCGTGGGGCATGGAGGTAGATCTGCCAGATAGCCTGCCGTTTGTGCCAGTCCTTAGCCCGCTGCTCGCTAACCTTAGCTGCAGACTCCAGCTTCTCAATGGCAGCGAGCCCCTTCCAGTACAGTAACCCTTTTGGCTATAGTATATGGCAGAGAACTTACTGTCGGCTATTGCTACTGATGTTTTCCAACAGCCTTATAAGTCTCCAAAAACAAAATGAAAAACTAAAACTCACCTCACTATTACTTAAGTAATCATTTTTAAGCTGATTACTTGGCGAGATTGTAGGCCACTAGGCCGGTCGCGGCCATCCACAGGATGACGAAGGCAATCTCGCGGTCTTTCTGGTCGTCACTCGGGTGGTAAAAGTCGGAGAGCAGGGGATCGGGCCCCAGTGGGTCAAAGTTATGCCCGACGACCTGCGCATACAGGCGCATCGCGTCATCGACGTCTTTGAAGGTTCGAACGGCGTGCCCTGGCGGCGGAGTTCCTCAGTGATGAAATCAATACGCTCGGTCCGTTTTCGAGACCATTCTGCCTGTGCAGCCTGTAACTGTTCGACTGCTTTATCGTGATGCTTGCGCTCTTTGACGACGCCAGAGCTCTTCAAAATGGAGAACAAGTAGTTCGATCCCGAGAACGCCAGGGCGTTCTCCAGGGCACCGCCAACGAGCATAGCAATACTTGCCATTTTATTACTTAAGTAATCGATTACTTTATGATAGCAGCGGGTATAATCCCGAGTTTAATTAGCATATCTTTGGTTGCCATGGCGAGAGTGACGTCAACTATGGCCATGCCCACATCACGGGGTGTGAAGTCTAGCTTCGGGGGGCTACCCCCCTCCATCGCCATCTTTCCAAGCCGGACGTATCCCACAGCGATGCCACAGACGTCTGCGCTGTGGTTGAGCGCATTAACAAGCATTTTACCATCAGTTGTCATGGTTGTTGAAGGCTTCACTCCATATAGAATGGATCTGGCCTGGTCTCTAATTGTTTCATGGGCCGGGCTTTATCCTGTTGCTCCCTATTCGACTTGACATTGTTGCTGCTCTGCAACAACAGTTTCAACATGTTGCTGTTGCTCTGCAACGAAGCAACTTGTCGCCGCGATTGGCTCACAAGTTGCAGAGCAACACAGCAATACCACCCGCAAGACAAACATCGATGATTCATGGGGTCCAGGCTCTTTGTCCTTCTGGCAGAATACCGTGATGTTCATGTTGTTGCTTAACAACATGTTGCTCTGCAACAACATCGTTAACAGCGCCATCGTTATTCGTGACATGATGTTTTCTTTGATTTCCTGAAGCTCCTTGAGCAGTCGTTCTTGCTTGGCCTTTCGAGCGGCGGCGCCGGCACGACCGGCTGCAACCTTTTTCGGGTCTTTAGGCTTCGTCACTCTTTGCGTTACTGGCTCCGCCAGTACAGGCTGCGCCTGTGGCGTCGCAACGTCCGTCAGCTGAGTTGCAGCGTCCGGCTGTTGATCCATCATCGTATTCTCCGCCATCATTGTATGTTCAAATCTGGCATGTTCAAATGTTCAAATCTGGCATGCTTGAGAGTGATTAACTTTGCGGTGAGCGGAGCTAACCACGTGCCATAGCGGTGATAGAGTTCGCTGGCAAGAAACGGATCTCTTTCATGATCGCGAATGAGCCCTTGTTGGTCGTGGATCGGGACGAACATCCCGACCAGTCCCGCATACAGTCCGAGAGCCGCGTTCGAAATCGTCTTTGACATGTCTGCCCCTAATCGGGCGGAGTAACGGGCGTAGAGCCTCTCGAGCTCAGAGTCACTCGGCTCCTCGACCTGACCGACGGTCAAGGCCTTTCCGTGAGCCACAATTCCGTATTTCGTGGCCGACCCTCCTGCTATTGTTGCAGCGAGCCTTTCGCGGTTATCTTGCACCCTGTCATCTTTCCGTGGCCCTGCTACTAGCTGCGCCAGTTGCGTGTCTGTCGCCGCCGGGTCGTCAAGCATCTGATCTATCAGCTCGTCACAGTCCATTCTTTTGCAACAAGAGCGGACCTGTCTAAAATGGAGTCGCAGGCATGCGCATACACGCACGGCGAACATCTTGATCACCCGAGAAAGGATAAAAATGACAGAGAAAAGCAGCGCCACATGCAGGCCAAGTACAGCGATTACGGCCGCCACTAAGCACATCGTTGTTTTGTTGCTACGCAAGTGCTTCGCACTGGCTAAGCTGATTACTTAGTAATCATTAATCACGTAATGATCATTACATAATTATTACATAATTATTATATAATCAGCGGGTTGATCATCCTTCAACAGGAGCTTAGAATGTTTTGTCTCGGCTAGCTGCTGCCGCACCAACTCCCGTCCTCGTGCGGGGATCACGTCCTTTTCACGCAGACAGTATTTGAAAGAGTCACGATCCGTGCAGTGGAACAAACAGACCCAGCGCGTCTGATTGTGCAAGTCTTTCAAGACGGAGTTGTACTTCTGCGTGAGGACCCAGACAGACTGCTCCGCGTGGCGGCCCGACAACGCCAGCTCTGACAGCTTGTCTTTCTTCTTCGCCAAAGCCCTCTTAGCGCTGCAATCGTCTATGATGTTTAGGGTCGGCTCGCCCCCCTGGAACACCCGTTAAAACGCTCGCAAGTAATCGTGAAGGTGCTCACCGGGGGTCTAGAACGTAAATCTAAGGGTCCGTTCAGATCCAGGGGCGCTGTCGACACGTCCTGTTATACCGTATGGTGGGGCACAGAACCACTACGTGCTGAAATAGCCCCCGGTAGGGGCCTTCGAGCAGATCGAGGATAAAAACGGTTTTCCGCATCCCGTCTGCCCGCTGATTGTCGCCGAATGGGCCGTGCGCGGTAGGAACTCTATTAACTTCGTTAATAATTCTTTCTCCGGAACATAAAAAAAAACGCTGAGACCAACCGGCCATCTTCTATGTTAAGCTGTGCATCCATGATGACGTAGAGGTAGATGTTCAATACGCCAGCCTCAGCTGTTTTCGTTATCTGGATGGTCACACCTTCGCTGGTATTCTCTATCCGTCTGCCGGAGCCGTGGAGCCGGTCGTCGTCGCTTGTCCTGAGGTCAAGCCACAGCGCGTACTTGCTGGTGAGGTATTCTGCAAGGCTGACGTTGGCTAGGGCCAGGTCTTTTTCGACCGTTGCCACTTCAGGGTGTCGCTTGCTGCCGCCTGCGAAGAGCTTCCTCGCTTCATCAAACATCTGGTGAGAGCGCATCCCTTGGCTGACGAGTTGGTTGGGGATTCCTCGATGGTGACCTCGACCTTGGTGATTTTCGGGTAATAGAATGGCTCAGTGTCGCGAGCGAAGGGCTGTTGCGCGGCTTCATCCTCAAAGAGCATCAGGATGTACGTTGAGATTGCTATTCCAGAGGGTGTCGCTCTTGTCTTTGCCGATTTTGCGGTGCCGCAGTACTCGGTCATACAGGATCGAAATGCGGCCTCTGTACTGGCTGTTGATCATTTAGGCCAGCTCTGACTGGGTAACCATGTCATACTCAAGACAGATGTTTCCAGTGTCGAAATAGATACCTATGTCTGTGGCCTGGATCACACGGTTGTAGTCGTTGAACGTGAGCTCATATACGAGCCGGTCGCCCAGCGCGCTCTGGTAGAATGGCATGTGGCTCTCGAGCAGCTCGAAGTCCAGTGGGATGTAGAAGCGATTGCCGTAAGCATCGGCGACGGCTTTGTCCGCTAGAACGGACTCGTCGTTGTCCCCAGCATTGATTCGGAGTCTCGTCGTATTTCGGTTATTCGACGTAACGATGCCTTGGTACTGGCCATTTTTTCCTCGCTGAAGCCGTCCTCCAGAGATCGCAGTAGCAGTGGTACACGTCACTGTCGTCGATGCTGAGGACCTCGTTCCCCGAAATTTTAATGACGGTCTTTTTCACGAGATGGCGGTCTTTTTCTCGAGGGTGCGGCCTAGGTTCTGAACCAAGGTCCGATTGGCATCTTCACTGTGCAGCGTGATCGTGAAGGCCAACCTCGCGGTCCCGGGGACGATGACATCATGTTTGCCGAGGTTGGGGAATCGAACCAAAAGCTGCTGGTTCGGGCCGATCGTGCTGGGGTTGTTAGTTATCATCACCGATTGCCTCACCCCTTTCACCCCAAGGGTTTCGCGGAGGCACCGGTAGGGGTCAAGCTTTCGTCCGTACTTGCTTGATGACATGATGTTAACTTCGTTGACAAATATGTTCTAGAAAGGGTTATCCTTTGGAAGCAAGGAATACATCAGAGAACTGGAAAATATGGAGTGTGCATGTTTTCTGGGCCAGACTAGCTAGTTTCGGCCATTTAGGCCTCATCAATGACCATCAAATATTTTCAAAATTCCACAATGGAATCAATGACTCCAAAGGGAAAAAAATATGAACTACACTATGAAAATATGAACAACACTAGTCTGTTTTAAACATGCGCGACAACATTCAAATGTGTTTAACATTGTGTCACATATTTGTTTCACAAATATGGCTGACTTTGAAAACCCCACGTTCGAAGACTTGTCGGACCCTTATGATGCCGCCGACGATGACACGTTCAACCTTCCAGACGCTGTTATGCACCCACCATCGGACGTCGAGCAAGGGCTACGCGCGGCCGGGGACAATCTCCGAGGCGAGTTAAGACGGAGAGCACGTTCTGACCAGAAGAGGCGCGTCGATACTTTCTACAAAGAAGTGAGCCGTGCCTATAAGGGGTTGCGCCTCGAAGGCAGTATCGATTTTGACCAGTTTTGGATTTATGACGACGGTAAAACACTCTTTTGGACCCCCGTCGACAAAAAGATTCCTATCATGCACTGCGACAAGGGGAGGATTCCAGTTTCTGGCTCTGTCCACACTGGCCTCGAAATATGGAACAGGCGGCATAAATGCAATTCGGCAATCACTGGGGCTCACTGACTATAAATCAAATATGCCGCGTCTCAACAAAGAGGCTGTGGATACACTCCAAAAAGCAGAGGAAACCCTCACAAAAAATATTGAATCCGCCGAGATAACAGAGCTCCCCGGCGTAGCCCACGATGTTATTCAAACAACAGGAGATGTCGATACCGCATTGAAGACAATTGATAATCAGCCTATCGACACCGCAAGGGTCACCCAGGCCAAAAGAGAGCTTGCTGGGCTTGAAAAAGTCTATGACTCGAACCCGAGATGAGTTGGCGAACAACATGGCGGAGCTGTCAAAGGTCGACGAGGGAAAATCCCAAGTTGAAAAACACTTGCCAGGGAGCGGCGGAAGCTGACGGAAACGGACGACGCCGAAATCCAACATGAAATTTGGGACCGGATCAGAAACCTCGAGAGTGAGCTTTCTGACATCGAAATCGAAAGACAGTCGAGGCTCGAAGCCGTCTCTGAAAAGAGAGCGGCTCTCCGGCCCCAGATTAACAGAATCCGTGAGATCTTCATGAAGACACAACGCTGGCTGAGCGACTACGGACACTCTTCCGCGAACAGGGGATAACGATCGTGAGCATCCTTACAGCGGTTGGGATGGCAATCTCGACCCTAGTGCTTGCGCTCACCGGCGGCGGGGGTGTGTACCGGCTCCCAGGCCACCTGGCAAGGACAGGGTCAAGGAGTGGGTAAAAAATCACCTACAGTCCCTCGGGCGTGCCCTTGCCAATTTGGCTGTCAAGGCCGCGGCTGCCCTGCCCGGAATCATCGGGTCCATCGTATCTTGACTCTTGAGCACGCTAGGGAAGGCCGCTTCATGGCTCGCAGATAATTTGTGGGCCTTGATCATCGGCGTGGGGACCTTCTTCTCGTGGCTGCAAAGGACTGGCTAGCCAGGGACTGGCTAGCGAGACCGCGCGACCAACCAAAGCACCACTAAGCCAACCCCGATCATGCTACTATGAGAGCAGTTTTTTCTTCTTCATGGTCGAGACCGGATTTCCAGTCTGCTGGCGCGACTACCGGAGCAACCGCGGCAGACGTAGGTGACCCTTCGGGTCTGCTGCTCGATGGCCCCATATGATCGGTCCCGGCTGGTGAGGCAGTTTTCCCCTGGAATGTCCTATCGCTGCCAGCACTGCTGGCGCTGATCGGTGCTGTCTCGTTTATTCCTGGGTTGTGGCCGATGACCGCGTCTGACCCTGCCATTTAGATTTGGTTATTGTAACCTTGGACATTGCCGGGAGGGAGTGCCATGTCGCTCGGCATCAAGTAGAGCCCTCTCCCACAGGCGTAATCCAGTGGCGTGGATGCATATTGCAATGTCTTTTGATAGCGACCGATGCTGCTGGGGATGTCGACGGGTGAGGCGATGACGTCTTCGAGATTCGCCATAAACTGCTTTTGGGCGTCGAACCCGTCCCGACTTTGAGAATGTTGGAACGGGTCTGAGCTTGTGCTCCCAAGATTGCCCAAACGTAAGTCCGAATCGAGTCGTTGAGGCGCTCGACACCCGCTTGCGTGAAACCTTCTGATTTATCGAGAATGAACATCGTCCACGCCTTTGAAATATCCCGCTTATGGTGTATGGCGTCCTTCGGGTGGAAGAACGGCCCCTGTGCTTGATGCTCCATCCTATATTTACCCGATGGCTCCATATAACTCCCATATGAGCCGAGCCCTTGACACCCATGGTCTAACTTCTGCCTCCAATCCGTATCAGGTGAAACAGCGAACTCCTCGCAAAGCCGCTTGTAGGCCCTGGAGTCATACTGGTTATTGAACCACGAATTGGACTTGTCCTCAGAGAGGGCGTCCTCAAGCAGACGCCTCATCATATAATAGACATGAAAGCAATACAGGCTTGCAAGAAAGGGCTCCTCTACTTGGAGATGGTCCTGGAATGAAACACCACATCCGGCGGTTGCGCACCAAACCGCAAATTCAGCTGGCACTGCCACCAGCTGAAGGGGGCGTGCTGCCAGGTGTCCCCGGTAAGCGGAGGGTTTTGATAATCATCGACCAGGCCGACCGCGGCCATCCCCAGGATGACAAAGGCATTCTTGCGGACTCTCTGGTCACTCAGGTGGTACACTCGCAGTGTTAGACGTTAAGGGAATACGGTTAAACTTTAATTACATGAACGCGACACTACATACAAGAAATGGTTGACGCAAGCGGCCCCGGTGGGATCAGAAAATGCTCTGGGTGGCTTTGGCTGATCTTGGTGATACTGAGGGGTTCGGTAAGGACGGAAAAGAAGATCAATTGTAGGCCTTCCAGCTCTCTGATGGGGTCTACAAAAGAAAAGAGGTTGCGCAAGCGGGGTCTTGGAAATTCGGTGATCTCAGCGATGTAGATGTTTCACATGCGGTTCAAAAAAGGGTCCATACCCTAGCTTGGACTGGGAGCAAGTGGGTTGCCTTTGCGGACCATCAAGATAGCGTCTCCGTACGTCGTGACTGGAAAACAGCATAAAATTAGAAAAGTAGTAAATATTGGCACTCGACTATGCTCATATATCCCCGGGACGAAGACCATTGTCGTTTCCGAAGAAAGCGTGCTCAATACAAGCAACAACCTGCGGGGAATCCTGAAAATATTCTACGAATTCTCCCCAGCGGGACTCATTGGTATGGACTTGCCAACACCATCGATCATCCTTGATCTAATTCTCGGAGATAGACCTGACGACTTTGTTGATGTGTTACCCGACTTCAAGCTCAAATGGCTACCAACGCATGCTAATAAGGAGGTTGTGGTTCACATAGTCACAAAGGGGGGGGGGGGCTGCTCCTGAAGTGCAGTTCACGCCTGAAGAAATCCAACACCAAACTCAATACCGTCATTTGGATATACATAATATTTTTATAGGGCCAGTGTCTCTCAAAAGGCTGCGATTTACGCCCGGTGCGCTCCCAGCAGACCAAGCTATAGTCTTCATTAGCCAGTAGTACAGTCGACTCGTTATCTCGAACCTCACGGGACCGGATAAAAAGTTCGAGTTATCCGTAGTACGAGACAACCAAAGTTTGACGTCACAGGTATGTCAGAACACATTGTTTGCTGTGATATGCTTGGTATTCTTGGTAATTCTTACATGAACGGTTTATTGAGTTTTTAAAACTTGTTTATTAACGTACTGGAGCTTGTCAAGAGTATAGCGTTTATGAACCAATTAATAAATAAATAAAACTGATAGATTTTTCAAATATTTTGTTGTCTTTTAAATTCCTACAAATCTTGGTTTCCAAATACGCTAAATATAGTTAGATACTAAAACAGACGGGTTCTCGCTTGTGAATGCAACGCTTATATTACTTCTGAGAGCAGTACATGCTATAAGTCATACAGTAGTTTGACTCATCTTCCCTCTAACTGATTAACCGTCACTATGGCAAACAGTTTAGGTCCTGCCGCGAAAGCTCGTTATGAGCCATCCCCTTTGTATCTACACTGTTTGTACATGGATTTGCATCGGTTGAGAAACAGACGGGTGAACTGTTCTGAACAACTGCGCTTTTAACACGCCGAGATTATCACAACTTTTGTCACTTTCTTTGACACTAATGATGAGTACGTCCAAACAACCAATTAAAGAACCTTGTCGTAACTAATCATACATGAATACAAATCAACGCCGCCTTTTTGTCACGGAAATCCTGCAAATCGTTGACACGAGACGGTGTAAGATTAAAGGTTGAGCACCGTGTGTCAGTCTTTTTTACACGCACATGATTTTCTTAGTAGCCGAAAGGTATTGTGTGTGCTAATTTTAATTGCAAACGCACCTGGACAAATTGGATAATTAACAACATTGTGAGTATTGATGAACTGTTTTCTTAAGTAGAAGTAAAACAAAGATCAGGAATCGATACAATTAACTTACTCCACCCATCAAAGACACCAAAGGGAAAGAAATACAAACATTAAGCGACCAGACTATAATGGAAACCTAAACAAAGGAAGGCCATAAGGACAGTTACTAAAGGCCTATTAAAAAATTGAAGGACCGGACGCATGTTTTTTTTTTTCGTTACGTCATGAATCCCGGTTCGAGATACGCAGTAGTAAAAACAGTGAAAAATACATTCAGGGACTGAAAATGATGGGCGAGATAGCCGAAGTGTCGACTTAAAAGTAGTTCGACATATGCGAAGTTAAAATACAATAAATATATAGGGGAAATGTTCGGGACTTAGAAATCGGTTCGACATAAGCGATAGGGTCGAGATAAGCGGGGTCGAGATAACGAGAGTCAACTGTATATTTAAACTCACCCAGCTCAAGGGTTAGTACACGATGGGCCTCTACCCATGACTTGAAACCGGAGATAATCACCGACTTCAGCATGTGGCCGAAGTCAGATTTCGTCTCGAGAAGGAGCGAGACATCAGGGCTTCGCTCTATAAAAAGTACCGGCTTGGATTTAACGTTATAGATGGGGTTGAGACCGCGTTTTCTATGATCGGCGTTGGGCTAGCGACTTCTTTGGTCGGATTGCCCGCAACGATCATCGCGACGCCTGTCGCCCTTGGCCTTCAAGCTTGGGCGATTGTGTGTGGGTTGTTGGGTGTCGGCGGGTAATTTATAGGCAGGAAGTTCCAGGCAAAAGCCAAAAAGCACAATTAAATCCGTGTCCTGGCTGAGTCGAAGCTAAACTCAATCGCAGACCGCATTTCAGTCGCCCTGAACGATGACCAGATATCCGAAGAGGAGTTTCGCCTGATTCTCTGTGAAATCGACAAGTACAATCAGATGAAAGATGATATTCGTGGACGTCAAAAACAGGGCGTTGGTTTTTTAGAGGAGGAAAAAAGAAGCTATTTCAGCGCGCGAAAGACGAGGCGATGATGACCGCCCGTACGAAGTTGTTAGAAGAACTCAATCAACCTGGGCCGAGTGGCACTTGAATATGTCTTGCTGGCGAGCTTAAAAGACCTAAGACCGGTTCTCTATGAGTTGGTAGAACCCCTTAATTGTTTTCTAGGATCTACCCCAAAAGGCTGTCGTAACATTGCATGTACAAATCACCCCTTTCTTGGCTGCGGCCCTTTGTTGGTAAATAACATTAAGACACATTTTCCCGCGTCTTGGCTCATTTCATCACAATACAACCTCATTATGTTTTTTATTTATACAACAAATTAAATAAAAGACAGTATACATCACTTGAACAAGTCCGTGAAATGTATACCCCCGTAAACCCCATTTAAAACAGAGAAAATTGGGGTATACATTATTTTCTTATTTCTGCTCCATGATATAGGAAAAATATCACGGATTTTTATCCGAAAAGTAGCCATTTTGGAGACGTAAACAATGCCCTATGTCGCCCGGGTGTGTTTCCGTAATGAGAACACACACATATATAAATCCACAATTTATTTGCGAAACGGAATAGAACGCAGAGATGACACACCAAATTTATACAGTGCGATGTAGAAAATTTGTCAACGATCTAAATCCTATCTATCAGATATTAAAATCTTTAACAATGTACAGTCATGTGTGATCCCACGCCCGTGGGTAAACGGTTGAATAGCCATGTTCAGTCTAATAATAGATATTAAAATCTATACAATGTTCAGTTATGTGTGATCCCACGCTGTGGGTAAACTGTTGAATAACCACTTCTGATAACAAAATGTTTACGATATTGATTTCAGTTAAATCCGTGCTGGCATTTCTCCAACAGGGCTTTAATCGTTTTCATATTTGCTTTAATGAAACAGCCATCGGCGTTGACAATTACTGACCGTTCTAATGCGGTACTTTAATTGTTTATGGTACTTTTTGTCAAATGTTCTGTAGTGTTTCACTTACAATTTTTTTTTTCTTTTAACAATTATGTAAGTTAAAGATATACTCTGCTATGTTTGGGCAACAGAATTGTCCCCTTTTTTGGGAAAGGACCGCCTACTCTGCTTGCCATCTGTTTTTTAAAGGTCTGTCTTTCTCTTTGATATTGAGAACTAGGTGTGAGCTTGTTTGTATCAGTTCCTGGGTTCTCTTAATTTACTTGACATCTAGGGAGAGAATTTGTATGAAATTTCAAAACCTGAATTCTTGCATAAAACATATTAAAGTATCGTATGCTCAATTTATTTTAACCCATTATGCTAAATATGAAATACTGTCGATTGAAGTGTACTTTATGTTACATTTTATAGGCTTAAAGTTGATAGTACTGGGTAGAGCGAAGACAGGATGGAGTAGAAAGGACCAGCCTGACGGACCAGTTCACGCCTACCAAGGGCGTGAAACATACCTTGATAAAACCATAACGCTCTATGATGCAGGTAAAAAGAATGAAGAGGCTATTTATTATTGGTCATTACTTTTATTGTGACCCAGCTTTGAAATAGTTGAGGCGGAAATAACTTTGAAAAAAGGGGGCATATTGCTTTTTGTTGTTTTTCGTCCGTTCGTTCGTCCCACGTTGCCGTGTGTACAAGACCGTATTTGAGCAAGAGCTTTCTTATTAAGCAGACTTTTTTGGGAATGTGTGGCGGCCGTAAAAAGTCTCCCTGCCCTACATCATAGTGTAGTTTATATTTTCTCGTCCTTTGGGATCATTGATTCCATTGTGGAATTTTGAAAATATTTGAGGGTCACTGATGAGGCCTAATTGGCCGAAACTAGCTAGTCTGGCCCAGAAAACATGTACACTCCATATTGTCAAGTTCGGTGGTGTATTCTTTGCTTCCAAAGGATAACCCTTTCTAGAACATATTTAACGTCACTACAGCTGGTGCCTGGGAATGTGTGGCGGCCGTAAAAAATCTCCCTGCCCTACATCATAGTGTAGTTTATATTTTCTCGTCCTTTGGGATCATTGATTCCATTGTGGAATTTTGAAAATATTTGAGGGTCACTGATGAGGCCTAATTGGCCGAAACTAGCTAGTCTGGCCCAGAAACATGTACTCTCCATATTGTCAAGTTCGGTGGTGTATTCTTTGCTTCCAAAGGATAACCCTTTCTAGAACATATTTAACGTCACTACAGCTGGTGCCTGGGAATGTGTGGCGGCCGTAAAAAATCTCCCTGCCCTAAATCATAGTGTAGTTTATATTTTTTTGTCCTTTGGGATCATTGATTTCATTGTGGAATTTTGAAATATTTGAGGGTCACTGATGAGGCCTAATTGGCCGAAACTAGCTAGTCTGGCCCAGAAAACATGTACACTCCATAATGTCCAGTTCTGTGGTGTATTCTTTGCTTCCAAAGGATAACCCTTTCTAGAACATATTTAACGTCACTACAGCGGGTGTCAGGGAATGTGTGGCGGCCTTAAAATGTCTCTCTGCCCTACATCACAGTGTAGTTTATATTTTCTTGTCCTTTTGGGATCATTGATTCCATTGTGGAATTTTGAAAATATTTGAGGGTCAATGATGAGGGCTAATTGGCCGAAACTAGCTAGTCTGGCCCAGAAAACATGTACACTCCATATTGTCCAGTCCTGTGGTGTATTCTTTGCTTCCAAAGGATAACCCTTTCTAGAACTTATTTGGACTGAGGAGAAGATAATCTGATTCGGGAATAAAAACGTGAAACGATAATACCCGCAATTATCGTGTTGCGGACAGATAACTCTGTCAAAAGTTGACGTAATTTGCTAATTTGCAATCCCAAACCAGATCTCTATAATATCAATGCCCATACCAAGTTTGGTGAAAGTCCATTGGTATTTACACGGATTATCGTCCGGAAATGAAAATATGGCATGTGACGGGCCGACAACTCTGTCAAAAATTTACGCAATATGTCCATTTGCAATACAAAACCATATTGTCTACAATCTTTTTCAACTTATCGTCCGGAAATGAGAATACGGACGTGTGGCGCACAGATAACACGACGTTTTCCCATGAGCAATCCCAAAACAGATCTCTATACAATATCAATGCACATACCAAGTTTGCTGAATCTCCATTCACATTTACTCAAGGTATCGCCCGGAAACAAATATTTGGATGTGTGGCAGGCTGATGACTGTCAGACAGTGACGGAACTTGCCCATTAGTAATCCCAAACCAGATCTCCATAATATCATTGCGCATACCAAGTTTAGTCATAATCCATCGATGTTTACTCAAGGTATCATCCGGAAATGAAATACAGACGGACGGACGACAGACAGACGGACAACAGGTACACGGACGTCCAACGTAAAACCATAATATCCCGCCACTATCGTGTGGTGTGGTACAAAATATCGAACATATTTTATGAAAGTTATATCTCTTTTAAAATTTTGCATTTTGTTAGGGATAAGCATATAGATGGGGCTTGGTGTTTTACAAACATACTTTTCTAGTCTACTTTCCTTAAAGCTGTTTTTATCATACATGATTAGTGAATACGATTATGTATATCCCTGGAAAAAGTTAAATAACCCAAGAATTTTCATCGCAACTTTGAAAGTCATTATTGTTTTGATATAGCTGAAAATTTGTTTTATTTTATTTATTTATTTAATTATTTATTATTATTATTATTATTATTATTATAAAATATTATTATTATTATTATTATTATTATTATTATTTTATATATAGCTGAAATTGAGATGAGGAAAATAATGACCCATACCAGTAAACAGTTGGCAGTTTACTTATTTATTATTATTATTATTATTATTTTATATATATAGCTGAAATCGAGATGAGGAAAATAATGACCCATACCTGTAAACAGTTAGCAAAATGAAAACACCAAAATAAGATGGAAATCTTAAATAATGATAGCAATATTGTTCAACAATCAGAGTCGTTAGAAAATCGAAAATATGAACGCTCTTACAAGTATTGACCTACAGTATTCGTTAAGTTAAGCAGGGTGAATATTTCATTGTATAAATGGCATTCATTGTCTCTAGATTACATCAGCAAGTCAGTATAAACATATTTTATTCCCTTTTGTACGAATAACAGTGCAAATAATGGGGTTGGGCTACAAGTTCTTCAAACATTAGTTACAGCCCTTCCCCTAAAAACATATTATTTTACAACCATCATGGCAGAAAAATTACAATAATTCATTTCATTTTTAAGCATGATCAAAAACTAATAAATAAATAAATAACGATAAATGAATAAATAAATAATCCGTTCAAACTCTGCCTCCTCTCATGCCCCATCCAACTCAGTGTTTCAACTGCAAACAGTCATATGGTGGTTGATCTGACCTGAAACAGATGAAAGAAAAAGTATGACGTAAGCTTTAATTATCATTAAAACGTTTAGTGTCTTTAATATATGTTTGTATGGCTTCGAACAAAACTGAATTGTTCTCTACAGCCAAGTTTCGTTTGCCATTTAGAGCATCAGAAACACTAAGGGGAAGAAACTGTCGTATTTTAAGGAAGATATTAACTCTTTCATCCTCATATCTATTACATCTAAAGATAAAAAGTTCTGCTTCTTCATTATCTTAATGACAATCACATAATGCATTGTCACTGAGATGATTATAAAACAAGTCAGCATGCAAATCACTGCATCTATTACGTAGTCTACACTTTACGAGGGCGTGTCAATAAATAACCAGCCTATCCTATTTCCGATGGACCGAGACGGTCACGATTTTCATGCTTTAATTGTTCAATATATGTTTTATACATGGGTTGAAAATTGCACACGTATCGAGTCATTCTTTAGTTAGATATTGCATGTCAAACATGGCTAGTGATGCAAAGGCATGCTTTTCATCTAAAGTTGAGTACCGTGCTGTAATTCGGTACTTGTATTTAAAAGATAAAACAGGCAAGGAAATACACGGCGAGTTAGCCGATCTTTATGGGCCAGGTTAAATTCTGTGTAGGGGAATTCAAACGTGGTAGAAAGTCTTTAGAAGATGAAGCCACGTCTGGACGCCCACTGGGTGCCACCGACGAAGAAATGTGTAAAAGAATTCGCAATCTGGTATACTCTGATAGTCGAATTCAGGAGGAAGAAATAGCGCAGGCATTAAGCATTTCTAATAGTAGCGTTTCAACAATCTAAAGTGATCTTTTATGTATGCGCAAGCTAACAGCCCGTTAGGTCCCCAAATCCCTGTTAGCGATGAGCAAATTGCAACCAGAGCATCAGTATGCAGCGCATTGTTGAAGGGTTATAGGTCAAAGGATGGGTTTCTTTGGCGTCTGGTGACTATAGATGAGGCTTTGGTTCATTATTATGAGCCAGAGAATAAAGCCCAGAGTCGTCAGTGGGTAGGGCCTGGGTCCCCGAGGCCAAAGAAGTTCAAGACGCAACCATCTGCTGGCAAGGGGATTGTCACAGTATTTTGGGACGCAAAAGGCGTTATTATGTTGGGCTTTTTACCCAAAAGAAGAACAATAACTACAAACTTGTTATACCAGCTGATAACCTCCATCCCTGAAAAAAACGCCGAGGTAAACTCTCTAAAGGTGTTTTGCTGCAATAGGACAACGCGACAGTCCCCACTTGCTAAGTTGCAATGGATGCTGTAGAGCGAAACGGGTATGAATTAATACCACATCCCGCCTATTCGCCTGACCTAGCTCCTAGCGACTTCTTCCTATTCCCAAACTTGAAAAAAAGGATATCCGTGGACTTCATTTCCGGTCTGATGAAGAAGTCGTGACGGCAGTTGAGGAGTGGGTCAATGGAAATGACCCTGACTTTTTCAGTTCTGGGCTGATGTCACTTGAACACCGTTGGTCTAAGTGTATCACACTAAAGGGCTATCACATCGAAAAAGAAGAGGTGGATCTCAATCAGAAATAAGTTAGGCTGGTTACTTATTGACTCACCCGTCGTAATATAGCGTGTTTACGGTTTCCTTTATGATAATAATTTAGAATTTTAACAGAAGAGTTTAAATCATTTATAATTTTGTAGGAAAAAGATCTGTATGTTTGGCAATTACGATACTGATCGCCAAGGCTATTACATGCTCTAACAGACGATGATATACAAGAGTTTTGAAAAATGATAGTTCTCTGCGATAGTACAGTGATATCACTAATATTTCGTAAATCGTAACGAGATATCTCACCGACTAATTGAGGTATTAAATCCACAATATAAGACGGAACCATACCATGCGTTGCTTTATACATAAATTTTAATTTCTGGTTATATCTCCTTAGTGCTAAAGAATCCAAATTACATTCATCGTATAACCTTCCAAAGAGACAGACCTTGTCAGACCCGTCACGATACGAGCAGCTTCAGTTTGCAACTTTTCAAGAATCTTTCTTGCTCAGTCATGCAATTATCCCACAAAGTTGGGGAATACTCTAAAATTGGTCTTACATTGGAAATATAAATTTGATTTAGAGAGTGACATCTAAATTTGTACTTGAACTTTCTCATCACACATATTCCGCATCACGAAAACACACCTATATAATTTTTGCCACCTCATACCCCCTCTTTTATATAGTAAAACTGGGGTTTACGGGAGTGTACATTATTTTTCTTATTTCTGCTCAAAAACATAGATTGTGGGTACTCGATAGAACCGCGGTTCTATCGAGTCCCCGCAAACTATGTTTTGAGTAGAAATAAGATAAATATCACAATTTTTCATCTTAAAATTTCTATTTTTTTGGCCAAAAAAATGGCAATGTATTTGTATAGGCGTGTTTTCGTAATGGTTTGCAAGTCAATACCTTCTGTACCGTGTACAGCCGCTGCGTGCCCAGAAGACAACTGCCACCCACCCCTCACCCCTCCAGTCAAGCGTCGGATTTCACGAGGAGTCAAATCACGCCAAATGCGACGTTTAGATGCTTCAAGCTCCTTCTGTAGAGGAGAAGGCATTTATCTCATTTTACTAGATGCCTTTCAAAATTGAGGCGATATTGAAATATACTGAAAATTTTACCACCAAATTTTGTTTGTTTGATTTGAGGTTTAACGTCCCCGTCAACACTGTAAAGGTCATTTTGGAGACGTTGCTTCCAATTTTGTGGGACTTTTACCCGACAATAATATGAAATGACATCTCAAGCCCTGTCGCCCAATGAAACCAATAGGGTTTATAAGCATGGACGGTCCGACACTCGCACCGCTTTGCCTGGGCAGGCTTAGATCCTCTAAGCGGTTTTCCAGTACTCGTGTGCGGGTCAGTTTCAGCCGTGCGTGGAAGCATCATGCAGCCCATCTATTTCTTCAAGCCCCGATGGGCGGGGGCCGTTCCCACCAAATAAATGAAAATTTTCAGATAAAAAAATATGATACTTTTCATATTTCTGCTCAAAACATAGATTGTGTATACTCTTAGAAGTATCCACAATATATGGTTTTGAGCAGAAATAATAAAAATGTATACCCATGTAAACCCCAGTTTTACTATATAAAAGTGGGGTTTAAGGGGGGTCTAAAATACATAGGCATTTTTTGTGATGAAATTGTGTGGGGTGCTTATTTTTTGTATTTATTTATTTTTTGTTTCAAGTGCTCTCTCTCTCTCTCTCTCTCTCTCTCTCTCTCTCTCTCTCTCTCTCTCTCTCTCTCTCTCTCTCTCTCTTAATAAACCGGCTGATACCGATACATCCAATCTTGGTTTCCTTATTTTACAGGTGGCGTACAAGAAACAACAGGTAACCATCCGGCAGGACCCATGTCGTATCCATTTTCGTTCGACCTTCCAAGCATATGCCCGAGCTCCTTCAAAAGTAAACTTGGATTTATAGAGTATTCCTGTACAGCAAAGGTTGAAAAACAGGGTAAAATCATAATTACCATAGTTACTCTAAGTATTCGGAAACACTAACTCCTTAACATACTTGTCCTTAAGTTTGAACAATAAAAACCTAAAAGGTTGTCCATTAACGCGTTGCACTGGGTAAATTTTCAGCAGACTGCATATTGAAATATTCTTATTTTTACAAGAAAACGGGAAGCCCCCGACCATAGGGGCTTGAAGAAATATATGGGCTGCATGATGCTTCCACGCAGAGCTGAATCCGGCCCACATACTCGTACTGGTAAACCGCTTAGAGGATCTAAGCCTGTCCAGGAACCGCGGTGCGAGGGACCGTCCATGCTAATAAACCCTATTGGTTTCATTGGGCGACAGGGCTTGAGGTGTCATTTCATCTCAATGTCGGGTAAAATTCCCACAAAATTGGAAGCAACGTCTCCAAAATGACCGTTACAGTGTTGACGGGGACGTTAAACCTCAAATCAAACAAACAAACAAAACAAGAAACGGGACATGCCACTTTATGTAAATCGTCTCCACAAGAAATGTCAAATCCTAAAAGCATCACCAATTTGTCGTCTGCTGAATTAGCTCAGAGAGTGGTAAAGGTTAAATACTATGAGGGTCGTTCAAAAAGCCCCTGGCCTCAGCCACTTCTGTTGGACATATGCATACCAACTTTATATGAATGTTATCAGGAATCTTTCTAGATTTCCGAAAAAGAAGTTCCAAAATCTTCTGGTTAATTATGCCCCAGATTTAAACCGATTTTGTTGAACTGACTGATCATCGATTAATAAACGACTGATAGAAAATACCAGTGCTTCAGCTGAAGTGCACGACCCGCCGGATGCTTTTAACTTTATGAGTGTTACCATATATGGGTATGGCGGCCATTTTGGTCATGTGACCTGGACATAAAACGGTTCCCCCAATAAATGCGCCTTATCGTAAGGAGCAAAAATATATCTTATACTTTAGTACTGTATTCTGGTTCGTTTGCAGGATAAAATGCATTCTCACTTTTCCAATACAAAAGCATATGTGTCAAAGTTTGACCTAGGCATAAATAAGGTCAAGGTCAACCCAGGGTCACCATTTTAGCAATTTATGATGGGCCTACGACCTAGATGCTATTTATCAAATTTCGTGGAAATCTGCCCAGTGGTTCTGGAGAAGACTATTTTTGAAGGGTTTTTACCATATATGGCTTGGCGGCCATTTTGGTCATGTGACCTGGACCCCATGGGCAAATTGTGGTTTCCCCCATCCCATAGAGGCTCCATATGAAATTTGACTTCAATCGGCCCAACGGTTTCCGAAGAGAAGCAGTTCGAAAATTTTCACATTTTTCGCGTCGGCGAGGCTATACTAAATGGAATGTAATATTTCGCAAGTTCATTGGTTAGATCTCATTGATATCTATCAGTATGCCAAAAATTGTTAAAATATTTCAAGCGGTTAAGTCACTATCACCATTTTTCACAAACGGGTTACGAACGGACAGACAGACAGACCATATATGGCTTGGCGGCCATTTTGGTCATGTGACCTGGACCGCATGAGCAAATTTTGGTTTCCACCATCCCATAGAGGCTCCATATGAAAGTTGACTTCAATCGGCCCAACGGTTTCCGAGGAGAAGCAGTTCGAAAATGTTCACATTTTTCGCCTCGGCGAGGCTATACTGTATGGAATGTAATATTTCGCAAGTTCATTGGTTAGATCTCATTGATGTCTATCAGTATGCCAAAAATTGTTTACATATTCCAAGCGGTTAAGTCACTTTCACCAATTTTCACAAACGGGTTACGGACGGACAGACAGACTGACAGACTGACAGAATGACACGGTGCTTAGAAAATCAACCGACTTCAGTCGGTCGCTTTTTCTGCGGGTCGTGCAATTTTCACTCTTGATTTCATTACTCCATATCAATTAGAAGGGTATCCAAGTAATATTTTCTTTATTTCTCCATGAAAGCATATGATGTTGGTACTCATTAGAATCGCCTATACCACAACATACATTTTCATGGCGAAATAAGAAAAATGTTAGTACTTTTGGGTTGACTTTTTAGGCTTTTTATTATATTTTTGTCACTTTGACTGACCACAACTCCAGAATGACTCAAATAGACAGCTTTGAATTTCATTTATTTATAATTTACCAATGCAAAATATGTTTCTAAACATAGAATTTTCCGATTAGTCGACTGTGAAAGCTTTTCGATAATCAGTCACAATTGGTATCATTGAAAACGGAAATGTTTTTGCCATCCACAATTTTGGTCACGTGACATAACATTGTAATCACGTGGTCAGTAGCCCGGATGTAAACAATAACATTAAAAAGTCTATGGTAATAATGAAAACTGGCCAGACACTCTGCTATTTGGAAAATACTGATCAAGAGACTTGTGGTACTCCCAGAAGAGTCTACTCAATTTGAATGAGTTTGTCATATCCTTGTGATTTTAAAAGTCATATTTGCAAACAGTGTGGACCCAGATCAGACTGCTCCTCTAGAAGCAGTCTGAACTGAGCCCATACTGTTTGCCTATATGCAAAAGAATGTTTGAAAAGTTTGTAAGAAGACGTAGCAGACGACATAAACAGACGAAATTTTCAGATGCAGGTTTTCATGGCATTTTAAGGGTTAACTCAGATTTCAATTCCAATGCAATTTCTCTGTTAGGAATGTGTAGGCACCTACCTGTGATATAGAAGGACGCCATGTAGTCGACATTGAATTAATCGGATGAATTGGAAATACTTGTCTTATACTATTAAATAATCCTTTAATTTGCAGGACGCCGGTTTTCTTCTATCGAGAAAAGAAAGAAGTTTTGTGTTATAGGACCAATGAAGTCGAATTTCTACCCGTGCCTTGAGGTAATTGTTATTCACTATATTTTACTTAAGTAAATAATTTCCTCAGCCCTGTAATTTCCTAATGTCTAGGAGAGAAGTTTTGCATAAAATGCCAAATCATATTTCCTTGGAAAAGTAAGTAAAATATTTAAGACAATGTAGTGTTTAGTATATAGAGCATTACGGAAACGCGCCTATTAAAATGTATAAAAAATTTCATCTCCAAAATAGAAGTTGAGGCAATGATCAGGAATCGATACAATTAACCCACAGCTCCCATTTGAGACACTAAAGACATGAAACAACAGACTCTAATGGAAACATCATAGCGGAAAGCTAAAAGGACAGTATCTTTCCCACAAAATGGCCAATAGGATATCCAAAAGAAAATAATACAAGCGACACAAACACCCTAAGACAAACCATAACAAAACTCAACCGCGACAGAAGAACCGCCTTGGAACGGTCAGCGGAAACGAAATCCACTGGAAGGGGGGTGGGGCTTAAATCGATTTTATGTGGCCACAATCCTCACCCTTACTTCCGTCGCGATTAAGACAAATATTTTGTTCAGTCCGCATGAAGGCCTCCTAACTGATCAGTGCAACATCTCCGTGAACACAAAAATCAAACAACGACAGAGATGAAACAACGGTGAGGACTCGACAACAAGAACCACTGAAATGCTGCAGTAAAAGAAAACCAACAGTCAGACTCCGATGGGCTCGACCAGAGACAGTGCATCAGGTACCAGCCAACATAAGCCTTTACGCTGGAACCTTCATAGAATCTGTGGCCTGACCCACCGGCGTGCAATTAGAGGGGGAAGCAAAGTTGTCAACCGTGATTGGGTTAACCACCATGCATGCAGTATGTCGTATAACATTTATGTTGTACCCAATCTTTTTATATCGAAGAGTGATTTTACGAAATTGGGTGCTGAAGTCATTGCGGTTTTGTATTTTTCTGAATTTATATACTAAGTCACCATAAAATTCGGGGTTGCAGAAGAGATTTAAGTCCAATATTGAATTTTGAAATTAAAACAGAATGACGTCTATACAATTTTGAAAAGGCTTTGCTCGTTTATGGTACCGATAACACTGATTAAGAAGTTTAGCCGTTAACAATTTATAATTAATTAATTATTTGACTGTATAAAAGTGGGGTTTAAGGGGGGCTAAAATTATATAGGTATGTTTTCGTGATGGCATAGGCTATGGCACGCAGGCTCTAGATAAAGATTTATCACACACAAAGGATCTGAATGGAACACAAATGCTTACATAGTTTATTTACACATGGTTAACGCTAAGGCTGGCTAATCAGGGCTGAAAAGATAATCAATTATCAGTCCTATTATTGTGATCGATAATCGATTAGTAATCATTGAAGATTAGATAATAATTTTACTTGTCTGTCTGAACATGACTCTTACTACTATCTTTCCGCCCCCGCCCATAGGGGCTTGAAGAAATATATTGGCTGCACTATGCTTCCACGCAGAGCTGAATCCGGCCCGCACACTAGTACTGGTAAACCGCTTAGAGGATCTAAGCCTGTCCAGGAACCGCGGTGCGAGGCGGGCCGTCCATGCTAATAAACCTATTGGTTTCATTAAGCGACAGGACTTGAGATGTCATTTCATCTCAATGTCGGGTAAAAGTCCCACAAAATTGGAAGCAACGTCTCCAAAATAACCTTTACAGTGTTGACGGGGACGTTAAACCTCAAATTAAAACAAAAACAAAGACTCTTAGACAGGCACCGCAAAACGCGGCGTCTCATCAGGATCTACATTGTTTGCCACTCGTCCTGCTATTTTAGACACAACTGTGGGTATTAAATTGTACTTGTTCAAATTTTAAATTCAGTATGGTAAGGAGTTGAGGTGCCCGAATACTAAGGATAAATAAATGTTAAAGTAACCAACGCAGAAATCAAATGATCGATTATTAGCAAATCAGTAATTTTTGAGGAATTTATCGACCAATTAATCAATTATCCGATTAACTGTGCCAGCCTTAATTAACGGCAAGCATGCTGGAAAATTCAGCAGATGACATATTGACATATGATCCTTTTTTTCAGGAAACAGGTTTTGACATTTCATGCTAATTGTCTCCTCAGATGACTATTGAATTTGCAGAAAATGTGACACATGATATGCATTTCAAGATCTAAACGTAATAAAGAAGAACAGCAAATATAGACATACTAGATCCACGAAGGGTAGCGAGCATAGAAGAAATAATAACCACTAGATTTAGCATGGCGCACTCTGACAATCGCTTTTTTCTGTAAAGACCAAGAGTGAATAAAAAAGCAAAACAAAAAAAAAACTTCAGTAGTTAAATATTTTAATCCTACTGAGTACAATATCTGCGGACGAATATGAATGCTCCAGTAAAACGCACAAAATCTACAGCGTTTGGCAAAATCAAAGGTGATTCTAGGAATTTGCAGTAAGTTGAATGGGACCCTCCCCCACCCCAACCCCTTCCACCTCATCAATGACATACCAAGTGGAGGAATGGGTCAGAACCCTAAGGTGCGAGCTATAACTCGCCTAACGTTTAAATATGTTGCGTGTCTTCTTTTCTTTCCACTTTCTGGTGCCCGAGAAGTATTGCTCAGCCAGTTTGTGCAGTAAGACGGCCCAAGTGTATCATATACCTATCATTACTACATTAAGACCGTTATTTAAATTCATTATAGTTAATTCCTTTTGACTTTTACGGTTTAACATGTTTACATTCACTTAAATCGTTTGTGCTTGATTGCCCAAACAACAGCTTATATATATAATATATATTAAAGAAAGAAAAACAGGTTCTTCATAAGACTAGGAATCTAAGGTTGGTCTATAAAATATACTTTTATACATGTTTAAGCTGGCCCAGGGCTTCAAATGCTAGCCAACCAAAGATAAAACATTATTTAAACACAATCATAATAATATTATCCGATAGGAAACATTAAAAACGGAAACGTTTTACATGCTATAAAATGGCAAATGTGACCCAGAGAGCATTTTATTCTATCAAATACGACGTTTATCGAAAATTAATTTTTGCACATTTTATTTTTTTGGTTTATGGAACAGAAATACTGGCCAAACAAAGCTCAGACATAGTTGTAAATGATAATTGTGTCGCAGATCAGCACACATGGAATACAAACATGATATTTTTCCGCTACAAAATGGGCAATAGTTTAAAGTCAAACAAAGGATGCAAGATGACTCTCGCATGGCTCTCGAAGTTTCTCGCGATAGTACAAGAGATAGTGTTCCGCACTATTGTGAGTAAATGGCAGTTGCAATATTATGTATTTTACGTCCTTGATGAAGGACTGAAAGTAATACCCATTTATGCTGCCGTGGTAAACTATCAAGTATACCGGTCATGTTTGTTTCTCTGCTAAGCCATCATGGTGATATTTACCTGTGTTGGTCACATACCATTATTAATTTCTCCATAGGCTATAATAATGCTAAGAAATAAAAAAGTGTCTCACCTGCTGCAGTTTCATGGGCTCAAATTAGATTTAGGTTTTCGATGGGATGTGACAGCTACTTGAGTCAGCAGCAGATCCTAGGATTTTCATGTCCTCTACACTACTTCGAAAACACATGACATTGCCCGCCATATCACATCCCAAAAACTCACAAACTGGAAAGACTGACCGACTTGTTGTAGCACTCCACCCAGCCAAATAGTTCCTACAGAATCTTTTACTATCTGGAATTTGTCTCCTCCTGGAACCTGCTGTGGCATGAAATAAATAGAACAATGCAGTCTTTTTTACCTTACACTGTATACGACATCTACTCGGAACACTGTTTTTAGATAGGACTATTTTTCAGGGTGTCAAAAACAGTGTGACGTCAAAAGTAGTCTGGTTCCCATTGTCTGAATAATGGAAATCTCGCACGGGTATCTCTGTCACTTGGCTCTTAACACAGAGACTCACGAGATAAAGCGACATTTCATTTAGTTGCGAATCTGGGGCCAGTTGTCCAAAGCATCGTTAGCTTAACGAGCTCGTTAGTGGTCATATTGTTAACTCTTCTAGCAAGTACAATATCGTAAATTTTGGTTTTTTTGCTGAAAAAATGTGAGCAGCTTTTTGCTCACATTTTCTCAGCAAAAAAATCAGCATATTTGCCATATTTAATGATCAAAGTTTTAACGATACGTTAACTAACGACGTCGTTAGTTTTGAACAACTGGCCCCTGGTATTTTTATATGATTTAAACCTGTATTCTAATTTATTATAGAAGCCTTTAGAATTTCAGGCAAGAACAATACGGAGCCTACTCATCCTATAAGCTTACCAGTGAGCCAAAAGCACAGGCTTGCTTAGGCCTGCCTACTATCCGCTTTTGGCCTCTTTTCTCCATTCAAAAGCCAAAGTGGCCGAATTTGACCTTGACGTAAAAGAGGTCAAGAACAATCAAGGGTCATCATTTGAACAAACTTGTAAGGGTCTTATTCTCAATGCTGCATACCAAGATCAAGTTCATCTGTTATTCAACTCCTGGGAAGAAGATTTTCAAAGAATTTTACCATATATGGGCATGGCGGCCACCTTGGTCATGTGACCAAAGTCTCATGACCAAATGTTCATTTTTCCTTCCCGTGCAGGTCCCACATGTAATTTGGTTTTAATCAGCCCATCTTAGGCAACCAGGATATGAACTTTTACATATACCTTTGGTATCTGTAAACGTTCATTTGCTGTTTTCATATATCAACTTTGATGGTTCAGGTTACAAAAAATCTGAAAAAAAAAAATCAACTGTTAGGCCTTTTTTGTATACAAAAACATGAGTGACCGAACTTGACTGACGTGCAACAGGTCAACCAAGGGTCATCATTTGAATAAACTTGGAATGACCCGAGTCCTTAATTCTGCATACCAAGTTTCAAGGTCATCTGCTATTCTGTTGCTGAAGAGACGAAACTTGAATGGTTTTTACTATATATGGTCATTGCAGCCATCTTGGTCATGTAGCCTGGACCATTTGAACAAACTGTCTTTCCGCCATGCTATAAAGGCTTCATATGAAATTTGGCTTCAATTTATCCATCTGTTCTAAGAATAGCTTTATTTTTTATATGGGCCGCGTCAAGCGATTTTTGGTACTTATCGCCTATGCGAGCAGCCAAGGTTCAGGCGAGCCTGCGCATCCGCGCAGTCTCGCCAGAACCTTCGCTGCCCGCTCATACAAGCAGTGAATCAAGAGGAACCTTCAGACAGAAAGCCATATCCCTGGCCCCTCTGAATGTCTGGGCATGCGCAGTTAAAATTCGTCATGACGGAATGCTCGAAGACACAAATTCGCTTGGCGGGGCTCATATCTTAGTGGCCTTTATTCAAGTCAGTGACCGACCCTGGTCTTTGGTACTCATGAAGCTTCATTTACTCATTTAGCTGATTGCATATACAGTAGAACATCAATGGCTCGAACACCGATGGCTCGTTTACCATGGATGAGTCGAACCCGTTCTTGAGTCCGCAGGGAATTCCTCCAAATACGATATAGGGGTAATTTAGGAAGATTTTCTCCATTTATCTTGCAAATGTGTGCTGTGTGTACTCATTAGAATCGCCTCGATGAGGCGATTCTAATGAGTACACACAACATACATTTATAACACAGAACACTGAAAAGATATCCACAATTATCTCCATTATGTCTCCTGGATCCACAATTATCTCCATTATGTCTCCTGGTATGGCACTAATAGTTACCCTCTATGGCTCGAACTACCGCTGTCTCGAACAAATTTTCATGGTCCTAAAGGTGTTCGAGCCATCGAAGTTCTACTGTACCAAATTTAAGTTCTCAAGGAACAATAATTTTCGAAAAATTAATAATCTTTCCCATACAATTTTTCCCATACAAGATAATAAGTGACTAAATCTGACCTTGGCGCAAAATGGGTCAAGGTCAATCCAGTCATTATTTGAACAAATTGTAACGGGCCTAAGTTCCAACGGCTACATACTCAGTTTCAAAACAATCGGCTCACATGTTCCAGAGAAGAAAATTTTTGAAGGGTTTTTATCAAGTAAGGTCATTGCGGCTATTTTGGTCATGTGACCTGAACCGCTTGAACAAACTTTCGTTCACTCATGCCAGGGAGGCCCCACATGAAATTTGATTTCAGTCGGCCCAGTGGTTTTCGATGAGAAGATGTTTGAAAATATTGACAGACTACAAACGATGTCTACGGGGCCTTATAATACTATAATCTCACCAGTGAGCTCACTGGTGAGATTATAGTATGAGTAGGCTCCGTACCGATAAAGGGACATTGATACAGCTTCAGGGAAGGCTACTCTGTCAAAATTATTTTCCTTTCTTTTGATATAAGATCTACTCTAAAAGAAAAGAATTCGCTCTCCGGAGCGCGAATATATCTTTTGGGGTAGACCTTTAGTTTGGAAGGGGTTAATTTGAAGTGCAGAAAAACAAACAGGAAGTCAGTCAACGATAGAAGTTCTACCATGTTTGTCAAATCCCTAAACGTAACTTCAGTTGTCCAAATATACTGGTGTTCGGGTGGACAAATTATTGAATCAGTAGTCATCATACAGTCGCATATAGCAATTTCATCAAATATTGTGCATTTCTAACAGAACAATCATACCAAACACAATTTGAACTGTCTTGTGTGTGTGTGTGTGTGTGTGTGTGTGTGTGTGTGTGTGTGTGTGTGTGTGTGTGTGTGTGTGCGTGTGTGTGTGTGTGTGTATTGAGGTTTTTTGCCCAGTCAACTCAATGGGGCAATGTCGAGCGCGGTCAATTTACCTAACCACACATACTGGGCAATCAGTATTGTGCACATTCTTTCGCGGAAACTGACAACTGCCCTTCTTGAATCAGCGGAAGGGAGAGAATGACCGTAGAATATATTTCATGATCAATCTCCATGAAAGAATGTTGCCGAGCTCGGCGGTGGTTGAACCCGCGACCTCCTGGTCTCCAGTCGGACGGCGCATCCAAATGAGCCACCGAAGCCGGTTGAACTTTAGAACTGATTGTGATTTACGTTGCAAATGAAAAAAATATCTAAACAATACTCTAACTCCTTTTTTTGCCTTTTTTCTGCGGTAAGAATAGCGACTAGGGTAACCCATTTTAGGGGACGAGTATAGAGTGCAGTTGGCCTAGTGGATAAGAGCGCTGACTCTTAGTCATTAGGTCTCTCACCGCCGTAGGTTCGAGCCTCGCTCGGGCCACGAGTGAGACGCCAAGTTCTGCAACGGAAGGTCAGGTGGTTTTTCTCCGGGGTACTCCGGTTTTCGCCCACCTCTGATTAACGATCGGCTCGATATGAGTGAAATAATCTTGAAAGGGCCGCAAAACCCAAACCAAAAAAAAAAAAAAAAAAAAAAAAATAGAGTGCAGTATGTGCGTCGATTTCTGGTGGCCTCTCAAAGTTTTATGGACTGAATAGGGGAGTGCTTCAGCAATCAAAGATAAAATGACTGCAATATGAAATGCATGCTTAGCGAATTTTATATTTCCCGGACTTCAAAGTATTATAGAAGCTTTTTCGTTCGTTAGTGTCTGACATAAAAGCAAGATATCTAATTAATTGATAAAGATACAATGATATCACACATCATATCAGTAAATCGATCAGTTGCTTACACGTTTCTAAGAATAACGTAAAATCGTTCAATTCGAGCAATAATTCTCGCTCAGTTTTACTAGAGTACTAGAAAGTGAAAAGAAAAGAAGACATGCAGAATATTTAATTGTAAGGTGAGCTTTAGCCTCGCCCCTTGTTGGTTATGACCCTTCCCACCCCACTGGGTGTGTCCAGGGGAGCTCCCCCTCTGTTGCAAGTTCCTAAAACCATCTCTGCTTGTTACCCAAAGCTGTAGATTCGGCATGTATTATTGGTGTATTCGTATTCGTCTGTACATTTTGCACACAACATGAGCAAGATCTTATTCTTCAGAAGTTTGACGTTTTCTTTTGTTTTGCTCATTTATTCGCCATTTATAAGTATCAGCATGTATAAAGCTACTGTATGTTGAATTTAGTGTTTTCAGCGTTAGCAGGGAACTATAACGAGGATTCCATATATTTGAGAAGACCACTACTTTCAAACAATTAAACATTTACCATCCTATTGGCAAATCCAGCTTGTGGAAAATTAATGATATTTTTCTTATTTTTTCCAGAAAACAGGATTTGACGTCTTATGCGAACTGCCTCTATTTGTCTCTAGGAAATCTTTTCCAGGAAAAATATGACAAATATTTCAATATTTCATCTGCTGAAAATGTTAAGCGTTAAGCTGCATCTTTTTACGTTCTATTCTTGAGCGGACAAAATACACTTAGTAGATGTGTCCGCTAGTTGTATAAGGGAGATAGCCTTTTTGACTTACTATTAAATTAAAGCTCAACCCCTTTTTCAAAATGGTACACTCAGATTCTCCTTTTAGTTTGGGTACCTTTATAAATTGGATGCAGAAGTCATTTGACAGTAACCTGCTTTCCGGATCAGGCTGATCCGGGAAGCAGGTAATTGTCAATTGGCTTGCATTATTGTGACGTGTTCAAATTTTAACCCATTTATCGTACACTGTTTGCCAAAGTCCTTTTTATTTTGTTTGTTTGTTTGTTTGATTGATTTGAGGTTTAACGTCCCCGTCAACACTGTAAAGGTCATTTTGGAGACGTTGCTTCCAAATTTGTGGGACTTTTACCCGACATTGAGATGAAATGACTTCTCAAGCCCTGTCGCCCAATGAAACCAATAGGGTTTATTAGCATGGACGGTCCGCCTCGCACCGCGGTTCCTGGACAACCTCTAAGCGGTTTACCAGTACTAGTGTGCGGGCCGGATACAGCTCTGCGTGGAAGCATCATGCAGCCCATATATTTCTTCAAGCCCCTATGGGCGGGGGCTTAAAGTCCTTTTTATAGGATGCTAGATATACATGGATTAAGACAAGCATGACAGGGTAACCCACTATTTAGAGTAAATTTGGTATTTTCGCAGACAGGAATCAAAGTTTCTGGAGAAACGACCATGCAATATTGTCGCAACAGAGGAAGAATAGCAGTCACCTTGGAACTTAACAGGGCTGCATTCTACCCCGGAGATACAATGGATTGTTGTGTACAGATAGAAAATAATAGCAACAGACCCACGTGGGATATACAGCTCAGCATTATAAGAGTAAGCACCTCGGCTATAGAACTGTTAAAGGAATTGTTCTTTTTTAAAATACAAATTAATACAAGACATTCTGAGCGAAAAGCCATTAGTAGGCATATAGCATATTTAACTGCCGAACATATGAATAGAAATATAAGCGACGACATCCAGAAAATGCCATAATCACGAAAACACAGCATTCCCGAGGTATCAAAAGAAGGAGGGATTGGGAACAAATAATGGCATAATAAACACCACATATGAGGTCACAGCCCCGTCTATTCGCCCGGTTTGGCACATAGTGATAACTTTTTGTTACTGAACTTAAAGAAAGATATCTCTGGACGCCAGTTACGGTCCGGTAAACAAGTCAAGGCAGCAGTAGAGGAGTAGGCTAACGGCAAAGGACCATGAGTTTTTCAGGTTTGGGATGATTGCACTGGAACACCGTTGAGTCCCCTGTATCACACTGGAAGATACATAGAGAATACCAGGTTCGTGTCTTTTGATATCAAGTTTATCAGGCAAGGCTTCGCGAAAGCTTGTAGAATCGCGAGGCTTGCGGAGCGATTCTACATGCGTTTTCGAAACCGAGCCTGATAAACTTGATATCAAATGACACGAATCTGGTATAATATTTATCAGTTTATCCACTTGTAAACACTTTAAATGGGCAATTTACGATCACTTACCGAATTCCACAGTGGGCCTCAACATTCCGTTGCGGAATATAATCGGTCAATTTTATCTACTATCATCTGACCGTTATTTTTCTTTTGATAATTATTAATGTAATGTCACAGGGTATAGGTATATAGCACACTTCTACTGCCTTGCGGTACAAGCCGGCTTTTATAGCGACGTTGAAGAGTGTTTACTTACCGATCAGGCGACCCGGGTTCGATCCCCGGCCGGGTAAAGGTGATTAGCATTTTTTCACCTGTTACATTTTGCGCCCACCTGTGACAGTATTATTTTCGATTTTTCAAGTATTATAATGTTTTGGCCATTTGTCAGGTTGTCCAGTTGATTCCAAAAGTGCAATTTCACGATGACGTGATAAAAGCTCACTTGTCCTGAGACAGCGTATCTTTATCAGGTCAACGTGTTACGATGCACTTTATATAGGGGGTAACTGATAAATGTAATTACATAGAAAACGAAAAGGTTGCTCTCGAACGGAGAAGCCTCCGTGGTGCAGTGGTTACGCTACTCGCCTTGTAAACCAGGGATCGCAGGATCGATCCCGGGCTTCTCCAGACTTTCGGATGAGTCTTTAAACCGAGATCCCGTCTCCGTATGACCTTAGCTGTTGGTGGGACGTAAAACTAAAACTCACTCAGTCACTGCTCTCGAACGGTAGTAAGAAAAGCTAGCCCAGAGGTTATAAAACTTCTGTTCGTGCTCAACTCAGCCGAGCATAACATTTTTTCCTGCTAATTAATATGAAAATCCGAACAACGTTTGGCAGTTTCATATTTATTAGCGGCGATTTTTTATATTCAGCTATGTTTAGCAGGAAAGGGTTTGCATTTATTAATAATTTGAGATTTATTAGCAGGACAAGTTTCATGCTAAGCCGAAATGAGCACGAAAAACGTTTTATAACCTGGGGGCCTGGTTGTTTATTGACTCACCCTAGTATAAAGTGCGAGTGACTGAGAAAATTAAACTACTCACACAGGGTGAAACATACTATGTAAAATGAGTAAGAAAAAGTAAGTGAAGGTAAGATACTGATGGTGAACAGCCGCTGTTGACCGAATATCAAATGTTTAGCTAAGAACATTCCCCGTGGGAGGATTTTTTTCTGTTAGAATAGACACCTTTTCAGAGGGGGCTTGGTATGTAGGAAGTTATCACCATTACAAAAAAATTGCTGAAAATTTAGCCAGCTGTGTTCAATCTCCTTGATCTACATGTAATTCCCGGACTCGTCTTTTATGACCTACTGACCGTTCCAAAGTTGCTCTGTGAGTGTGCCTATGCCACACATACGAATACATACCGAATGTGTTACATATGCGTACAGTTGTACGAAACAAATTGTTACGTTTTCGTACACTTGTACGCATATGTAACACATTGGTAACGTTAATTCGTTACGTTTGCGTACAACTGTACTCATATGTAACATGTGGACAAATTTGTGTGAAGCGTTCGTATGATATTTAGAGATTATTTTATGGTCAAGGTGTGCCTCTAAGTCATATTGGCATCGGTTTGCCATATTTGCCTGAGGGCTTTAGCCCGAGGGCCAATATGACTTACAGGTGCTAATATGACTTAGAGACACACCTTGACCATATCATAACCTTTTTATTACATACTTTCTATACTCTGAATCGACTGCACAGGAAAATTACATTAGAGTCAATGGAATTGATGATAACATTAGTGAGCAATAATACAAAGTAGCAGAAAAAAGAAAGAAAAGAATAGTATAAAAGTTGGTTGCGAAAACCATGACTTGTACACGCAGATGGAGTTGTTTCCCTTAGACGCTACCTATTTTTAGATTTGTTTACTCTAGCAACGCTCAATACTGACAACGCCCGCATTTCGTTATTGAAGCTATTTACGAACCTTTTCGGGATCTTTCTTACAAACTAGTCCATGAAACATCTAGAAAATGATGAATGAAAAGAAAATTAACGAAAAGTTTGGCCACAATACAAGCCTAAGAAAGGCAGAATTTATTTGAAGTCGGGGTGGGGTGGGGTGGGGTGGGGTTCGATGGGGAGAGGGGGGAGGGACGGGGACACCCTTTTCTAACAGAGACTTCCAGCTCTTCATCAGAGAAGGGATCCGCATGCATAACCTTGTTGCTAAGACCTTATTGCTTCAGAGATTTTCTTTTTGACATCCCTGCTGTACTTGAAGGCATCGATCTTCCTTAAGTTTTTTCGCCTACTGTTGATGAGCCAGATACCGATGTAAGATTGCCTGGTAGACTTTCGGTGAGTCCCTCGATTCAGATATTTATAAAAATCTACTGCTATTACTCTCTTCTAGTTCCAAAAGTCGGGTTGACTGTGATTCGATTGTCTTTTCTACGGCCATATTGAAGCTTGTGAAGCACGAGCTAAACATTCTATTTCTATAGTGACATAGTAAAGCGGTGTCAATACTGAAAGGCAGTGTCAAAATCCCATATTATATGGATTTTTGGCACAGTCACGTTACTGTGCCATCAAAATAACGAAAAATGAGTCAGTATTGAAAGTTTCTAATGTGATTTTTCCTATGTATTCTAAAGAAAGTATGTAATAAGTATGAATATGTATATCCGGCACAAGTTATTCGAGGAGAAATTCAGTTTACATGTATTCTCTGGCACTTCTCTGTTGCCACAGTGTATAAAATAAAACGTTTTATGCTAGCTAGAAGACAGTTTGCTTCAATAAAATATGCTTATTATGAAATATTGTGGAATAAACAAAACATATACGAGTAGGTCAGTCATACATAAAATAATTTGATGAAAAATACATAAATAAACAATAACCATTGCTTATCACCTATATGGTGATAAGAAAAGCAATGTAGATATAAGTTATTATAAATTTTAATGGCGATATAAGCAATAAGAATAATATACAACAACATCAAGCTTAACGATTTTCCTTCTCCTTGTTACTTTATAATGGACCTCTAAAACATGTACTTGATCGTCAGAATGGTGATAGTATAAAATAACTGATAGGATTGGTTATGTCTGAGCCTTATATGGCTTACGACATAATCTGAATAAGATTTTGCTGCCAGGAAACTATAATAAATATGAAATAAACAACTTCATCAGTACCTACCCCTGACATACCAATTACTTCTTGATTATTTTACTACCAAAATACGATAAGGTGTTTTATTGTCACATTTCATTTCCACTGCAATTTCAGAAATGACAAAGCTCTAGTACCTTCTAATGGTCAATGGTTCTTTTAGGTGAATAGTTTACTTCCAAAATAAAATGCCACAAACAGATATTATCATTTACCTAACATATGTGATGCAACTATAACTGCTATTCTTAATCAGACTCCTTGCATATCTCCACTTAGACTTCTGCAATTTTTATTGTGCTTCTAAAGACAGACTCTACCAAAATAAGACAAAACAATGATTTTTCATTACTATTATTAAAGTCCCATGTTCTTTAAGGCCGTTTTCTTCTGCCCAGAAACTTATCAGTCTTCACATTTACATATTTGAGACATACTCTGGTGCTACTAATACGATTTCTGCTGCTCAGAATGCATATCCTGACACTAAGAATAGCTTTTATCAGCTACCCACTATATAAATTGCATTGTAACGCATTGACCTGATAAAGACATGCTATCTGAGGACAAGTTAGCTTTATCACGTCAACGTGACAATGATCCGGATTATTGGAAAATGACAAAAATGTTATTGTTACTGGGAAAAATAGAAAAAATTACTTGAAAAAAAATGTCATTGGAAAAATATGGTCAGCTGATACTAAATATATCGACCGCCAGAATGCTGAGACGCACAGAGAATCATCAATAACTGACCCTAAATGGCTAATTTAAGAGTGTAAACTGATAAATAGAATACCAGGTTGGTGTCATTTGATATCAAATTTATCAGGCTCGGCTTCGAGAACGCATATAGAATCGCTCGGCAAGCCTCGCAATTCTATAAGCGTTCTCGAAGCATTGCCTGATAAACTTGATATCAAAAGACACCAACCTGGTATTCTCTATTCCTAGATCCTTTTATAGAGTTAATTTCAAAGTCAGTTGTAAATATGTAATGCTGAAAATAGCTAATCATGCCCAACGATGCTGACATGCGTTTTAGTTTGATCCCGATAGTTTATGTAAATAGAAAATGTACACATATATGTATGGAACTGGTGAAAATCAACATACATACCATTTTTCTTTTCAACACAAGATTGGAGTCAATCTCTAAAGGTGCTAAAGTCACTGAATTGTTCTAATATATACTTCATTTCATTGTGTTATGCACAGTTATCTGTAAAGAGCATTTTTTCTCTATACTTAAAAGATAAAGCAAAACAGAAGTTCAGGCAATGATCAGGAATCGATACAATCAACTCACAGCTCCCTTCAGAGACTACAAATTGAAAGACACACAAACATGAAACAACAGACCCTAATGGAAACACCAACAGCGGAAAGCCAAAAGGACAGTTACTTCCCCACAAAATGGCCAATAGGCTATCCAAAATAGAATAACATAAGCGACATAAACACCCAAAGACAAACTACAACAAAAATAAACCGCGACAGAAGAACCGCCTTGGAATGGTCAGCGGAAACGAATTCCACTGGGGGGCTTAAATCGATTTTACGTGGCCACAATCCTCGCCCTTACTTCCGTCGCGATTTAGGCAAATCATTTGTTTAGTCCGCATGAAGGCCTCCTAACTCATCTCTGTGAACACAAATAATCAAACATTCACAGAGATCAAACAACGGTGAGGACTCGACAGCAAGAAACCACTTAAATGCTGGAGCAAAAGAAAACCAACAGTTAGACTCCGATGGGCCCGACCAGAGACAGAGCATCAGGCACCAACCAACATTACCTTGTATTAGATCTCTCTAATTCTCAATATTATTTACGTTGGAACCGTCATAGAATCTGAGGCCTGACCCACCGGCGTTTTGGGGGATATCATATTACCGTAAGGCAAAATGTTATATGATTAACTTTATGATATCGTAATGTATTTAATGTATTAAGCCAAAGCATCTAATAATTGAATTGTGCAACCCACAAAGGCTCAGATCAGCCTGGTTGTTTGCATGATTACATGTAACTGCTACTATGGTATTAAATATATGCACTTCTCGGCTTGAGACTATGCTTGAACCAATATTGGTTAATTATAAATAATGTTTTATGTTACATATATTAAACATGTGACAGAAAAATTAGTGCAGCAAGCTATAATTTGGATCTTCTAAATATACCAACAAAATTTTTGAATTGATATGCATTGGTTAACTAGATTGCAGAAAAATTAATTATCTATGTGACAGACTTGATACTGTTGGAGAATAAATGGGGCGATAATGGAATTTTTATCCTTCTATTCTGAAAATTCTTATGAGTATTAATTTAAAAGATAAAAGTGTAGGTAAAGACCTTTACGAGACGAAAATCCCTTAAAATTAAGACATTAAGGGTTTGCATATGTTACCACTGATAAATTAATAAGCAAAGTCATATGCGGGTCTAGAGTATAATTCATCTGCAGATATTTTATTTAGACATAAAGACATTGTAAGCATTTGACAGAAATGGAAAAAGGACAGTATTCAATATTTTATGGAAAATTGGTCTTGGTGGAGATAGCAACTTTACTGTTAACAGTATTAAATGTATATTACTGAAAAAGAATATCAGCATTAACTTTGCAGTTTTGGAAATGCTTACAAAAACTTCTAAATGACACAAAATAGAGGCAGTAAATACCGGTGCAGATAACGATACAGTAAAACCCAAAAGCAAAAAGTATGTAGATATTTTAAATGTTACGTACGTTGCTATGGGCAGAATGATATGGCAAAGACATGTTTTAATGCACCTGTGCATCTTATATTACTAAGATATAATGCTAAAATGAGAATTCGCTTTATTTGTACAGTTTTATTTGTACAGTTTTGAGGCTGTATCTGATGTGATATTATGTGAAAATGATTTTTTTTTTCAACGGTATATTTTAAAGTTGGGTGACTCTGCTTAACACCTAATAACTGACAAAGTAGAAAAGCTAAAAAGATCATGTTTGCTGAAATTACAATTCCAATCTTACAGAGGCAAAATACAGTCTAGGAAAATGATCTGTATTAGTTAAAATACTCATTTCTAAATGGTACATTAGAAAAAGTAAAATGCGTAATGTCAGGTATGGCCAAAAGTAAGTTCGAAACAGCTAGTGTTTCCTTAACTTCATATATTTAGCTTGAACATATAATTACTTTTGCTCCAATTCTCATAGGTTTAATAATTTCCTTTGACATTATACGTTTTTTAGGGGTAACGAATGTAACAGGCTGTTACTCGGTAACGCCCCCATCGCCAGATAGCTAACATGCTGCATGCAAGACAATAGGCTTTAAGAAAAATATGGTCTACAAAATTCCCCTTGGGATGGGGAGAGGTAAACCATAGCTGGCCAACGGCCTATTAGCAATATTGTGAAAATTTAAGAAATTTAGAACGACTGGAACTTGTTGAAACCCTGCAATCAAACTACCTACCCTGTCGATTTTTGCACAATTTGTAGCCATTTTTACTACTGGAAAAAATGGAAGTGTTTATTTTTATTTTATTTATTATTTTTAACTGTTGAATAGAATAAACCTTTTTGTAAATAGGTAGATACGACAAACGATTTTTCATTGAGTTATGACAAACATTTGCTACTTTATTTAAACCCATACTTTAGAGTACTGGTTGATAGGGTAGTACTCATGTTAATTGTTTGTGAATACTGTAGACTGAATTGTACTGTATTGATATGTGAATAAGTATGAAATAAACGAAAAACTGAGAAAAAAAAAAAAAAAACATTTGCTACTTTACTTCTGAGTAAAGCGTCAGGCAAAAGATGCTGAAAGGAGATTAGATCGTTTTAAAATATTGTATTACCTCCCATATGACAAAAAACTTTATTACAATTTTATTTCAGGTTGTTGGGTACAGTGGAAATGAGTGGTTCTTTTTCAAAGGTGCTACAGGCAGTGGTTCATATGAAGAACATAAGAAGACCTTTAAATTGTTTACAAGATCGCTGACTGTTAGAAGGAAGCGAACAGGAAGCCTTACTAAATCGGTATCTCTCCCGAATCTAGCACCAAGTCCCTTGTGTGGTTGTGGCATTATGTCAGTAACATACTTTGTTCGTGTAAGTAAACTGGGTTTGTAACTAAACGCATAGCATGCTGGTTAAAGATTTCAGCAGAAGATAGTTACAAATTTTTGTCCCCAGAAAATAGGCTTAAAGGAACTCATTTTTGATTTTTATTTGCCTTCACTGCAGCTGGTGTTGTGCCGTGTGGCGGCCGTAAAACGTCTCCCCGTACATCAACCATAGTGCAGTTTATATTTTACTTTTGGTCCTTTGAGATCGGCGTGAATATTCTGAGAAATAAATTATTGGTTTAGACTCATATTCTAGACAGGTTTTTAATTATTTGGACCTCATTTTTATTTATATCAGTCTTTGAATCGACTGCCTATTCGAAATTCGCAAAATTGCAGTATGTTTCCTCTGGCTTTCTTTGCCGGATCATTACAGGGTCACTGATGAGGCTTTATTAGCCGAAACTACGTAGTATGACCCATCTTCTTTCTTATGAATGTTTTCATTGCTCTTAAAGGAACTCATTTTTGATTTTTATTTGCCTTCACTGCAGCTGGTGTTGTGCCGTGTGGCGGCCGTAAAACGTCTCCCCGTACATCAACCATAGTGCAGTTTATATTTTACTTTTGGTCCTTTGAGATCGGCGTGAATATTCTGAGAAATAAATTATTGGTTTAGACTCATATTCTAGACAGGTTTTTAATTATTTGGACCTCATTTTTATTTATATCAGTCTTTGAATCGACTGCCTATTCGAAATTCGCAAAATTGCAGTATGTTTCCTCTGGCTTTCTTTGCCGGATCATTACAGGGTCACTGATGAGGCTTTATTAGCCGAAACTACGTAGTATGACCCATCTTCTTTCTTATGAATGTTTTCATTGCTCTTAAAGGAACTCATTTTTGATTTTTATTGGTACTAAGTTATTTAAACAAGTTTTGGGTATTCCGATGGGTAATAATTGCGCACCCCTTGTGGCCGATCTGTTTTTGTTTTGTTATGAGAGGGGCTTCATTATGTCCCTTTCTCCTAAAAACCAGTCTGAAATCATTGAAGCTTTTTGCTCGACTTCTAAATATTTGGATGATTTATTAAATATTGACAATACCTATTTCGATGGTTTGATTAGTCAAATTTATCCCCCAGAACTTCAGTTAAAGCAAATTCTTCTGATACCGAGGCCCCGTTTTTGGATTAACATATGTCTATTGAAGATGGGTTTGTCCCTTGCAAAATTTACGATAAGCGCGATGATTTTGATTTTGAGAGTGTAAATTTTCCTTTTTTGCATGGTGATGTTCCTCATGCGCCATCCTATGGCGTTTATATTTCGCAATTAATTCGATTTGCCAGAGTGTGTAGTCATGTAACTGACTTCAGCACTCGTAATAAATTGTTAACTGCTAAACTTCTTAACCAGGGTAATCGGTACCATAAACTACGCAAAGCCTTTTCAGAATTATATAGACGTCATTCTAATTTAATTTCAAAATTCAATATTGGACTTAAATCTCTTCTGCAACAAGGTCTATCGGAACTCGAATTTTATGGTGACTTTTTATTATATAAATTCAGAAAAAATACATAACCGCATTGACTTAAGCACCCAATTTCGTAGAATCATTCTTGAATATAAAATATTGGGGGCAACATACATGTTATGCGACAGACTGCATGCATGGTGGTTAACCGAGTCACGGTTGACAACTTTGCTGCCCTCTTTAATTGCACGTCGGTGGGTCAGACCTCAGAATCTATTACGGTTCCAGCGTAAAGGCTTACTAAGAATAAGAGATAATCTAATTTTAGGTAATGTTGGTTGATGCCTTATGCTCTGTCTCTGGTTGGGCCTACCGGAGTCTAACTGTTGGTTTTCTTTTGTTCCAGCATTTCTTGCTGTCGAGTCCTCACCTTTGTTTTATCTCTGTGGTTGTTTGATTTTTGTGTTCACGGAGAGGTTGCACTGGTGAGTTAGGAGGCCTTCATGCGGACTGAACAAAGTATTTGTAAAAATCGCAACGGAAGTAAGGGCGAGGATTGTGTCCACGTAAAATCGATTTAAGCCCCCCAAAGAATTCGTTGCACTGACCTTCCAAGGCGGTTCTTCTGTCGCGATTTAATATTGTCATGGTTTGTCTTTGAGTATCTTCAGTGTTTGTGTCGCTTACGCTGTTTTATTTTGGATAGCCAGTTGACCATTTAGTGGGAAAGTGACTGTCCTTTTGGCTTTCCGCTGTGGATGTTTCCATTAGGGTCTGCTGTTTCATGTGTGTGTTTCTTTCCCTTGGTGTCTCTGATGGGAGCTGTTGGTTGATTGTATCGATTCCAGTTCATTGCCTTCACTTCTATTTTACATTCCATGCAAATTGTCTCCTGAGGGGATAGTTTGCATAAAATTTCAGAACCAATTTTCAGGGAAAAATAAAATACTATCATCAGTGAGTGCGTCGTCTGCTGCTTTTAATGATGGAAACGATTTAAACGCTTTCCTGTTTGCTTACTGCACATAAAGTCCTTTCTGAAAAGGGCTTTGCCATTACGGGGAGCCTTTTGGTCCTTTTAGAGTACACTCCCTTTTCAGGTTGTAGGAAAAACTATTTATGCCGAATGGACTATTCTACTATCACATTTCGGACTGGTCCATTTCCAATATAAGGAGTGTCTGGTTAGTTTTATTATAACCAGGTTTCATAGAAAATACTGAATTTAATGCAGACGCATTCTGCGGCGTCTGACCTGCGTCTACACTGTTTGCCAATGTCCCTTTTATGGAACATTAGACTTAAATGGGATAAAGGGAATGGATGACTTTTCCGGAGTCTATTGCGTTGACTTCTTTCTGTAAATGAGTCGCCTCTAAATGGAACTAATGTGCTCTCATTAGCAGCAAATTGTATCTTTGCAGTAAGCCTGACACAGTCAATCGGATAATTGATTATTTGATCCAGAAATTTCACAAATATGATTATCGTTACAGATTTGTTAATAATCGATCATTTCATTTTTGTGTTTCTTACTTAACCTTATTTACCCTTAGTATTCAGAAACCTCAGCTCCTTTCCATACTTTATCTAAAGTTTGAACAAGTAGAATTTACTACCCAATGTTGTATCTAAAATAGATGTATGAGTGGCAAATAGTATAGACCCTGATGAGACGCCGCGTTTCGCGGCGTCTCATCTGGGTTTACACTGTTTGCTCAGAGCTGTTTGTCAAAATGCCTACAGTAAAGTATAATACGGTATGAGTCATGCTTAGAGACATGTAAAATTATGACCAAATCTTCAGTGATTACTAATCGATTATCGATCATTTAACCCTTTTAAATTGAGTGGACTCTTCTATCACAACTCATTGAACCGGTCTGTTTGCCATAGCAGGGTGTCTGGTTAGTTTTTTTATTATTACTATGTTTTATAGAAATTACTGTATTAATTGCAGTGTAGAGCTTTATCAGAAGCCACGTTTGCCAATTACGCTTTTAGTGGTCTTCTAACTAAAATGGGTTAAATTAATAAACTGTGATCATAGAATTGACACGAATATCTTAACAGTCTGTATTAGAGACAGACGTTTCACACATAAAACGTACCTACTGATATTTGAGCCAATCGAAGACAAAAATCAAAGATTTTATTGTCCGCATGAAGAAATGCTGCTATCAAAAATGTGCCCAGTGGTGCTTCTGATTAACTGCGCGAATGTGCAGACAGATCTGAATCTTCGCTGAGGGCACATGTCCGAAGGTATGTTTTCTGAAGTTACTGCTCATATTTTTGGAGAAGAGATAAGGCAACAGTTTTACTGTAGGCTGTTTTTATATCGTCCGTTTGTTAAGGTTCTCCTTTCTGTTGCTGAGATGTACTGTTTTGGGCTGTTGAATAATGTCGAAAGAAGATATCAAGAAAATGCCACATTCACAAAAGACAGTCCTTCCAAGGCACCAGATTAGAATTTAATTACATGATATGACAACACAAAACAACACGTCATCAAAATAAAAACAGTACAAACAGACGAAGAAAGAACGAGCGAACGAAGAAGAATTAAAACAAAAATTATTGCATAGAACGCACTGTTGCACGTTATTAACTGCCGTGCATTAACCGGCGAAAAGCTGTGCATTAGCAAGACAATTCAAGCGCTGCTAATGATTGCAAAGCAGACTGTGGCCTATGCAGCGGTGATGTTCTGAATGAACGAACATAAGGCCGTCCACTGTGACCAGTGCGAAATGTGGATTCACAAGGATTGCGCTGTCCTTTCAGATGCCGAGTATGGCAATCTGGTAAACTCGAGTTGTTCATGGCTATACCCGAAGTGCGAGGTTTTCAGTTTTTCTGACTCATTCTTCAGCGAAACTATAGAACTGGAAGAAAGAAATAAAGGTGGTCTTTCAAGGTATAGGAAATTTGCATTGGTTTCTGCCCACGCTTGGATTTTGATGAAATTATGCACAATAATTGCCTTGGGTATAACCATTATAATTACGATGCATTCACTTCTAAATTTTATTTCCGTAGTAAATTTATTACATATTTTATGAAGTCACTATCACAACAGAGAGTACTCTCAAATAAACGTGTCTACAGTACTCAGAGTTTCATATATCTAATGCTGATATGTTTTATGAATCAAAGCCATAATTGGTGAGTTAGTTGATACTATGAGTTACCTCATATGTCTAGTAATATTGGCTGGACATTCAGCTTTCTTTTGATGGTGTCCCCATATTTCAGCTCCTATTTTTGTATTCATTAAAATTTTATATGCATTTTTACCATGTTCCAATTTTTGTCAAGACACCATTTTAGCATAAAAACTACCCACATATCTTAGGAACATGTTGATGAATTTTGATGGAAATTGAGGTCCGGTAACATTGTGTTTTATCAGACTGAATACTGATAGTCCTGATTCAGCAAAATGTGAAATTATTTGATTATCATGTTTTGGTCATGCTGTTTAATAATACTTTACTATTGCTTTCAATTTGGATGGCTTTAGTATAGTATGGATTGTGTAAGTAGTTCATAGCATGATTATAAGTATTATTTCAAAACATCCATTTCGGAAAAGTTGCCCCCTATGGAACAAACTATTTTGTCTACAGAACTATACCGCAAAGGTTTTGATGACAAACGCCATCAAATGCACCCATGTAATCATGTGTACAGTTTTCTTTCTGTCTTTCTTGTCTAATTTGGTAATGGTGCTAAGGTGATGTTTAGATTTAACATTCAAATCAACAACATACCAGTCAATTTAGATGTTGCTTCAGATTTTGCGAGATTTGTTATCCTACTCGAGAGAAATGACTCTCAAGTCAAACTGTTGTTTGTTTATTTAACCCTAACTGTCCATTTAAAAAGAAAGGTTTACTCTAGGGAAAATCAATAACACTTGAGATTACTTTTCCTGGACATTAAGTTTTCAGAATTTGTATCTGCATAGGCACAACCCAATCTATCTTTTTTGTATAGCCCCTCCGAACGAAATCAAACGGCTTCCTGAAGCTGTATTCCAAAGCCATTTGAATTTGCTTTTAGAATTCATATGGTCGTACATTTGTCAGTGTTCAAAAACTTATGTGATCATGATTGTGTTGTCTATATATTTGTATAGGTCTTTCACTTCCTTTACTCAGCAGTTGTTGCAGTAACTACAAATTACAATATGTAAGATATCAAGAAGCACTTAAAGTGCTGATAATAATTATTCAATCTGTGAGTAGTTATCGCATTACTCATAGGATTTTAAATTATTTTCAGCAAATACATTGTGATGCTTTTTTCTGTCCAAACACTGCAATGCTCTTTCTAAGCTGAGAGATACATTACACAGAAATGCACTGGTAATTAGTAATGAACCAAAAGCAAGCAAGAACTGTGCTTAAAATAAAAAAAAAGAAAAAAGGATACTTGCATTCAGCAGAAACATTTAAGAAGTGGTTGAAAGTTTTACAACCAGAAAAAAATACTAAAAGTTCGCTTCCGATAAATTAACCACTATATTGACAAAGTAAAGAGAAAAATTACAATACCAATGCAGAAAAGAGACATATTTATGCATGTGTACTATAAGGAAGGAAACTGTTTCTCTCCCTGTCTATTAGCAAAATTTCTCTAGGTCATGGAACAGCTTTGTTTACACCAAATAGTCTGTGCCTCATCCATCAATGATATTTTTTGCAACAGAAACTCAATATCAGTGACATTTCGATTTTTGGAAATACTAACCAATAATTACTGTAACTTTTTTGTTAGGATAATAATCCAGCGTTCATAAAGACAGAGTATATCTAAGGCTTAATCTGGCCATGGATTTACCAACAGAACTATTTTTACTAGTAACAACAAACCACTGACCATTGCGTCCTTGCATACCAGCTTGGTATGGAAATGAAAATAATGGATCTCATTGCCTTACACCTATTTGAGTAGCATGACTTATGCAAAGTCATTTAATAAAGTTGCACATGTTCACAATAATTTTGCTGCTAATAAAAAACAATATATGTTGTTAAGCCTAATTTGTTGATTAGAATACCTTTTGATTTAGTGTTTTACTATCTACTATTTTGGATAGATCATAGTGTATAAATGAAAGAAAAATATTCATTTTGATTTGTATAATCTCATTTTTATTACGTAAGTGTTACGAATTGCCCTTTTGTAAGGTTCTTGGATGATTTCAATAAAATAGTAAATTTTGCAGAAACGACTTACATCCATTAAAGGTGTAAAACGACAGTGTTACCGGTTTCGGATTTTCATGAAATTTGGCATAGCTAAAGAAGATACATATGGCAAGTTTTCCTAGCAAAATGAAATCTTGACAAAGACTAAAACATATTTATCTTAGGGATTGAATTTTGATATGTTTTTAAATTTTTAATTAAAAAATGAGATTTTTTATAATTATTTTATCAGAAAATGAAAACTTTAATTAATTCAAAAGGTTTTTTAGTATCAAAGGAATGCCTATGGAGTTCTACATTCAATCCAGTACACAGATCTTGAAACTAAATAAAACATAAGATTTAAGACGCACTTATTTAGAGACAGACACCAGCTAATGGAGGGAGTCAGTTAGAGTGGCCTCCTGAGTCCTGTTTTGATTTATATAATTTATTAAATACATTTTTATAGGTTGTATATGCTGAGTCATTAATATACAAAGTTTAAAGAAAAAACATGCATGGGCACAAATGAAAGACCCCCTTTGAACCTCTGTCAAAGAAAAAGGGAGTTAAATCTCCGACTATTGACATGGGAAAGCCGAATTTTGTAAAAGGTTTGAAACTTTGCAGTATAAACATTAACGGTCTAAGGGGAAAAATACTTGAACTTTTAGCTTTCCTTGATACTCACCGACCACATATGGTGGCTATTCAGGAAACAAAGATTGACAGTTCAATTATGACTTCGGAGCTCTTCCCTGAAACTTGCGAATACAGTGTCTACAGAAAAGATAGAAACACTCACGGCGGTAGGGTGATGTTGCTCGTTCACAGAGACATCTCTCTTATGCCATTAACGGAACTGGAAAACGACTCAGAATCTGTCTGGGTTAAGGTTTTTGCAAACAAAACTTCCCGCTTTATTGCAAGTTGGTATCGACCCCCTAACGACACAGTCGAAAACTTCCAGTCATTTAAAGATCAGCTTGATCGCATTAAGTCTCAGAATAAGGGTAAAAAACTTCCCGCAGTACATGTCCTAGGTGACTTCAACTTCAGAGAGATTGTTAGGTCAGATAGGCTCAGCAAACAAGGCACGATGCTGAGTCGGTCAGAAGGACATATGTTGGTTGACACCATGAATGGTCATGGTTTGGAACAGGTCGTTGACGTCCCTCCTCGAGATAGGAATACTTTGGACTTGATTCCTACAACTTTGCTAGGACAATTTGGGGATATTCAGTCCCCAGACAAACTAAGTGATCATGATATTGTCTCTTGATATTTGAAAATTCCATACCACCTATACAGAAACGTCGTAGAAAGGTGTACTTATATCCAAAGGGTGATTATCGAACTATGAGAAAGGATGCCCTAAAATTTGCAAAAGAGAAATACTTTAATGGTCATTCAGACGCTCGGTCTGTCCAGGAGAACTTTGATCTGACAAAGTATTTCATTCAAGCTTCGTCCGAAAATGATATCCCCTCATAAAACTAGCAGGTCTGTATCTTCAATTCCTTTGATCACACCAGAAATAAGAAGAAAAATTCAAAGGAGAAATAAGATTCATGCTAAGGCAAAAAAGTTGGGAAGTGGCAAACTCAGAGAAAAATTTGAAAACTTGAGACGAGAAATTAAAAATGACATAAAAAACCAGCATGATCTATATGTGAATAACTGGGTAGGTCTGGGAAGGTAAATCCCAGAGACTTCTACAGATATATCAGATAGCCAGAAGAAAGAAAGGCAAGGTATCACACCCCTTAATAAAAGAGGAGGGAACGGGGTAGCTGAATCGGACTCTGAAAGGCCAGAGGAATTGGTTGGTCAATTCAATGATGCATTTAATAAAACTGAGTTCAACGAGGTTCCATTGACCGGAAGATCGGCCCCTTTCATGAAAAATATTGTTGAATCCTCGGCGGGAGTGGTCAAGTTACTTTAAAAGGCTTGAACCCGTCTAAAGCTTTTGGACCTGATGAGCTTCATCTTAGAGTACTGAAGGAACTAGCAAATGAGTTAGGTCCAGTTTTTGCTCATCGTTTCCAACCATCTCTCGATATGGGCAAAATTCCTAAAGAATGGCTACTAGCGAACATCTGTCCACTTTTCATAAAAGGAGACAGAGCTCTTGCTCGTAATTATCGCCCGGTGTCACTGACCTGTGTTCTATGTAAATTGCTTGAACACATAGTCTGCTCAAACATCATGGCCCACTTGCTCGTAATTATCGCCCGGTGTCCTGACCTGTGTTCTATGTAAATTGCTTGAACACATAGTCTGCTCAAACATCATGGCCCACTTGGATGAACATAAACGTTTGTCAGACAGACAGCATGCATTTAGGAAAAAGCATAGTTGCGAAACTCAGTTGACCACGGTTATTAATGATGGCAAAAATCTTGGACAAAGGGGGGCAGGTGGACACATTTATTCTGGACTTCGAGAAGGCTTTTGACACCCCTCCTCATGAACAACTTAAATCCAAATTATTTGGTTATGGAATTGGAGGGAAGACTCTCAAATGGATAGATTCCTTCCTTTGCTACAGAAAACAGCGTGTTGTTGTTAATGGTGAATCTTCAGTATGGGCGCCCGTTTTATCTGGGGTCCCTCAGGGGACTGTTCTTGGTCCACTGCTATTCTACCTGTACATCAATGATATTTCCACTGACATTGACTCAGAAGTAAGACTGTTCGCAGACAACTGTGTTTGCTATTGGGAAATCAGAGATAGTGAAGACTCAAAGAAACTTCAGAAGGATATAGATAGATTAGGATGTTTGGCACGAAAATGGGGCATGAGATTTCACCGTTAAATGCAATATTATGCAGATAACTAGTAAGAGAATAAATAAAATTGAGGCTTCATACACCTTAGAAACCGATCCTCGAAAATATGAATTCCATTAAATACCTTGGTGTTACAATCACTCTCGATTTGAGATGGAATACACACATTAGCAACTTGGTTTCCTAAAGCGAAATCTTCACCAGTGTCCTCAGGATGTGAAAGAGACAGCATATAAGGGACTGGTTCGCCCAATCTTGGAATATGGCAGTTGCATCTGGGATCCAAGCGGGGTGGTCCTTAATGGAGAAATTGAAAAAGTTCAGAATAGAGCTGCTAGATTTGTAACAAGCAATTACTGCTTTGATTTTTGATTTTTATTTGAAACTGGGACCATGACTGGAATTCTAGGAAAATTAAGATGGGAGTCTCTCAAGAAAAGGAGAAGAGACAGTAGGCTCATACTCTTATACTAAGGTCTAAAGGGTGCTGCAAGCATTCCAACAGATGACCTTGTTCCCACAGCTAAGCACTATAGAAAGCACCATTCAATGACGTTCCAGACCCTTACTGCAAGAACAGACATTTATAAAGAATCGTTTTCCCCAGAACCATTAGAGATTGGAATGCCCTTCCCGATTCGATTATTTCGACGGCTGAAGGTGCTGAGGATTGTGTAGCTTAGTTTACATCTTTGGTTAGAGCTAGGGACTAACTTCTCATATCACAGGTCCTGGTGTATGAATGTCATTTGACGTGTCACCAGTAACAATTCTGATTCCGATTCTGAATTCACGGTTATGCAACTTTCAATATGCTCATACCGGGGCCACAGATTTGTTGCCGTTACGAGATTTGTACTTCCTGGCCCTAGAACGAGCATAAACTCGGGACATGGTTTTATTTCAATTCACCTTAGTCTCCTGAAGCAACTCTAAATATAAAGTCAAGGAACCAAAACGTCTAAGCCGAAAGAAAGTCAAAACGCAAAGTGGGCATCAAGTGAATGCAGTGGCCACAAATATTGGCTTCGGTTCATGAAAACAAAGTACAGCCTGAGAAAGAGCAATAGCCAACAAAGTAAGCAGCCTTACAGATGGTGCCTGAACAATCAGACTTACTAGCAACTCTGCTGAGATTTAATAATTCAAATCTGTCTCTGATGATATGGACTGGATAAACTTCGTAGATCTTCCAACAGTTTTCTAGGGAGACAACTTTTGTGACGTCCTGTTTGCTTTTCTGCACACGTAGCTCCTGTCTTGTTAGTAGGGCTGGCTAATCGGAGCTGAAAAGATAATCGATTATCAGTCCTGTCATTGCGATCGATAATCGATTAGTAATCGCTAAGATTTTTTTTCATTATTTTACCTGTCTGGCTCTTACCATATGTTGCACTTGTATATTTGAACAGACAGGCCTGAGCAAACAGTGTAGACCCAGATGAGACGCCGCATCATGCGGCGTCTCATCAGGGTCTGCACTGTTTGCCACTCATCCAGCTATTTTAGGCAAAGCGTTGGGTAGTAAATTGTACCTATCAAGTAATCGATTAAAAGCAAATCAGAAATGATAATCATTTTTGTTGAATTTATCGATCGATTAATCGATTATACGATTAATCGTGGCAGCCTTACTTGTAAGCAATTCACATGGAATGTCAATATGTTCAATGATTTCTAAAATAAATCAAAGCACTGACAGCACAAGTGAGTCGTCTGTCTCTGAGTGTTGGCTGGGAAAATTGTCCTGAAAAGGGACAGGACTAAGGCTGACACAATTAATCGTACAGTCGATTGATCGATCGATAAATTCCACAAAAATGATTATCATTTCTGATTTGCTTTAAATCGATTAGTTTATAGGTACAATTTACTACCCAAAGTTATGCCTAAAATAGCTGGATGAGTGGCAAACAGTGCAGACCCTGATGAGACGCCGCATTCTGCGGCGTCTCATCGGGGTCTACACTGTTTGCTCAGGCCTGTCTGTTCAAATATACATATAGTAAAGTGCAACATATGGTAAGAGTCACGCTCAGATAGAAAGCCAGACAGGTAAAATTATAACAAAAACCTTAGCGATTACTAATCGATTATCGATCGCAATGATATGACTGATAATCGATTATCTTTTCAGCTCCGATTAGCCAGCCCTAGACAGGACTGTTTCATCTAACACTGAACTTCCTGGGCCCATTTGTTCAAAACTAACGATGTCGTTAGTTGACGTATCTTTAAAACTTTGACCATTAAATATGTCATCTACGCTTATTTTTTTGCTGAAAAAATGTGTGTAGCTACTCACATTTTTCAGCAAAAATGCCTGTGAATTAGATATTGTACTTTCTAGAACAGTTAACATTTTGACCCTCAACGAGTTAGTTAAGCTAACGACGCTTTGAACAACAGGGCCCTGCAATTTAAGCAAACAGTGCAGACCCTGATCAGACGCCGCGTTCTGTGGCGTCTGATTTGGGTCTGCACTGTTTGCCATTGTCCGAGTCTAGGTTTTGCTGAAAATCTCCTAACACGGCACTCAAGACGTCACAGTGACAAGAATAGAGAGCTATGAATAACCGTTCGTGCAAACGCGGGGTTTGATTTCACCGATCAATAATAACCACACGGACAACAACAATAAGGAAATTTTGGTGTATGTATACTTTGGCTCGATTATAAACAATCTGCACAAAAAGGTCTCTTTGAACAGTAAGATATATATTTCGTTTGATGCTGTTACGATTGGCGTTTTAGTGTTTAAGATTAGTTGGTGGTTTTCACTAGGAATGCCTTTGATGTATTTCAGCTGGTTGTTTCCGCCAGGTTGGACAAAGTAAAGCTTAAACATCGTATAAACATAGGATCTTCAGCAAAGCTGACTGCGCCTTATGGTACAATTCCTGGAAGCGCAGTAGTCTTAACACCATCTTAAAATTTTCGTTTTTTTGGCGGTAAAGTTTTCAATGTATTTGTATAGGCGTGTTTTCGTAATGGGATCTCAGGATCAAAATCTTTCTTGTCGCATACCATAGCTCCAGAGAAAAGGGCGAAACTTGTTAATCATGTTAATATTTTTTCTTATTTCTTCACGGAAACGTATGTTGTGGGTACCCATTTGAAGCGCCTCGTCGTGAACAACAACAATTAGGAAATTTGGTGCATGTATACTTTGGCTCGATTCTAAACAATCTGCACAAAAAGGTCTCTTTGAACAGTAAGATATATATTTGGTTTGATGCTGTTACGATTGGTGTTTAAGTGTTTAAGATTAGTTGGTGGTTTTCACTAGGAATGCCTTTGATGTATTTCAGCTGGTTGTTTCCGCCTGGTTGGACAAAGTAAAGCTTAAACATCGTATAAACATAGGATCTTCGGCAAAGCAGACTGCGCCTTATGGTACAATTCCTGGAAGCGCAGTAGTCTTAACACCATCTTAAAATTTTCGTTTTTTCGGCGGCAAAGTTTTCAATGTATTTGTATAGGCGTGTTTTCGTAATGGGATCTCAGGATCAAAATCTTTCTTGTCGCATACCATAGCTCCAGAGAAAAGGGCAAAACTTGTTAATCATGTTAATATTTTTTCTTATTTCTTCACGGAAACGTATGTTGTGGGTACCCATTTGAAGCGCCTCGTCGTGAACAACAACAATTAGGAAATTTGGTGCATGTATACTTTGGCTCGATTCGAAACAATCTGCACAAAAAGGTCTCTTTGATTAATAGTAAGATATATATTTGGTTTGATGCTGTTACGATTGGCGTTTAAGTGTTTAAGGTTAGTCGGTGGTTTTCACTAGGAATGCCTTTCATGTATTTCAGCTGGTTGTTTCCGCCTGGTTGGACAAAGTAAAGCTTAAACATCTTATAAAGATAGGATCTTCAGCAAAGCAGACTGCGCCTGATGGTACAATTCCTGGAAGCGCAGTAGTCTTAACACCACCGACTACAGACGCTGCCAAATCAGTTGTAACTCTTGATGCTGAAGGTGATATATGTTACATTACATATTTATCCGAAATATTAGGGAACCTTAATATCGTAACAAACGTGTCCTAAAATTTGAAAATGTTATTTGACTCAGTAGCTGTTGATGTTTCTGAAAGTTGCTTGATGGGTGTCGGAAATGATGTACTTTGATCAGACGCTCTCTGAATTCTGCAAAAATACATATTATTGCATTAAAAACAGTGCCGCACGTTATTAACAGCCGTGCATTAACCGGCGAAAAGCCGTGTATTAACAAGGCAATTCACGCGCTGTTAATGCAAGGCTACGCAACTTTCAATATGCTCATACCGAGGCCACAGAATCGCTGCCGTCACGAGATGTGTACTGCCCTGCCCCAGAACGAGCATAGTCCGTGTAAATAGCGTTCGCGCGACATCGGTGAAAAGGCGAAACAAAATAATACAAGAAATCACGCGAAATGCAGGAAATGTTTCAGTTTTTATGCAATAATAGCGATCGAACATGGTTTTTCAATGCATTAACATTCGCCAGGTCCCTTGAGAGGTGTTGAAAACCGCGGCCTTCGGCATCGGTTTTCAACACCTCCCATGGCACCTGGCGAATGTTAATGCATGAAAAACCATGTTTCATCCCTATAATGATGACTTAGGACTGGACACTTATCATATTTTTCTTTAAATAAGAACCGTTGAATCATGTTTAAATGCATGTTAGAGACCGCGAAAACCCGGCGTTTGCCTATTATTGTACAGGGCGACCACTTTGGCGACTTAATCATTATCTCAGAGAGAATCTTTGTATTATTTATTTTGCAATATTTACAATTTCCATTTTATTTATTTATTTATTTGCAGATGAATCGGCGAGATACAGTTCGGCGCAAGAGAACGTAAGTATTTGTTTTCTTAGAAAATGAATCGGTGAGATACAGTGTGGCGCTCGAAAACGTAAGTATCCATTTGTTACTGAATTGGTGAGATACAATATGGTGCGCGCGAGAAGCATTCGTTTCTTAGAAAATGCTCCAGATTATATCAAGATTAACGCTTTCCTTTTCCTACAACTACCTCGCATTGCTCAGACTGGGGCTTTAGGAGAACCGGGCGGCATTTAGTAAAAGAAATCACTCATGAGAGTTTTTCCTAAACTATTTTTCATCATCTCGATGAGGAGACTTGATATTAGGTCGAATCATTAAGAAAATACGCCTATTCAAATATATTGTAAATTTCACCTCCAAAAAAAAATCCTGAAAATTTTCAGATGAAAAACTCTGAAATTTTTCATATTACTGCTCAAAACATAGATTACAGGAACTCGTGAGAACCGCCAGGACGAATCGGTTCTAACGAATACCTACAATCTATGTTTTCGAGCAGAAATTAGAAAAAATAATGTATACTACTGTAAAGCCCAGTTTTGCTATATAAAAGTGGGGTTTATGGGGGTCAAAATTATATAGGCATGTTTTCTTGATGAAACCATATCAATAATTACTAATTTTATGTGGGGTGGGTGGGGGTCGACTATGTAATATCAATCTGGTAAACATTGCCGTATGTTTGTTACGAACAAGAATATAGAAATTTTATTTGCGTATGCCACCATGTTGAGTGTGACAAAAGCCAGCTTGAAAATAGTTTGAGAATATTCGCTTCCGGCCACATGGGCCACCGAAAACTGTCACAACTGAACGGAAAGTTTGCTATAGTTTGCGAGTAACGTCTCTCCTAATTGAATGAAGGATATCTGTTTTCTATGTTTATTGATCTTGAGTCTTGGCAGCATGTGAATTTCTTCATACCGTTGATATATATCATATATAGGGCCTCCGTCGGGACTTCGTCTGACCACAGGAGCTTGAAGTTATGTCCATAAATAATTCATGAGGTTCAAAATCAAAAGTGACACTAACTTTGACTAAGCCATTTCGTAAGAAATGGCCAGGAATGAAACGACCGTGTCGGAGCCATACCGAGTCTGACTTCCGCAACGCCGCAGCGAATGTTGCACGGCAACGTCATGAACGTCAAAATATTCGACGTAAACTTGACGTAAACTAAAAATGGATGGCTGTCAAGCAGAAAGGCTTATAACTAGCGCTGATGAAACAAAACCTACGTGTCTTTGCACGTTGTGTAATGGGAAACAGCTTTTAATACGCTGATACCAAAATACAAGTTGCCCCTTTCAAGGTTTTCATTCGTCGAGGTGGCTTATCTTACGGTACAGTGTCTTAAAGCACCTTGCAATTTATCCGGCCATTCTGACTACAGTTTTGTTTTGTTTGATTTGAGGTTTAAGGTCCCCGTCAACACTGTATAGGTCATTTTGTGGGACTTTTACCCGACATTGAGATGAATTGACATCTCAAGCGCTGTCGTCCAATGAAACCTATAGGGTTTATGAGCATGAACGGTCCGATTGGCACCGCTTTGCCTGGGCAGGCTTAGGTCCTCAAAGCTGTTTACACCAGTAGGCCTACTCATGTGCGGTCGTTTCAGCTCTGCGTTGAAGCATCATGCAGCCCAATCTATTTTTTTCAAGTCCCGATGGGCGGGGGGTGGGTGCATATACTAAGAGGGTAATGTGATTGGCCTAATGCACTAAAATGCTCCAAACTTTGGCAATTAGGGGTGAAGCAGAGACAGAAAAACACGAGAAAGGGGAACTACTAAAATCGCACACCGTCCCCACAACCCTCACCTAATAATAAAGTGAAACTGTTATAAAGTGTTTATATTACCAGAATAATGTTTACTGGTGACACGTCCTTAGACAATCCTTCACCAGGAAGGACCGCGTTGCATCCGGTCGCTTGAAATCATCCGAATTCCGAATAAAACATACGTGATAGGAAAAATTGTGTGTATCTAAATAATGTGTATATATGATCTAATTATGACATCAATGGTATCACGATGTATAATCGTACAGTGCATTATAGGCGAAACACAATGCATGCAATAACATGCAAAACAAAATAACAATAACAAATTGATCGGCATGAAGGCATGACGTTAAATATGTTCTATGAAAGAGCTATCTTACTTCATACACGGAAATATGGGGGTGGGGTAGGGGTACATTTTTTGTAATTCTCTCCATTATGCTTATACTGAGTCGGTCATTTTTGGTCATTACTTAAGTTGGATTGGTGGCTAAATTTAGAATATAGGTTAAAGAAAACGTCACCTGATGAGTCCTTAAAACTATTTACAATCTGAATAAAAGGGGTACGCTAAAACACATACCTCTGAATCTCAATCTTACACAGTACGGGCTTTGAACCCCTCTGCGGTCTTGGCATTTACCGCGGAAGAGGAAAGTTTCAAGAAAAAAAAATGATTTTTTCGGGGCATCGCTCTAGGACAGGTTCCTAAGATATTGAGAATTGTTTAATATTGATGGCCTTGTTTGGGTTGAAGTTGTCGCATGGGTCAAGTATCTGTCTCTATTAAGGCCTAAAAAAAACCTGTTTCCGCTAACCCTACCGACCCTGCTTCCGACCCCACTCCCCGACTCTGCTATTTTTATCAATAAAAGAACTAAATAAAAATATTAAAACACCGATCCTACCATTTTCGATTTCCGACCCTACCAAGTATCGTCTTTGCCTTTTCCAAAGTAAGTTCGCGTTTTAAGTACATTTTTGTAGTGTTTGGCATTTAGTATATTCCAAAGTACAGAGCTGACTTTTTTAGCATCTAAAATGAATTATGATATACTGTGCAAGTCCCGACATGACAAATACATGTACAAAAAACAAAAATACAAAAAAGAGATGCCCGACCCTATTTGTTTTTAAAATGAAATAATAAAAAAAGTTTCTCCTACTTACCGACCTTTTTCAGCATGTTAGTAGAAACACAGCTATTTTTTACGCCTAATAGACACTATACCAGAGTGTATCTTATAGCGTGATAGCTCAGTGGTAAGTGCAATTGCCTCTGATGCTAGGGGTCCCTGGTTCGATTCCCGGCAGCGGCGAGAAAATTTCGGTGTCCGAACATGCACCATTGGCATATTGGCAGGTATGAATGTCATAAAGTGCACGGTCCTTCAGATCGACACGTTAACTGGAGCCATCCCCCCCCCCCTTTGCAGACAGAACCATCCCCTGTGCAAGTTTAAGTACCCTACTATTGTGTAGGCTTTCATCCTGTAAAACTGGAGTGTATGTAATATACACACCTGCCTAGCATGCCCGTGTAGGCGTATGGCAGTATATAAAGAAAGAAAGAAAGAAAGCAAGAAAGAAAGAAAGAAAGAAAAGTAAGAGGTCTGCTCAAGACGGGACTCTAGTGACGGCCATCCTAGCTCGTTGAGCATGTCGCTACATCTCCGTTAACACAAAAATCAAATGATTGCGGAGATGAAACAAAGGTGAGGACTCGCTGAAATAACTAAAATGCTGGAGCAAAAGACTCCGGTATCACATAAGTAACGGCTGTGCACGGTGGTTTGCAAACGTCATCATTGTGCAAACGTCATTATCTTGTAGCCGGTGAACTGGTAAACAACGACTCCGGAAAACCGTTTTGTGTTTTGAATTTCATTTTTCAAAACATGTTCCCGGATAAGACTTAGGTAAGGATTGCATTTAAATAATCCGACGAACACATAAAAATGACCTGTTTTATTTATCTAATCAGTTTGAAGTATTTGTTAAAATTGATTTTACCAAAGCCGTACGAAGAGATTTTTCTACCCGAGTGTACCGGAAACTGGACTCGGTATGGCTGTCGTCAATTAATCGTTGTTTATTGCATCAGCGTAATGTGTCAGAAAAAGTTATCCATTCCTCGAATTATAATTTGATACGTATTTTCACGATACATAGTCGGTACTTCCCGAGGATCTGTCGCTGAAGCATTTCAAAGGTGCAGCAAAAACCGTTTCACTCCTGGCCATTTCTTACGAAATGGCTTGATGTCGCTTTTGATTTTGAACATTATGAACTACTTATGGACAGAACTTCAAGCTCCTGTGGTCTGATCTGTCTGTTTTATACTACTTAACTACAGCTGATGATAAGCGATGTGTGACCGCCTGTTTAAACCTCTTCCCCTGCTCACTTCAGTATATGTTGTCTGGCCCTTTGGGGTAATTCAGTGTACCTTATTTATCCTAAGTATTCGGACACCACAACCCCTTACCATACTTGTTCTAAAATTTAAACAAGTACAATGTACTACCCGATGTTGTGTCTAAAAATTAATGGATGAGTTATAGTGTAGACCCAGATGAGACGCCGCGACCGTATCATCTGGGTCTGCACTGTTTGCTAAGGTCTGTCTGTCCGAATACATACGGTAAATTCGATTTTTGTAGTTGAAACCAGAATGCCGCAGAACCTATGAGTTAGTAGGCTTGAGCAGTGTTGCACGTTACATTACTCTTCATGAACTGACCCCATAAAACAGAGACAGTCTGATTAGGGCCTTCGCTGTCAAATAACGGAATTATTTGAGCCGGAACTTGAGAAAACGTACAGTAAAACCTTTCTAAGACGGGCACCTTTGAAACTGACCTTAGTGGTTGATGTGGAAAGGTGGTTGTCTTATAAAGGTACATGTCATGTAATTTTTCTAGCAAAATCACATGGCATGTACCTTAATAAGACAGACAACTTTTTCCACATCAACCACTATTTAAAGTCAGTCTCGAAGGTGGCTCTCTTACACAAGTTTTACTGTACCTCCGGAGATATGCGCACAGTGAATATTTAGACCAGCCTATGCATTCGCACAGTACTATCAGAACCTTCACTGTGTGCATTTTCCACAGCCAAGGGTCCAAGTTTCTTCATGCGGACAACGAAGACTCTGATCAGACTGCGAAGATGCACATGCTGATTTGAGTCTTCAATGGACGCACGTGTCAAAAGGTACGCTTTCTCACATTGCGGATCAGTTGATAATACACATTCCAGTCGGTATTAAGCAAGCACCAGGGATAATCCAAATATGCTTGCTTACGACAGGTGCTTGCTTAATATAGGTGAATTTTAGTTAATTTGCCTTTTTGGGAACTGAAGTCATTCTTGCTTAAGACATGTGCTTGCTTAACACAGGTGAATTTTAGTTAATTTGCCTTTTTGGGAACTGGTCATACTTGCTTAAAACAGGTGCTTGCTTAATACAGGTGAATTGTAGTAATTTGCCTTTTTGGGAACTGAAGTCATACTTGCTTAAGACAGGTGCTTGCTTAATACAGATGAATTTTAGTTAATATGCCTTTTTGGGAACTGAAGTCTTACTTGCTTAATACAGGTTGCTTGCTAAATACTGGTGATCACTATGGCAGGTTTTACTATATAATATAACGGCGTATAGTCAGGTTCCTGGTTATTCCACAGGATCTCAGGATCTCAGGATCAAAATCTTTCTTGTCGCATACCATAGCTCCAGAGAAAAGGGCGAAGCTTGTTAATCATTTTTCATGGCTTATTTCTTTACGAAAACGTATGTTGTGGGTACTCATTAGAAGCGCCTCGTCGAGGCGCTTCTAATGCGTACCACAACATATGTTTTCGTGGAGCAATAAGAATACTATCAAAACGTTTTGAATGAAAAAAAAACAACAACAGAGAATAACACCTTATCTAGAGATGTTTCATATACGCGGCAAGCACATTTCTCACAGAGCCACTTATTTCCTGTATTTTGCAGGTGTGCCAAGAAGATATAAAGTATTTTTCCACAAATTGTATCTACGTAAAGCGGGGTCGCCAAGGATTTGGTTTTACCATCAGGGGAGGCCGAGAATTCAACCATTCCACAATTATCATATCAGAGGTAGTCCCAATGGGTCCTGCTGATGTTAAAAAAGGTTTAAAGGCAAGAATATTTTTAATGTCTCCTATACTTATTTTGGTCTATTTTATAACTTGTAGCCTAGTATCAGCTGTTTAGATTCATATAAAACCTCAATTGGCTTGTCTCTCGCCTGAAGGAAGTTTTCAGTAATGTGTTATTGGCTGTCAAAGGGTCTATTTTTCTCAGAATTAAGGAAGACATATTGTAATCACAACGACATATACTCGTCGGTGTTTATCTGAAAATAATAGAAATAGCGGGGTATCCAGAAAAGGCCATAAATACGGACCACGGCCCTCTGGAAGTCCGAATAAGATTTAAAGGACGAAACGACACCACAAAACAACACTCTACTGAAAACGGAAAAGAAGAAGAGCTGCATCGGAAATACCGTCTTGGAAAGGACAAAAATTAACCCATTTAAACCTAGCCTGCCATAAAAAGGGACATGGGCAAACAGTATAGATCCTGATCAGACGCCGCAGACCAAGGGTCTACTCTGTTGTACTAAATACACGATTTTCTATAAAATATGGTAATAACTAGAAATGCGTCCAAAGGACACGGATGCCCCCGCCTGAAAAATTTAAACGCAAATTACTAGCGCCGGACGCGGATGGAGACGGACGGAATGTAGGAGAGTCCGTTCGGCTTAAATGGGTTAAACTGTTGAATGTTAAAATTTTGCATTCAAGTTTATTTCAAAGTGTTATATCTTTAAAATCAGTTAGCAACAAAAATGTAAGTGACGATCAAGATACCCAGGAAGTGTCACACACGGAGAATAGTCCTCCCCAGGCACAAAAAAGGAACTGAGGAACAAATAATGACAAAACAAACAACACACATCAAACAAGTGTACATTACGAAAACAAGCCTTTTCAAATATACTGAAAATTTTACCACCATAAGAAAGAAACTTTTCAGATAAAAAAAGTTTGATATCTTTTCATATTTCTGCTCAAAACATAGATTGTGTGTATTCGTTAGGACCGCCTCGGCGAGACTGTTCTAACAAGTACCAACAATCTGTTTTTGAGCAAAAATAAGAAAAATAATGTATACCCTTGTAAACCCAGGTTTTACTATATGAAAGTATTTATAAAAGGGGTTTAAGGGTGTCAAAATTATATAGGTATGTTTTCGTGTTGATCTCCGGGGTAAATGCCGAAAGCGACTGTCCAGAGCGGCCTGAAGCTCGCAGACTGATCAAGGTCTTTGCTGTCGACATACTGAATCCGATGATATTGCAGAATACAACTACAATTTCGCTTTAAGACCACTCGAAATTAAGACAATTCCGCTATTCAGAGCCTTAATCCCGGCTAGCATTCTTTCTAAATCATCACGAAAACACGCCTATATAATTGCGACCCCTTGAACCCCACTTTTATATAGTAAAACTGGGGTTTACAGGGGTATACCTTATTTGTATTATTTCTGCTCTGAGCAGAAATAAGAAAAATATCACCCTTTTTCATCCGGAAATTGTCGATTTTTCGGCGATAAACTTTACAGTGTATTTGTATAGGTGTTTTTTCGTTATGTCTACAGCGGGCCGATATTGGCCCGTCAGCTACCCTGATATTTGCTCTTTATGTAGAATGCTTACTGAGATAGTTTGTTTTAAAGCCTTTTCACTAATAAGACCACTTCTAGGTAGTCCCAAAGGCGCTCCTACCAGCGGAATTTCGCTTCACATCACGCGGACACGCCTGTATAATTTTGACTCCCTTAAACCCCATTTTTATAGAGTAAAACTGGGGCTTACAGGGTTATGCATTATCTTTTCTTATTTTGCTCAAAAACATAGATTGTGTATACTCGTTAGAACCGCCTCGCCGAGGCGGTTCTAACGCGTACCCACAATCTATGTTTTGAGCAAAAATATACAAAATATTTCATTTGAAAATTTTCCTTTTTTTGGTTGTAAAATTTTCAATATATTTGAATAGGCGTGTTTTTGTAATGAATATGGAACAAAGCCTGTTTCGCAGACTGAGCTGGACCGTCTCTCCTAAAATATGCTGGTTTTATTTTTTACCTTTTTTCTCTCTTTCCTTTTGGTTGTTGCCTATAAAAGTATTTCGTTGGAGAAATATACTGGACACGTAAACCATTTGCGTCTCGTCAAGGGAAAAGCGCCTTTATAGAATGTGTAAAAAGCAAATTTTAAGGAAAGCATGTGCATCCCAGCTGGCATTCTTCATAAAACTATAACGGGCCGTTATCGGCCCGTCAGCTACCCCGACGGGCCGATAACCAACCGCTAAAGATTTATAAAGAATGCTTATTAGGATCCGTAGAGTCTCGCATTAATCTATGATGTTCGCTCCTATTAGAGGTAGGGCAAGGTACTTCAGCCGAACTAGACATGTGGCCTTGTTCAGGGACCGGGCATGCACACTGCGAGACAAGTCCAAAGCGTCTTTTTCTTGAGACGCAGCTGATTAAATTGCAGGTAGGAGACAGAGTATTAGAAATTAATGGCTACTCCACAGAAAACATGAAACAATCAGAGGCTGTACAGATTATACAAAGTGGTCCAGTGGTAACTTTCCTTGTGGCAAGAACCGATACTATACCCACCTTGTATTGTAAGTAATAATGTATTGTGACTTCATGTGTATCAACACTCGTCAGGCTTCCTTTGTTCACTCTACTTTCGATGAAGTGTTGTTGTTGTTTTTGTTGATTTAACCACAACATGCCGCAAAAAATCTTCCCATATTTCGTAGTTAATAGTAGTTGTCATGATCCCTACCCATCTAAGAGGTGGGAGCCGTACGTTTTTTGTTGATGTTGTTGTTGTTTTTAGTTTGGGGGTGGGGGTCAAGGTGCAGCCTCGGTGGCCTAGATGAATGCGCGTCGGACTGGGGTGATCCGGGTCGGCAACATTCTTTCGTAAAGATTGATAATGAAATAGTATACAACTATTTCATACCTTTTTGGGCGACAGTCAAAACTATCAGCCCCGAGGTGCTGTGGAGCACCTGATGAACTATCGCCCGAGGCCGAATTTATACTATCAGCACCGAGGGGCTGATAGTATAAATTATTACCAAACCTACTATATAAGAAGTTATTAAGCATTTTCGACTATCTAACACCTTTTCGCATGAAATCGGATTGAACCGGTTTTCAGAGAACTATCACACGGAGCACTGAACTATAGCCCGGTGCAGATAGTTTTAACTATCTCATGGTCACGTGATCACCTAGCAACTTGACAAGTAGTAATTGCTTATTGTGATCAAAATAACTTTTTATACGAGTTGGGTAATAAAACAACTATTTCATACCTCCAAGGGCGACAGTCAAAACTATCAGCCCCTCGGTGCTGTGGAGCACCTCGGGGCTGATAGTTTTGACTGTCGCCCAAAAAGGTATGAAATAGTTGTATATTATTACCCAACCTACTATATAAGAAGTTATTAAGCATTTTCGACTATCTAACACCTTTTCGCATGAAATCGGATTGAACCGGTTTTCAGAGAACTATCACACGGAGCACTGAACTATTGCCCGGTGCAGATAGTTTTAACTATCTCATGGTCACGTGATCACCTAGCAACTTGACAAGTAGTAATTGCTTATTGTGATCAAAATAACTTTTTATACGAGTTGGGTAATAAAACAACTATTTCATACCTCCAAGGGCGACAGTCAAAACTATCAGCCCCTCGGTGCTGTGGAGCACCTGATGAACTATCGCCCTCGGCCTTCGGCCTCGGGCAATAGTTCATCAGGTGCTCCACAGCACCTCGGGGCTGATAGTTTTGACTCTCGCCCAAAAAGGTATGAAATAGTTGTATATTATTACCCAACCTACTATATAAGAAGTTATTAAGCATTTTCGACTATCTAACACCTTATCGCATGAAATCGGATTGAACCGGTTTTCAGAGAACTATCACACGGAGCACTGAACTATTGTCCGGTGCAGATAGTATACAACTATTTCATACCTCTTTGGGCGACAGTCAAAACTATCAGCCCCGAGGTGCTGTGGAGCACCTGATTAACTATCGCCCGAGGCCGAAGGCCGAGGGCGATAGTTCATCAGGTGCTCCACAGTACCGAGGGGCTGATAGTTTTGACTGTCGCCCAAAAAGGTATGAAATAGTTGTTTTATTACCCAACTCGTATAAAGAGTTATTTTGATCACAATAAGCAATTACTACTTGTCAAGTTGCTAGGTGATCACGTGACCATGAGATAGTTAAAACTATCTGCACCGGGCAATAGTTCAGTGCTCCGTGTGATAGTTCTCTGAAAACCGGTTCAATCCGATTTCATGCGAAAAGGTGTTAGATAGTCGAAAATGCTTAATAACTTCTTATATAGTAGGTTGGGTAATAATTTTAACTATCTCATGGTCACGTGATCACCTAGCAACTTGACAAGTAGTAATTGCTTATTGTGATCAAAATAACTTTTTATACGAGTTGGGTAATAAAACAACTATTGCATACCTCCAAGGGCGACAGTCAAAACTATCAGCCCCTCGGTGCTGTGGAGCACCTCGGGGCTGATAGTTTTGACTATCGCCCAAAAAGGTATGAAATAGTTGTATATTATTACCCAACCTACTATATAAGAAGTTATTAAGCATTTTTGACTATCTAACACCTTTTCGCATGAAATCGGATTGAACCGGTTTTTAGAGAACTATCACACGGAGCACTGAACTCTTGTCCGGTGCAGATAGTTTTAACTATCTCATGGTCACGTGATCACCTAGCAACTTGCTTATTGTGATCAAAATAACTCTTTATACGAGGCGGGTAATAAAACAACTATTTCATACCTTTTTGGGCGACCGGCCTCGGGCGATAGTTCATCAGGTGCTCCACAGCACCTCGGGGCTGATAGTTTTGACTGTCACCCAAAAAGGTATGAAATAGTTGTATACGGTTATTCTCTCTCTTCCGCTGAATCAAGAAGAGCAGTTGTCATTTCCTGGAGAAAGAATGAGCTCAGTACTTGTTAACAGCTTGTAGGACAAAGCTTGCCCAGTAAAAGTGTGGTTAGGTAAACTGACCGCGGTTGACATAACCCAAATGGGTTGACTGGGCCATAAAATAACGCAAACAAACAAAAACGTTTTTGGTGTGGATCCCATTGGCGTCACACTTTCTTGTCTGCAAAATTTCTTGTGAAACACTTGTTGGATTCTTACTTAATTCTCATGGATATAAAATTGGGATATAACATAGAAATGATTAAATTTTGGTGGCCTTGTTCTAATTGTCAAGGTCAACAGCTGTAGAAAAACTAAAAAAATCACGGTCAGAGGACATCTGTTTTGTCTAAAGACACTGCTAACCCTTATCCTGCTGAGTAATTTAATTAGCCACACCCATTTCTGACAGTCAGCCTATCAGATTACATCACATAATGGTTTCGTTCAAATTCACAAACTGAATGACAAATAGTGTAGATCCTGATAAGATGGTTTCTCCAGAATCCATTTGATCTGGATCTACACTATTTGAAAATGTAGGTAACGACATCGTTAGTTTTGAACAACTGGGCCCAGTCGTCACCCTTATATCCTTAAGCAGCTCCAAATATATCCTCAAAAACAAAACTATCACCAATGCACATAGGAGGAAAGAACGGCCCCGCCCATAGGGGCTTGAAGAAATATATGGGCTGCATGATGCTTCCACGCAGAGCTGAACCCGACCCGCACACTAGTACTGGTAAACCGCTTAGAGGATCTAAGCCTGTCCAGGAACCGCGGTGCGAGGCGGACCGTCCATGCTAATAAACCCTATTGGTTTCATTGGGCGACAGGGCTTGAGATGTCATTTCATCTCAATGTCGGGTAAAAGTCCCACAAAATTGGAAGCAACGTCTCCAAAATGACCTTTACAGTGTTATCGGGGACGTTAAACCTCAAATCAAAGGAGGAAAGAAAGCAAAGTGGACTGTAATCGAAGCTAGTGACCATATGCTAGCATCTATATATGTAGACATGATGCGTGAAACATGTGAAGACAATAACGAAGCACAGTTTTCCCGAGACACAATCAGAAGAGGTCAGCATCACGAAAACACGCCTATATAATTTTGACCCCCTTGGTTTCGTTGCTTTTCCTCTTCTATTATATGACGCCTATGCTTAGTTCTGCGTCCTCTACTATATGACGCCTAGGCTTAGTTCTGCGCCATCTACCATATGACGCCTAGGCTTAGTTCTGCGTCTTCTACTATATGACGCCTAGGCTTAGTTCTGCGTCTTCTACTATATGACGCCTAGGCTTAGTTCTGTGTCTTCTACTATATGACGCATATGCTTAGTTCTGTGTCTTCTACTATATGACGCTTAGTTCTGTGATCGTGGCTCTTCCTGGACATCCTCCATACTATTCTTCATTCATTACGAAAACATGCCTGTTCAAGTACATTGAAATTTTTACCACCAAAATGTTTTCAGATAAAAAAATATTTTTCATATTGCTGCTCAAAACATCGATTGTGGGTACTCGTTAGAACCGCCTTGCAGAGGCGGTTCTAACGAGTACCCACAATCTGTTTTTGAGCAGAAATAAGAAAAATAATGTATATTCCTGTAAAACCCTGTTTTACTATATACAAGAGGGCCATGGTGGCCCTAAATCGCTCACCTGTGTCCCATTGCTTTTTGTTCAGAATGGTTGTATTAATTTAATTTAAATCAGGCAAGTGGTTTGTAAGATTATCAAAGTTTTCTATGTCGGTCATATTTTTCTGCAAAAATATAGGTAAACAAGTGCTGTCCACAGTGGAGGTGGTGGGTAGGGGGGGGGGATGTTGTGTAATTGAAATAATTATAGAGAAGGGTGTCTTGAGGAACATTTGAGACCCTTTGGCTCGAGCTATAAAGTGGGGTTTAAGGGGGTCAAAATTATGTAGGCATGTTTTCGTGATGAACCCATTTATGCATAGCGTCCTATTAAAGGGACATTGGCAAACAGTGTAGACCCAGATCAGATTCTGCATAATGCGGCGTCTGATCAGGGTCTACACTCTTTGCCTTAAGTTTAGGAATTCCTGTAGAGTCATAATAAAAGCTAATCAGACACCCTTTTTTGGAAACAGACTGGTCCAAAGAGTTACAGTAGAAGAGTTCACTAGGCAGTAGGCATAAATGGGTTAATTTATACTCTTTGGGTTGCCATAGTAAAAACTCTGAATTGTTTGTACACTTTTTAAGCATTTTTATGTATTTTCTCTTTCAGAAAGCATGTTATCCACCCATTCAAAGTATCCAGTATGCAGAGGGACCTCGCTACCAATTAACTGAATACTTTAATTCTTGTTAGTCCTTATGGGTCATTTTGTGTAATCTCCCACTGAAAGGAAGAAAAAATAACAGAGGACGACATACTAGATGAGTGAGTGAGTGTTTCAGTTTTACGTCCCACCAACAGCTAAGGTCATACGGAGACGGGAACATACTAGATGAGAGGAGGTAGAGAAATGTAGGATGAGGAAAAAAAGGCGAATGACACTACAGAAATAGTAGACCCAAAAACTGTCATATCAGTACTTGTCTTATATTTTTATTGCATTAATATGACAATTACTTGCTTTATTTTCTTGAAACTTGAGACAATCAGTCTATGATCCGAACTATATATACATGTATGTTATGTGAAGTATGAGAAAAGGGACCTTATGCCAAGTACAAACAAAAACAGGTCTGGATCATCCATGGTCTGATAAAAGCCTTCCCTTTTAGTTGATATATTCAACAGACTTAAGGTCACTAATGACACCTAACACTTATTTTTTTCCAACAATATTTTTTTTCATATTTTATTATTCAGTTTTGTGTTATATTCTGACTGTTTTACCTCAATAAAATAGCCATGTTACCATCTGGTATACCAGTTATGGCTCTTCAAAGAACCCTACTATGTTTACTGCTATGGCCATTTCAGTAAAAGTTTACTAAAATGCTAAAATTCATTATTAGTTCATTAATATAGGGTAAAATCTTTTTTTACTGTAATTGATTTACCACAAAGGAATAACCAGAGCAAAACACACAAAGGTTTCACCGAATACAAGTGTAAATTTTTTATTTCTCATTTTCGAACAAGAAAATTCGGACAAAATCACATCAATTTTAACAAGCATATACTGAAGATACTAATATGTAACATACTTCCTAACAATAGATTTTCTTTAATTTTTTTCAACAGATCAAACTATGTATAAGTTGTATTCGGATGGAGTACCACCATGTCGTTCCAGGTATTAAACTTTATTTACCCCGACCCTCTAAATCATAAAAAAGCAATTATAAACAAGAGGGCCCAATGGCCCTATAGCGCTCACCTGTGTACCAGAAAATCATTAGTGTAGGAGACCACTTGACATTGCTACACTAAATATCTGAGCTCTGGGCCTTATGGCTTCTGAGAAGAAGATTTTTGAAGCTTTTTTTCCATTATAAGTCTAAAGGAGCTAAGGGGCCCCGGGGTGTGGCCCATTTGGATCCGAGGGGCAGGGTTAGCAGGATTAATGTAGGTGACTATTTTATGTTGCTAAATACTAAAAGTCTAAGCTCTGTGCTTCACAGTTTCAGAGAAGAAGATTTTTGAAGCTTTTTTCCATTATGAGTCTATGGGAGCTAAGGGGCCCCAGGGCATGGCCCATTTGGACCCCAGGGGCATGATTAGCAGGATTTATGCAGGTGACCACTTGTAATTTCTACATGCTAAATATCTAAGTTCTGGGCCATGTGGTTTCAGAGAAGAAGATTTTTGAAGCTTTTTTCCATTATGAGTCTATGGGAGCTAAGGGGCCCCGGGGCATGGCCCATTTGGATCCCAGGGGCATGATTGGCAGGATTTATGTAGGTGACCACTTGCCGTTGCTACATGCTAAATATCTACGCTCTGGGCCATGTGGTTTCAGAGAAGAAGATTTTTGAAGCTTTTTTCCATTCCGAGTCTGTGGGAGCCAAGGGGCTCCGGGGCGTGGCCCATTTGGACCCCAGGGGCATGATTGGCAGGATTTATGTAGGTGACCACTTGCCGTTGCTACATGCTAAATATCTAAGCTCTGAGCCCTGTGGTTTCAGAGAAGAAGATTTTTGAAGGTTTTTTCCATTTTGAGTCTACGCGAGCTAAGGGGCCCCGAGGCATGGCACATTTCCACCCCAGGGGCATGACATTGTTACAAGCTAATTATGTAAGCTCTGGGCCCTGTGGTTTCAGAGAAGATTTTTTTTAAATTTTTCCCATTATAAGTCTATGGGAGCTGTATGTTGCCATGGCAACCAGAATTCCAATCTGATCAGCCCAAAAACCTTATGCAGCCTTTCCCCCTACCTGATGATGCTTCACATGAAATCTGATCAAGATTGGCCATGGGGTATTAGAGATATACTTATTTGAAATTGTTTACGGACGGATGCATGCATGCACAGACACACGCATGCACGACAGACAAAATGTGATTACAAAAGCTCACCTTGTCACTACGTGACAGGTGAGCTAAAAAGGGTCAAGGTCACTAAATTCTAACTAAATTTGCAGTATATTGTTATGATATACAGTAGAACTTAGATGGCTCGAACACCTGGGGATTGTTTACCATGGATGTGTCGAACCCATTCTTGAGCCCCTAGCGAAATCCTCTACATAAGAAATAGTGGGGGGGTAATTAGAGAGATTTTAGCTTTTTATCTTGCAAATGTATGCTGTGTGTACTCATTAGAATCGCCTCGATGAGGCGATTCTAATGAGTACACACAGCATACATTTTCAATATAGAACACCGAAAAGCTGTCTAAAAGTATCTCGTTATGCCGCCTGACAGTAACCTCACTGGCTCGAACTATTCCTGTCTCGAACAGGTTTTCAAGGTCCCAAAGGTGTTCGAGCCATTGAAGTTCGACTGTATTGTACCAAGTTTAAATAATAATTCCTCAATTCGTTAATGAGCTAGAGTGCAGATTAGCCATTTTTGGCGCAAATTGACTGTTTTGGGGGGCCTGTAGCCTAAACAAAAAGGACAAGGTATGTTGTAATGATATATCATACCAAGTTTAACTAAAACTATATCAATTCCTTAATCGGATAGAGTGCAGACAAGCCATTTTGGGGTCAAAATTGACAATTTTGGGGACCTGCGACCTTGAAAAAAAAAGGTCAAGGTCAGCAAAATCTAATAAAATCTGCTGTATGTTGTAATGATATATTGCATCAAATTTGACTAAAATTAATCAATTTGTTAATGAGATGAGCGCAGACAAGCCATTTTTGGCCTGAAACTGACTGATTTTGGGGGCCAGTGATCTTGAAAAAAAATCAAGATTGCCAAAATCTGATCAAATCTGCAGTATGTTGCAATGATATATTGTACCAAGTTTGACTAAAATTAATCAATTTGTTGTTGCGGCCTGTGACCTTGAAAAAAGGTCAAGATCACCAAAATTTAATCAAATCTGCAGAATGTTGTAATAATATATTGAACCAAGTTTGACTGCAATTAATCAATTCCTTAATTAGCTAGAGTGCAGACAAGCCATTTTTGGCCCTAAAATGACTGTTTTTGGGGGCCTGTGATCTTGAAAATGAGGTCAAGGTCATCATAACCTAAAAACTGTATGATGTGATGTTTTAAGTTTAGTTAGAATCCATCCTTAGGTTCAGGAGATATAGTGCTTCAAACAGGCTATGCCGACGCAAAAGGGGACCTGCACCAAGAACAATCGGCACCAAGAGCAATATGTCCCACTCCCCTCCGGTGGGGGACATAATGAAGCATAGCCTCAGATAAGAGGGGGTATCCACATATATTTTTTTTTTATATCTGAATGCAAACGTATGTTATGGGTATTCACAGAAGCCTCCATGGTGTAGTGGTTACGCTACTCGCCTTGTAAACCAGGGATAGCAGGACCGATCCCGGGCTTCTTCAGACTTTCGGATGAGTCTCTAAACCAAGATCCCCTCTCCATATGACCTTAGCTGTTGGTGGGATGTAAAACTCAAACATTTACTCACTCATTGGAAGCGTCTCGTCAAGGAGCTTCTAATGAGTACCAAGAACATGCGTTTGTGCAGAAATAAGAAAAATATCAGTAATTCTTGGATGAAAAAAGCTCCTAATCAGGAACTATGAATTCAACAAACTTAATAGAACTACATGTATCTTAATAAACATTTGAGCCCATCATGAGAAACCTGTTTTCAAGAGTTTCATTTCATAGTAGAAGTCCTGAATGTTATTTCCTTTGTCAAAAAATGGCAGAAAAATTTGTTAATAGGTTCCCCTTAAGAATGACGAACTGCAACATGACAAAGAACATGTCTTTTTATTGAAGCCTTTCTGACACTTTTTTGTTTATTTGTGTTAAGGTTTTCATCCCTGTCAACACTATTTAGGTCATTACAGAGACATTGCTTCCAATTTTGTGGAACGTTTCCCAGTCATTGAGATAAATAGCATCTCAAGCAAACCACTAGGGTTTATATGCAGGGACAGTTTGACTCACACCACTCAGCCTGGGTAGGCTTCGACCTACTAAACAGTTTACCAATACTCATGTCCAGCTGGTTTCAGCTCTGTGCTGAAGCACCTGTCAACCCAGTCAATTTCTTCAGGCCCAGATGGGCAGGGGCCTTCTCTCTGACACTTATAACATGTAACTGACTTTCAGATTCTGATCATGTACAGCAGAAACATGACATTCAAATCCTTCTCTAGTTTTCAGCAGCTAATGAAGACATACTTCTGGTCAAGTAACACTTCCGAACTGACTTTTTCATTCTCTGTCAACAGGGGTCTACTCTTAAAGCAAATTCTTTCCTTTAACCCTTGTCCTGCTGAATATTTTAATCTGCCACACCCATTACTGATTATCAACCAATCAGATTACTTGATTCAAATTATTGCAACAAATTCACAATCTAAATGGCAAACAATGTAGATCCTGATCAGATGGCTGATCTGGATCTACATTGTTTGAAAGGTAAGGCATATCTGAGCTCAGCAGGACAAGGGTTAAGAGTCAACCAGTTTCATTCCATTTGAGAGCAGACAGGAAGTTCTGGAAGTCGTCTCCTTTGTAAAAGAATGGCGGAAGATGTATGACCTTTATCGTTTCCACTTAAGAATGACAAACTGCGACATGACAAAGAAAATGTGTCCTTTTATGGAACCCTCTCTGACACTTATTACAAGTGTAATTCTGCTTCAGACTCTGGTCATGTACAGCAGCAATATGGTGTTGTAATCCTCTTCTAGTTTGCAGCAGCTTGCCACACCTGTCACAAGGCATGGAAGTGTTGTGGGATTTTTTATGCATTTTCAAAACCTGTTCAGTAGGAAATCTTTGACCACATTCGTTACATCTGAAGCCATTTCCTGTATCATGACTCCTTTTGTGCTTGTTAAGGGAAGTTCGCAGCTTATAACCTTTCCCACAGATATCACACACAAACGTTGGTACAGCTGTTGTATCCTCTGAATTAGTATCTTCAACAACAGGATTAAGAGATGTTTTAGCTATGATTTCCGATCTTGCACTGTTGCTTAAATGAAGAACGCTATGCCTCTTGAGTTGATTTTTACGTACATAGGCTTTCTCACATTTGTCACATTTCCATTTCCTCTCTCCTTCATGACTGTGCAGTATATGTCTTCTGAGATTACTTCTAGTGGTTCCACTCCAACTACATTGGCTACATTTGAATGGTTTTTCCCCACCATGTATCAGTTTATGAGTATTAAGGTGTCCAAGCTGTGTAAACTTCTTGCCACATTTCTCACACTCATACATTTTGATACCCAAGTGCAACCTTGAATGAATCTTCAATTCCAAATTGCGATTAAAGCCCTTTCCACAAACACTACAGCGAAATTTACGCATATGATCTGGCAAATGAACTTTTTGATGGCAGTTTTTCAATTTCAATGTTTGGAAAAGTTTCCCACAGACTTCACATGGAAAATTGCCAGTGTTTTCATTCTTCTTGTGGAAGAAATTTGTTCTTCTCTTTAAAGCATTACCATCATCAGCAGCAGCAGTCTCTAAATGTCCTTTTACCTGTTCAGCTTCATCAAGCATATAAAAACACTCCTTTTCAAAAAGTTCTTTGACATAATTATCTGAAGATTTTGTCTCACTCACATTACTTATATCTTTTACACTGTCCATATCAGTGTTTGAAACCTGTCCTTTCTTTGGTTGACTCATATCAAGCAGTGTATTGTTTATAGCTATATCTGGCTGTTCTTTTCCTAAACCACTGCAAGACTCACTTCTATAAAAATCAGTTGTCTCATGACCATGAAAAGTTGACTTTAACACAACTTCACTTATGCCAGGAACAGGGACATTTTCTTGAATGTTTGCCTCACTTTCTAGAATAATGGACTCAGTATCTTCTGTTGTTTCATTTAGTATACATACTATGATTTCATTCCCTGACTGATCTATCAAATTGTAAGTCTGCTGCACAACTGGTTTTGTAGTTGACACACTTGTCTGAATGTTTGGGTTAACCTGCTGCTCAAGTGATTTAGTTGTTGAAATAACTAACTCATTATTATCCTTATCTACTGGTGAGTTTTTATTTTCATCTGTAAAATTACAGTTTGAATTCTGTATAACAGACATACTATTCTGTTGTATCAGAGTATTTATGGCAGAAGACGTTTCTTCATATCCATCACTATATAGAGCTTTCTGATTAAAATCACTGTTATTGTCAGTATGGAATGCTTTGTATGGCTGCTGGTGTATACTATTCTTTTGAGTATGGCTTTTAAGAGCGTTTTGTTTATTCCAAGGTAGGCCGATGTTGTAAATACTCTCTGATGGTAGTTGATTTGCCTTGGGCGATTCAGCATTACTATTCTCTACAGCTGCAATGAGTATTTGGCTTGAAGTGCTATCAAGACTACTTGCAATTTCTTCTTCACTAGATGGAATAACTATCTCTCTGTATACTGCCTGGTCACTGTCTGCCATATGTGTGAGTTGTTCAGCAACTGACAGAAGATCATCATACTCAATATCAGTTGCTGTCTGTGGCAGAACAGTACTGCCTTCATCTTTGTATTCCAAGTCTCTTAGATCCATACCTGGTGCAAATTTTTTTGTAACTTCTGGAACTTTCTTCGCCTGATTTTTGTTCTGTCTTTTGTACAAATAGTCCTGATCAAACTCAATTCCATCTGGGTTGATCATGTCTTCAAGTTCTGGTGTTGAAAGTTCAGTGCCATCAGGTTCATACACAAATAATTTTAGCGGCTCCTCCACACTGTAATTGTCAAATATTTCCACTTTACCAGGGTTATTTAAGTAGGGATTATTGATTTTTTTCACATCCTCAAAGTCAGATTTGACAAAGTGATTGAACTTCACTTTATGGGAATACAAGTCCAGAAACTTGCAATATGTTTCAGCACATTTCTCGCATTTGAAAGGCTTATCAATAGTGTGATTCTCAAGATGTTTACTCATGCAGGTCTTTTTGTCAGTCTGAAAATCCATACACATATGGCATGTGTAAGTCTTAGTTGTGCCATGATTACTACTATTATTATCAATGTTTGAAAAGTGATCACCCAACTGGTATATATCCTGAAACGCTTGTGGACAGACTGGACATTTAAAAGGCTTCTGTTTACAGTGAGTATTAATATGAACTTTTAGAGAACCATTCAGCTTAAACACTTTATTACAAATCCTACAACTTGTAGTACATTTAGTGCTGTGTGACATAAGGTGGTCTTTCACATGCCCTATTTGCGTAAAGGTTTTTGAACACAATCTACATCTGTAAGGTCGAGATTTAGTATGAATTCGCATGTGGTTTCTCAGACCACCTACACGTATAAAGCCTTTCCCACAAACTGTGCAGCGGAATCTCTTACTCTCATCATCTGCATGGGATGCACGAATGTGAAGGTTCAGGGATCTGACTATCTTAAATTTTCTTGAGCAAATTCCACACATGTATGGAAGTCCATCTTTGTCATTCTTATTAACAATTCTTAATTCATTGCAAATTTGTCTGAGAGATACTGGATCTTTGATAGCAACTTTAACCTTCTCATGTAGTTGAAGTTTGGGATCAGGTTGTTTAACTTTTTCTTTTGCTTTATCCTCTAGTAATTCGTTGTGCTTATGCTTCTGCATATGTTTATCCAGGACAGTTTTTGTACTGAAAGTTCTGTCTGGGCATAAACTACAGGCTAGTAACTTCTTTTGATGTCCATGACAACTAACTATGTGATGATTCCATTGCTGTAACAAAAACCAAAAGCAAATTCAATCAAATATGATTTTTTTTTTAAAGTAAAATTAATTTCAAACTAGAAATGCGTCCATGGGACACGGATGCCCCCGCCCGAAAATATGTCTATGTTCGTATTCATCCATAGAAAGTTATTGACAGTGTTTAAGTTTTGGACCCTTTTTATGCCATTTGACCTCCAAGTATGACCTTGGAGGTACGGATCTGGGTTTGCACGTGACTCATTGTCTCATGATGGTTAACATTTCTTCAAAATAATTTCAAAATCCATCCAAAAATAAGTAAGTTATTGGCTGCGTTTAAGTTTTGGACCCTTTTTTTGACCTTTGACCTCCAAGTATGACCTTGACCTTGGAGGTACGGATCTGGGTTTTGCAGGTGACACATCGACTCATGATGGTTAACATTTCTCCAAAGTAATTTCAAAATCCATCCAGAAATAAGAAAGTTATTGACTGCGTTTAAGTTTTGGACCCTTTTTTGACCTTTGACCGCTAAGTATGACCTTGACCTTGGAGGTACGGACCTGGGTTTTGCACGTGACACGTCGTCTCATGATTGTTAACATTTCTGCCGAGTAATTTTAAAATCCATCAAGAAATAAGGAAGTTATTGACTGCGTCTAAGTTTCGGACGCACGGACGGACGAATGGACAGGGGCAATGCTATATGCCCTTTCCAACATTCTTCGAATGGCGGGGGCATAATAAAGCATACACACCTCAAGATATTATTTGCCTATCGAGTGACATTTTCACGAGAATCGACCTTTATTAGTAAAAGAACCAAGTAAAAAAAACTAGAAAACATACTATAGCTCGACCTGGATTATCCCCCTTCCAAGTGTTGCATTTCTATGTGCGATTGACGGGAACTGATGCATTGGTTCCCCGGGAACCAGCACACCAGTTCCCACTCAGAGACCACACCAAGCAAGCTAATGAAATGACGACAGGTGACAACACCTGTGCATGCATAAAGCATGCTTGGTAGGGAGCTTTTAAAACAACTATCAGTGATAGCAGGGTTGGGAGGGAAACATCATGTTCCTGTTTGGGAAATCCGATATCTTGAGGTGAGTATGCTTTAATTATACCCACTTTTTCGCAGGAAAAAAGAGTGACTGTCTGTCTGTCTGTGTGTATGTACATACGTCCTTCACGTTTGTTTGGAATGGATCACCTCTGAAACTGGTTAAGGTACAATTTTCAATATTTACCTGTGGATAGTACATGGGATTTGGATGGCACCAGGCTACTTTTGGTGTGACCTTGGCCTCAACATGACCCCAAGGTCAAATGTCAAAAGTATTACTTTGCCATATCTTTAGTGTTATTCATAGAAAAAGTGGGTATTTGCAATGGTGTACCATCGACTGCAATATCTAGTTGAAATTAATTTTTTATTTTAAAAATTTCATTTTTATGTCAGCATACGATACTTTAAGATATTATATGCCTGAATAATAAGCATAGGTGGGAAGTGACTGATAAAATAAAGTACCCAAACTCACCCACGCCAGAAATCCGGATGAAAAGTGATAAGTCAGGAATAACATAGAGGATCTTACATGAGTGTTCATGTATTATTGAATTTATTAAACGAAAGCCTCACATTTTATCCCTTTTCCTCAACGAGTTTAATAAATTCAATAATACATGAGCACGAATGCAAGATTCTATTTATCATATGACATTTAAAACGCATTTTATTCACGATTGTTTAACAAAAATGTCAATATTACGCCATTAGTAAACGCGACGATGTTAAGGACGTCGTACATGTAACGTTACGGGACGCATCTAGCTAATTTGCATATTTAATCCACTAGTGGATTATCAAATATATTACATGGCGTTATTACACTCTCAGACGCGACGTCATATGATAAATAATATTTGTGTATATGCAGATCGAAATCCAATAATCTTTGATTGGAGAAGTATAAGGATAAGACCCGGAATCAAGAGAAGTTTCCAACCGGATTCAAGCCGGTGTAAAGAATTATAAGAGACTTAAGATACAGAGTAACGACTGCCAATAATGGAAGTGCAGCCATAATTCATCTGAATCAGAACCACAAGCCTGAGTCAAAGTAGAAGTAAAACAAGAGGCCCAAGAGGGCCTGTCGCTCCACCGGCTAACTTCAGACAATTGTCATATTTATTACATTAACCAATGGTATACTAGTGGACTCTTCTATTGCTATATGTTGGACCAGTCCATTTGTCATATAAGGGGTGTCAGGCCTATTTTTTTCTATTTTTGATGGAAAATTCTGTTAGCGAATAGTGCAGGCCCTGATCAGACATGGTGTTCTGTGGGGTCTGATCTGGGCCAGCACTGTTTGCCAAGGTACCCATTTAGGGTTTTCCCGCATGCAATGGGTAAAAAAGAAACAAGTGATCCACCCAAGGAATGTCCATTCTATACTTTTTGGACCCCAGAGCCATGGTTGGCAGGATTTATGTGAGTGACCATTTGGCATTGCTCCGTTCTAAATATCTAAAGCTCTGGGCCTAATGGTTTCAGAGAAGAAGACTTTTTAAGTTTTTCCTATTATAAGTCTATGGGAACTAATATGCCTCTGGGCGTGACCAATTTTTTACCCCATGGGCATTGTTGGCAGGATTTATTTGAGTGACCACTTGACGTTGCTGCATACTTAATATCTAAGCTCTGGGCACTGATGGTTTCAGAGAAGATTTTTGTCAGTTTTTCCCAGTATAAGTCTATGGGAGCTTATGGGCCTCAGGGTGTGGCCAATTTGGACCCCAGGGGCATAGTTGGCAGGATTTATGCAGATGAATACTTCAAGTTGCTACATACTAAGCTCTTTGCCTTATGGTTTCAGAGGAGAAAAGTTTCAAGATTTTGTCATTATTAGTCTATGGGAGCTACTAAGCACCAGGGCGTTGCCAATTTGGACTCAAGAGTCATAGTTCGCAGGACTTAGTAGGTGACCACATAACTTTGCTACATACTACAGTTCAACCTGTATTAAGCAAGTGCCTAAGGGATAGTCAAAATATGCTTGCTTAAGACAGGTTCTTGCTTAATACAGGTGAAATTTAACACATCTGCCTTTCTTGGGAACTGAATGCCTGCTTGCTTAAGACAGGTTGCTTGCTTAATAGAGGTGGCCACTAAGACAGGTTTTACTGTAAATGTCTTAGCTTTAGGCTTTATGGTTTCAGAGAAGAAGTTTTTCCGTTTATTGGTCTATGGAAGCTATTGAGCCAAAGGTGGTGGCCATGGCGGCCATGTTTTTTGTCTGATCAAAATTTCTTCAATGAATCTGACAATGGTAGACACAAGGAACATTCATGAGAATTAAGAACGAAATCCATTTAGCGGTTTTGGAGGAGAAGATTAAAAAAAAAAAAGATCCCTTTATGAGTCTATGGAAGCTAATTAGCCAATGGGCATGTCCATGGCGGCCATGTTTTTTGTCTGATCAAAATTGCTTCAAGGAATCTGACAGAGGTCCACCCAAGGAACATTCATGCAAAGTAAGAATGAAATCCATTACGTTGAGCGGTTTTGGAGGAGAAGGTTTTTAAAACTTTTCCCCATATAAGTCTTTGAAAGCTAATGAGCCAAGGGGCATGGCCATGGCAGTCATGTGGGGCATGGCCATGGTGGTCATGTTTTTTGCCTGATCCGAATTTCTTCAAGGAATCTGACAGAGGTCCACCCAAGGAACATTCATGCAAAATAAGAATAAAATCCATTGAGCGGTTTTGGAGGAGAAGATTTTTAAATATTTTTTTTTGCTTTCGATGCCATTTTGTTCTGCATGTAACAAAATTCTTTGAAGGAATTCAGAAGAGGACTATGTGAGAAACATTCCTGTGAAGTTTGGTTACAATCAACCAAGTAGTTAAGGAGGAAATGTTTTAAGAAAAAAGTTAACGCACGGATGCACAACCGCACAGACGCACAACAGACACAGGGCCATAACATATAACATAAGACCCGCCGGTCTTTGGCCAGTGGAGCTAAAAAATGAACAGATTTATGTTTTTATTTCTTTATTTCTTTATTTTTTCCTTTCCTCCATCGGATTCGGTATGCCTCCCTTTTCAACTAAACCATTTTAACCCTCAGGGATCTGGAGAACTGTTGACACTGTAGTATAATTAGGTCTAATAAATCAATCTCCCTCAGTATTTTGAATTTATTTTGAAACATCAAGTCATATAAATAGGGTTTGTGTTGAAAACATAAGTTCTATCACCAGTGTGATGGCATGTGAAATTTCTGATGTTTTGAATTTTAGAATGACAATTTGTAGGTGGACCTCTATAGATATGTGATAGTCAGCAAAATTGGAGGAGATTAATTCAGATACAGGAAGGTACTTTTAAATAAATAAATAAATAAATAAACAAGAACTTTTGAAGAAGAAAAGACTTTTTTAACATTACACTACATGTTATATAGTGAAATTAAACCCAGCCCACTGCAGCCATGTTTTATGTCAGATCAAAATTTCTTCAAGGAATCTGACAGAGGTCCACCCAAGGAACATGCATGCCAAATAACTATGAAATAAAACAAGAACTTTTGCAGAAAATATTTTCAGCATTACACTATATGTTATATAGTGAAAATAAGCCTCGCCCATGGCGGCCATGTTTTTTTGTAAGATCAAATTTTTTTCAAGGAATCTGACAACAGTCCACCCAAGGACAATTCATGCAAATTACAATGAAATCCCACAAGTACTTTTGCAGAAAATGATTTTTTAGCATTACGTTATATGTTAAATAGTGAAAATAAGCCCCGCCCATGGCGGCCATGTTTTTTGTCGGATCAAAATTTCTTCAAGGAATCTAAAAGAGGTCCACCCAAGGAACATTCATGCAAAATAAAAACAAGGCATCGCATGCGATACAAATCCCCTCGCACTAGACAACTTCGTGTGTGGAAAACACTGAAATGGCAAAAGTCCAACTTGCTTGAGATATTATCATATGCAACATTTGTGTAAAGTTTGTTTAACAAGAGGGCCATCATGGCCCTGCATCGCTCACCTGATCCATATGATAGAGTAACAAGTGGGCCTCGGGGAGGGCCATTATTGACCCCAGGGCTAAAATGTAAATAATGTTGAGGGAGGTCTAAAGAGGTGAACCTTCATACCAAATATCAACAAAGGCTATAATTTGAACAATCTTGGCAAAGGTCCACTAGATGAAGCTACACACCAAATATCAAAGACCTGGGCCTTGCGGTTTCAGAGAAGAAGATTTTTAAAGATTTTCCCTATAAAAGCCAATGTAAAACCAAAAGGCCCTGCTGGGGCTGGGGTGGGGGGTCGGGGGGGGGGGGGACCTGGGCCTTGTGGGGTGAAGCTTCATACCAAATATCAAAGACAAGGGCATTACGGTTTCAGAGAAGAAATTTTTTTAGAGATTTTCCCTATAAGCCCATGTAAAACCAAAGGGCCCCAGAGCGGGCGCATTTTTGGCCCCAGCACTATAATTTGAACAATCTTGGTAGGGTTCCACTAGATGAAGCCTCATACCAAATATCAAAGACCTGGGCCTTGCGGTTTCAGAGAAGAAAATTTTAAAAGATTTTCCCTATGTAAGCCCATGTAAAACCAAAGGGCCCTGGAGCGGGGGCATTTTTGGCCCCAGCACTTTAATTTGAACAATCTTGGTAGGGGTCCACTAGATGAAGCTTCATACCAAATATCAAAGACCTGGGCCTTGCGGTTTCAGAGAAGAAGATTTTTAAAGATTTTCCCTATATAAGCTCATGTAAAACCAAAGGGCCACCGGGCGGGGGCATTTTTGGCCCCAGCACTATAATTTGAACTATCTTGGTAGGGGTCCACTAGATGAAGCTTCATACCAAATAACAAAGACCTGGGCTTTACGACTTCAGAGAAGAAGACTTTTAAAGATCTTCCCTACATAAGCCCATGTAAAACCAAAAGGCCCCGGGATGGGAGCATTTTTGGCCCCCAGGGCCTGGGCCTTGTGGGGTGAAGCTTCATACCAAATATAAAAGACATGGGCCTTACGGTTTCAGAGAAGAAAATTTTTGGCCCCAGCACTATAATTTGAACAATCTTGGTAGGGGTCCACTAGATTAAGCCTCATACCAAATATCAAAGACCTGGGCCTTTTGGTTTCAGAGAAGAAGATTTTTCAAGATTTTCCATATATAAGTCTATGTAAAACCAAAGGGCCCCGGAGCGGGGGCATTTTTGGCCCTAGGGCTATAATTTGAACAACCATGGTTGGGGTTCACTAGGTGAAGCTTCATACCAAATATCAAAGACCTGGGACTTGCGGTTTCAGAGAAGAAGTTTTTTTAAGATTTTCCCTGTATAACCCCATGTAAAACCAAAAAGCCCCGGGGCCAGGGGGGGGGAACCTGGGCCTTGTGGGGTGAAGTCATACCAAATATCAAAGACATGGGCGTTAGGGTTTCAGAGAAGAAAATTCTTAAAGATTTTCCCTATATAAGCCCATGTAAAACCAAAGGGCCCCAGAGTGGGGGGGGGGGGGGGGGAACCTGGGCCTTGTGGGGTGAAGTCATACCAAATATCAAAGACATGGGCGTTAGGGTTTCAGAGAAGGCAAGATTTAAAGATTTTCCCTATATAAGCCCATGTAAAATCAAGGGGCCCCGGGGCAGGGGGCATTTTTGGCCCCAGGGCTATAATTTGAACAATCTTGGTAGGGGTCCATTAGGTGAAGCTTCATACCAAATATCAAAGACCTGGGCCTTGCGGTTTCAGAGAAGAAAATTTTAAAAGATTTTCCCTATGTAAGCCCATGTAAAACCAAAGGGCCCCGGAGCGGGGGCATTTTTGGCCCCAGCACTATAATTTGAACAAGCTTGGTAGGGGTCCACTAGATGAAGCTTCATACCAAATATCATGCGGTTTCAGAGAAGAAGATTTTTTAAGATTTTCCCTATATAAGCCCATGTAAAACCAAAGGGCCCCAGGGCGGGGGCATTTTTGGCCCCAGCACTATAATTTGAACAATCTTGGTAGGGGTCCACTAGATGAAGCTTCATACCAAATATCAAAGACCTGGGCTTTACGGTTTCAGAGAAGAAGATTTTTAAAGATCTTCCATATATAAGCCCATGTAAAACCCAAGGGCCCTGGAGCGGGGGCATTTTTGGCCCCAGCACTATAATTTGAACAATCTTGGTGGGGGTCCACTAGATAAAGCTTCATACTAAATATCAAAGACCTGGGCCTTGCGGTTTCAGAGAAGAAAATTTTAAAAGATTTTCCCTATGTAAGCCCATGTTAAACCAAAGGGCCCCGGTGCGGGGGCATTTTTGGCCCCAGCACTATAATTTGAACAATCTTGGTAGGGGTCCACTAGATGAAGCTTCATACCAAATATCAAAGACCTGGGCCCTGCGGTTTCAGAGAAGAAAATTTTAAAAGATTTTCCCTATGTAAGCCCATGTTAAACCAAAGGGCCCCGGTGCGGGGGCATTTTTGGCCCCAGCACTATAATTTGAACAATCTTGGTAGGGGTCCACTAGATGAAGCTTCATACCAAATATCAAAGACCTGGGCCCTGCGGTTTCAGAGAAGAAGATTTTTTAAGATTTTCCCTGTATAAGCCCATGTAAAACCAAACGGCCCTGGTGCGGGGGCATTTTTGGCCCCAGCACTATAATTTGAACAATCTTGGTAGGGGTCCACTAGATGTAGCTTCAGACCAAATATCAAAGACCTGGGCCTTACGGTTTCAGAGAAGAAGATTTTTAAAGATTTTCCCTATATAAGCCCATGTAAAACCAAAGGGCCCCGGAGCGGGGGCATTTTTGGCCCCAGCACTATAATTTGAACAATCTTGGTAGGGGTCCACTAGAAGAAGCTTCAGACCAAATATCAAAGACCTGGGTCTTACGGTTTCAGAGAAGAAGATTTTTAAAGATTTTTCCTATATAAGCCCATGTAAAACCAAAGGGCCCCGGAGCGGGGGCATTTTTGGCCCCAGCACTATAATTTGAACAATCTTGGTAGGGGTCCACTAGATGAAGCCTCATACCAAATATCAAAGACCTGGGCCTTGCGGTTTCAGAGAAGAAAATTTTAAAAGATTTTCCCTATGTAAGCCCATGTTAAACCAAAGGGCCCCGGAGCGGGGGCATTTTTAGCCCCAGCACTTTAATTTGAACAATCTTGGTAGGGGTCCACTAGATGAAGCTTCATACCAAATATCAAAGACCTGGGCCTGGCGGTTTCAGAGAAGAAGATTTTTTAAGATTTTCCCTATATTAGCCCATGTAAAACCAAAGGGCCCCGGAGCGGGGGCATTTTTGGCCCCAGCACTATAATTTGAACAATCTTGGTAGGGGTCCACTAGATGTAGCTTCAGACCAAATATCAAAGACCTGGGCCTTACGGTTTCAGAGAAGAAGATTTTTAAAGATTTTCCCTATATAAGCCCATGTAAAACCAAAGGGCCCCGGAGCGGGGGCATTTTTGGCCCCAGCACTATAATTTGAACAATCTTGGTAGGGGTCCACTAGATGAAGCTTCAGACCAAATATCAAAGACCTGGGCCTTACGGTTTCAGAGAAGAAGATTTTTAAAGATTTTTCCCTATATAAGCCCATGTAAAACCAAAGGGCCCCGGAGCGGGGGCATTTTTGGCCCCAGCACTATAATTTGAACAATCTTGGTAGGGGTCCACTAGATGAAGCCTCATACCAAATATCAAAGACCTGGGCCTTGCGGTTTCAGAGAAGAAAATTTTAAAAGATTTTCCCTATGTAAGCCCATGTTAAACCAAAGGGCCCCGGAGCGGGGGCATTTTTGGCCCCAGCACTATAATTTGAACAATCTTGGTAGGGGTCCACTAGATGAAGCTTCATACCAAATATCAAAGACCTGGGCCCTGCGGTTTCAGAGAAGAAGATTTTTTAAGATTTTCCCTGTATAAGCCCATGTAAAAACAAACGGCCCTGGTGCGGGGGCATTTTTGGCCCCAGCACTATAATTTGAACAATCTTGGTAGGGGTCCACTAGATGTAGCTTCAGACCAAATATCAAAGACCTGGGCCTTAAGGTTTCAGAGAAGAAGATTTTTAAAGATTTTCCCTATATAAGCCCATGTAAAACCAAAGGGCCCCGGAGCGGGGGCATTTTTGGCCCCAGCACTATAATTTGAACAATCTTGGTAGGGGTCCACTAGATGAAGCTTCATACCAAATATCAAAGACCTGGGCCCTGCGGTTTCAGAGAAGAAGATTTTTTAAGATTTTCCCTGCATAAGCCCATGTAAAACCAAACGGCCCTGGTGCGGGGGCATTTTTGGCCCCAGCACTATAATTTGAACAATCTTGGTAGGGGTCCACTAGATGTAGCTTCAGACCAAATATCAAAGACCTGGGCCTTACGGTTTCAGAGAAGAAGATTTTTAAAGATTTTCCCTATATAAGCCCATGTAAAACCAAAGGGCCCCGGAGCGGGGGCATTTTTGGCCCCAGCACTATAATTTGAACAATCTTGGTAGGGGTCCACTAGATGAAGCTTCAGACCAAATATCAAAGACCTGGGTCTTACGGTTTCAGAGAAGAAGATTTTTAAAGATTTTTCCTATATAAGCCCATGTAAAACCAAAGGGCCCCGGAGCGGGGGCATTTTTGGCCCCAGCACTATAATTTGAACAATCTTGGTAGGGGTCCACTAGATGAAGCCTCATACCAAATATCAAAGACCTGGGCCTTGCGGTTTCAGAGAAGAAAATTTTAAAAGATTTTCCCTATGTAAGCCCATGTTAAACCAAAGGGCCCCGGAGCGGGGGCATTTTTGGCCCCAGCACTTTAATTTGAACAATCTTGGTAGGGGTCCACTAGATGAAGCTTCATACCAAATATCAAAGACCTGGGCCTTGCGGTTTCAGAGAAGAAGATTTTTTTAAGATTTTCCCTTTATTAGCCCATGTAAAACCAAAGGGCCCCGGAGCGGGGGCATTTTTGGCCCCAGCACTATAATTTGAACAATCTTGGTAGGGGTCCACTAGATGTAGCTTCAGACCAAATATCAAAGACCTGGGCCTTACGGTTTCAGAGAAGAAGATTTTTAAAGATTTTCCCTATATAAGCCCATGTAAAACCAAAGGGCCCCGGAGTGGGGGCATTTTTGGCCCCAGCACTATAATTTGAACAATCTTGGTAGGGGTCCACTAGATGAAGCTTCAGACCAAATATCAAAGACCTGGGCCTTACGGTTTCAGAGAAGAAGATTTTTAAAGATTTTCCCTATATAAGCCCATGTAAAACCAAAGAGCCCCGGAGCGGGGGCATTTTTGGCCCCAGCACTATAATTTGAACAATCTTGGTAGGGGTCCACTAGATGAAGCTTCAGACCAAATATCAAAGACCTGGGCCTTGTGGTTTCAGAGAAGAAGATTTTTTAAGTTTTTGGTGAAAAAAATCTATTTTTGGCCCCAAAAACCTATATGTGCAACGGACCGGAACCATTTGAACAACTTTGAAAGGGGACCACCTAAGGATCATTCCTGTGAAGTTTGGTCAAAATCCGATCAGTGGTTTAGGAGGAGATGTCGTTTAAAGAAATTGTTTACGGACGCACGGACGCACGGACGCACGGACGCACTGACGCACGACGGACGACGGACGAAAAGTGATCCCATAAGCTCACCTCGTCACTACGTGACGGTGAGCTAAAAAAATGATAATTATAATGGATATAAATTCATAACGATTCTCTTAATTTGCATATTATGTGAAAATTGTTGCTTTAACAATATTAAGCATATTGGCTAATCATGTACACAGTCAGAAAGATGTGACCTGAAAAAATTCTGATAATACAATAGGAGGTTACCCCACCCACCTCATCATACGCAGTAATTTCTAAAGATAGTTATAGAAATATTATACAAAATTTTACATAAAACATCCATACGCAGTAGGAATCGAAAGATTTCTTGTTGACTAAATTAACTTTAAACTTCTGTTGTCATGGCAAACCCCCCCCTCCCCCCCCCCCCCCCCCCACCAAAAAAAAAACATAATTGAAAATTGCCATATAAAAGGACTTTTTGGTTCAACAAAATTTAACCAACAAGTTTCCACGAGTAGTTCTCAATAAAATTAAGATTTTTTTTAAAAAGACCCGTGCATTTGATTGTTGTCATGGAAACAAAAAGACTAATCATTTGTAAATAAAGGATCAGGATCATCATCAAATGTTTTTAGCGACGGCTTTTCAGTACCTTAAGAAGATTTTTTTTTTACTTTTTTGTTTTTGTTTTCATGCGGTTAACATTCGCATTGGAACATAAATGCACAATTAGGCACACGTGAGCTGATTTTTTTTTTTTTGTAAATACAATAGGCAGTTAGTCAAACCGCTACATCATACACAGAGTTAATATCTAAAGAATTAAGATAACCATAAAATATGAAACAAAATTTTACAAAAACTCATGTACAATAGCCATACGCAGTAAGAAATGAAGTTACTTTTTGACAAAATTAATTTTAAACTTCTGTTGCTATGGCAACATGAATATGCCTTAAATATGACTTATTACCATTATAAAGGTCTAGATCTTGATAAACTATAAACATCGTGTGAAAAAGGCACGTCCATTTCATTGTCGTCATTGAAACCAAAAGAGTAATAAAAACAATTGGGAAAATAAAGAAACATGGCCAATATGCATTTTTGTCTCAACTTTACTGTAAATTCATAAGTTAGGCCCTCCCAGAGGGAATACCTGTTCCCTTGTGTCCCTGAGAAATCGGCATTTACCCTTGTTCCCCCAAATCAAAATCCCGATTATCTATGTCCCTTGTTCCCAAAAATTGCCTTTGTTCCCCTGTTCCCTTCAGTTTTAGACTTTTGTTCTCTTGTTCCCCTGAAATAAATGGCCTTATTCCCCTTTTCCCCAAAACCCATGGGAGGGCCCCAAGAGTGTTTATTTTAATTACCCCACTGAGGATCTCCTTAGAAAACTGTCTGCCTACGTCATCAAACTGGTAAAGGCAAGCGCGCCGGGTAAGGAACAAACACACCGGATAAGGAAATTTTTCCGATCAGGATAAAAAAGAAAATGGCGGAATAGGTATCACATGTGCAGGTTTGTTGTTGTTCTAGATCTCGTGTTATGGTTACTAATCAATACGGCTGCTCACATTAGCTTCACGGAAGACACATATTATTCACAAATTTATATTCGATGGTCCGAATTCGACAGTTACATCCAGTCAAACGGAGAACCGGACACAGTGGAGCTACTCCACCGCGAAATCTCATTATTTTACATGAAACGCTCTTCTGGGAAGATGGCATGCACTTTTTTTGTTGGTTGTAGACATACACATGATAAATCGGACTGTTGCAAATACGATTTAAGGAAAATTTGAAATTAGAAGGCACGCAGCGAGAAATCCTGGTTCAATTTTCAATACAAAGCCCACGGGCAAGGAAATGGGTACAACGCATATGATGAGACACAAAATTTTCCTGGGAAAATGGTTGTTGTATGGTCGAAGCACTAGGAAATTTCCATCTCAGCTTATGTTTTCCGATATTAATAATAAGTCCTACATAGTTTAAAGCACCGATTGTGATCTTTAGGAAACGTTAAACGTTTTTGTGCACTGCATTGCTCTGGTTCTAGCAATGTACCCCTCTACACCCCCCACACACACAAATACACATACACTATGAATCTAGGACGATTTGACCCGGACGATTTGACCTAGGAGAATTCGGTCAACGAGAATGTGGTCCGTAAAGATATATTGGATAGGACAACTTGGCAAGGCTAATATAATGTCCTGTGCAAATTAACATTTAAATGCTTTGGGTTTGTTTTCAGTAATGCCGCTAGGTTTGTTTGTTTGTTTGTTTGTTTAAGAGTTTAACGGCACTGTCAACACTATTTTAGGTCATTTTTGAGCCGGTCAGTTTACTTATTAACACTTTTCCTGGGCAGGCTTATACGTAAGCGGTTAACCAGTACATTGTACATTCTTTCGCCAGAAACTGACAACTGCCCTTCTAGAATCAGCGGAAGGGAGAGAATGACCGTAGAAAAGGTTTCTTGATCAATCTCCACGAAAGAATGTTGCCGACCCCCGCAGGTTTCGAACCCCTGCCCTCCTGATCACCAGCAGACGCGAATCCGACTGAGCTACCGAGGCCGGCATAATCATTCAGTTACCAATACATGTACTTACTTTAATATTTGCCTTGCCCATCGGGGCTTAAGAAATAGATGGGCTGCATGATGCTTCCACGCAGAGCTGAAACCGACCCACACACGAGTTCTGGTAAACTGCTTAGAGGATCTAAGCATGTCCAGGCAAAGCGGTGCGAGTCGACCCGCCCATGCTTATAAAGCCTATTGGTTTCATTGGGTGGCAGGGCTTGCGATGTCGTTTCATCTCAGTGTCGGGTAAAATTCCCACAAAATTGGAAGCAACGTCTCTAAAATGACCTTTACAGTGTTGACGGGGACGTTAAACCTCAAATTAAACAAACAATATTTGCCTTATATCCGACGACGAACTGTGTGCAAAGGGCCTGTTAAGATCTCCAATTATATCTGCACCCCCCCCCCCATTTTTCTTAAATGTTGTATGGTGATTGATAGCCAAAGGAAGTTACATGAAAAGATACAACTTCAAAGAAAAACAATTCAATAAAATGTTTGGTCATTCACAAATAAGGTATGTTTTTACCATGACTTAACCCCAACCCCCAGCTGATTGTGACCGAAATAGCAAAATTTGTCACCTTTATGGCTTTCAAAATATAATAGCCTAGCCTTGCCTGTACATATTTTATATTTTGTATACAGATACAGTTTTGATATGTTAACATGTGATGAAAATATGTAAAAAAATGAACTGTGAACTCTGTGTTTATTTTTTCATAAATTAATTTTTGGCCATTATCAGAAATGTCAACATAAAATTGCCATAATCCGTTCATAGGAAAGCCAAATATATGCTGTTATTACTCATTTTCTTAGTTAGAAACCAAGGAATAATTTGATACCTGTTTCATTTTGATCCTGTACTTTTTCATTTTCGTATATCTCCATGATAACGCAAGTGGGTGGGGATAACAAGATACGACTCGCTTAGTGTACAAACGATGAGCAGTGCTACCTGATATATTAATGCGCCAATTGAAACTTTCTAATGGCACTTTCTATTGTCTTTTTCTTTCGAAGGGGTATACTTTTATTACACTTTTCTTACTATTTTCGTCACAATTTATTATCTCAATACAGACACATCAAACGTCAAGTTATGCTGAAAATACTTGAAGACGAAACAACTCGTTTCTGTGTATGTTTCAATTAACGACGCCTGTTAGCAAGTGAAACGTCGCACACTGAAAAGGATTTGAGTGAGGGCCAAAAAGAAGCCAAATCATATCAGGCCCTTTAATGACCATGTAATAGGTATGTCTCACGAATTTGGCGAAGTTATCTACCTTATTTTCAGCCAAAAGAACAAGCATACAATGTTCTACCAGAAATACTGCATGGACTAATACATCATTTCTCTAATTCATGATCGCGATGTACCCAATCCATCTATCCCCCATAGGGGATGATTATATTGCTAGAACCACAGCAATGCGCATGCCAAGACAATGCACACAAACTTTGGACGTTTTCTAAAGGTAACAATTGGTGCTTTAAACTATGTAGGACTAATTATTAATATCGGAAAACCTAATCCGAGATGGAAATTTACTAGTGCTACGACCATACAACAACCATTTTCCGCGTTGTACCCATCTCCTTGCCCGTAGGCGTTGTATTGAAAATTGAACTAGGATTTCTCACTGTGGGCCTTCTAATTTCAAATTTTCCTTAAATCGTATTTGCAACAATCCGAGTTATCATGTGTATGTCTACAACCAACAAAAAAGTGCATGCCATCTTCCCAGAAGAGCGTTTCATGTAAAATAATGAGATTTCGCGGTGGAGGAGCTCCACTGTGTCCGGTTCTCCGTTTGACTGGATGTAACTGTCGAATTCGGACCATCGAATATAAATTTGTGAATAATATGTGTCTTCCGTGAAGCTAATGTGAGCAGCCGTATTGATTAGTAACCATAACACGAGATCTAGAACAACAACAAACCTGCACATGTGATACACATTCCGCCATTTTCTTTTTTATCCTGAGCGAAAAAATTTCCTTATCCGGTGTGTTTGTTCCTTACCCTGCGCGCTTGCCTTTACCAGTGCGGTCATTACATGTAACTGTGGCGTAATCGGTGAAGTGGTACAGAAGATAACAAGGTACATGCTATATTTCAACAAGTTCTAATGAAGATTTTCAACCTTTTGATTTGTCTATTTCTTGCCATATGACAAACAAAGGATTTAATGACCTACCCAAATAGATTATAGTATACTTGAGTGCTTCATCAGCATCTTTAATTTGGGACCGAAAACTGAAGGTAAATCATTTTATTTCCTATCTGTTTTATTGTATCAGTTTTTTTTGTCTTTTTTTTTTTTTTTTGCAATGACACTGTCAGGGAATAAAGCTCTTTTGAAAGGTATAGAAAGGGTTAGATTAGGGAGAGCACATTCCATTGTATCCGGGTATAATATATAGACCTTACATTAAATTACATTTATGAAGATTTTTTTATCATAAACACTTTTGCGCAAATAAGAATATGATAAAAAGAATGCATCTCACCCCTCGGCCTGAGACAGACAGCTCATGAAATATTCTATTTCCCTACTTTCTTACGAGATGACTTAATGAGCCCCCCCCCCCCTTTCTCTTGAACCTGCCTCCTTGCCTCAGTCTTTCCGACATTTTGAGAGTAAACCAATTACTATGTAGAAAAGTAGATAAAATTGCGCCATAAAAATATAAAATTCGTCAAAATAAATATAAAAAAAAATCGAGATAAGCATGTTCAAATATCACTAAAACAATCCTCTGTTTTCTGTCTTCACAGTCTCGGTTTGTCGTGAGACACTTCCCGCGAAAAAAACGTAAAACAATTTTGTGTGTTCGTTTACACCGAATGTTCGGAGCAGAGCGTCTGTCGAAAGAAGAGTATTAAAAAATCAAAAAGAATTATGTATTTGTAAATATTTAATAATGACACCTTTCCTTGCAAGTCTAATAAAAGATGTTAAAAAAATCAGTATCTTGCCCATATGACCAAAACTTGTTATTTGCAAAAAAATACACCTATAATATAATAAAATTTGCACACAATTACCTCTAAAGAACATGCTGCGAACAGTTTACAAAAACTTTCAAAGGGGCATAAATCTGCATATATTTGGTGCACTGTTACCTTGAAATAATATGTGCTGCTCAACATCATTGTGTAACTATTTATGAAAATTCAGTTTGATCGGATGTAAACTGTAGGAGGATTTAGCCAAAAACAAAACAAAAAAAAAAATAATAGAAATTTTCAAAGGTGTTTAACTCTGCTAATATTTGGTGGACTGTAATATTGAAACAATATGCGCTGCTCCACATAATGGTCTGACTACAAATCAAGTTTCAGCTTAATAAGATGAAAACTATAGGGTTATTTAGCCGGAAACGAAAAGTTTACTGAAATTTTCAAAGGGGCATAACTCTGCTAATATTTGGTGGACTGTAACCTCCAAACAATATGCGCTGCTCCACATCATGGTCTAACTGCTTATGAAGTTTCAGCTTGATTGGATGTAAACTGTAGGAGGATTTAACCAGAAACGAAAAATTAACAGCAATGTTCAAAGGGGTATAACTCTGCTAATATTTGGTGGACTGTAATCTCGAAACAATATGGGCTGCTCCACATCGTGGTCTAACTATACATCAAATTTCAGCTTGATCGGATGTAAACTGCAGGAGGAGTAAGCCGGAAACAAAAAGTATACTAACATTTTCAAAAGGACATAACTCTGCTAATATTTGGTGTATTGCAACCTCGAAACAATAGGCACTGCTCCACATCATGGTTTAACTTATATATGAAGTTTCAGCCTAATCGGATGTAATATGTAGGAGTTAACCGGAAATGAAATGTTTACAGAAATTTTCTAAGGGGCATAACTCTGCAAACATTTGGTGGACTATAACCTGGAAACAATATGCGGTGCTCCACATCATGGTCTAACTATATACCAAGTTTCAGCTTGATTGGATGTAAACTGTAGGAGGAGTTAGCCGGAAACGAAAAAGTCTACTGAAATTTTCAAAGGGGCGCAACTCTGTTAATATTTGGTTGACTGTAACCGCAAATAATATGCGCTGCTCCACTTCATGGTCTAGCTGTATATGAAGTTTTAGCTTGATCGGATGTAAAATGTAGGAAGAGTTAACCGGAAATGAAAAGTTTACAGAAATTTTCTAAGGGGAATAACTCTGCTAACATTTGGTGGACTGTAACCTCGAAATAATATGCGCTGCGCCACATAATGGTCTAACTATATACCAAGTTTCAGCTTGATCAGATGTAAACTGTAGGAGGAGTTAGCCGGAAACGAAAATGTTGACGGACGGACTGACAGACGCCATACCCTGTAACATAATACACCCCTTTTTTCAAACGGGCGTATGAAAAGGTAAGAGAAAAGTCCAGGGAGTGCCACAATCACAAACCGCAGCCTTTCCCAGACACCAAGAGGAAGAGGAAACCAACAAATCCAAACAAGCACAAATCGAACTCACGTACGAAAAGCACTAAGATTAGCTCTCTCTTCCCCAAGCGTGTTAATCGCAATACTAAAAGGACTGAAAAACACAAGAAAAATGCGCACATTGTTAGACATAAAACAAATCGCCTCGTAGAATCAACCACAAAGCAACAAAGAGTAATACTAACACCAGAACCACCACCTTAGAACGGTCAGTAGATTAAACCACCGGTGTGTGTGTGTGGGGGGGGGGGGGGGGTTAAAGCACTTTTACAGCTAGTAACTTCACCTTGGGTCCCGATGCTACTGTTAATACAGAAATACATAAAATACGGTTCGCATAAAGGCTCCCAACTCAGTCAATGCATCAAGCGAAAACATAAAAAATCAAATTAATCATTATAATAAACAAAGACGAGTATTCATGGCTAATTCTACTGTATGACAGAGTAAATGAAAACCAATAGTTGAACCACGGCGGGCCAAGCCAAAGTCATATCGTCAAGCCCCAACCCACTGGTTAAAGTTTTACGAAGAGGCCGTTATTGGGTCTGAGACTCGAACCGCCTTCGTGCAATTAAAGAGTGAAGGATAGCCATCAACAATGATTGGGTTGACAACTAGGCATGCAGTCGGCTGCATAATATCCAGACTATAGCAAATTCTTTTTTATACCGCAATCGGTCATTCTAGTAACCTAATAAAGGGGGTCGAATATCTGCACGCAATAATCGGTAGTGACCTATAATACCTTCTACTGACTTATAATACGTCTAGTGACCGTTTATAGACCGGACCTACTTTTCAGGTCCCTAATTTGCAATCGTAAATAATAACAGGCAGCCTTTTATACACAAGGAAACAACGAAACTGCATGTTATAATCTTTGCAATATTTATTTAAACAGATTTTCAGAAATTTCAGCTATATTCTTACCTTCTCGGGCTTTCCTGGTTTGAATGGCCAGTTGGAATCTCAACCTCGAAACAATTTCTAAAGCTGTAATAAACTAGTTATTTGCAGATTTTCATACAGAATGTTAAGCGCTGAAAAACTTTTATTCTAGCGTCCATGTTGTTTCCTACGTCAGAAACCTTGCGCTATTTGACATTACGTTATACTACGTGTGCGCGCCATGGCACTGAATGTCGTTTAACCTGCCACATTGTCTGCTGTCTTTTTTGTTCAAATTTGCTAAATTATTGCAAAACACTTGATTGTTTTGAATTGCGGTATAAACTAAATACATGATTAGTGTCCTTAATAATAAAATATAATCGGTTCGCCACGACAATTTTATAGGGGCTCGCTAAAGCTCGCCCCTACAAAACTGTCTAAGGCTCACCGTTTATATTTTATTATTAAAAACACTAATCATGTATTTACTATATAACGGGTAATAAGTTTTCTGTATTGCTCCGAAAAGTTAGATTTACCTCAATTTTTCTAAACCAGTACCATAACGAAAACATGCCTATACAAATACATTGCCAATTTTTTGGCCAAAAATTGGAAATTTTAAGATTAAAAATTGTGATATTTTTTTTCTTATTTCTGCTCAAAATATAGGTTGTGGGTACTCGTTTGAACCGCCTCGTCGAGGCGGTTCTAATGAATAACTACAATCTATATTTTAGAGCAGAAATAAGAAAAATTAGGTTTACCCCTGTACACCCCAGTTTTACTATATAAAAGTGGGGTTCAATGGGGTCAAAATTATATAGGGATAGTTTACGTGATGCACTAAGTAACCGTAAAATTCTGGTTCCGATATACCTTATTGCAGAAGTGTTTTCAGACTGACGCTTTATTTTTCTAACAACTTGAAGGTACTTTGTCTGCGATAAAATTGCAAAAACTCCTTACGAAGTTTAAAATGACGATAGCCCTGCCTAAGAAGTTTGGCAGTAAGGGCTTTATTACGGTAGTTAAAGTCATTAAGATTTGAAGAAGCTCTGGCGAATCTAATAAGTTGATATGTGTATACCGCATATGAGGTACGCCGGGGGACATCGCCATCCAGAAAAGGGAAATCGACTATATCAAAACCCAAATCGTCGCGTTTATCATAAGTATTGGTGGATACTGTACCATTAGATATACAGAGATTCACATCCAAAAAAGGTGCCTCGGTATCGGAAGAATTTGCTCTATTTAATTGTAGTTCTGTAGGGTATATCCGATCTACCATTTTGTCAAAGAAAATATTGTTAATATTTAATAAATTTGATCTTGTCATAAAAATGTAAAATTTCAACCCAGACACATCAGTTAACATATTTACCCTAGGTATTGGTACAACTTAACTCCTTAACCCTTCTTCAGCTAAACACGTCATGTCCTGTCTTAGCAAACAGTATAGATCCAGATCAGAGGCCAACTGATCTGGATCTGCACTGTTTGTCATTAAATATGTGAATTTCTATCAAAAACCTGGATCAAGTAATCTGATTGGCTGGAAATTAGAAGTGGGCGTGGCATCTTAATTTATTCAGTCTGAGCAGGGTTAATGTTTTGTCCTAAATTTGAAAAATTCTACTTTACAACTTGTTGATTTTCTAAAATAGTGCTGGATGAGTGGCAGTGTAGACCCTGATCTGACACCATATTCTGTGGAATCTAATCTGGGTGTACACTGTTTGCAAAGGCTTGTCTGTCCCAATATTTAGGCTTATGACGGTACAGCAGTTTTTGTAGCCCTCATATTGTCAGTGATGTATGCAGAATTTTGTTTACTTGCTTGATTCTGAGAAAGAAGATATCTAGATGTTTACAATATAAGGACATGGCAGACATTTCGGTCGACAGATCACGACCATTTTAACAAAATTTTGTTACCGAACCCAAGCAGGTTTCACATATAATTTTCTATGCACTGCCCTGTAGCTTCTAAGGTGCCATTTGCATGGACAGCAGGCTGATGACAATGGTAAAAGGACGTGAAGCCTAAGTCTCTAGTGAGCAAGAAAGGGGCATAGCTTTAGCCATTGTTAAAGGAAAAACTCGAAAATAGAATGTGTATCTTTATTTCATGAGAAGACCTCATGTCAAATTTCTCAGGAATCTAATCACAGCTATAAAAATGCATAGTTACAAATTATTATTAAACAATTGACTGATAGACAGACATATAGGTTTACATTATGTTATTCCTCTTATACACCGCAACCTCTTTATAACACTATTGTTTGGGTCCATAGCATAAACCCTGTTGGCTAAACAACCATGTTATATCCGAACAAAAATGTATAGATTAAATTGAAAAATGACCATTTATGGTCATTTTTCAATATAATTTATACGTTTTTGGGATCCATCTTTGAACCGTGTTATATCCAAAACCGTGTTGCAGTAAACCGTGTTAAAAAGAGATTGTAGTGTATATGCATTTTAACTTAAGCAATCTGTAGGCTTAATCTGCAGATGGCTGTAGTAGTTTATATATTTTTCACAGAAAATAATACTTAACATTTCAATACAACTGAAAGTCAAGTCTTATTTTCTGTGAAAAATAAAATATTTTAACTGCAGTAGTAGTATTACTTATGTAGCTTTTGGCACAGAATTTATTCAGACGCTCCCGAGCACAAACCCGGTGGGGCCCCCCCACCCCCACCCCCCCAGATGGGCCCCACCGGGCGGGGTGCCCAGCGCAATCCAGTATATAGCTGCCTTTGGAGGAAGGCTCTGAGGTGTTCGTTTTATTTAGACAGTACTTAAATCTATAGATTCATAAAGGGAAACACAATGCAGGAGTGTACATGGATCAAGATCGGTACAAGTGAAGCTTGTGGGAAGAGATGTAGAGGAACCTACTGTGCTATCCACAACGCTGCTATCTCCAGAGGTGGGGGTCTCTGGATCTGTCAGAGTTGTGGGGTGGCTGTGAAGACGTCCCGTAAGCTGTGTAAACCAAGGGGCGCTACTACCGTCTATAATCAGTACTACAATAAGAAGCGCTATGTTGTGTCTTTTCGAAAAGAAGACAAACGACTCCAGGATACACTTCAATTAGAGAAAAGTTCAATGCATACATATATGAATTATGGCTACTATGGATGAATTCATAGAACAGTTACTGGCAGAAATACCTGATAATAATTCGACTCTCCATCATGCGGTTCAACACATCTTGGATGAGACTATCCCAGATTCTGTTAAAGGGCGCTTGTTAAAGCCCTTACAGCCTGAAGAATATCGACCTACCCCACCACCACGCAAAAAGAAGGCCACCAAGAGAAAGGCCATTGAAGAGGAATTTAACCCTATCTCCCGCAAGAAAGTCCTGAGATCCGTGAAGGAGTATCAGGATTAGATCTTGACTTGTTTGCATCTGCTGAGCAGATAAAAGAAAAGCTAGTCTTCAGTGAGACCCCATGGGTCATTGGCGACTTCTTGAGGGGCTGGCAGATGGACGTGCCTGCCCATAATCCTCATAGTGCAGACCCCAGGACTTTCCTCGAGGCTGTGGTGCCCCAAATCAGTAGCAAGCTCGAGGAAGCGATCGAGGCTCTGGGTGGCTTGAAGTTCCAGATGGCTCTCAAGGTTCAGCTTCGGAAGGACAACCCAGTCGGTAGTGAGGAGTATACAACCCCCGTGCTGCGCCACAAACAGGAGACCCTTCTCCAGGCCAGCGAAATCAAGGGGGCTCTCGAATAAACCTTCCCAAAGATCCAAGAAACACTCGAAAAAAGGACACAGAGAGTGTCTGGCTGGGATGTAGATCTGGTACAGACCCTTTGGCTGGCCATTGCCAGATATCAGCCTCTTCGGGGAGGGTCCTACATCCCACACCCAGCAGCTGTAAGTTCTAAGAAGGCAGTGATCAACGTGAAGAACAGGGATGACCACTGCCTTCGATGGGCGCTCCGAGCGGCTCTAGCAAATCCGCCACCACAACATAACCCACCGAGACCAAGTTGGTATCCTACCAATGATGGTCTGAACTTTGAAGGGAGCGGAGTGGAGCGGCAGAAACCTAACCATCAACGTCTTTGGCTGGGACAAGGGCATCACCGTCCACCGCCTCAGCAAGCAGCCACAACAGATACCAAGGATCAACCTGATACCTCGAAAAGGCCGGTAAATACCACTACACCTGGATCAACAACCTCAACCGCCTCTTATTTGACCAGAACAAGCACCCAAAAAAGAAGCACTTCTGTGAGCGTTGTCTTCATGGCTACACGAGAGAAGACCTGATGGAGGCCCACAAGCTTGAGTGCGAAGGCATCGGCCAGACGGCTGTCCGGGTGGAGATGCCAGAAGAGGGTAAGAACAAGCTCACCTTCCAGAACCACCACAAGCAGCAACCAACCCCATTCGTCATCTTTGCAGACTTTGAGGCTCTCACCACCAAGATCAGCTACTGCTATATCGTGGTGCGGTGTGATGGAACAACAAAGCCGCCTGTCGAGTATCGCTGTCCAAATGCAGCAGAGCACTTCTTAAAATCACTCCAGGAGGAGGAGCGCGAAATTAAGAGCGTGTTAGCCAACCCTAAAAACATAAGGATGACACGAAAGAACTGTCGGGCCCATAACAATGCCGCGAATTGCTATATATGCGAAAAACCGCTAGATGGTGACTCTGTCCGCGACCACTGTCATATCACAGGTAAATATCGAGGGGCAGCCCACAACGCCTGCAACCTTAATCTGAGGCTAAGCCCAAAGATCACCGTCATTTCCGTGGCGTTCCACATCTCAGGGGGTACGACTACCACCTGCTCATGCAGGCTATCTCGAAGGTCGAAGGCAAAGTCTCCTGCATCCAAAACAACACAGAAAATTATATCTCCTTCTCTCTCGGGCAGCTCCGTTTCATCGATAGTGCCCAGTTCTTGCTAGCTTCCCTTGACAAGCTGGTGGCGGCAAACCAACCTGGAGCTTTCCCGATCACGTCCCACTATGAGCCAAACCAGCAGAGGCTCCAGCTCTTGACCCGGAAGGGTGTCTACCCCCACGAGTATATGGACTCCTGGGATCGCTTCGCCGAGACCAAGCTCACTCCAAAAGAGGTATTCTACAGCAAGCTCACCGACGAGCACATCAGCGACGACGACTACGCCCACGCACAGAGAGTATGGGAGGACTGTGGGTGTGGGACGCTGGGGGACTACCACGACCTCTACAATCGCACAGATATTCTCCTACTGGCAGATGTGGAATTCCGAAAGACCTGCCTGACGCAGTATGGCTTAGACCCAGCACACTACTTCACCAGCCCGGGGCTTTCATGGGATCCCCTTCTCAAGAAGACAGGAGTGGAGCTCGAGCTACTCACAGATTATAACCAGCACCTGTTCATCGAGAAGGGGATGAGTGGAGGCATCTCAATGGTCTCAAAGCGCAATGCTAAGGCCAACAATCCTCAGGTTGATGATTATGACCCAGAAAAGCCTAGCAGCCACATCCTCTACCTAGATGCGAACAATCTTTATGGTTGAGCTATGAGTCAATATCTCCCCACTGAAGGTTTTCGGTGGGTGGATGCATCGGAATGCCAGCAGCTCGCAAAAACCATTGCAGAGCAACCTGCAGAGAGCCAAGAGGGCTACATCTTAGAGGTGGATTTGGAGTATCCAACGGAGCTGCACAAGGCACACAACGCCTACCCGCTAGCTCCAGAGCGCATGGTGGTCCAGGAGGAGTGGATGTCGGAGTATCTGCACGACCTTATTACTGGCTACGTCAGTGGCGTTGGGGTGGCGCCTACCGAGGTCGAGTAGCTGGTACCCCAACCACCGCGACAAGGACCGCTACGTGCTCCATTATCGGAATCTCCAGTTATACATGTCTCTGGGTATGCGTCTGACCAAGATTCATCGTGCCCTCCGGTTCCAGCAGAGGCTCTGGATGGAGCCCTATATCCGGATGAACACTGAGCTCCGGAAGAAGGCCACCAGTGACTTTGAGAAGGATCTCTACTACAAGCTCATGAAAAATTTGGTCTTCGGCAAGACAATGGAGAACCTCCGCAGGCGTGTCGACGTCAAGCTGGTCCGCGCCAACGAGGAAGATAAACTCAGGGAATTTTAGGCCAATAACTGTTCAGCAAATGCCCACGATGTATTGCTATATTAGAATGATATAAGATGGTAGTACACCACCACCTCTTTATAACATTATTAATGGGTACCACGGGTGGGTGCGCATGCGCACTGATTGTGCGCTTCCGAATTCGACGGAACCTATTTTGATTATTTTTTTTTGATTTATTAGAAGCATCCTGGATGAGTTCTTTTGCTATTTTGCTTAATTAAACTTCTTTATTCCATAACTTATTCTTTTTCAGGGTTATTCATTGTCATTTAGGTAGTTTTGTTTATTTGTAACTTGGTCAAATTTGCCTTGGTATTTTCTACCCACGCACCGGAAGTAGTTCCGGTTCCTGCACGGCGGATAATGTAAACAATTAGATAAACAAATTAAGTAACAAACAGTGATTCATTGAAACTGCCCATCACAGGAGACTTTCCTAGACACTAATTGGTATTAGCCCTTCTTATCCAAGGAAGTCACAACTCCACTCAATCATGACAAGAGTTCACTTTGTGTTTGACATCCTGTTTGGAGTGTGTTGTTTGCTGTTGGCAACACGTTTGACCTCACTTCTTAATAGTAGAGAACTGGACCTACAGGAAATTCCACCCAACTTCTTCCCAGTTTATGCAGACTTGATTGTGGCCACGTAAAATCGATTTAAGCCCCCCAGTGGAAATCTTCCACTGACCGTTCCAAGGCGGCTCTTCTGTGGCGATTTATTTGTGTTGTTGTTTGTTACTTACTGTGTGTATCACTAGTGTCTTTTAATTTTGGATGGCCATATGGCCATTTTGTGGGAAAGTAACTGTCCATATGGCCTTCCTTTGTTTAGGTTTCCATTATGGTCTGGTCGCTTAATGTTTGTATTTCTTTCCCTTTGGTGTCTTTTATGGATGGAGTAAGTTAATTGTATCAATTCCTGATCTTTGTTTTACTTCTACTTTTCAATGGTACAACAGCTAATCATCATAACCTTATGTTCCATGTCCCCCATTTGTGCACTGTTTCAATTTTAAAGAAATCTCTCAGGTTTAGGGAAGTTCTTGGATCAAATAAACTTCATTATTTGTACATATTTGCAGTCATTATAGGTAATGCATGGGATATTGAAACAAATCCTGGTCCGAATTCCCGGAATGACAGTACACATTTCCCTTGTGGGCTCTGTCTTAAAAGTGTTGGTTGGGAAGACCGAGGAATTTGCTGTGATACATGTAATGTCTGGTACCACATAAGCTGTCAAGGCATGTCATCAACTATGTATAGCCTTTATAATAAATCATCGAATATAAATGTTGCATGGGATTGTATGAAATGTGGATTGCCAAACTTTTCCACATCTCTGTTTGACACTTCATCTTCCATAGATACCTACAATCAGTTTGATCCTTTATTATCACTGTCCGAGCCTGACAGCCCGATACCAGACAATATTGGCCCACCCACTGCAGCTTCTTCGCCCATCGTGAAGCAGTCTAAAGAAGCTAAACTAAAGACCAAAAAGGCGGTCCTTAACCATCCCCTTAGAATATTGATTATGAATTGTCAATAAAGAATAAAAAGGCTGAAATTCAAACAATTATCGACTCGGCAAAAACAGACATCATTTTAGGGAATGAGTCATGGTTACCCCCCAGAGATTAAAAACTCGGAAATATTCCAAGAATCATTTGACGCAATCCGGAAAGACAGAGTTGGGGATGCACATGGTGGTGTCTTTGTAGCTTTTAAGCGAGACCTACTCTGCACTGAATCTCCGGAGTTGGGCACCAACTGTGAATTAGTTTGGTGTAAATTGAACATTTTTGGATGTAGGACTCTGTACCTTGGTTCCTCTTACCGCCCTTCAGATCAGATTGATCCAGAATATCTTGAGGCGTTCAATTCATCTTTGTCTAGGATAATGTCAAATGCAAATGCTCAAATTTTGGTTGTAGGAGACTTCAATTGTGGAGATATAGAATGGAGCAACATGCAGGTACCCCATGGGGTGTCTAAAAGGCAGACGCAGCAACAACTTTTGGACATAATTAAAGATCACTGCCTGACCCAAGTAGTAAACATACCCACCCGGCAAGATAAAACCCTTGATTTGTTATTCACGAATTCTCCATCCCCTGTTAGTCGAGTTAAGGGGATGCCCCCGATCGGCAAGGCTGATCACGACATAGTCCTTATAGAATACGATATAAAAGCTAAACGAATCAGACAAGCCCCGCGTAAAATATTTTTATACAAACGTGCGGATATGGATGGTCTGCGAGACCATATGGTATGGAAGGTTTATTCCAACAAAAATGACCAAAACCAAGTATAGTGCACCATGGATCGATAACACGATCAAACACCTCATTAGGCCAATATAAAATATATGTGTGGTTCCGGTTACCCGACATATTCATTAAAAAGCGCTTTCATTAAAGGACAATCTGGTCATATTTACGCATGAAAATGGTGTGCGTCTGCCAAAAAAAAACATCCGTGTTTGTCTCTAAACTGTGAGCCTAGAATAAAAATGCATATCGTAAGCATCGCTATTTAAAAGCTGTTTTTTTATCAATTGCCGCAAGCTGTCAGTTAACGGTAAGTGGCCTGTGCTAATCAATAACAATTAGCCAGTTACAGTTCAAATGGGTCAGGGATATGGCATGTGGCTACTTCTGAAGAAGCCGACGCTTTGAAGTAACCCATAATTATAATCCAAAATCTCCAGTACTTAGCACATTCAAGACCGTTCATGCAAGCCAATAGAACCACCACCGGAAACAAAATAAATAAGAAAAAAAAACTACTACCAGAGGGTAAAACGTCTGTTGTCTCATGTGATCAACAGGTATTTTCCATATACCGGTAAGAGAGGCAAAATTAGGAAGCGGTCGGAACCCACCAATTATGAATGCAATTTGTTTTCGGAAGCGCAAGATGCATAAAACCCATGTTTCGGACGCATAAATAAGGACAATGGCGCACATTTCTTGCGGTATGCAGACCATGACGGTATGACCCCTCTCAATAATCAGATTACTTTTGTGATTATAAAAATTATCCAAATCATGTTTTACCACCTGTAGCGATGATCAGACAAGTGTGCACGCTTCAACAAACATAAATAATGCAGACAGCTTATGTAAATCTCTCAAGTATTTTCACTATCTCCATGAACAGAAAGCTAAGCCTTCACAGATGGGCAGGATGACCGTAGTCCTCGCTGGTCACACATATATAGTTTTTTTCATGCCGCGCTTAATTTCCCGCCGTCATTTTGAACGTGCCTTTGTTGCAGTCTGAAATTTAACCACGTTTTTCAATAACCCGTCATCGATAGTTTGCACACACGGTCTTCGCATCCAATTTTGGGAAAACATGACAGTAACTCTGTGCGACAGGTGAGGTCACAGATCATCAGCCTGCGCAGTCTTATCAGTCTTTGCTCGTTGTTCAAACCTGTTGTAGTATGGCTTCTGGGATATGTAGATCGCAGCAAACGAAGAGCTCGATGTACAGGCTTATTTTACGCTAAAAGAATTTTTTTTTCGTGAGTGCAGGAAGCAGTTTAACATGGTGTAATATATGTCCGACAAAGGCGGTAGTTAATGAGCTAGGATGTCATATGGTGGTGACATCAGAAATGCTTTCCGAGAAATGCGCTGAATGCGTATGCGCGCACAGAAAAGACTCAGATCAGCTGGAATTTCTGCACAGTCTGATCTGAGTTTATTGCTCACAAGGTTTCATTTCTAGGAAAGTTTAGACACTCGCCGATCAGACTGGCCGCATATGCACATGATAACACTGGTCAGGTAACCTTTCACACCTAATCGTTTAATTGGTATCACTTACATGTAGTACACTGGTCATCAAATCTTAAAGTGAGATAATTTGGAACAATAAACAGCGGGATTAGCGGTAAACCATCAAACAGGCAACAATCTATTGCTAAAAAAAGTGTCTAAAATATCCATTCTTTAAACAGGCATGACGTTGTTATATTTGGGCATTTGATTTGAGGTTTAACGTTCCCGTCAACACTGTAAAGGTCATTTTGGAGACGTTGCTTCCAATGTTGTAGGTCTTTTACCCGACATTGAGATGAACAGACTCAATAAAACCGAGTCTGCTATTTTCGTTTATTTGGTGTATTCTTTGCTTCCGGAGGATCTAACTATTCAGAACTTATTTATCCCTGCTCACCCTTGCATGCCCGTAGTTAAAGGGGAAAGCAGACTTAACTGGGGATATATTTTTTCCCAATCTCTGCTCCAGAACATACATGTACATTGTGGTTTCTTATTACAACCACCTCAATGGCATGGTTCTATTGAGTTTCCAGACTGTACAAGTTTGGATTGAAGTCATGAAAGAGGCAGTTAGGGAAACATGCAAATATGATGTAGGGCACACGTGTGTGGAAATGTTGTTTATGTTTTTTGTGCAATCAAGATCAGGAACTTAACTTTTCAAAATGAAGGATTTTGAACTCCTGTTTTCAGAACCATCTATCTATCTATCTATCTATCTATCTATCTATCTATCTATCTATCTATCTATCTATCTATCTATCTATCTATCTATCTATCATGTTCAGCTTTAAGACAAAGTAATACAGATACAAATGGCACAAGGACTACGATTTGAAAAGACAATATAAAATAGTTTCTGCTGGTGCTAATTGCTGGATGTTTAATTTGCAGCATTAAGCCGTTAAAAGAAACTTTCTGATATCCGTTTACTCTGTCATTTCATCTTGATCTTTTGAACTTTTACATTTATCTTCAATGTATATATGGTACAAAAACAGTTAGAAAGCAACCTTCACTAGAACAGCAAGTCCAAAAGGCTGACCTTTTGTAAAAGGCGAACACATACCGGTACACAGGATGTCCAATCAAAATACTTTGTTCTGACTGAAGAACACCCTTTTTTGTAACAGTTAGGACAATATGGATGAAAACTAAGCATTATTTATTATACTTTTATTTGTTTACAATGTTTTCAAGTACAATTATACAACAAAAGCAAAACAATATGACAAAAATAAGTGCGGTGTGTAGCATAGTATAGAGGGTGAGAAAAATAAAATAAAAAATAAAATAATTTTCCTACCTACCTACCCTATTTTTGAAAACCATGTAATAGGAACCACACATATAGTTTGTTTTGGCCTTAGAAGACGTAATAGGATGTATTTTCGTGCTCGCAAGTCTAGCAGCCCTGACATTTAGAACCATTACAAAAGGTTCAGAGCACATGTACAAAAGGTAATTAGAGATGCATATTGGAAGCATGTTTCCAGCATATTTACCTTCGAAGATGACAACATAGATCCCGATAGCCCCCAGAAGAATAGTAAGGTTAAAAAGTTTTGGTCATTTGTAAAATCCCTATAAAAGGATGCATTTGGGATCACTTCGCTAAGGGAAAACGGAATTTTGAAAACAGACTCGCGCGATAAGGCCAACATATGCAACAAACACTTTCAATCTGCATTTACGCGAGAAACTGACGGTGAGCTACCATCTAAAGGCAATAGTACGTTCCGTACTATGGGGGACATAACAGCTGACCCTAAGGGGGTCGCTATACGGTTGGGTAAGCTCAAAATACATAAGGCATCTGGGCCAGATGACCTGAATGCCAGGGTCCTTAAGGAATGTAGTGCTGAAATTTCTCCTGTGCTGGCCTTTATTTTCAATGAATCACTTGCCCAGGGCACTGTACCAGATGATTGGCGACAAGCCAATGTTACCCCGGTCTATAAAAAAGGTGAAAAATACGATGCAGCAAATTATAGACCAGTGTCGCTAACATGCATCTGTTGCAAAACCCTGTAGCATATATTAGTCAGCAGCATAAACAAGCACTTAGCCTTTGAGAGCATTCTTGCTGACTGTCAACATGGTTTCCGAAGTCAAAGGTCTTGCGAAACTCAACTAGTTCAATTTTACCATGACATTGTGAGTAATCTGGATGGGGCCATAAATCGTGGCCACAAACAGACTGACTTGATCATCATCGATTTCGCCAAGGCCTTTGACAAGGTACCTCACAGAAGGCTATTGTACAAATTGGATTACTATGGGATAAGAGGATCCACACATAATTGGATTAGCTCATGGCTCTCCGGGCGCTCTCAACAAGTTGTACTCGACGGCCAAGCGTCTGATCCAGTCCCTGTTCTATCTGGTGTCCCACAAGGTTCGGTCTTTGGACCGGTCCTCTTTTTGATATTCATCAATGATCTCCCTGATAACATCAGGTCATCTGTCCGTTTGTTTGTTGATGATTGTGTCCTGTATCGGGACATATATTCTTCTTCTGACTGTCGCATTTTACAAGATGACCTGGATCGACTTGCACAATGGGAAGCAGATTGGCAGATGAAGTTCAATGTAGCCAAATGCCATTCAATGAGGGTGTCACGACATCTTCAGGACAAGCAAATTACGTATGATTACACACTACACCAGCAAACTTTGGAGCAAGTTCATTCCGCCATATATCTTGGTATCACCATCACTGACGATCTCGATTGGGGTCAACATATCTCTGAAATAACATCTAAAGCAACTAGGACCTTAGGATTGCTTAGACGTAATTTGGCTTTTGCACCTCAGCAGACAAAGGGTGTTGCATATAAAACATTTGTTCGCCCTCAGCTTGAATATGCATCACCCATTTGGCATCCATATGTTAAAACTCAGATTCAGCAGGTGGAGAAGGTGCAGAGGACAGCTGCTCGATGGACCTGCAGACGATGGCGAAATAGAAGCAGCGTCGGTGACATGCTTGTTGAGCTAGAGTGGCCATCCCTGGAGACCCGTCGTGAGCAGTCCTCCTTAACCTTCTTCTACAAGATACATTCTGGTACAGTATCAATTAACAAGGATAGGTATTTGATCCCTGCAACAGTGTCAACTCGGACAAGGGCATCAAGAGCAAATAACTCACAGTATCGTAGGTACCAGTCCTATAGTGATGCCCTGAAAAACTCTTTCTTCCCTAGAACTATTCCTCAATGGAATAGTCTTCCATCTTCTGCGGTGAATGTCAAGACTGCAGAGGAGTTCAAAGCCCGCACAGTATAAGATTGAGACTCAGAGGTATGCGTTTTAGGATACCTCAGAGGTTCGATTGTAAATAGTTTTTAGGACTCATCCAGAGATGATTTTTTGTGCTAAATTCTAAATTTAGCTACCCACCCAACTGAGGTAATGGCCAAATAAGACCGACTCAGTATGAGAAGATAGTGAAGATAGATAGATAGAGGTCACTGGGTTGCATGTGCTGGAGTGTTCGATTCTGACCGGAGTTATCACCCTAATCATCCCAGAGCGTCATCTTCTACACCCATCCTTAAACTGATCAGTGATATACCTACAATCTCATATTCACTCTGCAAGTGCTAGAACCATTTTGCAAATCTAAATAGCAACCAGAAAAATACTGATAACATATTTGCATGAAAAATAAAGATAAAACACTGGATCCTTCGAGACCTCCATTATGTATCCGATTGACGTCCGAATACAACCGTGTACAGGACAGTGTAACGGACGAACCTAAATTGAGCTAGGTGAGAAGTTATTATTATTTATTATTATTATTGTTGTTATTATTATTATTATTATTATTATTATTATTATTATTATTATTATTTTTAGTGGGTTACTCTTTATATTAAATTACATTATTTAAATATATTTTCATGATGCTTGAATATTTGTAATACCGTCAGGAGAGAGCAATAATAGGCCTAGCCTAAGCTCAATCCTTGCCTCTTTCATTATATAAACTGTTTTATGTTTTTGAATACTTAGCTATACTGTGTAAATAAGTGTTTGATGACAAAAATTTCTGAATAAATAAATAAATCACGAAAACACGCTTAAATAATTTTGACCCCATTGAACCCCACTTTATATAGTAAAACTGGGGTTTACAGGGGTAAACCTTATTTTTCTTATTTCTGCTCTAAAATATAGATAGTAGGTATTCGTTAGAACCGCCTCGACGATCTGATTGGCTGGAAATTAGAAGTGGGCGTGGCATCTTAATTTATTCAGCCTGAGCAGGGTTAATATTTTGTCCTAAATTTGAAAAATTCTACTTTACAACCTGTTGATTTTCTAAAATAGTGCTGGATGAGTGGCAGTGTAGACCCTGATCTGAAACCATATTCTGTGGAATCTAATCTGGGTGTACACTGTTTGCAAAGGCTTGTCTGTCCCAATATTTAGGCTAATGACGGCACAGCAGTTTTTGTAGCCCTCATATTGTCAGTGATGTATGCAGAATTTTGTTTACTTGCTTGATTCTGAGAAAGAAGATATCTAGATGTTCACAATATAAGGACATGGCAGACATTTTGGTCGACAGATCACGACCATTTTAACAAAATTTTGTTACCGAACCCAAGCAGGTTTCACATATAATTTTCTATGCACTGCCCTGTAGCTTCTAAGGTGCCATTTGCATGGACAGCAGGATGATGACAATGGTAAAAGGACGTGAAGCCTAAGTCTCTAGTGAGCAAGAAAGGGGCATAGCTTTAGCCATTGTTAAAGGAAAAACTCGAAAATAGAATGTGTATCTTTATTTCATGAGAAGACCTCAGGTCAAATTACTCAGGAATCTAATCACAGCTATAAAAATACATAGTAACAAATCGTTATTAAACAACTGACTGATAGACAGACATATAGGCTCCATCTTTGGTCGGGCCCCTCGGAGTCTAACTGTTGGTTTTCTTTTGCTCCAGCAATTCTGTTGTTGTATGCTGTCGAGTCCTCAACCTTGTTTCATGTTTCATCTCTGTATGTCCTCGGAGATGTTACACTGATGAGTTAGGAAGCCTTCATGCGGACTAAACAAAATTAGTGTATACCGCGACAGAGGTGAGGGCGAGGATTATGGCCATGTAAAATCGATTTAAGCCCCCCCCCCCCCCAGTGGAATTCTTTCCACTGACCGTTCCAAGGCGGTTCTTCTGTGGCGGTTTATTTATGTTGTTGTTTGTTACTTACTGTGTGTATCACTTGTGTCTTTTTATTTTGGATGGCCATTTGGCCATTTTGTGGGAAAGTAACTGTCCTTATATCCTTCCTTTGTTTAGGTTTTCATTATGGTCTGGTCGCTTCATGTTTGTGTTTCTTTCCCTTTGGTGTTTTTGATGGGTGGAGTGAGTTAATTGTATCAATTCTTGATCTTTGTTTTACTTCTACTTTACATTATGTTATTCCTCTTATACACCACAACCTCTTTATAACACTATTGTTGGGGTCCATAGCATAAATCCTGTTAGCTAAACAACCATGTTATATCCGAACAAAAATGTATAGATTATATTGAAAAATGACCATTTATGGTCATTTTTCAATATAATCTATACGTTTTTGGTATCCATCTTTGAACCGTGTTATATCCAAAAGGTCATTTTTCAATATAATCTATACGTTTTTGGTATCCATCTTTGAACCGTGTTATATCCAAAAGGTCATTTTTCAATATAATCTATACGTTTTTGGTATCCATCTTTGAACCGTGTTATATCCAAAAGGTCATTTTTCAATATAATCTATACGTTTTTGGTATCCATCTTTGAACCGTGTTATATCCAAAAGATCATTTTTCAATATAATGTATACGTTTTTGAGCTCCATCTTTGAACCGTGTTATATCCAAAAGGTCATTTTTCAATATAATCTATACGTTTTTGGTATCCATCTTTGAACCGTGTTATATCCAAAAGGTCATTTTTCAATATAATCTATACGTTTTTGGTATCCATCTTTGAACCGTGTTATATCCAAAAGGTCATTTTTCAATATAATCTATCCGTTTTTGGGCTCCATCTTTGAACCGTATTATATCCAAAAGGTCATTTTTCAATATAATCTATACGTTTTTGGTATCCATCTTTGAACCGTGTTATATCCAAAAGGTCATTTTTCAATATAATCTATACGTTTTTGGTATCCATCTTTGAACCGTGTTATATCCAAAAGGTCATTTTTCAATATAATCTATACGTTTTTGGGCTCCATCTTTGAACCGTGTTATATCCAAAAGGTCATTTTTGAATATAATCTATACGTTTTTGGTATCCATCTTTGAACCGTGTTATATCCAAAAGGTCATTTTTCAATATAATCTATACGTTTTTGGTATCCATCTTTGAACCGTGTTATATCCAAAAGGTCATTTTTCAATATAATCTATACGTTTTTGGGCTCCATCTTTGAACCGTGTTATATCCAAAAGGTCATTTTTCAATATAATCTATACGTTTTTGGTATCCATCTTTGAACCGTGTTAAATCCAAAAGGTCATTTTTCAATATAATCTATACGTTTTTGGTATCCATCTTTGAACCGTGTTATATGCAAAAGGTCATTTTTCAATATAATCTATACGTTTTTGGGCTCCATCTTTGAACCGTGTTATATCCAAAACCGTGTTGCAGCAAACCGTGTTATAAAGAGGTTGTAGTGTATATGCATTTTAACTTAAGCAATCTGTAGGCTTAATCTGCAGATGACTGTAGTAGTTTATATATTTTTCACAGAAAATAAGACTTAACATTTCAATTCAGCTGAAAGTCAAGTCTTATTTTCTGTGAAAATAAAATATTTTAACTGCAGTATACTTTTCATCTACAGCCAGCAGATTTAAGCATTTTATTTTATACATAGCAGTGAAATCAGTGCATATCTGAAACAAATAAAAGTGATATTTTCACACTGTGAAAATATAAATGATATTTTCAAAGTGTGAAAAATAACATGACGATGTTGTTTTCACAGTAGCACAGTCCTGTGACTGACGAAAAACCCTAAAATCTAAGAAATGATTGATCACATGATCTGTTTATTTATCCTTTCACCCCTCATTAAAACTGACTGATTTAATGTTGACTGGTGTATAGTACAAATTGAATTGTTTATATACCTCTATTGGATGCATAAATGTAAGACCAGTTTCCACAAAATGTTGATTTTGGACCCAGCAGCTGTGAGCTAAATAAATTGTAGTGCTTAACTATTGCAATCTCACAGGCTGGTAGCAGCGGCACTTATCCCCTTCTGTCAGTGTGTGCTTATTTTATGAGTTCTATTACCATAGACCATGAGAGATATCTTGACAGCCAAAATTTTTGGATTGTAACAATCCAACTTGAACTCGTCAGTCCTAGGAGTAAGCAGCCCGGACTATTTTCTCGCCAAAATCCATATGTTATCTATAAAATAATTCTGTAAAATACCTTGAAAAAGCATTCTCTGAACTGTAAAAATCATGTATTAAAAATGGCGACTGTTTATTGTTTGCAACTGACAGTTGTGACGTCAAAGCCAAGTCAAAAATTGTGACGTAAGAACCGATTGATCAATTACAGTAAGTGTCATAAAATATTATAAAATAAAAAGAAAATTTACGTTTTTTCGATAAATATCAAAAATATTTCATCTCGTGTGTTGAAAACATCAGCATTTTCAACACACTCGATGAAATATTTTTGATATTCATGTCAAAAAAGTAAATATCCTCTATTTATTATATTTTCAGTAGTGATTTACTGAGATTTCTCAGTGAATTATTAATCTATAATTCACAGTGTGAATTATTTCATTTCGAACGTTTTGACGTCATAATTGCCAGGCGACGGTGCTGACGTCGTTTGTAACAACAATAACAATAGTTGACGTTTGGCGGAAAATCTGATAAAATCATAGAAATCAGACTTCAATTTTCGCGTCCATTTGACGTTTTTGAGGAAAGACCTGAAACACGAAGATAAAGTATGATTTTCTTGATATTACAGTTCAACTTTCATGACATTGTTGTATCTGTATTTCAAGCACAGGATAATTTTTGCCTTGAAATGAAAACAAGATGGCGACTGATTTTCAAACTAAGCAACGCCCCATGAAATCCATGCCCTGACTGAAACTATTTTGGTTGGAAATCAGAACGGTTGAATTTGAAATTTCAAAGGTAAAACACGAATGGAAATGTAATAAATAGTTTATTTTGTTGTTTTGATTGATTATGGAGAAATAATTCACTCGTGTTCTAAGGCTTTCCTTAGGCTATCGCTCACTCGTTTTTTACTCGGAAGCCTTAGAACACTTGTGAATTATTTCACCGTAATCGATCAAAACAACCAAATAAACTCTATATCATTCAACTTTGGAAGTCCTCTAATGTGCTTGAGCAAAGTTAGCTTCAACAAAATGAACTCATAAATTATTTCTGAGGTTTTAAACACAATTATAAAAAGTAACCCCACTAACTTCCCATCCACACAATTCACAACTTTGTATAATAAATATGACCTGTTGCTAGACAGGACAGCTTGCCTGATTTTGCGCTTGTCTATCAGATCTTAAAAACTTGACGCAAAACTTTAAATATAAAATTACTAAGTCCACGACCTTGATCTCTAGGTCATAAGCAGGGATGTTGATTTCGGTGTATAAAATATTGTACCACCATCTATAACCACACCAAATATTTACTAAATCCATCTTTAACAGTTTTGTTAATGCTGATGCTGCCGCTAGGGCCAATGCCGAGGGGTAGTGCAATAGCACTTCTTGTACTTTCGTACAGGTGAGCTAAAAAGGGGATTCAGCTGGATCAGAAACTGTGAGGAAGTTCATGTTATGTCACAGGATATGTCCAGTTCTGTTGCGAAGTCTCCGCAACAAGGTGTCTTCTCTCACTATTGTTCTGTAGGGATTATCATCTAACTCTATAAATAAGTATCTATACTCATACTTTCCCGCATTCTGAAACAAAAGTAACAAACATTAATGCATAGAACTCTGGGTAAAAAATTCAGCAGATGATATTTTGAAATATTTTTCTTATGTTAAAATAGGCTTTGACTTTTCATGCAAATTATCTCCACAGGAAAATTTGCATAAAATGATTGAGTTGATTGGGCATAATGAGCCAGTCAGTTTACCCAACCACACTTTTCCTGGGCTGGCTTTGTCCTCTAAGTGGTTAACCAGAATTTGTACATATTCTTTTGCCAGAAACTGACAACTGCCCTTCTTGACTCAGCGGAAGGGAGATAATGACTATAGAAAATATTTCATGATGAATCTCTGTGAAAGAATGTTACCACACCCGGTGGGGATTGAAGCCCGACCTCCTGATCACAAGTCAGACATGCATTCAACTGAGCCACATAGGCCGGCTAACTTGCATGAAATATCAAAATAGAAGTGAAGGCAATGATCAGGAATCGATACAATTAACCCTGAGTTCCCATCAGAGACACTAAAGGGAAAGTTCACAAAAACGAAACAACAGACCCTAATGGAAACACAAACAGCGGAAAGCCAAAAGGACAGTTACTTTCCCACAAAATGGCCAACTGGCTATCCAAAACAAAATAACACAAGCGATACAAACACTCAAAGATAAAACATAACAAAAAATAAACCGCGACAGAAGAACCGCCTTGGAACGGTCAGTGTAACGAATTCCACTTGGGGACTTAAATCGATTTTACGTGGCCACAATCCTCGCCCTTACTCCCGTCGCGATTTAGACAAATAATTTGTTCAGTCCGCATGATTGCCTCCTAACTCATTAGTGCAACATCCCCGTGAACACACAAAAAAGCAAACGAACACAGAGATGAAACAACGGTGGGGACTCGACACCAAGAAAACACTGAAATACTTGAGCAAAAGAAAACTAACAATTAAAGCCTATTTTCTGACAAAATAAGAAAAATATTATCACTATGTCTGCTTAATTAACCATACAGTGGTAAACGTTAAGGGGAATGGATACATTTTCTGAAAAGGCAACTGTCAAAACTGTTTTACCCATTGTAGACTGAATGAACTCCCCCACAATATATATTGGTAGATTCTAATATCAATTTGAGGTATGTAAGGCTACCGGTATGTGATTTAGATATCTCTATAGAAAAATAACTGAACTAATTACAAACAGTGGAGACCTGATCAGACGCCGAATTCTTTGGCATCTTTTCTGGGTTTGCACTCTTTGCCAAATGGACTTTTAGGGGTCTCCAAACTACAACCCTTAACCTTCCTTATTTTACATCCAAATCAATACAGTTGATGTCATGTCAGGACAGCCAGTTATCCTACTCACACTTTTTCCTGCCCCATGGGGAGCAAAGTATTTCAATTTTGAGTAGAGCCTTCATAGGAGCTTGGCGTGGTCCCTTAGGATAAAATTCTTTCCTCCTTTCTTAGGAAAAAAACCCACAAAATATGTAAGTCTTTTACTAGGCATGTGAAGCCTTTTTTCTGTGTGTGTGTTTTTTTTTTTATTTTATTTTATTTTATTTTTTTATTTATTTTTTTTTTGTTTTGTAAAAGCTCTTTAAATATGCTAGGAATTTTGTCTGAAACAATATTAACAGTGCTAATACGGTTAAACATCCATTATATTTGAAAATGTAAAAACAAAATCTTTGCATTCATTATCTGCTAATTGCTCTCTACAACAGTGTAGAGGCTTATTTTCCCTATATATCTATATAGAAAACTTTAAAAATCTTCTTGTCTGAAACCTTGACCGATTTCAATATAATTTTGCAGAAATGTTCCTTTTGTGATCCTCTACCAAGATTATTCAATAGCTCATGTCAATTGATGTCTCGGACTGGCTCTTTTGGTGTGGCCTGAGTTTATCTCCAACAAAGTTATGTTCTGTTCTGTCGTTACTAAAGTCTTAACGAGCGAGAAAATTACTCTTTTCGTGAAACCGTTAAAAGTGAGCCTTTTTGTGCTTAACACAAAATATTATTGGTTCTAAAAAATCCATTTTTGTGTGCTAGAATGAAATATTCTACTTTATATATAAGAAAAAAGAAGAAGAAGAAAAAAAAACTTTATAGTTTATGGGTGTCAGTTGAATTATTTTAAATGGCATTGTTTAGAAATGCCGTGTAATGAAAACCACCTTAAACCCTTCTTTACATAGAGAAAACCGGTGTTTACAGGGTTTACATTTTCTATTTTCTGCTCCAAGATCTAGGTTGTGAGAACTCGTTGATGAGGCGGTTCTATCGAGCATCACGACCTTTGATTGGAGTATAAGTAAAAGAAAATTGGTATACATTGATTTTGTTATATATTAATTTGTATAGAAACACAACATGTTAAAAAGTTTGTGTTATGAACACCCCACTCTATATTGAGAAAAGTGGGGTTTACAAGGTATTACAATTTCTAATATCTGCACCAAGACATAGTAGATAACCGTTTTGAGATATGAATTGCCATTTTGGAGATATGAAAAAAAAAACAAAAAAAAAACACTATGTCACGCGGACATGCTATCTTAATGGGTGACAATAAAGACACTGAATTGAGCTTGACATCTGGTCTGAGTTTCCAGTCCGAGTGTCCATGTTTGGGCTTTCTCGACCAAAACGCACTTAAATAGGCTTGGCTATCATCATAATGTTAATACGTTCATATAATGAGCACATCTCTCAATCCAACTTTACATACAGAAAACTTTTGCCCCAAACATATGTTGTGAGTACTCGTTAGAACCGCTATAAGGCGGTTCTAACAAGTACCCACAACTGGGTACTCGTTAGAACTTAACAAGCACCCACAACCTATGTGTAAAGAAGAAATGAAAATATGACCTAATTTCAATGCAAAAGTAACCGTTTTCTGGATGTGAAAGAATGTAACCACACGAATGTGAGTTATTATAATGGTCACAATGATCATTCAATGAGCTAATGCTTACTTTCACTGTTTAAAACTAACTGTGACTGATAAAGCGTTATGTTTTAATTGCTCTTTATTTACCTGTAACCATTTTAATTATTTGTAATAACATTGCATATTCAAACATCAAATGTTTAATCTGGAAAGAAAGGGTTTCATTGATTATTAAAGTAAAGGAATAAGTTAATCAATACCGACAATAACTTTATATTGGCCGGTTTATTCAGAATCAGAATTGTTTACTGGTGGCACGTCCTTAGACAATCCTTCACCAGGAAGCAAACAGGGAAAGTTCAAAGTAAACATAATGTCTACATAGTCTCATCTGGACTTTGGCTGTTCATATGTTTTATGCCCCCGCCTGCCTTGGCAGGAGTGGGGCATATAGCGTTTCGCCATGATGTAACGTGCGTATGTTTGTATGTCACGTTCGTAGCCACCTCGGGCTGAAATGTCGAGCTCAAACCTCGGGCTCGCACTGAAGCTCATAATTTTTTTACCTGTTGTGCTGCAAAGTTGAAATTTGGTATGACATTTACTCAGACCAAGTCCTATCAGTTCATTTCAAGCTGACCAAGGGTCGTGCCCCTGGGTCGGCCAAGGGGTCAGATTGCGTAACAGGTTAAAATTGTCATATAGGAATTTGTATGCAAAACTGTCAAAATGTATAATTATCTTGAAAATTAATCAGATTCGAACACCTAAACCATATATATTATTGTTCCTTATGGTATGACACATTCAATGACACAGACTTTGGGTCCCTACGGTCACCCCTGGGCCATGTCCCACCCCACTTGCTTCATTGAAGTCTTTATATACTTTTGACATCGCTCCAGCGCCTACATTTCTTGACCGATTTAAATATAACTTCACACAAATGTTCCATATGACAATATCTCGAGCGACTTCGACTTTCAAGGTCATGACCTCAAGGTCAAGGTCACTGTGGCTATTTTTAGAAAAACTTTGTCATCGGTCTAGCGCCTACATTTCTTCATCAATTTCAATATAACTTCACACAAATGTTCCTTATAAAAATACCTCGAGTGAGTTCTACTTTCAAGGTCATGGCCTCAAGGTCAAGGTCAATGTGGCTATTTTTAGTAAAACATTTGTCGTCGCTCTAGCGCCAACATTACTTAACTGATTGTAATATAACTTCACACAAATGTTCCTTATGACAATATCTCGAGCGAGTTCCGACTTTCAAGGTCATGACCTCAAGTTAAGATCACTGTGGCTATTTTTAGAAAAACTTTGTCATCGATCTAGCGCCTACATTTCTTCATCAATTTCAATATTACTTCACACAAATGTTCCTTATAAAAATACCTCGAGCGAGTTCTACTTTCAAGGTCATGGCCTCAAGGTCAAGGTCACTGTGGCTATTTTTAGTAAAACATTTGTCGTCGCTCTAGCGCCAACATTTCTTTACTGATTGTAATATAACTTCACACAAATGTTCCTTATGACAATATCTCGAGCGAGTTCGACGTTGAAGGTCATGACCTCAAGTTAAGGTCACTGTGGCTTTTTTTAGAAAAACTTTGTCATCGATCTAGCGCCTACATTTCTTCACCAATTTCAGTATTACTTCACACAAATGTGCCTTAAAAATATCTCAAGCGAGTTCGACTTTCAGGGTCATGGCCTCAAGGTCAAGGTCACTGTGGCTATTTTTAGAAAAACTTTGCCATCGCTCTAGCGCCTACATTTCTACACTGATTTCAATATAACTTCACACAAATGTTCCTTATTACAATATCTCGAGCGATTTCGACTTTCAAGGTCATGACCTCAAGGTCAAGGTCACTGTGGCTATTTTTGGAAAAACTTTGTCATAGAACTAGCACCTTCATTTTTTTCATCAATTTCAATATAACTTCACACAAATGTTCCTTATAAAATATCTTGAGCAATGTCGACTTTCAGGGTCATGGCCTCAAGGTCAAGGTCACTGTGGCTTTTTGTAGAAAAAACTTTGTCATCGCTCTAGCGCCTACCTTTCTTCACTGATTTCAATATAACTTTACACAAATAATCCTTATTACAATATCTTGAGCGATTTCGACTTTCAAGGTCATGACCTCAAGGTCAAGGTCAATGTGGCTATTTTTGTAAAAACTTTGTCATCGCACTAGCGCCTACATTTTTTCACCAATTTCAATATAACTTCACACAAATATTCCTTTTAAAAATATCTTGAGTGAGTTCGACTTTCAGGTTCATGGCCTCAAGGTCAAGGTCACTGTGGTTATTTTTAGAAAAACTTTGTCATCGATCTAGCGCCTACATTTCTTCACTGATTTCAATATAACTTCACACAAATTTTCCTTATTACAATATCTCGAGCGATTTCGACTTTCAAAGGAATGACCTCAAGGTCAAGGTCAATGTGGCTATTTTTAGATAAACGTCATCGCACTAGCGCCTTCATTTTTTTCACCAATTTCAGTATAACTTCACACAAATGTTCCGTATAAAAATATTTTGAGCAATGTCGACTTTCAGGGTCATGGCCTCAAGGTCAAGGTCACTGTGGCTTTTTGTAGAAAAAACTTTGTCATCGCTCTAGCGCCTACATTTCTTCACTGATTTCAATATAACTTTACACAAATGTTCCTTATTACAATATCTCGAGCGATTTCGACTTTCAAGGTCATGACCTCAAGGTCAAGGTCACTGTGGCTATTTTTGGAAAAAACTTTGTCATCGCACTAGCGCCTACATTTTTACACCAATTTCAATATAACTTCACACAAATGTTCCTTATAAAAATACCTTGAGCGAGTTCGACTTTCAGGGTCATGGCCTCAAGGTCAAGGTCACTGTGGCTATTTTTAGAAAAACTTTGTCATCGCTCTAGCGCCTACATTTCTTCACTGATTTCAATATAACTTCACACAAATTTTCCTTATTACAATATCTCGAGCGATTTCGACTTTCAAAGGAATGACCTCAAGGTCAAGGTCAATGTGGCTATTTTTAGATAAACGTCATCGCACTAGCGCCTTCATTTTTTTCACCAATTTCAGTATAACTTCACACAAATGTTCCGTATAAAAATATTTTGAGCGAGTTGGACTTACAAGGTCATGGCCTCAAGGTCAGGGTCACTGTGGCAATTTTAGAAAAACTTTGTCATCGCTCTAGCCTCTACATTTCTTCACAGATTTCAATATAACTTCACACAAATGTTCCTTATGACAATATCTCGAACGAGTTCGACTTTCAAGGCCATGACCTCAAGGTCAAGGTCAATGTGGCTATTTTTAGAAAAACTTTGTCATCGCACTAGCGCCTACATTTTTTCACCAATTTCAATATAACGTCACACAATGTTCCTTATAAAAATATCTTGAGCGAGTTCGACCCCAAGGTCATGGCCTCAAGGTCACTGTGGCTTTTTTTAGAAAAACTTTGTCATCGCTCTAGGTCTTACATTTCTTCACCGATTTCAATATAACTTCACACAAATGTCCCCTATGACAATATCTCTAACGAGTTCCACTTTCAAGGTCAAGGTCACTGTAGCTATTTTTGTAAAAACTTTGTCATCGCTCTAGCGCTTACATTTCTTCACCGATTTCAATATAACTTCACTGTCACACAAATGTTCCTTATGACAATATCTCGAGCGATTTGGACTTTCAAGGTCAAGGTCACCGTGACTATTTTTAGAAAAACTTTGTCATCGCTCTAGCGACTACATTTCTTCACAAAGATATATGGCGGGGGCATCTGTGTACTTTGGAGACGTGTCTAGTTTGGTTTTGGTTTTACGGCCCTTACAAGATTATTTCACTAATATCGAGCCGATCGTTAATCAGAGGTGGGCGAAAACTGGAGAAGCCGGAGAAAAACCACCTGACCTTCCGTTGCAGAACTTGGCGTCTGACATATAACCGTGACTGTTCACATGAAGAATACTATCGAATCATATATGCATATGAACACGTCTGTAATCCCACTTAACATAGAGAAAATTGGTTAAAAGGGGTATACATTGTTTCAAGACATAGGTTGCAGGTACTTGTTAGACTCGCCTCAACCAGGCGATTCTAGCGATCACCCACTACTGATTTTCTGCTTAAAGATGTATGTTCCGCCCCCCGCCCATCAGGGCTTGAACAAATAGATGGACTGCATGATGCTTCCACGCAGAGCTGAAACCAAACGCACATGAATACCAGTAAACTGCCAAGAGGTTCTAAGCATGCCCAGAAAAAGTGATGCGAGTTGGATCGTTCATGCAAACGCTGTTAGTGTAATTTGGTGGCAGGGCTTGAGATGTCATGTCATCTCAATGTCGGGTGAAAGTTCCACAAAGACGGAAGCAACGTTTCCGAAATGACATATACAGTGTTGATGGGGACACAATAAAGACATATGTTGTCAATGAAGGGTTTCCAGCAATCAACCCAAACCTTTTCTTCTATACAAGACATAGGTTGTGGGTACTCTATAGAACGGTTCTGGCAAATCCTGGACAGTATGTATTTGTCTGTTGAAGCAGTTAAAATAAATTTCAAAGCAGCGGTTCTAGCAATAATCCAAAACCTATACATGGAAATATGAAAGAAGGTGCTATGTCAAACGGATGTATTCTCGTAACTTGGACCCAGTATACATGTATATTTCACGCCCCCCCCCCAACCCCCCCGCGCCCATCGGGGCTTGGAGAAATAGATTGGCTGCATGATGATTCCACGCAGAGTTGAAACCGACCGCACACGAGTACCCGTAAACCGCTTAGAGGATCTAAGCCTGCCCAGGCAAAGCGGTGCTAGTCGGACCGTCAATGCTTATAAACCCTATTGGTTTCATTGGGTGACAGGGTTTGAGATGTCATTTCATCTCATTGTCGCGTAAAAGTCCCACAAAATTGGAAGCAACGTCTCCAAAATGACCTATGCAGTGCTGACGGGGACGTTAAACCTCAAATCAAACAAACAAAACAAACATGTATATTAGTAGTATAGGGTGGCGGTTCGGCGTCATTTTTATAGCGTCAAATTTTATAGCGTCTTTTGGGTATTATGTGACGCTATAAAATGACGCTATAAAATGACGCCATACCGCGACCGCTTGATCTAAGCTTGAATAGGCTAGGTTGGGTCTTGTGGACTTAGTGTGTGGAGAGTGTAGGTATAACTTGGAATAACTTAGTCGTTTCCAAATGACGCTATAATTTTTCGGTTTTGAGGGATTATAGCGTCATCTAGAACTGTTTCATAATGACGCTATAAATTTTCAGTTTTGAGGGATTATAGCGTCATCTAGGACTACAATACGTTAGTCTCTGTTGTTGGAAATGTGATAAACTGTCAAGAAGGTCAAGGGATACCACAAGATGATATTATGCTGGCCTTGTATCTCAAGACTTCATAATGTCATGCTCATATATTGAGGCTATCTAGTAGCAAGTTTCTATGAGAAATAAAAAATCTTGTATCTCAAGACTTTATATTTCGTTATCAGTAGAAACTTGACTGCCAAGCGTCAAGTGTTTTGGTAAATATATTGTCTTGATAGTAGCAAACTTCTGGATATAGATCTTGTATCTCAAGATATATTTTTACTTCATTAGTTTTACTATGATGCGTCAGTTTGGTGTTATTTCTAGCCATCTCAAGTTTAGATATTACTACTACCTCTTCCTAATGAAGAGGGGTGATGAAAACATAAGAAAGATTGGAGAACAGTTTTAATTTTTTATTTGCCCCGCTAACTAACTTGATTAAGATGAACAGAGGATTAGGACCGTCCCTCTGTCATCGTCTACAATTTGTACCTTAACATATTTACAACATTAAATTCATGGAATATTTCTTTGATAAACAATGTGTATTTCTTAAGCATTTGCAAACTTGAATTCTATGTTTGTAAAGAAACTTTGGAGTGGGCATGTCATTTTGTGTCCAGATCACTTTGCCATAATTAGCACTGAACCATCTGTCAATGTCTCTGAATAGCTTTCTTCAAATCTAGTCCTTTTTCAAGTTGATGAATAATGTAAATACGCCACATTCCACAGTTTTTACTCCATGGACTTTTTAATGGTTCTGTATTTTGAATCCAACTTCTGGAATTTCTCTTGATGAAAGGTAGAATATAGTCTTCTTCTGGTGGCATTCCATAGGAGTCAAAGTAGATGGCCTGATTGCCTCTGAAGTATAAGGCCACCCAATGTTCCCCTGGTTCATCTGAATTGTCCGTGTTTATGATATAGGCTTTCATGAGTAGAGGTTTCTTCTCTGGTAAGAGATCTTTGGCACATACATCTCCATTTACATGCATATGGTACAGAAGTTTCCTCAGTTCATGTGTGTCCATATTCGATATCGTTTTCTGGTGATGTCTCCGACGGAGTAGCTTCTATAATGATTTTTTTTTCAAATTTGCCATTATGAGTCCTGGGACCCGCTTGATCCAGAATTAATGCATCCCAGACCCAAACCATGCATCCAACCCGTGAAACCTTCTTTTGCATCCCAGAGTAATATGTTCTATAAAAGGGTTATCCTTTTGAAGCAAGGAATACACCGCAGAACTGAAAAATATGGAGTGTATATGTTTTCTGGGCTAGACTAGCTAGTTTCGGTCAATTAGGCCTCATCAGTGACCCTCAGATATTTTCAAAATTCCACAATGGAATCGATGATCCCAAAGGACAAGAAAATATAATCTACACTATGATGTAGGGCAGTGAGACGTTTTACCGCCGCCACGCATTCCCACACACCAGCTGTAGTGAAGTAAGATATGTTCTATAAAAGGGTTATCCTTTGGAAGCAAGGATAACACCACAGAACTGAAAAATATGGAGTGTCCAAAAGTCTCTCCACCTCGTGTAGTCAGGCTTTCTTCCGTATCTATTATGACTGTTTTTCAGGAACACCCAGATTTTATAGGCTTCGACTTTTTCAGATAGTGTTAAATGGTCCAATCCTGTCATAGCACCGTATTCTTTTCTTCTTTGTTCTGATGGTACTTCATCCATGAGCAACTCGTCCCATTTTTTGGATGACATCGTAGATGTTGAGATTATTCAGGGCATGGATATGTATGGCATAGTCTGTTATCCATTCGTTTGGTTTTGTCCACAAGCACAAGTCATGGTATTTCTGACTTGGATGATTTATTCTACATCCTTGACACTGGTGACGGGCATAGTCAAATATAGCAGTCACCAAGTTGATCCTCATGGCTCGTATAAGGGTATCTTTAATCCATTTTGGTCGTCCCAGTGTTTCATTATCTTCTGATAATCCCTCAAATTCTTTTTGAAGCATGTCATTTCCAGATGAAGTAGTATCTGACCATAGTAGATAATCCCTCAGTTCTTCTTCAATATAGTATCCACTATGCATCTTTTGTTTTTCAGTAGTCTGTGATTACTTCTCTGAGTCCGTTAATTTTTATCAGATTATCAAATTCAGCATACACAATCACGTTGATAGTCTTTGCGAGTGATTTGGCAAACTGAAGTTCTAGTCTCAGGTTTCCAGTTTTTATAGGATGGAGGTGACTCTGGTCAGCAGCTTGATCAGGTGTGAAATCATATCCCCAGAATGTGTACCAGTCTTTGTAATCCTCGAAATCAATGTTACAAGTCTGAACTTGGTCACGACTACTTAGTGCCTGATACAGTGACATGTATGATCGAAGGTACTCGTTTCTGGTGAAGTTTGGTTCAGAGAGTCTGTCATAGATACTGTGTCCTTCGAGTGTGACATCCAGTTTACTGAGATTGAAAGGTTGGAAGTTGAAACATGTCATTGAATGTATCATTAGGAACCATGCCAATGAACAATCATTTTGGAAGTTGACCCTGGAACAGATGGTCTTCAATTTTAGTTCTTAGTCCAGTACCAATGGTAAATGTTTTCACCTCAACTCTTCTGATGGGGAATTCGGCATTATGTTGAGCAATGCTCTGATTCAAATCGTTTGTGATTGCTAGTAGAAGTTGAACATTTCTCACCGACAGTTTGGCTATATCAATTTTGAGTATTACAGGGTAACCATCCTCAGCCATGATACAAATGATACAAAACTGAGGAGATGCTCTGTTGAGTCTGAGTTTGATTTCAACGCCATTTGGAAGATATTTATCTTGCATGGCCAGATCTAAATGTAATCGTCCCATGAGTTTCAAAGATTTACTTTCTGTTGTAGCTTTACCCCGGTTTTTTATGTTTTGCCAATCAAAATTCTCAAATTTCCCAGGTTCACCTTCATACCAGTGCTCCGCAGCTTTTAACTGATTGTCTTTTACATCTGCTCCAAAGGAAAATAAGTTTTCTATGTAGGCTCTGTCCGGATATGTATCCATATTACTTGTGACCAGTTTATTATTCAGGTACAAATCGATGCTACTGAACATACTGTGAAAGAAGTTGTTGACAGGGGCAATTTGTTTGTCCTCAATATTACTTCCATCTGGTTTCACGATTCTACATTTCAGATAAAGATAAGTTTGAGATAAATCTGTGTAATATTCAGTATGTGGTGGAACCAAAAATTCAATGGGTGCCTGATAACTATCCAGGGAAGCGATAGGGTGATAATCAGTCCACTGAGTTTCTTGCATAGTTGTCATTGTCGGAGGAACGGACTGCATTTCTAACTCCGCTTTACTGCACTCACAAGAACCTAGTTGCATCATTATTGATCGAAAATATCTGGGGCAAATTTAAGATTTTTTGGAATACCAAATGAATTTTTCTTTTTTGACCCTTCTGAACACCTTGATGTTTAGTCTTAGACTGATTCTTTTTAGGTTTGCGTTTTGATTTTATACCCCACTTAATTCACCCAGAGCAGATTTTCCTAGAGATTTTAAACTTTGTTTGCCTCTTTGTTTCAAAACTTGTTTGATATTTTGACCTTCCAAAATCCAAAATATCGCGAAGAGCACCTAATCCCTCCTTTTTTGCAACATGTTTTGCACTTTTTATTCCTGCTTTTACTAGAGGATTTAAAATAGGAACAGCATTTCGCAGTGCCACTTTGAATATGGAACCTAACCCATGTTCATATTGCCTTGAGACACCTCGATAGACGGGAAAATCTTTAAATCCCGCTCCAGACTGATGATAATGAATAGTACGCAGTATTGTTCTTTTTTTCTTAAGTGTAGTTTGATCAATGTCTTGCCAGTAATGAATGGAATATCATAACCTGTATCGCCTTTTATACTAATGTAAACTTGATCGATGAAGGATTTTGCCACTGGAACGTAATGCAGGTTGAGAAATTCTTGATGGAAAAGAATTTCGCCAGTTGTATTTGCAAATGGAGCTACTCTTAAAATGGGAGCTGTAATATACCAAATGAATTTTTCGTTTTTTGACCCTTCTGAACACCTTGCCGTTTAGTTTTAGACTGATTCTTTTTAGGTTTGCGTTTTGATTTTATACCCCCACTGAATTCACCCAGAGCAGATTTCCCTAGAGATTTTAAACTTTGTTTGCCTCTTTGTTTCAAAACTTGTTTAATATTTTGACCTTCCAAAATATCGCGGAGATCACCTACTCCCTTCTTTTTTGCAACATGTTTTGCACTTTTTATTCCTGCTTTTGCTACAGGATTTAAAATAGGAACAACACTTCGCAGTGCCACTTTGAATATGGAACCTTATCCATGGCCATATTGTCTTGAGACACCTCGATAGACGGGAAAATCTTTAATTCCCGCTCCAGACTGATGATAATGAATAGTACGCATTATTGTTCTTTTTTCTGAAGTGTAGTTTGATCAATGTCTTGCCAGTAATGAATGGAATATCATTACCTGAATCGCCGTTTATACTAATGTAAACTTGATCGATGAAGGATTTTGCCACTGGAACGTAATGCAAGTTGAGAAATTCTTGATGGAAATGAATTTCGCCAGTTGTATTTGCAAATGGAACTACTCTTAAAATGGGAGCTGTTATATGTCCTATGTTTTTGTACCCCGCCACGTCCGAATACACAAAGAAGCGACTGTTATGAATATTCAAGTCAACACCATACTTGAATTTCATAGCATCATTACCTAATGGTTCTCCGTGAAATTGTTTATCGATACCTTAAATGACTGCTAATGGTGGCGCAAATACTATCTGAATTTGATTTGTGTAAGATGTACCAGAAGGATATTCTACAGCAACCTTGATGCATTTTAATTGAGTTCTGTATTAAAGATGAATTTTAATGTTGTGTTGAGTCAAAATCTTTTGAATACGACTCTCAAGTGCATTATTCATTTCCATAATCAAATGTTCGGGGCTAGTATAATTTCCTGTTGGAAAGATTACTTTATAATCAGAACATCTTTTTCTTTGTCTGCAAAGGGGGTCTTTCAAGGTATAGGAAATTTGCATTGGTTTCTGCCCACCCTTGGATTTTGATGAAATTATGCACAATAATTGCCTTGGGTATAACCATTATAATTACGATGCATTCACTTTTAAATTTTATTTCCGTAGTAAATTTATTACATATTTTATGAAGTCTCTATCAAAACAGAGAGTACTCTCATATAAACTTGTCTACAGTATTCAGAGTTTCATATATCTAATGTTGCTATGTTTTATGAATTAAAGCCATAATTGGTGAGTTAGTTGATACTATGAATGACCTCATATGTCTAGTAATAGTGGCTGGGCATTCAATTTTCTTTGAAGCTGTCCCCATATTTCAGCTCCTATTTTTTGAATTCATTAAAATTTTATATGCATGTTTACCATGTTCCAATTTTGTCAAGATACCATTTTAGCATAAAAACTACCCACATATCTTAGGAACATGTTGATGAATTTTGATGGAAATTGAGGATCGCTAACATTGTGTTTTAACAGACTGAATACTTTTAATCCTGATTCAGCAAAATGTGAAATTATATGATTATCATGTTTTGGTCATGCTGTTGAATAATAATGTACTATTGCTTTCAATTTGGATGGCTATAGTATAGTATGGTTTGTGTAAGTAGTTCATAGCATAAATATAAATATAAGTATTATTTCAAAACATTCATTTCGGTAAATTTGCCCCCTATGGAACAAACTATTTTGTCTACAGAACTATACCTTAAAGGTTTTGATTACAGACGTCATCAAACGCAACCATGTAATCATGTGCACAGTTATCTTTCTGTCTTTCTTGTCTAATTTGGTAATGCTGCTAAGGTGATGCTTAGATTTAACATTCAAATTAACAAAATACCAGTCACTTTAGAAGTTGCTTCAGATTTTGTGAGATTTGTTATCCGACTCGAGATAAATGACTCTCAAGTCAAGCTGTCCATTTAAAAAGAAAGGGTTTCTTGCTGTCGAGTCCTCACCGTTGTCTCACCTCTGTGGTTCTTTGATTTTTGTGTTCACGGTGATGTTGCACTGATGAGTTAGGAGGCCTTCATGCGGACTGAACAAATTATTTGTCTAAATCGCGACGGAAGTCAGGGCGAGGATTGTGGCCACGTAAAATCGATTTAAGCCCCCCAGTGGAAATCTTCCACTGACCGTTCCAAGGCGGCTCTTCTGTGGCGATTTATTTGTGTTGTTGTTTGTTGCTTGCTGTGTGTATCACTTGTGTCTTTTGATTTTGGATGGCCATATGGCCATTTTGTGGGAAAGTAACTGTCCTTATGGCCTTCCTTTGTTTAGGTTTCCATTATGGTCTGGTCGCTTAATGTTTATATTTCTTTCCCTTTGGTGTCTTTTATGGGTGGAGTAATTTAATTGTATCAATTCCTGATCTTTGTTTTACTTCTAATTTACTCTAGGGAAAATCAATAACACTTGAGATTACTTTTCCTGGACATTAAGTTTTCAGAATTTTTTATCTGCATAGGCACTAGCCAATCTATCTTTTTTTGTATAGCCCCTATGAACGAAATCAAACAATAACCTGAAGCTGTATTCCAAAGCCATTTGAATTTGCTTTTAGAATTCACATGGTCGTACATTTGTCAGTGTTCCAAAACTTATGTGATCATTATTGTGTTGTTTTTATATTTGTATAGGTCTTTCACTTCGATCTTCTATCTCAGCAGTTGTTACAGTATTTACAAAGCTTATTATGTCAGATATCAAGAAGCATTTAAACTGTTGATAATAATTATTCAATCTTTGAGTAGTTATCGCATTACTCATAGGATTTTAAATTATTTTCAGTAAATACATTGCGATGCTTTTTTCTGTCCAAACACTGCAATGCTCTTTCTAAGCTGAGAGATACATTGCACAGAAATGTACTGGTAATTATTAATGAACAAAAAGCAAGCAAGAACAGTGCTTAAGAAACAGTGAACTTGCATTCAGCAGAGACATTCAAGAAGTGGTTGAAAGTTTTACAACCAGAAAAAAAAAATACTAAAAGCTCGCTTCGGATAAATTAACCACTATATTGACAAAGTAAATAGAAAAATAAGACACTAAAGAAACGTCAACAATTGCAATACCAATGCAGAAAAGAGACATATTTATGCATGTGTACTATAAGGAAGGAAACTGTTTCTCTCCCTGTCTAATAGCAAAATTTCTCTAGGTCATGGAACAGCTTTGTTTACACCAAATATTCTGCGCCTCATCCATCAATAATATCTTTTGCAACAGAAAATCAATATCAGTGACATTTCGATTTTTGGAAATACTAACCAATAATTACTGTACCTTTTTGTTAGGATAATAATCCAGCGTTCATAAAGACAGAGTATATCTAAGGCTTGATCTGGCCATGGATTTATCAACAGAACTATTTTTACTAGTAACAACAAACCCCTGATCATAGCGTCTTTGCATACCAGCTTGGTATGGAAATGAAAATAATGGATCTCCTTGCCTTACACCTATTTGAGTAGCATGACATATGCAAAGTCATTAAATAAAGTTGCACATGTTCACAATAATTTTGCTGCTAATAAAAAATAAATATATGTTGTTAAGCCTAATTTGTTGATTATAATACCTTTTGATTCAGTGTTTTACTATCTACTATTTTGGATAGATCATAGTGTATAAATGAAAGGAAAATATCAGAAATTCATGATATTTTAATAGTTTCTAAGCTAGATCAGCTCAATATGTATTCATTTTGATTTGTATAATCTCATTTTTATTACGTAAGTGTTACGGATTGCCTTTTTATAAGGTTCTTGGATGATTTCAATAAAATAGTAAATTTTGCAGAAACGACTTACACCCATTAAAGGTGTAAAACTACAGTGTTACCGGTTTCGGATTTTCATGAAATTTGGCATAGCTAAAGAAGATACATATGGCAAGTTTTCCTAGCAAAATGAAATCTTTACAAAGACTAGAACATATTTATCTTAGGGATTGAATTTTGATAATTTTATTTAAATTTTAATTAAAAAATGAGTTTTTTGATAATTATTTTATCAGAAAATGTAAACTTTAATTAATATAAAAGATTTTTTGTATCAAAGGAATATCAATGGAGTTCTGCATTCAATCCACTTCACAGATCTTGAAACTAAATAAAACATAAGATTTAAGACGAACTTATTTAGACACCAGCTCATTGAGGGAGTCAGTTAGAGTGGCCTCCTGAGTCCTACTTTGATTTATATAATTTATTAAATACATTTTTATAGGTTGTATATGCTGAGTTATTAATACACAAAGTTTAAAGAAAAAACATGCATGGGCACAAATGAAAGACCCCCTTTCATGTCTTATGTGATCAAACTTTATGTCAATGAAAGCAATATTAGTTAATCGAAGAAAGAAAAAAAATATTTTTATCTGTGATATTCATGATTTCACCTGGTGTTATTATTTCTTCTAAAGCTACCTCCCAATTTTGTTTGTCGATTTGAATTGGACAGTCTAGTTGGACTTTGAAAGAAGACTGATTATTTTTGGGAAATGTGTCTAAAGAGCTATCACTTAATAAAGTTAAGTAAAATTCTTTCATGGTTTTTGTTTTTCGTCAGGGAAGGAAGATGAAACTGGAGTTTGTCTTTTGAATTTTAATCCTGGGGATGGTAAAATGTATCCAACAGAGCTACTGACTAATATCAACCACAATTCTTTGTCTGGACTTCTCAAACTGATTTATACCAATGAGGTGATAATGATGGCATAAACAACAATGGTTTGAGCCAAACATGTTAAACGATTTTAGCTAATATTCCTTGACTACCGTCTGCAGATTGTAAAGAAGCAGTGGCACGCACGAATGAACTTCTGAAATTTATGTTCACGGTTTTTATAGAAGATCTGATTCTAAAATCCAACTATCAAATTTAGATGGATACCCTTTCCAATGAACTTTTATTTCTTCGACCCACTTTTTATCAATTTTACGTTTTCTGCGATCTATGATAGATTCAATTTCGAAAATTTGATCTTTTTCTACACGTTGTAACTCTTGTGAGTAAACAGTGCCTTTGACAACCTCACCATCTAGATCTACTATTTTATAGGTTACAGGATTTTGATGATTGTACCCAGCCGAAATTTGAAATAACTATTGTGTCAAGTTGGGTAAATAACCTTTATCAAAAGAACGTTTTGTTTTGTTAATGCGAACATAATCACCAACTTTTAATTTTGGACTTTGATGTTTTTGCTTTTTTTTTTTTTCAAATAAATTTTCTGACACTACAACTTCGTTTTTGCTAGTCACGGATGCAGGTTCACATTTGATTCTTCGATGATATGCATGGTTGTAACCATGAACTAATTTTGGAAGTACATCGATATATCTCAGTGTACGATGATGAGTAAAATATTTCCACATGCGACTTTTCAAAGTTCTTTGAAATCTTTCAACAATACTGGCTTTAGTTTCAGGTTTTTCTGTCGTGAAAAAAATGAATATGTTTTGACTTTAAACAATTCTGAATTTTTTTATTTTTAAATTCTGTTCCTTTATCAGACTGGAGGATTTTTGGGCTTCGTTTTTTCACGATCAATTTGAATGCTTTGATCAAAGTTTTACCCGTCTTGCCTTTGATTGGAACAACCCAGGCGAATTTGGAAAATACATCAATGACGCAAAGCAAGTTTCGGTGTTTGTCATTGAAATTAGACATACTTGACACATCTGCTAAATCTGCTTGCCATTGACAATCGATTCCTGCAACAACAGTTTATCGACGTTTGAATTTTCTTCAAATAGGTTTATGCAAAGTGTACGTCTTTTGTTTCCTCAACCAATCCCTGACATCCTTAAGTTGAACATTTTTTAGAAGTTTTTCTAGCTAACTGGAATAAAGCTTGTTCTCCAGCATATGCAGCAGGACTTTTAGGATCATAATATAATTTTTCAAACTTCATTGTTCATCATAGGTTAGCCATTTAGGTATGAAAGGACCTTCCATTTCTTCTTCTTTTATATGTTTTCTCGCTAATCGTCTAACGTGTTTTTTGACTGATGGCAAATCATATTTACGCTGTTTTGTATAGGGAGTCCCTATTTTACGACGTTTGGTTTTTGGAGGAGTCACAAAGACATCCTCTGGTGATTGTTCAGGAGGAGGAAGCTGATGTTCATGCATCCATTCCCATCTTTCTCTATTGCCTACCACATCTTGAGGAATATTCATTTCTCTCAATCCTTGTGCAAAAGCTTGCCAACCCGTGGGCTCAATACCTTTCCTATATATAATCACATCATTGACCAAGTCGAAAATGTTGGAACCAGAAATAGGTTTTCCATAAATCTTGACTGTACCATCATCATCCAAAGCTATGTTTTTATTTTCTTGCAAAATAGAAAGCAAAAGCTGAGCCTTTCTTTTCAGGGTTGAAGGAACACAGTCAATAATGTGCTGATCGATCTTCTTAGGTTGCAGAACAGGCTTGGAGAGGGAAACTGAAGGTTCTTTTCATGCTTTTTTATGAGCCGTCTTAAATTTATTCAGAGTTTCACCAAACAACTGAGACTTTCTGATTCCGAGATTTCATTATTGGTCATAACAGAAGACAAGTCGTTTTGAAGATTAGCAGTAGCCGAAACTTCAGGATCAGGTGGCAATCTAGGTTTCTGAATTTGTTCCTCCTTCCAAAGCTACACATCTTCCAAAAGTTTGAATGGGACAGTAGCCATTTTACGCCCATCCATGATTTGGATTAAGAAGGCCACCAAGGACAGATCCTATGAGTGGTGCAATCAAAGATTTGAGTAGCAATCCTAGTAAATCGCCGCCTTTCTGGTTAATGATTTTCTTTTTTGCTGCAACAGGGACCTGTTTTGTACTCAGCAAACGAACATGCTGTTTTCTAGATTGTAAGTGTTGTTTCTGAGCTTTGATTAGATGTGCTTTGCCTTTTATAATGTTTAAGCAACATTCCCCTACACAATCGATAACTTCTTTTGGTGAATCATTTATTATTTTTGACGAAATTTTGGAGGTAACTGACAGAGTCCTTCTAAGAAAGGACCGTATTTATTAATCAAAGAAGTTTTCTTTTTTCTCAGAGTTTTTCTTCTACGTACGACCGTCATGATTGTCGTGATACACTATGAAGAGTCCCAGTCACACATTGGCTTTTATATTTTGCGTCTCGTAAGTTTCAAGTTTGGACCTCTGTTATTGATTCTAAAAGGTTGATTATACATTTTTGTCCCTGCATAGCTTTTTCACGCATTGTAGTTTCAAATCCAAACTGTCTTGCAGTTTGAAAAACATGTGGTTCCCCAGCATAGAGTGGTTGAAATCTAGCAATATTTGGTGAAATGGTGTTTCCATGAATTACAGATCGAGCAATTCCAGTGGGTGATCGCATTCCAAGACTAGGCCATGATGTAACTGGACGTTTCCTCACAGTAATAAACTTTTCATTATTTTTTCTAGATTTTTCTTTTTTTCAGAAGTCTTTTTTACAGAAGTCTTCTTTTTGGAAACCGTCGCAATATTTTATTACCATCCCATCGAATTAATGTTCTGTTAATAACGCCACCCAAGAAACCGCCTCCACCAGGTTTCAAAATAATGTTACGTTTAACATCACTATTAACCATGGTACTTGTTAATTTTTGTAGATCATCTTTATGTTTTTCCATAAATTTCTTTGTCTGTTTAGGTAATTTCATTTTACCCTCAATGATTTTTCTTGCAGCCAAAGAAAATAAAAATAAAAAATGAGTTCTTTAAGAGCAATGAAAACATTTTTAAGAAAGAAGATGGGTCATACTACGTTGTTTCGGCGAATAAAGCCTCATCAGTGACCCTGTAATGATCCGGCAAAGAAAGCCAGAGGAGACATACTGCAATTTTGCGAATTTCGAATAGGCAGTCGATACAAAGACTGATATAAATCAAAATGGGGTCCAAATAATTAAAAACCTGTCTAGAATATGAGTCTAAATCAATAATTTATTTCTGATTTCTCAGAATATTCACGCTGATCGCAAAGGGCCAAAAGTAAAATATAAACTGCACTATGGTTGATGTACGGGGAGACGTTTTACGGCCGCCACACGGCACAACACCAGCTGCAGTGAAGGCAAAACAAAAATAAAAAATGAGTTCTTTTACGTGCAATGAAAACATTCATAAGAAAGAAGATGGGCCATAGCACGTAGTTTCGGCTAATAAAGCCTCACCAGTGACCCTGTAATGAACGGGCAAAGAAAGCCAGAGGAAACATACTGCAATTTTGCGAATTTCGAATAGGCAGTCGATTCAAAGACTGATTTAAATCAAAATGGGGTCCAAATAGTTAAAAACCTGTCCAGAATATGAGTCTAAATCAATAATTTATTTCTGATTTCTCAGAATATTCACGCTAATCGCAAAGGACCAAAAGTAAAATATAAACTGCACTAAGTTTGATGTACGGGGAGACGTTTTACGGCCGCCACACGGCATAACACCGGCTGCAGTGAAGGCAAATAGAAATCAAAAATGAGTTCCTTTAAGAGCAATGAAAACATTCATAAGACAGAAGATGGGTCATACTACGTAGTTTCGGCTAACAAAGCCTCATCAGTGACCCTTTTATGATCCGGCAAAGAAAGCCAGAGGAAACATGCTGCAATTTTGCGAATTTCGAATAGGCAGTCGATTCAAAGACTGATATAAATCAAAATGGGGCCATATAATCAAAAACCTGTCTAGAATATGAGTCTAAACCAATAATTTAGTTCTGATTTCTCAGAATATTCACCCTGATCGCAAAGGACCAAAAGTAAAATATAAACTGCACTATGGTTGATGTACGGGGAGACGTTTTACGGCCGACACACGGCACAACACCAGCTGCAGTGAAGGCAAATAAAAATAAAAAATAATTCCTTTAAGAGCAATGAAAACATTCATAAAAAAGAAGATGGGTCATATTACGTAGTTTCGGCTAATAGTGACCCTGTAATGATCCGGCAAAGAAAGCCAGAGGAAACATATTGCAATTTTGCGAATTTCGAATAGGCAGTCGATTCAAAGACTGATATTAATCAAAAAGGAGTCCATTTTATCATTTCAAGTAATCCCTCATTGAGCAATTGTTTGCGTTTTACAGTATTTGGTTCTCTACTCAAATTGTACAGTGCCCTTATCAAGTTAGCCGATGTTCGTTTCGAAACCATAATGACTTGTGATCAGTTTTCAAATCAGACACATACTTTTATATGTTTGGGAAATAAACAACTGGTCCTTGATGATTTGGTTTTGTAAACCCGTTTTGAAAAATATTTGTTCTAAATCTAAACAGATCTGGTGTGTCTGGTTTCAAATCAATCAGTAAGTATTCATGTGGTTTGGATGTGGCATCATTGAAAGCATACATCAAATGTGGAGATAGAAGTTGTTTTGCCAAAACTTTGACTTGCATTTTATCTCGAGGACTTTGAAACAAAATGAGATAATGTGCATTCAAACTGATGGTTCGACTATCTTTATTTTGTTGAAATAAATTTTGTGTGATGTATATCACACTTGCATTTCGATGATGACCTTTCCTTGTAAACCACAATTTGATTTTTTCTTCATCTTTGTCTCCTAACATATCGTCAAAGACGATCAAGTGAGACAAAGTCGTATCGCTGACGATGTCATCATCGTCATTGTGAATTCCAGAGAGAAATGTGATGTTGGATCATTCACGTTCTTGCAAGATATTATAAGTTGGTTTCCATTCTTTGTAGCACCACACGATACGTTGTGGTTGAATATCAAATACGTCTTGTTTGTATTCAATGAGTTTCCTTACAAACTTCTTGGACCTGATATAAAGAGATTAGCAGGATGTTTGAAAAACAAACTGTTAATATCTTGATGGTTTTGCAATACTGGTGTCTGAATGCTTGACATGATGAATAATGAGAAAGAACAACGAACAACATGTATATTTATATAGTTTTAATTATCATGGCAAATCTTTATTCATAACCATATGGCACTGTGTACCCATTTTTCACAACCACACGTTTATCAAAAGTAAATCTATAAATCTTTGAAAGTTTTTCAGTGGTCACTTTCCTGTTGGGATGTTTTTATATTTTATGTTGATACTGTACAGTCTCACGGAAATCTCTATCTTTGGATTTTGCCCAGTTTAACATCTTTTCAAAATGTATGATTTGAGAAGTTTTAAAATCCAAAGTCAGTCCTTTTACTTTACAAGTGGATTTTCTAACACCATTGTTTTCAACATACTCGTAACCATAGTTCTTTGGACCCATACCAACAAATTGTGTGAGTTTTGAATTGGGCATTTAATCAGTCCATTCTCCAAGTCGATTATTCACAATCGTGGGATTCCAAAGTTTGGGATTGTGGATATAGATTGCAGAGTCAGTGTCAAAGTAGAGTACACGTGTATCAAGTAACACACTGTACAATTTCAATCGGGCTTGTGCTGTGACAAAAGATGCTACTACTACATTACTACAACTGTGTGGTTCAATGATAGAGTCTGTTTCTTCCCAGTTGACATGTAAAAACTGTTCACCATAGACATCAACATACTTGACTTTTTTCATGGGAGTATTTACCAATTCAAAGTATATCGATGGTTCTGAGATGTATTCAGTTTTAGTCATATTATCTTTTTGTGCCAATTTTCCCCACAAGTTATTCAACTCTGTCTTTGCAGTAGCCCTACGACCCTTGTTCTTTTCAATATGATAAAATCTAATTCCCTCTGCCTCAAAGTAGTCCTGTTTGAACTTTGCTTTGTCTGCCTCAGTTTTACACCAATCAGGATACCCACTTGCCTCTTGCTTTATTTTCAGTTATGTATCAATATGCCCAGCAAAGATTCCACCTTGACCAGTTTCTTTATCGTACTGTGTTGTCTCAGGGAAGTGCCAAACCTCATACATTTCTGAAAGTTGATACCCCAGTTTCAAAGCTTCAAACAATTCTATACTAACACAAGTTCCAACAAATTCTCTATCTTCTGCTTTAGTATGACGACAAAGTTGTCAGTTGTCAGACTTCTCTGCACATGTTCTACAAAGTGGAAACAGAAGTTTATTGTTACATTTGTAGGTGAGTACTGGATGATACATGTTTCTTGGTGGAAGAACATTACATTTGATTAGGCCACAGTATTGTTTAATATTGTCTTTGTCAATTTCTTCTTGGGAATAGATCTCTGGCTGACCTAGTGGGAAAACACCATATTTACAAATGTATGGGTACAGAGAACACACATCAATGTACTTGATTTCTTCGTCTGAACGTTCATTGATTTCATGGTACAATTTGGTAGCATTAGTTCTTCCCCCAAACAAAGCATCTCTGGGTTTCAAGGGATCCAAGTTAGTGAATTTAGCCTCTACCAAAGTTTGAAATTCTTTGTCGTCTCTACACTGTTTGTCAAAATCACATTCCCAACATTCTATGACCTCATACTCTGCAGCTTTTAGAGTTTCAATCTTTCTCAAAGTTGTACAATAAAGAGTGTCCATCTTTAAACAGTTGTACCTATTGATTGTATGTCTGTCAGGATAACATCTTTGACAACCATGCCAATGACACCCTTGAAATTCATAGATTTTCTTATTTTCTTGGTCAAACCCATCAGCATAAAACTCACCAATTTTCTGTTCCCCGCCATTCAATGCATGTTGGAAGTGTGTGCTTGTTTTCTAAGCTATTACTTGCAACCATCTTACAGCCTTGATCGAATATTTCTTTTGGTTTGGATAGCCTTCAGGAGGGATGATAGCTACTGAGTTTTCTGGCATATGATCCTTTCTCCAAACTAGTGAGCAAGTTTGAGCCACCGTACATGCTTCTTTAATGGGGTCAATTCCATTAGTTTCCATCAAGTGCTGCCTGAAGCAAGCACAACCTCCCCTCAAGATATCGACATCACTCCGACAATACTCTTCCATTTCTTGCCTGAAGTTAAAGATAGCATTAGATTCTACTTTAGATTTGTTCCATTCCAAGAAATCGTCTCTGTCTTTGCTAGGCATCTGGCCAGGGTTATATATTTCAGCAGGAAAGTATGGGCCTACATAATTCTGATTAGCTTCAGTATTTGCCAAATGTGGGAAATAACCTTTCTGCATTTCTTTAAGTCAAAAGGTATAAGGGAAACTAGCCAAACGTATGTGAAAAAAACTGAAACGAATCTTTGAACTCAAGTTTTTCAGCTTTCATGGTTATGATGGAATGCCCATCCATGATCACATCTGGTTTGTAAGTTCCATTCTCTAAGAGATATCTTAGACTAAACTGCTCATCATAACCACCAAAGTTGTGTGCAATACAAATTGAGCCTTCATTAAAAGGTTGGAATAACCATGTACAAAACTCATGTAAAGTACAAGGATCTTCAAAGATCATTTCTCGTCCTTGATCTGGGAACTTGCTACAATTTTGACACTTTTCATTAATAGGTAAATGGATACACTGGTCACAGGCTCTATGTGCTACAAAGAAATTCACTTTATGTTCTCCTCTATTATGTGAAGATTCAAAATCAAAGAAACTGTACTTGGAGGAGGAACTTGTTTCTTCTACATCATCAGAATTGTTGTCTGCATCACCATCAGTCTTACAAACATAAGATTGTATGTAACACTGGTGATTTGCACCCACGATCTCTTTACAAAATCTACATTTTCGATTCCCTGGACAAACATGATTTTTCTTACTCCCAATAATTCTTGTGAAACAATTTCCACAATTATACACTAACTGACACATGGACTTTTTCTGTCCAGATTTGATTCTTTTATGATTAGCAAACATTGAGGACTGTACACATCCATGGGGACACATATGATCACTACGATTGCTATATCCTTTGTCACAAAGTTCACAGTAATAAGAACATCCTAGAAAAACAGTTATACGGGTGAAAGTATCATAATGATTATCTCCATCATAGTATATATGTATCACTTCAGTCTGTCTTGTCATTTCGAATTCAGGTTTGACGAGAAGGTCATCTTTCGCATGTTGCGAATGTACTTTGATCAGGTAGTCAGGAGCTAAGACACCCTGGATCTTCTTGTATTCGTCAACTCCACATGGTTTGGTATGTGGAACTTGAGCTCGATCCAACAACTTCTTAGCTTCACTGGTCTGGAAATGTCTCTTAGAGTCTGAGATATATTTCCATGTCTTCTTCCAAGTCTGACTCTCATCTTTGTCAGCATGCCATTTGCCGACCACTACAGCTCTTGCTAGACACATGGAGTCTTCTGTATTGTTGATATTAACAATACTCTTTATCATCTTTCTCATGTTGTTAGAATCAAAATAGAGTCCATAATGGAGTGGCTTTCAATTATGTCCACTTCTAACTGGGTGTCTTGTATGGGTCACTTCCATAGATATCTGGCCATCATCGATTCTGAAGTCTTCATTAGACTGTAAGCCTTTCTCAATTTCTTAGGACAGGGCAAAAGCAAAAGCTGGGCCTTTCTTTTCAGGGTTGAAGGAACACTGCCAATAATGTGCTGATCGATCTTCTTAGGTTGCAGAACAGGCTTGGAGAGGGAAACTGAAGGTTCTTTTCATGCTTTTTTATGAGCCGTCTTAAATTTATGCAGAGTTTCACCAAACAACTGAGACTTTCTGATTCCGAGATTTCATTATTGGTCATAACAGAAGACAAGTCGTTTTGAAGATTACCAGTAGCCGAAACTTCAGGATCAGGTGGCAATCTAGGTTTCTGAATTTGTTCCTCCTTCCAAAGCTTCACATCTTCCCAAAGTTTGAATGGGACAGTAGCCATTTTACGCCCTTCCATGATTTGGATTAAGAAGGCCACCAAGGACAAATCCTATGAGTGGTGCAATCAAAGGTTTGAGTAGCAATCCTAGTAAATCACCGCCTTTCTGGTTAATGATTTTCTTTTTTGCTGCAACAGGGACCTGTTTTGTACTCAGCAAACGAACATGCTGTTTTCTAGATTGTAACATTTGTCACATCCATGGGGACACATATGATCACCACGATTGCTATTTCCTTTGTCACAAAGTTCACAGTAATAAGAACATCCTAGAAAAACAGTTATACTGGTGAAAGTATCATAATGATTATCTCCATCATAGTATATATGTATCACTTCAGTCTGTCTTGTCATTTCGAATTCAGGTTTGACGAGAAGGTCATCTTTCGCATGTTGCGAATGTACTTTGATCAGGTAGTCAGGAGCTAAGACACCCTGGATCTTCTTGTATTCGTCAACTCCACATGGTTTGGTATGTGGAACTTGAGCTCGATCCAACAACTTCTTAGCTTCACTGGTCTGGAAATGTCTCTTAGAGTCTGAGATATATTTCCATGTCTTCTTCCAAGTCTGACTCTCATCTTTGTCAGCATGCCATTTGCCGACCACTACAGCTCTTGCTAGACACATGGAGTCTTCTGTATTGTTGATATTAACAATACTCTTTTTCATCTTTCTCATGTTGTTAGAATCCAAATAGAGTCCTCGTGCGCCATCCTATGGCGTTTATATTTCGCAATTAATTCGATTTGCTAGAGTGTGTAGTCATGTAACTGACTTCAACACTCGTAATAAATTATTAACGGCTAAACTTCTTAATCAGGGTTATCGGTACCATAAACTACGCAAAGCCTTTTCAAAATTTTATAGACGCCATTCTGATTTAATTTCAAAATTCAATATTGGACTTAAATCTCTTCTGCAACAAGGTCTATCGGAACCCGAATTTTATGGTGACTTAGTATATAAATTCAGAAAAATATATAACCGCAATGACTTCAGCACCCAATTTCGTAAAATCATTCTTCGATATAAAAAGATTGGGTACAACATGGATATTATACGACAGACTGCATGCATGGTAGTTAACCCAATCACGGTTGGCAACTTTGCTTCCCTCTTTAATTGCACGCCGGTGGGTCAGGCCTCAGATTCTATGACGGCTCCAACGTAAAGGCTTATTGAAAATTAAAGAGATAATGTTGGTTGGTGCCTGATGCTCTGTCTCTGGTCGGGCTCATCGGAGTCTAACTGTTGGTTTTCTTTTGCTCCAGCATTTCAGTGGTTTCTTGCTGTCGAGTCCTCACCGTTGTCTCACCTCTGTGGTTCTTTGATTTCTGTGTTTACGGAGATGTTGCACTGATGAGTTAGGAGGCCTTCATGCGGACTGAACAAATTATTTGTTTAAATCGCCAAGGAAGTAAGGGCGAGGATTGTGGCCACGTAAAATCGATTTAAGCCCCCCAGTGGAAATCTTCCACTGACCGTTCCAAGGCGGCTCTTCTGTGGCGATTTATTTATGTTGTTGTTTGTTACTTACTGTGTGTATCACTTGTGTCTTTTAATTTTGGATGGCCATATGGCCATTTTGTGGGAAAGTAACTGTCCATATGGCCTTCCTTTGTTTAGGTTTCCATTATGGTCTGGTCGCTTAATTTTTGTATTTCTTTCCCTTTGGTGTCTTTTATGGATGGAGTAAGTTAATTGTATCAATTCCTGATCTTTGTTTTACTTCTACTTTCCATAATGGAGTGGCTTTCCATTATGTCCACTTCTAACTGGGTGTCTTGTATGGGTCACTTCCATAGATATCTGGCCATCATCGATTCTGAAGTCTTCATTAGACTGTAAGACTTTCTCAATTTCTTAGGACAGGGCTTCTCCAGTTAATGATGATACATCGATCTGTGAAGGGTATGAAGACACCAAGTTTAAGTCCAGGATGGTAGATACTAACTCGAATTCTGTCAATGCCCTGTGCCTCGGTACGTCTCTTAATGTCGTCCATCAATTGTTGAAACAACCGTGGTACAAATTCAAGTGGTGATGTCTTTTCAGGAAACTTTCTCATGCCAACACTGTATACATTGGCTTTAGTTCTAAATCTTCTGGACTCCCTCTGTCCCACAGGTTTCATGGTATAATATTGGTCATATTCTTCATCTTCTTTATCAGAGTAGTCTATAAGCTTAGGTCTCTTAGGCATCCTCTCATCATCCGAACTGGATGGAGTTCTTATTCGCTTCCAATGTCTCTTAGGCATGTTGACTGCTTGGTGTTCAATGCTGAATTATGAAGCGTCAACCTCAAAAACCCGTTATATACTGACCCACTGACTTTGGACTTTCCAAATTCTTGTTTCAGAGTTATCACGACTAACAACTCTATTCCTTTGGGGAAATGACAGTGAGAATCTTTAGAGTGTTGATATGTGGAAAAGGGGTACAACAAGACAGTTGGTTTTCTAATGCATTGCTCCTGCCTGTCGAGGCTTTGGAGAAATAAGACTGGGATGTTTCCACGCAGGGCTGAATCCAACCACACATCAATAAAATGTCTAACCAGTCAAAGGGGTATGGGTTGAACCATCCCTTACACCCTATTGGTTTCATTGGGCAGTAAGGCTTGAGATGTCATTTCAACTCAATGTTGGAAAAACTCTCATCTAAATTGGAAGCTCCAAAATGACCTATACAGTGTTTGCTGGGGTGCACAGTGTTTTCGGGGACGCTAAACCTCAAATCAAACAAATAAAGCCTTGAAAATGAACTTAAGATTCATAATCATTGATATTCATATTTTATTGTCATTGTTAAAACAAACATTGAAAGTCAGTGAGATTTTCCGAAAGTCGCCCCATAGAGATATTGTCCATTGGAAGCGAAAGTTTACCCATTCCCTAAAAATGTAAGGTCAATTTTCCGAAAATCGATCATATTGGCTCCAGTCCATTGAATTTGAAAGTACCCTATTCCCGGAAAAAGATTGGTTTTCCGATAATTATAAACAGTGAGGAAAAAAAAACAATAACGCTTATAACATTTGATTGCCTTATCCGATTTTTTAAATTCTTGTTTAAGATTAATCATGACTACCAGCTGTATTCTACCATTGGTAATAACGGAGATGATTTTGACATACAACATGTACAACTGTTGAAAAGGCAAAGACTTTACAGAACTCATCGACGACAGTTGGTTTAAAATAAGAATGAAGAATTTGAAGAACACTGGATCTCAAATAACTTACCAAGATGAAATGATTCAGTTACTATTGCTCATAGATGAACTTCCTAATTTGTGAGATAAGAAACGATTATAGTTTCATAGACAGATTAGCTGTTTTCCTCACCAACATCAACCAACCCTTAAGAAAGCAAAAAGATGGCTAATCACATTCTTTAACTTTACCACACGGGACATGTGTTATATTTCTGAAAACTTCCATCAACACTTCCTACATGGTAATGTGTCATCTAGCTTTCTATATAGAGATACGTTTTTGGGATATCTGATACTGAATGAGGAATATACCAAAGCTCAAGTCAAACAGTTATTCTGTAGTCGGGACAATCAAGATCTTATGATATTGCCATCGGGACGTTTGACTTTCAACGACCATTGGTCGGAATATATAAATGTCAAAGAAGGATATAAAGTGACATTAGGCAACGAACAGTTGAGAAAAGAACCTAAGATCGTATTGAAGTTCCCAACTAAATATTCTAATTGCATACTTAACTAAAAATCATAATTAAGACCATCAGAAAAAGTCTACCTGTATCTTAAGATCAAATTTTGAAATTTGATATCTACAGACTTTACATGTTTGTCTTTCAGCCACCAAGTTTGCTGTGTGTGTTAACGAAGGCCAAGACAAGCTTCCTACGCTATACTGGTTACCAAAACTTCATAAAAAACCTTACAAAGCACGGTTTATTGCAAATTCTAGTTCTTGCACTACCACTGAACTTTCTAAATTATTAACTTCCTGTCTTACTGCTATTAAAACGCATGTAATTAAATATTGTGATAAAGTCTTTGAAAGATCAGGAAGAAATCTGTTTTGGTCTATAAAAAATTCGAATGAGGTTTTAAATAAATTGAAATCTAGACAGTTTCGTGCTTCTAGTCTGTCTACCTACGATTTTTCCACTCTTTACACTACACTTTCTCATAATCTTATAAAAGAAAAGCTTAATGATTTAATTGAATGGGCTTTTCACAGAGAAGATTCTCTCTATCTTGCATGTAATGTCAGAAATGCATTTTTCACTTCTAAAGAGCATAAGAATTATACACTTTGGTCATGTCAGAAAGTGTGTGATGCCCTCACCTTTCTACTTGACAATATTTATATTAGATTCGGTACTAAGTTATTTAGACAAATTGTGGGTATTCCGATGGGTACTAATTGCGCACCTCTTGTGGCTGATCTGTTCTTGTATTGTTATGAAAGAGACTTCATTTTGTCGCTTTCCATTGATAACCAATCTGAAATTATTGAAGCTTTTAGCTCTACTTCTAGATATTTAGATGATTTATTAAATATTGATAATACCTATTTTGATGGTTTGATCAGTCAGATTTACCCCCTAGAACTTCAGTTAAATAAAGCAAATTCTTCTGATACCGAGGCCCCGTTTTTGGATTTACATCTATCTATTGTAGATGGATTTGTTTCGTGCAAAATTTATGATAAACGCGATGACTTTGATTTTGAGATTGCAAATTTTCCTTTTTTGGATGGTGATGTTCCTCGTGCGCCATCCTATGGCGTTTATATTTCGCAATTAATTCGATTTGCTAGAGTGTGTAGTCATGTAACTGACTTCAACACTCGTAATAAATTATTAACGGCTAAACTTCTTAATCAGGGTTATCGGTACCATAAACTACGCAAAGCCTTTTCAAAATTTTATAGACGCCATTCTGATTTAATTTCAAAATTCAATATTGGACTTAAATCTCTTCTGCAACAAGGTCTATCGGAACCCGAATTTTATGGTGACTTAGTATATAAATTCAGAAAAATATATAACCGCAATGACTTCAGCACCCAATTTCGTAAAATCATTCTTCGATATAAAAAGATTGGGTACAACATGGATATTATACGACAGACTGCATGCATGGTAGTTAACCCAATCACGGTTGGCAACTTTGCTTCCCTCTTTAATTGCACGCCGGTGGGTCAGGCCTCAGATTCTATGACGGCTCCAACGTAAAGGCTTATTGAAAATTAAAGAGATAATGTTGGTTGGTGCCTGATGCTCTGTCTCTGGTCGGGCTCATCGGAGTCTAACTGTTGGTTTTCTTTTGCTCCAGCATTTCAGTGGTTTCTTGCTGTCGTGTCCTCACCGTTGTCTCACCTCTGTGGTTCTTTAATTTCTGTGTTCACGGAGATGTTGCACTGATGAGTTAGGAGGCCTTCATGCGGACTGAACAAATTATTTGTCTAAATCGCCACGGAAGTAAGGGCGAGGATTGTGGCCACGTAAAATCGATTTAAGCCCCCCAGTGGAAATCTTCCACTGACCGTTCCAAGGCGGCTCTTCTGTGGCGATTTATTTATGTTGTTGTTTGTTACTTACTGTGTGTATCACTTGTGTCTATTAATTTTGGATGGCCATATGGCCATTTTGTGGGAAAGTAACTGTCCATATGGCCTTCCTTTGTTTAGAGTTCCATTATGGTCTGGTCGCTTAATGTTTGTATTTCTTTCCCTTTGGTGTCTTTTATGGATGGAGTAAGTTAATTGTATCAATTCCTGATCTTTGTTTTACTTCTACTTTTCACTTGAACAAACTTTCTCGTTAGATCCAGAAACTGGATCAATGGCGTTTGCATGTAGCTAACAACGATGAGGTGATCAGCTACATTTTCAACATGATAATTGATATTGAAAGAGCTTCATCAGATTAACCGATGGACTGCTCTGAAAACCGTCATGAGGAACCGGTGGAAACTGATATTGACGATTTGATCAAACAGATGGATTCTTTGACCATATAAATTGACCTGATGCATGCACAACCCATTATTGTTCCAACAACAACATGGAGAAGAAGTGGTTTAAAGTACCCCTGACACAAGTGGTAAAATTCCAACCTTACAGAAGATTACTTCTTTGCATCTACATACTGTTTTCTCATGAAGATATTTCTATGAAAGAAATCCAGATGAAATTAAATGAAAAAGAAACTTTTGAAGATTTCAAGAAATTGTGGTGGACTTGTGCAAAGTACAAACTGATAGAAGATTCAGTTATCACATTTGAGAACTGGAAAAAAATCTGTAGCTGACAATCCAAAGGTGATCCAGTTTCTACATTCGAAGACACGAGGCAAGGGTGGTATAAAAGGAAGCGATCTTGAATAGAGCATCACTCTACGTCTGACTACCACAGTGAAAACTTCAGAAAACATCTCAAGATGGAATACAATAGGGATCCAACAACAAAAAATATAGTGATCCTGAAAGTATCTACTATCATTGTTCAAGTTTAAAGAACTTATTGAAACAACAATATGATATCCATTTTCTACAGACATTGGAAAAATAACTTCTAGATCAACAACTGATGAAAACACCTTATGGTCGTTGCTTCAGATGTAATGCTACGACACACTGGTCAAAAGACTGTACATCGGGCTTCAGGCTACCATACGGACATTGTTACATATGTGGACTTCCAGATCATTGGGCACCCGAATGTCCACAGAAGCAGTTGATACAATATGAGTTGGACATAGCACCTGCATTACCTACTGACACTTCTGCAGAAATATTACCTGACAATCCTCAGGAAAAACAATCTTGTGTCGAGGAGAAACAGTCTTGTGCCGAGGAGAAACAATCTTCTACTCAGGAGAAACAATCCCAGACTAGTGTTAAGAAATCAAGAAAAAGAAAGCAAACAACTTCTAACACTCTTGGTGTGAAGAAACCAAAGACAAAATAGACATTTAAATAAGATAGTTATAGTTAAGAAACATATAGTATTGCATTAAGATTTTTTAAAACACATTAAAACAGTAACAGTTTACCAGTCTTCGTTTGTTAATTTTAAAAGGTTATTCTTTAACGAAATCCATGGGTTAGTCCTAAAAAGGACTGTTCTATGTAGCTAGTAACTTAAACAGTTACTAGCCACGGAATGGTTCTACTATAGCGATCGGTTTAATGGTAACCGATCCCACTCCCCTTCTATCCAGGAACTGCTGGAAAGCCAGTCCGCTTTGTAGCCTCTCCATTTTCTTCCAGTACTCTTCCCCAGTAGATAGTTGTTGTCTTTTCACCTCAGGACGTTTCCTTCGGTGGGATACAGCACGTAACTTCTTAAACCAAGTCATACTGGAAACATATGGAGAGAACTCAAAAGCAGAAGGGCTTTTATACAATGTAGGAGGATTGACCTACTTTAACCGAAGAACCAATGAAATTGGCTAACGAAATAGCCAATCGTGATGATCCTCAGAGAATTCTTCGTCTTTGGTATAGCAATGATGGTCTATGTTTCGCAAGAAAACAAACATATATCATTATAGCAAATATCAGACTTAGAAATCTTTTGTATGATCATTAAAAGGCACTCTTTCAAGAATAAGTGGTGGCCCTGAAAAGGGCCATTTGGTCTAGAGAACCTTCAGAGGTTCATATATATATATATATATATATATATATATATATATATATATATATATATATATATATATATATATATATATATATATATAACATCTGCTTTAACGGGACCACATATATTTATTTTTATGTATTAGGGGGACCGCTGGATTAAGTGGACATTTTTTGGTCCACCTAATACTTTAGCTTATCCCCATATGTAGGCCAGTGGATTCAAACAAATAATTTCGAGATAGTGGCTTCAAATAAAAGTCAGTTTATCATTCTTTTGCTATTTGTTGACATTGCAGTAACCAGTAAGGAAAAAAAGATTATTAATTAAGATGGACTGTATATTTCTTTGGTCACAAAAATGTGTTTTAAGGGGACCACACAAAATACGAAAAAAATCGTAATATTGGCTATATATCAAAAGGATTAAATTGGTTTTATTTAATTTAACATCTTTTCAACACGAGTGAAAAACAAAAAAGGCTTAATTCCCTAAAATGAAAAAATCGATAATTTGTACCCTAATTTCTAATTTCAAATTTTTGCCCGTGAAATATACTGGCGGGTATAAAAGCCGGGAGTAACGGTCGTGATTAAAATTCGGGAGTCAAATTTGACAATCGAATTTAAAGGTATAAAAGTAAAATAATAATGTTAATAATAATAATAAAACCTATCTCGATGAAATTTGGAACTTAAGTAGAATATAGACTCCTCATGATGCATGTAAGATTTAATGCAACACTATCATTATGTCTCTCTCTGTTTTCGGGGAGACATATTGTTTTTTTTTTCCCGGCGTCTTGTCTGTTCGTCTGTTATAAAACCATTCAAGCTATCTTCACGAAACTTCACACAAATATTAATCAACATTAAACGACGTGCAGAGCGCAAGAGCTATAACTCGCGCATTTATACTTTTTTGAGTTATCTCCCTTGGAAGTTTGTCGGTATGTATGGGCAAATCGAGTCCGGTCAATAACTTTCTTATTTTTTGATGGATTTTGAAATTACATGGCGGAAATGGTAACCACTATGAGACGATGTGTCGGGCGCATGACCCAGGTCAGTACCTCAAAGGTCAAGGTCATACTTACAGGTCAAATGTCAAAAAGGGGCATTTTTTCGTGTTTGGTCAATAACCTCATTTTAGATGTATTTTGAAATTACTTGGTAGAAATGTTAACCACCATGAGACGATGTGTTGCATGCATGACCCATGTTGGTACCTCAAAGGTCAAGGTCATACTTAGAGGTCAAAGGTAAAGAGGGGCCTTTTTCGTGGTTGTTCAATAACTTTTTCATTTTTAGATAGAATTTGAATTTACTTGGCAGAAATGTTAACCACCATGAGACGATGTGTCGCGCGCATGATTCAGTTTGGGTATCTCAAAGGTCAATGTCATACATAGAGGTTAAAGGTATAAAAGGGACCATTTTTGTGTTTGGTCAGTAACTTTCTTATTTTTAGATGGATTTTGAAATCTTCGATATCAGTCGCCTCGCCAATACCGCAAAAGTTATTCCCGATCATGGTCATACATTTCAGATTAAATCGTGAACAATTATTTGTAATAATATCAAACCTTCTATGCATGTTGAAGAGGAGTCTGCTTTTGTTCCGCCCAGATACTGTCAACAGGATACAGTCAAAAGTCAAAATTGACTTCAGATGTGCGACCGTTGGTCCCGGCTGTTATACTCCACCATTTGATCCCGAACTTTCTCGCGTGATCCGAATCAGATGTCAGACATAAACGGCGGCCATTTTAAAAACAGATGAACTTGTTGACAAGAGAACAGAAACGAGACTTCTGCATTCCAGATGTTCATATTCACATTAATATTCTGGTATTTATGTTATTCTTCGGAATGCACAACTTTCAAAGACAAATCCGATAAATGAGTGCATAAAGGGAAGCGTGATAGCTCAGTGGGACGTAAGGACATTCAACATGGCCGTGAAGTAAGTAGGGGATACTTACTTTTAGGGTTTATGTTTCTGGACGTCTAGAATTCAATTGTTATAACTTCTGTCAAGTCCAACGTCTAGTTGTTTCTGTAGCTGCGCGCGTTCTCCCAGTAATGCCCTGCGCATGTCACTCCATCTACTTCCGGTGTGCTTCATTCGCCATAGGTTGAGAGCCGAGACAGTTCGCCCCCTTCGGTCACTACCACACTCCTCCCCACTTTATCAAGGAGTGCAGCACAGTAGTGGTCTAGCCGTCCATCCCCACCGTCTGTAGACACATTTTTCGAAAAACGCTGGCCTCCATTGTTCCCACTAACTAGCTGGCAGGGCACGCACGATACAGTATTGCAACGGACTTCCTTCTTCCACCCCTCCTTGATGAGAGGTTATGCTCTTCACACGTCCACCCCCTTACAAGGATGAACACTGTCTCTTGTCCTCATTCCTCTTCCCCATGTCGGAAAGTAGGAATCGTCGTTGACAGCATGACATGGTAGGTCATGCCGAGTTGGTCAGCTTATCTCTCTTGCACTGTTCCTGGGCTAGTTTTCCATTACAACATTCCACCAGTACTGAGTGCCACATTCCGCCAGTAGCTGCCGTCTGGATAGCTGGTAGAGGACACTCGCATTTCGCGAGCCAACCTCTAGAACTCCCTTCAGATCCTGGCCGTGGATGTTGCTAGGTGTCATCTGTTGGTTGTCTGTTTCCGGCGTCCTCACACGTCGTAGAGCAGACTTGCGTTGCGCAAGCCCATCTCCAAAACCTCCTTCCAGGGCCGTTCCAGGATGTTGGCCACTCGATTGGCAACCATTCCCAGCAGTGCAGGCGACGAGCAGATTCTGTTGCCGATGCGGAAGTACGGGGAATCTGTCTCTAGGAGAAGCTTCTCCTCCGGGATGCTTCTAAGTCCTCCTTTACTTGTGGCGTCGAAGTGATCCACTAGAGCTGTGAAGCCGAATCGCGTGTTCGGAAACTCCTTCAGCCATTCCTGCACCAAACTGCGACTCCCCGAAAAGCAGTGGAAGTGGATACGTTGCTCGCTGGGAACGACCCCTTTCAGCTGAAACAGCACTTGGTAGCAAGCCCCTCTGGCATGGAGAACCAGGACATGGGAGGGCTTGAGTTCTCGAAGCACTCTATCCAAGGCCACATGCTGCTGATCCCAGGTTGACGCGTCGGCGGTGTAATCTAGTCCAACCTCTCCCAAGATGTTGACCTCTGGGTATGCCAAGCACTTCTGGAACGCTTTGTAGTCCTCCTCAGAGTATGAATTGGCATTCTTGGGGTGTAGGCCAATCGCAGACGAGTAACCCTGGGCTTTCAACTCTCTCACTTCTTCCTTGGATGGATACGTTGCCGGGTCGCAGAAAACAACCACTCCTCCCACAAGTCGGATTCGGAAGTCTCGGTCCGCCTGAACTCTCTGGCAAAAGCCCTGCACAGTCATGTGGGGATCCTTGATCTTCTTCTGTGACCTGTCTAGGTGAAAATGGCTGTCAAAAGCCGCCGGCAACCCTTCCTCCTCCATCCAAGCGGTGCTGATGGGGTAGGTCTCCATCAGTTCTCGCCGATCTTCCTCATTCAGGCATGCAACCAGCAACAAAAGTACCCTCCAATGGATAAGGGCTCCTATTGAGTTGGCAGGGGCAATGCGAAACTCTGAGGCCTCCTCTGCACCTTGCAGTCTGCACATGGCTGCCATTGCCACCGCCTGTCGTTCGGACACTTGATAGGATCCAGGATGAATTTGCTTGAGCTGGTTAACATACGTGACTAGACCCATAAGATTAGACACCGTCCCCAACAACCGACTTTCCAGGATACGTAGTGCACTGATACGTCGTCGCAGTAGATCTGGCGATGGTTCTTGTTGGTCATCGAAGATGCCTGGAACATGAGTGGCCGCGTGCATCCTCGAGACTTGCTCGTGGCATTCTCGTACTGGACACTCCTCGTTCAGTTTACCCATGGATTGCTGTCGGCTGGTGGTGGTAGTCCGGGCACCCTGACTTGTCGTTGGTACCTCCCTGTCCCGCACCGTCTTCCCAGAGGACCGTTTTGGGCTCCAGCGTGGTCTTGCCACCGGGGACCTTTGTGACCTTGACTCCCTTCGGGGCCTCTTGGGCGACTTGCTTCGCGACCTCCTGCCTACCCGACCTTCCCTGGCTGCCCTCCCAGCTGTAGGTGACGAATGTCTGCACTTTGCTGGGGAACATCTCCTCGGATGAGCGGACTTTCGCGGTGACTGACTACGTCTTCCGACTGCAGACTTGCGGGGGGACTGGCTCCGACGTCTTCCTGTACGTTTAGCCGGTGAACCGCGTCTCGGAGACCTGGGCTTGCAGGGAGACCTGCTGCGGCGTCTCACCGTCGATGTTCCTTGTGGTGGTCCAGGTTGTCGTCTGTCCTTCGGTCGCACATCTTTGGTAACTTCCAGGTTGGGTACGGGGTACCTGATCGGCGATCTCCGTGGTGCTGGATCTGCCTCGACAACATTGCTGCTGCCGGGCCGCTGAACCTCAACTCCGGTCACCTCGACAACATTTCTGCTGCCGGGGGGATTCCTCTTCGGCGGGATGGTTTTCTTGCTCGTGACGGGACATCCTGTAACATCCGAACGAAGCAGAGCATCGATATCGGCTTCAGGGATTGGTGGTGAATTTGGGGCGTGTGGAGAGTCCGCACCTGTATCAAGCAGCCTCTCCTCCTCCTCCTGGGAGACGGCTAACTCCACAGTCTCTCCCATGTCCATCGCCTCTCCAGTCGCTGCGTTCTCCAGCCGTCGTTCGATGCCCGTATCTGACTTCAGTCGTATGTCCCGTGACGGTCCCGATGGCATCTTTGACTCCCTTCCATGACGCTCCAAGGGTCTGATGTGTTGGCTGATCCATTCCCGCGAGTGAAACTGCCAGTTGTCTGCTTCCACTGAGACACGGTGAAGCCATCCTTGTCTCCCGAGTTGCCGAGCCAAGAGTGCCTGGCCCTCCAGTGCCTCGATCCGCATCGTGTTGGTGGCATCCCAGCAGCTTAACAGATCTCTAACTATGGTAGAGGGTCCGTAGAGTTGACGGCGGGCTGTATTCTCCCGTATCAGCTTGATGAGCTTGGGCTCTTTGGTCGACAGGGGCTCCTTAGTTGCCATCGCCATCGTTGATGCCTGTAAGTACAGAAAAGAGGAGTTACCAGATTTGTATATGCCCCTTATGCACTTAGTCAGATCGGCCACGGGTGCATTTTGGACAGTGGTATTGGTCGATATTCAGTGCCTCAGATGGTGTAACGTCTACACACGTGCCATGGTACCATTCGTTGCACCCATCACACTGGATCATGAACCTCCCCTGCCATGGCATCCTGCAAAGACAATACGTTGTCTTGTCCTCCACCATCTTCTGGGCTTCTTCAGGACTCTCTAACCACTTCGTATTCCACTCCGGTAATCGTCTGTCTCTGCAAAGTTTCATGCGGTCGTGGTTCACGACAAACATGGATTTGCGCAGCTGTACGCGGAACAGTGATGCAGAGATTGCCTCCACGATCACTGCGGGTCCCTTCCAGGGCTTGCACAGTTTCCTGCACATACCCTTCAAAACCGCCGTGTCCAGGAGGTACACAATGTCACGCTCTTTGTATGCTCTGTGGATGATCCCTCGTAGGTCGTAGTCCCGTTTCATCCGCTTCAATGATGTCTTCAGGGTTTGCCTGGCCGCATTGTGTGCCGCTTGTATATTCTTTTCCAAAGTAGCCACGTACTGCTCCTTTGAGAGCTCGCCCACAGCCGGTTGAGGGAACATGAGATAGGCTGGCGTGTTCACTTCACGACCCAACATGAGGCGGTTTGCAGTGAAGCCGGTGTTCCGGTTAACCGCACTCCTGAGCGCACCTGCAATTTGTTGCAGGTGAAGGTCCCACTGATCTTGGGAGTCTTTGATATAGCATCGAACGGCATCCATGAGGGTCCTGTTGTATCTCTCGACCTGACCGTTGGCAGAGGGTCTGTATGGGGTGGTTCTGGCCTTGTGTATTTCCAGTGCTTCACACAGGGCGGAGAATAGCTTTGAGTCGAAGTTTCTACCCTGGTCGGTGAAGATTTGGAATGGACACCCAAACCTAGAGAAAAACCCGTCCACTGCAGCCTTCGCTGTGACCTCAGCTGTCTGTGACGGTAGCGGTACACACTCCACCCATTTGGTAAATTGGTCGACCATCATTAGCACATATTCATTCCCTCGGGGAGTCTTCGGCAGTGGCCCTAGGAAATCGAGGTGGACCCTTTCCATTGGAGCTCCTGCTTGGTACTCTTGCATTGGTACTCTTCCATGTGTAGTGGCCTTCTTGTTCTGGTTACAGGTCGGACAGGTAGCCACAAATTGCGTGACCTCCCTGCCAAGCCCAAACCAGAAGAATTTCTCCTTAATTCGTGCCTTTGTCCGATCTTTGCCTTGATGTCCTGAAGAGGGTATATTGTGATTCAACTCTAAGGCGGTCTGTTTCAAGCCTTGGGGCATGACTAGATCTTTTTCTGAGCCGTCAGGTCGTTGGTGGTATAAAAGACCACCTATGATAAGGAACTCCTTTCTGGCTAACCAGTAGAACTTTGCAGCGGGGCTAGCAATGAAGAGATCTGCTTCGCTTGGGGTATTTTGAGTCTCTAACCAATCCCACAGGAAGGTGAGGTCTGGGTCTTCGCGCTGCAACTTCTGGGTTTCTGTGACATCAAAGCCCCAACAGGAAAGAACCGGCTCCTGTTTAGAAGTACCGACATCACAGACTGTTGCTGGCTTGTCGCACACCTTGACGTCTACTGCACCACTACTGCTCCACAGAATCTCAACAAAGGGTTCATCTGTGGTTCCGGTCATCGGTTGATCTACTGGCCACTCTTCCTGCGACAATGATCCGGTTAACACCCGTTCATACTCTGGTGTCGCCGACACTGTTTGTGCCATTTGCGCTACATTACAGGCTCCCTCCTCACGATAGTCCGGCTTGCCACTCTGTCTGATCTGGTTATTCCTCCCGACAGTCACTGTCTCTGCTGATCCACCAAGATGCGTCTTCACACCTAGAGTCGCATCCCCAAACGAGAAGTGCTCTAGACCCCCATGTTCGTTGCCCTCAGAACCTGGTAAACTGACGTCGTGCACTACGCCTCTAGCACCAGGATTCAGCATCGTCAATGGGACTGCGTCATCAACTTCCCGAGTAAAGGTCCCCCATTGGCTATCAGCCCTCACACAATACTTGCATCCGCCACAAGGTAACTTTGCTGGCTTCACCCCCGGAGTGTACTGGTCACACTCTAGTTGCTCGTGGGCCAAATTCCTGGACAGCGAGTCGGCGTTCTGGTGCTTAGATCCTGCCCTGTACTTCAGAATCATGTTATACTGCGACAGCTCCTCCATCCATCTTGCCAACTGCCCTTGTGGTTCCTTGAAATTCAATAACCATCTCAGACTCGAATGGTCGGTACGTATCGTAAAAAGTTTGCCTAGCAAGTAGTATCTGTACTGTCTACAGAATCTTACTATCGCCAGCAGCTCTTTCCGGGTTGTACAGTATCTTCTCTGTTCCTTTGTTAGAGCGTAGCTACCATATGAGATAACTTTCTCTTGACCGTTCTGGACCTGAATTAGCTCTGCCCCAATAGCTTCATTGGACGCGTCGGTATCTAACACGAAACTGTCATGCTGGTTTGGCAGTGCCAGAACTGGTGGGTTTGTCAGAGCCTCTTTCAAGGCCCCAAACGCTTCCATCTGCTCTTCTTTCCACTTGAACTTGTGCTTCCCCACTACACTGTACAGTGGTTCTGCTAGTTCAGAGAAGTTCTTGACAAAATTTCTGTGATAGTTGGCTAGGCCCATGAATCGTTCAACATCTTTGGAACAGGTTGGGGTGGGCCATGATGCCACGGCCATGATGTCCGTCTGTGTCATGCGCAGTTTGTCGCTACTGACTAAACGACCCAAGAACTCTACTTCTCTCTGAAAGAAGACACACTTTTTTGGCTTCAGCTTAAGCCCGTACGTTCGAAATCGCTCCAAGGCCTCACCTAAATTGCTTAGATGATCCTCAAAGGTCTTTCCCAAGATCAACACGTCATCTAGAAACGCGAGAACCGTTTTCCAGTTTAAACCACGCATTACCAAATTCATGACGCGAGCATATGTCGCAGGCGCGCCACATAAACCAAAGCCCATTTTGACATGCTCGAACAGGCCGTAGCGCGTGTGGAACGCGGTCTTATGACGGTCTTCCGGTTTGATATTAATTTGCCAATACGCGCTGTTGGCATCGAGCTTGGAAAACCAGACACTTCCGGCGAGCGTGTCAAGACAATCATCAACCAGTGGTAACGGAAAAACGTCCTTTACACTAACATTGTTCAAAGCGCGGTAGTCTATGCACCACCTAACGGAACCGTCGCGTTTACGTATTAACACGGGAGACGATGCCCACTCGGAGGTGGAGGGCTGGATTACTCCGGCATCTAACATCTTCTTCAAATGACCCTCCTCCTCGTCTACAAAGCAAGCGGGGGTGCGGCGCAAGCGTTGCTTTACCGGAGCTGCATTTCGGGTGTCAATGCCATGCTGTATCTCAGTAAAGGTACCTAGGTCAAATTCATCTTTAGCAAAGACATCTTGGTGATCTTGTAACAACGTTGCTAATCGAGCTTGTTCGTCAACAGTCAGGTGTTCTTTGGAATTGTCAAAACACTGCTGCAGGTGTTCTGGTACTTCATTGTTCCCTACGTCTGCTTGCTTGGACACTTTGCAAACCTCTGCCTCTACCTTTGGCTCCGGGTGAGGGACCTCTTTCCCCTCCTCCTCTTCAAGGTAGTCATCGACTGGCGAGGCTATTGCAATGTCTTTTCCCTTGCGCAGTAACCTGTAGCGGTCGGAACAGTTTAGTATACAAACTACCGGCTCTGTGCCAGCAGATCGTACAACTCTAGGACCAAAGACTTTTTCTGACTGTGTCGGTTCGATCACGTAGTCTGGCATAGATGTACTCATCTTGCACGGTACCTGGGCTGCGGAGTTTGGAGGAATAACGATTCGTTTCGCTACTGTAACTCTTGCACATTGAGGATTTTCTGTGTCACCTCCGCTGCTGTTCATCGGAATCTCCTGACCTTTGAACCTGAAAACATTCCGTCCCATGTCTATGGCAGCCGATCCTTTCCGCATAATGTCAACTCCAAACAGCATATCTTGCTCAATTGGCGCCACATAAACCGATCCATTGTGGACACTGTGACCAATCCGGAATTTCACCGGACCGGCCACAAATCCCTGTATGAACATCTGTCGCCCAGCTGTATCTAGTCTGACATCATAGAGTTTCTCTGGTTGAGTCTTCAACGACGCATAGACACGGTCGGAGATGATAGTAACCTCCGCTGCAGAGTCTAGCACAGCATCCACCGTCAACTCTTCAACCTGGATTGGGACCGTGAACTTGGACACGGACCTCAGCATGCACACTGTGACTGGTGTGGCTTTCTGTGACTCCGGGTCTTCGTCCTGCGGCTCACTGTTGACTCTGACATTTTTCTGGGTGTGCACACCACTGTTCTGTGACATACCAGGATTCTCTGAAGTACCATCATGCGATGGTAGAATAGAGGGGTCGCTTTCCTGTGACCCACTTGTGATCCCCGCCACACCATCTTTCGATGGCGAAGCAAGATCCAGCATCTCTCTCCCTCGGCCACCGGACGCTTTCCCCTCTGTCGCAACTTCTACTCGTTCTTCTTGTCCGGGCCGCCTCTCTCCTGGGTACGAGCTGTGGCCCCCTGGCCCGTCCCTGGCTTGTTTAAATCCTGCCCTGTTCGCTCTGGGCAGTTCCGGATTATGTGGCCCAGTTGATGACACCCATTACAAACCAGCTTAGAATGATCTCTCTGGGATCTATTGTTTCTGGGTCTACGTTGAGGCTGATTAAACTTGTCTTGCAGCAACAGTTTGGACAACATTTGTCTCTGCTCCGCCATTTCTTTGAGAATGGCCTCCAAGTTGGGTTGTTCCGCAACCGCACATATCTCTGGCACCTCGTCGTAATCCTCTGCTGTGACCCTAGTGGTTCGGGTACGTCCGGGTTTCTGTTTGTAACAGGATCCCTTGGTGTGTTGGTAGAGACGGGTACGCTTTACTGCTTGTTCCAGAGTTGCCGGCTCCTGCATAATCACATGATGCCCTGCTTCACAATCCAGTAAGCCTTCGCAAAATTTCTGCACGGCCTGACTACGACAGTAATCATCTGGAAGCTTATCAAATGCTTTGGCTGCTAGCTCTTGTACCCTATCTGCCCAGTCCTCCATCTTTTCATCTTTCTTTTGCACTGCCTGATTGAACTTGGCTTGCTTTGCTGCGCTTGTGTCATCATCGCTGAACCTTTCTCCCATTTTCTTTAAAAGCTTGGTATACGGCATGTCTTCATTGGTCTTTAGGAGAGAATTGCAGTATTTGGAAGCCTTGCCCCTAAGGCACCATTTCAGGCATGCCTTGCAATCATTCTGGGTCCAGTTCATTTGCTGTGTGTAGTCCTCGAACTTGTCTTCGAAGATGTCCCAGTCGTCGCTACCGTCATAGAAAAGCTTTGGTGCGTTTTGCAACGCAGGTTTTCTCTGATGTGATGGAGATTTCGAAGGCCTGGGCGTGACCTTTTCATCTTTAGGTTGCAGTGGTAATTTGGAGCTTGATTCTCGGAGACGCGTTTGCGGCCCCTCGTCGTCAGAGCTGTCATCCTGATTCCGATGGCTTGTCGTCTGCTTAGTTGCATGTGTCTGCTTCCCAGCCCGAGCATCTGAGAGATTTTCACCCCCCAAATTTAGTTGTTGCCTCACTTCTTCGCGGAAAGTGACTGTGGGGCTTTTCTTCTTGGTGGGCATGGCGACGCCCATGTACTCTTCCCCGGAAGAGTATAAAATATCGCGAGATGCGCGGTCAGTGAAAGGCTGGGTGGTGGGGAATGGAGTGTTCATCAAATAAGGTAATGTGTTGGATTGTGCCGGATGAATTGTATGCTGGGTATATCCGGCGGCCATATTGGGCGCCCCCCCGGGTTGTGAAGAATGATCCAGGTGGGGGGTAGGTATAGACGGTACCGAGAAATGGGATTGCTGATTGAGGTGGGGAGTATTCACCATGGACCCCAAATTGACTTGTGGGGTTTGAGTGGGAGATGTGGCGGCCATCTTGGGTGTCATACTCAGGAGTGAAGTTAGGACAGGGTAAGGTGATACTGTTGGAATACTGGTTTCGGGGGCCATATTGGATGCCATAGTTGTGTGTGTTGCTTGACTGGGGGCGGTAATCGCCACTGTGGAAAACGTGGGAAAACTGCGGGTGGTGGCCATACTGGATGCTATTGTGTTTTTTGTTAGCTGACTTGGGGTAGAAACTGCCAACTTGGATGACACTCCCATGTTAAGGCCTAATTGTGAAGTGGCGGCCATCTTGAATGAAGGCGAGACATCGCTCGCTTGTGCGGACGAAAGATAACCGTCTGGTTCATATAAATCCCCACCCCAAGGCGTTCTTGGGAGAGTCCTCTTTGGTGCTTTCGCACCCGCCAGTGTCGGTTTCGAACCGGGGTGTGCAACTGTGTTGCGACGCAATGGTCTAGTCGGCTCAGTCCATGGTACATTTTGAAGATCTCTCTCCATCTGATCAATTTGCTGTATGAGTTGTAAACGCGTCAACTCCTGATCGGATTCTGCACCCCCACCCATCGCCCCAGGGCCCATCATAGATGGGTTAGATGTTTTCCGGAATGCCGGATTAGGCGAGAAGTCAAGGTTGTGCAGTATTCTGTCGCCTAATGGTCGGCGCAATATCACATTCAGGGTATTGGGGTCCATATTCCCCATTGATTCACGCAGAAGCAAAATGGCATTTGCAAGCTGTGCCCCCACCCCCGGTATGAGCCTAAGTTCATCTGGTGGGGCAAAATTAACCCTGATCTTGGGTACATGCGGCAACTCGGACATTCTAAATGCACAAAAAATGCTGCAAATTCCTGTCTTTAATTATCACCAAATTAAACAACACAGGTTAGACCACAAATCAATCACTTGTCCAATCAATAGCTTACCACACTAACCACTTACCTGAAGCTAGGGTACCCCACCTATTTTCTCCAGACTGTCAGTCGCTCGCCGCTGACCAATATGTTTTGCACTAGAAAATCTTGGGGAAACACAAGGACAAGCAAGGAGTGTCAAGAACACTGCAATTGGGAGTGATGCTGAGTCTCACATTAGACTTTATAGGGTCAATTTTCTGTTTTCATCTGCCAACGGAGCGATCAAACCGTGCCGTCGGATGGCAGAGTGAAAATGATGACAATTTTTGGATGAACTTGCAAGAAATTGGGTGCACATTAATACATAGGAGCTTACATGCGTGCGATGTGGGTATGTACAGGCCTTTGAACTCTAAATTGAGTTCATCAAATGCGCATTTGAACCTGTCGGCCGGACCACGTGCGAGCCGACGGTAGGGGCTGTGGCAAGCCGCGAATTTAGAATCACAAATATTCACAAACCGAGCGGAATTTCACAATTTCAGCGCGAGATCCGATTGAGCTGCCACCAGTGAAGTAAGTAGGGGATACTTACTTTTAGGGTTTATGTTTCTGGACGTCTAGAATTCAATTGTTATAACTTCTGTCAAGTCCAACGTCTAGTTGTTTCTGTAGCTGCGCGCGTTCTCCCAGTAATGCCCTGCGCATGTCACTCCATCTACTTCCGGTGTGCTTCATTCGCCATAGGTTGAGAGCCGAGACAGTTCGCCCCCTTCGGTCACTACCACAGCCGCCTGGACAAATGAGCAAAAATGACAGTGGCTCTGAATATGCAAGAAATTGAATGCAACCCTTTTGTTTTAGCCAACTAATATAATTGGAACATAAACTTGATTTCTGAAAGTTATTTAAATACCTGTTAGAAAAGTAAAATATTGTTCAGAGTTTTTTCTTCACTCACCTCAAAAATGCCAAACTTTGTGTTTCAAAACTGGAAAATTCCCACAAGTACCAATGACAAAAAGAAATCACTGAGTAGTTACATGTTTCCTTAAGGTGCACCAGGAATCTAAATTTTGATTAGCTGCACTAATCAGGTAGAAGAAAATGTTTTATTTAAAGACTGTCTTTAAATTTAAAGACTTTTTAGTCTGTAAATTTAAAGACTGACACAAATAAAATAATGAAAATGGTGTAAAACGGAAAAATCGCACTTTGCTGTTTATAGTAATATGGCCTTTATCTATGGCATATTTAAATATGTGTAACTGCAAATTATATAGTTGTCTCTATTTAATTAAATTCCTTTCACCATAATTGAAGAGTTTTCAGAAAAACAGGTTTTGTAATAAGATTCATTGGTAAAATGAACTCAGGAATGAATGTGTATAACGAGTTTATCATTTTGTCAATATACCGACCACTCGCTTCGACAGACAGTTTTTCTGACAACTAAAAGTGATGAAAGTTTCAGACGGACTATAACAGTAAAATGTCGGAAAACGAAATGACGTCAGTACGAAACTCCTCTAATGTTCGACCTTTGACAGATATTTCCTCCCTTACTGCGAACTTTCACGGCATTTGTGGTCTAAGGGAAGGAACTGTGTTGTTTTATTTCTTAATTATTTCTATCATTAAAACGATATTAAAAGACAATAAAATACATGCAGTCTATAGCAACGCACTTTTATTAATGAGATGAAGACTGAGGCTGCATATGAGAATGCGATATTTTCGTGTTACATCATTTTCATGATTTTCCTTTGTGTTACTCAGTCTTAGTCTTTAAATTTACAGACTAAAAAGTCTTTAAATTTAAAGACAGTCTCTAAATTTAAAGACAGTCTTTAAATAAAACGTTTTCTTCTACCTGCTAATTTCAAATAAAGTGTTTTCAACCAAGGCATGTTTTGTGTTCAGGAAAAAAATCTTGTCTTTTTATTTTACACATTTCCTGACACAATAAAAGAAGTCCTTTCTGTGTATGGAGAGATAAACTTGCATTCATTGGAATAAATATGCAGATAAGTTTATTTTTTGTGGCTGACTGAACACACCTGTGTAATGTTTACAGGTAGAAAAAAAGAAAGGGAACAAATTAAGACCAATCTTTAACACTAGCTACTGTGATTTTAAAGTTGTTATTAAATTTTCTTTCGCCAAAAATCTCCATTAACTTTATATAATTAAATTATTTTGTCAAACATATCATTTATATCTAAAAAATGCAATACAATCGTGCTTAATGCTGTGTCCCTATTTTGTAAAACTAGGTGGTGGAGTATACTTCTCACACGTGTCTAATGTTTACATTTGTAACCAACGACTTGCACGAGGATTCTCATAAAATACTGACGGATCGATATGCAGTATATTGACCAGGCGGTGTAAAATTACTTACTTAATAAGTATAGGCGAAAGATACGAAAAATGGTTGTGGTTTAAAGAGAAATATTTATAAAAACAATTGAAACTCGTCGCTGCGACCATTATTTTCCTCCATGAAAAATTGACAGTTTGTGACATCAATCTGGTTACCGGCTTCATATCTGGTTCAAGATTCTTTGACTACGTCTTTGGGCGTTTACAACATCACTCTTCTCTAACGACCGGTCTGTGCCGTTTATAAGTGTGCGTGAGCAGGACTGAGCTGGTGTGGACATAAATTTAGCTTGAAAATGCTGCCAAAGTAAATGTAGGCTACAATGAACCACATTTCCTCGATACATTTATCTCGTTTTTAGCGATGACAAAATTCTTGTAAAAGGCAAACTTGTTCAAAAATTAAAGTACTCGGCTCCATCCGGAAACCAGCATTTCTATAACAGTGCTCTCCCTTCAGACAAATCGCGGATGAAAAGTAGTTTCAAAAGTATTTATTGAATAAATGTGTATAATCTTTCTTTGCCGGTGACATCCCCTGGAATCCTAAAAGAAGATTTCATAACGTACATAAATTCATTACAATAATGTAAATATGACGAAAAATAACTCGATCTTTCGCTGATAAAAAAGTGCCTTGGCGTATTGATCTAATGTTTTAGCCAGGGTGTTGTTCGGCTCCTTGCCGAAAAACTTTACACAGAGTAACACAACAAATGTATTGTCGAAATGTTAGTATTTGATAATTCCTATGTGAAAATCGAATGGTGCGGGTTTAAAGGTGTATGTTTGGGGTTTCAGATTATATCAAGTACCTTGGCGATCCCGTCATGGTTACGTCAATACGAACGTGTGAACTTGCGTGTAAACACATCCCCAGATGTTCGGCCATGATGAATTTTGTTTCGAAATTTTCTACACACCACGTGAACGAAAATTAATTATTCGCTTTTGGAGCTGTTTTATGAAAAAATATGTCCCGGTGCACCTTCCCTGTGCAATTACTCATACACAAGTGGCAATATATTTTTTATTTATTCATAAACAATTTGGTTCTAAGTCTAAAACAAACAAGCATTTATTGCAATATTAATTTTACATTTCTCTCGTTATAGTAATTCAGATATTTAAGTGGTTTTGTCTTGAGTAAACTTTGCCCTGTTATTTTTTACACCAATAAGAAAAAAATTTCTGAGACCTTTGCTTAATGCTCAAATTCCTAATTTCTTTTTTCAAGTGCATATTGGGCTATTTCAGCCATGTTGGTCGCAGAATATCCTTAACTGGAGGCCCCTTGTGCAGGGAGAGTCATCCCCTGTGATGGTTTACCCTTTCGGTACCAAATGGAATCTTCCTCCTTGTATATAGCAGGAGTCCATTTCCAAAATTTAGGGGTGTCAGGTTGTGTTTTGTTCATAGTTCATATGGAAAATGACTTTTTGCAAACAGTGTAGGCCCTGATCAGACGCTGTGTTCTGCGGCGTCTCATCTGGGTCTGCACTGTTTTCCAAGGTACCCCTTTTGGGGTTGCCAGTATTAAATGGGTTAAAGACCCCTACCATAATTATGGACTAGCCATTTGTAACCATAGTTCTACAGATAGAACGTCAATGGCCCTTTTTTACATTTTTGTTTATATTGAACGTTTTCATTTTTAATATAGTTGGGTAGTCAATGAAAACAAAAATGAAAATATCAGTATAAAAACGTAAAAAAAAAGTCAGGCTACCCGAACTCTCATGAATGGGAGTATTGCACTGCCCCCCCCCCCCCCCCCCCTACGGGGAAAGCGGCACTAAGTAAATGGGTAATTACCCTCTGTGTTTCCCAGCAGTGCCGGGTTAATGCAGGGGTTTTGATATTTGTGAAAAGTCATTGTCCCTGCTATCCCCGTATGTGGGGGGGGGGGGGGGCAGTGGTTACAAATGAATGGTGCATTACGATGCAGTCCGGTAACATTGCGCACATAAGGTTTTGATACTTTCGTGTGACTTTGTTAAAGCAACCTTTCAAACAATCACAATCAGAACGATTGCAACACTTCCTTATCTACTTGCTGCAATAGAAATCGGCCCCGATAGCTCAGTTTGTAGAGTGTCCGCTCCGGGGAACGGGAGGTCACGGGTTCGATCCCGGGCTGCGACATACCAAAGTCGTTAAGAATGGTACTAGCTGCTCCTCGCTTGGCACTCAGATTTACGGGGTAGAGCTAGGACTGGTCGACCCAGTGTCAGGTTAATGTGACTGGGTGTGGTATCATGTAATGTGTCTGGGACATGATACTTGAGTGAGGCAGCACTATAAAAGTGAGCATTGAGCTCCCTGTCACAACCAGACACCGTCGTGATATGACTGAAAAATTGTTGAAAGGGACGTTAAACCCGAATTCACACACACACACACGTAATAGAAATTGGCCTCTGAATTTTTAACTGGCGGGAGATATTATTGTATGAAATTGGATACCCCTTGAAATTTGATTACCAATTTTGTCGCCCAACATTGCGCACAATAGGAGGTTTTAGGAATTCCGTTTATGACGTCATTCTTGCGCATGCGCAAAGTACTGGCCGTCAATTGAAACAGCCATCGCTATTCAAATGTATTGGCGGAACTTAAAATGCTAACAATATTCAGACATTTTGAGAGAAAATATACCCGTTTTCATTGAAATAATGCCTCGAGAAGGAAAGAATGATATTGTGCTTTTATTACCGAAATTCATTTATCCTAAATTCGTTTTTAATTGCCGAAAATCTCTTCGTTAATGACCAATGTCAATGGCTTGAGATACCGTTATTCCGAAAGCTTACTTAAGAAATAAGTTTTTACGTAACTCACGTTTTATTCGCTATCCAAGTCTATTTATCTATCTATTGAGAAGTCTGTGCGAAGATCTGTCTACATGTGCAATTTAAAAAGAATGTCCATACTGACAGTCGAAATAAACGATTCAGAGGATTAATGGAGGGACGTTGACTAAATGTTGGTTCGACGTCATGCCATCGACACCCACTCCAATGCACTTCAATGTCACATGGCCGTTCGCATGAGAGAGAGAGAGGTTTGACTGACAAACTGACAGTAGACACACAGACGACAGACAGACCGACTGACTGACTAACAGAGGAACGGACGGACAGTTAGACAGACAAATAAACATACTGACAGCCCAAAAAAAAACAACTAATGAGTGGACTGACAGACGGGCGTCGAGTCAACGTTGGCTCGACGTCAGGTCGTCGACAACCACTCCAACTCACTTCAATGTCACGTGACCGTTGAGATGAGAGAGAGGTTTGACTGATCCCTGTACCCAAGAAGCCCTTAACCCTTTTTGTACAAAATGGAATCTTCCTCCTTATATATTGCTGGAGTCATTTTCAAAATTTAAGGGATTCAGGTTGTGTTTTCTTCAAAATTTATCAGGAAAATGGCCGAACTTTTTGCAAACAGTGTTGGCCCTGATCAGGCGCCGCGTTCTGTGGCGTCTGATCTGGGCCTGCACTGTTTGTCACTTACCCTTTTTGGGGGTTTCCGGTACCAAATGGGTTAATGTAGACCTAAGGACTGGGCAGGTTGAACCAATCTACAAATCTACCAGATTTTACTGTAAAATCTGTGCACTTGCGAAGGAGTGTTTAATTCTCATGCACTGAAAGGGTGTTCTATGTTTGTTTTGAATTTAATGTTTCAATCCCACTGAGTTTTGATTTGGTAACCCTTGTCCTGCTGAACCCGGATATGCCTTTTCTTTGAAACAATGTAGATCCAGATCAGATGGCTTCTGAAGAAGCCATCTGATCAGGATCTACATTGTTTGTCATTCAGGTTGTGAATTTGTTGTAATAATTTGCATCAAGTAATCTGATTGGTTGATAATCGGTAGTGGGAGTGGCATATATGAATATTCAGCAGGACAAGGGTTAAGCAACGCCGTATTATCGCCAACGCAACTTTCTGATGTTTCATTGACGTTGCAGCATCGCTTTGAAGTTGGTTTGATGTAGACACAGCGTTGTTGACACGCTACATGTCGGCTGAAGTGGCGTCATTTAACGGCAAACTGTAATTTACATCTGCCTGCGCTCGCTAATTGTTGGTGCGCTATGAGAGTGAGAACCCTGTTGGGTCGTATGTACAATCAGTGATTTTTTTTACAAATTTTCAACTATGCGTCCTGGGACTCGCTCAACCAAAAAACTGTGCGTCCCAAATCTGAAAGTATGAGTCCCAATATTTGGAGGGAAAAAATGGAAGAACAAAAAAGATCGGTTCAGTATAAAATGCCATTATTCATAGTTAAAAATAATGCGGTCTAGCATCTATTATTTGCAATGAACAGAATCAATCATCAACTTGTGTTGTTTACTATCCCAAAGAAATCCTGCTAAAGTGTACGTTTTTAGTCTATTTTCCGTAATGTTTTCTACTTTCGTTTTCGATAAATGCGCACCGCAACATGTCCGTAAAATTTACTTCATGCATATTGGAGATAATATTCAGAACCATTATCGACAAACGTTTCCTCCCCTGATTGGTACACCAGCTAATCTAGGTTCAGGGGCTGACAAATCCATTGCCCGGCCGCCCGGTTCAAGTCCTAAATCGCGCCGGGCAGGTGCACTTTGACCTTAGGACGCCCGGTCGGGCAAGTGCAAAAAAATCGTCTACAGCTCTCAGTTTTTTGAGTCCTTAAATACAGTAAAACTAGAGTAAGTAAATCACAATTATTGTGCTGCACTGTCCTGCTTTGTCGACAATTCAGAGACAAACCGTCTGTGTTGTATAACAGTTCAATTATGACACTATTGTTAATCCCTGTCATATAATTGCCAAGTAAACATGATTGCCCTGCGGTGCGTGTCTTTCATTTCTGGTGATAAGCCAACCTGAACGAGGTGTGAAAATATGGTCAAGTTATGTCTCTAATTTACGTTTATTCCCCAATCATATCAATGTGAAAATGATTTACTCTCACCTCAGACAATTAGCTGCATCTAACGGTACCTGTATGCATTATAAAAACGGATCGTGAATGGTTATGTTTTGGTGCCAAATAGCAGACGCTAGGCTTGGCGGGAAAAGTCGAACGCTGTTGTTGGAGCTGCTGGGGATAATTCGGGTCTGTGCAAAGTGCTGTTTTCTATCACAACCGTTTAGCTATCGAGAAAATATTTTTTACCGGCTCCAAACAATTTTTTTAAGAACGGGATACAGCCCATTATTAAAATAAAACAATGGCATTAAACACGTGCGGGGTTGCTGGCATCGGATGACGTCATTTGACACATTTATCGATCGCGTGCAGAAAAATGGTAGAGTTGGTTTGTGGGCGGCGACTTGGATGGTGGAAAACTTTGATGTTCTCATTGAACTAGCTTGTGTGAAAGTTTGGGCTCATTTTGGATGGAGGGGATTCTCGTCTTGTGGTTGGATCATTAAATTATACCTGTAACGATTTTTTTCGGTGACTTGTTGGGCAGTTGAAGGTTCGGTAAAAGTGCGGTATTTTATCACTTCCGCCGACATTACAGCAGTGAAAACAAAAGTTGGATTTTCGCCCATGAAATATTTGCGTCCGACGGACGCACATTATGATCGTGCGTCCTCAGTCCTATTTATGCGTCCTGGACGCAGGACGCAGGGGTAAAAAAATCACTGTACAATATAATATCATCTTTGTAATGTTTAACTGTTTCAGATTTTTATACCATATCATTCTGACTTGTTACTTTTAATATCGTCATAATTATTCATGCCGTTTAACCATTAACCGACTGACGCTTATGACCCACCAAGAGGGTTGACGCGTCTTTAAACACGAAATCATCATCATCATCATCTTTGTAATGCGAAATTTCACATTTGGCAGTGTTTCTCCCATTATTAGCTCGCCTGTACGAAGTACAAGGAGAGCTATTGTTGTCACCTCGGATGGCGTTTGCGTTCCTGTCACACTGCGTTAAAGTTTTTCAAATGCTTATATCTCAACAGTCACTCATCACAGACCACTCATATTTGGAACTTAAGTACCTGGGAGGGTCCTCTGATGTTCAAAGAGAACAAACCCCTGGGTTCATGCCCCGGGGTGGGGCTAGGGGTCAAAATCTAGAACACCTTTGTAATTCTGTGTTAAAGTTTTTGAAATGCTTTTATCTCAACAGTCACTCATCACAAAGCATTCATATTTACAACTTGGATACCTGGGAGTGTCTTCTGAGATTCCAAGACAACACACCCCTGGGTTCATGCCTGGGATGGGGTGGGGCTAGGGGTCAAAATCTAGGACACCTTTGTAATTTGTTGTATACCAAAACCTTTCCATTATACTAACGAGTTATAGACACAATTGGTTATACATCAGCCAATCAAGTGACATTGGTTCAAGTGTAAAAGGGTGAAGGTCATGGTGACCTACATTTCACAGTCAAGTGATTTTGCCTAATATCTTGAAGTCTATTTGTTGGAGAAATGTCATACCTGGGATATTAGTTCCATGTGACTCCACGATTGACCTCAAAATATATCTAGGTCACTGTGACCTATATTTCATGGTTCAGCGATTTTGCCTATTATCTCGAATACTATTTGATGGAGAAATGTCATACCTGGATAATTAGTTCCATATGACCCAATAATTGACCGCAAAATATATCTAGGTCATGGTGACCTACATTTCACGGTCCAGTGATTTTGTCTATCATCTTGAATACTTTTTGATGGAGAAATGTTATACCTGGGTTATTAAATGCAGGTGACCCCATTATTGACCTCAAAATATATCTAGGTCACTGTGACCTATATTTTATGGTTCAGCGATTTTGCCTATTATCTAGAATACTATTTGATGGAGAAATGTCATACCTGGATTATTAGTTCCATATGACCCAATAATTGACCGCAAAATATATCTAGGTCATGGTGACCTACATTTATGGTCCAGTGATTCTGTCTATTATCTTGAATACCATTTGATGGAGAAATGTTATACCTGGGTTATTAGTTGCATGTGACCCCATTATTGACCTCAAAATATATCTAGGTCAGTATGACCTTTATTTCATGGTTCAGTGATTTTGCCTATTATCTTGAATACAATTTGATAGAGAAACCTCATTCCTGGATTATTAGTTCCATGTGACTCTATAATTGACCGCAAAATATATCCAGGTCAGTGTGGCCTATATTTCATGGTTCAGTGATTTTGCCTATTATCTTGAACACTATTTGATGGAGAAATGTCATACCTGGATTATTTATTCCATGTGACCCCATGATTGAGCTTGAATTAATATCTAGGTCAGTGTGTCCTATATTTCATGGTTCAGTGATTTTTCCTATTATCTTGAATACTATTTGATGGAGAAATGTCTTACCTGGATAATTAGTTCCATGTGACCCGATGATTGACATGGAAATATATCTAGGCCCTTGTGACCTATTTTCATGGTTCAATGATTTTGCCTTATAATTCAGATACAATTTGATCCTGAAAAGTAATATCTGGATTATATGTTCCATGTGACCTGATTATTGATCTCAAATATATCAAGGTGAGTGTGACCTATATTTCATGGTTCATAAATTTTCCTTATATCTTGAAGTCGCGAAACAGGCGAGCTATGCTGTCTGGCGACAGCTCTTGTCTTACATTAGAATTCGTCAAAAGTTTAAAAGAATTCCACTGTTTTACGCTGTAATTAACACTTTATCTGTCCCGCTACATTTGAAGCAATACGACAGATGACGGCCAGGGCTTTTTCCCGTTCTATTTTTAGAACCGGAAGTACGTCACGAAAAAAGCTCCTATAAGTGCAGTTACCCTAAAGTGCGAAAAGGACTCCTTTTCGCGAAAAGGACTTACCCTAATATGCGAAAAAGGACCTTTTTAAAAAGGACGATTACTGTTAGCCAAAAGGATTGCTCTATATCTACTGATACTGCATCGGTCACATTTGACAATTACCGCAGGTGTATGTTACATACACTCCAGGTTTTGCAGGATGAAAGCCTACACAGTAATCATGTAATTACGGTAGGAATCTTTAACCTGCACAGGGGATGGTTCTCCCTGCACAGGGGGCCTCTTGTTAACGTCCCGATCCAAAGGATGGTGCACTTTATGACATTGGTCCCTGCAAATGATGCCAATGGAGCGTGTTCGGGCACCGAAATTTTATCACCGCTGCCGGGGATCAAACCCGGGACCTCTAGCATCAGAGCTATCACGCTCCATATGTTGTTACTTTTGTTGCGGACGAGATGGGACATGGAAGTTCTTGTAGTTATCTCTTTCATTAAAATAAATATTTTTAGTTTGATTTTGATGATGTTCTTTGCATTTGGATTGATTTGGGGTTTAGCGACCCAGTCAACAATATTTAGGTCATTTTGGAGACTTTGCTTCCAATTTTGTGGGACTTGTACTGGACATTGAGATGAAATGACATCTAATGGCCTTCCACCCAATGAAACCAAAACGGTTTATAAATATAAACTCGGGTTGGCTTAGATCCTCTATATGCTGTTTACCAGTACCAGGGCCTGACAAATCCAAAAATTTTCCACTTGCCCACCGGGCAAGTCAAATATTTTTACACTTGCCCAGCTCAAAATCCTACTTGCCCAGGATTTTGGAACTCAAAGTGGAGTTGGATGCGGGGGTGGGGGTGACAATGGTGACGATGATGACGACCGACATTTATAAATATAGTCCAAGGTTTCTGTCAAGTTTCAAGCACAACCACTTTCCATTAGGATCTGGTTAATTTCATGTTTGTATTTCTTTCTCTTTGATGTCTCTGAGGGGAGCTCAGGGTTAATTGCATCGATTTCTGATCATTGCATTCACTTCTATTTATTTCCCTGTGTGCGGTAATACGGTAGAAAATACTGTTGTTGTCACAGTCAATAACGGTACTTTTTCAAGTTAATTGACATAATACCTTTACCGATTAGCAATTTAAGATACAGTTATATAAACTCATTTTTGCTTGACACGCATGATGAACAAGAACTGCAGCCGATATAGATCTACTCAAAAGATCAGAAGTGTCAGGGCAGCGAGATAAAAGATTAAAAGAGTGCAATTTATTTAGCTTGAACCACAAGACGAGGACCCCCTCGATCCAAAACGAACCCAAACTTTCACACTTGGCCTACAAGCAAGTTCAATGCGATCATCATTTCCGCCATCCAAATCGTCGTCCATAAACCACCACTCCCATTTTTCTGCACGCGATCGGTAAATGACGTCATCCGACCCCAGCAACCCTACACGTGTTTAACGTCATTGTTTTATTTTAATGGGGCGTATCTCTTTCATTAAAAAAAAATGTTTGGCACCGGTAAAAAATATTTTCTCGCTAGCTAAACGGTTGTGGATAGAGGCGCGACCAATCCGCGGTTACCAACATTAAAAAATTCGATTTTTCCCACCAGCGTCTGCTGTTTGGCGCCAAAACATAACCATTCACGAGATAGTAGAATAGTCTGTTTTTACTACCGTTAGATGTAGCAAATCGTCTTAGGAGCTATTAAATCATTTTCACATTGATTGTGGATTAAATTTTATGGCAGGGATAAACGCAAATTAGAGACATAACTTAATCTTATTTTCACACCTTGTCACGCTTATCGACAGCGCTGGTGGTACACACTACACCAGAAATGAAAGACACGCACCGCCGGGCAATCGTGTTTAATTGGTAATTATATGACAGGGATTAACAATAGTGTCATAATTGAACCGTTATAAAAACATAGATGGTTTTGTCTCTGAATTGCCGATAAGGCGGATATTATTATGGTTTACTTACGGGTCTAGTTTTACCGTATTTAAGGACTCAAAAGACTGACAGTTGTAGACGTTTTTTGCACTTGCCCGACCGGGCGTCAAAAGGTCAAAGTGCACCTGCCCGGCGCGATTTCGGACTTGTCCCGGGCGGCCGGGCAATGGATTTGTCAGCCCCTGCCAGTACACATGTGCTCAGTTGCTTTCAGCTCTGCATTGGAGCCATTGTGCAGCCCAGTCTATTTCTTAAAGTCCCAATAGGTTGTGGGTACTCATTAGAATGTGGTTCTAACGAGCACCAACGACATATGATTGGAGTAAAAATAAGAAAAATACCACACATTTTCACCAGAAAAGTAGCCATTTCGGAGATATCGAAAATGCACTATGTCACATGGACGTGTTATTGTAAACCCCACTTTATATAGAGAAAACTGGGTTTACCGGAGTTTTCACTCTTTTCTCATTTCTGCTGCAAGACATATGTTGCGGGTACTCGTTCGAGCGCGGTTCAAACGAGCACCCACGACCTACTAATATTATTAGCAGTAGAAATAAGAAAAATACAACACATTTTCATCAGGAAATTAGCCATTTTGGAGATGTGAAAAATTTACTATGTCGCACGGATGTGTTAGCGTAATAACATATTAAATATTCATAAAATAAATAAATCATCACGAAAACACACCTATATAATTTTGACCCCCTTGAAGGCTTGAACCCCGCTTTTATATAGTAAAATTGATGTTTGCAGGGGTATACTTTATTTTTCTTATTTCTACTCTAAAATATAGATTGTGGGTACTCATTAGAACCGCCTAGATGAAACAGTTCTAATGAGTACCCACAATCTATATTTTTATGTTGAAAAGACTATTGGTGTCTTCCTTCCTTCATCTTGTCTGCGACTGTTTTTCTGTCTCTCTCGGGCTTTTTATTGCAGATCAAAAGAAATACCTTCGCAGACAAACTGCGTACAGGTAGATTATAATTCGATGGACATCTTTACTTAATTGGATTAACGATCGGATGTAGTTAAGTTCTTTATAACTGAAAAAGAGAGACATTCGAAGAAACACAAATTAAAGGTATCGCTGTCCAATATAAAAGTTGAGTTTATGGTTTCATAATTATAAACATGATAAAGGCATGTTTTCCCTATGTAAGTGCTCATTAGAATTCACTAATTAATGTGGTCCTAACGAATACCCTTAACTTCGCGAATTGTAGTTTTCGAGAAGTTAGTGACTAAGTCCCTCTCTCTGTCCCGTCCTCATATTTCAGTCGTTTCATATAGGTGCGTGTGTTTAATTTTCTCTCTCTCTCTCTGACTATTATCTATCTGTCTCATCCCCGCCCATCGGGGCTTGAAAAATAGATTGAGCTGCATGATGCTTCCACGCAGAACTGAAACCATAATACACGACTCACTGAGGCTGATTTAACGGATACAACAATATCTCGGATGAGAGAAAAATGTATACATATCTATGATAGGCTACATAGGCAAAATCTTTAAAAATCTTCTCTGAAACTACAAGGCCCAGGTCTTTGATATTTGGTATGAAACTTCATCTAGTGGAACCCTACCAAGATTGCTCAAATTATAGTGCTGGGGCCAAAAATGCCCCCGCTCTGGGGCCTTTTGGTTTACATGGGCTTATATTGGGGAAAATCTTTAAAAATCTTCTTCGCACAAGTCTTTGATATTTGGTATGAAACTTCATCAAGTGGACCCCTACCAAGATTGCTCAAATTAAATTGCTGGGGCCAAAAGTGTCCCTGCTATGGGGCCCTTCGGTTTTACATGGGCTTATATAGGGAAAATCTTTAAAAATCTTCTTCTCTGAAACTGCAAGGCCCAAGTCTTTGATATTTGGTATGAAACTTAATCAAGTGGACCCCTACCAAGATTGTTCAAATTATAGTGCTGGAGTCAAAAATGCCCCCACTCTGGGGCCCTTTGGTTTTACATGGGCTTATATAGGGAAACTCTTTAAAAATCTTCTTCTCTGAAACCGCAAGGCCCAGGTCTTTGATATTTTGGCAGGAAACTTCATATAGTGGACCCCTACCAAGATTGTTCAAATAAAAGTGGTGGAGCCCAAAAAAAATGCATTTGGTATAAAACTTCATTAAGTGGACCCCTATCAAATTTGTTCAAATTATAGTGCTGGGGCCAAAAATTCCCCCCCCCCCACCAGGGCCCTTTGGTTTTACATGGGCTTATATATAGGGAAAATTTTGAAAAATCTTCTCTGAAACCACAAGGCCCAGTTCTTTGATATTTGTTATGAGCCTTCATCTAGTGGACCCCTACCAAGAATGTTCAAATTATAGTGCTGGTGCCAAAAATGCCCCCACCTCGGGGCCCTTTGGTTTTACATAGTCTTATATAGGGAAAATCTTTAAAAATCTTCTTCTCTGAAACCGTAAGGTCTTTGATATTTGGTATGAAGCTTCATCCAGTGGACCCCTACCAAAATTTACTAATTATAGTGCTGGGGCCAAACAAGCCCCCAGTCCGGGGTCCTTTGGTTTCACAACGATGCCCTACTACAAGCCATGACCAACATGGCATAGATATCGACTTTCACTTATGTACAAAATCACACATGACCTTGTCGCTATTCCAAGAGACCTCACAGACCTGCGAAGACAGTCTAGAACCTCACACCAAATGGCTTACAGACAGATCTCTACCCCCACAGAATATTATATATAGCACTAGTGTACACTGGAATTCCCTCCCTACAGCAGTAGTCTTGCTGCCCAAGGTTGAGGAGTTCAACAGGGCAGTCGGCCATATCAACAACTGCTCACCTTAACCAACCAAAGCCTTGCTTTTAATCTTGTAACTAGACCTTTTTAACTTTCACGCTTTTAACTTTCCTAGAGATAGATAGATAGATAGATAGATAGATCAATTTTATTTGACAGTCAGCTAATATGCCCATATTATTAAACCTATTTAGAATGTGTTTATATGGAACCAGGTGCTTTTTGCCAACCACGAAAGATCGTTATCAAAAGGAAAAGTAATTTTGTGCATGGGCAGTGACATGTAAACAAGGTCATGTGTCAAAACATTGGATCCGTCTATAGTTAAACGATAAAAATAGATACTGGCATTTAAGGTGTTGAGTGGACTACCTGGCAGACAGCTGTGCTAAACTGTGCCATGGTAGGAAGAACTGTAATGTGGGCTGGCAGGGGTTTCAGTGATGCGGGGAAAGAATGTGTACTTGTAGTAGTCTCTCAAGAGTCATGATCTGTCTGTTCTCTGTATGCAAGGGGGTGATTTTTGGTAGAAGGACAAGTGTTCAGGATCAGGTTGTCAGCAGCAGGTATCGCAACAAGGTCATATGTGGCCTTATATAGAGGGACCAGGCGACTGTCTATGGGCTGTTGGTCAAGGGTACCCCAGTTAAGAACCTGAAGCATTGCTGAGACACAAGATGTATATCAGTAGTCTCTGGTTACCTATCTAGCAGCCCTTCTTTGAACTGATTCAAGCTTGTAGGAGTCAGATGCCATGTAGGGGGGTGGGGGGGGGGGACACAGTAGAAACATACTCTGTGGGCGGACCAGAGTTTTATACATGTATGCTGTGTCTCTATTGTGGACCCGAATATTTCGCTTGAAGTAGCCTAGGGTCTGGTTGGCTTTTTTGCTTATATAAATGTTATTTACATGTACATGGTCTGTCCATGAGGTCATCTGAAATGGTACACAGCCATGAAGAATAGTTGGTCTGAAAGGGAGTTCTACGACCGGTCACAGCCAAGCTAGGTAGCTCAGTAGGATGCGCGTCTGACAGGAGGACGCTGGTTCGATACCTGTCGGGGTCGGCACCATTCTTTTGTGGAGATTGATAATGAAATCTTTTGTGGTCATTCTCTCCCTTCCACTGATTCAAGAAGGGCAGTAACTGTTGTCAGTTTTTGGCGAAAGAATGTGCACTGTACTGGTGAACCGCTTACATATAAGCCTTTCCAGGAAAAGTGTAGATAGGTAAATTGACCGGCTCAACAAAATGACCTTAGATTAGTAAATAGTGTACTGGGGCATTAAACTCCAATACAGACAAACGGAACATCAGGTTACATGAATGACCTGACACTATGAGGGATAAAAATTTGTATCCCAGAGTTCTTCCCATATTTCAAGTTTTTCAAGGTCTTCCTGGGGGATCTTTGAGTCTTTCTAGGTACATGGCTGTGCCATATGTGAATAACCTTACTCTGGATCTAACCTGATCCGGGAGGTCATTTATATAGACCTAGAACAGCATGCGGCTGAGAACCGAGCCCTGCGGGACGCCTGAAGGAACTGGGATGTTATCAGAATTAGAGCCATAAAGTATAACTGACATCTGTTGTCAAGGAAGGCTTTTATCCAAATTGGTGTGTTCCCCCTTATGTCGTAAAAATGTAGTTTCAAAAGCAATTTTTCGTGTGCCACTTTGTCGAAAGCTTTACTGAAATCAGAGAGTATAAGGTCAGTTTGTTTTCTAAATTGCATATTTTTCGCAAGTTCATCGACCAGCATGATAAGCTATGTTTCCCAGGATCTCTTTTCCTGGAACCCATGCTGTAGTTCAAATAAGATATTTTGGTCAGTGAAGTATTTGGAGATGCCGGAAGCCACAACATGCTCTAGCACTTTGCAGAAGACACAAAGCTAGGGATATGGGCTGGTACTTGGACAGGTCAGATTTATGGAGCTTTCCTGAATCAAGGGATCTTTGGTAGATAAACTGAAGTATAGGGGCAAGCTCTTTGTGAAGGGTCTATAGGACTATGGGTTTGAATTTGTCAGGCCCAGCAGCCTTATGTGGATTTAAGCCTTTCTGGAGTTTTTCAAGCTCTTTGTGATTAGGGTCTACAGGACTTTGGGTTTGAATTTGTCAGGCCCAGCAGCCTTATGTGGATTTAAGCCTTTCGGGAGTTTTTCAATGCCTTGGGTAGAAAGTTTTTGGGGTGTGGGCTGGGTTGTAACGGGAGATCTATTCCAGAATCATGCAAGTCCTGCAGGGACTGTCCTCTGGGCAAGTTGCTCTTTTCGTTCTAAAAACAGAAATAAATTATCCATTTGGTGGGTGTGCATGGGCACAAGTTGTGTGCTTCCAAATTCACAGGAAGACATTTGGGATTTTTTTTTATTTATTTGGAGTAACCTGGATGAGTTAGTTTGTTATTTAACTCAATCTATCTTTAAATATCTATAGACGGGCCTCCGTGGCCTACTGTAGTGGTTAAGAGCGCTGACTCTTGATCATTAGGTCTCTTACGGCTGTGGTTCGAGCCTCGCTCGGGTCACATGTGAGAAGCCAAGTTCTGCAAAGGAAGGTCAGGTGGTTTTTCTCTGGGTACTCCGGTTTTCGTCCACCTCTGATAAACGATTGGCTCGATATGAGTGCAATAATCTTAAAAGGGTCGTAAAACCCAAACCAAAAAAAAAAATTAACTTATAAATTTACTTCTTCTCTTTCAGCATTTATCCTCACTTTGATACTTTTGCAATTTGAGTAACCCTTTTAATTTTGTTTTGGTATTTTTCTACCTATGCACAGGAACCGGTTCTGGCAGATTGGCCATTCTGTAAATAAACAACAATTAAAATTGGGAACTAAAGTGATTCACTTTGAAATTGTTCATCAGAGGAGACTTTCCTAGACACTTACAATTAATATATGCCCTTCTAATCAAAGGAAGTCACCAAACAACTCAATCATGAGGAGTCATTTTACATTTGACATCCTGTGTGGTGTCTGTTGCTTGCTGTTGGCAACAAGCTTGGCTTCTTTTTTTAGTAGTAGAGGACAAGACCTACAGTGGAATTTCCTGTAGATCTTAAAACTCTTCTTGTCTGAAACCAAATGGCTCAGGTCTTTGATATTTGGTATGAAGCTTCATCTAGTGGACCTCTACCAAGATTATTCAGTTTATGGCCATGGGGCCTGAAATGGCCCCACTTTGGGGCCCACTGGTTTATATGAAAACTTTTGAAATCTTTTTGTCTTAAACCAGAAGACCCATGTCTTTGGTATTTGATATGAAGCTGCACCTAATGGACCTCTACCAACATTGTTCAGTTTATGGCCCTTGGTTTTACATAGACTTACATGCGAAAATCTTTTTGTTTAAAACCAGGTGGCCCAGGTCTTTGATATTTGGTATCAAGCTTCATCTAGCCGACCTCTACCAAGATTGTTATGCCCCCAACTTTGAAAAAGTTGGGGTTGTCATATTGCTTCTGGCTTGTCCGTTTGTTCGTACATTTGTCACACATTCTTCTGCATAGCATAACTTAAGAACCATGTAGGCTAGTGATTTGAAATTTCATATAATGGTTTCCTCATGAAAAAATAGTTGACCCATCCTTTTTTCCGAATTATCTCCCCTTTTTGCATTATTTCCCTTTTAATTAAATAACATAGAAATCTCGTCAGCAAGATATCTCAAAAAGTATTTGAGCTAGAGCCTTGATATTTGGTATACTGCTTGGGACTGAGGAGGAGATCACCTGATTAAATTTTTAACCAATTTAATGAAATTTTGTTAGAGACTTAGTTATGGCCCTTTGCAATTTCTGGCCATTTAATTGTGTTGCTTTCTAGTGCATACATGTAGCATAACTTTATAACCATGTATGCAAGACGTGTTATGAAATTTCATATATGGATTTCTCATGAAAAAAGTAGTTGACTCATATTTTTTTCTTTTCCAAATTATCTCCCCTTTTTGACTGATTGTCCCTTTAATTAAATAACATAGAAATCTCGTTAGCAAGATATCTCAGAAAGTATTTTAGCTATAGCCTTGATAATTGGTATACTGATTTGGACTAAGGATGAGATTACCTGTTTAAATTTTTAACCACTTTTATGAAATTTTGTTAAAGTTATGGCCCTTTGCAATTTCTGGCCATTTATTTGTGTTGCTTTTTCGTGCATAACATAACTTTATAACCATGTATGCTATTGTTTTGAAATTTCATATTTGGTTTCCTCACGAAAAAATAGTTGACCTCTGTTATTTTTCTTATCTGAATTATCTCCCCTTTTCGCTTTATTTCCCTTTTAATTAAATAACATATAAAGCTTGTTAGCAAGATATCTCAAAAAGTATTTGAGCTAGAGCCTTGATATTTTGTATACTGATCGAAGACATGTATTCTTGTAACAGCAAGACACGCTGTGTGTTCATAATTGTTTTATTGCCCCCCTGTGATATACTGTCTATAGCAGATCAAAGGCGGCCCTTAATAGGGTGATTAGTAGCTCTTGTTGAATCCCCTGACTGAGGCATATCAATGGGAGGGGAATATCAATAAGGGACACTCTGGTCAACAGTTAGTTAATTTTTGATTTTCCCCAGGGAGGCCGTTTACCTGTTGGAGACAGAGGATTTCTTTTCAGTCTGCTCTGAGAGCTACATAATATTATGTAATGAAATGATAGTCCTCAATAATCAAGAATAAATGCCTTTAAGACTGAGCAGATCACCCAATTAAGTTTTCAACCAATTTAATGAAATTTTGTCAGAGTTATGGCCCTTTACAATTTCTGGCCATTTAATTGTGTTGATTTCCTGTGCATAGTATTACTTAAGAACTATGTATCCTAGTGTATTGAAATTTCATAAATGGTTTCCTCATGAAAAAATAGTTGATTCGTATTTTTTTCTTATCTGGCTTGACTGACTTATCTCCCCTTTTCGCATTATTTCCTTTTTAATTAAATAACATAGAAATCTTGTTAGCAAGATATCTCAGAAAGTATTTGAGCTAGAGCCTTGATATTTGGTATACTGATTGGGACTGAGGTCACATGATTAAATTTTCAACCAATTTAATGAAATTTTGTTAGAGTTATGGCCCTTTACAATTTCTGGCCATTTAATTGTGTTGATTTCCTGTGCATAGTATACTGTATTACTTAAGGACTATGTATGGTAGTGTTTTGAAATTTCATATATGGTTTCCTCATGGAAAAAAATAGTTGACCCGTATTTTTTTTTATCTGACTTATCTCTTTTTTCACGTTATTTTCTTTTTAATTAAATAATGTAGAAATCTCATTAGCAAGATATCTCAAAAGGTATTTGAGCTAAATTTGGTATACTGATTTGGGCTGAGGAGGAGATCACCTGATTAAATTTTCAACCAGTTTAATGAAATTTTGTTGGGAGTGATTGCCCTTTGCATTTTCAGGTAATTTAATTGTGTTTCTTTCTTGTAGCAAGATATTTAAAAAAACTATTTAAATTGTTGCCTAAAAACTTGACATGCTGATTTGGAATGACTAGCACATCACCTGATTAACATTAAATTTTGAAAAATAAATCTGATTTTTTTTTTTTTTTTTTTTGGCAATAATGGCCTGTTGAAAATTTGGGTATTTATGGACAAACTGTTAACATATGGTTGGGGGCATAGTGTTTTACAAACACCATTTCTAGTTTAAATTATAGCCCTGGGGCCAAAAATGGCCATGCCCCGGGGCCCACTCATAGGCTTTACAAATAATTAAAACAATTTTTGTCTGAGACCAGAAGGCCCAGGCCTATGATATTTGGTATTAAGCTTCATTTGGTGGACCTCTACAAAGACTGTTCAAATTATACACCTGGGGCCAAGAATTGCCCTGGGGCCAAAATTCCCACATGTTAAACTCTAAGCTCAGGTGAGAGATACAGGACCATCATGGCCCTCTTGAATTTTCTGACCCAAATTATCCCCGGTTTTTTGAGTTTTTTCCCTTTTAATAAAATAACAAAGAAAATTAGGAATGCTGAATTGATTGCGTCATTCCCAACGAAAGTGACTTCTACCGCATATATCAGTGATTGCCGGCTTGATTTCAGGCTTCTCCAGGCCCTCGGATTACTGGTTTTGAATCAAGATCCCTGTCTCCATATGATCTTAGTTGTTTTTGATACATAAAACCACACACACACACACACACATATATTTTTGCTTATTAGATCTTATGTTATTATAGGTATCATAGCAGTAAGATGGACAGCATCGTCTGAGGCATTTGTGACTTCAGCAGTTTGAGAACATATTTCTTACTAATAGGGTGAGTGACTGTATTTGTATGGCTATCAGTTATTAACCCATATGATGCCAATCACCACTATTGTCGCCTGCTTTGTTGTCTACTGGTAACTTTTTAAGTAATTTTTGCAAACAGAGTGGACCCAGATCAGACTGCGCAACTAGAAACAGTCTGATCAGGGACCACACTGTTTGTCTGAATGCACTAATGTATTTGAAAAAATTTTAAGAAGAATCAGCAGATGATGTAAACTGACCACACTTTTGATAATTTAGTTTTTCTTGGTGTTAAATGGCAATATATATTGTGCATTCAAGTCTAAAGCTGATCCATAATAAACTACACCTAATCTTGTCATAACATTGGCTCATATATATTCTAGGACTTGTGATTTAGTCGCTTGTGCACATTCTGCTGAGTTATTCATACATCTCATGTTGTATTTATATAACGGCCCCCACCCATCGGGGCTTGAGGAAATAGATTGGGCTACATGATGCTTCCTGACAGAGCTGAAACCGACCACATGATTAGTACTGGTAAACCACTTAGAGGTTCTAATAGTGGTGTGGGTCCGACCATCCATGTATAAACTAAACCTTATTGGTTTCATTGGGCGTCAAGGATTGAGATGTTCTTTCATCCCAAGGTCAGGTAAAAGTCCCACAAAATTGGAAGCAACGTCTCCAAAATGACCTAAATAGTGTTGACGGGGACGTTAAACCTCAAATTAAACAATGTTGTATAAATGGTGAAACTGAAACATGCATACAATGTATGTCATATTGTTATAGCAACATTGAGGCACATTTAGACTCAGATTTCTGATAATTTGTCAAACACATAAATTGTGATGGTGTGAAGGCAATCTCAATTACATGTATCGAAACAATGTAAATTTTGTTCTCTTACATGTAAGAGATACAGTGAAGTGCTGGTAGCAAGATCCCATATAAATGAATAAATGATTTGGCATTCGTCAATATTTTCGTATTATGCTATTTGTCTAAGTTATGTCTTAGTCATTGCAACATCTATAATCATATTTTTAGCTCACCTGACCAAAGGTCATGGTGGGCTTTTGTGACCGTGAGATGGCAGGCGCCGTGGTTCGTCATTTATCATGCGTATACTTTTCTTGTTAGCTGACCTGAACCGAAGGCTGCGGGTGAGCTATTGTGATCACTCGCCGTCCGTCGTCCTTCTGTCCGTCCACCATTTCTTCAAACAACATCTCCTCCTAAACCACTGAACAGATTCTTACCAAACTTGGCAGAAATGATCCTTAGGTAGTCCTCTCTCAAAGTTGTTCAAAGAGTTCAATTCCATGCTTAACTCTGGTTGCCATGGCGGCAACCAAAATGGGAAAATAAGAAAAAATCTTTAAAAATCTTCTTCTCTGAAACCAGAAGGCCTAGGTCTTTGATATTTGGTATGAAGCTTCATCTAGTGAACCTCTACCAAGATTGTTCAAATTATAGCCCCGGGGCCCACTGGTTTTACATAGGCTTATGTAGGGAAAACCTTTAAAAATCTTCTTGTCTGAAACCAGAAAGCCCAGGTCTGATATTTGGTATGAAGCTTCATCTAGTAGACCTCAACCAAGATTGTTCAAATTATAGCCCTGGGGCCAAAAACTTGCATGCCCCGGGGCCCACTGGTTTATATAGGCTTTTATAGGAAAAACATATAAAAATCTTCTTGTCTGAAACCAGAAGGCCCAGGTCGTTGATATTTGATATGAAGCTTCATCTAGTGAACCTCTACCAAGATTGTTCAAATGATAGCCCTGGGACCACTACCATGATCATTCAAATCATAGCATGGGGGCCAAAAAATGCCCCCCCCCCCCCTTGGTCCCACTGGTTTTACATATACTTATATCTATAGAGAAAACCTTTAAAAATCTTGTCCGAAACCAGAAGGCCCCTGCCTTTGATATTCGATGTCAAGCTTCATTCAGTGGACCTCTGCTTAGATTGTTGAAATTATAGACCTGGGTCCAAAAATTGTACTGCCCATCTAACTGGGACTTACATATTAATCTCTTAGCTCAGGTGAGCACTATAGGACCATCATGGTCCTCTTGTTAACACTTAGAGGCCACACTTTTGATCCAATTATCACCAAACTTAGTCAGAATCATCACCATCTCGGTCAGTTTGAATATGGGTCATGCCGGGTCAAAAAGTAGGTCAGTAGGGCAAATCATAGAAAAAACCTTGTTAACACTTTAGAAGCCACAGTTTTAGTCCAATCATCCTCAAACTTGCTCAGAATGATTATCCTGACAATATGTCAGTTAAGTTTGAATATGGGTCATATCAGTCCACTGCAAATCAAGGTCACAAGAGCCAAAACTAAAGGTGATCAAGGGCCATTATGGCCCTCTTGTTCTATGTAATCTACACATTTTTTTTATATAACATGGTTGTTTAACTAACATGGTTTCTGCTTTTGACTCCATTAATAGTATTATAAAGAGGCTATGGTGTACTCTTATTACTGTATTCTGTTCTTCTCCAGAATATTGGAAATTGGAATGCTGTCTTTACTCTCGATCACAGAATTTGGTGGCCATATTATTTGGCAACAGTGACTGAAGGAATCGCACAAAATTACCGACATCTCTCAGCTGAAAAACAAACTGTAATGTGATTCATAAGGAAAATTGGTATGTATTCACTGCATTTATGAAATGTTAGGTTTGCTTTCAATGGGAACACCCTGAGGTACATAACGGTTATTAGTTCATAGAGATGTCTCCCTATTCTTACTGATGTTAGGTCAGAGTTTTGTGCAAGAGGGTTATCAGTAGAATCTGGTTGGGTTTGGCAAACCGTGTGGACCCAGATCAGATGCTGCAGAATGCGGTGTCCGATCAGAGTCTTCACGGTTTGTTTTAAATACTGGTATTTAAGGGTTAAGCCAAACACTATAAAGTATAAGTCTCAGTTCAGGACTGTCAACCAATGAGTGTGTTAATAAGTAACCAGAGACAACAATTTTGTAACGGTTATGGATAAATACCACTTCTACAGCCTTGTTGTAGGAGCAGGCTCTTTTAGCGATGCAGGTAGAGTGGTTGGCTTTTTCACGAAGTTAAGCAACGAAGAGTGCGGTTAGTACCTGGATGGGTGACCGCATTGCTTGACTTTGTGGACCACCCAGTGCACGCTACAATTTAAAGTAGATTACATTGTTGTGATTGGTATCTTAAGGATTAAATTTGCACCTGTCAATGACATTAAATATTTTTTATACTCTATCAAATTATTTCTTGAAAGGCATATCCTCCTGTTTACTTTTCAATAATTACAGATTTTAGCCAGGGGTTGCACCATGTACAAGATTTATGGATGAAAACATTGCTATAATGTTACAATAGGTACCTTTTCATAGTGTCTATTTATAGCTAAGAACTGATTCCATGTGTCTGTTAATAAGGGGCCTCCGTGGCCTAGTGGTTAAAAGCGCTGACTCATGATCATTAGGTCTCTCACCGCTGTGGTTCGAGCCTGGCTCGGGTCGCATGTGAGACACCGAGTTCGGCAACGGAAGGTCAGGTGGTTTTTCTCCGGGTACTCCGGTTTTCGCCCATCTCTAATTAATGATCGGCTCGATATGAGTGAAATAATCTTGAAAAGGCCGTAAAACCAAAACCAAAAAAAAAATGTGTCTGTTAATAGCACAAAGTATTGCAAATTGCTATTCTTCATTTGCTAATAGTGACGCTTTTCAACCATGGTATAGTCAGATACAGACACCTACATGTACAGACACCTACAGTGTGGACCCAAATTAGATGGCTCTTTATGAGCCATCTCATTTTCAGTCTACATTTCTTGCAATCCTGCTACCCACCTTAAAAGAAAATGTTTTGATAATGGATTTTCCAAAGAAAATAATTATATGCAGTTCTTAAAAGATGGACAAGCCCTTGTTCAGGCAAGCTGTTCTGTTTGGTGAAAGATCTTTTTAGCTCACCTGAGCACGAAGTGTTCAAGGTGAGCTTTTGTGATTGGTCTCTGTTCGTCGTCCTTGTGTGCATCCGTCCGTCGTCGACTTTTGCTTTTAACAACTTTTTCTCCAAAACTGCTGGACAAATTTTGAAATAATTAATCTGGAATATCCCTTGGGTGACCCTCTACCAAAATTGCTAAAACCGTTTTGCTCGGATGTACAAGATGGCCACCAGAGCTAAAAATAGAAAAACCTTCATTGACACTAATTTTTGGGTGGAGTCCACCTGAACCATGCACCACACCTCCACCTCAGTAAAAGCCTTATACCTTAGGAACCATTCAGATACACACCACTTAACCATATATATATTCTTGCAAGATGAATTCACTGATCAGTAACAAATGGGGTTCTGCAGGGGCCATGCCCTGACCACCACTACTTCATTAAAGGTCGTATATCTCAGAAGAAGAGTCCATATGGGTGCTTATTTTAATAAGGTGGTTTGTTTGGGATGCTTTATAGTTTTGCTCCCCCACCAGAGGAGAGTGGGACATAAATTTGTTTTTTGGTGCAGATCCTTTTTTGCTTCGATGTCAGCTTCGGCGTTTTAAGCACAGTATCTCCTGAACCTATGGATGGATTCTGACCAAACTTGCATAGTTACATCATTAGGATGGGGTGAAAACATTCATAAGGTTATGGAAACCTTGACCTTATTTTCAGGTCACAGGCCCTCCAAAACAGTCATTTGTGGGCCCAAAATGGCTTGTCTACAACACTCATCAAACAGACATGAGGGAGACCTACATGTAATGTATGTGATCAAAGATACAACACTCACAAAAACAGAAATTAGGGAGACCACTGTGGTCAAAGATACATATCTCATAAAACAGGCATTAGGGACACCAATGTGATCAAAGATACAAAACACATATGAGCAGACATCAGTGAGACCAATGTGGCCAAAGGATGCAACACTCATAAACACAGACATTAGGGAGACTAATGTGAGCAAAGATACAACACTCAAATAGACAGGCATTAGGGATTTTGTTTTCCTTTTACCCGACATTGAGAAAAAATGACATCTCAAGCTCTACCACCCATAGAAACCGTTAGCGTTTAAGGAGCGGTCGGACTAGCATCATTTTTCCTGGGGACGCTATGACCTAAGCTGTTTACCAGTACTCAAGTTCGGTCAATTTCGGCTCTGTACGGAAGCCTTATACTGCCAAATCTATTTCTCATGGCCCCGATAGGCGGGGGCACTATCTTTCTTGGAGATCCTGAAATAATATCTACAGTCATTCTCTCCCTTCAAGAAGGGCAGTTGTCAGTTTCTGGCGAAAGTATGCGCACTGTTCTGGTTAACCACTTACATATAAGCCTGACCAGGAATATTGTTGATAGGTAAACGGATCAGCTAAAAGATGACCTAAAATAGTGTTGACTGGGCCTTTAAACTCCAATACAAACAAACAACTGTCATGAAAACAATATTTATGAGACCAATGTGATCAAAGATACAACACACCTTAAACACACATAAGGGAGACCAGTGTGATCATAAAAACAGGCTAATATTAGGGGGACCAATGTGGTCAAAGATACAACACGCATAAAAACAGGCATTAGGGAGACCAATGTGATCAAAGTTACAAAACATAAAAAAAACAGAAACTAGTGAGGCTGATGTCAAAGATACAACACTCATAAAATCAGACTAATATTAGGGAGACCAATGTGGTCAAAGATACACACGCATAAAAACATGCATTAGGGAGATCAATGTGGTCAAAGATACAACTGTCATGAGCCGGCCTCAGTCGAATGCCCGTCTTACTGGTGATCAGGAGGTCAGCAACATTCTTACATGGATTTGTTTGTTTGAGTTGAGGTTTTACGTCTCCTTCAACACTATTAAGGTTATTTTGGAGACATTGCTTCCTATTTTGTGGGACTTTTACCTGACATTCAGATAAAATGAGATCTCAAGCCCTACCGCACATAGAAACTGGTTTAAGGAGCGTTCGGACTTACATCACTTTTCCTGGGCAGGCTATGACCTAAGCTGTTTGCCTGTACTCAAGTTCAGTCGGTTTCAGCTCTGCACGGTAGCACCATACAGCCCAATCTATTTCTCAGGGCCCCGATAGGCGGGGGCACTATCTTTTGTGGAGATCATGAAATCTTTTCTACAGTCATTCCCTCCCTTCAAGAAAGGCAGTTGTCAGTTTCTGGCGAAAGAATGCACACTGTTCTGGTTAACCGCTTACATATAATAAGTCTGTCCAGAAAAAGTGTTGATAGGTAAACAGATAGGCTCAAAAATGACCTAAAATAGAGTTGACTGGGCCGTTAAACTCCAATACAAACAACTGTCATGAAAACAGACTTTAGTGAGACCAATGTGATCAAAGATACAATACACCTTAAACACACATTAGGGGGACCAGTGTGATCGAAGATACAACACAAATATATATGCATTATGGAGACCAATGTGATCAAATATACAAAACGCATAAAAACGTGCATTAGGAAGACCAATGTGGTCTAAGTTACAAAACATAAAATACAGAAACTAGTGGGACCAATGTGGTCAAAGATACAACACTCATAAAAACAGGCTAATATTAGGAGGACAAATGTGGTCAAAGATACAACACTCATGATATCAAAAAAAGCCATAAGGGAGACCAATGTTGATGAAGTTACAAAACATAAAAAACAGAAACTAGCGAGACCGATGCGGTCAAAGATACAACACTCATAAAAACAGGCTAACATTTGGGAGACCAATGTGGTCAAAGATACAACACACATGAAAAAATGCATTAGAGAGACAAATGTGGTCAATGATACAACACTCATAAAAAAAAAACATACACTATGGAGACCAGTGTGATCGAAGATGCAACACTCGTAAAAACAGGCATTAGGGAGATCAATGTGATCAAAGATACAACTGCCATGAGCTGGCCCCAGTAGCTCAGTCGAATGCGCGTCTGACTGGTGATCAGGTGGGCAACATTCTTTCGTGGATTTGTTTGTTTGAAGGTCATTTTGGAGACATTGCTTCCAATTTTTTAGGACTTTTACCGAACATTGAGCTAAAATGACATCTCAAGCCCTACCACCCATAGAAACAGTTAGGGTTTTAAGGAGCAGTCCGACTTGCATCACTTTTCCTGGGCAGGCTATGACCTAAGCTGTTTACCAGTACGCAAGTTTGGTCAATTTCAGCTTTGCACGGAAGCACCATACAGCCCAATCTGTTTCTCAAGGCCACGATAGGAGGGGGCACTATCTTTCATGGAGATCATGAAATCCTTTCTACAGTCATTCTCTCTCTTCAAGAAGGGCAGTTGTCAGTTTCTGGCGAAAGAATGTGAACTGTTCTGATTAACCGCTTATATATAAGCCTGCCCAGGAAAAGTATTGATAGGTAAACTTATCGGCTCAAAAATGACCTAAAATAGAGTTAACTGGGCTGTTAAACTCCAATGCAAACAAACAACTGTCCTGAAAACAGACATTTGTGAGACCAGTGTGATCAAAGATACAACACACCTTAAACACACATTAGGGAGACCAGTGTGATTGAAGATTCAACACAAATATTTATGCATTAGAGAGACCAATGTGATCAAATATACAAAACACATAAAACATGCATTAGGGAGACCAATTCAGTCAAAGTTTCAAAACATAAAAAAACAGATACTAGTGATAAAGATGTGGTCAAAGATACAGCACTCATAAAAAAGGCTAATATTAGGGACATCAATGTGGTCAAAGATACAACACTCATAAAACAGGCATTTGGGAGACCAATATGATCAAAGAAACAACACATAAAAACAGACATTATGGAGACCAGTGTGGTCAAAGATACAACACTTATAAAAACAGGCATCAGGGAGACCAATGTGATAAAAGATACAACTGTCATGAGCTGGCCTCTGTAGCTCAGTCGAATGCGGGTCTGACTGGTGATCAGGAGGTCGGCAACATTCTTATGTGGATTTGTTTGTTTGACTTGAGGTTTTACGTCCCCTTCAACACTATTAAGGTCATTTTGGATACATTGTTTCCTATTTTGTGGGACTTTTACCCGACATTGTGATAAAATGACACCTCAAGCCCTACCATCCATAGAAATGTTAGGGTTTAAGGAGCGGTCTAACTCACATCACTTTGCCTGGTCAGGCTATGACCTAAGCTGTTTACCAGTGCTCAAATTCCATCAGTTTCAGCTGTACACGGAAGCACCATACAGTCCAGTCTTTTTTTCAAGGCCCTGATAGGCCTTGGCACTATCTTTCGAGGAGATCATGAAATCTTTTCTACAGTCATTCTGTCCCTTCAAGAAGGGCAGTTGTCAGTTTCTGGCGAAAGAACATGCACTGTTCTGGTTAACCGCTTACATATAAGCCTGCCATGGAAAAGTGTTGATAGGTAAAAGGATCTGGTCAGAAATGACCTAAAATTGTGTTGACTTGGCCATTAAACTCCAATACAAACAAACAAGCAACTGTCATTAAAACAGACATTAGTGAGACCAATGTGATCAAAGATAGAACACACCTTAAACACACATTAGGGAGACCAGTGTGATCGAAGATACAACACAAATATTTATGCATTAGGGAGACCAATGTGATCAAATATACAAAACACATAAAACATGCATTAGGGAGACAAATTCGGTCAAAGTTACAAAACATAAAAAACAGAATCTAGTGAGACTGATGTGGTCAAAGATACAACACTCATAAAACAGGCTAATATTAGGGAGACCAATGTGTTCAAAGATAAAACACTCATAAAAATATGCTAATATTAGGGAGACCAATGTGTTCAAAGATACATAACTCATAAAAACATACATTATGGAGACCAGTGTGATCGAAGATACAACACTCATAAAATTAGGCATTAGGGAGACCAATGTGATCAAAGATACAACTCTCATGATCCTGCCTCAGTAGCTCGGTCAAATGCGCGTCTTACTGGTGAACAGAAGGTCGGCAAGATTCTTTTGTGGATTTGTTTGTTTTGTTTGTAAAAGTCTCAAAAATGGCTATTACAGTGTTGACGGGGACGTTTAACCTCAAAACAAAAAAAAAATGTTTGTTTGAGTTGAGGTTTTACATCCCCTTCAACACTATTAAGGTCATTTTGAAGACATTGCTTCCCATTTTGTGGGACTTTTACCAGACATTGAGATGAAATTACATCTCAAGCCCTACCGCCCATAGAAACTGTTAGTGTTTAAGGAGCGGTCGGACTGGCATCTCTTTTCCTGGGCAGGCTATGACCTAAGCTGTTTACCAGTCCTCAAGTTGGGTCAGTTTATGGTCTGCACAGAAGCACCATACAGCCCAATCTATTTCTCATGGCCCCGATAGGCGGGGGCACTATCTTTCGTGGAGATCATTGAATCTTTTCTGCAGTCATTCTGTCCCTTCAAGAAGGGCAGTTGTCAGTTTCTGGCGAAAGAATGTGCACTGTTCTGGTTAACTGCTTACATATAAGCCTGCCCAGGAAAAGTGTTGATAGATAAACTGATAGGCTAAAAAATGACCTAAAATAGTGTTGACTGGGCCATTAAACTCCAAAACAAACAAACAAACTGTCATGAAAACAGACATTTGTGAGACCAGTTTGATCAAAAATAGAACACACCTTAAACACACATTATTGAGACCATTGTGATCGAAGATACAAAACAAATATATATGCATTAGGGATACCAAGTGATCAAATGTACAAAACACATAAAAACATGCATTAGGGAGACCAATGTGGTCAAAAGTACAAAACATAAAAAAACAAACTAGTGAGAAAGATGTGGTCAAAGATGCAACACACATAAAAAGAGGCTAATATTAGGGAGACAAATGTGGTCAAAGGTACAACACTCATACAAAACAGACATTATGGAGACCAGTGTGATCGAAGATACAACACGTAAAAACAGCCATTAGGGAGACCAATGTGATAAAAGATACAACTGCCATGAGCCAGCCTTGGTAGCTCCGTCGGATGTGCGTCTGATTGGTGATCAGGAGGTCTGCAACATCCTTTCGTGGTTTTGTTTTGTTTGAGTTGAGGTTTCATGTCCCCGTCAACACTATTAAGGTCATTTTGGAGACATTGCTTCCCATTTTTAGCTCACCAGAGCCGAAGGCTCCGGGGGAGCTTATAGGATAGGCAGTTGTCCGGCGTTGTCGTCGTCGTCGTTGTCGTCGTCTGACGTCAACACTTTCAAACATCTTCTTCTCTGAAGCCACTGGACCGATTCAGCCCAAATTTTATCTGTAGCATCCTTGGGCTGGGGGATTGAAAGTTTGTGTTTTTTATGAAAATCGGCCCATTAGTTTGGTTGCTATGGCAAGTTAGAGTTTCCATAGACTTATAATGGGGAAAATTGAAAAATGGCATTTACTGCCAAGTCATTGCAGATATTTGGACAAAACTTTTATAGAAATGTTTCTTGAGTAAAGTTCTTTCAGCCATATGCTTTTATGCCAACCTGAGGGTCCCCCAGGTTGTGCCGGGGCCATGCCCCACCCCCTCCACTTCATAAAAGGCCATATATCTCATAAACCATTCAGATCCCGACCCCTAAACCATATATATTCTTGTTCCTATTGATAAGACGCATTTAGTAACACCAACCCTGGGGTCCTCAGGGATGCGCCGAGGTCATGCCCCACCCCCTCCACTTAATAAAAGGCCCAATATCTCGGAAACCATTCAGATCCCCACCCCTAAACCATATATATTCTTGTTCCTTATGATAAGACCCATTCAGTGACATCAACCTGGGAGTCCCCTGGATGCGCCGGGGCCATGCCCCACCCCCTCCATTTCATAAAAGGCTCAATATCTCGTAAACCTTACAGATCCCCGCCCCTAAACCATATATATGCGTGCTTCTTATGATAAGACACATTCATTGACACCAACCTGGGGGTCCTCAGAGATGCGCTGGGGCCTTGCCCCACCCCTCCACTTCACAAAAGGCCATATATCTCAGAAACTGTTCAGATCCCCACCCCTAAAACCATATATATTCTTGTTCCTATTGATAAGACGCATTCAGTAACACCAACCTGGGGGTCGTCAGGGATGTGCACAGGTCAGGCCCCACCCCCTCAACTTTATAAAAGGCCCAATATCTCGGAAACCATTCAGATTCTCACCCCTAAACCATATATATTCTTGTTCCTTTTGATAAGACCCATTCAGTGACATCAACCTGGGAGTCCCCTGGATGCACCGGGGCCATGCCCCACCCCCTGCATTTGATAAAAGGCCCAATATCTCGGAAACCTTACAGATCCCCGCCCATAAACCATATATATGCTTGCTTCTTATGATAAGACACATTCATTGACACCAACCTGGGGGTCCTCAGAGACGCGCTGGGGCCTTGCCCCACCCCTCCACTTCAAAAAAGGCCATATATTTCAGAAACTGTTCAGATCCCCACCCCTAAACCATATATATTCTTGTTCATTATGATAAGACGCATTCAGTAACACCAACCTGGGGGTTCCCAGGGATATGCTGGGGCCATGCCCCACCCCCTCCATTTCATAATATCACAATATCTCGGAAACCTTACAGATGGCCACCCCTTAACCATATATAGTCTTGTTCCTTATGATAAGACTCATTCATTGACACCAACCTGGGAGTCTCCCTGGGCCTTGCCCCACCCCTCCACTTCACATAAGGCCTTATATCTCAGAGAATGTTCTTAGCCCCACCCTAAACCATATATATTCATCTTTCTTATGATAAGACGCATTCAGTGACACCAGCTTGGGAGTCCCCGGGGCACGCCCAGGCCATGCCACACCGCTTTACTTCATTAAAAGCCATATATATCAGAAATAGTTCAGATCCCCACCCCTAAACCATATACTTGTTCCTTATGATAAGACTCGTTCAATCACACCAACCTGGAGGTCTCTTTGTGCTGAGGCAATGTGCCCCGGCCTTCCATTTCATAAAAGGCTTTATATTTCAGAAACCATTTAAATCCCCACCCCATAATCATATATGTTCTTGTTCCTTATTATTAGCACACCTACTGTAGCGGGGTCCGCAGGGGCCATTCCTATTTCATAAAAGGGCCTCAAATCTCTGAAACCGGTCAGATTCCCAGCACTGAACCATATATATACTTGGTCCTTATGATAAGACACATTTAGGGACAACAGTTTGGGCTTTCCTGGGATCAACAAGGCATGCCCCAACCCCTCAACTGTTAAAGAGGCCTTACAGATCCCCACTGCTAAACCATATATATTTTTGTTTCTTATGATAAGACGCATTTAGTGATACCAACCAGGGCTCCATTGGGTCCATGCCCCACCCCCTCTACTTCATAAAAGGCCTAACGTTTCAGATGCTGAGTCCACATGGGTGCTCATTTGGACATGGGGGTTCATTTGGTGGATTAAAATGATATCATGTTAAAATACATGGCTGCCATTGGGCAGGATGGGCAGTGCCCACCTGAGCTCTGGTGAGCATAGTGGCCCATGGGCCTCTTGTTTTGGGATTTTACCCGACTTTGAGATAAAATGACATCTACAGCCCTAAGAAACTGTTAGGGTTTAAGGAACCGCCCACTTGCATCACTTTTTTTGAGGGCAAGCTTAGATTAAAGCTGTTTACCAGTACTTAAGTTCGGTGGATTTCAGCATGCATGGAAGCACCATGCAGTCCAATCTTTTTCTCAAGGCCCCGATAGGCAGGTGTGCTATCTTTCATGGAGATTGATCATGAAATCTTTTCTACAGTCATTCTTACCCTTCAACTGAGCCAAGAAGGGCAGTTGTCAGTTTCTGGTGAAAGAATGTGCACTGTACTTGTTAACAGCTTACGTATAAGTCTGCCCAGAAAAATGTCGATAGGTAAACTGACCAGCTCAAAAATGACCTAAAATAGAGTAACCTGGGGCCATTAAACTCCAATGCAAACAAACAACTGTCATGAAAACAGACATTTGTGAGACCATTGTGATCAAAGATACAACACACCTTAAACACACATTAGGGAGACCAGTATGATCGAAGTTACAACACTAATATATATGCATTAGGGAGACCAATGTGATCAAATATACAAAACACATAAAAACACGCATTAGGGAGAAACAGAGACTAGTGAGAAAGATGTGGTCAAAGATACAGCACTAATAAAAACAGGCTAATATTAGGGAGACCAATCAAACACTCATAAAAACAGGCATTTGGGAGACCAATATGATCAAAGATACAACACTCATAAAAACAGATGTTATTGAGACCAATGTGGTCAAAGATACAACACTCACAAAAACAGGCATCAGGGAGACCAATGTGATAAAAGATACAACTGTCATGAGCCAGCCTCTGTAGCTCAGTTGAATGCGCGTCTGACTGGTGATCAGGAGGTCGGCAACATTCTTTTGTGGATTTGTTTGTTTGAGTTGAGGTTTTACGTCCCCTTCAACACTATGAAGGTCATTTTGGATACATTGCTTCCCATTTTGTGGGACTTTTACCCGACATTGAGATAAAATGACATCCCAAGCCCTACCACCCATATAAATGTTAGGGTTTAAGGAGCGGTCGGACTCTCATCACATTTCCTGTTCAGGCTATGACCTAAGCTGTTTACCAGTACTTGAGTTCCCTCAGTTTCAGCTGTACATGGAAGCACCATACAGCCCAGTCTATTTCTCAAGGCCCAATAGGCATGTGCACTTTCTTTCATGGAGATCATGTAATCTTTTCTACAGTCATTCTGTCCCTTCAAGAAGGGCAATTGTCAGTTTCTGGCTAAAGAACATGCACTGTTCTGGTTAACTGGTTACATATAAGCCTGCCATGGAAAAGTGTTGATAGGTAAAAGGATCGGGTCAAAAATGACCTAAAATAGTGTTGACTGGGCCATTAAACCTCAATACAAACAAACAAACAAACAACTGTCATGAAAACAGACATTAGTGAGACCAATGTGATCAAAGATAGAACACTCATAAAAACATGCTAATAAATGGGAGACCAATGTGTTCAAAGATACAACACTCATAAAAACAGACATTATGGAGACCATTGTGATCAAAGATAGAACACACCTTAAACACACATTAGGGAGACCAATGTGATCAAATATACAAAACAAATACATATGCATTATGGAGACCAATGTGATCAAATATACAAAACACATAAAAATATGCATTAGGGAGACCAATTCGGTCATTGTTACAAAACGTAAAAACAGAAACTAGTGAGACTGATTTGGTCAAAGATACAACACTCATAAAACAGGCTAATATTAGGGAGACCAATGTGTTCAAAGATACAACACTCATAAAAACATGCTTATATATGGGAGACCAATGTGTTCAAAGATACAACACTCATAAAAACAGACATTATGGAGACCATTGTGATCAAAGATAGAACACACCTTAAACACACATTAGGGAGACCAATGTGATCAAATATACAAAACAAATACCTATGCATTATGGAGACCAATGGGATCAAATATACAAAACACATAAAAATATGCATTAGGGAGACCAATTCGGTCATTGTTACAAAACGTAAAAACAGAAACTAGTGAGACTGATTTGGTCAAAGATACAACACTCATAAAACAGGCTAATATTAGGGAGACCAATGTGTTCAAAGATACAACACTCATAAAAACATGCTAATATCAGGGAGACCAATGTGTTCAAAGATACAACACTCATAAAAACAGACATTATGGAGACCAGTGTGATCAAAGATACAACACTCATAAAATTAGGCATTAGGGAGACCAATGTGATCAAAGATACAACTCTCATGATCCTGCCTCAGTAGCTCTGTCAAAGGTCGGCAACATTCTTTCGTGGATTTGTTTGTTTTGTTTGTAAACCTCTCCAAAATGGCCATTACAGTGTTGACGGGGGACGTTAAACCTCAAAACAAAAAAAAATGTTTGTTTGAGTTGAGGTTTTACATTCCTTTCAACACTATTAAGGTCATTTTGAAGACATTGCTTCCCATTTTGTGGGACTTTTACCAGACATTTAGATGAAATGACATCTCAAGCCCTACCGCCCATAGAAACTGTTTGGGTTTAAGGAGTGGTCGGACTGGCATCTCTTTTCCTGGGCAGGCTATGACGTAAGCTGTTTACCAGTCCAAAAGTTGGGTCAATTTCTGGTCTGCACAGAAGCACCATACAGCCCAATCTATTTCTCATGGCCCCGATAGGCGGGGGCACTATCTTTCGTGGAGATCATCGAATCTTTTCTGCAGTCATTCTGTCCCTTTAAGAAGGGCAGTTGTCAGTTTCTGGCAAATATACAAAACACATAAAAACATGCATTAGGGAGACCAATGTGGCCAAAGTTACATAACATAAAAAAAACAGAAACTAGTGAGAAGGATGTGTTCAAAGATACAGCACTCATAAAAACAGGCTAATATTAGGGAGACCAATGTGGTCAAAGATACAACACTCATAAAAACAGGCATTTGGGAGACCAATATGATCAAAGATACAACACTCATAAAAACAGACATTATGGAGACCAATGTGGTCAAAGATACAACACTCATAAAAACCGGCATCAGGGAGACCAATGTGATAAAAGATAAAACGGTCATGAGCCAGCCTCTGAAGCTCAGTCGAATGCGCGTCTGACTGGTGATCAGGAGGTCGGCAACATTCTTTTGTGGATTTGTTTGTTTGACTTGAGGTTTTAGGTCCCCTTCAATACTATTAAGATCATTTTGGAGACATTGCTTCCCATTTTGTGGGACTTTTACCCGACATTGAGATAAAATGATATCTCAAGCCCTACCACCCATATAAATGTTAGGGTTTAAGGAGCGGTCGGACTCCCATCACATCTCCTGGTCAGGCTATGACCTAAGCTGTTTACCAGTACTCAAGTTCCGTCAGTTTCAGCTGTACACGGAAGCACCATACAGCCCAGTTTATTTCTCAAGTCCCGATAGGCATGTGCACTATCTTATGTGGAGATCATGAAATCTTTTCTGCAGTCATTCTGTCCCTTCAAGAAGGGCAGTTGTCAGTTTCTGGCTAAAGAACATGCACTGTTCTGGTGAACTGGTTACATATAAGCCTGCCATTGAAAAGTGTTGATAGGTAAAAGGATCAGGTAAAAAATGACCTAAACTAGTGTTGACTGGGCCATTAAACTCCAATACAAACAAACAACTGTCATGAAAACAGACATTAGTAAGACCAATGTGATCAAAGATAGAACAAACCTTAAACACACATTAGGGAGACCAGTGTGATCGAAGATATAACACAAATATATATGCATTTGGGAGACCAATGTGATAAAATATACAAAACACATAAAAACATGCATTAGGGTGACCAATTCGGTCAAAGTTACAAAACATAAAAAACAGAAACCGGTGAGACAGATGTGGTCAAAGATACAACACTCATTAAACAGGCTAATATTAGGGAGACCATAGTGTTCAAAGATACAACACTCATAAAAACAGGCTAATATTAGGGAGACCAATGTTGTCAAAGATACAACACTCATAACAACAGGCAAATATTAGCGAGACCAATGTGTTCAAAGGTACAACACTCATAAAAACAGACATTATGGAGACCAGTGTTATCAAAGATACAACACTCATAAAAACCAGGCTTTATGGAGACCAATGTAATCAAAGATACAACTCTCATGAGCTGGCCTCAGTAGCTTGGTCAAATGCGCGTCTGACTGATGAACAGGAGGTCGGCAACATTCTTTCGTGGATTTGTTTGTTTTGTTTGTAAACGTCTCCAAAATGACCTTTACGGTGTTGACGGGGACGTTTAACTTCAAAACAAACAAAATTGTTTTTTAGCTCACCTGTCACGCAGTGACGAGGTGAGCTTTTGGGATCACTTTTTGTCCGTCGTCCGTGCGTCCGTCCGTAAACAATTTCAAATAAGTATATCTCCAATACCCCATGGCCAATCTTGATCAAATTTCATGTGAATCATCATCAGGTAGGGGGAAAGGCTGCATAAGGTTTTTGGGCTGATCAGATTGGAATTCTGGTTGCCATGGCAACATATAGCTCCCATAGACTTATAATGGGAAAACATTTTAAAATCTTCTTCTCTGAAACCACAAGGCCCAGAGCTTAGATATTAAGCATGTAGCAAGGGCAAGTGGTCAACTACATAATTCCTGCCAATCATGCCCCTCGGTGCCAAATGGGCCACGCCCTAGGGCCCCTTCGCTCCCATAGACTAATAATGGAAAAAAAGCTTCAAAAATCTTCTTCTCTGAAACCACAGGGCCCAGAGCTTAGATATTTAGCATGTAGCAATGGCAAGTGGTCACCTACATAATTCCTGCCAATCATGCCCCTGGGTTCAAAAAGGACCACGCCCCGGGGCCCCTTCGCTCCCATAGACTCATAATGGAAAAAAGCTTCAAAAATCTTCTTCTCTGAAACCACAGGGCCCAAAGCTTATATATTTAGCATGTAGCAACAGCAGGTGGTCACCTACATAATTCCTGCCAATCATGCCCATGGGTTCCAAATGGGCCACATCCCGGGGCCCCTTCGCTCCCATAGACTCATAATGGAAAAAAAGCTTCAAAAATCTTCTTCTCTGAAACCACAGGGCCCAGAGCTTATATATTTAGCATGTAGCAATGGCAGGTGGTCACCTACATAATTCCTGCCAATCATGCCCCTGGGTTCCAAATGGGCGACGCCCCGGGGCCCCTTCACTCCCATAGACTCATAATGGAAAAAAGCTTCAAAAATCTTCTTCTCTGAAACCACAGGGCCCAGAGCTTAGATATTTAGCATGTAGCAATGGCAGGTGGTCACCTACATAATTCCTGCCAATCATGCCCCTGGGTTTAAAAAGGGCCATGCCCCGGGGCCCCTTCGCTCCCATAGACTCATAATGGAAAAAAAGCTTCAAAAATCTTCTTCTCTGAAACCACAGGGCCCAGAGCTTATATATTTAGCATGTTGCAACAGCAGGTGGTCACCTACATAATTCCTGCCAATCATGCCCCTGGGTTCCAAATAGGCCATGCCCCGGGGCCCCTTCGCTCCCATAGACTCATAATGGGAAAAAAGCTTCAAAAATCTTCTTCTCTGAAACCACAGGGCCCAGAGCTTATATATTTAGCATGTAGCAATGGCAGGTGGTCACCTACATAATTCCTGCCAATCATGCCCCTGGGTTCCAAATGGGCCACGCCTCGGGGCCCCTTCGCTCCCATAGACTCATAATGGAAAAAAAGCTTCAAAAATCTTCTTCTCTGAAACCACAGGGCCCAGAGCTTATATATTTAGCATGTAGTAACAGCAAGTGGTCACCTACATAATTCCTGCCAATCATGCCCCTGGTGTCCAAACGGACCACGCCCCGGGGCCCATTAGCTCCTATAGACTCATAATTGAAAAAAGCTTCAAAAATCTTCTTCTCTGAAACCATAGGGCCCAGAGCTTAGATATTTAGCATGTAGGAAGGGCAAGTGGTCAACAACATAATTCCTGCCAATCATGCCCCTGGGTTCCAAATGGTCCACGCCCCGGGGCCCCTTCGCTCCCATAGACTCATAATGGAAAAAAAGCTGCAAAAATCTTCTTCTCTGAAACCACAGGGCCAAGAGCTTAGATATTTAGCATGTAGCAATGGCAAGTGGTAACCTATATAATTCCTGCCAATCATGCCCCTGGGGTCGAAATTGGCCACACCCCTGGGCCCCTTAGCTCCTATATACTCATAATGGAAAAAAAGCTTCAAAAATCTTCTTCTCTGAAACCACAGGGCCCAGAGCTTAGATATTTAGCATGTAGCAACGGCAAGTGGTCACCAACATAATTCCTGCCAATCATGCCCCTGGGTTCCAAATGGGCCACGCCCTGGGGCCCCTTAGCTCCTATAGACTCATAATGAAAAAAAAGCTTCAAAAATCTTCTTCTCTGAAACCACAGAGCCCAGAGCTTAGAAATTTAGCATGTATCAACGGCAAGTGGTCACCTACATAATTCCTGCCAATCATGCCCCTGGAGTCCAATTGGGCCAAGCCCCGGAGCCCATTTGCTCCCATAGACTCATAATGGAAAAAACCTTCAAAAATCTTCTTCTCTGAAACCTCAGGGCCCAGAGCTTATATATTTAGCATATAGTAACGGCAAGTGGTCACTTACATAATTCCTGCCAATCATGCCCCTGGGGTCCAAACTGACCACACCCCGGGGCCCCTTCGCTCCCATAGACTCATAATGGAAAAAAGCTTCAAAAATTTTCTTCTCTGAAACCACAGGACCCAGAGCTTAGATATTAAGCATGTAGCAAGGGCAAGTAGTCACCTACATAATTCCTGCCAATCATTGCCCTGGGTTCCAAATGGGCCATGCCCCGACACCCCTTCACTCCCATAGACTCATAATGGGTAAAAGCTTCAAAAATCTTCTTCTCTGAAATCACAGGGCCCAGAGCTTAGATATTTAGCATGTTTTAACGACAAGTGGTCACCTACATAATTCCTGCCAATCATGCCCCCGGTGTCCAAACAGCCCCTTAGCTCCTATAGACTCATAATGGAAAAAAAGCTTCAAAAATCTTCTTCTCTTAAACTACAGGGCCCAGAGCTTAAATATTTAGCATGTAGCAATGGCAAGTGGTCACCTACATAAATCCTGCCAATCATGCCCCTGGGGTCCAAATGGGCCACACCCCGGGGCCCCTTAGCTCCCATAGACTCCTTATGGAAAAAAGCTTAAAAAATATTCCCCTCTGAAACCACAGGGCCCAGAGCTTACATATTTAGCAGGTAGCAACAGCAAGTGGTCACATACATAGATCCTGCTAATCATGCCCCTGGGGTCCAAATGGGCCACGCCCCGGGGCCTCTTAGCTCCCATAGACACCTAATGGAAAAAAAAGCTTCAAAAATCTTCTTCTCTGAAAACACAGGGCCCAGAGCTTAGATATTTAGCATGTAGAAATGGTAAGTGGTCACCTACATAAATCCTGCCAATCATGCCCCTGGGGTCCAAATGGGCCACGCCCCGGGGCCCCTTAGCTCCCATAGACTCTTAATGGAAAAAAAGCTTCAAAAATCTTCTTCTCTGAAACCACAGGGCCCAGGTCACCTACATAAATCCTGCCAATCATGCCCCTTGGACCAGAATTGGCCACACCTAGGCCCATTAGCTACTATGGATGGACTTAAAATGGAAAAAAAACTTAAAATGGGAAAAAAGAAACTTGAAAAATATTCTTCTGTGAAACCATAAGGCCCAGAGCTTAGGTATTTAGCATGTAGCAACATGGAGTTGTTGCCTACATGAATCCTGCCTGAGTCTTGCCCCTGGGGTTCAAATTGGCCAAATCCTGAGGCTTCTTAACTCCAATAAACATAATGAAAAGAAAAAAAAAAAGCTTTAAAAATCTTCTTCTCTGAAACCATGAAGTACGGACCTTAGATATTTAGTATATAGCAACATAAAATGGTTGCCTACATAAATCCTGCCAACCATGCCCTTTGGGTCAAAATTGACCTATGGACTTATACTGGAAAAAAATCAAAACTCTTTCTCCAAAGCCATAAGGCCCAGAGCTAAGATATTTAGTATGTAGCAATGTCAAGTGTTCTCCTACACTTATGATTTTCTGGTACACAGGTGAGCGATATAGGGCCATTGGGCCCTCTTGTTTTTAGCTCACCTGTGACGTAGTGACAAGGTGGGCTTTTGTGATCACTTTTCGTCCGTCGTCCGTCGTCAGTGCGTGCGTGCGTGTGTGTGTGTGTGTGTGCGTAAACTTTTTCTTCAAATGACATCTCCTAAACCACTGATCAGATTTTGACCAAACTTCACAGCAATGATCCTTAGGTGGTCCCCTTTCAAAATTGTTCAAATGGTTCCGGTCCATTGCACATCTGGGTCACAGGAGCTAAAAATAGATTTTTTAAATGAAAACTTTAAAAATCTTCTTCTCTGAAACCGCAAGTCCCAGGTCTTTGATATTTGGTATGAAGCCTCATCTAGTGGACCTCTACCAAGATTGTTCAAATTAAAGCCCTGGGGGCCAAAATGCCCCCGCCCCGGGGGCCTTTGGTTTTACATAGGCTTATATAGGGAAAATCATTAAAAAATCTTCTTCTCTGAAACCACAAGGCCCAGGTCTTTAATATTTGGTGTGAAGCTTTACCTGGTGGACCTCCACTAAGATTGTTCAAATTATAGCCTTAGGGCCAAAAATGCCCCCGCCCCGGGGGCCTTTGGTTTTACATAGGCTTATACAGGGAAAATCTTTAAAAATCTTCTTCTCTGAAACCGCACGGCCCAGATCTTTGATATTTGGTGTGAAGCTTCATCTAGTGGACCTCTACCAGGATTGTTCAAATTAAAGCCCTGGGGGCCAAAATGCCCCCGCCCCAGGGGCCTTTGGTTTTACATAGGCTTATATAGGGAAAATCATTAAAAAATCTTCTTCTCTGAAACCACAAGGCCTAGGTCTTTAATATTTGGTGTGAAGCTTTACCTGGTGGACCCCCACTAAGATTGTTCAAATTATAGCCTTAGGGCCAAAAATGCCCCCGCCCCGGGGGCCTTTGGTTTTACATAGGCTTATACAGGGAAAATCTTTAAAAATCTTCTTCTCTGAAACCGCACGGCCCAGATCTTTGATATTTGGTGTGAAGCTTCATCTAGTGGACCTCTACCAGGATTGTTCAAATTAAAGCCCTGGGGGCCAAAATGCCCCCGCCCCAGGGGCCTTTGGTTTTACATAGGCTTATATGGGGAAAATCATTAAAAAATCTTCTTCTCTGAAACCACAAGGCCCAGGTCTTTAATATTTGGTGTGAAGCTTTACCTGGTGGACCTCTACTAAGATTGTTCAAATTATAGCCTTAGGGCCAAAAATGCCCCCGCCCCGGGGGCCTTTGGTTTTACATAGGCTTATACAGGGAAAATCTTTAAAAATCTTCTTCTCTGAAACCGCACGGCCCAGATCTTTGATATTTGGTGTGAAGCTTCATCTAGTGGACCTCTACCAAGATTGTTCAAATTATAGCCCTGGGGGCCAAAATGCCCCCGCCCCGGGGCCTATGGTTTTACATAGGCTTATATAGGGAAAATCATTAAAAAATCTTCTTCTCTGAAACCACAAGGCCCAGGTCTTTAATATTTGGTGTGAAGCTTTACCTAGTGGACCTCTACTAAGATTGTTCAAATTATAGCCTTAGGGCCAAAAATGCCCCCGCCCCGGGGGCCTTTGGTTTTACATAGGCTTATACAGGGAAAAACTTTAAAAATCTTCTTCTCTGAAACCGCACGGCCCAGATCTTTGATATTTGGTGTGAAGCTTCATCTAGTGGACCTCTACCAGAATTTTCAAATTATAGCCCTGAGGGCCAAAATGCCCCCGCCACAGGGGCCTTTGGTTTTACATAGGCTTATATAGGGAAAATCATTAAAAAATCTTCTTCTCTGAAACCACAAGGCCCAGGTCTATAATATTTGGTGTGAAGCTTTACCTGATGGACCTCTACTAAGATTGTTCAAATTATTACCTAAGGGCCAAAAATGCCCCCGCTAGGGGGCCTTTGGTTTTACATAGGCTTATACAGGGAAAATCTTTAAAATCTTCTTCTCTGAAACCGCACAGCCCAGATCTTTGATATTTGGTGTGAAGCTTCATCTAGTGGACTTCTACCAAGATTGTTCAAATTATAGCCCTGGGGGCCAAAATGCCCCCGCCCCGGGGGCCTATGGTTTTACATAGGCTTATATAGGGAAAATCATTAAAAAATCTTCTTCTCTGAAACCAGCAGGCCCACGTCTTTAATATTTGGTGTGAAGCTTTACCTGGAGGACCTTTACTAAGATTGTTCAAATTATAGCCTTTGGGCCAAAAATGCCCCCGCCCCGGGGGCCTTTGTTTTTAGCTCACCGTCACGTAGTGAAGAGGTGAGCTTTTGGGATCACGTTTTGTCCGTCGTCCGTCGTCCGTGCGTCCGTCCGTCAGTCCGTCCGTCCGTGCGTAAACAATTTATTCAAACGACATCTCCTCCTAAACCACTGATTGGATTTTGACCAAACTTCACAGGAATGATCCTTAGGTGGTCCCCTTTCAAAGTTGTTCAAATGGTTCCGGTCCGTTGCACATCTGGGTCACAGGAGCCAAAAATAGATTTTTTTTCACCGAAAACTTAAAAAATCTTCTTCTCTGAAACCACAAGGCCCAGGTCTTTAATATTTGGTATGTAGCTTCATCTAGTGGACCCCTACCAAGATTGTTCAAATTATAGTGCTGGGGCCAAAAATGCCCCCGCCCCGGGGCCCTTTGGTTTTACATGGGCTTATATAGGGAAAATCTTTAAAAATCTTCTTCTCTGAAACCGTAAGCCCCAGAGCTTTGATATTTGGTATGAAGCTTCATCTAGTGGACCCCTACCAAGATTGTTCAAATTATTGTGCTGGGGCCAAAAATGCCCCCGCCCCGGGGCCCTTTGGTTTTACATGGGCTTATATATGGAAAATCTATAAAAATCTTCTTCTCTGAAACCGTAAGCCCCAGGTCTTTGATATTTGGTATGAAGCTTCATCTAGTGGACCCCTACCAAGATTGTTCAAATTATAGTGCTGGGGCCAAAAATGCCCCCGCCCCGGGGCCCTTTGGTTTTACATGGGCTTATATATAGAAAATCTTTAAAAATCTTCTTCTCTGAAACCGCAAGGCCCAGGTCTTTAATATTTGGTATGAAGCTTCATCTAGTGGACCCCTATCAAGATTGTTCAAATTATAGTGCTGTGGCAAAAAATTCCCACACCCGGGGGCTTTGGTTTTACATGGGCTTATATAAGGAAAATCTTTAAAAAAATCTTCTTCTCTTAAACCACAAGGCCCAGGTCTTTGATATTTGGTTTGAAGCTTCATCTAGTGGACCCCTACCAAGATTGTTCAAATTATAGTGCTTGGGCCAAAAATGCCCCCACGACGGGGCCCTTTGCTTTTACATGGGCTTTTACATGAAAAATCTTTAAAAATCTTCTTCTCTGAAACCGCAAGGCCCAGGTCTTTGATATTTGGTATGAAGCTTCATCTAGTGGACCCCTACCAAGATTGTTCAAATTATAGTGCTGTGGCCAAAAATGCCCCCACCCCGGGGCCCTTTGGTTTTACATGGGCTTATATAGGGAAAATCTTTAAAAATCTTCTCTGAAACCGCAAGGCCCAGGTCTTTGATTCCCGTCCCCCCCCCCCGGCATACAAAGTATGATTGTGGTATATTGTTTTCGTCCGTCTGTCCATCCATCCTTCCATCTGCCTGTCTGTCCATCCATTGGTCCGTCTGTCCGTTAACATTTTGGTTAAAGTTTTGCGTCAAAGTTTCTAGGAGATTGTTACTTTCGAACCATTTAATAGATTTAGTTGATACTTACACTGAAGTTACATACTGGTCTTAAGATTTCATTGATGCATGTCCCAGCCCGGACAGTGACCTTGATGTCACAGACTTAAAAATTTTACATTTGGTTAAAGTTTTGCGTCAAAGTTTCTGAGAGATTGTATCTTCTAAACCCTTTGATAGATTTAGTTGATACCTACACTGAAGATTTCATTGATGCATGTCCTACCCCCTACAGTGACCTTGAGGTCGCTTTCTCTAGTATTTGGTATGAAGCTTCATCTTGTAAACCTCTACCAAGATTTTTCAAATTATAGCCCTGGGTCAAAAATGCCCCTGCTCTGGGGCCCTTTGATTTTACATGGGCTTATATCGGGAAAATCTTCTCTGAAACAGCAAGGCCCAGGTCTTTGATATTTGGTATGGAGCTTCATCTAGTGGACCCCTACCAAGATTGTTCAAATTAGAGTGCTGGGACCAAAAATGCCTCCGTCTCGGGCCCCTTTGGTTTTACATAGACTTATATAGGGATAATCTTTAAAAATCTTCTTCTTTGAAACCACAAGGCCTAGGTCTTTTATATTTGGTGTGAAATTTCAGCTAGTGGACCTCTATCAAAATTATTCAAATTATAGCCCTGGGGCCAAAAATGCCCCCGCCCCAAGACCATTTGGTTTTACATAGACTTATATAGGGAAATCTTTAAACATCTTCTTCTCCGAATCTGCAAGGTCCATGTCTTTGATATTCGGTATGGAGCTTCATCTAGTGGACCTCTACCAAGATTGTTCACATTATAGCCCCTGGGCCACAAATGCCCCCGTCCCAGCGCCCTTTTGGTTTTACATAGACTTATACAGAGATAATCTTTGAAAATCTTCTTCTCTGAAACTGCAAGGCCCAGGTCTTTGATATTTGGTGTGAAGCTTCATCTAGTGGACCTCCATCAAGATTGTTTAAATTATAGCCCTGAGGCCAAAAAAGCCCCCGCTCTGGGGCCATTTGGATTTACATAGGCTTATGTACGGAATATCTTAAAAAAAAAATCTTCTTCTCTGAAACCGCAAGGCCCAGGTCTTTGATATTTGGTGTGTAGCTCTATCTAGTGGACCTTTGCCAAGGTTGTTCAAATTATGAAGCTTCAACTTTTCAGACCTCCCTCAACATTATGCACATTATAGCCCTGGTGTCAATAATGGCCCTCCCCGGGGCCCACTTGTTACTGTATGGATCAGGTGAGCGATCCAGGGCCATCATGGCCCTCTTGTTACATAGACTTATACAGGGAAAATCTTTAAAAATCTTCTCTGAAACCGCAAGGCCTAGATCTTTGATATTTGGTGTGAAGCTTCATCTAGTGGACCTCTACCAAGATTTTTCAAATTATAGCCCTGGGGGCCAAAATGCCCCCGCCCCAGGGGCCTATGGTTTTACATAGGCTTATATAGGGAAAATCATTAAAAAATCTTCTTCTCTGAAACCAGCAGGCCCACGTCTTTAATATTTGGTGTGAAGCTTTACCTGGAGGACCTTTACTAAGATTGTTCACCAGAGCTAAAAGTAGATTGTCCTCGAGGCAGTGACACTCAGGTGAGCGAACCAGGGCCCTCTGGGCCCTCTTGTTTAATTTAGGTTTTACATCCCCTTCAACACTATTAAGGTCATTTTGAAGAGATTGCTTCCCATTTTGTGGGACTTTTACCAGCCATTTAGATGAAATTACATCTCAAGCCCTACCGCCCATAGAAACTGTTAGGGTTTAAGGAGCGGTCGGACTGGCATGGCTTTTCCTGGGCAGGCTATGACCTAAGCTGTTTACCAGTCCACAAGTTGGGTCAGATTATGGTCTGCACAGAAGCACCATACAGCCCAATCTATTTCTCATGGCCCCGATAGGCGGGGGGACTATCTTTCGTGGAGATCATCGAATCTTTTCTGCAGTCATTCTGTCCCTTCAAGAAGGGCAGTTGTCAGTTTCTGGCGAAAGAATGTGCACTGTTCTGGTTAACTGCTTACATATAAGCCTGCCCAGGAAAAGTGTTGCTACGTAAACTGATCTGCTCAAAAATGACCTAAAATAGTGTTGACTGGGCCGTTAAACTCCAATACAAACAAACAAACAAACCGTCATGAAAACAGACATTAGTGAGACCAGTGTGATCAAAGAAAGAACACACATTATGAAGACCACTGTGATAGAAGATACAAAACAAATATATATGCATTAGGAAACCAAGTGATCAAATATACAAAACACATAAAAACATGCATTAGGGAGACCAATGTGGTCAAAGTTACAAAAAAACCCATAAAAAACAGAAACTAGTGAGAAAGATGTGGTCAAAGATGCAAAACACATAAAAACAGGCTAATATTAGGGAGACAAATGTGGTCAAAGATACAACACTCATAAAAACAGAAATTTATGGAGACCAGTGTGATCAAAGATACAACACTCGTAAAAACAGCTATTAGGGAGACCAATGTGATAAAAGATACAACTGTCATGAGCCAGCCTCGGTAGCTCAGTCGGATGCGCGTCTGATTGGTGATCAAGAGGTCTGCAACATCCTTTCATGGTTTTGTTTTGTTTGAATTGAAGTTTTATGTCCCTGTCAACACTATTAAGGTCATTTTGGAGACATTGCTTCCCATTTTGTGGGGATTTTACCCGACTTTGAGATAAAATGACATCTAAAGCCCTACAGCCCTAAGAAACTGTTAGGTTTAAGGAGCCACCCACTCGAATCACTTTTTTGGGGGCAATCTCAGATTAAAGCTGTTTACCAGTACAAGTTCGGTGGATTTCAGCATGCATGGAAGCACCATGCAGCCCAATCTATTTTTCAAGGCCTGGACAGCGGGTGTGCTATCTTTCATGGAGATTGATCATGAAATCTTTTCTACAGTCATTCTATCCCTTCAACTGATTCAAGAAGGACAGTTGTCAGTTTCTGGTGAAAGAATGTGCACTGTACTTGTTATCAGCTTACATATAAGCCTGCCCAGGAAAAATGTTGATAGGTAAAATGACCGGCTCAAAAATGACCTAAAATAGAGTTAACTGGGCCATTAAACTCCAATGCAAACAAACAACTGTCATGAAAACAGACATTTGTGAGACTAATGTGATCAAAGATACAACACACCTTAAACACACATTGGGGAGACATCGAAGATACGACACAGTCGAAGATACGACACAAATATATATGCATTAGGGAGACCAATGTGATCAAATATACAAAACACATAAAAACATGCATTAGGGAGACCACTGTGGTCAAAGTTACAAAAAATAAAAAAAAAAACAGAAACTAGTGAGAAAGATGTGGTCAAAGATACAGCACTCATAAAAACAGGCTAATATTAGGGAGACCAATGTGGTCAAAGATACAACACTCATAAAAAAAGGCATTTGGGAGACCAATATGATCAAAGCTACAACACTTATAAAAACAGATATTATGGAGACCAGTGTGGTCAAAGATACAACACTAATAAAACCGGCATCAGGGAGACCAATTTGATAAAAGATACAACTGTCATGAGCTGGCCTCTGTAGTTCAGTCGAATGCGGGTCTGACTGGTGATCAAGAGGTCGGCAACATTCTTTTGTGGATTTGTTTGTTTGAGTTGAGGTTTTAGGTCCCCTTCAATACTATTAAGGTCATTTTGGATACATTGCTTCCCATTTTGTGGGACTTTTACCCGACATTGAGATAAAATGACATCTCAAGCCCTACCTACCATATAAATGTTAGATTTTGTGGAGCGGTCGGACTTGCATCACATTTCCTGGTCAGGCTATGACCTAAGCTGTTTACCAGTACTCAATTTTCGTCAGTTTCAGCTGTACACGGAAGCAACATACAGCCCAGTCTATTTCTCAAGGCCCGATAGGCATGGACACTATCTTTCGAGGAGATCATGAAATCTTTTCTACAGTCATTCTGTCCCTTCAAGAAGGGCAGTTGTCAGTTTCTGGCGAAAGAACATGCACTGTTCTGGTTAACTGGTTACATATAAGCCTGCCATGGAAAAGTGTTGATAGGTAAAAGGATCAGGTCAAAAATGACCTAAAGTAGTGTTGACTGGGCCATTAATCTCCAATACAAACAAACAACTGTCATGATAACAGACATTAGTGAGACCAATGTGATCAAAGATAGAACACACCTTAAAGACATATTAGGGAGACCAGTGTGATCGAAGATACAACACAAATATTTTTGCATGAGGGAGACCAATGTTATCAAATATACAAAACACATAAAAACATGCATTAGGGAGACCAATTCGGTCAAAGTTACAAAACATAAAAAACAGAAACTGGTGAGACCGATGTGGTCAAAGATACAACACTCATAAAACAAGCTAATATTAGGGAGACCAATGTGTTCAAAGATACAACACTCATAAAAACAGGCTAATATTAGGGAGACCAATGTGTTCAAAGATACAACACTCATAAAACAGACATTATGGAGACCAGTGTGATCAAAGATACAACACTCACAAAAACAGGCATTAGGCAGACCAATGCAGGGTTTTCCCTGGCACACAAATTTCTGCATTTGCCGCGTTTTCAATGCAAATGTCCTGCATTTTGCTTCGAAGTGTGCCCAAATGGGCGCAATCCGACGCTTCTGAGTGTGATTCGGTTCAATTCCAAATTCGCTTAATAGACGCACCTTGCAATCGTCTGAGCGATACTGATCAATTTATATGGTTCCCAACTCATAACTTTGCCGGTTGCGATACTGGTTGTGTGCAAGGCACCAATATTTGTTGACAGAAAATGGCTGCCCAAAAAGGATTATCATCATGTTTATTGTATTTTTTCAAGTCAGCAACACATCAGGTATAAAGAACATGTATAATTCAAGTGAGACAGGATAGTCCAAAGCAATACAAACAAAGGGACCATTATCAACATGGCAGTCTGACACATTTTTGTCTTTGTAGCTTGTAAGGAAACAATTGTGATTAACTGTGAATCCTTATCAAATTTTAAGGCTCTCTCTTGCTGCTATCTGTGTCATGTTGTGTATAATCAGGTTGGTTTTGCATTGGCTCATCAACAACATGGAACTAAAAATGGAATTGGAACATTCCAAGCAACATTTAATAAACAGTTTATATCAAAAAAGGAGAAGGGATAAAAATTTCTGACATGTCCCCCCAAATTTTCATGTGTCCCCTAAAATGAAATCAAATAAAAACTTTGAGGGAAAACCCAGGCCAATGTGATCAAAGATACAACTCTCATGAGCCGGCCTCAGTAGCTCGGTCAAATGAGCGTCTGACTGGAGGTCGGCAACATTCTTCTTGGATTTGTTTGTTTTGTTTGTAAACGTCTCCAAAATGACTTTACAGTGTTGACGGGAATGTTAAACCTCAAAACAAATTGTCTTGTTTGTTTGAGCTGACGTTTTACATCCCCTTCAACAATATTAAGGTTATTTGAAGACATTGCTTCCCATTTTATGGGTCTTTTACCAGACATTGAGATGAAATGACATCTCAAGCCCTACCACCCATAGAAACCATTAGGGTTTAAGGAGGGATTGGACTGTCAACTCTTTTCCTGGGCAGGCTATGACCTAAGCTGTTTACCAGTAACCATAACAAATTGTCTTGTTTGTTTGAGCTGACGTTTTACATCCCCTTCAACAATATTAAGGTTATTTGAAGACATTGCTTCCCATTTTATGGGTCTTTTACCAGACATTGAGATGAAATGACATCTCAAGCCCTACCACCCATAGAAACCATTAGGGTTTAAGGAGGGATTGGACTGTCAACTATTTTCCTGGGCAGGCTATGACCTAAGCTGTTTACCAGTACTCAAGTTGGGTCAGTTTCAGCTCTGCACGGAAGGACCATACAGCCCAATCTATTTCTCATGGCCTTGATAGGCGGGAGCACTATTTTTTGTGGAGATCTTTTCTGCAGTCATTCTGTCCCTTCAAGAAGGACAGCTTATTGGAGTTTCTGGCAAAAGAATGTGCACCATTCTGGTTAACTGCTTTCATATAAGCCTGCCCAGGAAAAGTGTTGATAGATAAACTGATAGGCTCAAAAATGACCTAAAACAGTGTTGACTGGGCCGTTAAACTTCAATTCAAACAAACAAACAAACTGTCATGAAAACAGACATTAGTGAGTCAAGAAGGGTAGTTGTCAGTTTCTGGTGAAAGAATGTGCACTGTAGTTGTTAATAGCTTATGTATAAGCCCGCCCAGGAAAAATGTTGATAGGTAAACTGACCGGCTCAAAAATGACCTTAAATAGAGTTAACTGGGCCATTAAACTCAAATGCAAACAAACAACTGTCATGAAAACAGACTTTGGTGAGACCAGTGTGATCAAAGATAGAACACATCTTAAACACACATTAGGGAGACCATTGTGATCAAAGATACAAAACAAATATATATGCATTAGGGAGACCAATGTGATCAAATATACAAAACACATAAAAACATGCATTAGGGAGACCAATGTGGCCAAAGTGACAAAACATAAAAAAAACAAACTAGTGAGAAAGATGTGGTCAATGATGCAACACGCATAAAAACAGGCTTACATTAGGGAGACAAATGTGGTCAAAGATTCAACACTCATGAAAACAGACATTATGGAGACCAGTGTGATCGAAGATACAAACAATCGTAAAAACAGCCATCAGGGAGACCAATGTGATAAAAGATTCATCTGTCATGAGCCAGCGATAAGTGATCTGGAGGTCTGCAACATCCTTTTGTGGTTTTGTTTTGTTTGAGTTGAGGGTTAATGTCCCTGTCAACACTATTAAGGTCATTTTTGAGGCATTGCTTCCCATTTTGTCGTTTTTTTACCCGACTTTGAGATGAAATGACATCTCAAGCCCTACCGCCCTAAGAAACTGTTAGGGTTTAAGGAGCCACCCACTCGCATCACTTTTTTGGGACAGCAGGGTACAACATTACATTTAAATAACCAGACAAGGTGGTCCTCTAACTCTTGGGATGCACTGGACCTGATCTAAGTTCAATTCGACCGAGGAAATGATAAAAATCATACTAAAGTGATATGCTAGTTCTACAGTTCTACAGTCACCAGATTATTTCTATTATTATTTATTTACATAGTAAAACTCGAGCAACAAACTGTAAACAAACATTTTAAGGTAAATGGGTTCGAAATATGGATTTTAATAAATGTGGCAGCGGATTTTCAACTGGACCATTCAGACCAGTTAGCCACTGACCTTACTAGACCTGAACAGCTTTTCACTAGACAATGTCCATCAGTCCTGGGTTAATGTCGAACCCTGGGCAGGCTTAGATTTAAGCTGTTTACCAATACTTGAGTTCGGTGGATTTCAGCCTGCATGGAAGAACCATGCAGCCCACTCTATTTCTCAAGGCCCCGATAGCCAGGTGTGGTATCTTTCATGGCGATTGATCATGAAATCTTTTCTACAGTCATTCTATCCCTTCAACTGAGTCAAGAAGGGCATTTGTCAGTTTCTGGCGAAAGAATGAGACCAATGTGATCAAAGATACAACACACAAACACACATTAGGGAGACCAGTGTGATAGAAAATACAACACAAATATATATGCATTAGGGAGACCAATGTGATCAAATATACAGAACACATAAAAACATCCATTAGGGAGACCGAAGTTGTCAAAGTTACAACGAAAAAAAAAAACAACAGAAACTGGTGAGGCAGATGTGGTCAAAGATACAACACTCATAGAATAGAAGTGGAGGCAATGATCAGAAATGGAAAAAATAACGCACAGCTCCCATCAGAGACTCCTAAGGGAAAGAAACACAAACATGAAACAACAGACCCTTGATGCAAACATCAATTGGGGAAAGTCAAAAGGACATTTCATTTTCCACAAAATGGCTAATTTGCAAAACAAAATAATAAAAGCAACACAAACACCCAAAGACAAACCATAACAAAAATAAACCGCAACAGAAGAACCGCCTTGGAACTGTCAGCATAACAAATTCCACTGGGGACATAAATCGGTTTTACGTGGCCACAATCCTTGTCCTTATTTCCGTCGTGATTTAGACAAATAATTTGTTCAGTCTGCATGAAGGCCTCCTAACTCATCAATGCAACATCTTCGTAAACAAGGACTTGACAGCAATAAAGCACTGAAATGCTTGAGCAAAACAACACCAACAGTTAGACTGATGTCCCGACCAGAGACAGATCATCAGGCACCAACCAACATTACATTGAATTAGATCTTTCTAATTCTCAGTAAGCCTTTTTACTTAAATGACATCTCAAGCCCTACCACCCATAGAAACTGTAAGGATTTAAGGAGCGGTCCGACTTGCATCACTTTTCCTTGGCAGGCTATGACCTAAGCTGTTTACCAGTACTCAATTTTCGTCAGTTTCAGCTGTACACGGAAGCAACATACAGCCCTGTCTATTTCTCAAGGCCCGATAGGCATGGACACTATCTTTCGAGGAGATCATGAAATCTTTTCTACAGTCATTCTGTCGCTTCAAGAAGGGCAGTTGTCAGTTTCTGGCGAAAGAACATGCACTGTTCTGGTTAACTGGTTACATATAAGCCTGCCATGGAAAAGTGTTGATAGGTAAAAGGATCAGGTCAAAAATGACCTAAAGTAGTGTTGACTGGGCCATTAATCTCCAATACAAACAAACAACTGTCATGATAACACATTAGTGAGACCAATGTGATCAAAGATAGAACACACCTTAAAGACATATTAGGGAGACCAGTGTGATCGAAGATACAACACAAATATATTTGCATGAGGGAGACCAATGTTATCAAATATACAAAACACATAAAAACATGCATTAGGGAGACCAATTCGGTCAAAGTTACAAAACATAAAAAACAGAAACTGGTGAGACAGATGTGGTCAAAGATACAACACTCATAAAACAAGCTTATATTAGGGAGACCAATGTGTTCAAAGATACAACACTCATAAAAACAGGCTAATATTAGGGAGACCAATGTGTTCAAAGATACAACACTCGTAAAACAGACATTATGGAGACCAGTGTGATCAAAGATACAACACTCACAAAAACAGGCATTAGGCAGACCAATGCAGGGTTTTCCCTGGCACACAAATTTCTGCATTTGCCGCGTTTTCAATGCAAATGTCCTGCATTTTGCTTCGAAGTGTGCCCAAATGGGCGCTATCGGACGCTTCTGAGTGCGATTCGGTTCAATTCGAAATTCGCTTAATAGATGCACCTTGCAATCGTCTGAGCGATACTGATCAATTTATATGGTTCCCAACTCATAACTTTGCCGGTTGCGATACTGGTTGTGTGCAAGGCACCAATATTTATTGACAGAAAATGGCTGCCCAAAAAGGATTATCATCATGTTTATTGTATTTTTTCAAGTCAGCAACACATCAGGTATAAAGAACATGTATAATTCAAGTGAGACAGGATAGTCCAAAGCAATACAAACAAAGGGACAATTATCAACATGGCAGTCTGACACATTTTTAGCTCGTCTGTTTTTTTAAAAAAAACTTTCGAGCTATTGTCATCACTCCGGCGTCTGCGTTGTCGTCTGGCGTCGTTCCAAAAAAACTTAACCTTGGCTATAACTTAAAAATTATTAGACCTAGCCTCATGAAACTTCATACACACACTCATCATCACAAGAACTACATTTTGACCAAGGACCATAACAACATTGTTGATTTTGACTGAATTATCTTCCCTTTTCCAATTTTTTTCTGAAACACATTGTTTGCTCTCATTTTAATACTATTCACAACAGAGCCTTCAAACGTCACATGAATGTTCCTTGGGACAAGACCTTTTCAGTGATACCACACTTTTTGATCTGTGACCTTGACCTTTGAACTTTGACCTATTTTTCGAAAATTTAACCAAAAACCTTAACCTTGACCATATTTCCAAAAGTATTTGGCCTACCTTCATGAAACTTCATACACATACTCACCATCACAAGAGCTACATTCCCTACAAGTTTTATAACTCCATCTTGCAGTTTGATTGAATTATCTCCCCTTTTCTCTCCGTTTTTTTTTAAATTGTTTTTGTCTCTTATTTCAATACTATTCACAACAGAGCCTTCCAACTTCACATGAATGTTCCTTGGGACAAGACCTTTTCTGTCATACCACGCTTTTTGACCTGTGACCTTGAACTTTGACCTATTTTTCGAAAAATTAACCAAAAAACTTAACCTTGACCATATTTCCAGAAGTATTTGGCCTGCCTTCATGAAACTTCATACTCACACTCACCCATCATCACAAGAGCTACATTTTGACCAAGGGTCATAAATATATTATTGATTTTGGCTGCATTATCTCCCCTTTTCCAATTTCTTTCTCAAACACATATTTTGCTCTCATTTCAGTACTGTTTGTAACAGAGCCTTCAAAATTAAGCAAAAACAGACGAGCATGGCGCCGCTTGCGGTGCTCTTGTTGTCTTTGTAGCGTGTAAGGAAACAATTGTGATTAACGGTGAATCCTTATCAAATTTTAAGGTGCTCTCTCTTGCTGCTATCTGTGTCATGTTGTGTATAATCAGGTTGGTTTTGCATTGGCTCATCAACAACATGGAATTAAAAATGGAATTGGAACATTCCAAGCAACATTTAATAAACAGTTTATATCAAAAAAGGAGAAGGGATAAAAATTTCTGACATGTCCCCACAAATTTTCATGTGTCCCCTAAAATGAAATCAAATAAAAACTTTGAGGGAAAACCCAGGCCAATGTGATCAAAGATACAACTCTCATGAGCCGGCCTCAGTAGCTCGGTCAAATGCGCGTCTGACTGGAGGTCGGCAACATTCTTCTTGGATTTGTTTGTTTTGTTTGTAAACGTCTCCAAAATGACTTTACAGTGTTGACGGGAATGTTAAACCTCAAAACAAATTGTCTTTTTTTGTTTGAGTTGACGTTTTACATCCACTTCAACAATATAAAGGTCGTTTGAAGACATTGCTTCCCATTTTATGGGACTTTTACCAGACATTGAGATGAAATGACATCTCAAGCCCTACCACCCATACAAACCATTAGGGTTTAAGGAGGGATTGGACTGTCAACTCTTTTCCTGGGCAGGCTATGACCTAAGCTGTTTACCAGTACTCAAGTTGGGTCAGTTTCAGCTCTGCATGGAAGGACCATACAGCCCAATCTATTTCTCATGGCCTTGATAGGCGGGAGCACTATTTTTTGTGGAGATCTTTTCTGCAGTCATTCTGTCCCTTCAAGAAGGACAGCTTATTGGAGTTTCTGGCGAAAGAATGTGCACCATTCTGGTTAACTGCTTTCATATAAGCCTGCCCAGGAAAAGTGTTGATAGGTAAACTGATAGGCTCAAAAATGACCTAAAACAGTGTTGACTGGGCCGTTAAACTTCAATTCAAACAAACAAACAAACTGTCATGAAAACAGACATTAGTGAGTCAAGAAGGGTAGTCGTCAGTTTCTGGTGAAAGAATGTGCACTGTAGTTGTTAATAGCTTACGTATAAGCCTGCCCAGGAAAAATGTTGATAGGTAAACTGACCGGCTCAAAAATGACCTTAAATAGAGTTAACTGGGCCATTAAACTCAAATGCAAACAAACAACTGTCATGAAAACAGACTTTGGTGAGACCAGTGTGATCAAAGATAGAACACACCTTAAACACACATTAGGGAGACCATTGCGATCAAAGATACAAAACAAATATATATGCATTAGGGAGACCAATGTGATCAAATATACAAAACACATAAAAACATGCATTAGGGAGACCAATGTGGCCAAAGTTACAAAACATAAAAAAACAGAAACTAGTGAGAAAGATGTGGTCAATGATGCAACACACATAAAAACAGGCTTATATTAGGGAGACAAATGTGGTCATAGATTCAACACTCATGAAAACAGACATTATGGAGACCAGTGTGATCGAAGATACAACAATCGTAAAAACAGCCATTAGGGAGACCAATGTGATAAAAGATTCATGTCATGAGCCAGCCTTGGTAGCTCAGTGATAAGTGATCAGGAGGTCTGCAACATCCTTTTGTGGTTTTGTTTTGTTTGAGTTGAGGGTTAATGTCCCTGTCAACACTATTAAGGTCATTTTTGAGGCATTGCTTCCCATTTTGTCGGTTTTTTACCCGACTTTGAGATGAAATGACATCTCAAGCCCTACCGCCCTAAGAAACTGTTAGGGTTTAAGGAGCCACCCACTCGCATCACTTTTTTAGGACAGCAGGGTTCAATATTAACTTTTTAAATAACCAGACAAGGTGGTCCTCTAACTCTTGGGATGCACTGGACCTGATCTAAGTTCAATTCGACCGAGGAAATGATAAAACTCATACTAAAGTGTTATGCTAGTTCTACAGTTCTACACTAAAGTGATATGCTAGTTCTACAGTTCTACAGTCACCAGATTATTTCTATTATTATTTATTTACATAGTAAAACTCGAGCAACAAACTGTAAACAAACATTTTAAGGTAAATGGGTTCGAAATATGGATTTTAATAAATGTGGCAGCGGATTTTCAACTGGACCATTCAGACCAGTTAGCCACTGACCTTACTAGACCTGAACAGCTTTTCACTAGACAATGTCCATCAGTCCTGGGTTAATGTCGAACCCTGGGCAGGCTTAGATTTAAGCTGTTTACCAATACTGGAGTTCGGTGGATTTCAGCCTGCATGGAAGAACCATGCAGCCCACTCTATTTCTCAAGGCCCCGATAGCCAGGTGTGGTATCTTTCATGGCGATTGATCATGAAATCTTTTCTACAGTCATTCTATCCCTTCAACCGAGTCAAGAAGGGCATTTGTCAGTTTCTGGCGAAAGAATGAGACCAATGTGATCAAAGATACAAAACACAAACACACATTAGTGAGACCAGTGTGATAGAAAATACAACACAACTATATATGCATTAGGGAGACCAATGTGATCAAATATACAGAACACATAAAAACATCCATTAGGGAGACCGAAGTTGTCAAAGTTACAACGCAAAAAAAACAACAACAGAGACTGGTGAGGCAGATGTGGTCAAAGATACAACATTCATAAAATAGAAGTGGAGGCAATGATCAGGAATGGAAAAATTAACCCACAGCTCCCATCAGAGACTTCTAAGGGAAAGAAACACAAACATGAAACAACAGACCCTTGATGCAAACATCAATTGGGGAAAGTCAAAAGGACATTTTATTTTCCACAAAATGGCCAATTTGCAAAACAAAATAATAAAAGCAACACAAACACCCAAAGACAAACCATAACAAAAATAAACCGCAACAGAAGAACCGCCTTGGAACTGTCAGCAAAACAAATTCCACTGGGGACATAAATCGGTTTTACGTGGCCACAATCCTTGTCCTTATTTCCGTCGTGATTTAAACAAATAATTTCTTCAGTCTGCATGAAGGCCTCCTAACTCATTAATGCAACATCTTCGTAAACAAGGACTTGACAGCAAGAAAGCACTGAAATGCTTGAGCAAAACAACACCAACAGTTAGACTCTGATGTCCCGACCAGAGACAGATCATCAGGCACCAACCAACATTACATTGAATTAGATCTTTCTAATTCTCAGTAAGCCTTTTTACTTAAATGACATCTCAAGCCCTACCGCCCATAGAAACTGTAAGGATTTAAGGAGGGGTCCGACTTGCATCACTTTTCCTTGGCAGGCTATGACCTAAGCTGTTTACCAGTACTCAAGTTTGGTCCAATCTATTTCTCAAAGCCCCGATAAGCGGGGGCACTATCTTCCGTGGAGATCATGAAATCTTTTCTACAGTCATTCTGTCCCTTCAAGAAGGGCAGTTGTCAGTTTATGGCGAAAGTATGTGCACTGTTCTGGTTAACCGCTTACATATAAGCCTACCCAGGAAAAGTTTTGATAGGTAAACTGATTGGCTCAAAAATGACCTAAAATAGTGTTGACTGGGCTGTACAAACAACTCTCTTGAAAACAGTCATTAGTGAGACCAATGTGATCGAAGATACAACACACCTTAAACACACATTAAGGAGACCAGTGTGATCGAAGATACAACACAAATATATATGCATTATGGAGACCAATGTGATCAAATATACAAAACACATAAAAACATGCATTAGGGAGACCAATGTGATCGAAGTTACAAAACATAAAAAACAGAAACTAGTGAGACCGATGTGGTCAAAGATACACCACTCATAAAAACAGGCTAATATTAGGGAGACTAGTGTGGTCAAAGATACAACACTTATAAAAATAGGCATTGGGGAGACCAACGTGACAGAAGAACCACCTTGGAAAGGTCAGCAAAAGAATTCCACTAGGGGGCTTAAATCGATTTTACATGGCCACAATCCTCGTCCTTATTTTGTCATGATTTAGACAAATAATTTTTTTTTCAGTCTCCATTAAGGCCTCCTAACCCATCAATGCAACATCTCTGTGGACAAGGACTTGACAGCAAGAAAGCACTGAAATGCTGGAGCAAAAGAACACCAACAGTTAGACTGATGGGCCTGACCAGAGACAGAGCATCAGGCACCAACCAGCATTTCATTGAATAAGATCTCTCTAATTCAAAGTAAGCCTTTACTCTGGAACCGTCATAGAATCTGAGGCCTGACCCACCGGGGTGCAATTAAAGAGGGAAGCAAAGTTGTGAACCATGATTTGGTTAACCACCATGCATGCAGTCTATCGTATAATATTTATGTTGTACCAAATCTTTTTATATCGAAGAACGATTTTACAAAATTGGGTACTGAAGTCATTGCGGTTATATATTTTTCTGAATTTATATACTTAGTCACCAAAAAATTCGGGTTACGATAGACTTTGTTGCAGAAGAGATTTAAGTCCAATATTGAATTTTGAAATTAAATCACAATGAGGTCTATAAAATTTTGAAAAGACTTTGCATAGTTTATGGTACCAGATAACCCTGATTAAGAAGTTTATTATGAGTGTTGTAGTCAGTTACATGACTACACACTCTGCCAAATGGAATTAATTGCGAAATATAAACACCATAGGATGGCGCACAAGGAACATCATTTTCCAAAAAAGGAAAATTTACAATCTCAAAATCATAATCATTGCATTTATCATAAATTTTGCAAGAAACAAACCTATCTACAATAGATAGCTGTAAATCAAAAACGGGGCCTCGGTAGCAGAAGAATTTGCTTTATTTAATTGAAGTTCGTTTTGGGGGTAAATTTGACTGATCAATCCATCAAAAAAGTTATTGTCAATATTTAATAAATCATCCAAATATCTAGAAGTCGAGCTAAAAGCTTCAATGATTTTAGACTGGTTTTCAGCAGAAAGGGACATCATTAAGTCTCTCACATAACACAAAAAAATACAGATCAGCCACAAGGGGTGCGCAATTAGTACCCATTGGAATACCCACAGCTTGTCTAAATAACTTAGTACCAAATCTTATATAAATATTGTCAAGTAGAAAGGTGAGAGCTTCACACACTTAAAGTATAATTTTATGCCTTCAGAAGTGAAAAAAGAATTTCTTACATTATAATTATGCAAGATAGAGGGAGTCTTCCCTATGAAATGTCTTTGTTTGTTTTGAGGTTTAACGTCCCCGCTAACACTATTTAAGTCATTTTGGAGACGTTGCATCCAATTTTGTGGGACTTTTACCCGACATTGAGATGAAATGACATCTCAATCCCTGCCGCCCAATGAAACCAATAGGGTTTATAAGGATGGACGGGCCGACTCGCAGCAGTTTTCCCGGGCAGGCTTAGACCTTCTAAGCTGATTACCAGTCCTAATGTGGGGTCGGTATCAGCTCTGCGTGGAAGCATCATGCAACCCAATCTATTTCTCCAAGCCCCGATGGGCAGGGGCGGGCTATGTAATGTCCATTCAGTTAAATTATTAAGTTTTTCTTCTATAAGATTATGAGGAAGTGTAGTGTAAAGGGTGTGAAAATCATAAGTAGACAAGAATTGAAGCACAAAAAAAAACGCCTGGATTTCAATTTATTTAATACTTCATTAGAATTTTGATTAGAATTTGAATTGGAATCATAAAAACAGACATTATGGAGACCGGTGTAATCGAAGATTCAACATTCATAAAAACAGGTATTAGTGAGACCAATGTGGTCAAAGTTACAACACATAAAAAAAAAGAAAATAGTGAGACCGATGTGTTCAAAGATACAACACTCATAAAAACAGACATTATGGAGACCTGTGTGATCAAAGATACAACACTCACAAAAACAGGCATTAGGGAGACCAATGTGATCAAAGATACAACTCTCATGAGCCGGCCTCAGTGGCTCGGTCAAGTGCGCATCTGACTGGTGAATAGGAGGTCGGCAAGATTCTTTTATGGATTTGTTTGTTTTGTTTGTAAACGTCTCCAAAATTACTTTACAGTGTTGAAGGGGACGTTAAACCTCAAAACAAACAAAACAAATTGTTTTGTTTGAGTTGAGGTTTTACATCCCCTTCAACACTATTAAGGTCATTTTGAAGACATTGCTTCCCATTTTATGGGACTTTTACCAGACATTGAGATGAAATGACATCTCAAGCCCTACTACCCATAGAAACCATTAGGGTTTAAATAGCGATTGGACAGGCAACTCATTTCCTGGGCAGGCTATGGCCTAAGCTGTTTACCAGTACTCAAGGTGGGTCAGTTTCAGCTCTGCACGGAAGCACCATACAGCCCAATCTATTTCTCATTGCCCCGATAGGCGGGAGCACTATCTTTTGTGGAGATCTTTGAATCTTTTCTGCAGTCATTCTGTCCCTTCAAGAAGGGCAGTTGTCAGTTTCTGGCGAAAGAATGTGCACTGTTCTGGTTAACTGCTCACATATAACAGTCATAAAAAGAGGCATTCGGGAGACCCATTAGATCAAAGATTCAACTGTCATGAGCCAGCCTCGGTAGCTCAGTTGGATGTGCGTCAGACTGGTGATCAGGAGGTCGGCAACATCCTTTCGTGGATTTGCTTATTTGAGTTGAGGTTTTACGTCCCCGTCAACACAATAAAGGCAATTTTAGAGACATTGCTTCCCATTTTGTGGAACTTTTACCAACATTGAAATGACATCTCAAGCCCTGCTGCCCATAGAAACTGTAAGGGTTTAAGGAGCCATACGACTTGCATCACTTTTCCTGGGCAGGCTTAGACCTAAGCTGTTAACCTTAAGTTTGGTTGGTTTCAGCTCTTCACGGAAGCACCATACAGCCCAATCTATTTCTCAAGGCCCCAATAGGCGGGCCTGCTATCTTTCATGGTGTTTGATCATGAAATCTTCTCTACAGTCATTCCCTCCCCTCCACTGGGCATTAGGGATACCAATGTGGTCAAAGTTACAACACATAAAAAAAAAAAAAAAAAAAAAATATTGAGACCGATGTGGTCAAAGAGACAACACTCATAAAAACAGACATTATGGAGACAGTGTGATTGATGATACAACACTCATTTACACAGCCATTAGGGAGACCAATGTGATCAAAAATACAACCGTCTTGAGCCAGCCTCAGTAGCTCAGCCGGATGCACGTCTGACTGGTGATCAATAACATTATTTCATGGAATCTTTTCTATGGTCATTCTCACCCTTCCGCTGAGTCAAGAAGGGCGGTTGTCAGTTTCTGGCTGGAGAATGTGCACTGTACTGGTTAACTGCTTACATATAAAAAGTAGAAGTAAAACAAAGATCAGGAATCCATACAATTAACTTACTCAACCCATCGAAGACACCAAAGGGAAAGAAACACAAACATGAAGCGACCAGACCGAAATGGAAACCTAAACAAAGGAAGCCATAAGGACAGTTGCTTTCCCTATGGTCATGCTTTCCCTATGGTCAAATGGCCATCCAAAATAAAAAGACACAAGTGATACACACAGTAAGTAACAAACAACAACATAAATAAACTGCCACAGAAGAACAGCCTTGGAACGGTCAGTGGAAATAATTCCACTGGGGGGCTTAAATTGATTTTACATGGCCATAATCCTCGCCCTTACCTCTGTCGCGGTATACAATAATTTTGTTTAGTCTGCATGAAGGCTTCCTAACTCATCAGTGTAACATCTCCGAGAACATACAAATCAAAAAACTAAAATAAAAAAAAGCCTGCCCAGAAAAAGTGTGGATAGGTATACTGACCGGCTCAAAAATATACTATAAAAGTGTTGACTGGGCTGATAAATACAAACAAACAACAATAATGAAAACAGACATTAGTGAGACCAATGTGATCAATATGACCAAAATGATCAAAGATACAGCTAACCTAAAATGCACATTAGGGAGACCAGTATGTTCGAAGATACAACACAAATATATATGCATTAGGGAGACCAATGTGATCAAATATACAAAGCACATAAAAACAGGCATTAAGGAGACCAATGTGGTCAAAGAGGACAATGAAACTCAGGTGAGCGAATTAGGACCCTCTTGTAGTATCAAAACAACAAGGCATACTTAGGGGCACTTTTACACTGACAGCTCTATTTTTCAGGGGTATGGTCAGACAGTGTCTCAAAAATATTAAGAAGTCACATTGAATGATGGATATTTGAAGAAAGGAAGTTTGCCAAGTAAGTGCAGAGTAATTGGTTTGTGATGGCTTTACTTTCTTGTACATTTAAGAGTTTTATGTAAGCATGCATCTGTACCTCTGTGTGATGATCTGTCTCCCACTTGAGGTGGTTGGGAGACGTATTGATTTTCTTTCTTTCTGTTTGTCAAAGAGACTACCAGACCAACTCCATGCAAGATGAGATTCTGTTGAAACCTTGTACAAATGACCAATATCCAGTGTATTAACAGGATCTTCAGCTTTACTGATTTTTGCACTTTCTTTGCACTTTTTGATATTATACATTTAATGTATGTTACATTAACTTTTGTCAGCACAACTTTGTTACATCTCCTGCTTAATTTTCTCAGCCAGCCTGTCAGTCTACAGCAATCCTACAGGCATGATGTGATTTAAATTCGACCTTGTCAAAATTTCCATTACCTACTGTAGATGTGTATATCATCAGGACATTTGAATTTTTTGTGTTTGTTACAGTTTTACGTCCCATCAATGTCTTAGGTCATATGGAGACGGGACCTCAGTTTAGACCCATCCAAAAGTCTAGAAAAGCCCTGGATTGAACCCATGACCCCTGGTTCATGAGGCGATTTTTCAGTAACACACTATTTCTTGTTTTCAAATTAATGAAGCATTGACTTGATAATTATATGACTGCTAGGTGCAGTCTTGTCTTTGCAGAGAAATTCAGGTCAATTATGATTTTGTTTACATTTTTTATAAGCTTAAAATATGCAGGCAGTACAGAATTATATTTTTTTCAAAACAAAGACTATTTTTGGTGGTCTGGAGTCCCTTTAAGCTACATATGTATACCATGACAAGTTTTTTTACCGAAAAAAGTGTGTGCCCCTGCTTTTGTTTGTTAGTTTGTTCATCCATCTGTTTTGCTCAGACCACATGATAGTGAGATGCCAAGCTCTGCAAAGGAAGGTCAGGTGGTTGTTCTCTAGGTATTCTGGTTTTAGCCCTCCTAATTAATGATTGGCTCGAAGAAACTGAAATAATCTTAATGGGCTGTAAAGCCAAAACCAAACAACAACAAAAAAAAAAAACACCAAAAAGCAAAAACCATCCATCTGTTCCATCATCAGTCTGCAAACATTGCATCAGCCTTCGTAAGTCTGTCAAAAGATACTTTGAATAGTGAAAGGCTTTCATACAGGAGTAACACGCCTTAGTGGAATTCCTGTGTTGTTTTATTCAGCGGTTTGTAGCTCCATCAATAAGATTATGAGTTGTGTCAGTTCAGAAAGCACTTCTGTTGTTGTTGTTTTTTTTTTCAGGTAAGGCATTGGTATCGTCAAATCAACCAAACCCATTACTGACCAGTACAAGAAGACAAGAAGAAAACTTTTCAATGCATGAAAAAATGTTATAAAATATCCTAAACACAAAATTGGAGACTATTGCAATAAACATAAGAAAGGCTTGATCAAACTGTTAAAAGGGATACATAGCTCCAGATAAGGAGGTGAAATAAGGATAATTAAGGGATAAGTTTTCTTATTTCTTTATATAAAATGCATGCCTTGTTATTTGTAAGAATGGCCACAATTCCCATCAGGAAAACACTCCTATATAAATATTGACCCCTCTTTTATATAGTAAAACTGGGCTTTGCAGAGGTTTACATTATTTTTTTATTTTTTTCTGCTCAAAAACATAGATTGTGGATATTGTTAGAACTGCCTCGCTGATGCTCTTCTAACGAGTTCCCACAATCCGTGTTTTGAGCAGAAATGTGAAAACTATCAGATTTTTTTGTTTAAAAATTTTAATTTTTTGGTGTTAAAATTTCCAATATATTTGAATAGGCGTGTTTTCGTAATGCCCACAGTTTACACTTCTAATAAGAAAAAAGGAAAATTATCTCTCAATTATCCTTGGTACGCCCCTTACCATGAGCTAGGGGAAACCACACCCAGTCTGATAAATACTGAAAGGATTGTCAATAATTTATTCTAGTTTTATAGGTCACCTGAGCCTTCGCTCAGTGATGATCTTATAGTATGGCAAGAGTTTGTTGTCTTTTGTCGTCTGTCTGTCTTTCAATATTTACAATCGCCTAGCCTGAAACTACTGATTGAAGTCAGATTTCATGTGGACCATCCACTGCATGTACTGACAAAAGTTTGTTTGCGAGGTCCAGGATTTTTGTGACTGATTTCTCAGGAAATTTGAAAGCTAGAAAGCTGAAAGTTTGTTTAAACACGAATAATGACTGGATGTATTGTGTATATAAGAAAAGGTGGCCATTGGTCCATAACTCTTCGAGTTACATCCCTTGAGTTACATCCCTTGATAGGTTTTCAAATTTTGCCAGTCTTGAAATTTTTCTTGTCAAACTTCTCAAGAACTATGAAAGCTAGAAAGCTGAAAGTTTGTATAAAAATAGACAATGGCCAGCTTTATTGTTGTACCTTTATAGGGGACAAAAGTCTACAAATCTTGGAGTTATGCCCCTTGGTAGGTTTTCAAAAAAAGATAAAATATATTTTGTTCCATAACTTTCATGTTTGTGGTCCTACCTCACTGAAACATATTCCACACTTGGTCTTTAAAATAAGGAAGGTGTATTGGGTGAACAGTTGCCAGGGCCAATAACTCATGGAGTTACACATTTAAGTAGGAGGCCTTCATGTGGACTGAACAAATTAATTGTCTTAATCACGGCAGAAGTAAGAGCGAGGATTGTGGCCACATTAAATAGATTTAAGCCCCAAGTGGAATTCGTTTCACTGACTGCGCCAAGGCGGTTCTTATGTGGCAGTTTATTTTTGTCATGGTCCCCCCCCCCCCCCCCCCCCGGTAGAATTCTTTTCACTGGGCGGTTCTTCTGTGGCGGTTTATTTATGTTGTTGTTTGTTACTTACTGTGTGTATCACTTGTGTCTTTTTATTTTGGATGGCCATATGGCCATTTTGTGGGAAAGTAACTGTCCTTATGGCCTTCCTTTGTTTAGGTTTCCATTATGGTCTGGTCGCTTCATGTTTGTGTTTCGTTCCCTTTGGTGTCTTTGATGGGTGTAGTAAGTTAATTGTATCGATTCCTGATCTTTGTTTTACTTCTACTTTGTATCACTTATATAATTTCGTTTTGGATAGCAATTGGCCATTTTGTGGGAAAGTAACTGTCCTTTTGGCTTTCTGCCATTGATATTTCCATTAGGGTATGTTGTTGCATGTTCATGTTTCTTTCCCTTTGGTGTCTCTGATGGGAGCTGTGGGTTAATTGTATTGATTCCTGATCATTGCCTTCACTTCTGTTTCAAATATTGAAATATTCTTGAATATTTTTATGACAGATTGCTCAGGAACTATGCAAGCTAGAAAGCAGTAAGTTCATATGCATGGAAAATGACTGACTGTATCTTGTAAACCAGAATTAGAGTCTATGGTCCACACGTATCTTGTAAACCAGAATAAGAGTCTATGGTCCATAACTCTTTGGAGTCAGGGATTTCCTACCCTTCAGAATCAGGGTCCAGGGGCCACTGGGTTTGGGAAAAACAGCTCGCTAATATTTATAGTTGGGAATTTAATTCAGCTGTAACTTTGTCAATTTTGGTTCAATATTCATGAATTTTTTATCAAAATGTAGCACAACATCAGAAATTGTCATAAAATTTGGGAATATCTAAAATTCTAAATTGGGAAAAATAGGGGCCGATTACCGGCCCCAAAGTTGCACTAGGAAAATCCCTGGGAGTTATGTCCCTTGGTAGGTTTTCAAAAAATTGAAGTGTGTTTTGCTTAATAACTTTCAGGTTTGTTGCCCTACTTCGATGAAGCTTTTACCTTTTCTCAAGAACTGTAAGGGTGACAATGCAATCTGGGGCACACATGAACAGTGGGTTGATGAATTGTGTAATTAGGGCTTATGGCCCAGAACTTATGGGAGTTAAAGCCCTTGATAAGTTTTATGTTGCCATTTACCATTTTCTACAGTCATATTTTCTGGAATATCTCAACACTACAGGGTTTTCTCTTCTAATTGTACTGCAGCGGGGCTGAAGCCCCCGCCCATAGGGGCTTGAAGAAATATATGGGCTGCATGATGCTTCCTCGCAGAGCTGATTCTGGCCCGCACACTAGTACTGGTAAACCGTTTAGAGGATCTAAGCCTGTCCAGGTACCGCAGTGCGAGGTGGACCGTCCATGCTAATAAACTGTATTGGCTGCATTGGGCGACAGGGCTTGAGATGTCATTCCATCTCAATGTCGGGTAAAAGTCCCACAAAACTGGAAGCAATGTCTCCAAAATAACCTTTACAGTGTTGACAGGGACGTTAAACCTCAAATCAAACAAACAAACAAAAACTGCAGCGTGGCTATAGTCAGATGCTCTGACAGCTCTAGTTAGCTCAGTGACAGATGAGCTTTTTTCATCAGTTAAATAAAGCAAATTCTTCTGATACCGAGGCCCCGTTTTTGGATTTACATCTATCTATTGTAGATGGATTTGTTTCGTGCAAAATTTATGATAAACGCGATGCCTTTGATTTTGAGATTGTAAATTTTCCTTTTTTGGATGGTGATGTTCCTCGTGCGCCATCCTATGGCGTTTATATTTCGCAATTAATTCGATTTGCTAGAGTGTGTAGTCATGTAACTGACTTCAACACTCGTAATAAATTATTAACGGCTAAACTCCTTAATCAGGGTTATCGGTACCATAAACTACGCAAAGCCTTTTCAAAATTTTATAGACGCCATTCTGATTTAATTTCAAAATTCAATATTGGACTTAAATCTCTTCTGCAACAAGGTCTATCGGAACCCGAATTTTATGGTGACTTAGTATATAAATTCAGAAAAATATATAACCGCAATGACTTCAGCACCCAATTTCGTAAAATCATTCTTCGATATAAAAAGATTGGGTACAACATGGATATTATACGACAGACTGCATGCATGGTAGTTAACCCAATCACGGTTGGCAACTTTGCTTCCCTCTTCAATTGCACGCCGGTGGGTCAGGCCTCAGATTCTATGACGGCTCCAACGTAAAGGCTTATTGAAAATTAAAGAGATAATGTTGGTTGGTGCCTGATGCTCTGTCTCTGGTCGGGCTCATCGGAGTCTAACTGTTGGTTTTCTTTTGCTCCAGCATTTCAGTGGTTTCTTGCTGTCGAGTCCTCACCGTTGTCTCACCTCTGTGGTTCTTTGATTTCTGTGTTCACGGAGATGTTGCACTGATGAGTTAGGAGGCCTTCATGCGGACTGAACAAAAATTTTTTGTCTAAATCGCGACGGAAGTAAGGGCGAGGATTGTGGCCACGTAAAATCGATTTAAGCCCCCCAGTGGAAATCTTCCACTGACCGTTCCAAGGCGGCTCTTCTGTGGCGATTTATTTATGTTGTTGTTTGTTACTTACTGTGTGTATCACTTGTGTCTTTTAATTTTGGATGGCCATATGGCCATTTTGTGGGAAAGTAACTGTCCATATGACCTTCCTTTGTTTAGGTTTCCATTATGGTCTGGTCGCTTAATGTTTGTATTTCTTTCCCTTTGGTGTCTTTTATGGATGGAGTAAGTTAATTGTATCAATTCCTGATCTTTGTTTTACTTCTACTTTGTTCGTCATCAGTGCGAGCATCCAACTCAAAGCATCCTTAAACAATTTCTTCAAACGACATCTCCTCCTAAACCAATGATTAGATTTTGGCCAAACTTCACAGGAATAATCCTTAGTTGGTCCTCTTTCATTTCCGGCTCTTTGTACATCTAGGTCGCAGGAACTAAAGATTGAAAACTTAAAAAATCTTCTCCAAAACTACAAGGTGCAGGTCTTTGATATTTGGTAAGAAGCTTCATCGAGTAGACCTCTACCAAGATTGTTCAAATTATAGCCCTGGGGCCAAAAATGCCCCCCACCAGTGCCCATGTTTTACATAGATATACATAGGGAAGGCCATTAGAAATCTTCTTTGAAACCACAAGGCCCAGATCTTTGGTTTTTGGAATGAAGCTTCAAGTAATGGTCCACTACCAAGATTATTCAAATTATAGCCCTGGGGCCAAAATGTGCTGCCGGGGGCCCACATGTATTACATAGAAATACATAGGAAAAAAATTTTTAAAAAATCTTCTCTGAAACCAAAAAGGCCCGGGTCTTTAATATTTGGTATGAAGCTTCATCAAGTAGACCTCTACCAAAATTTAACAAATTATAGCCCTGGGGCCAAAATAAATGGCCAGGCCTAGGGTTCCATATTTTTTACATAGACTTACATAGGGAAAACTCTTAGAAATCTTCTTCTCTGACACCACTAGGCTCAGATCTTTGATATTTGGTATGAAGCTTCATCTAATAGACCCCAACGAAGATCTTCAAATTAAAGCCCTGGCACCAAAAATGGCCCCGCCCCATGGCCCACATGTTTTACAGAGACTTACAAAGGGAAAAATCTTTAAAAATCTTCTCTGAAACCAAAATGCCCAGGTCTTTGATATTTGGCAAGAAGCTTCACTTAGAAGACCTCTACCAAGATTGTTAAAATTATAGCCCTGGGGCTAAAAATTGCCCCGCTTAGGGTTTCGCTCTGATGAGAAAACTGGCCGCCTAAGCTAAAAATAGAAAAAAAAAATGCTATAAATTGGGACTCCTGCTGAACCCATTGGTCAGTTTGATACAAACTTCACAGGATTGTTGCCTAGGTGGCTCCCTTCCAAATACCTGAAATTGATTTGAGTCTTTTATATCAGACGGCCATCAGAGCTAAAAATGGAAAAACCTTCAAACAACAACCCTTCTATTCCCCTGAGCCGGTTTCATTCAAACTTCAAAGGAATGTTAATGAGGTGACACTATAAAAAGAGCTAAATGTTCTGCTCCAAAGAACAAATTGACTGCCACTTTTTCACATAACTTTAAACCTTGGCATAAAACAGGCTAAGGTCATTCAGGGGCCATCATTTTGACAAACTATGATTGGCTTAAGTTCTGTATGCTTCATAGCAAGTTTTGTGACAATTGGCCTATTGGTTCCGGAGAAGATTTCTAAAGGGTTTTTACCTTATATGGACAAGGCGGCCATATTGGTCATATGACCAAACTCTTACTGATTAATTTTCATTTCTATGTCCCTTAAAGCTTTCATATGAAACTGGGTTACATAATTATTGCCCTGTAGTACTGGAAAAAAATAAGTTTTAATTTACAAATCTAAATAACCTTGGCCAAAGGTAAAGAAAAGTCATGTAGTTTCTTATCATGCCAATTTTCAGATCATACGCTGCAATAGTTTCTGGAAAATACAATGTTTTGACATTATCCCCATATGAAAGTCTATGCAACCAAATTGACCTTGGCATAAAATAGGTCAAGGTCATCTAGGGGCCATCATTTTGACAGACTTGGCTTGGCTAGAGTCCCAAATGCTACATACCTAGTTTTGCGACAATCAACCCAATGGTTCTGGAGAAGAATCTTTTCAGCTCACCTGTCACATAGTGACAAGGTGAGCTTTTGTGATCACATTTTGTCCGTCGTCAGTGCCTCTGTCCGTGTGTGCGTGCGTGCGTTTCTTGTCCGCACAATAGCATCTTCATTTATGATTTGATTTTAACCAGACTTGCACACAACTTGAACCACCATGAGATCTCGGTTCCTTTCTTGAACCAGCCATATCCCATCATGTGTTAAGGAGTTATGGCCCCTGAAAGGGCAAAAATTGCCTATTTTGGTCTTGTCGGCACGATAGCATCTTCATTTATGATTTGATTTTAACCAGACTTGCACGCAACAACTTGTACCACCATGAGATCTGGGCTCCTTTCTTGAACCAGCCATATCCCATCATGTGTTACGGAGTTACGGCCCCTGAAAGGGCAAAAATTGCCTATTTTGGTCTTGTCTGCATGATAGATGTTTCATTTATGATTTGATTTTAAATAAACTTGCACACAATTTGTACCACCACAAAATCTCGGTCAAGTTCGAATATGGGTCATGTCGGGTCAAAAAGTATGTCAGTAGGTCAGTAGGTCAAATCAGAAAAAAAACCTTGTGAAGACACGGGAGGCCACAGTTTTGGTCAGATCATCATCAAACTTGCCCAGAATGATCATCTTGACAATATCTCAGTCAAGTTCGAATATGGGTGTTGTCGGGTCAAAAAGTAGGTCAGTAGGTCAGATCATAGAAAAACCTTCTGAACACACTAGAGGCCACAATTTATGTTCAATCATCATCAAACTTGCTCCGAATGATCATCTTGATAATATCTTGGTCACATTGGAATACGAGTCATGCCGGGTCAAAAAGTAGGTCAGTAGGTCAAATCATAGAAAAACCTTGTGAATACACTAGAGGCCGCAGTTTTGGTCCAATCATTATCAAACCTGCCCAGAATGATCATCTTGACAATATCTTGGTCAAGTTCGAATATGGGTTATGTCGGGTCACAAAGTAGGTCAGTAGGTCAAATCATAGAAAAACCTTGTGAATACACTAGAGGCCACAGTTTTTGTCTGATCATCATGAAACTTGCTCCAAATGATTATCTTGACAATTTCTCTGGCAAGTTCGAATATGGATCATGTAGGGTCAAAAAGTATGCCAGTAGGTCAAATCAGAGAAAAACCTTGTGAACACACTAGATGCCACAGTTTTGGTCCGGTCATCATCAAACTTGCTCAGAATGATAGTCTTGACAATATCCGGGTCAAGTTTGAATACGGGTCATGTCGGGTCAAAAAGTAGGTAAGTAAGTCAAATCATAGAAAAAGCTTGTGAACACACTAGAGGCCACAGTTTTGGTCCAATCATCATCAAACTTGCCCAGAATGATCATCTTGACAATATCTCAGTCAAGTTCAAATATGGGTCATGTTGGGTCAAAAAGTAGGTCAGTAGGTCAAATCATAGAAAAACCCTCTGAACACACTGGAGGCTACAGTTTTGGTCCGATCAAAATGACTTGCTCAAAATGATCATTTGACAATATCTCGGTTAATTTCGAATACGGGGCATGTCTGGTCAATATGTAGGTCAGATTGTTGAAAAACCTTGTGAACACACTAAAGGCCCAAGTTTTGGTCCGACCATCATCAAACTTGCTGAGAATGATCATCTTGACAATATCTGTGTCAAGTTTGAATATGGGTTATGTTGGGTCAAAAAGTAGGTCAGCAGGTCAAATCATAGAAAAACGTTTTGAACACTAAGAGGCCACAGTTTCAGTCAAATCATCATAAAACTTGCTCAGAATGATCATGTGGACAATATCTCAGTTAAGTTCAAGAATGGGTCATGTCAAATCAAAAAGTAGATCAGTAGGTTATTTTGTCATAACTTTTGAACCGTTTGAGATAGAGCCTTCAAATTTCGCATGTAGGTTCCTTCTGACAAGGGCTTCCCACTCATAAAGATTTGACCTGTGACCTTGACCTGTGACCTACTTTATCATACCTTTTGAACCATATGAGATAGAGCCTTCATATTTGGCATGCATGTTCCTTGTGACAAGGTTTTCTCAGCCATTCAAAACTTTTGACCCATGACCTTGACCTTTGACCTACTTCGTCATAACTTTAAAAGCATTTGAGATACAGCCTTCATATTAAGCATGTAGGTTCCTTGCGACAATGTTGCGTAGATTATCCTCTACCAAAAAGGCTAAAACAATCCCACTCAGATGAACAAAATAGCCACCGGAGGTAAAAATAGAAAAATATTGTAAATTAGATTCAAACGGAAACTCCCCCTTAACCCAAAGGCCAATTTGATTCAAAGTTCCCTAGGTTACTCCCTTCCAAATAAGCTAAAATCACTCTGCTGATGAACAAGATGGCCACAAGAGCTAAAAATAGAATGCACTCGAGACAGTGACACACAGGTGAGCGAACCAGGGCCCTCTGGGTCCTCTTGTTGAAGGGTTTTATCTTATTTGGGCACAGTGGCCATCTTGTGTCACATGAACTGGACACCATGAACAAACATTTGTTCCCCCATCCTACTGAGGCTCCATATGAAATTTGGCTTTGACTGGGCATGCAATTTTGGAGATCATTGAATTTGGTCACATAGACTATATGGAAAAATGTAAAAACCTTCTATTTTTAGCTCACCAGAGCCGAAGGCTCCGGGGGAGATTATAGGATAGGCAGTTCGTAGTCGTATGTCGTATGTCGTATGTCTGGCGTCAACACTTTTAAACATCTTCTCCTCTGAAGCCACTGGGCAGACTGGGCCCAAATTTTATCTGTAGCATCCTTGGGCTGGGGGATTGAAAGTTTGTGTTTTTTTATGAAAATCTGCTCATTAGTTTGGTTGCTATGGCAACTTTAGAGTTTCCATAGACTTATAATGGGGAAAATTGAAAAATGGCATTTACTGGCAAGTCATTGCAGATATTTTGACAAAACTTTTATAGAAATGTTTCTTGAGTAAACTTCTCTCAGCCAACCTGAGGGTCCCCAAGGTTGTGCCGGGGCCATGCCCCACCCCCTCCACTTCATGAAAGGCCATATATCACAGAAACCATTCAGATCCCCACCCCATAAACCATATATATTCTTGTTCCTATTGATAAGATGCATTCAGTGACACCAACTTGTGGGTCCTCAGAGATGCGCCGTGGCCATGCCCTACCCCCTCCACTTAATAAAAGGCCCAATATCTTGGAAACCATTCAGATCCCCACCCCTAAACCATATATATTCTTGTTCCTTATGAAAAAACTCATTCAGTGACATCAACCTGGGAGTCTCCGGGATGCACCGGGGCCATGCACAACCCCCTCCATTTCATAAAAGGCCCAATATCTTGGAAACCTTACAGATCCCCGCCCCTAAACCATATATATTCTTGATCCTTATGATAAGACACATTCATTGACCCCAACCTGGGGGTATTCAGGGATGCGCCAGGGCCTTGCGCCACCATTTCACATCACAAAAGGCCATTTATCTCAAAAACTGTTCAGATTCACACCCCTAAACCATATTTATTGTTCATTATGATAAGACGCATTCAGTGACACCAACCTTGGGGTCCCCAGGGATGTGCTGGGGCCATGCCCAAACCCCTCCATTTCATAATCTCACAATATCTCGGAAACCCTGCAGATGGCTACCCCTAAACCATATATATTCATACCTTAGGATAAGACACATTCATTGACACCAACCTGGGAGTCTCCCGGGGCCTTGCCCCACCCCTCCACTTCACAAAAGGCCTTATATCTCAGAAACTGTTCTTAGCCCCACCCTAAATCCGTATATATTCATCTTCCTTATGATAAGACACATTCAGTGACACCAGCTTGGGAGTCCCTGGGGCATGCCCAGGCCATGCACCATCGCTTTACTTCATTAAAAGCCATATATATCAGAAATAGTTCAGATCCCCACCCCTAAACCATATACTTGTTCCTTATGACAAGACTCGTTCAATCACACCAACCTGTGGGACACTTGTGCTGAGGCAATGTGCCCCTCCCTTCCACTTCATAAAAGGCTTTATATTTCAGAAACTATTAAAATCCCCACCCCATAATCATATATGTTCTTGTTCCTTATTATTTGTACACCTACTGTAGTGGGGTCCGCAGGGGTCATTCCTATCCTTTCCACTTCATAAAAGTGCCTCAAATCACAGAAACCGTTCAGATTCCCACCCCTAAACCATATATATACTTGGTCCTTATGATAAGACACATTTAGGGAAAAAAATCTTGGGCTTGCCTGGGATCAACAGGGCATGCCCCAACCCCTCCACAACTTAAGAGGCCTTACAGATCCCCACTGCTAAACCATATATAGTCTTGTTCCTTATGATAAGACGCATTTAGTGATACGAACCAGGGCTCCATTGGGTCCATGCCCCACCCTCTCTACTTCATAAAAGGCCTAATGTTTCAGATACTGAGTCCACATGGGTGCTCATTTGGACATGGGGGTTCATTTGGTAGATTAAAATGATATCATGTTAAAATACATGGCTGCCATTGGGTAGTGCCCACCTGAGCTCTGGTGAGCATAGTGGCCCATGGGCCTCTTGTTTGGAAACTATTGCAGCCTGTGAAAATTGGCAGATTCCTTGACCTTGGCTATAGGTCATTCAGATATGGGAGTTTAAACTTATTAGCTTGGCTGTTTTCGAAGAAAACGACGAGGTATTGTCATAGCTCTGGAGTCGTCGTGCAAAAACCTTGGACATTTTGTAATATCTCTATTACTGAACATATTTACTTGAAACTTTGACTAGTTAACTGTTGTTCATTGTGAGGTAACCCTAAAATATTTTTGGCACAGTTATGCCCCTTTTTCGTCGTACAATTTCGCAAAAACTTAGACACTTTGTAATATCTGTCATTACTGAACATATTTACTTGAAACTCTGACTAGTTGTTCATTATGAAAAGGGGAACTCATACCGATAGTTGAGGTAACCCTAAAATTATTTTTGGCACAGTTATGCCCCTTTTTCGACTTAGAATTTGACAAAAGGTTTGACATTTTGTAATATCTCTGTCATTACTGAACATATTTACTTGAAATTCGGACTAGTTGTTCATTGTGAAAAGGGGAACTCATACCAATAGGTGAGGTAACCCTCAAAATATTTTTTGGCACAGTTATGCCCCTTTTGCTACTTAGAATTTTGCAAAAACTTGGACATTTTGTTATATCTCTGTCATTGCTGAACATATTTACTAGAATCTGGACTAGTTATTCATTATGAAAAGGGGAACTCATACCAATAGGTGAAGTAACACTCAAACCATTTTTGGCACAGTTATGTCCCTTTTTCAACTTAGAATTTTTGTTTTACTAAAAGAAACTGCAGCTGAGGGTTGGCACATGCATGCGGTGCTCTTGTTTTTCTCAGAAATCCCAGGGCCATTTGTAACCAAATTTTACAGGAAAGCCAATTGTAGGTTTTCAAATGATGACCCCAGGATGACCTTGGCCTTTTAAAGCCACACATATGCATTTGTGTGGGATTTAATCAAAACCATACTTTTTGGAAACTATTGAAGCCTGTAATCTTAAAATAGCTAAATGAGTAATTAAAATGACAGGTTTCAAGCCAAGGCAATACCTTGCCGTTGGCACAAAGTCATTCAGATTAAAGAAAAAGTCTTATTTATTACAGGTCCAAATTTGGCCAAGGTCATTCAGATTTGAAAACTTAAACCTATTTTTCTCAGAAACCTCAGGTCCATTTGTAACCATATTTTATATGCAAGCTTTTTGGAACAAGGAAATGAAAACTAATAAATAAGAGTTTGGTCACATGACCAATATGGCTGCCAGGCCTATATAAGTTTAAAACTCTTCAGAAATCTTCTCCAGAACCAGTTGGTCGATTATCAGGAAGCTTGGTATGTAGCATTTGGGACATGAGTAAATTAAAGTTCGTTCAAATGAAGACCCCTGGAAGACCTTGTCCTATATTATGCCATGGTCAGCTAGGTCACATAGGCTTTTGTATCGGTAAAAGTTGAAATTTTATATGTTTTTGAAACTATTGCAGCCTGTGATCTAAAAACATGTGTTTACAGTTAGCTATATGTAATAGAAACTACAGAGTAGTCCAGGTCAACGTCATTTCTTGACTCTGACCTAAGGTCATTCAGATATGAAAAATTAAAAATTGTTTTTCTCAAAAGCAACTTGACCATTTGCAACCAAATTTCGTTTGAATTTTTTCAGGAAGAGAGAAATGAAAATTGATAAATATAAGTTTGGTCACGTAAACAACATGGCTGCAATGCCCATTTATGTCTAAAACACTTAAAAAATGATCATCTCTGATACCTATGGGGCAGTTGCCTTGAAACATGGAATGCAGCTTTGAGGTCTTGGGCCAATCATATTTTATTCAATTGATGACTCTGTTTTGGCCTTGACCCAGTTAACATCATGGTCAAACTTTGTTGCATATGCTTTCATGTGTAAGTGTATGGACGGGGGAGGAGTGGATATTGTTAATGTTTTGGAAAGTATTCTTACATATGAATTTCAATTTTTTAGAGACAATCAACTGAGTAAAGGAAGCTACATGAGTATCAAATATCAAGGTCATTCTCTGACCTTTGATCAAAGTCACTCGGATATGAAAATTTGAACTTAATATTCATTAAAAACTGCCGGGCAAATTAAAGTCAAATTTCATATGAATCTTTTATGGGATATAAATCAAAATTTTTTCACCTGTTTCAGTTCACATGACCAAGATGGCAGCCAGGACCGTATATGGAAAAAAAAATGTCTTTAAAATCTTTTTAAGTCAGTGGGCCACTTGCATTGAAACTATGAATGCAGCATTGGGAACTTCACCTCATTGTAATTTGTTCATATGAATAGTCTGTAAATTGTGTTCAAATTATGCCTGGCTGACCTGGACCCATTTAACATTTTGTCACTTATGCTTTTGTTTGGAAAAAAGTGGAAATTAGTTAATTTTCAAAACTATTATGCCTGTGAACTTAAATGGTATATGCAATCAGCTAAACAGTTCAGCTGTATGGGTACAAAAGGTCAAGACTACTACATGACCTTGGTCAAGATCCACTCAGTTTTTTTTTTTTTTTTGCTTTTGTTTTGAACAAAAGGACCATGATGGTCCTCTATGGCTCACCTGAGCTAAGAAATAATTTCAAAAAAAAATGTGGGTCCAAGGGCGGGGCAATTTTTGGCCATAAGGCTATAAGTTGAACAATCTTGGTGGAGGTCCATTTGATAAAGCTTCATACCAAATAGCAAAGTCCTGAGCTTTCTGGTTTCAGACAAGAATATAAGCCTATGTAAAATGGGTGGGCGCTGGGGCAGGGCCATTTTTGCCCCCCAGGGCTATAATTTGAACAATCTTGGCAAAGGTCCACAAGATGAAGCTTCATATCAAATATCAAAAACCTGGGCTTTCTGGCTTGAGACAAGAAGATTTTTCAAAGGTTTTCCTTATGTAAGCCTATGTAAAAACTGTTGGCCCAGGCGTGGGGACAGTTTAGGCCCCAGGGCTAGAATTTGAACAATCTTGGTAGAGGTCCATTTGATAAGGCTTCATACCAAATAGCAAAGTCCTGAGCTTTCTGGTTTCAGACAAGAATATAAGCCTATTTAAAACGGGTGGGTGCTGGGGCAGGGTCATTTTTGCCCCCCAGGGCTATAATTTGAACAATCTTGGCAAAGGTCCACAAGATGAAGCTTCATATCAAATATCAAAAACTTGGGCTTTCTGGCTTGAGACAAGAAGATTTTTCAAAGGTTGAGACAAGAAGATTTTTCAAAGGTTTTCCTTATGTAAGCCTATGTAAAAACTGTTGGCCCAGGCGTGGGGACAGTTTTGGCCCCAGGGCTATAATTTGAACAATCTTGGTAGAGGTCCACTAGCTTAAGCCTTATACCAAATATCAAAGACCTGGCAGTTTTGGCTCCAGGGCTATAATTTGAACAACCTTGGTAGCGGTCCACTAGCTTAAGCTTTATGCCAAATACCAAAGACCTGGGCCTTCTGGTTTCAAACAAGAAGATTTTTAAAGGATTTACCTATATAAAAAGTTCTGATTAGTTAGATCCTTTGGAAGCAAAGAATACACCAAATAAACGAATATAGTAGACTCAGTTTTATTGAGTCTGTTCATGACCAGTACTGAAAAGTGCAACACCGGCCATGCCCTCTAGCACCGGCTTAAGCAGAACTCTATAATCAAAATGATACCAAATGAACTCAATGATCCCAAAGGACCAGAAAATATAATCTGCACTATGATGGATGTACGGGGAGACTTTTTACAGCTGCCACACGGCACAGCACCAGCTGCAGTGAAGATAAATAAGTTCAGATTAGTTAGATCCTTTGGAAGCAAAGAATACACCAAATAAACGAATATAGTAGACTCAGTTTTATTGAGTCTGTTCATGACCAGTACTGAAAAGTGCAACACCGGCCACGCCCTCTAGCACCGGCTTAAGCAGAACTCTATATTCAAAATGATTCTAAATGAACTCAATGATCCCAAATGACCAGAAAATATAATCTGCACTATGATGGATGTACGGGGAGACTTTTCACGGCCGCCACACGGCACAGCACCAGCTGCAGTGAAGATATATAAGTTCTGATTAGTTAGATCCTTTTGAAGCAAAGAATACACCAAATAAACGAATATTGCAGACTCTTGTTTTATTGAGTATAAGCCTGTAGATGCAAAACCAGTGGGACCCGGCTCGTAGGAATTTTTGGCCCCAGGGCTATAACTTGAATAATCCTGGTAGAAGCTTCATACTAAATATCAAAGACCTGGCCTACTGGTTTCCGACAATAAGATTTTTAAAGGTTTTCCCTATATAAGCCTATGTTATACCAGTGGACCCTGATGCGGGGGCATTTATGGCCACAGGGCTAAAATTTTAACAATCTTGGTAGAGGTCCACTAGATGAAGCTTCACCTCAGATATCAAAGATCTGGTCCTTCTAGTTTCAGACAAGAAGATTTTTTAAGGATTTACCTATATAAGTCTTTTTATATGTAAAACCAGTGGACCCCGACGCGGGGGCATTTTTGGCCCCAAGGCTGTAAGTTGAACAATCTTTGTAGAGGTCCACTAGATGTAAACCCGTGGTCCCTGGCGCGGGGGGGGGGGGACATTTTTGGCCCTACAGCTATTATTTGAACAATCTTGTTAGAGGTCCACTAGATGAAGCTTCATACCAAATATCAAAGACCTGGGCCTTCTGGTTTCAGACAAGAAGATTTTTAAAGGTTCTCGCAGTATGAGCCTATGTAAAAACCCATTTTTGGCCCCAGGGCTATAATTTGAACAGTCTTGGTAGAGGTCCACTAGATGAAGCTTCATACCAAATATCAAAGACCTGGGCCTTCTGGTTTCAGACAACAAAATTTTTAAACGTTCTCGCAGTATGAGCCTATGTAAAATAGAAGTTAAACAAAGATCAGGAATCGATACAATTAACTTACTCCACCCACCAAAGACACCAAAGGGAAAGAAATACAAACATTAAGCGACCAGACCATAATGGAAACCTAAACAAAGGAAGGCCATAAGGACAGTTACTTTCCCACAAAATGGCCATATGGCCATCCAAAATTAAAAGACAAGTGATACACACAGTTAATAACAAACACTGGGGGGCTTAAATCGATTTTACGTGGCCACAATCCTCGCCCTTACTTCCGTCGCGATTTAGACAAATAATTTGTTCAGTCCGCATGAAGGCCTCCTAACTCATCAGTGCAACATCTCCGTGAACACAAAAAATCAAAGAACCACAGAGGTGAGAGAACGGTGAGGACTCGACAGCATGAAACCACTGAAATGCTGGAGCAAAAGAAAACCAACAGTTAGACTCCGATGGGCCCGACCAGAGACAGAGCTTCAGGCACCAACCAACATTACCAAAAATTAGATCTCTAATTCTCAATAAGCCTTTACGTTGGAGCCGTCATAGAATCTGAGGCCTGACCCACCGGCGTGCAATTAAAGAGGGAAGCAAAGTTGCCAACCGTGATTGGGTTAACTACCATGCATGCAGACTGTCGTATAACATCCATGTTGTACCCAATCTTTTTATATCGAAGAATGATTTTACGAAATTGGGTGCTGAAGTCATTGCGGTTATATATTTTTCTGAATTTATATACTAAGTCACCATAAAATTCGGGTTCCGATAGACCTTGTTGCAGAAGAGATTTAAGTCCAATATTGAATTTTGAAATTAAATCAGAATGGCATCTATAAAATTTTGAAAATGCTTTGCGTAGTTTATGGTACCGATAACCCTGATTAAGGAGTTTAGCCGTTAATAATTTATTACGAGTGTTGAAGTCAGTTACATGACTACACACTCTAGCAAATCGAATTAATTGCGAAATATAAACGCCATAGGATGGCGCACGAGGAACATCACCATCCAAAAAAGGAAAATTTACAATCTCAAAATCAAAGTCATCACGCTTATCATAAATTTTGCACGAAACAAACCCATCTACAATAGATAGATGTAAATCCAAACACGGGGCCTCAGTATCAGAAGAATTTGCTTTATTTAATTGAAGTTCTGGGGGGTAAATCTGACTGTAAAAACCAATTTTTGGCCCCAGGGCTATAATTTGAACAGTCTTGGTAGAGGTCCACTAGCTGAAGCTTCATACGAAATATCAAAGACCTGGGCCTTCTGGTGTCTGACAAGAAGATTTTTAAAGGTTTTTTCTTATTTTCCCCTTTTCGTTGCCATTGCAACCAGTCTTGCATGCAATGGAATTCTTTTAACAACTTTGGAAGAAGACCACCTAATGATCATTTCTGCCAAATTTGGTCAGAATCTGTTCAGTGGTTTAGGAGGACATGTTGTTTAAAGAAATTGTGAACAGACGGATGGACAACGACGGATGGTGACTGATCACAATAGCTCCCCCGGAGCTTTCAGCTTGGGTGAGCTAAAAAGCAAAAAAAAAAAAAAAAACACACAAAAAAACACAAAAAACTGCTGTGCAAACATAATCCAAATTTCATATGAATCCCATATGGAATTGAGGAATAAAGTTTGTTCAATTGGTTTAGTTCACAAGACTGAGATGGCTGCCATGGTAAACACCCTTCAAAATTCTTCTGCTCAGAAATCAAATGGCTCCACATACACTCACCACTCAGGTGCTAAAGTGTGTGGTTCAAGGCATTGCTCCTTAGTTTTTTGTTTTGTGATTGATTAAAATTGTTAACTATTGTGTGTTTGATTCTCTTATGTTGAGTTTCTCCTTGTACTTATAGGCATTCACAGGTTCAGGTTAGTAAGCTGAACCCATAACTACACCATGCTGACTTAGTTTTTGGCCCCTGCCCAAAGGGGCTGGAAGAAATATATGGGCTGCATGATGCTTCCACGCAGAGCTGCATCCGGCCCACACACTAGTACTGGTAAACCACTTAGAGGATCTCAGCCTGTCCAGGAACCGCGGTGCGAGGCGGACCAGCCATGCTAATAAACCCTATTGGTTTCATTGGGCGACAGGGCTTGAGATGTCCTTTCATCTCAGTGTCGGGTAAAAGTTCCACAAAATTAGAATCAACGTCTCCAAAATGACCTTTACAGTGTTGACGGGGATGTTAAACCTCAAATCAACCAACCAACCAACTGACTTAGTTTTTATATGCCAGTTTTGAAAGAATGCATGTATAATGGTGTGACACCGTCTGTCCGTCTGTCTGTCTGTAAACATTTTTGTATGCTCCATAATTCCGTTAACGTTAGGGATATCATCATGCACTGTTATAGGAATATATATTGGGTCAAGAGATGTCCCGCACAAGAACTATTTTTTTCATAAACCCCGCCCATAGGGGCTTGAAGAAATATATGGGCTGCATGATGCTTCCACGCATAGCTGAATCCGGCCCGCACACTAGTACTGGTAAACCGCTTAGAGGATCTAAGCCTGTCCAGGAACCGCGGTGCGAGGCGGACCGTCCATGCTAATAAACCCTTTTGGTTTCATTGGGCGACAGGGCTTGAAATGTCATTTCATCTCAATGTCTGGTAAAAGTCCCACAAAATTGGAAGCAACGCCTCCAAAATGACCTTTACAATGTTGACAGGGACATTAAACCTCAATTCAAACAAATTTTCATAAACATTCTTGTTCGCACCATAACTCAATAACTGTTTCAGATATGTTCATGCAACTTAAAACAATATGTATTAAGCACACGCAAGATCCAAGTCGGTACCTGAAATGTCAAGGTCATACTTAGAGTTCAAAGGTCAAAAAAGGTCCTTCTTTCGTGTCTGGTCAATAACTTTGATATTTCTGGATGACCTTTGAAATTACTTTACAGAAATATTTATCATCATGAGACAATGTGTCGGGCGCAAGACCCAGGTTAGTACTTCACAGGACAAGATCCTACTTAGAGGTCCTAGGTAAAGAGAAGTGTCTTTTCTTGTATCGTGTCAATATCTTAGTTATTCCTGGATGGATTTGAATATTACTTGGCAGAAATGTCAACCATCATGAGATTTGTTTAAAGCACGCAAAATCAGCCGTGGTAGCCTAGTGCATAAGACTGCTGTCTCTTAATCATAAGGTCTCTCACTGCTTTGCGTTCCAGGCTGGCTCTCACGTGAGACGCCAAGTTCGCAACGGAAGGTCAAGTGGTTTTTCTTCGGGTACTCCGGTTTTCGTCCACCTGATTAATGATCGGCTCGATATGCGTGAAATAATCTTGAAAGGGCCGTAAAACCAAAAAAAAAAAAAGAATATCGGTGAAACCGATGGATGCTCCACGAAGGTGCAATAGTCTAAACAGGAAACATTATCCTAGTTAAAGAGCAGTATAATGTGTATACTCACTACTTCAAAATGGAGTATAACAAAACCTGTCGGTGGGCAGATTAGTTTAGCCTAATCAGCAACACAAAAGTCGGAATAAATGAAAGGAAGTGTCTTCAGGTACGATACTATACCCCAAGATCATGGGTGGTAGTTTAGCTATATTAATTGGGTAAAACTGTTGAATACAAATTATTGAAAACTTTCTTACACAGAGGCAATCCTCATAGGACTGTCTCCAGGTATGGTTCCGTATTGGATGCCTTTATATGCATATAAAATATCAGACAGGTTCGAAAAAGTATCTGATCCTATCCCCTTGACTGTCAAAAAAGGCCATTTTGACCATCTGCCAAGACTAGCTTCTTTCACTTTGATCCAATTTATCTGCAACTCTAATGTAGATGAATGACTCGCTTTTACATCCTTTTTAGCAGTATTTGAGTCATATCAGAAAGATGAGAGGTTCATAATGAAAGGCTGTGTGCAATGGAACTCCGTTTACAGTTGGAAAGATTTCTGCCTCCAGGAAGTTTTTCTAAAAATAGCCACCTTGACCTTGAGCCCAGGACCCTGTAAATCAAACGTGCTCGAGATATTATCATACCCAACATTTGTGTGAATTATATTAAAATCCATCAGCAAATGACGACGCTAGAGCGATGACAAAGTTTTTTTTCTATAAATAGCCGCCTTGACCTTGAGCTCAGGACCCTGTAAGTCGAACTTGCTCGAGATATTATCATACCCAACATTTGTGTGAAATTATATTAAAATCCATCAATAAATATAGGCACTAGAGCGATGACAGTTTTTTTTTTTTTAAATAATCACCCTGACCTTGACCCCAGGATCCTGAAAGTTGAACTTTTATACCCAACATTTGTTTGAAGTTATATTAAAATCCACCAGCAAATGACGAAGCCTGGAGCGATGACAGAGTTGTTTTTTTTTTTTTCTATGAAATAGCCGAAGTGACCTTGACCTTGAGCCCAGAACCCTGACAGTTGAACTTGCTCGAGATATTATCATACTAAATTAGGCACTAGAGCGATAACAAAGTTTTTCTAAAAATAGCCACCTTCACCTTGAGCCCAGGACCCTGAAAGTCGAACATGTTCAAGATATTATCATACCCAACATTTGTGTGAATATATATTAAAATCCATCAATAAATGTAGGCACCAGAGTGATGACAAAGTTTTTCTATAAATAGCCACAGTGACCTTACACTGCAGCTTTAAACAAAGTATCATAACTCTGTGGCAAATCATCTAACAGATAGCACTGATAATATGAGCATCCCCTATTGCTGCTTACGATTCCATTGAAGTTTCGTTGAATTTCTGAGAATTCGCGTGAACTCGAACAGTACCCTATATTTATGCAGAATTCATCAAAGGGCCATAACTGTTGGAAAAATCATCGAACCAAAACACGCAGGTGATATGCGCATTCACCTTCGATACTTGATATTCCCATGAAGTTTCATTGAAATCCGACAAGTAGTTTCTGAGAATTCGCGTGGACAAGAGCGGGACGGACGCAGGGATGAAGCGGCGACTATATTCTCCCCCGGAATTCTTTGGGGAGCATGAAAAATAGCACGCAAGTCCCAGGATGGTTTTTAAGGTCATACGTTGGCGGTCGAACGTCAAAAAGGGTCATTTTTGTGTCCAGTCAAAACAATGTGCCGTGCTCTAAGACTTGGGTCAGTACCGCCAAGGTCAAGGTCATCCTTGTAGGTCAAGGGGTCTTGTGTCTGGTCAATAACTTTGTTTTTCCTAAATGGATTTTGGAAATTACATGTCAGCAATGTCAACTACAGTGAGACAATGTGTCACATTTAATACCTAGTATAGTACCTTTAAGGTCAAGGTCATCCTCGGAGGTTGATGGCCAAAAACGGATATTTTGTTTGTCTGGTCAATAACTTTGTTATTCTTGGTTGGATTTTAAAATAACATGACAGAAATGGTAACCATCATGAGACGATGTGTTGTGTGCAAGACTCCGGCAGGTACCACAAAATACAAAGTCATCCCTGCAGCCCATTAAATGCCATGGGTGTATAATGCCCCGCTTGTGGAGCTCCTGTTTTAAGCCCACCTGAGCCGAAGGTCACAAGGTAAACTTATAGTATAGGCAGGCATCCGACGTCCACACATTTGAACTTAAATATCTCCATTACTAGCTTGCCAATCTTGATCAGATTTTATGTGTAGCATCACTGGGTGAGGGGATTGACTGCATTAGGGTTTGAACCAGTTTTGATCAGAACTGTTGTTGCCATGTAAACAAACACGTTCCATAGACTTGCTATGGGGAAACACGACGTCTCCAACTTTTCCCAGCCATTTCTGATCTGATCTTTATCAAACTTGCAGATAACCAGGACAGGCATGTATTCTACGTTGAGTTCGAATTTGGGCCTCACAGGACCAACTGCTTTGGAGTTACATATAAGGGAAAAATGGTTTCTCCATTTTTTCTAAGCTGTTTTTGATCTGACCTTACTGAAACTTTAAGTGAAGAAGCACAAGCATAATATCTCAGACGAATCCGAATTTGGCTTTAATCCGACAACCGATTACGGAGTCACATCCCCTTGAGCATGAAAAACTTTCCCATAGGCTTACATTGGAAAAACGACGTCTCCAACTTTTCTCAGCCATTTCTGATTTTATCTTTATCAAACTTGCAGATAACCAGGAGAGGCATATAGTCTAGTTTGAGTTCGTATTTGGGCCTCGCAGGACCAACGGCTTTGGAGTTACAGTACCTGCCCTTGAGAGTAAAGATGAGCAAAAAAATGGTGTCTCCACCTTTTCTCAGCTCTTGTCGATCTGATCTTTTTGAAATTTTTAATAAACAAGGACAAGCTTAATATCTCAGATGAGTTCGAATTCGGATTGAATTCGACAACCGGTTACGGAATTACATCCCCTTAAGCGTAAAATATTCCATAGGCATACAATGAAAAAACGACATCTTCAGCTTTCTCAGCTGTTTCTGATAACTTGCAGATAACTAGGAGAGGCAGATACTCTACATCGAGTTCGAATTTTGGCCTCACAGGACGAACGGCTTTGGAGTTACCTGCCCTTGCGCATAAATATAATCAAAAATGGTGTCTCCACTTTTCTAGCTCACCTGAGCTGAAGTATAGGCAGGCGACCGTCCGTCGTCCACACTTTTGAACTTGAATTTCTCGGTTACTGGCTGTCTTCTGGTTCAAATTATAGCCCTGGGGCAAAAATGGCCCTTCTCTGGGCCCAAAGGTTTCACATAGACTTATAATGGGAAAACCTTCCAAAATGTTCTTGTCTGAAACCATAGTTATAAAAATTTTACCGACAATCGTTATAAAGAAGGCTCAGACCCTTGATATTAAGTAGAAAGCTTCGTCTAGTGGACCTCTACTTGTTCAAATTATAGCCCTGGGACCTCAAATGCCCCCGCCTAGATTCCCACATGTTTTTCATAACATATTTTGAAAACCTTTAAAAAATTTCTTTTTCGAAGGCCTTTGATATTTGGTACACAGCCTTGACCAGTAGACCTAATGAAAATTTCAAAGTCTTGGGGGCCAAAAGCTCCCCACGCCTAGGAACCACAGGACTTAGAATTTTAAAGGGTATAAACATTAAACATCTTCTTGTCTGAAACTAGATGTCCCAGGCCATTAAAGTTTGGTACACAGCTTCGTGGGCTTTAACAAAGAGTGTTCAAATTATAGCCCCTGGGGCCAAAATGGCGGTGCCCAAGGTCCAACATGTTTTACCTTTAGATAAGGCCCGGGCTATTGATATTTGGTACACAGATTCATCTAGGACTGCTCTACTGAGATTGTTCTTCTGCTGATTCAAGAAGGGCAGTTGTCAGTTTCTGGGGAAAGAATTTGTACTGTACTGGTTGAATGCTTACATATAAGCCTGCCGAGGAAGTGTTGATAGGTAAACTGACCGGCTCGATATGATCTAATTAGTGTTGACTGGGCCTTAAAAAAGACACGAAGATTGTTCAAATTAAAGCCCTCGTTGTATAGGGAAACACTTCAAAAATCTTATTATCTGAAACTAGATGGCATAGGCCTGCAATATTTTAAACAAACCTTAGTCTAGAAGACCTCAAACAACATTGTTCAAATTATTAAATTATTACGTTTGGAAATTATGTTCTCTTATAGGGAAAACCATAACGAATCTCCTTGTCTTAAACCTGAAGGCCATAGCCTTTGATATTTGCTACATGGCTTCATCTGATGACCTTCTACTAAAGTTGTTCGAATTGAAGCTCTGGAACCAAAAAAAAAAAAAAAAATGCCACATCCTGCAGCTGGAACCCACTTGTTTTACAGACTTATGTAGAGAAAACCTTAAAAAAAATTATGTTCCGAAACTAAAGGGCCCTGGCATTTGATATAGGCTTGCAGCTTTATCTAGTGGACCTCTACCAAAACTGCTCAAATAATACCCTTGGGTCAAAAATGGCCCCATCCAATGGATCACGTACTTTATACAGACCAATATAAGGCAAACGTCATGTCTGTAACCAAAATGACCCGAGACTATTGATATTTGGGACATAGCTATATCTCGTGTAAGAATGGTCGAATTATAGCACTGGAGCTAGATTCTCATCAATCTACCGTGTGAATCTTCAATATTTAGTAAGTCAATCTCTTAGCTCACGTTAGCAATATAGGACCATTTTAGTCCTCTTGTTTTGGTTTTACTGCCCCTTAAGGAATATTTCACTTAAGTTGCGCTGATCGTTATCAATGGAGAATCCGTAAACAGAATCTGCCTTTATCTGGAGGGAGCTGCAAACCACAGCAGTATGAGACCTACTAATTTAGTCTCTAAAAGGAAATGGGGCGACTTACTGGTTCTTCTTCTTGTCGGCCTGGGTAGATCAGTCGGATACGCATCTGACTGGTGATCAGGAGGACGCGGGTTCGATATCTTGCGGGGTTGGCAACATTCTTTCATGGAGATTGATCATGAAATCTTTTCTATGGCCATTCTCTCCTGCTGATTCAAGCAGGGCAGTTTTCAGTTTATGGCTAAAGAATGCACACTGTACTGGTTAACCACTCAAGTATAAGCCTGCCCAGAAAAAAAGTGTGGATAGGTAACCTAACCGGCTGAAAAATGACCTAAATTGTGTTGACAGGGCCGTTAACCTCCAATACAAACAAACAAACAGATAAATCTTCTTCATTAACTCTGGGGGTATGCAAAAGGCGGCCAAAATGTTTTACAAACAGGTTCTCAGTTGTCGCACGGCGGTCCTCCTGAAAGTTTGGGGGATATATGATACATTTTGCAAGAGAATATCAAAGCATCCCCAGGGCCATGCCCTTACCTTCTCTTCATAAAAGGCATTGTACCTTCGGATCCCCACGCCCAAACCAAATAATATATTCTTGGTAAGCTGCATTCAGTGGCACCAACTTGAGGGTCCTCCCCCCGGGTGCGTCGGGGCCATTTCCCAACCCATAGACCTATTATCACAGAAACTGCTCTGATCTGCAACCCTAAACCATATGTATTCTTGACCTTACGATAAGATGCATTCATTGTCTCTCCGGGTGCATCTGGGCAATGCCCCTGCCCTCCACTTCATGAAAGGCCTAATATCTCAGAACCCGTTCAGGTCGGCACTCCTAAACAATATAAATTTGTGTGTCTTATGATAAAACAGTTAGTTGAACGTTTCAGGTCGGGGCCACAGCTCCCCACTTCATAAAAAGCCTTATATCTCAGAAACCATTCAGATCCCCACCCCTTAACCATAAATATTTATGTACCTTATGATTAGATGTATTCAGTGACACCAACCTGGGGATCCCATGGAAGCGCCGGGGCCATCCCCATACTCCTCTACTTCACTAGGGGCCTTATACAGTCGAACCTCGATGGCTCGAACCCCTTTGGGACCATGAATATTTATTAGAGACAGCGGTAGTTCGAGCCACTCTAGGTTACTGCCTAGAGGCATAACAAGATACTTTTGAACATCTTTCGATGTTGTATAATGAAAATGTTTGCTGTGTGTACTCATAAGAATCGCCTCACCGAGGCGATTCTAATGAGTACACACAGCATACATTTGCAAGATAAAAGACTAAAATCTCCTAATCATCCCCCACCATTTCTTATCTTGAGGATTTTCCTAGGGGCTCAAGTATGAGTTCGACCCAGCCATGGTAAACGGGCCATCGGTGTTCGAGCCATCGAAGTTCTACTGTATCTCAGAAACCATCCATATATATCTTAAAAATATAAAATCTTTGGCTCGTCGGCTCGGCTAGGCTCGGCCAGGCCTTGGCTTTTATACCCGACCAACCCAGGGTCCGTTGGGGCCACGCCTCTACTCCACTACATAAAAAGGCCTACTATCTCAGAAACACAGCCCTTGATGGGTGCTCGTTTGAGTATGTTGGTTTGTTTGTCGGTATAATCATATCTTGTTATATTTGAATTCCTGGTAAATCTATAAATCCATTGTAAGACCCCATTTGGAGTACGCAGCGGTCATTTGCACCCCCCCCCCCCCCCCCCCCATTAGAAAACCTTCAACGTCGTGTGATCCGCCTAGTTAAGTCAATCAGGCATCTCAGTTATCCAGAGAGGCTTAGCAACCTTGGTCTTCCCACACTCGAGTATAGAAGAGAGCGTGCGGATATGATACATGTGTATAAAATTCTTAACGACATTGACAAAGTGGACGAAGATATATTCTTTTCTATGGCTGCAGCAAGATCAACAAAAGGGGACCCTAAGAACTTGTTAAAAAAACACTCCAGATTAAAAAGGAGAGCAAACGTATTAAGTAACAGGGTAGTAAATGCTTGGAATACGCTCAGTGAAAACGTGAGTTCACCCTCCCTCAACACGTTCAAGTCAAGACTTAACCAGTGCTGGAAAGGTCATCCGCATAAGTTTGAGACCGCATGTTATTCTGCACTTCCCCCAACTACCAGACATGACCAGTAACTAGAAGCGTTAGAAGCCTCCGTGGTGTAGTGGTTTTGCAATTCGACTTGTAAAACAGGGATCGAAGGATCGATCCCGGGCTTCTCAGACTTTCAGAGGAGTCTTTAAACCGAGGTTCCGTCTCCGTATGACCTTAGCTGTTGGTGGGATGTAAAACACAAACACTCACTTATCTAGAAGAAACTGAAGGCTGACCTATTGACGTCTAATAGGTATTACAGGTATTGTTAAGAGAAATCTGAACCATAGGGCCACGGAGGTCTGTTGACTTAGTGATCATCCATAGTCAAATGCTATCAAACATACTGACCTTATTCAAACGCTGCAGTTTGATAAAACACTGGTCCCTACAATGTTGATTATTTACTGGACCCCTTAATGCTGTATATAGTCCATGGTCCCCTTAATGCTGTGTATTTACATTGGTCCCCATAATATTGTACCCAGTGAATTAGTAAAGAAGGCTGGCTAAAACTTATTAAGCCTCTCACAAATGTGGTTTGAAAGATGAGTTTATCTTAGGGATGGACATGTGTTTTTTCTCAGGGTTCTACGATTTTCGCGCACTTTGAGGTATCACTGAATGCATCAAATGATAAAATACAAGAAAGAACTCGATATAAGTGAAATATTTTGCAAGAGTTGTAAAACCATTTATTTATTTAAAAAAAAAAACACATTGGTCCCCTTAATGTTGTATATATACTTTGGTCCCCTTAATATTATATACAAAATGGTCCACTTAATATAAGCAATAGGGTTAGCAGGATTAAGGGGACCAATTTTTTTGTATATTTTTTGTTATTTGATTTCTTGCATTCATCTTTTAGGAGTGAGAAATGTAAGCTTAAAGTTGTTGAAAAATATATTAAATGCATGAAATATAGCATTAGTGATCGATATACAAAATGTCCCCCTAATGCAGAAAATAATATACGGTCACCTTAATACATAAATCAGATTTATATATATATATATATATATATATATATATATATATATATATATATATATATATATAATATATATATATATATATATATATATATATATATATATATATATATATATATATATATATATATATACAAGTGACATCGGATTGACCTACTTAAACCGAACAAGCGATCAAACTGGCTTAACCAATCATAATCATGCTTTGATAATTCTTCGTTTTGGTGTAGGAATGATGTTTTTTCTTTCGAAACAAACAACATCATAGCAAATACCAGACTTAGAAATCTTGTGTATGATTGAACATTATCAAAGGACATTCATTCAAGAGATATGGTGGCCCTGAAAAGGGCCGTTGGGTTTTGTTAGTATTGTACAACTAACATTGGCAACATGTTCGTCCTCCACAGGCCGGACATCTTCTGGCCCAGGATTCATATGTTATCCTGGACCCGCTTGTTAAACAGAAGGGAGGCTCTGCCGTTTCCCTCCCCGAGTCTTCCGTCTGTGTGGCAGCAGAGGGCCCAGGCACCTCACCACACAACCGTTGTCCATGTGCCAACTCTGCTGCTTCTTTTGTGATCGATAGTATCTTCTCTATATTGTCCAGTGATGAAAATAATCCTTCAGCTTCTCGCTTGACTATGTCAAACGAGAGCATCAACTCTCTTACGCCACTCTTCAGCGACTCTGTCTGCTCCTCCAACGCTTTAAAGTAAATTTCACGGTTGTGAGCCATCTTCAATTGTACACAGTAGTGCAGCGAATTAGGCCAATGCATTAGTATTTATTCACTGAACACGGACGTGAAAGAAAGTATTATTGCAAGTAGGTCAATCCCTCTCCAGAGTATAAATAGGACTTGACCTACTTCAGATTTCTTGAAGAAAAAAAACAACAATGGAACAGGCCATATTATTCGATGATCTCTTGCAACATCCAGATCTTTTAACAACCGCTGTCAATGGATGTTTTGGCAGTGATGCTACCTTACAGCAACAACAATATACAACAATACCATCTAACCAACTGATCTATACACAGCCCCCAGTACAACAATCTAAACCCCAGCCCAAAGTTATTGAAGTCTTAGTGAAGGAAATCAATGAGCTCAAAAATAGAGTCAAACAGTTAGAAGATCGTCCTCAACAACCATCATCACTGGAAATGAATCCTATTAGGATTCAACTCCAATTCAATATCGTCACAAATGAAGATGAACAACTGATGCAGTCTTTGTCACCAGCTATTGGACTTAGAGCTGCTACCAAACCCATACGGAAAAAGAAAACCAGATAATCTTAGATACAGATTCAAAACCCTAACAGCCCTTTTCAGGGCTACCAAACAGTTAAGAAAGAATAACTATAATGTCTTAAGTTTAAAACAATTATATTACATACAAAATATATCTAGGCACTTAAGCTCAGTTGGTAGAGCGCCTGTCTGATAAGCAGGAGGTCATAGGTTCGAGCCCTATTCGTACCAAACATTTTTCACACCAGAAACTAAGTTATTTCCAAAAGAACAACATAATTTCATCTTGTGGTATCTTGTATATCACGTTTCCAACACCAGAGACTAACGTATTGTAGATGACGCTATAAATTGAAAATTTATAGCGTCATTATGAAACAGTTTTGGATGACGCTATAATCCCTCAAAACTGAAAATTTATAGCGTCATAATGAAACAGTTCTAGATGACGCTATAATCCCTCAAAACCGACAAATTATAGCGTCATTTGGAAACAACTAAGTTATTCCAAGTTATACCTACACTCTCCACACACTAAGTCCTCATAGGACACATGATCACCCAAGACCCAACCTAGCCTAGTCAAGCTTAGATCAAGCGGTCGCGGTATGGCGTCATTTTATAGCGTCATTTTATAGCATCACATAATATCCAAAAGACGCTATAAAATTTGACGCTTTAAAAATGACGCCAAACCGCCACCCTATACTACTTATATTGGATACAAGATATAATAATAATAATAATAATAATAATAATAATAATAATAATGATAATAATAGATACTCATTATCTAAATAGTACCTATTCTGCTTAGAACTTAATGCATAGGAATAAAGTCATTCGATAAATTTTGATCTCTACGGAAAGAAGGTAGAGCGCGTGTCCATTAATCATCAGGCTTCCTGACGGTCAGTAACCGATATACAATACACATTACATATGCCATAAAAAGCGATAATTGTCTTCAGCTTAAATACCGGTTGAGTGAGCTGAAAAATATATTGGCACAGAACCGCAAAATTGATATGGTTCTTACAAGTACTTTCTACTTATGTTTTTGTGTAAAATCATACTGATTCCTCATTACCCGACTGTTTTATATAAAGTTGGGTTTACATGCATATTCGTTTTCACAGCATCATGGAAAGAACACCAGAAAAAGGGTACACACCTTAATCTTAAAGCATTTAACAATTGAAAAAAATAAATAAATAAATAAATAAATAAATAGGAAAATTTTTGTGATAATCATTAAATTATACATTAATGAATAGAAAAATAAAATAATAATAATAATAATAAACACATTACGATAATACATCCGTGCGGCATAGTGCATTTTTGATATCTCAAAAACAGTTAGTTTGTCAAAGTTAACTCATCAATACTTAAAACATAGGTTTTATATCTCGTTAGAACCGCCTCATTGAGGTGGCTCTAACGAGTACCCACAACCTATGTTTGGAGAAGAAATGGAAAAAAATGAATACCACAGTAAACCCCAGTTTTCTCTATATATAGCAGTTTTAATGAGGTATTCATTACAATCAAGATGATAATAATGAATACAAAACAATTAACATGGACATTAAGGGCTTCTTTATGGTTATTATTTGATTTACCAGACTGAATTCACAATAGAATTTAAATAATCAAACGCATGTTACAAAAAGAAAAAAAAAGTAAAATAAAACAAACATTCCTGTGGTATTCCAGCAAAACAATGTGCGAACCAACGAAATGTCAGATAAGCCTGCATCTGAATGATTGGAATCAGATTTATATTAAAATAAAGTTAATTTTTAACTTTTTAGAAATTTCGTGACGCATTCACATGGGTTTCTTTCTTTCTTTCTTTCAGTTGTAATCATACAAACATACAAAACAAACAAATGTAATAATAAATCTTATTACTAGCAATGCTTATTTAACTTTGCGTAGTAAGTATAAAGAATGTGCAAAAATCTAATCAGGTCATGAAAATCAACATTACGTGAATAAATAAATAAATAAATAAATAAGATGCAGATCCGACACTGCATTCTTAGATTGATTTACATTCCAAGGAGGTGCCAAAGGCGAAGATGTGTTGATTTCACAGTCGATTGAAAGTGACCCGCTTTGGGATTACACGCGTGTGTAGACGATAAAGCTTTTTCTGAATAAGCTCCAAATTTAATCGGAAAATGCCGTTATTAAATATTATTTTGGAATATTATAATTGCTATCAAAATGCACAATATTGTTAACACACTGTGTCTGATACAGGCGCTTTTTTGCAATATTAACAGAAAGTGCAGATTTTAGCCGTTAAAGTAGGGTACTGTCGTTTTTTCCACAGTTTTGTATGCGTCATCTAAGGATTAAGGGTTGTTAATTTGAAAATAAAAATGACGGCAGCTAATTAAATAAAAGTTCCACTTATTTGATATCATTTTGAAGGAATTTAAACGGACAATTAGATTAAAACGGAACATGTGTGTAAAATAGAAAAAATAAATAAGTTATATTTGTTTAAAAATTGTTCTCCATTAAAGCGCCTGCTATTTCCAACAAGAGATTCTGCACAGGTAAGCCGAGAAGGTCAGCGCATAGTAAAAGGCTTAATCCTTTGCGCCAAAGGCATAAATGTCAATTATACATGCGGATGGGGCAGGCGTCGCTCGGCAGGTTTACCTTTCTGTTAACCTTTCTGATAAACCCGTCCTTAATGCAGTTAGGTGTTCTTCTTGTAAAGGTTTTATACAAATTAAGATTTTTTTTATATAAATTTCTGATAGAATATGTCATTTCAGTGCCTTTGACGCTTTGGTTTATTACAGTATAGTCATTCAACCATTATAATACCACTCAGTATATTTTCTAAACTGTTATTCGGCAAGACAGTTAGTCAGTCAGACAGTAATCATATATTCAATTAAACATGTTCACTTTACAAATGACTGTCTCCCGACTGACCATTTTCGCCTATATCAAACTATTTGTTTAGTCAGTTTATTATTTAGTTCTTATTCAACCAGTTGGTCAGTCAAACAGGCTGTCATTATATATCTATATTGAATTGACTTTATTAATGGTTGTCTCACAACAATCTTATATATTATCTATTTCGAATCAATTGAACTGAATTTGATCTTATCAATTATATCCATTGTTTCACGTTAAAGCTTTCAGGCAGACAGCCAATCTAAGAAGAGCTGCCTGTCAGTCAGTCAGTCGGTCGGTCAGTCGGTCTAGTACAAGTTAGATATGTTTCAGACGACTCACAGTACTGCTAAGAGCCTATCTTCACGAGAGTGTATCAGTCAGTGGTTAGTCTCCATTACGTTAATCAAATGAGCATCTTTGTTCGTGCGTAGGTCATTGTTTTGTCATTGTTCCTCATCTGTTCATCCCTTCTTCTTAGGTGCCTCAGAAAGGCTATGCTTCGTAATATGCTGTGGTGTTTCCTGGGTATCTTCATTTACAGATAAGGAATTCCTACTACTAAGAGCTTACCGCCGATATTTATCCCAAGGTTTCGATCGAACGAAATAGTTTAAGTCCGCCCCACCCCTTAGTTGTTTCTGATGTTGTTTTTCTTTGTTGTATGACGGTTATGGCAACTGTGCCTTTGCGTCAGTGGTTTCACATGCGGTGTTTGTTTAAGAAATAGATCAGCTCTAGCAGTGATTTATTGAGTAATATATCACTGCTTGGAGGTCAGTTGTAATGTAGTCCAAATCACTTACAACTGACCGACAAGCTGTGACATATCACTCAATAAATCACGACACTAGAGCTGATCAATTTCGATTCTAACACACTAAAAGTCGATGAGAATGCTATTGATTCCTTCAGATTCTTCCTACCTTCAACCGTTGTATAAGTTATGCCGCCAATATAACTGTCTGTATCACATGCGATTATCTGTTTTCATAACATTTCTGATACAAGAAAACGACGTTACACAATCTAACGTCAAGGTAACAACGAATGACGTCATGAAACTAAAAAAAAGGCGGCTCTTCGCGACGCACCTTTGCGCCAAGTTATTTATCACTCGATATATCACCAGATTTATCAATTGGCTATATAGGCGACCAGTGTTGGAATTTGTCATTATTTGTTCCTAATCTCTTCTTTCGGTGTTTCGGGATGGCTGTGCTTCGTGAATGTTGTCTTTCGAGGGCAACAATATTTATACACTCTGTAAAGTGATGTTAAATTCAAAGTACAATAAAAACATATATTTTCAGGTATATACATGAGACCCTGGTTATCTCGACCTCGCTTATCTCGAATAACCGCTTATTTCGAAGGGAAATTCTGGTCCCTGTTTTAATAAGGAAATCTAAGAATAGGTAATTAAATATTGTGGAAAAGAGGAGACATTGCTCCTAAGGAGCAATTTCTCCTCTTTTCCACATTATTTTTTATATATATATATTTCTAATTACATATTCGTTTGTTAAATATGGTTATTCGATTTATTGTTTTCCTCACTCCCGTATCTCTGATATGTCGATAGCGAATATCTCGAAGTGTTTCAAAGTCCATTGGAATTCGGGATAACGAGAGTCGACTGTATATATTCAACAAAGGAGATCCTGACAGACTGCGCTGTTAAGCAGAATGTTTGTATGTTTGCTGCTTGCATACGTTCAAGTTTATTTTCCGCGAGTTCTTCATCTATCTTTAGCCTAATGAAGTTTTTATAGAGAGGATCTTATACATTTTCTGGGGAGGTAACACTTTCAAAATTGTTTATTCTACTTCTTATGATGAGTCTACTAAATAAGAAAATACGGTCGACTCTCGTTATCTCGAATTCCAAGGTAAACCTAACCCTAACTCTCTCCTTAGGCGAAATGTCAACGCCTATTTTTCTGGGAGAAAATGAGGAAAAATATTTCATTTCTTTTTATTCAGCATACTAAGCGATAAATATAAACCTGTCCATTACGGATATTAATACTTTTCCCCGCGTAGTCTCATGTTCAAAACATGTTCAAAATTTATATGAGGGTCACTAATGATTCCTAAGTGACCGAAATAAGCTTGTTTGGCTCAGGCGACATTTTAGCTGTTTTTAGTTTTGTGAGTGTATTTGTTGGTCGTTGCTTTAAGAATTCATTACTGAGTTTGGTAAAGATTTGTAAGTTGTTGGTGTTGGAGTTACACGACCCAGTCAACATGTTAAGGCCATATCGCGCATGTCAGTTAATCTACTCACACTTTTCCCGGACAGGCTTATTCCTCTTAGTGGTTAACCAGTACTTGTGCACAAAGTGTTGTCAGTACATTACGAAAACACGCCTATACAAATACATTGTAACCTTTATCGCCGAAAAAAATGAAAATTTTAAGATGAAAATTGTGATATTTTTTCTTATTTCTGCTTAAAAATATAGATTGTGGGTACTTGTTAGAACCGCCTCAATAAGGCGGTTCTAACGAGTACCAACAATCTATATTTTAGAGCAGAAATAAGAAAAATAAGGTTTACCCCTGTAAACCCCAGTTTTACTATATAAAAGTGGGGTTCAAGGGGTTCAAAATTATTTGGCGTGTTTTCGTGATGAACTGACAACTCCACTTCTTGAATCTGCGGAAGGGGTCGAGCTTGACCAATCTCCATAAAAAATTATGTGGTAGACCTGGGATTAGAACTTGCGACCACTGGATCTGCGGTCAGACGCGCTGCCGACTGCGCTACGGAGCCTCAGTAGGATATTGTAAAGGAAACAATGTTAACCCATATCCTGCTCAATAGTTTTATAAACCACGCCCATTTTTGACTATCAGCCAATCAGATTACATCATATAACGTTTTGGTTCAAATTCACAAACTGAACGACAGTGTAGATCCTGATCAGATAGCTTCTTCTGATCTGGATCTATATCGTTTGCAAAGGTAGGGGTTGTCGTGAACAGCAGGATAAGGGTTAAACTTTTTTTTGTCATAATATTAAACTGAATGTATCATAAACATTCAAGACGTGTTTTCTCGCATTAATATACAACTGAGCGGCCGGCCCCCGCCGATAGGGGCTTGAAGAAATATATGGGCTGCATGATGATTCTGCGCAGAGCTGAATCCGGCCCGCTCACTAGTACTGGTTAACCGCTTAGAAGATCTAAGTCTGTCTAAGAACCGCAGGCGGACCGTCCATGCTAATAAACCCTATTGGTTTCATTGGGCGACAGGGCTTGAGATGTCATTTCATCTCAATGTCGGGTAAAAGTCCCACAAAATTGGAAGCAATGTCATCCGCAACTATTATTGACATTTATGCCGTTGGCGCAAAGGATTAAGCCTTTTACTGTGCGCTGACCTTCCCGGCTTACCTGTACAGAATGTCTTGTTGGAAATAGCAGGCGCTTTAATGGAAAATAATTTTTAAACAAATACGACTTTTTTATTTTTCAATTTGACAATTATGTTCCGTTTTAATCTAAATGTCCGTTTAAATACCTTCAAAAAGATATCAAATAAGGGGATATTATATTTAAATAGATGGCGGCATTTTTATTTTCAAATTAACAACCCTTAATCCTTATATGAAATATACAAAACTGTGGAAAAAACAACGACAGTACCCTACTTTAACGGCTAAAAGCTTCTCTTTCTGTAAATATTGCAAACAATCGCCTGTATCAGACGAAATGTGGTTACAATATCGCGCATTTTGATAGCAATTATAATATTTCAAAATTATATTTAATAACGGGATTTTGCGATTAAATTTGGAGCTTATTCAGAAAAAACTTTATCGTATACACACGCGTGTAATCCCTAAGCGTGTCATTCTCCGTCGACCGTGAAATGAACTCATCTTCGCCTGGGCATCTCCTTGGAATGTAAATCAATCTAAAATGCGGTGTCTGATCTGCGTCTTATTTATTTATTTATTTATCAATCTAAAATGCGGTGTCTGATCTGCGTCTTATTTATGTATTTATTTTTCATGACCCGATTAGATTTTTTATACTTACTAAGCAATTTAAACAAACATTGCAAGTAATAAGATTACAATTGAAAGAAAGAAAGAACGAAAGAAAGATGCCGTATGTGCAGGCTAATCTGACATTTCGCTGTTCGCATTTGTGACATTTCGCTGTTCGTACATTGTTTTGATTGAATTCAAGAACACAAAAGAGATGTTTGTATTTTTCCTTTTCGTAACATACATTTGATTATTAATTCCGTCTGCGTGGATTGTTGGTTATATTTAGAACCAGCTCATTCCGATTTATTTATTTTTATATTTATGTATTTATTTCAACTGTTAAATGATTTATTAAGATCAGGGTGTACCCCTTTTCTAGTTTTCCCTCCATCATACCGGGGAAAAGAATATGCATGTAAACCCAACTTTATATATTGCACAGCCGGGTAATCAGGGATCAGCATGATTTTAACATAACACAAAATCATAGTTCGAAAGTACTTGCTTCTTATTCTTCTATTTTATTTTAGTCAATGTTGGTTTTTCATCACGGCAACAAGCCGTGTAAGGACCATGCTTTATATAGAGAAAACTGGGGTTAACTGTGGTATTCATTTTTTTATTTCTTCTCCAAGACATAGGTCGTGGGTGCTCGTAAGAGCCACCTCAATGAGGCGGTTCTAACGAGAATACAAAACCGGTTTTGAGTATCGATAAATTTTCATTAACAAATTAACTGTTTTTGAGATGTCAAGAACCCTACTAAGCCGCACGGATATGTTATCGTAATTTATCTATATTTACGATTTATTTATTTAAAATTTATTTATTGCTCAATACGTTGATTGATGGTACTATTTAGAACCAGCTCATTCTGAATTTTTTAAATTTATTTATGCATCACGTGAACAAGTCCGTGAAATGAAGACCCCCTAAAACCCCAGTTTATATAGAGAAAAAAAGGATTTACGGGGGTATTCATTATTTTTCTTATTTCGGCTCCAAGACAAAGGTTGTGGGTACTCGTTAGGCGGTTCTAACGAGCACACACAACCTATGTTTTGAGCATGATTTTGGCTTAATAAACACAAAAACATAGGTAGAAAGATTTCAATTTGGCGCTTCTGTAAGGACCCATAATCAACATTTTATTACACTCAGTGGACAATGTCACGTGTATTTAAGAAGAAGACAATTATCGCTTTTATGACACGTGGATTGTGTATTGCGTTCCGGCTACCGACCGTCAGGAAGCCCGAAGATTACTGGACACGCGTGCAAGGTATAATGGGTTACCTTATTTCCGGAAAGATTGAGTCGTGGGTACTACTGCGCATTCTTTATTCATGTAGTCCTTTTCAAAATTTAGGGGTGCCAGGTTGTGTTTTCTTTCAAATTTATTTGAAAAATGACAGCACCATCACGAAAACACGCCTATATAATATTGACCACACTTGAACCCCATTTTTATGTATAGTGAAACTGGGGTTTACAGAGGTTAACCTTATTTCACTTATTTCTGCTCTAAAATATAGATTGTGGGTACTCGTTAGAACCGCCTCGATGAGGAGGTTCTAATTCGAAGCGGTTCTAACGAGTACCCACCATCTATATTGTTTTAGCAGAAAAAATAAAAATATCACATTTTTCATCTTAAAATTTTCATTTTTTCGGCGATAAAGGTTACAATGAATTTGAATAGGCGTGTTTTCGTAATGCTTTTTGCAAACAGTGTATGCCCTGAGTTCTGCGGCGTCTGATCTGGGCCTGCGCTGTTTGCTAATTATACGTTTTTGGGGTTTCCGGTACAAACTGGGTTGACAGTATTAGAACATGAATTCAGGTGGACGTAATACGATCGAAAATTTATTCTTTTTAACATTCCTCAGGCTTAAACGGTTGGTATATCCTTCAAGATTTGGAAATCAACACTAGACAAGCAAAAAGCATATATATCATTTGACAACCTTCGCTTCAATCATTTCATAACCTTACATACTTTCAACAAAAGCAGGTGGATTCGTTGACTAAATTTCATATGTAATCAGTTTCTTCTTACTGTGAATTTTATTTAAATGGACACCGAAACCATTTTATTTTTGATCATAATGAACTTTTCCAGATATGATTTCAGAGAAATTGTACAGATTCGTGAAATAATACCATGTTGAATCCTAATTCACGTGCTCGCAGAAAGATCTCGTGTTTTTAGGTTTTTTAATACCAATGATTTTGCTAAATTTTCTATGTATCCTTCAAAATATCTTAACTATTTTGTACTGTGTAATTTATTTGAAAAAAAAACGGACTGGACTTTCAGCATACAGTGGAGGCCCTGATCAGACGCCGCGTTCTGCGGCGTCTGATCTGGGCCTGCACTGTTTGCCAGGGTACCCGTTTTGGGGTATCTGATACTAAATGGGTTAACTATAAATGTTTTTTTTTTTGTTTTTTTTTTTAATAATGTGGAATATCACATTCCAGAAAAAAAATCCATAGAACCCATAATATTTTAAGTACAAAAGTAAGGCTCAATTTTAACGGTTTGACAGAGTGAATTTTTCTCGCTTAAAGTACCAAAACACGCCGTTCTAAATTAACTAGGCGTATCTATCGGGGTCATTTTCACACACAGTCGGATTAAAACACAATGTTGATTACACGATAGGTACACGATAAGTTTTTATCATAGGCCTCAGTCAAAGGGAGACAACCCAATATTGACTATTTGTGCGACTGTCACGGTTTAAAGTCATCGGGCTAATGTCAGATAAAGTTGGCCATGCTCCAAAATGACCTTTACAGTGTTGACGGGGACGTTAAACCTCAAATCAGACAAACAAACAACCGAGCGGCATGAGAAATTGTGTCTTCGGGAAATACATGAACAGAAAAAATCATGTACCTGTTAGTTCACGCCACGTTAAAGATTCTATCTTGAAACATAGCAAACACATTGATATTTTTTGCTGAAGAAATGTGAGTAGCAAAAGCTACTCACATTTTTGCAGCAAAACTACCAATGTATTTGAAAATACTTGAGCTACAACAGTTAATGAGTTTGTTATTGACACTTTCTTTAAGCTAAAGATGATTTTAACAACTGGGCCCTGGCGCACAATCTTACAATGGCTTTTACGATACATCACTTTACTCAGCCGTGTACAATGAGTCTCTAAGAGAACAATGAAGACCCCGAGTCTGGCTAGGTAGCCGCTGTCCACATAGCCCTGAAGACTAGTTTTCATATGACACAGCTAACGAATGTGTCGGTTCTAACAAGTTCCCCACAAAATATGTTTTGAGCATAAATATGAAAAATATTAGAGCTAGTTTGTTGTTTTTTAATCTGAAAATTCTTAGATTTTGGAGGTGAAATCCTCTGTATATTTGAATAGGCGTGTTTTCGTAATGTTTGTAAAAAAAGACTATTTTGCCTCTTCTGAACGGTTATTATAAACCCTTATTATGTGACCTCAAATAAGATAGTAGTCGCTATTCTCGTTGACGAGACTTGATATTAGATCGAATAAATTATATAAATGATTTATAATTTTGTAAGGGATAGAATGTATAATATCCACCCAGTAAACCTTCCATATTTTTGTTACGAACAAGTATAAAAAAATATTCGCATAGGCCGCCATCTTGCGGCTTGAGAATAGCTTGAGATATTGGCTGCCGTCCACCGAAAACTGTTACACTGCACAGAAATGTTTTTGTTTGCGAGAACGTCTCGGTTAAATGAACACACCACTATGCTCGTGTCCATTACACAAAGATGTCTATTCAACTATGCTGAAAATTTTACCACCAAAAAATGAAAATTTCAGACAAAAAATTCTGATATTTTTTCATATTTCTGCTCAAAAAATAGATTGTGGGTACTTGTTAGAACCGCCTCGACGAAAAGCAAAACAATTGTGTCCTTAGGGGCAAATTCTTTCCTTTTAAAGTAGACCGTTTTTTGGATGGTACTTGCTGTACAGGAATAGAAACAGGAAGTCATAGAAGTTGTCCTTGTAAAAAACTGAGGAAAATTTAGCAAGCGAAACAAGACCCTTAAATGTCAGAGTTTCTCTCGCCTATGATTTCCTCCCATATCAGTCGTTATTTACACGCCAACCATATAGTTATGAATAGATAGGACTTGCATGACAAACTAATTTGTTTGTGTCGTGTAGGACAACATATTCAATTTCAAATTTTTCCTTCCAGACGTTTTTAAGGACGATCTGCGGCAGGAACTCGCTAGGTGTGACTGTGATGTCGGCAATATGTGGATGACACGCTAGATCTTTCAGTAGCATTCCACCAGAGAGGTCTTCTGACATGTCATGTACCACTGGTTTCCAGCAATCGTAAGTTATCTGGTTCCCGTCGCGACTATGGCTCGTACCTACGGCCAGCAAACCAAATGGACTTGATGCAATCGCCTCTGAAGTCATAGCCATACTTCCTGCTAATACAGAGCCGACGCTAACAGATGTAATACCGCCAACGAGGGCGCCTGTAAGAGCACTAAAAGCCGTTTTGCTTGCTACTGCTCCAGCAATCGCTCCTGATGAAGTACCGATTCCCACGGCGGTAGATAAGGCCACTTTTACCGGTTCAGATTGGAACCAAATCTTCACACCTGTCACCACTGCCCCAGCAGCGGTTCCTACAGCTGCTGGTATTGCATGTCCGGTGGAGGTAACTATAAATGCACAGGCACCAGCTGTAAGTATTGTCATCTTTGAGGAGTACTGCAATAAATAAATCAAAGCGCCAAAGGCACTGAAATGACAGATTCTATGAGAAAATCAAAACACTGTGAAAACTTACAGACAACATTTCTAAAAAGATCTTAAAATTTAGAAAAGTACTTCATCAAATTCCAGTGTATGATATGTTTGCAGATGTCTATACACCGGTGGTATTATGAAATGCCATTCGATGTTTCAAATTTTGTAAAGAAACTATTTACGTTTTCAAAACCAAAACATTAAAATTCAAGTTTTAACAATGCTACTGTCCATAAGTAACATTTTTGTCTGGTCGGTTGTGTATACCTCCCCCAAAAGATACTCTATGGGAAAGAGTTCGGAGGAGAAAGGCTGGTCAGTCCAGTACATGAATTCCATTGGCTTGAAGACATTTTTGAGTAAGAATAGCACTATAAATCCGCGCGTTATCCTGCTGGATTAGATATCCCGGATTCTGAGCGTAAAAAAATAAATGGAACCACGTGAGGGCGACGCACTTGATTGATGTAACGTCTCGCTGTTCAGTTAACGTCTCAACCATGATCTTGAATGTTCTTAATGTCGCTAGCTACATGCAATAGCTCAACACAACATTTCGCTTATTCCATCCGATATGTCATGCTCTATTACGCACGCGTCGCCTCGTCATACCTTACAACTATATGTCGAAACATCCCGAAACGACAATCGGCGTGATTCGCGCTGAAGTGCAATGTGTCACTGAAACGAATATTACGCGAGTCGCTTGGACGCCAATATACATGTACGTATTTCATGCACCAGCGTAAGTGTTCTGTACTGTGTCGACGTCTTAATTTTGGTCACGACAGGGACGTCTAGCTCTCAAAAGTCCATCGCATTAGGGCGACGGACAGTGTCAGTGCTTATTAGTCGGTACTTGAAACCCTTTGTTTATCTACAGGTACAGTGTAGCAGATGCCGGCGGAAATCTGCTTCGCATATGCATCTGTCGTATGAATCGAGCTTGACGTACTGACGTCGGTCTTTCGCTACGTCGACGTCCACTAGCGTCTTCTGCTGATAGTAAGATGTCGCTCCAACAGACAAATAGACCACACACATGTGGCACCCAAAATCGGAGTCAACGCCATCCGCTTTCCGATCAGCTTCTAACTGTCCATTAGAAGCCTCCGTGGTGTAGTGGTTATGCTACTCGCATTGGAAGCCAGGGATCGCAGGATCGATCCCGGACTTCTCCAGACTTTCGGATGGGTATCGTCTCCGTATGACCTTAGCTGTTGGTGGGACGTAAAACTCAAACACTCACTAACTCATTCTTACTGTCCAGGGTTTAATGAAAAACGTTCTTACTTGATGCTTTTTAGAACAAAATACAATTTCTCCTTATCTAGGCACGACCTTACATCACACATCAAAAGTTTGATCCTGAACATGTGGTTTCTATCAGTGCTGGTGTGAAGGTGGTACACAGGATCGTTGGCCCCCGCCCATCGGGGCTTAAAGAAAAAGATGGAATGCATGATGCTTCCACGCATAGGTGAAACCGACCCGCACACGAGTACTGGTAATCTGCTTACAGGATCTAAGTCTGCCCAGGCAAAGCGGTGCGAGTCGGACCGTCAATGCATATAAACCCTATTGGTTTCATTGGATGGCAGGGCTTGAGATGTCATTTCATCTCAGTGTCGGGTAAAAGCACCACGAAATTGGAAGCAACGTCTCCAAAATGACCTATACAGTGTTGACGGGGACGTTAAACCTCAAATCAAACAAAACAAAACACAGGATCGTGGCCGGACTGGTAACCATACGTCACGGTTGATTGGTTTAACCTTTTTAGCTTAAGGGCATGGTGCCTAAGCGTGTTGTAATCATGCAATCGTTTGATTTCAGAATCAAAGCACCGAAAGTGTTGGTGGGATGTAGGTTGGGGTAAAAGTCCTGGGCTGAGATTTAAACTTTTGATAAGAAGCGCGTTCTGTAGCGTCCGAACTTGGTCTACACTGTTTGCCAAGCTCACCCTATGATTCCAGGATGACCCTCGTCAGTCTTATGGAATACCCTGATCTCACTGCGGCTATTTTCTGCAAGAAAAAGGTTATTCTGAGAAGTCAGTGATAGTCACGCAGACGTTAGCTCTGAATCGCTTTTCTTATTAGTAACTTCGGGTCGAATGCCAAACAATCAACCCAAACATAACCGGGTCGTTTGTCAGTCTTGGGTACATGTAGGTGCTATCTGTAAAATCTGCACTTGAATAAAATGTTCGATCTGGCAAACAATGCAGACTAAGATGAAACACCACAGAACACGGTGCCGATCTTGTTCTACATTTTTGTATCGGTTACTAACATCTTAAATTTAAACGGATCAGTCCAAGTCCTCGTTCATGACCAGCCTGCATTTAGAGACAATCGGCATGAGTGTTGTCAGTGCTTTGATTTATTCACTGCCTTGAGTTTCTGGAGTGTACTCTTCCATCACTGAAGTTGGGCTCGTCCATTCTGCTAAATATGGCACCTAGAATTATATCACAGGACCTACACTGTTTGCATAGGTATCTGTACCATATCCCAGGGTTGAAAGGGACATCGTTTCTCGCAAAGTCTGATATACACCTAGTTGTAACTGACCTAGACTTGACCTCGAATGTCGGAAAACCCATTAATATTCTGGTCTGCAGCTTACCGGCTGGTCTTTAGGGATTAAATATTGACAGCACGGTTAGAAAACAGTGTAAAACCTGAGCAGACGTCTGAGCAGACGCCGCATTGATCTGGGTATACAGTCTCGCATGATGCAGCTGATTCATATGAAATGCTGAATCTATTCTCTGAAAGGTAAGATAAAATCGTCAAGTCGTCTGCTTCAAAAGTTTGTATTACGTTTACAGGAAGTACAATTTTGATAACTGCGCAAAACCGGACTACATTTTGTGCGGACTCTTGTTTCTTTGGCGGTCAAAGCCGGAAGAAAGTCGTAAGAAAGCCGGAACTACTTTACAACACGCAGGATAGCTAGAAATGACAGATTGAATCTGTCATTAATTACAGCAATAATAACTGTATCTTATTAATGCCTTTGTGAGATTGGGGGAAGGGTTAGCCTGGTGGTACTTGTGGTACAGATATTCCACCGGAAGTTTTAAACCCTACTTACGCATAATCTTGGGCACTTAAGTATAGACTCATTTATATACTTCTACTGCAGTATTTCACCTACAATTATACTAAATGTAACCCTATTAGTTTATTAGTTTACACTAATTTATTTTAGTTCAATTGTGATGGAAGCTTCAAGCTTATTTAATCGCTCTCGAACACTCATTCCGGACGTTTTCCCGCGCCCGACAGAGATGCAGTGACAATTACACCACTGCTACCCATTTACACCTGGGTGGAGTGAGGCAGTGTCATTACGTGTCTTGCCCAAGGACACGCCTCGATACCGGGTGCCAGATTCGAACGCACAACCTCTCGATCATGAGTCGAACGCGTTAACCACTGCGCTATCGATGCTGACATATTAGCGCCTATCTGAAACGGTAACATGCCTCTTTGAACTTAAATTTAACTTTTGCATAAAAAGCAGTGCCGCACGTTATTAAGAGACGTGCATCAACCGGCGAAAAGCCGCGAATTAACACGGAAATTCACGCGCTGTGAATGCACGGCTACGCAACTTTCAATATGCCTGTACCGGGGCCACAGAATTGCTGCGGTCACAAGATATGTACTAGCCAACCCTAGCGGAGCATAGTCAATTGAAATTACGTTAGCGAGAAATCGGTGAAAAGCGAAACAAAATAGTGCAAGAATTAACGTAAAATATAGCAAACGGTTTTAGCGATTATGCAATAACAGCAATCGAACATGGTTTTTCAATGCATTAACATTCTTCAGGTCCCTTGGGAGGTGTTGAAAACCGCGGCCTTCGGCCTCGGTTTTCAACATCTCCCACGGAACCTGGCGAATGTTAATGCATGAAAAACCATTTTTGAACGCTATAATGCGGTTACCAAGGAGCGGCCAGTCAGGACGCACAGCCTTATTGAAGCACCAAAAATTGAGAGATGAGAAACAAAGAGGCATGACCGAACAAAACTGGTTATTTACAACCAGTAATAGCATTCACAAAAAGCTTGGTATATGCTCAGCACACTTTGTGTACTAAGCGCAGACCAAGCTTTCTATGAAAGCTTATACTTGTTAATAATAACGTTAAGTAGTCCATTTGTTTGTTTGATTTGAGGTTTAACGTCCCCGTCAACACTGTAAATGTCATTTTGGAGACGTTGCTTTCAATTTTGTGGGACTTTTACCCGACATTGAGATGAAATGACATCTCAAGCCCTGTCGCCCAATGAAACCAACAGTTGTTTATTAGCATGGACGGTCCGCCTTGCACCGCGGTTCCTGGACAGGCTTAGGTCCTCTAAGCGGTTTACCAGTACTAGTGTGCGGGCCAGATTAAGCTCTGCGTGGAAGCATCATGCAGCCCATATATTTCTTCAAGCCCCTGTGGGCGGGGGTGATTAAGCAGTCCTGGATCAGTGCATGTCCTTTTAATATAAAGTGATTCTAAAGCAATGACAACTATTAAGATTGTCTATGCGCGAGGATGGGGCGTAAGATTGTCTACGCCCGTGGGTGGGAGGTAGACAAACAAAGACTTGAAACTGTTGTAGTTCTCAAAAACTGCCTTAGAACTGTCAGCATGAAGACTTTTTGAGATCTTAAACTAGGTTTACTCACGCGAAACCGTGCCCTTAATTCCAGTTCTAATATCAAAACTACGAGTAAAACGGATAGGTAGATTAAAAATAAAATAAAACGACAAAGTAGAATTTTGTTGACGAGAATATTTTAAGGGTAGTTTACTCCGGCTTCAGAAAATTAGAGCATGCATATCAGATTGCTAAGGTGGAGTATTCGGCGATAATTGTTCTTATTTCTCCATGAAAAAAAAATATGTTGTAGGTACTCATTTGAAGCGCCTCGGTGAGTTGCTTCTAATTACTATCCACGACATATGTTCATGGAGAAATGAATAAAAAAAAGTATCCCAGAATTATGTCACTGCTAATGAGTATCCAAAACTTGTTTTAAGGAGAACGAACTGGAGAAAATCAGTCCAGAATTATCACCAAATACGACTCTGTTATATATACTTGGGGAAAAAAGAAACGCAAGTTCAAATTTTTAAATACTGAAAGTTTGTTTCTAGTTTTCTGTATTTAGTGTACTTCCCCGTGCATGGATCACACAAAATCACTAAAGCGTGAACACAGGCTACACAATATCGTTGTACCTGAATTTCGTTATATCCGTGCTGCACGGGTAGTATCGCGTGGTAGAAACTTTAACACATTACCAAATCGAACTTTCATTCCATTCGTATCGGCTGCACAAAACGTTTGTTGTTTGAGTTTGTTGAGAGAAATGGTACGCTTATCGCAACTGGATAGGGGTAGAGCTATTGCTCTAATTTTGCAGGGTTGGTCGCAACGTGACGTCGCGCAGCAATTTGGGGTGCACGAGTCGACGATATCGCGCTTAGTTTAGCGTCTTAGAGCTGCCGGTAGGTTAAATGACCGTCCTAGGAGCGACGTCTGTGCGTTACGACGCAACGTCAAGATAGACGTATACGTCTTGTACACCTTCGTAACAGGTTAAGGACGGCGACAGAGACCGCAAGAGAAGTTATCGGAACACATGGCCGTCGTGTGTGCCCAAGGGCAGTCAGAAATCGCTTGCGAGAGTTCGATTTACGTCCAAGCCGTCCTGACGTGGGCCCGAACCTTACGCCCAGGCGACGTCAACGCCGCACGCAATGTCTGCGTGCCCATGCACCAAATCGGTTTCGACGGGCTGACTGGCGTCGTGTAATGTTCAGCGACGAGTCGCGATTTTCGCTTCAGCGGTCAGATAGGCGACTACGAGTGTATCGACGTCTTGGTGAGCGATACTCTGACGCTTGCCTACGAGAAGTCGACAGATTTGGGCGAGGGGGGTCCGTAATGGTTTGAAGTGGGATTTCTCATGGGGTGAAAACGCCCCTAGTGGTTATTCATGGTAATCTTACAGCCGTGCGGTATCGGGACAATGTGCTTATGTCTCACGTCCTCCCGCTTGTCAATGCTCATAATCTCACGTTTTAGCATGGCAACGCGAGACCGTATGTTGCCAGGGTTTCTCGCGATTTCCTCAACCAGAATAATGTCCAAGTGCTCGATTGGCCCCCATACAGTCCAGATTTAAACTCAATCGAGCACCTTTGGGATGCGTTAGACAGGAGGGTCAGGAAGCGCGTCAACGTACCGGACAACGTCGCACAGCTCCAGCTAGCTCTTATTCAAGAGTGGAATAATATCCCTCAAAGGACCATTGACAACTTAGTCGGGTTTATGGTTAAAAGAGTGAGAGCCGCGACAGCAGCCCCGTTGTGGACACATGCGCTATTGATACCCATTATTCAATAACGTTGGGTGTCTGTGTTTAACGCTTTTTATTGCAAACGTCCTATCCCATACATCAAGAGTAACCCTTCCTCCCCCCCCCCCCCCCCCACCCCCCTCGCCAACCCACATACACACACACTCCCTCGCCCAGTATGTATGTAACACTTCAGGGTGTACATATTGACTGTATGTCATTCTTTTAGAGTCAGCCCAGCTCACTGAAGCATGCCACCAGCACAAATATGCAAAGCCAAATTGTGTTGTATTTTCCGGCTGATCTTACATCTTATATAGATCTTTTGGTCGTCAGTGGACACGAAAACGAAAGTGAAACTAGCATAACATTGAGATTGAGTATATTTATTCGGCCGCGCCTAGCGAATAAGCAGAGTACATGCAAACAGCACAGGCCGAGATTAGCCTGAACATGCGCGCAGTCAGATCAAAGCTTTCGCTATACACGTACAGATCACTCGGTACAAAGAACAATATGGACGGAAAGCAAAATTCCTGATGAGCCTGTGTCATCAGGGGCGGATCCAGGGTGATTTCTGTGGGGCGGGGTTCGATTTGAGCAAGTTACTATACTTGCTCTATGTATTCGGAAAGTCAGGCCCGAGCAAAACAGAGAAGACACAGATCAGACGCCGCAAAACGCGGCGTCTGCTCAGGGCCTATACAGTTTGCCACTTATCCAGAAATTTTGCACGCATTCATAGGTAGTGAGTCGGATTTGATGAAAAGAAGTATAAAGTAAAAAAGTGGTGTGATTTATTTAGGGTAATCTCAAATTTATCATTTATCCAAAATTTCCCATGAAAATGAAATTTTAAGTCAAACGGGATTTCGACAGATGGCTTCTGATCAGGATCTGCACTGTTTGGCATTCAGTTTATGAATTTGAAGCAATAAATTACATCAAATAATTTGATTGGTTGATAGACAGAAAGGGGTGTGGCTTAAATGAATATTCAGCAAGATAAGGGTTAACGTTAATTTTTGTCTGCATGAGTGTACCTAGAGAGTAGTGAAGAAAATGAATCTTTATGAAAACCAGTGCTGCAGCTGAAGTGCACGACCCGCCGGATGCTTTTAGCTTTATGAGTGTTACCATTTATGGGTATGGCGGCCATTTTGGTCATGTGACCTGGACCTAAAACCGTTCCCCCAATAAATGCGCCTTATCGTAAGGAGCAAAAATATATCTTATACTTTAGTACTGTATTCTGAATCGTTTGCAGGATAAAATGCATTCTCACTTTTCCAATACAAAAGCATATGTGCCAAAGTTTGACCTACGCACAAAGAAGGTCAAGGTCAACCCAGGGTCACCATTTTAGCAATTTATGATGGGCCTACGTCCCAGATGCTATTTATCAAGTTTCGTGGAAATCTGCCCAGTGGTTCTGGAGAAGACTATTTTGAAGGGTTTTTACCATATATGGCTTGGCGGCCAGTGACCTGGACCCCATGAGCAAATTTTGGTTTACCTATCCCATAGAGGCTCCATATGAAATTTGACTTCAATCGGCCCAACGGTTTCCGAGGAGAAGCAGTTCGAAAATATTCACATTTTTCGCCTCGGCGAGGCTATACTAAATGGAATGTAATATTTCACAAGTTCATTGGTTAGATCTCATTGATAAATATCAGTATGCCAAAAATTGTTTAAATATTCCAAGCGGCTAAGTCACTATCACTAATTTTCACAAACGGGTTACGGACGGACAGACTGACAGAATGACCGATTGACAGAATGACAGAATGACACGGTGATTTTAGGGCACTCTTAGAAATCAACCGACTTCAGTCGGTTGCTTTTTCTGCGGGTCGTGCAATTGCAGCACACTGTATATTTCAACCTTTTTTGCATACATATAAAATTGAATAAAAATATATTTTAAAACTTACCTCTGCTTGTAGAGATATAGTTGTGTGAACTGTTTCGTGACTTTATATTAAAAGAAAACTACAAGATACAAACGAAGAATGAAATCGAAAACGGGTTTGCAGTATGAGCTGGCAAAGAACGAAACCGAAAATGGGTTTGCAGTATGAGCTGGCTTTTTGGAAAACGAAACCCATAACTGCGTCGTTGAGCAAGACTATGTATTAGTTAAAAGAACCCTATCAAACTTGTATCTGCATCCTTGCTGTCTAATCAGGTCTCCGCTATAGTCTCAAACAAAACATATTTCTCATGAGTCGCGTGAACGAACAGCCTAAACCATGATTAGCATGCACAAAGCGGATGCACATACTCTACCGAGTCATAAGGTACTATATACAGGGGCCATGAGACACCAGACATGAAACAAGCATTATAAATACATTATTTGGGAATTTCATTCTTGGAAAAAAAAACGCCCGAGTCATCATGCAATAATCTCTAATCTGCGCAATAGTGTACCTGAAGGAGTCGTACTGAAGACAGCTGTTTTCATAGACGTTTAGTCGAATTTAGGTAATCATTTAACCTTTTAACTATACATATATGGTATATTCAGCAGACGACAAACTAATGATAATTTCTTATTTTTTCCATAAGCAGGAATACTCGTACTACAGGTACTAATCCACACTTATCTGTCACTTCTGTGACGTCACAGCCAGTCGCTAGTTTTCATACAGGTAATACTAGGAAAATGTATAGAGTTATATAGGAGCCCGTCATTTAACTAATAAAATCTTTTATTTTCATTTCTACAAGATATTATTATAACCTCGTATTTGATAGAAAAATGTATCTGCTTCATTTTGGTACCAAATTTGTTGAAATAAAATAAATTTTAAAGTGGCCCAGATTCTAATGAATGCCACTGGGGTTTTTCCCTGTTAAGTCTTTGTATTTTACAACAAAAATGAAAAATAGCCTTAATTTAAAGGCTCAAAAGTCATATTTGTTAAAATTTGCGTGCGCTATAACCTCTCACTAGAAAGAGCTATTTAATATCTATATTCTTGTGGTTAAAAAAATTAGAAAAACAGTTTATTAAAAGTGGCCCACAGGTTGTAGAAAATAGCTATATTTGAAGTTTCGGATCAAAAATGTGTGAAGATTACACAAACGCAGGGCTTGTCTACACAGGATATTAGAATGAATCGCAAAAGAAGTTATAAGAATTGAAAATCGGTATCAATATGGATAATATTATTGACAGAATTAGAAGGAATTATTTGCTTTGAGAAAACAAATATACATCCATAATTAAAAACTTTGCACTCATAACTTATTTATTTATTTTTGATAATGTAAAATTATGCTTTTAATTTGCAACCTTTTGAAGCTTGTTTTAAGATTTGCTTTAATTATATTTTCGCCTAGGAAAACTACTAACAGCTTAATTAGAAAACATGAAGGATACGATGTATATTTCCACCATTACGAAAACGCGCCTATACAAAAACATTGTAAATTTCACGGCCAACTTACAACAATTTAATAAAAAGTTCTTTCTTATTTCTGCTCTTAATTATAGATTGAGAGTACTCGTTAGAATGACGATGATGACTCGTTAGAACAGTCAATCGTATGATTTTAAGCTCAAAAGTTTTTTTATTATTATTTTTATCTCATTTCTGCTCAAAATAAAGATTGTGGGTACTTGTTAAAATCGCCTCACTGAGTCGGTTCTAACGAGTAACCACAATCTATGTTTTTAGCAGAAATAAGACAATTATTGTTTGTGAGGATCAAATAATTTTCAGTTTTTGACGGTAAAATTTTCAATCTACATTTGAATAGGCATGTTTAGGTAATGTTTGTTAGATTTTACACCAGTCCTGTAGATGCAGTGTTTCAATTCATATGTTTAGAAAACTTTAATGTTCCCAATAAGTAATAATTTATATAATACGATGCATATTCCCATCATCACGAAAACACACCTATTCAAATACCCTGTAAATTTCACGGTCAAAACCAGCAATTGTAAGAAAAAAAATATGTTTTTCGTATACATATACTTTGTGGGTACGCGATAGAACTGCCTCTGCGAAGCGGTTCTAACGAGTACCCACAATCTATATTTTAGAGAAGAAATAAGAAAAATGAGCACCCTGAATTTATGGTTCGTGTCTAAAAGTCATACATAAGAAGTAAGAATCTTTCGTCTGGATCGTGTCATTTTTCTCTTATGAAGGCCAAACATAGTGGTTCTTTTCTTTGTCTCATTAATTAATTTTAATCTTCTCTGGGCTTAGCCGAAATAAAATGTTAAATTTGGCAAAATAGCTCATTTGTGCAATCGTTTCAGAAGCTGTGTTTCTTTGCCGCACCTGCTCCCTTAAATTACAATATACAATGTTGTCATTTTTTAAAAACAAAAAAAAACACAATGGTTCACCCGAAGGCTATGCTATGAAATTGATCGTTTATGTCAAAAGGTGTGTGCGTGGTGGGGTGGGGGTGGGGGCGTGATATACCGCGCAAGACCACGTTAGTTTTATGGATTGTTTGATTATCTTAATTACATAGAAAAAAGCGAGTTTCATGATGACAAACAAACCACAAACAAATTGTTTTACCTTGCATTAACCCTTATCCTATGTCACGACAACCCCTAAAATTGCGAACAGTGTAGATCCAGATCAGATTAGTTCTAGAGAAGCCATCTGATCAGCATCTATACTGTTTGTCTACCAGTTTGGGAATTTGAACGAAAACAGTATACAATGTACATGTAGTTTGACTGGCTGATAGTATAGATGTGACTTATTATATTATCGTTTGAACAGCCTCGTCGAGGCGTTTCTACCGAGTATCCGCAATGTATGTTATGTGCAGAAATATTAAAATTATCAGGATTTTTTAATCTAAAAATTTCAATTTTAGGGTGGTAAAAGTTTTAATATAATATAATAGAATGTGAGTATAGGCTACTTTCGTTGAGTCTTGTCTAAATCTTTAAAGACACATTTTTCGATTACATAACACCTTAATGACCGTTTATTCAAGAATCCAGCATTGAGATAAAATACACTTGGGGTATTCAGGCTGTCATACAGGTAGGGGACCAAGAGAGGGTAATAAATTAACTAGGGATATGACTTTGACAAATGACATCTATTCATTTACGCCTAAGTCCTTATTTAGATTTGCATGGAAGAAACAACAGCACTTTTTTCCGATTTTATATTTAGTAGCCATTTTTATAATCATTACAGAAAATGCCAATTCAAATATATTGATAATTTTTTTTTCACCAAAAATGATTTTTTTTTCAGATAAATTCCTGATAACTTTATTATTTCTGCTCTAAACATATATTGTGGGTACTCATTAGAACCACCTCGGCGAAGTGGTTCTGAGGAATACCCACAATTTGTTTTTACAGTGTGACTGCTCGTTAGAACTGCTTCCATGAGGCAGTTCTAACGAGGACACACAATATATGTTTTTGAGCAGAAATAAGAAAAAAATAATGTAAACCCCTCTAAGCCTCAGTTCTACTGTATAAAGTGGGGTTTACGGGGCAAAATTTTCTCCACTGGAATGAAAAAGTCAATCCTGTGACGAAAAGACAAAGCCTAACACATATTTGTACAGACAAAAGTTGTGGAACAAATGGATAAATGAGATACTTCCAGCTAACATTTGGAGGCCATTTCTGTTAAAAGAACATCCCCTAAAACCCACTTTCTATAGAGAAAATGGGGGTTTAAGGGGGTATACATTATTTTCCTTATTTCTGCTCCAAGTCATAGGTTGTGGGTGCTCGTTAGAATCGTCTCAGTGAGCCATAGGTTGTGGGTACTCGTTTGAACCGCCTCAATCAGGCGGTTCTAACGAGCACCCACAACCTATGTTTGCATTATAAATAAGAAAAATAAATTTAATTGTGTTTGTTATTTTAGTTTTAAACTTGAAAAGGTGAAAAAATAAAATCTTAAAATATTTCTTTTTTTTTTTTCTCTCTCTCTTTTCTGATATGATTGTGTCCAAAACAAAGAACATTTTACAGTTCCATCTTGACTGAAACTATAAAATGCTAATGTTTTAGACATATAAATACATAAAGGTCCATTGATTGATTAAATATTGAGGTTAATCAATTCATTTACCTTGTTTGTTTACTTCTTTGCACTTTTGAGTAAAGGAAACAATGGATATCAGTGTTTTTCTTTACTTTATTTTAAAATAAAAAAGAAGTGATTTAAAACAATATTTTGTTGGAAACAATCTCAGTAAATTATACTATCACTCAAGTACCCTTATTGAGCCCCCCTACAAAACATATCAATCTGCTCATAATCACCTCATAATCACTTAGATAAGATAAGCCTTTGATGTGCACTATGGTCCGAAGGAAGTGTTTATTGGAGATCATTAGACAGGCCACCCCTTTTATATAAGGAAAAAATGTGTCTTTAAAGACACATTTTTCGATTACATAACACACCCTAATGACCGTTTATTAAAGAATCCAGTGTTTAGATAAAATCCACTTGGGGTATTCTGGCTGTCATACAGGTAGGGGACCAAGGGAGGGTAATACATTACCTAGGTATATGACTTTGACAAATGACATCTATTCATTCATTTACACCTAGGACCTTTTACTGATTTTATATTTTGTAACCATTATTTATGATCATTACAGAAAATGCCTATATATATTGGTAATTTTTTCCACCAAAAATGTTTTCTATCAGATAAAAATCCTGATATCTTTCTTATTTCTGCTCACAACATATATTGTTGGTACTCGTTAGAACCACCTCGGCGATGCGATTCTGACGAGTACCCACTACTTGTTATTACAGTGTGACTGCTCGTTAGAATTTTGAGCAGAAATAAGAAAAATAATGCATACCCCTCTAAACCCAGTTCTACTATATAAAAGTGGGGTTTAAGGGGTCAAAATTTTATAGGCCTGTTAATGTGATGTATTTCTTTTCTCCGTAATGAATTTATTGTAGCACACTTATTTTAATCCAATTATGAAAAATCATTCAAGTTTTATCCGAAGAATATGAATTGAATCACTGCCACTTATGACCCATGTAAGGTACTTTATCAGGGTTTGGTAGCCATTGTCTACACTGTAGACAGAATACAAGCTGGCATAATTTCTAGTCTGTGCCAAGCATGACATCTTTTCCCACCAGCCTGAACTTTTTTTGTCGATTTGGGTGGCACATACTTTCAACCAAAATAAATAAATAAATAATAAAAATAAATAAAGGTTAATTGATTGATTAAATTTTGAGGTTAATCAATTCATTTGTTTGTTTGTTTACTTCTTTGCACTTTTGAGTAAAGCAAACAATGGATGTCAGTGTTTTTCTTTACTTTATTTTGAAATAAAAAGAAGCAATTTAAAACAATATATTGTTGGAAACAATCTTAGTAAATTAAACTATCACTCAAGTACCCTTATTGAGCCCCCTATTAAACATATCAATCTGCTCATAATCACCTCGTAATCACTTGGATAAGATAAGCCTTTGATATGCACTATGGTCCGAAGGACATGTTTATTGGAGATCATTAGACAGGCCACCCCTTTTATATAAGGAAAAAAATGTGTCTTTAACAGGTCTTTGTGATAAACCGATTGAACTAGCATCACGAAAAGTGGGGTTAAGATTGTGAATATTTGATACTGATAGTCAATGAGCCTTTTCCACAAAAATATATAGGGTCATGAAGACTTTGCACTCAGTGCACATCCAGATCCATCTGATCTGGATCTACACTGTCATTCACTTTGCGAATTTTAAATGAGTACAATATACATGTATCAAGTACAATGTAATTTGAGGGTCTGATAATCAGAAATGTGAATAAATAAATAAATAAATAAATAAAACATACAGTATACTTGTTACCGTCCGTCTTTAAATATGAGCTGAAATGACAATCAAATAGGATTTTCTAAATGTGTGAAAATTGATAACAATGGAAACATACTGAGCAATTCCTACAAAAATACGAGCAGTGAAGGTTTTGCACACAGTCCACATCCAGATCTACACTGTTTGCCACTAATATATACATATAGTATACATGTATCAAGAAATTTGAGTGGCTGATAGTCAGAAATGTGACTAATAAATAAACAAATAAATAAATTAATTAAATAAAGTATACAATATACTGGTTACTGTCCGCCTTTAACATGAGCTAAAATGACAATCAAATGTGTGAAAATTGATAACAATGATTTGTTTATCATAAAAGGGATTAGTAACGCCTGGTTGTATATTGAGCTTCACACTTTACTAATTTTAGTCAATAACCAGTGCTTCAGCTGAAGTGCACGACCCGCCGGATGCTTTTAGCATTATGAGTGTTACCATATATGGGTATGGCGGCCATTTTGGTCATGTGACCTGGACCTAAAACGGTTCCCCAAAAATTGCGCCTTATCGTAAGGAGCAAAAATATATCTTATACTTTAGTACTGTATTCTGAATCGTTTGCAGGATAAAATGCATTCTCACTTTCCAATACAAAAGCATATGTGTCAAAGTTTAACCTCGGCACAAAGAAGGTCAAGGTCAACTCAGGGTCACCATTTTAGCAATTTATGATGGACCTACGTCCCAGATGCTATTTATCAAGTTTCGTGGAAATCTGCCCAGTGGTTCTGGAGAAGACTATTTTTGAAGGGTTTTATCCATATATGGCTTGGCGGCCATTTTCTTCATGTGACCTGGACCCCATGAGCAAAGTTTGGTTTCCCCCATCCCATAGAGGCTCCATATGAAATTTGACTTCAATCGGCCCAACGGTTTCCGAGGAGAAGCAGTTCGAAAATTTTCACATTTTTCGCCTCGGCGAGGCTATACTAAATGGAATGTAATATTTCGTAAGTTCATTGGTTAAATCTCATTGATATCTATCAGTATGCCAAAAATTGTTTAAATATTCCAAGCGGTTAAATACAAAAGCATATGTGTCAAGTTTGACCTAGGCCCAAAGAAGGTCAAGGTCAACCCAGGGTCACCATTTTAGCAATTTATGATGGGCCTACGTCCCAGACGCTTTTTGTCAAGTTTCGTGGAAATCTGCCCAGTGGTTCTGGAAAAGACTATTTTTGAAGGATTTTACCATATATGGCTTGGCGGCCATTTTCGTCATGTGACCTGGACCCCATGAGCAAATTTTGGTTTCCACCATCCCATAGAGGCTCCATATGAAATTTGACTTCAATCGGCCTAACGGTTTCCGAGGAGAAGCAGTTCGAAAATTTTCACATTTTTCGTCTCGGCGAGGCTATACTAAATGGAATGTAATATTTCGCAAGTTCATTGGTTAGATCTCATTGATATCGATCAGTATGCCAAAAATTGTTTGAATATTCCAGGCGGTTAAGTCACTATCAACAATTTTCACAAACGGGTTACGGACGGACGGACAGACAGACCATATATGGCTTGGCGGCCATTTTGATTGGACCCCATGAGTAAATTTTGGTTTCCCCCATCCCATAGAGGCTCCATATGAAATTTGACTTCAATCGGCCCAACGGTTTCCAGTTCGAAAATTTTCACTTTTTTTGCCTCGGCGAGGCTATACTAAATGGAATATAATATTTTGCAAGTTCATTGGTTAAATCTCATTGATATCTATCAGTATGCCAAAAATTGTTTAAATATTCCAAGCGGTTAAGTCACTATCACCAATTTTCACAAACGGGTTACGGACGGACAGACAGACTGACAGACTGACAGAATGACCGAATGACAGAATGACACGGTGATTTTAGGGCACTCTAAGAAAATCAACCAACATCAGTCGGTCGCTTTTGCTGAAATCTGCTGAAAGTATCATGCTGCCCAATCTGTTTCTTCAAGCCCCTATAGGCGGGGGCCGTCGGATTTAGTCACTTATTTTTTCGTTTGTTTGTTTGAATTAAGGTTTAATGTCCCCGTCAACACTGTTTAGGTCATTTTGGAGACGTTCCTTCCACTTTTTGGGGACTTTTGCCCGACAATGACATCAAAAGACACCTCAAACCTTGCCGCCCAATGAAACCAAAAGGCATACATGCATTGGAGAGTCTGACTCGCACCACCTTACCTAGGCAGGCCTAGTCCTTCTAAGCGGGTTACCAGTACCAAGTGTGGTTAGATTCAACTCTGCAGCCAGTGTCCTGATTTCAAAGTAATTTCACAAAAGTGTTTCTCTTATGGCCCTTTATCAAAATTGCTAAACAAGTTCTGCCCGGCTGAACATTTTTGCAGCCAGAGCTAAAAATAGAAAAAATACTTTAAACATCTCCTCCTTGGCTAATGGCCTGATTTCAAAATGATTTCGCAGAAATGTTCTTCTTATCACCCTTTACCAAAATTGCCAAAATGGTTCTGCTCTGATGAAAAAAAAGGTCACCAGAGCTAAAAATACAAAAGCCTTTAAAGGACATCTCGTGGCCAGTGGCAAGATTTCAAAATAATTTCACATCAACGTTCCTCTTATGCTCCTTTGCCAAAATTGCTAAAATCTGCTCTGCTGAATGAAATGGTTGCCAGAGCTAAAAAGTGATAAAAAATAATAATTAAAGGACAGAATAAGTAGATGAACCATATGACTTCTGAAAAATATCTGAACTTTTTTTTTTCTTGTACGTTTTGAAAATTTCAGCAATTTAACCTTGTAAGCAAGATATCTCAAAAACTGTTTAAGCCATTGCCTTGTCATAAGAGTATTGGGAAAATGGTGCATGCCATCTGCATATCTGCAGTAGCGGTTTCACTCAGGTGAGCGAGTTGTGGCCCGTGGACCTCTTGTTATATTTGCCGTGCCGGGATCGTCGGTTTGTGACGGCATATATATACATATATAACGGTGTTATCAACAGATTAATCTCTATTTTATTTTCATTTTAATTAAGAAATTTCATAAGCTTAATAAAAGCAAACATCAACTCTTTCGGTGCTAAATTTCAGACGGCATTTGTCGCGACATTTGTTATCTGCTTTTCTTTTTTTAACAAATTCTCGCTTGAAAAAAATTTATGTGTAAAGTTGAAAGAATGAATGTCAAAAAGCGTAGATCCAGATGTGACGGCTCATGAGCCGTCTCATCTGGATCTACGTTGTTTGCAAAAGCCTATTTTATCAGTTACCCCCTTTATATCTTGCATTGTAACGCATTGACCTGATAGACATATTCTGTCTCAGGACAAGTGAGCTTTATCACGTCAACGTGACATTGCACTTTTATGAATGAAGCGGACTACCGGCAACAATGGATAAAAAGTTATAATTACTAGAAAAATTGAAAAAACAATACATTTAAAATGATTAAAAAAAATAACGGTCAGCTGTTAGTAAATATACTGACCCATTATATTCCGCGCCGGAATGTTGGTACGCAATGACTGATCGTAAATTGCCGATTTAAAGAGTTTACAATGGGATAAACCGATAAATAGAATACCAGATTCGTATCTTTTGATATCGAGTTTATCAGGCTCGGCTTCGAGAACGCATGCAGTTTCGCTCGGCAAGCTTCGCGATCCTACAAGCGTTCTCGAAGCCTTGCCTGATAAACTTGATATCTAAAGACACTCACCTGGTATTCTCTTTATTAACGCCTGTGGCAGTTAAAGAATCACATTATTGTTCGATTTTACCTGTTACATTGAAAATTTCTTAAACTTTGGTGTACCATTGTCCCGTATCCCTAAGTAAACATGAACAAAATTTGCGTCGGTTTTTAGACGTTTACGTCTAAATATTTTGCATTGTGTCTCGATGAAACACCATGTCAAACAATCTCGTGAAAGTGGGTATAAGGCGAAGACAAGGAAATGCTTGTTAAATTCCGCCTTCTGGCTGATCCAGGTCTGGCGGTAAGCACACTTTTACCCTGGGCATTAGGAAAAATATCCTGTTAGGTAAAGTACTATCAACATTGGACGAATAAAATAAACTATAAATATAGAAATTTAAAAATGCAGATTTTTAATTTGGATACCAATGTATTGGGACAGACGGGCATGAGCAAACAGTGTAGACCCAGATCAGACGCCGCAGAAGCAACTCGTCCTGCAGTCTACTAGACACTTATACAAGTAATAAACTTGGTTTGTTCAAAACAAAGCTAGAGTAAGTAAATAATGTGTTCCAATGATTTGACTAGATATAGATTTCATTTCATAATACAATCTATGATCCCTTTCCTCCATTGTAATGATGGTTTTATGACATTCAGAATTTTAGTTTGGATACCTATGTATTGGGACAGACTGGAATGAGCAAGCAGTGTAGACCCAGATCAGACGCCGCAGAAAGCAACTCGTCCAGCAGTCTATTAGGCATTTTGACAATAAAATTGGCTTGTTCGAACCTTTACAGCTAGAGTAAGCAGATAATGTGCCCCAATAATTAGACTAGCTACAGATTTTTAGATCACCAGATCCGAAGGCTCTGAATGAGCTGTTGTGATTACTTGAAGGCTCTGATTGAGCTATTGTGATTACTTGCCGTCCGTCCTTGTCCGTTCGTTCATTCGTGCGTGCGTCCGTCCACGCCTTTCATCGACTTCTCCAGATCACCAGAGCCGAAGGCTCTGAATGAGCTGTTGTGATTACTTGAAGGCTCTGATTGAGCTATTGTGATTACTTGCCGTCCGTCCTTGTCCGTTCGTTCATTCGTGCGTGCGTCCGTCCACGCCTTTCATCGACTTCTCTGAAACCTCTGGGCCAGTTTTTTTCACACTTCATATAGAGTATTTTGTTAAAAGGGGATTGAAAATTTATACAAATGGTCACGGTCCGTTTATCAAGATGGCCGCAATACCCATATATGTTAAAAACACTTAAAAATCTTCTTCTCCATAATCAAGTACGCTTCAAGGCTGAATTTTGGTAAAATAGACTCATGTATCATGGACGCGAGTTCTACCAAGTTTGTTTAAATGATAACCCTAAGCTGAGCTTTTAACTCCCTACTGTGATGTCAATTTGCGTCCCCATGCATGTGTACATGTATAGGGAAAATGTTGAAAAGTCATTTTCTCAAAATGTATAAAAGACTAGTGGCTGAAACTTGCAATGGGCGATCAAAAATATATTGGTTATAATCAAAATTTGTCCCCTTGGGGTTCTCTGCTCCTGACCCTGGGCCATATACATATATAAATTGTGTAATTTTTTAAACGATTTCTTCTCTGAAAGCGCTTGGGCAATTTTCACAAGATTTCACATGGGGGCTTCTGTCGAAAAGGTACTGTCAATTTGTTCAAATGGTTCCGCGTCATTGATCAAGATGGCCACAATGTCCGTATAAGGTAAAATCATTTAAAAGTCTTCTTCTGCAGTACCAAGAAAGCTTTGGAGCTGAATCTTTCACACGGGGCCCTCTGTCGAAAGGGTATTTGCCAATTTGTTAAAATGGTTCTTCGCCACAGAACAAGATGGCCGTCATGTCCATACATGGTAAAAATTCTTGAAACTCTTCTTTACAAACAATAAAACTTTTGGGTTCAATCTTGGTACATAGCTTTGCTGTGTCAAGCTCAACCAAGTTTGTTCAATTGATAATTGTAGGTTAACTTTTGACTGTTTTCCGGCAAGGTCAAATTTGCGTCTGTATAGATTTGTATGGGGGAAAGGTTGATTTTTTTTTTCAATATGTATTTAAGACTGATGACTGACACTTACAACGTATGATTAAAGTAGTAAATCTGTTTAGTTCGGATCAAAACTTTACCCCGACGGGTTATCTGTCCTCGCCTCTGGGTTATATACAGGTATAAAACCATATGAATTTTTAAACGTCTTCTTCTCTGAAACCGCTTGACTAATTTTCAGCAGATTTCACATGGGGTCTTCTGTCGAAGGGATGTTGACAATTTGTTAAAGGTTTTGCACCAATGAACAAACTGGCTGTCATGCCCCATTTATGGTAAAACACTTAAAAATTTTCTTCTCCACTACTGAAGAAGCCTGAGGCCGAATCTTGGTACACAGCTTCAGGGACTCAAGATCTACCAAATTTGCTAAAATGATTAGACTAGGATGATCTTTGACCTTTTTATGATATGGTCAATTTTGTGCCCCAGTTGCTGGGGCAATAACACTTAAACATCTTCTTCTCCAGTACTGAAAAAGCCTTGAGGCTGAATCTTGGTATGCAGCATCAAGGACTCAAGATCTACAAAATTTGTTAAAATGATTAGACTAGGACGACCTTTGAAGTTTTTATGGAATGGTCAAATTTGTTCCAGTTGCTGTGGCATTACTGGAAGAATATTGCATGATATTTGCAAATATGCAATAGCTTTTTTTCATCAGGTCTACATTTGATATTGCAATTTATGACTCCTTTCCTCCATTGCTCCAATGAAATGAAGGTTTTATGGACCTCGTGTGTAGAACTGAAGGTTTAAGCAGTAAGTATACTTATAGATATTAACAGAGTGGTTAATTTTATCTCGCGACTGGGATTGATTACAATGAAAATTTAATGGCACGTTACTAGATATGCGCTCTTTAAAAGTTTTACCTAGTTAAAATATGTTAACGCTATAATATTTAGATGTTTAATACCGTCTCTTTAAATAACATTGGTCAATGCTTTCACAAGCTTGCTGGGTTCAATATAGGGATCGACCATGGTTTTTCATGCATTAACATTCGCCGGGTCCCGAGGAAGCTGTTTGAACATGAGGCCGCCAGGCCGAATGTTCAAATATCTTCCGAGGGATCCGGCAAATGTTAATGCAATGAAATAACCATGGACGATCGTTGTTCTTGCATAACTTACGATTCCGACAGCAAATTTTGACGAAAATGCCCAAAAGCTCCGAATAAACTCCATATAAACTCTTCAAATGCGACCGGCGAACCAACATGGCGGCCAGTTCAGAATGTTGTTTTCAATGACGTTGTTACGCAGTATCCATCTGACGTCATCATATATGGGGCGCCGTTTTACTATTTAATCCGTATTAATAATCAAGTTATGGATATCAATAAATCGAATTATGGATATCCATAAATCGATTTATGGATATCATTAATTTAGATCGAAATATGGATATCCATAAATCGAATTATGGATATCCATAATTCGATTTATAGATATCCATAATTCGATTTATGGATATCCATTATTCGGCTGATTTATGGATATCCATAAATTGAATTATGGATATCGATAATTCGATTTATGGATATCTATAAATATGGATTAAATAGTAAAAGGCGCCCCATAATCATAGAACCCTAAAATGCTACGTTCAGGGCGATAACGTTACGTTGCGCGCGTAACGTAAACAAAGCAAGGCCAATCTTTGATATCAAAAGCTCAAAATCCATGTACAAACAGCACGCGAATTTCATGATTTGAACATGGTTTTTGCTGTTTGAGCACGGCTTTCGGTCCATTTGACAATGGCTTCAAACAGCCATGCGCATAGATATTTATGCAATAACGTAGGTTTGATGGCTGATACAACGTGCTCTCTCTCTCTCTCTCTCTCTCTCTCTCTCTCTCTCTCTCTCTCTCTGTTTCGTACAAGCTGTTTGTTTGTGTTAAGGCTTCACGGCCCAGTCAACCAATGGGGTCATGTCGAGCGCAATCAGTTTACCTAACCTGAGCAGGCTTTGTACTCTATGCGCTTAACCAGTGTTGTGCGCGTTCTTTCGCCAAAAACTGACAATTGCCCTTCTTGAATCAGCGGAAGGGAGAAAATGACCGTAGAAAAGATTTTATGATCAGTCTCCACGAAAGACTGTTGCCGGCACAGCGGTGGTTGAGCCTGCAACCTTTTATATCTGGAATGTAGAATTCGGTCCACAAAGCGTCTGTCTGTCTGATAATGAATCTGTCTCTCTGTGGGAGTGAATTTACAGCTTGAAGTACAGAAGAAAGTTAGCGCAAAGGCTCGTACAATAATACAGATATCTAGAATTATCAGTTACCCCCTTTATATATTGCATTGTAACGCATTGACCTGATATAGATAAGCTATCTCAGGACAAGTGAGCTTTATCACGTCAACGTGACATTGCACTTTTATGAATGAAGCGGACTACCGGCAAAAATGGCTAAAAAGTTATAATTAATAGAAAAATTGAAAACATTACATTTAAAATGATTATAAAATAAATAAATAAGTAAATAAATAAATAAATAAATACATAAAATTAAGGTCAGCTGATAGTGAATATACTGACCCATTATATATTCCGCGCCGGAATGTTGGGACGCAATGACTGATCGTAAATTGCCGATTTAAAGAGTTTACAAGGGGATAAACTGATAAATAGAATACCAGATTCGTGTCTTTTGATATCAAGTTTATCAGGCTCGGCTTCGAGAACGCATGCAGAATCGCTCAGCAAGCCTCGCGATTCTACAAGCGTTCTCGAAGCCTTGCCTGATAAACTTGATATCAAAAGACACGAACCTGGTATTCTCTATTTACCAGTAATCTTGTTAAATAAAGATGAACACAGTCATATAAGGGCGCGTGCGTGCATGCGTGTGCATTGCGCGCGCGTGCTCTTGTCTCATTCTACTCTACACTTAAGTCACTTATATATATATATATATATATATATATATATATATATATATATATATATATATATATATATATATATATATATATATATATATATAGAGAGAGAGAGAGAGAGAGAGAGAGAGAGAGAGAGAGAGAGAGAGAGAGAGAGAGAGAGAGAGAGAGATTAAATATAAATAATATCCACAATGCGGGTAAATATAGCTATGAAAAAATTAAAGATTCCAGTGTTCCTTTAATTTTTTCATAGCTATATATATTAATTTTAACATATATATTGCACGATATGTATATGGAGTCGGAAGGGGAGGAGGTGCCGACAAGAAAAACAAAAAAAATGACTACAGTCAAAGTCTGTTGTATAAAACTTCGCAAAAACCTGTGTTGTATTCACATTTAATTTTTTTCTTAAACACAGCCAGTTGCTTAACGCTTATCGTCATCCAAATTTTGGGGTCGAGATGAAGAAGTGGGAATGGATAAAGAGAATACCAGGATCGAGTCGTTTGATATCAAGTTTATCAGGCAAGGCTTCGAGAACGCTTGTGGAATCGCGAGGCTTGCCGAGCGATTCTACATGCGTTCTCGAAGCCGAGCCTGATAAACTTGATATCAAATGACACGAATCTGGTATTCTATTTATCAGCTTATCCTCTTGTACACTCTTAAATTAGCAATTTACGATCAACAATTGATGGTCCTCAGTGCGTCCAAGCATTCTGGTGGTCGATATATTTAGTATCAGCTGACCATGTTTTTCCTATGATATTTTTTTTCAAGTAATATTACCATTTTTCCCACTTACAATAACATTTTTTGTCATTTACCAGCAGTACGGTTCATTCAAAAAGTGCAATGTCCCGTTGACGTGATAAAGCTCACTTGTCCTGAGATAGCATATCTTTATCTGGTCAATGCGTTACAATGCAATATATACATGGGGTAACTGATATAAAACAGTATAAAAAGTTCTAAAATCCCAATTCGCAACGTGATTAGTTGGAAAATGACATATTATTGAAAATTACCTACCACGACTGGATGGTCAGCACGAAATTCACGAAATGCGTAAAGCAACCATAACATGCAAACAATAAAATAAAATCATTTTAATGCAAAAGGTACGCTACTGTGTTCAAAATTAACGATAGTGTCAACTGTTTCCGTTAAACCCTATGGCCGACGTTTCTAGAAAGTCCGCGTTGTATCTACCCGCCAAGCCTACGTTGGGCCAGACAAACCTGCAAAAGCATTGACGTGTGTGTAAATGAAGCCTTACATTTCTATACAGTTCATTTCTCGATCAAAACAATGTCAGACGTTCCCATCAAGGCGGGCATAAGGCGTAGACATAGAACTTGTAAACAAAGTTCGATGTTTACTGACGTTATATTGACTCGCAAGCATATTGCCTTGACGTAATATCCTAGTTCCGCCTTCTGACAGTTATAAATATGACATTTACCAAATTTTATTCCTGTGTGTAAGGAAACATATTCCCATGTATTCTTAAACAGTCTCATTTGACTATAACCAGAGGCTAGTTCAGCGGCGGAAGAGAGCCCAGGCAGTTCCCTGTCTTCCGCTGAATTCGTACCTAAGCGGCAGAGGTATGCAGCTACTGGTAAACAAACTAGGTTTGGCAGTGACGTCAAATCAATAACAAAGCTAAAAATAGAAAGGACTTTCCAGTATAAATTTGCGCTTGGGTTTATAGTATGAACAGGACACACCCACAGTATACAGCTGTCACAACGGCCCAGGGGATGTCAACGCTGCTTGTCGTACTGACGGTCCGAGTTCGAATCTCACTGATTGCGTTTTTTATTATATATTTGTTTTATATTTTATTTTTTTTTTTTTTTTGGTTTGGGTTTTACGGGCCTTTCAAGATTATTTCACTCATATCGAGCCGATCGTTAATCATAGGTGGGCGAAAACCGGAGTACCCGGAGAAAAACCACCTGACCTTCCGTTGCAGAACTTGGCGTCTCACACGTGACCCGAGCGAGGCTCGAACCCACGGCGGTGAGAGACCTAATGACTAAGAGTCAGCGCTCTTATCCATTAGGCCACGGAGGCCCGTTTTTTATATTTTATAGTAAATTAAATGTTCATTGTTGCATTGTTTCATATTTTATATTTTACTGGTTTCAAATATATAGTAAATTATGTATTTATTTTTTTTTCTATTTCACTTTTTCCATCTGTTTTTCTCACAAACAAGTTTTATGTAGTCAAGTGTTATGTGCTTGAAAATGAACAAAAATATGTTCTGTACACGTCGTTATTATTCACTTTTAACATGTCACACGGGTAAAGCAGATTTAACGTCATGTGTGGGTGGGTGTGGGTAGTGTGTGTATCACGAGATCAAAATAAAAAAAAAAAAACAAAAAATAATAATAATAATAAAAACAAAAATAAAAAAAAATCATGCGACACTTCGGTTTTGAACCAACCACTTTTTGGTCTGCAGACAACTCCTGTACTCTCTCGGCCACGAAATCCACAAGGTTTTGGCGGTATGTAATTGATCTTAGTCATAGGTTTCAATTAAAGGCCATGTCATATGAATATTCGTGTAAACTAATTATGACGTAACTGCCAGAAATTCCTTGTCGGACTATATTTGTAAGACAAAGCTCACTACCAACTCAACTATCTCAAAGTGAGAATTTCTAAGCTTTGTGAGGTTGTCTAAACATTAGACATTCGACATCCGACGTTCGAATGTCTAGACATTAGACATTATCCAGCAATTAGACATTCGACATTCGAATGTCTAGCCATTCGAATGTTGAATACCTGATGGCTACATTTTTTCGAATGTCTAATGGCTAGACATTCGAATTTCGAAAATCGAATTTCTAATGGCTAGACATTCGAATTTCTAATGGCTCAATATTTGAATGTCGAATGTCAAATGGCTAGTCATTTGAATGTCGAATGTCTAGACTTGGCTAGACATTCAAATGTCAAATGTCTAATGTCTAACGGCTAGACATTCGAATGTCGAATGTACAAAGTCTCATGTATAATGTCTAATCGACTGTCAAATATCTTGCGGCTAGACATTCAAATGACGAATGTCTCATGGCTGGGCAATCAAATTTCCAATGTCTAATGGCTCCACATTCGAAAGTCGAATGTCTAATGGCTCCACATTTTCGTGTCGAATGTCTAATGGCTAGACATTCGACTGTCGAATGTCGAATACCTAATGGCTACATTTTCGAAGTCTAATGGCTAGACATTCGAATGTCGAAAGTCGCATGTCTTATGGCTAGACTTTCGAATGTCGAATGTCTAATAGCTGGACATTCGAATGCCGAATGTCTAGACATTCGAAACTCGAATGTCGAATACCTAATGGCTACATTTTCGAATGTCATATGGCTAGACATTCGAATGTCGAAAGTCGTAAGTCTTATGGCTAGACTTTCGAATGTCAAATGTCTAATAGCTGGACATTGGAATGCCGAATGTCTAATGGCTATACATTCGAATGTCGAATGTCTTATGGCTAGACATTCGAATCTCTAATGTCATATTTCTAATAGCTGGACATTTGAATGTCGAATGTCTAATGGCTAGACATTCGAATGTCGAATGTCTAATGGCAAGACATTCGAATGTCGAATGCCAAATGGCTAGACTGTCGAATGTCGAATGTCTAAAGGCTAGACATTTGAGTGTTGAATTTCAAATGTTTGACGGCTAGACATTCGAATGTCTAAGTAGAATGTCGAATGGCTAGACATTTGAATGTCGAATGTCAAATTGCTAGACATTCGGATGTCGAATGTCTTATGGCTAGACATTCGAACATCGAATGTCTTATAGCTGGACAATCGAATTTCGAATGGCTAGACATTCGAATGTCGAATTTCGAATGTCTTATGGCTAGACATTCGAATGTCGAATGTCAAACGTCTTATAGCTAATGGCTCGACATTCGAATGTCGAATGTCTAATAGCTCGACATTCGAATGTTGAATGTCGCGTGGCTAGGCATTCGAATTTCGAATTTCTAAAGGCTAGACATTCGAATGTCGAATGTCTAATAACTCGACATTCGAATGTCAAATGTCGAATGGCTAGACATTCGAAAGTCTAGATATTACACATTCAACATTCGAATGTCGAGCTATTAGACATCTGACATTCGAATGTCGAATGTCTTAAAGCTTGACATTCGAATATCGAATGTCGAATTTCTCGACATTTGACTGTCGAATGTCAAATGTCTAATAGCTCGACATTCGAATGCTGAATGTGTAATATCTCGACTTTCGAATGTCCAATGTCGAATATTTAGCCAACTTCACGCAGCTGAATTTCTACTTTATTTTTACCTTTTAATTTAGAATGAAAACATACGAGCGTTCATTTCAAATTATCTATTTCAGTCGAAATATAACAAAAATGGTGGTGTTTACAGGAGCCGCAGTAGCCACCGTACTTACAGGCGGCACAGCCGCTGTTCTCGGCGTAGGTGTGGGGGCATCTGCCGGGAGTGGAGCGGCAGCCGTCGGGACAAGTACTGCTATAGGAACAGCTGTCGGTTCAGCAACCGCTGGTGGAGCGATTGCAGGTGCGAGCACAGGAAGTTTATTGGGTGCAGTAGTTGGTGCTATAGCGGGTGGGACGTCAGCAGCGGGAGTTGGCGGATGCGGAGCGGGTCTCGGTAAAAGATATATTTGTCATCGTCTAATATATAATTAACACTGTATCTGCAATTTTATCAGATGTATTAAACAAAAGACCTCACAAAATAAGAGGCCTGAATCGCTCAACTGACAATCTCGCAAAGGGTTGTATATAGCCCTTTTGTTGTTGTGACGTTGTGGTTAAGCCAGGGAAAACAACCTTGACCTTTGTCATGCTGAATAAATTAAGATGCCATGTCCGCATTTAATTTTCAGCCAATCGGATTACTTGATCTAGGTTGTGAATACAAATTCTCATATTAAATGGCAAATAATGCAGATCCAGATCAGTTGGCCTTTTAGAAGCCAACAGATCTGGATCTACACTATTTGCAAAGGCAGGATATATCCGGGTTCAGCAGAACAAGGGTCAGGTTTCTGTACTGCGTTAAATAAAGCAAAACATTCGCGAGCGTTTTTTTTTTTTTTTTTTTTTTTTTGTTTTGTTTTGTTTTTTGTTTGTATTTTTTTTTCTCTCAAGCTATTTTTATCTTTTGCGAAACTTGATATTAGATCGAAAATTCTGTATTAGTAATTACTGATTTTATCTATGGGATCAAATGTTTAATATTAACCCAGTAAAACTTTCCATATTTTTTGTCACGAACAAGCACATAAACATTTTATTCGCACAGACTGCAATATTGGTTGTGCTGAAAGACACCTCGAGAAGAGTTCGCGGGTACTCGCTACTGTCAGCCGACAACTGTCACAAAAAGAAGGGAAAGTTTGCTTTTATATGGTTTTCGATCAACAGAACCCAGCCCAGGTCACACTTTAATAAAACTTGTCAGCACATTATTACGCGCACGTGGAACACGAGGAAAATTATGAATGAAAATAAAAGAAACTAGGCCACTGATACTGAAGCACGTTTTAACTGGGATGTGTCGATAGCATGGTACAGTTGCATCAAAAACTTACCAAAACGTGATGATTTTTATTATGACATTGTTAGTTTCCATACCTAGATGTGATATACGTCACTCTACCTCATATGGGATGCACCTATCTCAACTTCTGATGTTGGGAACTTGATGTGGCTCTGATAGCATCAGTTCCTGAGCTCATTTATTTACTTTATTTATTTCGCAAAGGTATTATTTATGTAAACGATTTTAACAATTGACTGCTGAGCTCCTTAAACAAGGGTGTCAGTATAATAAATTCATTGATGGTGATATCCCTCGACATAACTGGTATGGAATATACAAATCTCAACTTATTCGTTTTGGAAGAGTATCTTCTTATGTCAGTGATTAAAACAATCGGAATAAACTACTTAAGCAATGCTGACGACATCGTAAACGTCAAAGCTTTTCTTTAAATGTTGTCGTTGACATTCCGAATTGTTTGATAAAAACATTACAACTTCGCTGACTCGAACACCAACGACTCAATTACATAGTTGATTCGAACTCGTTTTTGAGTCCCTGGCAAATTCTTTCGGTCGCTCAAGAATACAAATATTTAGGGATATTTTACAGCAATGTTCTTCTTTTATCATGAAAATATATGTTGTGTGCAATCGTTAGAATCCGCATCATCGATCGAAAATCATTCCTTGATTATTCACATTTACCTCCTGACCGTGCGCTAAGATTAACCCTCAGTGGCTCGAACGACACATGTCTAGAACAGATTTTCATGGTCCCAACAATTTTCGAGCCATTGAAGTTCAACTGTACAAAGATACTTTGACAACACTTCTGCAGCAGGGTATATCGGAACCAGAGTTTTAGTGTGACCTTGTCGATATTTATTGATTTATAATTTAGGAAAGTTGTTGGGAAATCCGTTTTAAAAATAATAACCCTTTATATAAAAGGACAGGCTACAATGTTGCTGTTATGCGACAGACAACATGCTTAATTTTTAACCAAATCATGGTTGATATCTTTGCCTTCCCCTTTAACTGCATGACGATGGAATGGGTCTCGTATGCTGAGACGGTGCCGATCTAAACATTTGCATTCGAGGGTCGATATGTACAGTCTTATCTCTACTCGGGCCATTCGTGGTTCAAATGATAGTTTTCTTGAGCTCTGGCTGTCAGTCTGGGGTGTTTGCCACGAGTATTAATCCTTGTTTCCGTCCTTTTGGAGATGGATGTACCCAAAGAAATAACAGTTTCCATACCTGCCAAATTAAAACACTGGATGAGCATTAGAACATACACCGAGATAGAAAACACACCGAGTTTAGATCAAAGCACATAATCGGTCATAGAGATGATGGCATTTAACTAGTTTCCCGTTCCGGGTCTGTGGAACATTTCGATTGTAATGGTAACCAGTCAAATAGACCGAAGGGTACCAAAACACAATCTTGGTACGGCTATCTGCTCAAAGATCATTACTGCCAAGATTTGCTCAAATCGCTTTGGCACAAAGTTTTTGAATGATATGTCGTTTAGATACTTCCCATTTTAAAATTAACAGTTGCCATGAAAACCAATTAAGAAATGAAATTTATTTTTCTGCAGTTCATAGAAGTATGAACGCAGTGGGTCGCGTGCAAAGTAAATGAACCCCGAAGGGGTTCATGTAAACTTTGCTAGCGACCCACTGTCGTTCATACTTTCATGAAAAGCAGAAAAATTAAGTTTATTTTTTATATTTACATTATTTGCCCCTCATCACTGGGCCAAAACATGCTTGTAGGGCAAACTTTTAAAGCTGAAAAACATTTACACGCTGTTTTTCTACAAACAGCGGAGCAGCGTTGACGTCATCAACGCCCGTAGAGAACAATGATTTAGAATGACGTCATTTAACGTCACTGAAAATCATGTGATTCGATGCGTTCATGGAAATATGAACGCAATTGTTTTCTATATGTTTACATTAGACTTTACACTAGAAATGTAAATATATAAAATTGTAAACAGATATACAAAGCATAATCGGGTCCATCGTTTCGATCGAGTAAAACTACAGCCGAGACCCAATGACACGAACATCTTTGGGACATTGTAAATTTGCTCGAGACACGGGTAGTTCGATCGGCTGAGAGTTAATCATAGCGTTAGGTCAGGAGGCAAATCGGGATAATTTTGCGAAGTCTTTTCTGGCTTCTATATAATAATGGTATGTTGTGTGTACTCATTAGAATCGCATAGATGAGGCGATTCTAATGAGTGCAAACAACATATAATTTCATGATATAATAATATTATTATTAAATTTTCCTAAATATTATTTCATGAGTTATCGAAAGAATTTCGTAGGGACTCAAAAACGAGTTCGAATCAGCCATGGTAAACAAGCCATCGGGGCTTGAGCTATTGAAGCTTGACTGTAGTTTATTTCCCTAGCAGCTGTTTCTGCTGACTGTTGTAAGGTGATTCTTCTGTTACACTTCTTTGTGTGTTGGTTATTGCAACTGTGCCGTCGTGCCTTGTCATTGTTTGTTACGTATTTCTTCTTCTGTTGGTGTCTGTGCTTTCGGGCTGAAACCGAGTAGAAACGTGCGCAGCGGAACGCCAGGCGTCTGCAACAGGCAGTTTAGAGCTGAGATTGGTCACTCGTATCAGCCATCTTAGAACAACATAAACAATAGATTTCACGCATTTGATTAGGATTGCTCATTGTCAGTAATGACAGCCGAACGATATAAAGCTTTCGGGTTGAGCTTCGAGACTGTGGCCTTTACTTGGTTACTTCGTTCACAATTTTTGTACAGTACTGTTTGAATCCAACAGCTGAAAAATTTTAAAAGAACTAGTGGAGTTTTCTAAAGTAGCTGGGAATGTGCCAAATTTAAAGTTCAAATATGAACGACAAATGCAGTTTGCCCTGCTAAAGTTTAATTTTGAAAAAAAAAAAAATTACGATGTCGAGACAGAGCCACAATCACGGAACAAAGTCTACCAATGACACCATCAGGAAGGGCAAACAAACCATGACAGATAGTGCACATACCACAAACCAAAGACACTTAAGAGTAACCAGCTCCCTGGGTGATCATAATGCTAGATAGGATCCCCAAAGCAACAATAAGACAACGAACAGGGCAAACTATGAGCAAAGCCCCAGAGCGTGCAGCCCCAAGGCCAAACGAAGAAAACATCACCAGAACCACCGCCCTAGAATGCTCAGTAGTAAAACCTACACGGTGGAAGGTTAATTTAACTTTACTGATACAAAATCACCTACCAGAATCGGACAGTTTGTTCTCGCCTGTCATTTGTTTTTGTCCATGACTATCCATATCAATCCATGAAATTGCGATGAGTAACGGTAAGCGCGGTATAAGATCCCTTTGAAAGGGGATTGATATTGTATCAAAGAAGAAAATTCCCATCTGATAATATACTTTTCCTGTGGAAACAAGAAGCACATTTTTAGAATACGTTTAGCCACAACGTCAGAAAACGTTCCACCAGACATGTGCGCCCAGCGAAGATTCAGATTACCCCGAGTATTCGCACAGCCTGAACAGAATCTGTACTTGGATAACCAAGGATTTGCAATTTTTTATGCGGACAACGAAGATAGATCAAACTGCACGGATGCGCAGGCTGATTTGAATTTTATTTGGAGCATATTGCAAAAGGTACCTTTTATCCCATTGCGGCTCACATTTCAGAATAGCCACCTTCATTGCAAGTGCGCCCAGGAAAGATTCAGATCGACCTGCGCATCTGCATTTGCGCAGGTTGATCTGAATCTTCGCTGTCCGTCTGATGCTTTGGATCCTGGCTACTCAGAGTGCCCAGAGAAGAATCTGATCATGCTGCGCGGATGCACAGGCTGATCTGTCTTCGCTGGGCGCACATGCAGTAGTGTGGGGAATACTGTGTCCTCGTTCAGTTGCTGTTCTTTTATTCAGGTGCTATTGTAGCGGGCACAGGAGGCTGGGGATTACTGGCCATTGGTACTAGTGTAAGTCCCGAGGGAGATCAGACAACATATGACTGCTGGAAACCAGTTGTACATGACAAGTCAGAGGATCCATCAGACGGAATACTAATGAAAGATTTGGTTAGCCATCCACATGTTGCTAAAGTTACCATTTCTGAGGGTATCTGCACCGATCTGCCCCTCATAATCCTTGAAAATGTCTGGAAGGAGATGTTTGAGATCGAATACATTCTGTTACACAACACGGGAAAGATAGTTTGTCACGCAAAACCTGTTTTGTGAAATACGCTTTGAAACTTTACACTATAGGCCTATCATGGAAAAATGGTCCAATTATGTAGTAAACATTGCCATACGGAATGCTTGGCTAAACGACACTGTATATATACGTTAATATGTCACGTTCGGCACATGCATCGTAATGAATAATATGTTTGGTTCTTGTGTACGATTTCCGTGCCCTTAAAGTGTAGCTATGCACTATGTTGACGTTATGATTGAAGAACTGGTGAAATTATAGCGAATCTCCTGAAATTTCGGTATGATCTCTGTCAGGACATTTGGCGTAACTCCGCCAGTCCATCTTCTACAAAGCTGAAATCTTAGCTTTTAGGTTCAAAAGCATTGTTTTATTTTATTGTTAGCGGTAAAATCTGTGTATATCTGGTGAAAATAAAAGTGGTATCAATCACTACTGAATTGATATCGTATCATTTCACCAGTGACTGATACGGTTTATATTTTCACTCCTTACTTTGGACGACTTCAGTTTTCTTCATTGTTTCAGAAGTGGATGTTACCTATACTTCAGATTTTTGACAACCTCTAGCTTCTTTTTTTCTGAACTAAACTGTCAAGTGTTGGTATGCATTTTCTTAATTAGAAAGTAAGGAACATTTCGGTATCAAAATAATTTTGATTTGCCGAAACATTTTGTCTGTCCAGCGTTTCACATTTTAAGAACTGAACGCCGACGCCATGACGTTCGATTTTTGTTTGGTGACGTTATTTATATGTAAACAATAAAATAAAAATAAAATTTACTCTTTTTTAGCGAATATTATAAAATTTTCATCTCGTGTAATAAAAAAAATCAAAATTTCACATGTGCTTCGCACTCGTGACAATACTGATGTTTTCATTACACACAATTGCAATATTTATGGTATTCACAGCAAAAGAGTAAATATTCTCTATATATTTTAGCTTTTTACAGGATCTTTTAATTTTGATTTGAGGATTGAAAGGACTTGCGCGTTTATCCACCGTGTGACATATTCGTCATGAACGTGAATATGTTAATTCTGAGTGAACATGACTATATTGTGTACATACATGCGTGCGTGTGTGTGTTGTGCCACAGGTATTTTAGGCATTGACTTCTCATCTGCTCATCAGAGAGAGACTGAAATGGGCATTCACTGCTTTGATACATATACAAACTTAACATGTTTTCTAAATGTAGTTTATTGCCCAAATTTATAGCAGATATAAATTCGATATGAATATAAAATGTACCTACATACAATATATATGTATAGGAAAAATACCTAGATCAACCTTAAAACACCAAGCCAAAAGTAGTAGACGACATTCTACTTTTTGTTTTCTTTCAGAAAAAATACGTTACAGACGAGTCACATGAATTGTAAATTTATTTTCTTCGAAAAATAAATCAGTTCAAAATTACGTCTGCTGATTTTTCTGATTGGCAATTTAAGGTTTGAATATCAACAATAATTACCTATTCTCCTGATCAGAGTGATCAGCTATGCGACATTTTTCAGAAAATCTGAGATTTTATTTTCACGATTAGCGCTCAGAATAAACTTCCGCAGAAATTTTTAAATATCGTTCTTATTTTTCCCAGAAAACAGTAGTTTAATTTCACGCAATTTGTCTCCAACAGAAACAATTTGCATGTTGGAGACCATTTGCATGAAATGTAAAGTACTGTTTTCTTGGAAACAAAATAATAATATCATCAATTTATCGCCCTGAATTTGCCCAGAGTGTGGTAAAGGTTAAGTATTCCTACCAAGAACGTTAGAACAACTTCTTAAAATATCTAGACTTTTCTTCCGTATGCATGCACGTCTGTCTCTATCTTCCAAAAATCTGCATTTTGTTTATGCCATAATTAACCTAAATGCTGAGATATCAGTGACCGAGTGAAGAATATAGATCATGGCTTCAGAAGTAATCTGACAAGGTCAATATCTGCAGTTCTGCGGGCACATTTATGGTTACTGGAGACACAGCAGGGTTTTCGCCATTTCTTACAAGGAGAGGTGAAGGTGGGTGGGGAGATTTGTTGTGATTTCTTCTTTACTTTACTGCACAATAAAGCCTTTTTGAAAAGAGGTCTGCTCTGAAAGGTAAGACCTTTTAGAGTAGACCCCTTTCCACAATGGAAATCGTAATAATTGTGAAACCATTACGGTAAATGTCCTTAAAATTCGTGCACAAAAATTACGAGCAAAATGGCACATGCAAACAGTGCCCCTAATCAAATATTTAATTTTGCAATTCCACTAGGTATTGAAAGAAACAAATGCGTAAAAAGCAAAATTCAGGTCAAATTAGAATTCCGAGAATCGGATGTGTCGCCTGTTTAAAGTGCCAACCATTTGATATGAAAAAGAAAAAAAAAACACTAGTCCTTATGATCGCACCTATCCCAAAAGGCAAATCCTTTGCCCCAATTTATGCGGATGGTTACCAATATCGAACTTGACCTTATTTTACAATAAATATCCTTCTGTAAACTTTCAATAAATTCAATGCATCCCTGCAAAAGTTATTGAGTGGAAACCAATATCAACACACCAACAAAAGTTAAGTCGAAAAAGGACCTTAACTCAGCCAAACTTTTGAGGATGAATAATTATATCAAACTTGATCTGTATTTTACACTGGCATATCCTTCTGCAAACTTTAAATAAAATCAATGCATCCCTGCAAAAGTTATTGATTTGAAACCAATATCAACATACCAACAAAAACTAAGTCGAAAAAGGGCTATAATTCAGCCAAAATTTGGCGGATTATTACCTGACCTGTATTTTATAGTGATACAAAGTACTGCAAAATTTGAATGAAATCAATACATCCTTTCAAAAATTATTGAACGGAAACGAAAAGATACAAAGTTCTGCAAAATTTGAATGAAATCAATACATCCTTTCAAAAGTTATTGAACGGAAACGAAAAGTGTGACGTCGAAAAAAGGCTATAACTCAGCCAAAATTTGGCAGGTAATTCTAATAAGCTCTAAATTGGTAAAGAAAGCTACAGGGGTCATATGATGTCAATGTTAACTTCAAATTGCAAGATTATTTTTTTTTTCCAATTAATGCCAAAGTTTCAAAAGCTTTCCAAAATTTAAACAGATATAGCAACAACAAGATTTAATTTGCATACCTTTCCTAATGTTCTCACTTACATGTGCAAAACGATTGAAAAATCGAGATAGACGTTAGATTTATCAATAATGATTTCACAACACCTCACTATATGTTTCTAAAAGAAACTTATACCTTCCCAATGCATGTTAACTAAATAAAACTAATGGTAAATGAAGTTTTCAAAAGGAAAATTCATGGGATATCTCCATCATTATTTTCAAGACCTAATTGGTGTTAAGATATCCCGATATCATTTCAGATACCAGAACCAGGTGATCCAACAAAGAGTTACAACAGTCTCCTCGAAGAAATAAGAACAGAGCAGAGTTTCTTCCAATACAAGAGACTGTTGCACACATGGCATGGCAGCGACTGCAGCTGCTCGTAATATTCATCGTAAATTTTGGCGTTTTCCCCTTTTGTTTTGCTTTTCATAACTTTCATCTCTACTTTACGTCAAATTTTAATGTTTAATTTTAGTTATTTTTATATTTTCTAGACCTCTTACTTTAAGTTTTACTTTTTCTTATTTTAAACCACATTTTTAACCAAATGGCTTTTCGGAATTATTTACTCTCTTTTTTCATTTTTATTTTAGCAGGTAAGTGGTAATGCATCTTGCCCTAATTCCCTCTAAATACTTTTGATTTTTATGTAAAGGCTGTAATCCGGGAATGCTTTATTGGACCAGAGATTCCTATCGAGCAGTTGCTGAATATTTAATTATCGTTTTATTTTTTTTAATTGTATTTAATTATAATATGTAGTCAAAAATAAATGACGAGAAAGTCTGGTTAGCTAGTTTGATAACTAATAAATATTAAGCTATAAGTTTTAATTATGATACAGTCGTTGTAGTAATTAATAAGCAAAAGCTAATCAGAATTCTGTCTCCCTTCGCTTTCAATCCATAAATTCTAATAAACATTACCAGATTCGGCATACTATATATTTCTTTTTATTATTATTATTATTATTATTATCATCATATTTAGACCTATATTGTGGAGAATTTTAGAGAATAATATATATAATCATGCATGTATAGAAACATCCATGTATAGAAACAGAGCATATATACGAAAGTATAAGAACGCATACATAAGCATAGATTGTGACAGAAAAACTCAGTCTGTGATACATCTTTTCTTTTATTTCATTATACTTGCAATGATTTCTTGCTGGTTTACCTTTATTTCTCCAATTAAAAGCCTTACAGGGCATATGCGTCCGTGCTAATGTATATACGACTCTAAATAAATATTCTGTATCTGTATATGAGCGTCATTTGTTATGCTGCATTGTTATTTTACTCGGCATTTTACAAAATCATTTCCCGTTTAGATACGGGTAGACGGGAACAAAGAGTTCTGTGTTACGCTGAATGCTATACAGAAGATAGTAGAAGGTATTTTATCCAGAGCAGGCTAAATGAAACAAGGGGCTTATGTGCCCATGGGCCACGATTCGCTCACCTGAGTAAAACAGCCATTATATATTTGCTGAAGCCATGCAACATGTTGCCAATGCCAAAGCAGACAGGATAGAAATATGACAGGTGGTAAAAGGTCATAGGTCATCCTAGGATAATCATTTGAACACCCTTGCTAGACCTTGCGCCCCCAATGTGATACACCAAATTTCAGCGTCAAAGCTTTCTTTATTCTAGAGAGGAAGATTTTTCAGTGTTTTTACCATATATGGGCATGGCAGCCATCTTGTTCAATGGTGCAAACCTATTTGAACTAATTGCTTGTACCATTTAACAAACGGTCCCATATCAGATAATGTGTCATTTGTTAAAATGATCGTTAAGCAAAGTTTAAATTTGCAATAGCATTTTCTTTTTGAAAATTATAAAAAAGAGAGAGAGAAAAAAAAAGAATTTTTGAAAACAAGTTTAGATAATGAACTTTCTATTTTGGAGTCAAAATTAAAATGAAGCAAAAAAGAAAAGAAAAATCAAAGCAGAACAACAAAAGCTGTTCGTGTTAAAGCAACGAAAGGAAGTTTTTTCTACGAAAGGAAGTTCTTTTTTACCACTATTAAACAATCATTGCATGTCAAAAACATCTTTTAGTTACATTTAATTGTAAAAAGGAGTTACTTACACTATTTTGTTCCTTTTTCATATGATACATCAATATTGTCTAGAGCCTCCCTTTCTTGGAAGGAATTTCTCCTCGGTAACACCCTGTAAATACGAAGGAGAATCACATAGACTCCTGTGAACCTGTCAGATTCGTATTACCTGAATATATATTTTTTCAAACTTTCGGTGCAATTACTTCGTATAAAATCGCCCCTAAAAATAACGGTATTGGCCTACCTTCCACGTTAAAAATGTTCCTTTCGCAAAAGGCTGCTTTCTCACGAAAAGAAGACTTTTTTAAGAATTTAATCGATGTTTATCAAGAAAAAAAATAAAATAAAATAAAACGAAAGATCACACTAGTGGTATGGGTTTTGTTTTATATGAAAAGAAAAGCTTTATCTCGCGATGTTTTTTCTTACGGAAGGAGTGTGTTTCTTTTTAACCCTTTCACCCCTTGGTTTATGACACGCAGTTTTCCATCACTGATTTTGGGGCATTTCCTTCCTACAAAATGGTGCATCTTGCATTATATCGACATAAGGATGTCATGCTATGTAGATCCCGCTATGTTACTGTTTATAGGCAATTTCATCAGGATCTACAATGGAACCGCCATGAGTGTAGATCTCAGGATCAATCCTTAAGCCTGTTTTTGTTCATTTTTTAGTTTATACTAATTTATTTTAGTTCGATTGCGATGGAAGCTTCAAGCTTATTTAATCGCTCTCGAACACTCATTCCGGATATTTTCACGCGCGCGAGAGAGAGGCAGTGACTATTACACCACTGCTACCCAGTTACACCTGGGTGGAGTGAGGCAGTGTCATTACGTGTCTTGCCCAAGGACACACCTCGATACCGGGTGCCGGATTCAGACGCAACCTCTCGATCATGAGTCGAACGCGTTAACCACTGCGCTATCGAGGCTGTTCTTTTTTGACAGCTTTCCCAAAATAGATTGTTGGTGCTCGTTAGAACTGACACTGAGACGGTTCTCATGAGCATCAACAACTGTAGTTCCCAATTTTCACAATATCAAATGGCGTTTATGGGGATGTTCATTATTTGGGATTGTTAACGTCAACATAATTGTGTTATTTAAGAACAGCAAAACTGCAGGTAAACCTGTGCATTCGCACAGTCTTATCTTCATTTAATGTCCCCGTCAACACTATTTAGTTCATATTGGAGACGTTGCTTCCAATTTTGTGGGACTTTACCCGACACTGAGATGAAAAAACATCTCATGCTCCGCCAACCAATAAAACTAACTGCTTATATGCATTTGACGATCTGACTACTTTGCCTGGACAAGATTGGCGGGGGCGATCTAGTTTCTTTGTATTTTTGTTGTTCTCCGCCCAGTCAACACTGCTTCTGTTTCAAACATAGATTGTGGGTACGCGTTTAAAAAGTCTCAATGAGGCGGGATGAGTGATTATCCAAAACTAAGTTATTTCATGTGTACTTTTATTTGTCCATTTGTATAGTTTTCTTTTCTCGTAAAGCGTGGCTTTTATGTCATGAACATTCAAAAAGCGAAGACCCGGATCAGACTGTGTGTTGCGCAGGCGGATCCGAGTCTATGTTACCTACACTGTCTTTGTATCTCTTACGACACATTTTCGCGAATGCATGTACCAAGTCGTGATTTCTAAAAACAGGAAGATCCACCGATATCGAAAATATATTTCCGTCATGAAAATACGCTTATATAATTTGGACCCATAAACCCCACTTTTATACAGTAAAACTTGGGTTTATTGGGGTATATATTATTTCTGCTCTAAACATTTCTGCTCAAAACATAGATTGTGCGTACTAGTTAGAAACGCCTCCCACAATCTCTACTTTGAGCAGAAATGAGCCAGCGCACAACAGACCTACCTACGTTAATGCTTGTGCTACCAGCGAATAATCAGATCAGCCTGCGTATTCGCGCAGTTTGATCAGAGCCTTCGCTGTTTGCATGTACTTGATATAGCCTGCAGGCTATTCAAAGAGAGATACGTGGCATCTCTAGTCTTAGTGAGTAAATGAGCTGTCTGATCTGGGTATTTGAAGGTCGCGCGTTTTTATGTAGGTTTTGTCGTGCGCTGGCTCAAATATGAAAATAATATCAGAATTGTTCTGATGGAAATTTTCATTGTTGGTGATAAACTTTCAATATATTTGAATAGGCGTGTTTCCATAATGATTGAGCCATGAAAGATAAAATCTATTGCATGTTTACAGCTTCGGGATGCAACTGGTCACCTCAAGTGACCAGGCTGTGGCTTCTAGCCGTGTGGCTTCAATGTGTTTATATTTTAGTAAAGTAAAATTAAAGCAAAGTCAGGATACAACTGTCCACCTCAAGTGGCCAGGCTGTGGCTTCTAGCCTTGACTACTGTGCTTTAACATAGACACCTTAAGTGGCTATTGTCGTTCAAAAGAGAAAATATTGTTATGCATTAGAAAATTATCGGAAGTTGGTTATACGTGTTTCAAGAGTGCGTATAAACAACTCCCAAGAAAAGAAAATGTAAAAAAAAATAAAAAAATAAAACAAAATAATAATAATAGAATTCATTCAGCAAAAAGATCCATGTATATAAAAACAACTAAAGGCTGGTAATGGTTGCTAGAATCGAGAGGCTAAGAAATGGTCTGCCTCGGTTACATCAACAAGACCTAGTCAGACCTCCACGCGACACAAAAGCGACGTCAGTCAAAGTGAAGACTAATCTATTCTAACAGGAGATAATCCTTATACAAAACGAATACGTTCTATTTTGTGCATTTTTATGCCCCCCCCCCCCCCCACTCCCCGAGAATCTTTGATTCGTGGGGGCATATCGTATTTGTCCTGGCTGTCTGTTTGTCTGTCGGTCGGTCACAAAAACTTTAACCCCATGAAACTTCACACACTTATTCACCATCACAAGGGCTACATTCTGACCAAGGGTCATAACTCTGTTGTCATTTTGGCTCCAACGGGGTGGGGGGGGGGGCATTGGTCACCTTAAGTGACAGCTCTTGTTTTTTTTTCTGTTTTTTTTTTTTTTTTTTTTGGTTTGGAGTTTTACGACCCAATCAACACTATTTAGGTCATTTTGGGACCGGTCAGTATACCTATCCACAATTTCCTGTGCAGGCTTATACGTAAGCTGTTAACCAGTACACCGATAGCTGGAATACCTTTGGGATCATGGAGTTTTGTTTGAGACAGGGGTAGTTCGATTTAATTGAGGATTCTTCATAACACCTAAATCCATAAACCATTAAAACTGAGGCGATTCTAATGAGTACACGCAACATTGCTCTTTAGGATACAATAAACACCTGACTAATTTATTACAAACATAGACAGCATGATCAATAGGAAGGATTATCTATGGATCCAAGTACAAGTTCGAATTAGCAAGGGTAAATGAATCATTCGTACTCGAATTATCGAGGTTTCACTGTATATCTGTATGGGTAATATATCAATGCAAAATAGGCGGAATGTTTTGTCTGTAATATGTTATGTATAGATTTTGCTTCTGTCCAAATGAACACGGCAACCCATGCCTTTTCAAATAGTGTGCATCCATAAGGTTTTTGTGGTGGTCCTCTGATCAGGATTGTCACAGTTTATCATGCAGTTTGCTAATTGGACGAACACCTTGCATCGAGTTGGTTGACTGGTGCATAGCTGGTGTGTGTGGATGGATTATTTTGTTCACTTTCATGTAGCAAGGCGACTGCAGACTTGTGAGTGAACCGATGTGCAGCCCCTTATTCATGCGCTTACACGATATGCGCTTTACGATAATAACATTTTATCATATCATAAGGTATTTCATTGATGCAGAACTAATAGTTTTAGCTAAAGTTTTGTTCTCCATTTCTGCATAGGGCATGCGTTGTCGATGCGTGTTGGAGCCGATCTATTGAGGTGGCTCTAATGGGTACCCACGATATGTGCTTTTGTGCGGGAATAAGAGAGAATATGCACCCTTGCAAATCCTACGTTCTCCTTTTGTTGCAGATGAGTTTATTTCATGGACTTGTTGATACTGCATTGGATGTATACTAAACATGTATTTCATAAAGTTCCATCTTCCAGCTCGCGCTTATATATTATGTGACAAAGAAACATGTTGTCCTTGACGCTGTTGAGCTAGTCTCAACGGGAGGCCTCACCAGGGATTTTCATCTGCTGTCCTTGTTATGGATTGGCAAGGAATTCTTCGATATTTCCGATCTTATTGCACCTAACCGTTTAGCAAAGGAGATAATGCTTGTTTGAAGTTTTATGATTATTATCATTATTATTACTAAAAGTCATCCTTGACTGCTCTTGCTTTTCGTTTCGACAAGAGCAATCAAAAACGATGACATTTTTTTTTGTCATTGACGGATATAATACTTGGACATGAGAAGATCTTTTATGGACCAGCACATGAAGAGGAACTCAGAGGCTTGGCCTATTAGATTTCCACCAAATGTGAACGTGTTGCTAACTAGTTGGACTCGATATAAGTCTCTTGCTGGTACATGTAACTATACTTAGGCTCATGCTTTGCACCAGCAAACAGTAGGGGTTCTCCCAGTGCTGCGCCTATGCGCAGGCTCGACTGAGCCTCTGCTGTGTGCCTACAAGTAACTTTGTCACTAGCTGGTCCATTTATGTATGATCTGTTTCTGCCCTCCTATTAGCGTGCAAGAAATTTCTATAAAATAATGTCACTTGTTCCTTACTAAAGCTGGCGAATCTCTAAGGAACATCACCCTTGCTGCTTATTTCTCATGTATTTTGTATGTCAATATGTTTTGGTATGTGTTTTTTGTTTTGTCCATCTATCTGATTGTCTGTCTGTCTTTCTGTCTGTCTCTCTGTCAATTTGTACCTGTTTGTCTGTCTGTCTACTCGGCTATCCAGCTAGTTTATTCCAGGATGATATTTAAAATGTTAATGTTCGCACTTCGATTTCACTGGGGAAGCGGCCGGAACCTTCTGACATTGTCTATGCATATCTCCTCTCATGATAGGCAAAATACAGTCAGATTGTCTCGGCGGCTTCCACAGTGTAACCGAAACTCTAAGACTTGGCGCTCCAAAGCATTTGAACTATCATAAATTCTTCCTTCTTTTAATGCAGGTGCTATGTGTATATGTTTTTAATCAATATATGCTGAACATATCTAGCCTGAGTTTGATTCTAGCTTTGCAGCGTAGCAACGAAACTTACAGACACATCAGACATCCTTATAAACGTATAAGAACGAATGCATATGAAAATGTAAGGTTTACACCTTTAATGGTTTACAGTCTTGCACTCAGTGTTTTACTTCTCTGTTTTCTTCTTCTACTTGGTGGATACATTCAACCAAATCCGGGACCAGATACCCTCCCTCCTACCACAAGCTCTAGCTCTCTTTCTGAAAATTCTCTCCACCAACTTTCTAGTCAGCTCACCATTATACATCTCATTATTCAAAGTATTATTCCTAAATTCGATGTTATCAGTTGTGAAGCTCAGTCATACAGTATACTAGTATTCTCCGAGAGCTGGCTAAAACCGGAAACTAAAGATGACAGCATCCTCATAGAAAACTTTGAGCCACCCTTTCGTACGGATAGGCTCGATCGCCCAGGAGGTGGAGTTGTAATATATGTTAGAGATTTTTTTAAGTTGTAAGCGACGCCACGATCTGGAAATTCATGGTTTAGAGGCCGCATGGGTCGAAATTAAGGTCAAGGGTAAAACACTTCTTTTCGGTGGCTTTTATAGGCCACCAAACAGTAACAATGCTTATTTAGATCTTATTGCTGAAAGCTTTGATCGAGCAAGTAATACTGGTTTAAATGAAATTATCATCACTGGCGACTTCAATTTTTATATGCTCACCAATGTTAGCAAATTCTCCGAGTTAATAAATCAGTACAATTTGAAGCAAACTTTAAGAGAGCCAACTCATTTCACGGAAAATTCTTCATCCCTAATTGATTTGTTTCTTCTTCGAAATACTTCAAGTGTACTTTTTAGCGGGGTTATGGACCCCTTTATCCCTGATCAAGTTCGATATCATTGCCCAATTATTGTTCTACTCAAATTCTTAAACCCGGCAGCTAAATCAATAAAATGGAAAATTTGGAACTACGAACGTGCGGACTTTGATAAATTTCGCGAACTCCTTTCCTCCTTAAATTTGGTAAATAAATTGGAATCCGACATAAATATTGACAGTAACGTGAATAATATAAATCAAGCCATTCGCGAAGCTAATAAAAAATCAATTCCTAACAAAATCGTAATCATAAGGCCGAACGACCATCCTTGGATTACTTGTACCATTAGTAGACTTATTCCGAAACGTAAACGTATCTATCGTAAATATAAGCAAACATCAAATAAGCACTTTTGGGAAAAAATTAAAGCAATACGTAATACATGCATACGTGAAATTAGGGATAGCAAAGCTAACTATTTCGCCAAACTTGAATCGAAATTAACAACTGAAAATTCTAACTTACGATTATTTTGGAGGACGTCCAATCAATTATTAAATATTGATAAACGATCTAGCAATGTACCTACTCTTTATCTGAATGGAGAAGCCGCTGAAGACGATGAGAAAAGGCAAATATGTTAAATAGATAATTCTCGTCTCAAACGTATATAGACGACCAGAATAAGCAGCCACCTCAACTTCCCATGGCTTCAGACTCTGTCTTCGAATCTATCCTTATCTCAGCACAAGATGTGCTTGAAAACTTGGATGTGAAGAAAGCATGTGGTCCGAACCACTCTAGTCCTCGACTTCTAAAAGAAGGCGCTTCAATCCTTTGTCGTCCTCTTTCTATTGTTTTTAATAGGTCTCTTCGTCAAGGCTATTTTCCATCTGTCTGGAAGGACGGCTATCTCACACCTATTCATAAGAAAGAGGATAAATCCTTACCTTCAAACTATCGACCTATATCTCTACTAGATCCTATAGGAAAAATAATGGAGCGATGCATTCATAAGTACCTATATAATTATATTTGTGCCTACCAGATTCTTACCCCGTTTCAGTCCGGATTCGTTCCTGTGGATTCTACTACTTACCAGTTGATACATACATATCCCACTTTCTGCGAAGCGGTCGACTCTGGCAAAGAGGTTCGTGCCGTATTTTGCGACATTTAAGCAAGGCCTTCGACAGAGTCTGGCACAATGGTCTGCTTTATAAACTCTCCCGCATAGGCTGTTCAGAACAAATGTTGAAATGGTTCTGTAGTTATCTCTCACACAGGCGACAGTGTCTTGTCCTCTGTGGAACCACATCTGATTGGGCACCTGTATATGCCGGTGTTCCACAAGGTTAGATACTTGGCCCACTCTTATTTCTTATCTTTATAAACGATATTGTCAGGAATATTAATAGTTCTATTCGTTTGTTCGCTGATGATACCAGCCTATATATTGTCGTAGAAAACCCCCAGACCGCTGCTCTTTCTTTAAACTCAGACCTTGCTACCATTTCCAGATGGGCATTCGATTGGTTGGTTGACTTCAACGAACGCAAAACAGTGTCACTTTTAGTATCCAAAAACATAATCAAGCATACCATCCTCCTCTTATGATGAACAATACCATTCTTTACGAATCTAATTTTCATAAACAACTCGGACTTACCTTTTCAAATACTTGTGATTGGACTGAACATATCTACAGAATTACAGAGACAGCTTGGACTAGAATAAACCTCCTTAGAACCCTGAACTTTCGAGTACACAGGAATGCACTTGAAAGAATGTATTTTGCTTTCATACGTCCTTTACTTGAATATAGCGATGCAGTTTGGGATAATTGTACATACGAATGTAAGAAGCAATTAGAGTCCATCCACAATGAGGCAGCGAGAATAGTATGTGGGGCTACTAAGCTTTGTAGCATCCATAAACTTCTACAAGAACTCGGCTGGGAAACCCTACAAGAACGTCGATCCAAACACAAACTCGTAATCTTTTATAAAATCTTAAATGGTCTTACACCCGATTACCTTTCTGATTTACTGCCTCACTTAGTAAGTTACATCAATCCTTATAACTTACGGAACTCAGGAAATATCCAACTCTTCCGCGCTCGCACCAACCTTTTCTTCAATTCATTTTTTCCTTCTACGGTTAGAGCTTGGAACGATCTATCCGAAGATATCAAGGCAGCAAACTCAGTTGCAGCGTTAAAATACCGCTTGAATAGAAACATAAAGAACCCCCCCCCCCCCCCAACTACTATAATGCTGGTTCTAGAAAAGGACACATTTTACATGCCCGCTTACGCATGGAATGTAGCTCTCTAAACGCTCACCTGTACCGAAAGAATATTGTTCCAAGTCCTTCGTGCGAATGTGGTGGCTTTGAAAGCCCATACCACTTCTTCACTCAGTGTACTAGATATGCAGCAATTAGACATACCTACCTGCAAAGTTGTTTACCAAATTATTCTACCAATGACTTGCTGTTTGGTAAAGAGTCCGTCTCTGATTTGGAAAATGAAACTCTATTCCTTAATGTACAAGAATATATTTTAAAGTCCAAACGTTTTGGTTGAATTCGTGTGGGGGTGCTTGTCCGTACACTATTAAGATAGAACAATTATATTCATCATGAAATAAAGCTGGAATCTCTCTCTCTCTCTCTCTCTCTCTCTCTCTCTCTCTCTCTCTCTCTCTCTCTCTCTCTCTCTCTCTCTCAGCGTATTATAGGTTTTACGTTTCTCCGTATATTATGCTTCCTAACACTTCCTGACCATTCGTACCTCTGTACATTTTACTGTATGCCAGGAGATGACCTTTGCACAAGCCGTTGGCTTTTTGTCAAATCCTGGACCATATGTATTTGTCTGTTTTCTTATATATCCTTGTCTGTGAAGCAATCAAAATAAAGTTTAAACCAAATTTCATTAAAATGTTTCGCCAGTGACAACTTAAAAATGAGTGTATAGTCTCTATTTCCGGTGAGTATTTTATCTATAGGCTAACATGACAGGTCGCTTATTAATTAGGATGGTCTCATTCGACATCAAATTATCTCGAAGTTGTTCCCGATAAACATTTGGGAAACGAACTCTTCCTTTTGCAAAAGATTGCATTCACGAAAGGAAGGTAGATGGTGCGTATAAAATATTTTCAGAAATTCTCAAGAACAAAATTTCATGTAGTTTTATGGTTTACCAAAAAGTATCTAATCAGCAAATAAATAAAACTGAACAAATAAAAAAAAACGTCTTTTCGTGATTTCATTCTTAACATTCATTCCGCGAAAGGCCTGCTCCTGTAGCTAGACATATATTTTCATAATATTCATTGAGTCCAGGGGTACTTAATAACAAACAATTTATGTATACATTAATATGTATTTTAATATAAAGTCTATAATTTCACACAAACTTCCTTCTGTAAACATTGCGAAAGGAGCACGCTTTTATACTCAAGTCCTGACTATTTATGTCGCAAGACAGACAATGGATATATCCCACAATAGTCAAATGCTTCCACGGTGCTCTGCTTCCACGGTGCTCAGTATTCACAAATTTAATGTATCAGATAAAATATTAAGCTCCATTCAAAAAAAAATATTAAAATAATTTTCGTTTTTTACCTCTCAGGGGTCTATTTTTGAATTTGATTTGTCCGGGATGCTCTCAGATTGAGTTAGGGATGTGTGGGGTAGTGGTGCATTATCATATCTCGACTAGTGATGGTCACTTAATTGTATCAGATAAAATTTTGATCACCATTCTAAAAGAATATACATTAAATATTTTCTTTTTATACACCGCACTGAGACAGTTCTAATGAGTACCCACAACCCTTTTTGATATAAAAGTAGGAAATATCAAATATCACTTTAAACCACCTTTTTCTCATTTGAGAACTCACAAACCAAGTTTTAGAGCAAATATGAGAGAAATAATGCAAAAATTAGTGTGCACCGTATCAACGTGTTATACGCCTCCACACTTCTGAGCTCAGCAGTAATAATAAAGTATAATTATGCGAGATATGACATTCGAAATCCAAAAAATAATTAGTTTTCCCAATTAATTTTTTTGTTTTGTTTTGTTTTGTTTTGTTTGTTTTTTGCACAAAAATAGGTTATTCAAGGTGATTTCGGTAATTAATTAGGTGATTTCGTTAGATTTCGGTGAAGATTGGTTCCCCTTCGTTATTACCTCCCCTTCGGTACGCACATGTTATGTTGTAGCCACCTAGCGGAGACATTTACGACAAGGAAACCAATCTAATTTCGGTGATTTCACAAAATCGTTTGACCAAGGTAGAAGTAAAACAAAGATCAGGAATTGATACAGTTAACTTACTCCACCCATAAAAGACACCAAAGGGAAAGAAATACAAACATTAAGCGACCAGACCATAATGGAAACCTAAACAAAGGAAGGCCATAAGGACAGTTACTTTCCCACAAAATGGCCATATGGCCATCCAAAATTAAAAGACACAATTGGTACACACAGTAAGTAACAAACAACGACAAAAATAAATCGCCACAGAAGAGCCGCCTTGGAACGGTCAGTGGAAGATTTCCACTGGGGGGCTTAAATCGATTTTACGTGGCCACAATCCTCGCCCTTACTTCTGTCGCGATTTAGACAAATAATTTGTTCAGTCCGCATGAAGGCCTCCTAACTCATCAGTGCAACATCTCCGTGAACACAAAAATCAAAGAACCACCGAGGTGAGACAACGGTGAGGACTCGACAGCAAGAAACCACTGAAATGCTGGAGCAAAAGAAAACCAACAGTTAGACTCCGATGAGCCCGACCAGAGACAGAGAAACTCTATTCCTTAATGTACAAGAATATATTTTAAAGTCCAAACGTTTTGGTTGAATTCGTGTGGTTTCAGAACTTTGGGGTTGAGACACACTGTTATCAAATTGAACGAGCTCCAAAACGACAATAACGTCAATAGCTAATTTGTCGGTGTAGATAAAGTGCGAAAGGAACCTTCCTTTCGCGAAGTGAAACTTTCGCTTCGCGAAAGGTAGATTTTGGTTACGGAAGGAGATATTTTTGAAAGTATATGAGTATAAACTCTATATTGTTTTGATTTTATTGTTTATTTTAAATTAAGGCGTAACTATACCAAATTTAGTGACACAGAGGCCTTTCTGATATTTAAGAGAGATCATCAGAGATCATATTCTCTAAACGCGTGCTCGTGCTATTCCTAATTCTCAATGAACGAACACCAATTTTTAAGTACATTGCGAAAAACTCCTATTCAATTTTTCAACCAAAACATGAATTTTTTCGGTTAAAAAAATATATTTTTCAAAACATAGATTGTGTGTACTTGTTAGAACCGCATATTTTTTAGCAGAAATCCTGTAAACCTCACGAGGAAATGTACATTCATTTCCTCGTACATTTTATGTGTGGTGAAAATGAAAAAGGTTATATTTCTTTCGTAGTCCATGTTAGTTTTAACTGGCTTTCAAAATATTGGTAGCTAATTATAGTTACAGTTCAGACCCCGATTGGACAACACAGTCACAGACTTTAAAACAGCAACAACTATTCCTTCAAGCATAAGGTTAGCTCCCAACAATACTATCCGTTGAGTATATTTTTTCTTTATTTTCATTGTGAAAACACACCTATTCAAATATAGTGAAAATTTTACCACCAAATAATTAAAACTTTTTTAGACAAAAATTGGGATGTTTTATATATATCTACTCACACAGTCTGTGCGTAAGCCGTTGTAGTGCCTAGGTTGATTATAATTTTCCGAGATGCGGCGATTCGTTACATTTACATGCACGCCCGGCTATGACTCGGATCAGCCTGCGCATTTGCGCAG